>JAJTUV010000047.1:0-1200000 GCA_021653895.1 Mastomys natalensis | reverse complement strand
AAAGCTCCTCGATGTTCTCTGGTGATTCCTTGGGTAATGGGTGCTCATCTTTTGCCTTTTATACATAATTCTCCAACCTAGTTTTTTGAAGTATTTATGCAAAGGTGTGAAGTGACCTACTTAAAGATAATTAACCTTTGGTAGAAGTGTGTTGGTGTGTACGCTTGTATGTGTGCGTGCATGTGTGTGTGTGTATGTGTGTGTAATGACCACAGCAAGGGATGCCTTCTCTCTAAGTTGTCTAAGTTGGCTCTTCAAAATCCATCTAACCTGTTGTCCTTCTGTGACTCTGACACATGACCCAACAGCCTGGAGCAGAGGCTCATCGACAGAGACTTCCTGGTAGCTGGTGATGACCATGGTGACTTCTCCTTGATGTCTTCCATGTTTCTTTAGGGAATGGCAAGAAATTCTGATAATATTCTCACTTACCCACTTTTATGCAAAAAGTGGCAAACTCATATCCCATTGTGTGTGCTCTTAGATTTATTCTGTGACCAGTCTTCTATATGGATTCCCTTCATGGGGACACGTACGTGTTCAGAGTAGAATCACTGCATCCTCGAATCCGTGTACTCACTGCCTGCCCCCCATCCACAAGGCCTTGCTATGCTCCCACCCCTCATCCCGAAAGGCCTGGCTGTGCTCCCAGCCGCATCCCACAAGCCCTGGCTGTGCTCCCACCCCTCATCCCACAAGGCCTGGCCGTGCTCCCACCCCTCATCCCACAAGGCCTGGCCGTGCTCCACACTCACACCCTGGCTGTGCTCCCACCCCCATCCTGCAAGGCCTGGCCGTGCTCCCACTCACACCCTGGCTGTGCTCCCAGCCCCATCCCACAAGGCCTGGCCGTGCTCCCACTCACACCCTGGCTGTGCTCCTGCTCATACCACATGTGTCTGCTAGTCCTTACACTGCTCAGGTGGTTGCTTTCAAGCTTTTGGATTTTGCCCTGCTAGCAGATGAAAACAGCATCTCAGTGTTGTGTGTGTATACTTACATATGTGTGTGTATATGTGTATGTGTGTGATATATATGTATATGTGTACACACATAGTTAAGTTGAGGTGAAATAATGAAATGGACACTTGATTATTTTATCACTCTTTGTCTATATGTGCGGGTATGTGCATATTCATGTGTATGTGCACGTGAGTTTGTGTGTGTGCACACACGTGTGTAAGCCAGAGGACCATCATAGGTCCTCTAGGATCATCCACCTTGTATTTTGAGGCAGGGTCTCTCACTAGGACTTGGTGCTCACTGACTAGGCTGGCTGACTAGTGAAGCTCAGGGATCTGCCTGACTCTGGATCCCTGGCACTGTGACAAGCATGTGCCGCCATACCTGGCTTACGGACTGAGCCCTCTCCACAGCACCTAGAGTGCACAGTACCGATCCCACAGTCTGGAGCATTTTGACTGTGCAGCCCTCAGGGTCACGCACACCTGTGAAGGGGTAGCAGACCTCTACTCCAGAAGCTTCTTTAGTTCCCTCTGTACATTCTTCCCTTCCAGGGCAACGACTGTGCCTTTGTGTAGCTCATGCTAGGACTGCACCCCAGGAAGCCCTCTGCTGCCAGTGCCTTCCTAGGTAGGCTGTAGATGCTCACAAGTCTGTTTCCTGGGTCCAGGGCTTTTGCATGGCTGATGGATATCTCCTGTCTAGAGCAGTATTTCCTGAGCAAAGATGCCCTGTTCTCATGCGGATTCAGGTTTGCCTGTGGGCTTGACTGTAGAGAGTAGACTGGCTGGGGATCCCCACACAGTTCTCTGTGTGGGTGAGTCTCCTCTTGGTGAGTTCCAGGGAAGGAGTGATGGGCACAGATGGACACAGAACAGTTCTGCCTCCCCATTCAGGTACTGCACAGAGACCTCCATTTCCTGAATTGGGGACATTTCCAAACTCATAGCTGTCGTCTCCTGTGACGTGGTTCTAGTTTCATTTCTGTCGCTGTGACAGAATATCCCGACCAGAAGCAACACAGGGAGGGAAGGGTTTGTTTGACTTGCGCATCCAAGCTGATGGTCACCGTTTCAGGAACTCAGCAGTTAGTCACATCATGTCTATGGTCAGGAGGAGAGAAGGAATGCCCCACGATACCTGTTGGCTTCGGCTTTTCTCCTATTAAGTACATTCAGGACCTTCTGAGTAGGGAATAGTGCCACCCACAGCAGCAGGGGTCTTCCCACATCAGTGAATAATCAAGACAATGCTCCACAGACATGGCTGCAGACCAACCATGATTTTTTCCAAGTAATTCTAAATTGGGGCACGATGACATTTAAAACTGTCACAGACATTTTAAAAGAATAACTCCCACTCTCCTTTAAAGTAAAGTTCCCATTTGGATCTGGCTGATGGTCATGGAAGAAGACAGGTGTGCTCAGCTCAGATTGAAATCTGATGCAATAAAGAGAAGCCAGGTGCTGGTATGCACTGGTGGCATGGTTGGCCCCGTGCATCTGGTCTGGGACTCCCTGGAAGATAAGCTCTTGTCCCTTGGTCAATGGACAGCTCTCCGGTGTTGCCACACTCTGTCCTCCATTGTCCCAACCAAATCTGCATGCCACCATTATCATGAGCCTAGTGCAGAGTCCCGTGTGGGTCCAGTGACTGACAGGAGCCACAGGGTAGTGCCCAGTCTGAAGGCCCATAGCTAGTGGTCTGGCCTCTGGTACCCACTGGTCTTTAAAATGGAGGTGGGTCTTGCTACACCCAGCTTCAGTAAGTGTAGGCAGCTCTCTGGAGAGAGCTACAGCAGCAGATGCAGAGAGGATCCTTTCCAGAGGCTCCAGAGGTAGCACTGGTCTCGCTCACATGCACTTACTTTGGGAGCCTGGCTTCCAGAACCATAAGAAAATACATGAATGAATTCCTCTCATAAAGCTGACTGGAGCAGCCCTGTTGCTTGATCTGGCCTGCTCTGCCCTGAGCACTGGACACTGGCCATTCTAGGTGACTACGGTCATTTCAGCCATTGGAGCAGCCTTCCTGGGCCCTTCCTTCTTGGATGTGCAAACAGAAGAGAGCAAGCAGAGTCCCCTGAAGGCAGTAACTGTGGGTGCCAGCCACGCCACCCCAGGAGCCTGAAAAGCTGCTGGCCCCATCTCCACATGGTATATCTGCTTAGCAGTGAGACGGATCTATAAAGGGAGCTAGCGGCCTTTCAAGCCTGTGTTTATTTGTTTTGGGGGATCCTGCTGCCGTCTGAACCAACAGCTTGAAGCTATGTGAGCGTCTCTGTAGTTGACGTGGGTGTGCAGTCTGCCTTCGTTATGGAACAGCTCCACTGCCAGGCTCACTTGTCTCGCTGGGGACCCTGCCACGCTGGCCACCAGCAGGAGAATCAAGCCTGTTCATACAAGGCCGATTGAGGAGCCCAGACCTATATCTCATAGTACCCCCAGGAATACCTACCTGCAGGAGGATATAGACTACTAATGGGGCTGGGTGAGGCAAGCCAAGATCATGATGGGAAGACAAGTAGGGACCCCAGGAAACCCTGAGGCTCCTTCAGAAGGGATAAGGTACCCAGAGGCTCACACAGCAGAGGCAGGGAAACCTGGAGCGTGTCCAGTTGGGGTAGGTAACCCCATAGTCTTCTCCAGGTCCTGTATCCAGAGATACCAGCCTGAGACACAGAAGAACAGTAGTAGCAATAGCTGAGCAGAGGCACTGGCATATTGTGTTCACAGGGCGGTGTCTAACTTCCAGGCATGGATGCTGGGGACAGCAGGACAGGTGCTGGGCGTGCTAGTCTTAGAGGTCGTGACAATAACACCCAGTGTGAGCCTGCCTTCTCTCAAAGCACCTAGTGCATCAAACCACTTTGCCTGTGCATGTACACACGCGCACACATACACACACACATGTGCATGTGATGCCTGAGAGACACAGGAACAAACTTTCAGTGTTCCCATGAACAGAGCTGAAATTGCAGCAATAAAGCACACTTATGGATTTTAATCTAAAGCATAAAATTAATATCTGTGAATCCATCATGATACAAACAAGCGATTAGATAAATAAGTGAATAAACAAGACAAGATACACTTTGCACGCAGAGACTCGGACGTCAACGCAGATCCTCTGAGCCCATGTCCTCCTTCCCGGTTGCTCAGAGGAAGAAAGAAAAGATGGGTTAATGAAGGAGAATCCTGATAGATTCTAAAATCTACTTCAAAAGAGGCAGGACCTATGAACAACACGTGCCCTTGACGTGTGGGGAAAAGAACAGCACTTTGCCCACAGGTCTTCCTAAAACCCACAAACCAGTTTGATTATGAGAAAAACATCAAAGAAGTCCAAAAGGAGGGTCTTTACTCACCTCTCCTCCCCTGACAAGTAAAGCTCCTCCAAACCGTTGAGGTTATCAAAAGCAGGGGGTCTGGGAAGGAAGAACCCTACGTACTGGGTGATGAGAGGTCTCTGGGGTCCTCACTGGGATACTGGAAGAGAGAACTGACACCAGAAAAAGACTAGAAAATCCTGGTGAAACCTGGGCTTCCATTAACAATGTATCAATACTGGCTCATTACCTATAACAAATGGACCACAGGGACCAAAACATCTAAGGAAAATAAGGGTGTGTGAGGCAAAGCCGTGGTGGGCCACGGTTTCATGTAGCAGAGACCTTCGAGGAGGGAGAAGTGGGAGGCAAGCAACACAGTTCAGAGAGGCTTGGGCCCCTGGGCCTGGGAACATTGCCTCCAAAGCAAGCCCAGCCCTGGAACGGCCTGCAGGATGGGCTTTAAGAGGCTCTGGATCTCTAGACATAACATGTGCCACTCTGAGGTTGCATATCCCTGAGATAACCTTGGAGGACTTGAAACACTGTGTGAGGATTTCCTGAAGAAAGTATAACTAATCTCAGGCTGTAAAGAATTGCTATCGTCCCTCTCCCCCACCCCCTTATCCCCTCTTTGAGGTGCAAAAGAAGTGAGAGATGAGGAGGAGGGTGTGGACAAGGGTACCTAGCCCCACCTGTGCTCGTGGATGAGGTGGGAGGTTGCTCCCACATCCAAGTGCAGATGGACCCAGGGGTCAAGCCAGGGCACTGGGACCTGTTGCATCTCTCAGGTGAGGTCTGGGTATAGAGGATCCTGCATCTCATGTGGCCATGAAGGGATTCCAATACAGACGGGAGGAGGAGGAGATAGAAATGGATGGGAAGGAAGAGAGGTAGGAGGGATGGAGTGAGAGAGGGAAGGAGGGAGAGAGAGAAGGAAGAGGAGGAATATGAGAAGGTGAGGGGAGAAAGGGAAGAAAGAGAAAGCTTTTGAGGGCCAGCCTCAGAGCAGAGGGGCCACCAGAGTCCTCTCTCACGAGTGGGAACAGGGTGGGGCAGCAGCTGCTAGGGGGAGGAGCGAATCTGTCTCCTGCCGGCTCTCCATCTGGTTCTCAGCAGGAGCCAGGCATTCTACTGTCCAGATGGGGCTGTGTGTATAACTCCAGACAGTGCAGGATTGTGTGGGCTGCCGGGCTCTCACTTGGGAAAGCAGAACCCTGCCTCACCCAGTACCTGTGCAGGTGCCAAGAAGACAGACGAATGAATCGGATGAATCGTGAAGATTGTCCTGGGAGGGAAGCTACTTAACACAGTCACACCCTAACTCTCCTAGGTCCCATACCCAAGAGCAAGGAACATGAGGATACAGTCCCCTGATTGAATCAGCACCCACCCCTAGAGAAGGAGGGAGAGGACTACCACTTTGATCTTGCTTCATGTATGCTAAAGCACTTTTTAAAAGTCCCTGTGGTTCTCTGCGTGAGGTTTAGGTCCCCTGAGCTTTCCTCTCCATCCACGCTGGCATATCTCTTGTCCAGCTCACATTTGGGAAGTCACCTTGGTAAGACTGTATGGGTATAGCTTCTGACACAGTCTCACAGTAACCCCCTGATCCTTGGCTCTCACAGCCTTTCTGCCCCATCTTCTGCCATGATTCCGGAGCCTTAAATGAGAGTTGTTTTGTAAATGTATCCGAGGGACTGGGCTCCACACTTTGCGTTGTGATCGGTCGTAGTTTTCTGTAATGTTCTCCATGTGTTGGAAAGAGAAGTTTTCTTGATGTGGGCTGAGGACTATATTTGTCTGTGGGTTTAAGGACAAATATTTAGAATATAGTTAGGATTCACGTTGATTTAATAAAGTGGTGGTTCTCCCAAGACTTCCCAGGGAAGACCATACCAATTGGTTATCCAAAACCAGGTCACCCCTGAAAACATACTTAAAAATACCATTAAACAGACTGGGCAGGCTTTTTATGTGTGTATACACACACACACACACACACACACACCACACACACACACACACACACATATATTATATATAACAACAATCAATGAAGGAAGAGGTCATGAATTTGAAAAAGAGCAAGAGAATGTATGGGAGGAAACAGAAATGGGAAAGATATAACTATGTCATCATCTCAAAATAAATGATAATTTAAAAATGGACAGAGGTTGGACGGGTGACCACCAGTCCTGCAGGAGACTGTGCATTCTCCCGACCTGCTCCCTGACACCCTACCTGCACTTGGCAGACTCAGAGCCTAAACAGATTACACTTCCCAGCCTCGACGCCACCAACATCCTGTTTCTGAGTATTTCACATGGGTAAAGCCACAGAAGCCCCCTCTCAATCAGCTTCCCCTTGTCCCGATGTCTAGTTCTGCCTCATAAGGGGATCAGTCTTCTTCCTTTTCTGGCTGCATAACTTTCTGTTGTTGGGACGAGCCATGGCTTGCTCACCTCTGATGAGCACATGGCCCTGAAACAGTTTCTTAAGATATCCACTTGTGTGCATCTCTTCTGCTCAAAACCTCCCAATCTAGCAGGATGTCAGGATCTGAGCAGTCCAGCCTGTGCACGCTGGCCATCCTCCTGCCTCCCTTGCTCTGTCTTGGGTTCCACTCCACGGGCCATCTTCCTTAACTCGTCAGGATCTGTCTTGCCTCAGTCTCCTCAATGCCCAAACACCAAGCTCCCTGACTCTTCCTCAGACTGACATTCTTTGAGTTTTTATGCAAATGTCACTTCATGGGACAGCCTCCTCACCCTCCAGCCGAGGGCCACAGTTATTTTGCTGACAGTGCACTCTCTTGAGGCCTCAGATGAACTCGAGGCCCTTGGGACAAACCCTCATTTCTCTTTACTGCACCCCAGCTCATGAAGGGAGTCTGATTATTGGGTAGCACCCACTGAACCTCACCCAGTGTGCCTGTTTCAACAGGAGTGGTCACAATTCCTGGAGAGGGTAGTATGGTCCTCTTAAGAAATGTCAGGGTACAGCGCTTTGAGGTATCGACAGGCAGCTCCTGCTTGGCATCAGGGTGCAAGCTGACATCTGGCAATGGATCAGAAGCTTCCACACAGCTCGTCTAGCCTGGACACACTGGTCTATACCCACAGCAAAAGATGTGAAATATTTTTATTTATAAAAAAAGATTAACAAATCATTTGTGTGGCTGCCGCCAGCTACTACGTGACTAAATTATCCCCTTGTCTGCCATAGGGACCTGCCTTGCCTCAACTAACTTTAAGAAATCACTGGCATGTTTGGGTACTGTTTTCTAGGGTATTCTGGTAACCACTGGGTAGGCAGGAAGCTCAGGGGGCCCTCAGGACTGAGACTCTGCCCACAGACATGCTGACCAGCCCCTGCTTTTTGGTTCCTGGTGTGAACATGACTCAGTCGGGGAAATTAAGGGGAAGGTGACCTGGAACAAAACCACTTGGCTGCTCCCTGGCTTCACAACCCCAGAGTTGTGTTTGCTAGGTTGCAGAGGTGTCTAAGGTGTGGCTACCCTAGGGTGGGTACTTGGTAAAGTACCGAGGGCAGCTTTGATCTGTTGGAGTTCTGTCCAAGGCCACCTTCTCTGAAACACTCAAAGTCTTAGGTGCTAGAATTTCCTGGAATAACCCAAACTCTTGTCTTCTTCCCAGAAGACCAGTTGCCTTCAACACAGGCTGGTCCAAAACCTGACTTACACTGTCCCTTGAGACCTTTCTGCCGGCCGCACAAAGCATTTCTTTGGAACCTTGGAGGTCTTTTAGAACAATCCAACTGTCTTCCTCTTAGGTCTGTTCATTTGTTCGTGTGTGTGTGTGTGTGTGTGTGTGTGTGTGTGTGTGTCTTCATGTTTAATATATTCTCATGTGATGCCAAAACCTGGCCTCCAGAGGAGGATCAAAACACAGGGTGGCCCCTACTCACCTCCCTTGGCTGCTGGGCCTCTCCCTGCTGGGCCTCTGGCACTGTATAGACTGACCCCTGACTGATGCCTTGGACACATGCCACAAGTCTGCTCTCAATCAGTCGCCTTGTGGGGCCAACTTGTCACAAGCCACATGTTGTCCTTAAAGCACATACTTTTGGCTTTGGAATCCAGTAGAGGTTTTGCCAACAGACTCACATCCTTAAGCCTTCCTGTCCAGCTGGTACTCAGCCAGTTTGTATTGCATATGCATATGCTGGCCTCCAGAATGCTTCCATTTCCAGGGGCATCTCGGGTGCCCTTCCATGCCAGGACCCTGCCTGCTGTCTCTAGCTTCTGTCCCTTTATTTCTGTTGGCCTTTCTCCTTTAGCATCCTCAGTTCTCAGAAGGACCTTGTAGCTCTCTTAGTTCACCTGAGGGTCCCCTATGGCCAGAGCAAGCCCCCATTCTGAGGGTGTCACCTAGTCAGACTCTCCTATAGCCTGAGCAAGCCACTGTTCTCAGGGCATTCCTTAGTCAGAGTCTCCAGCTGTCGGTGTCACCAGAAGGTCGTTCTTTGCAAGAAGGGTAGTAGGCTGTTGATTCCAACCCTACAACTCAGGGTGGATGGGACCTGTGTTCCTCTCTCAGGTCATTTGCTTACAGGATGCTTTATGAGCATAGCAGAGAAACCTGGAGGGACTCAGAATGATCCTATGGAAGATAGACACCTTTAGAAGGCAAGCCCGTTTTGATAGAGCATTTGCATAATTTTAAGAATAATACCTCTAGAAATAACAGTTTCTCCTTTAAAATAGCATATTATGTGTGTATGAGTGTGTGTGAGTGTGCATGAGTGTGTGTGAGTGTGTGTGTGTGAGAGAGTGTGTGTGAGTGTGTATAAATGTGTGAGTGTGTGAGTGTGTGAGAGAGTGTGTATAAATGTGTGAGTGTGTGGGAGAATGTGGGAGTGTGTATATAAATGTGTGAGTGTGTGTGAATGTGTGTGAGTGTATGTGTAGAAATGGCAATGTTCTTCTGTTGTGTCCTTGCTTTCCACTTGCCTCTGTGTCTGTACACCAGCATCAGGGTAGGGAGGTCTGCGAGGGTCTTGGTGCTCCCAGGCAGGTATTAGCATGTGCACCTACTATGTGCTAGACTGGGAGAAGCTCATGTAGGATATACCAGTCTGCTTCTCTGTGTGCATGTGGAGGGGAAGCAGGGTGGATGGTGCCAAGGGCGGGTATGAAGTAGCTCTGGGAGCCCACACGAGGCACACAAGGATGAGGGTGAACGCAGAGCTGAGAGACAGGCGAGGGTCTGGCAGCTTTGCGGGCAGGACGGAGTGCAGCTGCTCTCCTGGCTGGGTCGCCTCTCACCATGTCGCTGAGTCGGCAAGGCAAGCACGAGCCTTGATTTTGGCTGGGTGTGAGGCTGGGTGTGCCAGGCACACTCGAGTCCTCCCCCCACGAGGCCTCCAGGACATATTGCACATCAAATCCCTGGACCGAGGCCCTTCCCAGATGGCGTGGCTTGCCTTTGGGGAGTGGTGGAGGAATGCTGAGTGTGGCCAGCCCCTTTTTGGCTTCTCCATGGCTCCCCTTTCCTGTGTGGGTTGTGGAGCAGCTTCTGGGACCTGTGACTCTCACTGTTACCTCCCAAGGTGTGCAGAAGCCAGCACTTTGAGGGGACCCTCTGCCGGCTTTCTACCCCTTCGTCTTTTGTCTATGACTATTGCGAAGACTCTGAGTCTGTGTTCAAGCCCGGAATCAAATCGCGTTTGCAATTTGTCAAATTATGCAGAGGAGACAGCGGAGAGAAAGGGAAGCAGTTTGATTCTATTATGTGGAAATTAGCCTGAAACAGAGGCTGCTCGCCTGTTAGAGCAATTTCTCTCCATTTGTTTCTGGGGAAAATTGCCTATGTGCCAGTTCTCATCCGCTTCTGGCTGATGGTCCCCAGGCTGCGGCGGCGGCAGCGCAGTGAGGCGGGGCCACAGGCTGTGGGAGGGCAACTCTCTTAGCCAGCAGGTGGCCCCCAAACAAGGCTGGGAAGTTACCCATGGTATGCTTGGGCACCAGGGGAGGGGGCATGTGTCAAACCCTCTCTCTGCCCCTTGTCTGCCACGGAGGCATTTCTTACATGCATTTGGATGGTCAGAGGTTGGCTCCCTGCAAGATGGGCCCAGCCATACAGAGTGTGATGAAAGGCATTCAGGCTGGGCAGGAAGTTGTGGGTGAAAGAACATGGGGGGGACAGCTCTGCTGGAGGGGACTCGGTAGCAGGAGGTCCTGCCTCTGTCAAAGGTTAGAAAGCAGTCAAGGAAAGACCCAAAGGTGGAACGCGGGTAGAGGACTTCGAGGCCTGCAGGCTGGCTCCGTTTTATGGGGCAAGGCTGGCAGGGAAAGCCTGGTGGGTGTGGCTTGATGCAAGCCCCTCCCCTTCACTGAGTCAACGCTGGTAAGATACCCAGAAGACCCTCTGCCTCCACACTGTACTGTGACCTGTGCTGTGGATCCTGATTGTGGGTGGGAACCTAGGCTCAACAGAGAACTGCATCTCCCCAGAAAAGCCCTACTGACTCCAGTCTATACCCAAGAGCCCTGAGCAAAGCCAAGGTAGAGATGGTTGAGGGCTGACTGTGGGGTGCTAGGACGGAGGTCCAAGGGCAGACTGCTTGGGTGGTGGGATCTTCATGGCCCAGTTGATCCGTTTATGGTTGGGAAATGCCTATGGAATTGGTAAAGCACACCTCTAGGTGTGTCTGCGAGGGTGTTTCCAGAGAGCACTGGACCTGATAAGTGGATCAATTATTTATTTATTTATTTATTTTTGATATAAGGTTTTATTACTGTAACTTCACTAGACTGGAAATTGCTATGTATGTAGACCAGGCTGGCCTTGAACTTATAAAGATCTGCCTGCCTCTGCCTCCCGAGTGCTAGGATTAAAAATTGCACCACCATGCCCTGCCGGTAGATCGTTTCTTGAGAGTGACATATTACGGCAATATGGTAAGAAAATGTATGAAGTGACCAAGTTGAAGGATGTTAGAAGAATTGTGTCACTAGGGAATGTGTCTTCTGTGTATGTGTGTGCATATGTGACTGTCTGTTTGTCCTCAATGATCAGGCACGGAGGTCAAAGGACAACCCTAGCAAATCTCATCAGGTGCCTTTGACCACTGTGTATGTATGTGAGACTAGTTTTCTCACTAATCTGAAACTCATCAAGTCAGGTGAGGCTGGCTGGCCAGTGAGCCTGGGATTTTGAGGGAAGTGCCTTGACTCTACCCCCTCACAGGAAGCCCTCCCCTCACGCACACACGTGGTAGTGCTCTGTCAAGGGAGCCCCTTAATTTCTCTCAGCATGTTTCTGCCATTCCAAGCTATGTGTACAGTCAGGGAGCGATGTAGGCAGAACACTGAACTGCAGTCTGGGACAAGGTAGCTATGTGTCCACGACCCCGAGGTCTGTGAATGTTCTGGGTGCTATCAGAGTCCCAGGAAGACGCTGAAGTCCACAGCAATGTGCCACTCGAGACCCACGTTTTCCCCTGATAACTCCAGTCCCCTCTCTGGATCATGCCAACTGCCTTTGTTCAGTGGGTCAGGAGAGGGGATGATCTTCAAATGCTGATGCCCTTGAAGAGCCCCTGGGCCAACCCTGGTCTCCATTTTTACTTCCCAGGTTTGGTTACAGGTTGACAAAGACTGGCCTGGAAAGTTGAGCAGGGCTGTTCTCATCTGTTGTTATGGTTACAGAAGGGAAAACAATTTCCTGTGAGGTATCTCCTGATCACTCCTGTCGGATGCTGGGGCAGATTAGCCAAGCTCCGTGGCGACGGCTCTCGGCTCTGCCGGAGACCAAACGACATTCATTTTGACCTCATACATGGGGTTACCGTCTGCCAGCTCAGTCAGGGGAGATAGACGGAATCTCATTAAAACCATCAGAGAAGCATGTTGCTGGTTTTATTGCAGTGGTAAAATTGTCTTTGCCTTATTCTCTCTAAATGCCAGATTACAGACATCACAAAACGTGGAGGAACCTGGGTGCATTCAGAATAGGTGGTAAGCAGCCACCCTGGCTGGGAGTAGTCCAATCACCAAGCCGGTGAGGCCACATGGTGGGTGTCCTTGCTACAAGGAGTGGGTTCACTCAGTCTGAGGTCCCCCAACCTCCTGAGTAAGGGCATGTGACCTCAAAGGGAGACTCTCACCTCCCCAATGACTATGGTCCCAGAGCCTTGGAGTGTCGTGAGAAGGTAGGTGGGAATAAATTAAGAACAGCGGTGAGCTGTTTAAGACCTTGTGCCTCAGAATCAGGGTGGCCACTGGTGGGCAGAGATGCAGATTGGGTTGCTTCCTTGGAGGGTGGGGCCCAGTTGTCAGGGCCACTTCTATCCCTGCCCTGTAAGCAACCTGGAGCGTGTTGTATTGCTCACAGGTGTAGACAGCTCCAGGGATGGCTTCTGCCATCCAGGCTGAGGTCGGTGAGGAGCAAGGGCAGCTCCTGCCTGGACTAATCACCCCTTTACTGTTTTTTTTTTTTTTTTCATTTCTCAAGAACCCAGAGTGACTCAGTGGCCTCTTCTCACTTCAGTCCGACCATTGAAGTTCCCAGGAGACATACTCACACCAGGCAGCCAGGTGGTCCTCACCTGCAGGGACAGTGGCTTTCTGTGGGCTGGGGTGAGGAAAGAGAAATGGGGTTTGAATTTGGGTGAAGGTCTGGATTGAGGGGGCAGCAGGTCACTTCAAATGCAGTGCTTTCTAACCGGGACCACAGTGAGGTCACAAGGGGAGGATGGATGTGTTAACGGTGAAGAAGATGGTTCCTGGATAGAGCTGAACTGGAAGGGGGGTTCACTTCCTGCCTCTTGATGACCTTGAGGAGCAAGGGTTGAACAGATGGGCGAAGGGACACTCCACTGGCCGCAGAGGGAGAACAACTGAGAAGGCCGAGTTGTGTGTTCCTCTTACTGCCTGTTGAGCACCAAGGAGGGTGGGATCAGGGCAGGAGGGATCATCTCTCCATGCCAGTATGGGGTACCTGACCCGACTGGCCTCTCATTCCAAGCTGGTGTGAGTCAGTGAGCCTCCAACTCTCTCACTCAAGGGTCTGTTGGCTGAGCAAAGGCTGAGAATAGCTCCTTCCTTGGTCTCCAGCAGATGTGACATCTGCACTGAGCATGGATCTGGGTCTGAAGTTGTCCACACCCAGGTCTGTGTGGGCAGGGGGGAGTATGTGAGAACCTTGTTCCGAGGACTGACACTCGGGCCACCTGGACAGTTGAGTGGGAAAAGGGCTGCTACCACTCCTTGGTGTGTCAGCATAGTGGGGCTGTGTCCTTAAGGACTGCCTGGCCAGATAATGCCTGGTAAAGAATTGCTCTGTGTGAGTGTGTATGTGTGTGTGTGTGTGTGTGTGTGTGTTTATGTTTGTGTTTGTGTGTGTGTATCTGTGTGTGTATGTGTTTGTGTGTTTGTGTGTGTGTCTATGTTTGTGTGTCTGTGTGTGTTTGTGTATGTGTGTGTGTGTCTGTGTGTGTGTGTCTGTGTGTGTGTCTCTATGTGTTTGTGTGTGTGTGTTTGTGTGTGTATGTGTTTGTGTGTGTGTGTGTGTGTGTGTGTGTTGGAGTGTGGGGTCATAAGAAGAATCCAGAGCTATGAGCTGATGCGTAGGCTTGTGGGAGGACTGGGTGGACAGGAGTAAAATGTGGTCCAGGGCAAAAGAAGTAGATATCAGTCATGCATGGCTGCCACCAAAAAGAAAGGCCAAGTGACCCCTTCCATGTGAGGGCACCAGAGGGACAGTTGGGTCCTCAGCCCAGCCCTCTGGATCTAAATCTTGGTCTTTCCATATCTCAGCAACCTGAGGCTAACTTGCTGTGCCCACAGGGCAGAGGATGAGACAACTGTCCCTTCCAGGAGGAGCTCATGCTCTGGTAGGGAGAGCTCCCCCAAGCCAACTGAAGTAAGCCTTGGAGTACAGAGAACCCAGGCTAATAAATTAAGCTGCCAAGAGGCTCTGACTTGCCCTTCCTGGTCTATTTGAATTGGTCCAGTGGTTCCTATACTGTGCTACCTAGACTGCAGGTCCCCAGTGATCTTACTGTGCGAGTCAAATAGAGACTCTTTCCAAGGCCTGTAAGTGATGCCTGAGTGGCTATCGACTAGGTGGTAGGCAAACAGATAAGACTGAGCCCAGGCATAATTGGATTGAGTGAGGTACTTTCTGGGTCTGATGAGGCTCCGTGGGGCTGAGAATTCTTCAGTTCTTCCCTCCATCATCCTTACGATGACCGCTCTTTGTCCCGAGCCAAAAGGAACCCATGTGGCTTAGTGCTCTTGCTAAGTTGAGGAGAGACAGACTTAAGAGACGGAGCGGCTGAGATGGCTAGCTTTCAGAGAGGAGGATGCCAGAGAAGAAGGTGCAAAGAGCTTTAGTAATTTGTTCAGGGGACGCATGGGAGTCTGCCTGAGTGTCTGCCTGAGTGCCAGTGTCCTTGGAGGGTGTGAACTCCAGGAGCAGCCTAGAGAAGGAGCAGTAAGCAGAGAGCTGTAAGGTGGATGTCTTAGAACCATCTAAGTCCTCCCAACCGTGTTCAGAGAGCTCGACGGGCACACAGTGCTCTGCAGAGACCTCAGGAGAGCTCTGGCTTCACCCCAGGCTGGAGGAAAGGCTACCCTGGACTCCTCCCACAGCATCCAAAGACTCCTTTAGAGCTCTGCCTCCTTCAATAAACACAACCGCTGCCGGGTGAAGCCCCATACTCTTCCAAAGAATATAAGTCAATCCAGAGCCCAACTTCATGTGCTCGCCAGAGCAGCGCCCAGCATCAAACCAAGAATAGCAGACAACTAAGACATGAGAAGACATGACCAGAAACAGGAGAGAGGTCAGGAACTAGAGACATACCAGAAGTAACAGAGGTGGCCGAAACAGTAGATAAGGGTTAAGACACTGGTTACGGGGGTGTCTTGTGTTCAAGCATTTAAAGAATATATGAGAATATAAGGAGAATCAGGAACTTTGAAAACTACAACTGAAACTGGAGTGGGGCTGGGACCGGATGCTAGAATCAAGGCACTGTCACGCTAACAGATCAATAATGCCCTTACAAGGCCCTGACCTGGTGACTCAACTTGGCCCACTGCTTGTTTCTTACAAATGAAGTTTTACTAGAGTGCAACCACATTCCTCAGCTTGTGCTGTCACCGCAGGACATCAGAGGAGAGCAGGAAGAAAGGCTGACATGTTTCTACTGGCCCTGCTGAGCCTTGCCCCCAGTCTGGACTTCTCAACTCTACACTGTGAACTGCCTAGCGGGCGCCTCAGCTATCAAAGATAATGCACGTGTTACATTTCTGCTGGTGGTCAGACTTGTTCCAAATCATCAGAACACGAATCCCCAAGGGTGAAATTGTTACCTTGGTTTACAGCTTGGGCACGGAGGATATGAGGAAGAAAATACACACACAGGGGAACAGGCCATTCTGAGCTGCTCTCCAAAGTTTCATTTACTAGCCTGGGTTCCTCCGCACTCCAAGGCTTACGTCAGCCGAGGGAGCTCTCCCTCCCAGAGTCTGGGCTCCTTCTGGCAGGGATAGTTGTCTCATCTTCTGTCCTATGGTCAGAGCAAGTTAGCCTCAGGTTGCTGAGATGTGGGAAGACCAAGACTGGATCCAGAGGGCTGGACTGAGGGCCCTCACATGGGAGGGGTCGCTCGGCCTTTCTTTTCAACGGCAGCTGTTGCCTCTTCTTCTCATGCTCTCTTTTGTCGGTTTTTTAGCTGACATCTATAATTTGGAAAGCCATAAAAATGAATACAGATGAAATATTAGAGGGCAGCGGTACGAGAAAAGCGGGAACAAAGAGGCGCTTGCTGCTTTAAACAGGTCTTAAAACAGCTTTCATCTACGCGCTCACCGCAGCCCAGTGAAATTGATTCATTGACCAAATTGGCCATTTAGATTCAAAAGGCTCGGCTTTCCGAGCGCAGCCCCCTCCCCTCCAGATTTATGGGGCCGCAGAGAGGCACCCCCAGTGTCTCCGTTTCTTTTTAAGGATGATCTACGCTGAGGCATCAGCCCCCCTTTTTCTGGAGAGCACACACTTGCTGGTCACTGCAGCCTGAAGGAGGTGCTGTGCCAGACTTGGCTCAAGGGAGGTCAGAGGGAGCGTCAGCAGGCCCTTTCTGTGCGGTTGGCCCGCCCTCAACTGCTGTCCAGGTCAGTCTAAAGCTACCATGTCTGTTGGGATGGGGACTGAGGAACATGACTAAGGGAGAAGGGCCTGCCTCAGCTCACCCAGCGGTCCTGAGCAGAAATGCAGACAACACGTTGCAGTCCTGGGTGTATAGGAAAGAATCACAGAAAGTCTGATTGCTTCTCCTGGGTGACAGGCAGTTGCAAACCGGCCCTGTGGGAGTCAGAGAACGCCCCTCCAACCATGCATCCTAGAGCCTGCCACCTAGAACCAAGACTCTACCAGGGCAGAAGGTATGGCAGGGAAAAGGCAGTGGTCGATGGTTCCTTCAGAGCTCTGTTCTGAACACAGAGAACTCAGCAGCCCAGTTAAAAGCTTCCTGAGCAGAGCCACAGGTGCCATGAAAACGAGGGAAACTCTGCAAGTACTGTAGCTAGGAACAGGGCTCAGTGTGAGATTAGGATTTAGCATCTGTCTTGGATCGGGATTCCAGCTCAGCCTAAGACTGTGGTCAAGTCCAGGTGAGAGAGAGAGTTGAGTCAGTCCGAGATGAAGCCTGAACAGAGAGACCAGGGCTGAGTGTTGATGTGCACAGCGCAGCTTAGCTCTGATTGATCCCTGGATCTGTGGCTTTGCCCTGTGGAATGGCTCATCCTTCCGTGAACTTGCCCTCCTGCTAGATCACCCTTCGCGGCTGCACAAGGGCAGGCCGTTCTAGTCTCAGCACATCTGCTGTGATCTGTCTATTCCTGGACTAGGTCTGGACATCTGTGGCCCGGTACCTGGCACTGCCTGGCACACATCAAGCTCGGTAACACCAGTTTAGGTGTCGCACTACATCTGAACAGCCTTTGTCTCTGGAGGTATTAGGTCAACAAGAGACTTGTAGCAGCCAAGGACTCATGAGAGGCACTGGGGGGCCTGGATTTTTCCCACCCACAGTGTGTGTGTGGGGGGGAATAAGCTCCTGGGTTGTTTATTTACAGGCACTCTAGTCAGTAACAGAGTCAGCGGAGTGGGGGTGGGGGGAAGGGAGGGGAGAGCATGTAGAAATCAGGTTGGGTCCTGATCACCAAAAACAAGCAAGCAAGCAAACAAAAAGCAAACAAACAAACCAAAAACAGATGGGCTTTGCTTGCCCTGGGTCCCTGGTCTCTAGACCCTTTCACGGGTCTGCAGAAGGTCAGCCATATCTGGCCAGGCTTCCGGTGGAAACCATAGCTCCTGGAGGCCCACTGCCTTTCCACATGGCCACGGTAAGTTGAGCCGGAACCTCCAGGCCCCCACCCCACACCGCTCCATTTTCGTTATTTTATCTGATATTTTGTAACTTTAATTACATATTAAGTGACATACTAAAAAACCATCGTTAAAATTTAAGCCTTTGGTAATACCGTTTTATTACATTTTGATGACTTTATAACTATGATACTTTATTATTCCTTCTATGTTATTCTATGAAGGCGCAGTGAGATTTTTTTTAATATCTAATTACAGCACGGAGTGATCATTAAACCAGATGCATGGTGAGCTCCAACCTGGGTCCTCAGATTATTTGGTGCGTGGAGGGCAAGGAAGGCTTCCTCTGCGGGTCAGGCTGGGGAGGGCGGGACATGTGGGTGTTCTATTCCCATCTGGAAAGCCACGAGGTTTAATTAGCACCAGACTATCTCTCAAAGAAGCTTTGGAAGGCTCTTGGTGGTGGCTCTGGGTGGCCCAGCCTCGGATGTCACTGTCACTGACAAGTCCCCCTTTCAGGGGAGCACTCCCTGCAGAGATGACCAGCCTCCTTCAGGAGTTTGGCAGTGTACTCCATGAATGTGTGGGGAGCACCTTCTCCCAGACTCTCCTCCCCACTTCCGGCCTATCTCAGTCTCTCTCCTGGGGCTGAACAGTCTTAAGATCATTAGAACTGGGGGCAGCTAGAGTGGGGAGATCCACGGGGCTGTGCAGAGGTACAGGAAGAGGCAAATAGTCCAGCCAGGGGCTTCCCTGTCCTCTGTCTTCTCTGAAAAGAGACTCTCATGGTGGGTGCCACAGATAGCCTTCCCAGAAGACTATACCACAGAAAGATTCTCTGAAGCCTTTCTCATCTCTGGAACTGCAGGAGGGCCCCTCAGAGCAGAGAGACCTCCCTAGTCCCTGGGAAGAAGGATTCTAATACATTGTTGCTAGAAAGTACTTGGTCCCGGGGGTGCTGCCTTCAAGGCCCAGTCTTTACATCTGTGGCCACCGGCCTCCTTTTCTTCTGTCCTCTTGGGCTCCAGCACTCTGAGCTCTTCTCATTTGTGGTCTCTGCCTGTTTTCAGCCTTACTCTTACTGTAGACCTTAAGGCCTCTGACATCTCCAGCCCTCCCTAAGCCTTACACCTATCAGTGAGTTCTTCACTATTTCTGGTACCTGTTGATCCTGAGGTCAGCTATAAGGACAAGCCACTAGGCAGCTGGTATCCCTGCATGTAAGGACTACAATGCCACCTGCTGCTGAGCTGAGCCCCATACTCCTGCCTGGAGCATGATACTCTGGGTCCCCTAGACTATTACACCTCTGTGTCCCCATGGTAAACTCAGGAGATTCAGTTCCTGGGGACCAGGCATAAATGTACCACACTGGCTATCTGGGGGATCCCTGGGAGCATTGGGCACCAGATGCTGGTGGTGGCCTCAGGGCCACAGTAATTATTCTGCCTGGTTCCTTGCTCTGTACAGAGGAGAGAGCCCGCTCTGCAGTTGTCCACGGCCCTTTGGTGACTGAGGGCTTTCTCTGTGGATGTGGGTGGGTGAGGCTACACGTGAGCCATAGTCTCCAGAGGGCAGGATTGAGTGAGTCTTTCTCTGGGCTGTTGCCCAGCTGGTGAGTCAGAAGTAAAATTCACCTCAGTGGGGAGCAGGGGCACTTGAGATGCCTCATCAACAGGACAGTGCCAGGGCCTCGGGGAGCAATCTTCTGCATGCACACAGTGGTAGCTAGCACAGAGCTCATTCTGCAATCCTACGACTCAGTAACTGTGCTCAGGCCCTGGCAGGGTTTGATCATCCTAGAAATTATATTGCTCGCTGGTCCCATGTGAGGGAAACTCAATTACACAGAATTGGGAGCAATCAGCATTTCATTGGCTGTGGAGATGTGGGGTCCCTGAGCCGAAGCCAGCCTGCAGATCCTAGAATGCTGACAAGCAGAGTGTGGCCCAGCTCCCCGGATCCTGTGTGTCTCACCTGTGGCTCACTGGAGGGTGATTACAAGCCCTCGGGCTGATGCCAGTAACCTTTCCCAGGGCCTGAGGAGAAAGCTGCCTACACCACATAGCACCTTAACAGAGAGGACCACGGACATAGCGTGGGCCATGGCTGTCCTGGGCTGAGGCTGAGGCTGAAGGCTGATTTAGGTCACACCAGGCTGTGACATGTCTATCCTTCCTGGGATATCCATCATGCCTGGCCAGCCTAGGATGTGGGACTCTGACCTGGCAGGGGATGGCAGCTTTCCCACACTGTGGCCCCAAACCCATTAGTGAGGATTCTCTGCTTCTCAGACAGCTAGGAGACTCAGCTGAGCCCAGGAGAGTGGGAGCAGCCTGTATCTTCGGTTGTCTGCAGACCCTCATGGAAGTATCAGACTGGCTCTGTTGCTTATCTCCTGCTGTAGCGGCAGTGAAGTTCCTCTCTCTGCTGCTGCAGTTTACCTACAGACACTGCCAGTGTCCCCTAAATGCTCCTGGTGAGGACAGAGCCAGCTATGTGCACCCCATTGGCAATATTCCCTTCTGTATCTATCAGCACTTCCCCCATACCCAGTAGCACCCCCTCCCTCCTGCACCCACCAACACTGCCCCCTCTTGGCCCCATCTACCTACCCACTTACTGTCTGTCTCCACAGACAGAACTGTAGAACAGTGTCATTTGCTGCGGTGTGGCCTCTGTAAGTGGTTGTGGTCCCGAGTGTCTCAGTCCACGCTCTCGTGTAGGGTCAGCTCTCCTTTCCTTCCTTGCTGAACTGTTGTGTGCTATACACTGACTCCAGGGCAGGCACACACTGTGGTCTCCCCAGCCCCCACCATGAGGCTCTTTACCTCCTGCTCCCATGTCCCAGTGGGTGTGGGATGGTGCCTGAGGCACTGAGTACCTTTTATGAGTTTCCTGGCCATCCTGTTCTCAGAGAAATCCATCCACACTTGCTGTGTTGAGGTTCTTAGGTGTTGCTGTAACTCTTGGGAGTTTTGTGTGGCTACAAGGTATAATCTCAGGAATTGTGCAGAGCTCACAAGGTACCTCCCCTGTGTGGGCTGCTGTCTGTGCAGTCTTCCTTTTCCTCCGTGGGTGGGGACCCTCTTCATCTGTCATTGTTTCTGTCTTTTGTCCCTCTCTCTGCCCTTCAGCTCAGGCCTCCCTCCCCCAGGTTAGCCTCCCAGCCTGCACACTATCATGTCATCTGGTCTCCAGCTCTTGAGTCAGCAAATCACTGTGGTGCCTCCCCCTCTGGGGAGCCTGGGACCCTCTGCACACTGCAGTATCCTAGCATGAGGGTGCCCTTCTCTTTAACCATGTGTAACAAACTGCTTCTCTGTGGGTCTCCTGGTTTAGCGTTTTAAGGTTCTTTCTCCCACCAGCAAATGCCAGGGCTTGAAACTTCCCCCTTGTATCTGTCTGTATCAGCTGCTTGCTCTCTGCCGAAGCAAGACTAGGCTGTTAGGAGCTGAGCTGCATCACCTCCTGTGCTGGATAGTTTTAAATTGTCAACCTAGAATCAGCTGGAAAGGGAATTGCAATGAAGGATTGTTTGGGATCAGGGTTGCCTATGGAAGATAACCTTGATGAGTAAGAAGGTGTGCCCCCTGTGGGTGGCATCATTCCCTGGGCAAGGAATCCTGGACTGTAAGAGAGGAGAAGGTGCACTGAGCACTAGCATGGGTGGGTTCTCTGCTCCCTCCAACATGGCCGTAACCAGGGACTGTGAACCGAATAGGGCCCTCCTCCCGTATGTCGCGTTCATCGGGGTGTTTTATCACAACAGGGAAGGAAACAAAGACACCTTCAGATCATAGGTCCAAACCCCAGGGCCTTAGCACATGACTGTATTTAGGCCAAGGACATTTAAAGGAGGTGGTGGCAGTAAAATAAAACCACTAGGGTGCCCCAATCCACTGAACTGATGTCCTTATAGAAGGAGGAGGTCAGGACAAAGACATACCCAGAGAGATGACCCTGTCAGACTCAGGAAGAAAGCAGGAAGGTGAGTGGCCATGCCTGGTGACCTCAGGCTTCCAGGATGGTGGGCAGGGAATGCCATCTGTGCAAACGTGCAGGCTGCGTGCTTCTCTAGCAGCAGAGCACAGGGACGAGCCTAGGACCTGGGGCTTTGTGAGCCAAGATGGTTTTTCTTCAGATGGTGCTGGAATGCTGCTTTCTAGGATCACAGAGAGGCCCATTTCCCTGCCAGCATCCATGCTGGCCCTCCTCCCCAAGAGCAATGTATCAGTCTGTCAGTTTGCCAAGGTGGGTTTCCAGTGAGAGCCCCTCCCTCGCCCATCTGTACTTTCCCAGTTACTGAAGACTTCAAGCTCTTACAATGAAGACATACGTGCGGTCCCAGGTTTTCTTGTAGTATGTAAGATTTTATTTTGTCATTACTAGTCTTTAAAAATAGATTTACTTATTTAATTTTATGCGTGTGGCTCTTTTCCCTGTAGGTAGTCTGTGCACCATGCGCATGCCTGGCACTGGAGGAAGAAGAGGATATTGGCTCTCCTCGGAATGGAGTTATGGAGAGTTGTGAACAGCCAGATGGGTGCTGGGAATTGAACCTGGGTCCTCTGAAAGATCAACCAGTGCTCTTAACCCCTGAGTCACCTCTCTAGCCATTATTATTATTCTTAATTATGTGCGTTTGTGTGTGTCCGTGTGTGTGTGTATGTGTGTGTGTGTGTGTGTGTGTGATATGTGCATGTGAGTGCTGGTGCCCACAGATGCTAGAAGTGTTGGATCTCCTGGAACTGGAGTTAGAAGCCATTGTGAGCCACTTGGTGCGTGTGCTGGGAACCAGACTTGCGTCTTCTCCAAGAGAAGTGTGTACTCTTTACTCATGAGCCACTAATTTATTTTACGTGAATCTTGATGTCCTCTTAGAGTTCATTTTAAAGACATGAGCGGTCCTGCTTTTATTTCTTTTGGAGGGAGCTAGCCAGCGTCACCTTATTTATTTAACGGAATAAAGCCCACGGTCCAGTATCCACTTCCTGGCTATCCCGAGCTCATCTCCAGCCTTCCAGTTCACCCCACACCTGGCCCAAGCTGCTCTCTGCTCCGTCAGTTCTCCCTGCTCAGCCTGGACCTCTTACTCCTAAGGACCCTCCTCCTGTGTGGACTTTGTACATGTCAACAAGATACAAACTGTCCCTGTGGGCTCTTTTGGGATTCTGCAGGGATATGATGTACTTTGAAGCCGAGATGCTGGGATTTTTTTTTTTTTTTTGTCTTAGAAGTGCCAGCCAGGAAGACCTTATGTATCTGTAGAGTTTTTCAATCAGGTTTCATCATTTGCTTCATTGTAACTGTGTCAGCTGGGCGGTTACCTGGAAACCACGCCACTCAGGTTACTCATCTGAGGGAATTCAATGCAGGAGCTGGTGATAGGTTGGGAGAAGGGAAGACGGTCTCGGGTGATGAGGCTCGGAGCAAGAGGTCACTTCTGCTCCAAGCTGGGCTAGAGGGGTGACAACTATGGGCAGAGCTCCTCAGCCCTACCAGGGGTCAAGGAGAAAAGGGCTTTGAGGGAGAGCTGCAGCCACTAAGATCTCCAGCTGCTGCCAGAGATAATGCAGGGAGGCCTAGGGGTCGCAGGAGGGGAGGGAGAGGGAGGAGGAACCCCTTCCTTGCCTGGATTCCTTCCCATTGGCTAAGGGGTGGGTGGGAACCTGGAGAGCTCAGTGGGGAACACGAGGGAGACTTCCAAGCACAGACAGGGGCCTGGCACGGGGTTCCATACCTGTCAATCATCCCCAGTAGTTTATGATTTTCTCAATACTCATTTTCCCACATTTTCCCTTTTTATTATTTGAAACAGATGATATATTGATTTCTGTATAATTATATGACACACTCTCAACCCACCATACTTTCTTATTAATTCTAATTTTAAATACAATATCTGGATCTGTAAGAAACCAAGCCTTTGAGGTCCGGGTGCAGCTCAGTAGCAATGTGCTTGCCTGGAAAGTGTCAGGCTCTGAGTTTGACGGTTCAGAGCACCACAAAACAATACGGGGGGTGGGGGGACAAACTACTAATCTTGTGGCTTCCAAATTTCATGTTTTGTTTTCTTGTCTATTCGTGCCTGTCAGAACCCTGAACACCACACTAACTCATATCCGTGGTGTCCCTGCAAATTCTGATTTGCACTGAGATAGCTCGGTGTTTTGTGAGCGGGATTTGGTTTCTGCCAAGAGGATATGCATTCTCTAAAGGCAGCTGGTGGCACCTAGAGGGTTGGCTGACTCCCATCTGTACAGCTGGTGGAAGGAGGCAGTGTCCAAGGCGGTCAGACAGCTACTTCCTTCTACAGGCAACCAGGCAAGGTCTGCATGACCTCAGCAATAAGTCCTTGATCCCCCCAGGATGACATCAAAGCGGAAGGGTCAGGTGATGGCATGTGTGGCTGCCATTGTGGAGTCCCTGCAGGTGAACAATGCACAGGACTCACACAGAAGCTGCGGCTCTATGACGGCAGGCCACAGTGACAGGACACGAAGAGGACCCAGGACCTGCCTGCCTTGTCCCCTTTCAGCTGATCTCCCAGCACTACAAAGGCCCACGAGCAGGACTCAGGTGAGATGTCACCAAGCCAGGGGACATGAGGAGGTAGATGCAAAAGCCTGAGGTGCCTTCCGCTGGTGTCCTGAAGCGTATCCCTGGGCTCCGAAGGCCCTTAATTAGGCAGCCATGTTAGTACCGTTTGATTCAAGCTGTTTTTGCGGAACTGACTGCAGAGTTTTGTCAAAGGCCTTTTCTGCGTCTATAAATGGCTCCAACTATAGTTAGCCACGGTTTGGATGTAAAATATTCTCCACAGATTGGTGCGTTTGAATCTTTGGTCTCTAGCTAGTGGGACTGTGTTGGGAGATTGTGGATCCTTTAAGAGGTGGGGCTTATCTGTAGAGAGTGGGTTACTAGTGTGGGTCATAGCCTGGCCCTGCATGCCAGCAAGCTTCTAATCAGTTCCTCCATGCCCTCATAGCCTTGATCCTCTGTGAGCCAAATAAACCCTTCCTCCCGTAAGTTGCTTCTTTTGGCTATTTCATCAGAGCAATGAGGAAAGTAACCAGTACAGTTAGGCACAGAAAATTAAGAAGCTGTGTCTCCAGGTATAGAACCACCTCGACATTAGTGCTTATATCTCTGGATTCTATTTGATTCTTTTAAAATTCTTCTTTTTTTTTCTTTTTTTGTATAAACAATTTGATTGATAGTTATCTTGTTCTCTCATATATATATGTGTATATATATATATATATATATATAATATATATATATATATATATATATATTCAGTAGAAATGGAACGCTCACGAATTCACAGACCTGTAAAGCCGCAGTGCTGCTCCTTCCTAAGATTTACATGCAAACAGCCAAAATTTTCATCCATTGATTCCCACTCCCCCAAGGATGGGTGGAGAAAATATTACATCTATGCAATGTAGACTAAGAGGCAGTAAAAAAGAAAGTGTTTATCCGTGCTGCACTTGAGTGTGAGCCTCATTCCTGCGCTAAGAGAGGGGAGCGAGAAGGAAAAGGAGGCTTTCAGGAGCTCCGGTGGGGAGGAACCCAAGTGAACGCAATACACAGGTTTCCTTTATGAATGACACAAGTGTTCACAAATTACACTGTGGTCTTGCCACACAATCTTGTGGAGATCACAAAACACATCAATTTATTGTGATTTATCATTATTATCAGACAGCAAGTCCAGAGTCTAATGTACCTTTGTAATTGTACAAATAATTCCAGAGTTATTTTGAAAATTCTAGAATGTGGGGAAGAACAAAGAACTCTAGGATAATTTATGAGGCTAGGTAGATGCATATATACATCCATATGTGTGTGTGTGTGTGTGTGTGTGTGTGTGTGTGTGTGTGTATATATATATATATATATATATATATATATATATATATATATAGCCTCCTTTTCCTTCTCGCTCCCCTCTCTTAGCGCAGGAATGAGGCTCACACTCAAGTGCAGCACGGATAAACACTTTCTTTTTTACTGCCTCTTAGTCTACATTGCATAGATGTAATATTTTCTCCACCCATCCTTGGGGGAGTGGGAATCAATGGATGAAAATTTTGGCTGTTTGCATGTAAATCTTAGGAAGGAGCAGCACTGCGGCTTTACAGGTCCGTGAATTCGTGAGCGTTCCATTTCTACTGAGCATATGCACTTAGGAGTGGGATTATCAGGTCATATGGTGGATCTGTGTCCAGGGTTTAAAAACCACCAGGCTGTCTTTCTCAGTGACTTTGGGGTTCTCCAGTCTCACCGACATGCCCTGGGCCTTCGACCTCTGTGCTCATCCACTGTCCTTGCTGCTGTCAGGCTGTCTGAGTCCAGCCATGCCTGGCAGTGTAGCACGGAGCCTCCTTGTGAGTCTGATTTGTGGTTCCCCAGTGAGTAACGGCACAGAGCAGCTCTTCATATGCATGCTGTTTGTGTGTTTTCTCTGAAGAAATGTCTGCCCAAGCCCTTTGCCCACCTTCAGATTATATTACTTGTCTTTTGACGTTGGGTTAGGAACGTGTGTCGTGCAAGTGTGTGACACAAGAGCTTTGCCACACAGCTGAGTGTGTGACACAAGAGCTTTGCCACACAGCTGAGTGTGTGACACAAGAGCTTTGCCACACAGCTGAGTGTGTGACACAAGAGCTTTGCCACACAGCTGAGTGTGTGACACAAGTGCTTTGCCACACAGCTGAGTGTGTGACACAAGAGCTTTGCCACACAGCTGAGTGTGTGACACAAGTGCTTTGCCACACAGCTGAGTGTGTGACACAAGAGCTTTGCCACACAGCTGAGTGTGTGACACAAGTGCTTTGCCACACAGCTGAGTGTGTGACACAAGAGCTTTGCCACACAGCTGAGTGTGTGACACAAGAGCTTTGCCACACAGCTGAGTGTGTGACACAAGAGCTTTGCCACACAGCTGAGTGTGTGACACAAGAGCTTTGCCACACAGCTGAGTGTGTGACACAAGAGCTTTGCCACACAGCTGAGTGTGTGACACAAGTGCTTTGCCACACAGCTGAGTGTGTGACACAAGAGCTTTGCCACACAGCTGAGTGTGTGACACAAGAGCTTTGCCACACAGCTGAGTGTGTGACACAAGAGCTTTGCCACACAGCTGAGTGTGTGACACAAGTGTGTAACACAGCTGATTTGTAGGTGTTTTCTCCTGGGCTGTGGGGCTGCTTCTCCCTCCCTTTTTTTTTTTTCTATGACGTTGTTGTTGTTGATAGCATATAACTTTAAATCCTGACGTAGTTTATCCACTCCTCCCTTGTGGCTCACGCCCTTGGTGTCTGTCATATCTAAGAAGTGACTGTCTAGCCCCAAGGCCAGGATGATTTATTCCGTCCTTCACAGCTTTATCTCCTGCATTCAAGTCTCTCGTCTGCGTTTGCCTCTGGAGCTCAGGGAGAGCTAGCGTCCCCTACTCGTTCTCTCCTGTGGACATGCAGCTATCTTGACTCCACGTGCTGATGCCCCTGCCTCTGCCTCACTGTTTTGGTACCCTGCTGGAATCCAGCTGACTATGGCTGGAGAGCTTAATTTTTGACCCCTCAGTTACACCCCGTGGATCTGCCCACGGACTATGCAATTTCACATTAGGATTTGGAACCAGAAATCTCAAGTCTTCCCATTTTAATTCTTCCTTTTGGGTCCCGCCCCACTCCTCGCTATTCTGATCCTCTAAGTTTTCATAGGAACATTGGAACCAGTTAGGCAGTGAAGTCAGCGGGCAATGGCTACCAGGTCCGGTTGGATTTGTAGAGCAATCTGAGGAGTACAGGGTCCTAACAGCACTAAGTGAATGAACTAGGTGCATGTGTTTCCTTCCATTAGCTTTGATTCTCTTCAATTTCTTCCAACCGTGTTTATAACTCCCAGTATGCAGCTCTTACCCTCCTTTTTTACATTTTTATCTAAGTATTTTATTTTTTGATGCTGTTATAAATGAAAATTCGCTTAATTTAATTTTCGAGTCGCCTATTGCTTTCTGCGTATCAAGCTCACATCCTGCATCCCCGGGTGGCTCACATGCAGTTCTGATCGGCTTCCCCGAGTGCGGATTCCCTGGGACTTCCTGTGTGTAGAATAGCATCATGAGGAAATAGAGACGTCTGAGTTGTTATTTTCCAGCCTGGGTGCCTTCCGTTTCTTTTTCTCATGGATTCCCTGGCTGTACCCTCCAGCACCGTGCTAACAGAGGCGGAGGGTCAGAATCCTCTCATTCCCGATCTCAGGGAGGGAGGCAAGAAGTTAGCGATCACTTCTTTTAGATGCCTTTATTAGATGTCGAGTTTCCTTTTACTCCTAGAACTGAATGATTTTAAAAAACTACTTTTCTGTGTCTAGTTAAACAACCACACGCCTTTCTCCTTTATTCTAACCTTGTGGCACGTCTCTTGATGAACGACCTGGCATTCCTAGGGCGAACCCGCTTTGGCTATGGTACAGGATCCTTTTATATGGTGCTAGAATTGGCTTGCTGGTGTTTTGGGTTTTTTAATTTTTTTTTTTTTATTTTTTGTTTATATTTACAGGCTCATTCACTGGTGATTCTGGCCCATTTGTTTTTCTTCCTTGTGACTTCTTGGTCAGGTTTTCCTTACAGGGCTAGTTCTAGCTTGATCCAGCGAGCCAGGAAGCGTTCCTTTCACTCTCAGTGTTTCGATGACGGTAGGGAAGATTGATTACTTTTTTTATTATTGGTTATTTTATTTACATTTCAGATGTTATCCCCTTAACCCGTTGCTCCCCCCCCCAGCCCAGGAACCCTCTATCCCATCCCCCTCCTCCTGCTTCTATGAGGATGTGCCCCCACCCACCTCCCCACTCCCACATCCTCACCCTCAAATTCCCCCACACTGAGTGTTCAGCCTTCATGGGACCAAGGACCTCCTCTTCCACCTATGCCCGACAAGGCCATCCTCCCCTACATATACAGCTGGAACCATGGATCCCTTCCTATGTGCTCCCAGGCTGGTTTGGACCCTGGGAGCTCTGGTTGGTTGGTATTGTTGCTCTCCCCATGGGGCTGCAAACCCTTTCAGCTCCTCCATCTCCTCCCATACCTGATTCTTCCCTTCTTTTACCCTCCCCCTCTTCTCTTCCTCCCAAGTCCCTCCCACGCTTTAGTTCCCTTGATTATTTTGTTCCCCCTTCTAAGTAGGACTGAAGCATCCACTCTTTGGTCTTCCTTCCTCTTGAGCTTCTTGTGATCTGTGAGTTGTATTGTGAGTATTCCATGCTCTTTGCCTAATATCCACTTATCAGTGAGTGCATACCATGTGTGTTCTATTGTGACTGAGTTACCTCACTCAGGTGATATTTTCTAGATCCATCCATTTGCCCACAGGAAATGGATGAAATCTCATGAAGTCATTGTTTTTAATAGCTGAGTAGTACTCCATTGTGTAAATGTAACACATTTTCTGTATCCATTCCTCTGTTGAAGGGCATCTGGGTTGTTTCCAGCTTTTGGTTATTATAAACATGGTTGCTATGAACATAGTGGAGCATGTGTCCTTATGACATGTTGGAGCATCTTCTGGGTATATGCCCAGGAGTGGTATAGCTAGGTCCTCAGGTAACACTATGTCCAGTTTACTGAGGAACCTCCAGACTGATTTCCAGAGTGGTTGTACCAGCTTGCAATTCCACCAGCAATGAAGGAGTGTTCCTCTTTTCTCCACATCCTTGCCAGCATCTGCTGTCACCTGAGGTTTTGATCTTAGCCATTCTGACTGGTGTGAGGTGAAATCTCAGGGTTGTCTTGATTTGCATTTTTCTGATGACTAAGGATGTTGAACATTTCCTTAGGTGCTTCTCTTAAGAAATAGAGCTTGTTGCTTCCTATTATTTATGTTGTTAGAGGTGGAATTACGTTTGTGTGGCTATCTTCTTTTGGGTTTGTTGAAAGATTACTTTCTTGCTTTATCTAGGGTGTAGTTTCCATCCTTGTGTTGGCGTTTTCCATCAATTATCCTTTATAGGGCTGGATTTGTGCAAAGATACTGTGTAAATTTGGTTTTGTCATGGAATATCTTGGTTTCTCCATCTATGGTAATTGAGAGTTTTGCTGGGTATAGTAGCCTGGGCTGGCATTTGTGTTCTCTTAAGGTCTGTGTGACATCTGCCCAGGATCTTCTAGCTTTCATAGTCTCTGTTGAGAAGTCTTGTGTAATTCTGATAGCTCTGCCTTTATTTGTTACTTGACCGTTTTCCCTGACTGTTTTCAATATTCTTTGTTTTCTGCATTTGGTGTTTTCACTATTATGTGACAGGAGAAATTTCTTTTTTGGTCCAATCTATTTGGAGTTCTGTAGGCCTCTTGTATGTTTATGAGAATCTCTTTCTTTAGGCTAGGGAAGTTTTCTTCTATAATTTGTTGAAGATATTTACTGGCCCTTTAAGTTGGGAATCTTTGCTCTCTTCTATACTTATTATCCTTAGGTTTGGTCTTCTCATTGTGTTCTGGATTTCCTGGATGTTTTGTGTTAAGAACTTTTTGCATTTTGCGTTTTCTTTGACAGCTGTGTCAATGTTTTCTATGGTATCTTCTGCACCTGAGATTCCTCTTCTATCTTTTGTATTCTGTTGGTGATGCTTGGGTCTGTGACTCCTGATCTCTTTCCTAGGTTTTCTATCTCCAGGTTTGTCTCCCTTTGTGATGTCTTTATTGATTCTATTTCCATTTTTAGATCCTGCATGGTTTTGTCCAATTCCTTCCCCTGTTTGGTTGTGTTTGCCTGTAATTCTTTAAGGGACTTTTCTTTCCTCTTTAGGGTCTTCTAGCTGTTTACCTGTGTTCTGTATTTCCTTAAGGGAGTAATTTATGTCCTTCTTAAAGTCTTCTATCATCATCATCATGAGATGTCACTTTAAATCAGAGTCTTGCTTTTCTGGTGTGATGGGGCATCCAGGACTTGCTATGGTGGGAGAACTAGGTTCTGATGATGCCAAGTAGACTTGGTTTCTGTTGCTTATGTTCTTGCCCTTGCTTTTCGACATCTGGTTATCTCTGGTATTAGCTGATCTTGCTGTCTCTGACTGTGGCATGTCCCTCCTGCAAGCCTGTGTGTCAGTACTCCTGGGAGACCAGTTCTCTCCAGGAGGAATTTGGGTATGGAAATCTGTGGCAGAGGGTCAGCTCTGGGTGCAGATGGAAACCAGAAGGATCCGTCCCCGGCTGTTCCTTGGTTCCTGTGTCCTGATGGCTCTGGGCGGGTCCCTCTTAGACCAGGAATTTGAGCAGAAGTAGTGGTCTCACTGTGTTCTCAGTTACACACTCTTTTTGAATCAGTGTGTTACACAGTTATTACTTGTTTACTAATCCTTCTGCGCCTTCCCAGTGTGGTCTGTGTTCTACACCCTTGTCATGGCAGAATCCTCTCTTCCCCACAATATTCCTTTCAAGGCCAATACTCGCATAGATCCAGTGGTTCAAGCCTCTCTCCTTTCCTTGGTCTGCACAGCTCAAGATTTATTACTTTTGTTCATCTTTTCAAAGAACCCGGCTTGTGTTCACAGGAACGAAACTTTTCGGTGTTGATTTCCCTGTGTTGGTTCTCTCGGTTGCTCTTCTCCCGTTTTTATTGCTGCCTTCCTTCTGTTTGCTTTGGGATTGCTTTGCTCCTCTTTTCTGGTGTTTCAAGGTGGAAGAACAGGTTATTGGTTTGCAATCTTCTTTTTCTATAGGTACACATTTCTGAGTGTTCTTACATCAGCCCTGGGTGCTGGGTTTTCCATTTTCATTCTTGTGAATGAACTCTCTAACTTTTGGTAAGATTTCCTCTTTGGTGTCCTGGCATTTAGGAATGTTTGTTTAATTTCTAGAATTTGTGAGTCTTATATTTCCTTTTAGCGCTGATTTCTAATTAAATTTCCATTGTGGAATGGAAAGGGACAATACTTGAAACCACTTAAAGCTTTTCAAATGTGTTGAGGTCTGTTTTCTTATTCAGCACACAGTCTAGCCTGCCTGAAGGGTTTTATGTATTTTCTGGGGTGAGAGGATGCACAGTCTACTGCTACTTGGGGTGGTATTTTATTGAAATTCTCTGGACATCATGGTACAGGTGTTGCCCCTTACTTAAAATGCATGAGAGCTGCAGTATCAGCCTGAGGTCTTTCAGATTTTTGGAATATTCACACAGACTTTATCACTTAAGCGTCTTTAATCCAAAAATCTAAAATCTTCCGAAATTTCACAGTAATTTGCATAATTTCATTTCTTTATTCGAGCGCATTAGCTGCTGTGTTGCTTGCATTCTGAAGCACTCCCCGCGGTGTCTCTGGGAAGGCAGCTTCGCTGGCAACAGGTCGGCTTGGTCTCACCTTCAATTTAATGATAAGCTGCATGGAAGATTTTTAGCTGACAGATTTTTCTTTTAACACTTTGAGCATGTCATCCCGTGGCCATCTGGCTTCCATCGCTTCTTACAAGGCTCCTTGGTAGCCTTATTGGGTCCCCTTTGTTTCTGAATTGCTTTTCTCTTGGTGCTTTCAGATTTTCCTGTTGGGCTCTGTTAGTGCACAGTATGTCTGGCCATGCTTCTCTTTATTCTGCCTGGATTCTGAGCTCCTTGGATGTCAGGCTAATGCTTTCCATTCAAGTTGAGCTGTTTTCAGTCATCCTTTCTTCAAGTGCCTCCTCTCTCTCTCTCTCTCTCTCTCTCTCTTTCTCTCTCTGTCTTCCATTTCCTGCCATCTCAGCCCCCATGTGCTGAAGGTGTCCATTGTTTGTTGGCAGCTCTGTTTTAGATTTTTCTATCTCTTCTATATATCACTTAGTCACTATTGATTTATTGTTCATTGGTTTATTTCTTCCACCTACTCAGATATTCTATGGAGTGTCACCCAGAGCATCTGTTTAGTAACGTCTGCCTGCCCAGAAGTTTCCAATGTCACTCTGATGGTGGCTTTTATATTCCGTGCCTTCATCTTGACTTTCATACCTTCCATCCACAGCAGAAGCCAGACATCCCCAGGCTGAACAGGGGCTATACAAAAGGACACAGCATCTTGCAGTGTCTGAAACAGTGATGTATTTAAATCTCATAACGATGAAATCACACCAGTAGGATTTGATGGCCACCAAAAGTGCCCCCAGTACCAAACTGGACTAGTAAAGATAAACAGTAAACTGGTACTCAGGGTTCTAATGCAATACATGAAGTAAGTGTCCGTGAGTCCTTCTGGACACATATGACTGAATAACACACACTTGCAGAGGAAAGACAAGTGTCCCGTGCAGAAGTGCAAGTGACTCGTGTAAGCATGGTGCTCTTCCTGCTCATTAGAGCCTCCTTCCAAAGGCTGCAGAAGGCAAACAGGAGAGGAGGCTCATTCCCTGCAGAAATCCGACAAGCTGGCCTTGGTGGTGGGGTGCCCTGGGACAGGTGGTGCGTGAGGTAGGAGGAGCAGCACTTTCCTCTGTCTCTCCCTCCCTGAGCTGCAGCTCATTAGCAGCATTCCCACAATCCTCTATTTTCTTGTCCCTGAGAACCTGGGCTGATTTTCCAGGGTCTGCACCTGTCTCCCCTAGTTTTCATCTCTTTACACTTCTCTTGGTTTGTGTTTCTACAGCCCACCAACTTCAGCATCGTCTTCTGCTCCTACCCTCTTTATCTTCAGTAACAAAGTTAGCAGCACACATGACTTCCCCTTGGGTGCTTGTGGCCGTCACTCACTCCTTTGTTCCAGCTTCTCCTCTGAGTCCTCCAGAAACTCCGAGCACCTCTGGTTGTTATTCTTTTCATTTCACCCCTTGTCCCTGCCGCTGTCTTTCCTGTCTGACTGTGACTCAGAATTGTGTATCACACTGGCTGCCAACAGCTGTTGTACAGGTGGCAAAAGCCAGGTGGCCTTCCCAACCGTGACTGTGGTACAGAAGCAAGCACAGTGCTGTCTTGGGTTCCCTAGGGTGCAGTATAGTCTAGCTTTTTCCCGTTGTCCCAAGTTCCAGGCAGGAATGACTTGGCCACCATGAAGCAAGCATCCATTGAGTGACCGGAGGCCACAGCAGGCCTCTCATGGCCACATTACATACTGGAGACCACAAGGACACATTCATGTCATACAGGAGGCCATAGGTGTATGCATGTCATACAGGAGGCCATAAGGTATGTGCATGTCATACAGGAGGCCATAAGGTATGTGCATGTCATGCAGGAGAGACCCACAAGGCAAGTGCATGTCAGTCAAGGCCCATGCCACCAGCCTCTAACATTCTCCAGAAGTGGATACATCTCACTTGCTTCACATGCTAGCCAGTTCTCTTCCAGGAGCCACAAATGCTTTTTAAGGCGACAGAAACCAACAACCTTTCTCCCTCATAGCAGGAAACTGTCAGGAACCACTGAGGCATCCAAACAACTGAGAGGGAGACTGGGGACACATTCAATGCTCCTGGCCTTGTCACTGAATCCTGGTTCCAAGAAGAGCCAGAGATGCCCAGAGAAGAGTGACTATCGTGACGCTGTGAGTAGCCGTGAGCCTAGTGCCATGAACCTTTCTCCTTTTCCAGCTGGCCCCCCAACCTGCCCATGCAGCAGGCCCCCCTCAGCCATGTCCCTACTTTAACTCTGAGCCCAGCAAGCACAAGCACCAAACTTTGCCCCGAGTCAGTTCCCTGATTCCTGGGATAATGGTTGTTGTCATTTTTAAACTTTTAAAAAATCACATACATACATTCATACATTCATACTGTATGCTTGTAGGTGTGTGTGTGTGTGCGCATGTGTACATGTATGTTTGTAAGTGTATGTATGTGTGTGTGTGTATGCTTGTAGGTATGTGTGTGCATGTGCCTGTATGTTTGTAGTATATGTGTGCATGTATGCTTATAGGTGTGTGTGTGTACATGTATGTTTGTAAGTGTATGTGTACATGTGCGTGTGTGTGTGTGTATACCATGATGTGCATGTGGAGCTCAGAAGATACCTTGCAGGAATTACTTCTCTTCTTCTACCACATGGGTACCAGAGATCAAACTCAAATCATCAGACTTGGAAGCAAGCACCCTCATAGTCTGAGCCATCTTGCTGGCTATTTTTGATGGGCATTTCTGATGTGGGAGAGGCTCTGGCAATGCATACCTGGTGGTGGCTCTACTCTTGCCTAAGGCAGTTTGTCCACTCAACTGGATATGGGTCACATCCAAAGCCAGCAGGCAGCAGATGGAGGAACCCAGTCAGCCTGGCTGGCCACATGCAAGTAAGGTGTGGGAAATATTCTAGAATCAGTGTCCTAGGAAGGTAGACCTGAGGTGGGATGAGGACCATGCACTGTAAATCCATCCACAGATCCCAGGCAAAATCAGGGTTGTTTCCCAAGGCTGCAGATGGAATTGACCTTCTCCTTCTGCAGCCCAGATGCTGAGAGGAACGTCTTTCTCAGACCTGCTCAGACACAGAGCTACCCTGGCCAGGCACAGGACACCGTAGCACATGCCTCCAGGCTTGGGGTGAGGTGCAAGACTGTTTCAGGCAGAGTTGACAGCTCTAATGGCCATCTCTCACTACAGTCTGAGTGTCCAGTCAAGGTCACCAGACAAGGACAGAGGAGAAAAGATCAGGACAGAAGAGGAGCAGTTTGCTATTTGGGCATTGAGCGATTTTCATGTGAAATGATCCTAAGACATTTGACGATTAGAATAACTAGGTTTTGGTTTAGGGAGTTATTAACCTTCGTATTGACACTCTATAGTCAACACTAATTAGGGAAAATAAAAGACAAAGATTGTCATCTGCACTAGCAAGAAACCTCGGGTATTTAGGAGCAAAGAGCACAAAAGGGTGAGACATCTCAACGAGGAAATAACTTTTCTGTCAGCCTGTTGAAGAGGTCTCACCAGCTGGAGAGTTACACCACGAATAGAAAGTCCAAAATGTGTACGCTGATACATAACTTAAATGTAATTTCACTTTAAATCCTAGCAGTTTCCCATGGAACCTTCTCAGGAGGCTGGTGACTTCACCTGGAATGTCAAGGGACCAAGGAAAGCTTGGAGAGAAACTGAAGGAGACAGCTGTGCTCCACCCCACACCAGGCCTCCCTGAGGAGACCCAGAAGATCAAAGGCTGACAGCACAGTGCAGAGGCCCGGCTGCACATTGAGAGCTCCATGTGCAACCGGCCTCCTCCCTACACACAGGACTCTGGGATAGCCGCTCGCTGCTCCAGCCGGATGGTAAAATGACCCACACCGTTATTGGAACTGACAGAGAAGCAAGTCCAGATGGGTCAAAGTCCCACCTTTGAAGCGCAAAGTGTTAAAAGCATTTAGATGACACTCTGGTGGAATGGGAATTATGTCGAGATACAGCCAGTTTGATAAAGGTGACTCTGTTATGGCTAATACTCTCCACACTCAAGGAATCAGACAATTAAAATTTCAACCACCAGCCACGCAGTAGATGGAGCACACAAAGAGCACACACAAGCTGATAACACAAACAACAGAACAGTGGAAAAGTAGACACATGATAAGATCCTGCGCTTATTAGATGAGGAAACCCAATGGCCGGGTAATGGGAAGAGCGCCCTCTCTCTATCAACCAGAGAAGTGCAGTTAATACGACTTCTGCAGTCATCAGTCTCAGGGAGATGGAGGACCCCACAGCAACTTTGGTGATAATGGGTTGGTGAGCACTCAGCCACACTGAAAGGAATGTTTACTGTCCAACCTTGAGAAGAAGCAATGTGGTCTCTTCTAACAATGCTGGAGCTGGGCTTGTCACTCTTCCTTCCAGACATTCTACAAAGTGATATCCAGGAATGTGCCCAGAGGAACATGGGACCATCGAGTCCGTCAGGCAGAAAGATGTTGTCTGCAGCTGCCACTCAGCTCTGCATGGATTGCGCAGTCAGCCATGGCATATCTAGCTCGAACAAATGATGGTGACAAAGGTGCCAGCACCTGGCCCTGCACAGACTCAGATCACCTAACATGTCACGTTGACTGTGAAACAAAAAAATATATGCACAGGGTGATGTCATCTGTGCTAGTCTTTGCTACAGCCACGTGGCGCACCACAGCAGAGGTCTCAGAAGAGGATGTGTTGGGGGGGAGAGAGAAGGAGAGAGAGAGAGAGAAAGAGAGAGAGAGAGAGAGAGAGAGAGAGAGAGAGAGAACACAGCTCGTTTTATTTCTAATGTCTCACTCTTAAAACAATTATCCAGTGACATGGTAACATGCCTGAAGTCTGGGGTAAATTACACGTGATCCTATACAAAGGGTTCTAAATGATTGCGCTGTCCCATCATGAAATGCCGGGACAAAGGACATAGATTCTGAATTAAGGAAAAATACACAGAAGAAATAGAAGAAAACAAAAGATGTTCAGATAGCAGAACGGATGAAAAATGAGTCTGCAGAACTAGGACAGAAAGGGAAGAGAAACATAAGCCATTTCAGGGAAGGGAGCAAAGGACACTGGGAAAACAACATCAAGGACGTCCATTCATTCAACTAATAATAATTGAACACCTGCTGAGAGTCTGGCCCTGGAGACTCAAGAGGTCCCTTCATTTCTGGAGCCGAGTGTGATGATGGAGGGGGACAGACTGTCAGCAAGAAGCATGGGGCAGCTTCAGGAAGAGGTGGCTGTGGGCCGAGCAGGAGAGTGCCTGGCCAGGCAGCAGGGGCAGCAGAGCCGTATTCAAGAGCTGGAGGCAGCTCCACGCTAGATCAGGAAGGCCTGCACTCAAGGCAGTGTGTGGGACATGGCATACTTGGGGAGAGGAGGGAGAGCCAAGGTGAAGGAGGAGGCTCCTGAACCCATAGTTCATAAAGTCCCATTGGAATTCAGACAGACCACATCTGTCTATCTTGGAGTGGAGACTAGGGGCCAGCCCTGGATTTATGGTGGAGTCCAGGGAAACACCAAGGTCTAGGGAGGCTGACGGTAGAGAGGCCAGGCCAGTGTAAGGTAGTTAGATTTATTTATTTTATTTGATGTGTATAAGTGTTCTAACTGTACCTATGTATGTACACTGTGTACAGTGTGTGTGCAGTGTGCATTGTGTGTGTGTGTGCACTGTGTGTGTGTGTGTGCACCCTGTGTGTGTGCCTGGTGTCTGTGGTGATCTGAGAAGGTGTTGGACCCTCTGGAAATGGAGTTACAGGTAGGCACAGAAAGACAGAATGAACTTTCTGCTTCCTTCTTCACAACAAAATGAAAAGGAAGAAAATACGAAACATGAAAAGTTGCATCCACGGTGGATCCAGGTAGGTTCAGAAAGGTAAGTCTTCCAGGGGCTAGAACCCAATGCAGGAACCAACTCTTACCCCACCGTCAGGTCAAGACTGGAAGGTCCCGGGGAACGAGCCTGGGTTGCTCTGGTGTCCATGTGACTACTATGAGCCCATATTTTCAGCACAGCACCACCTCTTCAGTGACTGGGGGAGGGGTGGAAAAACAGAGAAGCCACCCCAGGCTGGGTTGGCTCCATAAAGGTCAGTCTCCTGTGTGCCAAATTCACCTGGCCTCTGGGGGATGGAACATGGAGCCTCAGGCCCTTATGATGTTCTCTCTCCCCTAAACTCAGAGAGGAACAAGAGGTGAAGAGTGATGGCTCGTGGTCCAAAGATGCAAGACAGAGGAGTCCTTGGCAGAGGAAGCCCTGCCCATGGTCAGCAAGAGGCCCTCAGTATGGAACATTCCCCAAGCTGCTGCTGGGGTCAGGGCCCTGGGGTGAGGAGGGGGGAAATCTCCAACTCTCACACACTGAGTCTGAGGTTTCTTTCTGAACAAGATCTCACGACCTAGCCTTGGCTACTCTCAAACATGCAATCCTCCTGCCTCTCAAGTGCTAAGATCACAGGCGTGCACTGCTACCCCTGTAATCAAGGCGTTTGATCCTTGATGGGAACCAGGTGAGACGTGATGCTCTCACTCCCAGGCTGAGCTCAGAGATGAAAGGACACAGAAATGGTACAATCGCAGCTAGAACTTATTTCTGGTAAAAACTACGCCAGTCCCATTGGTTGAAAGTGCCAAGAGGAGAACTGAATTGCTTGAGATCAAAGGACGGAGGCTCTGTGTCCCAGTAAGGCCTCACTCCAAGGAGAGGAGCACGGAGCTTGCTCAGAGTTCTCAACCAGCAGGAACGGGCTGAACCCCTGCCACGTACTGGACAACAACTGCTCTGAGGTTTTTGTTTTTTGTTTTTAATTTTATGTAAATGTATGTCTTGCCTGAATGTACCATTGTACCATGTATGTATTCGGTACCCACGGTACCCACGGAGGCCTGAAGGTTGGGTCAGATCTCCTGGAGCTGGAGTGACAGATGCTTGTGAGACACCTGCCCGGTGGGTGCTGGGAATTGAACCCTACAAGAGCAACAAGTCTGAGCCATCGCTCCAGACCCCCAACTGCTCTTTTGATCTGTAACCCTCCTAGGCACTGCCCTCCACAAGCAAGTCTTCCTCTGCCTCAGCTCCGGCGCACGCGCACTCATCCACCTTCACCGTCTTGTTTCTTTACTCTGATGTTTTGAGCTGAGGTCTCACTGTACAGTTCAGGTTGACTGGATCTCAAGAGCCCAAGGGCTTGTGTCTTAGTTAGGGTTATACTGCTGTGAGCAGACACCATGACCAAGGCAAGTCTTATAAAGGGTAACATTTAATTGGAGCTAGCTTAGAGGTTCAGAGGGTTAGTCCATTATCATCAAGAAAGGAACATGGCAGCATCCAGGCAGGCATGGTGCAGGAAGAGTTAAGAGTTCTACATCTTCATCTGAAGGCTGCTAGCAGAATATTGACTTCCAGGCAGCTAAGGTGAAGGTTTTAAGCCCATGTCCACAGTAACACACCTACTCTAACAAGGCCACACCTCCTAATAGTGCCACACAGCTGTGGACCCAGGTCCCAACAGGTGTTCAGCATTTGGGTCAGCCTGATGTGGGTCTCCCCTGACTGTCCTGGGGTCCCTATGCTCCTATCTAGTTTCCCCCTGGGTTCCTGCTAGGCAAGGCCTGAGTGACCTCAGCTCTAGTGGCTGCCATTTGTGTCATGTGGATGACTCTTGGGACAAACAGCCCACAAGGGCAGTGCTGGCTGTGAGAATTCTCAGGACGTGCACACGATGTGCAGCCACCATAGGCCAGCCGATTCACAAGTTTCACTTTCACTTCTGACGCTGACCAGAGGGCAGGAAGCAGGGGCGAAGCCTCTTTGGTATCTGGCCTCCTTTCTGCTCTGAGTGTGTGGGAGTCTCGGCATTGTGAGTCCCTGCCTCGCTGCCCTGCTTGCTTGGTGTTTAGATTACAATGGAGTCTGTTAACCCATTTCCAGATCAATTCCGTTCAGCCCTCGGTCCCTTTCTCCCTCAATCTACTTTCGGCTCAGAGTAACTCAATTCCGTGTCACACAGTTCAACTCAAAATTCAGACTCTATTTTGCTTAGTCTGTGTTTGTGGGGTACCGCCATGCTTGCTCTGCTTGCCTCGCTTTCTGGAGCTGCTGACAGAGCCTGACCTGGCAAGACTGAGATGTGGGGTGTGGGCAGGAGGCCTGGGAGAATTGTGGGGGTGTGGCTATAACAAGCCTTGATAGAGGGCTTAGCGTAAGTGTGATGCACTGTCTGAGCTCTGTTTTCTGCTTGGAACTCCCCTGAGCGCATCTGAGATGCCCAGTCCTGTGAGTTACAGCGTGCTGGGGCCTCTGGAAATATGATTACACATTGAGCCATTTGTTTTTCTCTGCATTCCCTCCATAGCCCTCAAAATGCTCTTTGTACATCAAAAGCTTCCAAGGAGGGAAATAAGTAGAAATTGTTTCTAGAAGTTTCCTTCTGGTCCTGAGGATGAGCTGGACAACATCAAGGTCAGGACTCCTAAGCTGTCCTCAGTTGCTGCTTGTGGACGTCATGTTCTGCTCCCGGCATAGGGCGGTTGTGTCAGGATGGCCCCGCTCCAGTGCTCCTGAGCAGGGGTGTCAGGTTCCAGTAGCCAGGCATGTTCCTTGCCTTAAACATTGCACTGCAGCTTTGTGCTTCCAGCCTCCCAGGGCAACCAGAAGCGATTCCCTAGTCTGTGCACGCACCATGTACGAATGACTTAGGGAGTGTACACGCATGAATTCTGCCTCTGGACAGGATGAGAAAGTAGATATAAGGTCTTGTTTGAGCTCTGTGTGTCACATGCCCCTCAGCACCCTATGTGGCTGCTGGGAAGTTTGTTCAGAGCACAGCTCTCCTGGGAGGCAGCGGACAGGACACAGCATCCTGAGAGAGAGAAGCCAGGAGGCAAACCCTCACCTAGGTGCGGGCTGATCTCTGGACCTCTGCAGAGCCACCCTGAAAGTGCATCTCAGGCTCTGGGGTCGGAGTGGCGTGCATGGGAAATTTGAGGGCGCAGATTCAATTCATCATTATTTATGAACCAACACGAGGTAGTTTATTACTCTGATCACTCACTAATCATCTCTCATAAATGCAGGGACCGACAAAATCCCACCGAATCAATAAAGTGGTAAGTTCCGTGTCTAAATCACAGCGCCCAGTGCTCTTGAGTAAACCTTTCGGTAATTTACAAAGGCTGTTGAATTTTATAGTAAGTGTTTTTCAAACCAAGCTGGATTCTAAACAATAATGACTTTTTAATGTGGCTCTGTGATTACATTGTCATAGTGAAATACGGGGGTCTTTGACTGCATCCGAAATGAGCCCGGTGTGAATTACTCCGAGGCACGGGCCAGAGCGGCCCCAGGTAAAGCAATCTTAATAAATAACCCTCCAATCCGGGTGGCCTGGCAGGCGAGGCCTGATGCCAATTTTTGCAACTCAAATTTCAACGGACAATTTGTAAACAAGTGCTTCCATTTGTTCTAAAGCAATGGTCATGGTCAGGGGCCCTCACAGTGGTAGCGGCAGCCTTCCTAGGATTGGCCTGGACCTTGGGTAGTAGCGAGATGGTGGCCACTGGACCACATCCTGAGAGAGAGAAGCCAGGAGGCAAACCCTCACCTAGGTGCGGGCTGATCTCTGGACCTCTGCAGAGCCACCCTGAAAGTGCATCTCAGGCTCTAGGGTCGGAGTGGTGTGCATGGGAAATTTGAGGGGAAATTTGCTTAAATAGAAACAAATGTAAGATAACTGATTCAAGCACCAGCCACGTGTAGGGTGCTGGGTGGCCCACAGGTATAACATTGCAACATTGTAACATTGTAACCTTGAAGACTAGTTCTCTTGCCCCAGGAGGTCTACCTGGGCGGTGCTGGGACCGGGCTTGGGTTTCACTCTCCCTTGAAGGTTGGGATACTCCCTTGAAGGTTGGGATAACCCATTGTGCTGGCAGAAAAACTCCAACCTGCAGGGCAGTAAGGGCTTCTAGAAGCCCCATGCCGGCTGCACTCCAGGCTGTGACACTCCTGATAATCCCAAAGCTACCGGATAAGAGGTGAGCTTGGACCATCTCTGAGTCCAAGTGATAAGTCGTGACTCCCGTGGCCTGAAGAAGCTGGGCTGGATGCAGCTGTGGCTTCTGGGCCTGTGACTCAATCCTGGCCCCTCTGACTCCCACTTTACAGGTCCCTTCTCAGACTGGGCTCTAGCTTTGGGTGGATGTGTGGGTTTCCCCAGGTCCTGACAGGGTGGGTGCATTGCTGGTTGGGTGGAGACTGGAGAGTCTCTGCCAAGGTTCCCTCCATTGGCCTTCCCTGCTGCTCCAGACAGGATAGATTCGTCCTTCTTTCTCTGGAGATCCAGATTCCTCTCGCCCTACAGAAATTAAAAGCCCAAGTTCCTGGAAGTCTTGAGATGGACCCACTGAGCACAAGAAGTTTCCAGGATGCCACTTGCCTCCTTGGCATCTCTGAGGCTTGTCTCCAGAGCAGACCAGTGCCATGCCTCCCTTGGAGTCCCAGAGGGCAGTTAGAAGGCTTCTGAGGGCTTTCTGACCTCAGAGTGGGTAGTAACAAGGCAGTGAGGACTTGGAGGGTACCCTAGGGAGAAGTGCAGACATATGTGACACACACACACACACACACACACTCACACCACTACCACAAGTGTCTTCCTGTGATCTGAACTTTTCTTCCAAGGCTCTTGGCATTTAATTCCCACTCAGTAACAAGGGACACAGAGGCCTAAGTGGAGGAAGCACTTGCTTGGGTCAGGAGGGATACTGCACCAAGTTCTACCCGCATCTTAGTCCTCAGGGGCTTGGCCTCAGTGTGTGCACACGGGGACCGGGTGAGCGCTGCTAAGGGCTTAGCAGGGAGGCTGAGGAAATTAAATGAGTTAATGAATCGAAGATGGTTAGGCCCAAGTAAGGATTGTTATTAAGTTCTTTTCCAGTATTTAAAGAAAGCATTTGCTCACAGCTGGGGGACCATTTTAGAGAGGAAAGGGGTTCGAGAAGAAGCCGAGCTATGTAGCTTATGTCTCTTTTTCATTAAAAAAAAAAAAGGGGGGGGGGGAGAAGCTGAACTGCCTCCCATCAAGACACCAGACCCATTTAACTTCTGTAACGTGGGACTCCGACGACTGGGAGGTCCCTGGGGAGAATAAATTCAGCCCTTTAAGGGAAGAACGGTTATGCGCCGAGTATATCATGTCAAAAATTAACATATGAACTTCAAATCCATGCCCCAATTCAAAATCTGATTTAACAAACTGCTCTTATTAAAGTCAATTGGTTAGCATTCCATTATCAAAACAAATGAAATCTTTCCCGTCTAGGAGATAAATAATTTTCTCCCCACACCTAAGCGGGAGGCATTAACTTAACGGTAATGATCTAAATTATGTATTAAACTCAATTACTTTTTATTACCACTTTCCAATTAGGGTACCCTGATTGACTGCTAGGCACTGAGACCTCTCCTGGGCTGTACCTGAGTCCCCCAGCCCTGGAGCTGGCTCCACAGGCCGGATTCACCCTCAGCTTAATTGAGTGTGTCTCTGCTTTGCTCTAGAGACTGTGAGGAGCGGCTTCTAATGGCGAATAAACAAAGATGAGGCGTGATTACCAGCTAAATTACCCATCGCCAGAATCGCTGCAGCGACCGCTCCTGACGGGACAACACAGCACTAAGCTGGGCTCAAGATGCCATGCCCAGGGCTGGCTCTGGGAAAGTGTATACGCCGTGGTCCAAATTGAGCGCTGTTGCTACAGGGAATGTTTGGATGTCCCATGGATTCCCACTCAGCATCGGTTGTCCCAGTATAGTCAAAGTTTCACTTCCAGAGATTCTTTTTTTTTTTTTTTCCAATTCTTACTGATTCTTTGTGATGGACCCAATCCCAGCCATCCCCCTTCATTGCTCTCTGCCCTTACAACTTCCCCTGACCATCCATAGAGTCTTAATTCAAATAAATCACATTGATATTGTCTTAGTCAGGGTTTCTATTCCTGCACAAAACATCATGACCAAGAAGCAAGATGGGGAGGAAAGGGTTTATTCAGCTTACACTTCCACATTGCTGTTCATCACCAAAGGAAGTCAGGACTGGAACTCAAGCAGGTCAGGAAACAGGAGCTGATGCAGAGGCTATGGAGGGATGCTACTTACTGGCTTGCTTCCTCTGGCTTGCTCAGCTTGCTTTCTTACAGAACCCAGTATAACCAGCCCAGGGATGGCATCTTCCACAATGGGCCCTCCCACCCTTGATCACTAATTGAGAAAATGCCTTACAGCTGGATCTCCGGGAGGCATTTCCTCAAGGGAGGCTCCTTTCTTTGTGATAACTCCAGCTTGTGTCAAGTTGACACACAGAACCAGCCAGTACAGATACCCACACAGGGTGTTTGAGGGACTCTCAAACTTCTCTTTAACCCTCACAAGCCACGCTTCCGTCCTCAGGGTCATCGTCCACGGTCCCGCAGCTCTGTCAGCTCTGAGCACTCACTGGCTTTTCTAACCCAAAGCTCCAAAATCCTCCATCTTCCTCTGCATAGCAGCCCAAGGCATACGTTCCAGTCAGGGCCAGCATGGCCACATCCTACCCTCTGGGACCAACTTCTGTCCTACTTTGGTTTCTGTTGCTGTGATTGATATCATGACGAAAAGCTATCAGGGGCAGGAAAGGGTTCATTTAAATGGCTTGCCACTTCAGTCACTGAGGAAAGTAAAGGCAGAAACTCAAGCAGGAGCAGAAGCTGGGACCATGGGGGATGCTGCTCACTGGCTTGCCCCCTACGACTTGCCCCCCATGGCTTGCCCCCCACAGCTTGTTCCCCTCCTTGCTTTACTTGTACAATCTAGGGCCACCTACCCACCCAGGGTTTGCACTGCCCACATGGGGTTGCGCGCCCCCCCCCCAACCAATCATCAGTCAAGAAAATGTCCCAGTGACAAAGCCACGGGACAATCTGATAGATGGTAATTCCTCACCTGAGGGTCCTTCTTCCCAGGTGACTCTAGCTTTTGTGAAGTTGTCCAAAATAACCATTATAATGACTAACCCTGGAGGTCCCCTCTAGCCCTTTAACAAGCTGTGGTCCATCCAGAGACAATATGTGCCCATAGGCTGTATACTTAAGGCAGGCTGAGCACAACCCAGTATGTGGGCTAAAGAAGGTGGCCTAGGAGATCCGAGTTCCCTTCCTGAAAGGAGATGGGATGGGACCCCCAAGTTTAGAGCCCCAAACTCCTCCAGTTACTAGGGAAAGGCTCGACTGTCGTGGTCTGTGAAAGCTGCCTGGTGTCACAGCTCAGTGGCACCAAGGGCCTCAGGTGGGGCCTGCACCCCGGTCACCACCGCGGATGCCTGGATCTCAATGCCCCAAGCGCTGAAGCCACAGCCACCACCCTGTCTTGCACGGACCTGGAATTTGCTTTTTGTTTGTGTGATGAATTCTTCGGTTGCTCGAGAAAGAAATTAATTTTACTTATTCCTCCAAGCGGTCATTAGAAAAGCTTTTAATGAACACAGTAAAAACCAACTAATTATCGCAATGGCGTTTTACTCTAAATAAAATTGACAGGAACCAAGAATATGATGCATATAATTCTCCTTAGTTTATTAAAACCCATTTATCACATTTTATCCTAGAGGAAACTGATCATATTAGTCTGTGATAATTTAGCTAATATTTTCTTGGTGCATCTAATATTTAAGGGGACTGGATATTAAAGCCGTTGCGCACTATGTTGTGATGGCCTGCCTGTGTTCTGATTACTCTTCCCGCTGAAGGATGGACACTGACAAATCTCATCCTGCAAGGCACTTCCCAGTCTGAGCTTCCAACTAGAGAACTTCCCTCTCAGCCGATGGAAGCAACTGCCTGTCAATACCAGCAGGCATGGAACCAGGCTGGGGCCCAGACAGCTCCCATTCCTTACACAAACCACGACCACCACCATCACCACCACCACCCTTGTGCCTCCCAGCGTGTGGTAGACAACTCTTGAGTACAGTGGAAAGAACTTATTTCTGATATTTTGTTTTAAAACTTGAGGTTGAACACGTAGCTTCTCATTAACCATCTTGCCCTCCGTTGTTTGTGAATTCGGGCCATGCGATGTAACTGGGTTCAGGAGACGGAATACCCGATTCACTTACTAAGTGCAGGATGCTCTGTGGGCTTTTGGAATGGTTTGAGCATCTCTGAGAACTATTATCCTTCCACCTTCCAGACACAAATTTCACCTTCTCATGGCCTCCTCCATCCTCTCTATAAGAGTGGTGACTGTATGCGTAGATGTGTCTTGGCTAAGGATACCCAGGTTCTTAGATGCCTTTATATCTGGACACCTGAGTGAGTGATCTCCTATTTAGCTGGCAAAGGCAAGTCACGTGGTTTAATGAGACTGGGGGTGAGATGCAAGTGATGGCCACATGCTCACATGACAGGTTCTTTGGGTCAGTGAGGATCCCATGAAGACCCTGGCCACTGAACCCCCTGTGTTCTTCTCTTGCCAAATCTCTAAGTCCAACATATTGTCCAAGGACTATGCTCATTCCTTGGCTTGGAAACACCCAATTTGTGACCCAGCCTTCACTGGATGGAGGCTCCAACCCTATACTGGCTGGTTTTGTGTGTCAACTTAACACAAGCTGGTGTTATCACAGAGAAAGGAGCCTCCCTTGAGGAAATGCCTCCATGAAATCCAGCTGTAAGGTGTATTCTCAATTAGTGATCAAGGGTGGGAGGACTATTGTGGGTGGTGCCATCCCTGGGCTGGTAGATCTGGGTTCTATAAGAAAGCAAGCTGAGCAAGCCAGGGAAAGCAAGCCAGTAAGTAACATCTCTCCATAGCCTCTGCACCAGCTCCTGTTTCCTGACCTGCTTGAGTTCCTGTCCTGACTTCCTTTGGTGATGAACAGCAATGTGGAAGTGTAAGCTGAATAAACCCTTTCCTCCCCAACTTGCTTCTTGGTCATGATGTTTTGTGCAGGAATAGAAACCCTGACTAAGACAATCCCCAAGTTGGGTGTCCCCAGCCTTCACTGGATAGAGGCTCCATGTTAGTCTTTGGTATCTCTCTTGTCCACCTGTCCAGGGCAACCAGAGAACATTCCATAAGGACAGGCAGACATCTCTGCCTCCCCAGGCCCCAGGAACTGCTTAGCCATCCTACCACATTAAAGAGCACCTGGCCTTGACTGTAGGCCAGGACTGTTCTCATGGAATGCTTGCTCTCCAGCCCTAAGCCCACCTCCCGGCTTCTCCCTCTTCTTCTTCCCCTGGAGGAGTCTCCTCATCGGAAAGCCCTCATCTAAGCTGGGACTCACCTTACCAACTCCTGTGAGTACACAGGACATGGCCAAGTATTGGAAAAGCCCCTTGCTTCATCTGGCTGCCGACGGCCAGCTCTTCTTCCTCTGTGGGAGCCCTTCCTGGTCTCCACTGGTCTGCCTGACCACGCCCAGTCTCTCTTTGCGCATGCGCCTCCCTCCTCTCCTGCCCACTCCCTGCTCACCCTGCAGCAGTGAGACTTGTTCTCTAAAAACTGGTGGAATCGGTCTCCTCCACCTCTGAACTCCATGTCTCCTTCAGCCTGGCTCTTCCGTAAGCTTCCCTACCTCACAGTGGGTCTCCATGCCCCAGCTCACCTGACCAGCGCTCCGATTCCCTGGAGCAGCTGCCTTCAGGGCTCCTCCCGAACTCTTGTTCCGGTTGTATCTTCTGTCCCCGACTTCAAGCACCATCCATCCGTCTCTGACACAGAACTCTCACCCTTCAGTTTTCTTCCTTCCTAAGCTTGCAACCTGTACATCTAGCGGCCTATTTTAATTTCGTTTTATTGTCTCAGTCATTTGTTCAATTACACCCACAGCACATGAACGGGAGCCTGCGGGGGACACTCAGCCCACTGCCGTTTGTGGTACTGAGTGCTGTTCCTGAGCAGAAACGGCTACCTTCTTCACTGTGGCCGGCACACACGCGCTCGTGGGGAGGGAAATATACAGTTTTGTCTGGCGATTTTGCCTTCGCACAAATGGAATCATACATATTTCATGGGTTGTCTACAGCTTGCTTTTTATATTTAACACAGTGTCTCGGATGCTTCCCATGTTGGCACTCACAGCCTGACCTCGTTTTTTTTTTGATAGCTGTAGATTCTTCTCTCTTATGGGTGACACTGCTGGGTAGCAGGCTCTCTTGCTAGGAAAAAAAAAAAATGGACTTGTTTCTTCTTCTCCTCTTTAATCATTTCTTCCTATTACCCGAGTGCAGGCATGTGTCATAATCAGGACTCCCCACCAGCCACTCAGGCCAACTCTGCAAGAAATCATCACCTTTTACCGTTTCCTTCCAGTTTTAGGAAAGAAAAGTAATATCTCACGGTCACTTTCACAAACGTCCCCCTGATTAATGATGACGTCAGTACTGATTTTTGAGCTTGTCTATCTTCAGATGACTTTCTTTACCTCACAGAACGTTCCCCCCCATGTTTGTGACTTAGACATCCACCTTAGCTTGTCCCAGGGGGCAGCCTGTCTCCTGACTCCCAGCCCCCAACTGCACACGATGCCTGCCTCCCGAGTGTCCCCACTGCTCAGACGTGTAATCTCCTTGTCACGTGTAACTTACATCTGCAAGTCCAGTTGCCATCTCTCTCCATCGTCAAAAAAGCCATGTTTACAAGTGTTCTCTGTTCCCAGGGAGTTTCACACCGCCTGTGAAACCACGGGAGATGCGACTGCCACCTAATTGAAATTCTACTGTGTGGACAGATCGCTGTGGAAGACCATGGCGTTTCACAGCGTTTCCTCACAGAAGAGCTGGGCATTTCTTTCTCCACTTGTTCAGATCTTCTTTTATGTTGAGCAGGAGGGTTTATAGCCATTCCCGCATGGGTTCTGAATGCATTTCTTGTTGGATTTCTTTTCCCTCTTAGGAGCCTTAGCATCTCTGTCATTGTCAACAGGAGCTGCTTTTACGTAGTAATTTGTAGGCCTAGGCCCTGCCCTGGCTACATCATAAGCTCTCATTAGTTTCTCTCGCTCCCACACCCTCTGGTTTTCTAGACCTGATTGTATTCTCAGTGAGCCACACACCTTTTATCCTGGTACTCACAGTTTCAAAAACATACCATGCTGACCTAGCTCTTGTAGGGAGTAGAAATGGGGGTGTGGGTACCCTCATGGTGCTCCCAACTTTAACAAGGACCTCAGATGCCGCTCAGGACACAGCTTTCTCTGTTCCTACCTCCTAAGGAATCCCCAGGCCCAGCTGGGATGAATTATCAAATGCTACTTGGGTGTGTCCTAAACCTCTGCCTTTTCTACCTAAATGAATTCTAGTGATTACCTCAGTGGATTTCTGTAGGAATCCTCCTCCCTCAGGGTTCTGGCTTCTCCAGGCTGATCCTGTTTCCCCAAGCTCACATCTCCTTCCTGGAAATGGCTCCCTTCTGCAGGTAGAGGGAAGTCCCTGCTCTGCCCTGGTGTCTGGATGCCTTTTCAATGTCCACATTTACACTTCCTATTATGTGTACATATCACTCACAAGAGTTTATGGGTTGGAAAGTTTACCTAAGTGGCAAAGCGGCTCCCTTTCTTCACACAACATCCAATTTTCTTACAGATATCCATGGTGGTTGATGGCAATCCAGCTTGCTTTAGCCGACTGGTAGACTAGTCCCTGGGTCAAAAAGGCATGATGTCTCATCCCTCCCAGAGATTGGACTCTCAGCCTGTCCCAGAAGCCTGTCTGGCAGCAATGTCTAATGTTCAGCTACCTTGTTTACCACCTGGAGACTGCCTGTGCAGGCCCTCAGGACAACACCCTCTGGCTGGGAGGGCGGCATCTCGGACCCTTGGGGTTCATGTGAACAGAGCTCTGAACAGTTCTTGGCAGGTGACATGTGCTTGGTAAACCCAATCCATGAGCATGCTATACAACTATGATTAAGTAGCGACAGGGCTGTCACAATGGTAATGCCTATTTACCCTCCAGCCAGCACCTCTCAGAGCTTCCTGTTCCACAGATTCACGGCACCATTTGGTGAGATCAGATTTACTAATTCTTTATACTCTAATGGGTGAAAGACGGCATCTTGTTGTTTTAATTTGTGTCTCTCCGTGTTAGGCCTGAAGCTGAGCACGCGTTCACGTATTTATGGCGCAGGTCCTCTCTCCATATTTATTGTTTCTTATCATTTCTTCATTCTTCCATCAGCCGCTTGCTGTTCCCTTATTGATTTCGAGGAATTATTTATGTATCTGGGTAGTGATACTTTATTGGTTATATGGGTTATAAATATATCCTCCCAGACTGAGGCTTGTATTTTTCTCTTTGTTGATGGTGCCTTCTGCTGAATAGAACTTTAAATTTTCATGCGACTGCCGCATTAGACGCTCCCTTCCGTTTTGTGGTGTCCACGTAAACCTTCATGTTACCTTCCCATTTCCCTGTCTTCACATTCAGGCTTGGACCCACCCGAGATTGGTTTTAGTTTATGATGCAAAGTGGGTTTTGTTTCCTGTAATACCAGAGCCATGGACCTAATAAATCTACCCTTTCTTCACAGGGAGCCCACGTGTCGTATACGTGGCCATGTGTGCTGACGACTGTGTTCCAGCTCTTCCTTCAGCTGCTATGCTTCGTGTCTCCATCCCTGAATTACAACTTGTTCTCTTAGAGACGCAAATTTTACAACTGTAACGTGCCAAGTGTTGCTCAGAGCTCTGTTCACATGGACCTCAAGAGTCAACAACACCTCCTTCCAAGCTGCTGACCCACCTACAGGGTCTTGACATCCAGAAGGGAGGACCCCACCCCCTTTGTCTTCAAGCATATCTTGGCTATTTTTGAACCACTATTACTCAATAATCCACAAGAGAAAGATACAGTAAACTACACTGATTAAGCCAGTTAAGTGTATATATGAGCCCTTTCTTTCATTTTGGCTGACAACCAAGAGTGGGCTAATGTCTCAGAGTCTTTTCATGCTGAATATCAGGGGCACAGAATTTTTAAAAGACAAAAACCATGAGGGTCAGGGTGACCTTAAAACATTCATTCTTGACAGAGAACAAGCATTGTTTCAGACAAAAATAATGGCAATTATTTTTGATGTGTACCGTTTTCATTTATTTTAGTTTATATTGTTTGTCTGGATGTTATTTTAGCTACTACATCTGACCACGTCAAGGTCACGGAAATGTCAAGTGTTGCCAAGGCAGAGGGGAGAGAGGGCTGAGAACCGTCTAAGCAGACACAAATGGAGTCAGAACAAGATGGCCTTACCTTGGTCATTTCTCTAGGATCTATTAATTTTATGAACTAGCTTGAATAGTTAGCTTGAGTTTGATTGAAAGCACATTTTATCTTCATATCAACTTAAAGAGAATTTTCATCATTCTTGACTCTTTCCATCCATGGATATGGTATGTCTGTTCATACATTAAAGTTTTCCTTCAAGCCTTCCAACAAAGAAAGTCTAGCTGTTCCCTCCCGCTAGAAGGGCCTTCCAAGCCAACACTGCTAATGTAACCTTGGAAATGGTGATTCGTTCTCATGACTGGCTTTTTTTTTTTAATTCAATATTTTATTTATTTACATTTCAGATGCCGTCCCCCTTTCCCATTCCCCTCACCCATTAATCCTCTATCCCATCCTCCTCCTCCTTTTTTGCCTTTATACTGTTTAAATTACATGCAAGTATTAAGGTCAGTTCTAGGTTGAGGAACTAACAATACATAATAGATGCAAATAGTCAAGGAACAAGGAAGACAATAAACCCAGATAATCAAAGAACATGCATGACAATAAACAAAGTCCCGTGATCACTCCTGTGATCACTATTTCTAAGGGCTTATCAGGATGATCAAAGTATCTGAGCCTACTTCCTTGTCCTAGTCCATAGTCATTTTCATGCCTGAAGCCTACTTCTTTGTTCTAGTTAAGATTTAGATTTCTGCCTATAATTACTTCTTTGTTCTAGCCTAAGATTTAGATTCCTGCCTGACATTTCTTCTTTGTTCTAGCCTAGGATTTAGATTTCTGCCTGAAATTACTTATTTTTTCCAGCCCAATGTCTGATTCCTGCCTGCAGTGCATTTCCTTGTCCTTGGCCTATGTCAGATTCCTGCCAGGCAGTCCCAAAAGCTCTCCACATCTCCCCCTTTTTATTGCATAAACCACACTGAGCCTGTCTTAGGTCATTCTGAGAAGAAAGCCTTCCTTACCTGTCATGGAATATGCATTATCATAAGTGGTGCCCTTCTGTCTTAGGTTGGTAAGGCTCTGTGTAGAATCTTACCTGTTAAATTAATAACTCAGTCTGGGGGATGGCTGGCTTTTTATTATGTCATCATTCTCTCTCTTGTTTTCATTATTTCTTATGCTGAATTTTTTTTTCAACTCATTCAACTCCAATGGATTCTAATTATTTTCAGTAGATTACATTGAGAATTTTACACAGCTTGGGATGAGGCTAGAGAGATGTCTCGGTGACTAAGAATGCTGGCTGCTCTTGTAGAGGACCTGGGTTCAGTTCCCAGTATCTGCAATGGTCATAACCCTCTGTAACTCTAGTACCAAGGAATCCAATACCTTCTTTGGCCTCTACATGCACCAGACATGCACATGGTACACAAACATATATGCAGGCAGAACAATTGTATGCATAAGACAAAAATAAATAAATCTTGTTTTAAATGTCCTGAGAATAGTAACCATTTGCTTTGCTCTTTCTTTTCCTTGCCATCCTTTGGTGCCTGGCTCTCTAGCACACAGAAGGGTGAGGGCGGAGCCAATGTTAAAGGGCAGTGCTGATTGTAGCATGATAAATACTGCTCTCATGTCGACCTAAGGAAATGTTCTGTATTCTTTGGTTGCTCCCTTCAGATTCTGGGTTAGCATCCGTGGACCCTCGTGCATTCTATGCTACTGTTATCAGCGCTCAGCACTGAGGTCCTGTCTCCCTCTGTGGCCAGTCAAAGCCCTCATCAGTTTCCCTCTGCCGTTACTCAGAGCGCTTAGCACTGCATTCCTCAGTCTCCTTCCATGACTGCTCATTGTCTCATGCACAGGACCTTACATTGTTCATGTGTTCCATTTTGTTTCCTTCTGGTCAATGCATACCTCTCAGCAGTGCATTGTGGGAAAGCTCCCAGGATGCTCTGGACCCTGACTGTTGGTTTCCTCATCACATTTGGGATGTTCTGTTGTGCTGTGTGTTGGCGGACTGTGTATTTGTGAACACACTGGCATCTGCCTCACCACAGAGCCTTTATAGCTGTGACTTTCTCTTTCAGATTGCCTTTACATTTACCTTTCCACAATTTGTACTTTAATGACAATATTTTTAAAAAGCAGTGTTATCAAAGGATGATTGACACAATGTGTACACGCTCACATGTGTGTACACGTGCTCACACATGTGCATGCTGTGCTTGCCTATGAATGGGTACAGAAGCCAGAGGTCAACAATGATGTCTTCCTCTGATATTCTCACTGAATCTGGAGCTGACTGGTTTCCTAGCTGGCCTGGTTGACTAGAGCTCCTGCAATCTTCCTGCTTCCATCCCACGGCACTGGAGCAACAGACATGTGCCAGCTTGCCCAGGTCTTATGTGGGTGCTGGGGCATCCAAACTCAGCTCCCCATGCTTGCCTGGGAAGCATCCCACACACTCTCCTGCACATGATGAAAGTATAAAATGTGATACATTTGTACCATTTAGCCCGTGAAGTCATTACTACCATAGCAGAAACAGGAACACCCACCTCCCCTACATCACTTCCTCCTCCTCCTCTTCCTCCTCTTCCTCCTCCTCCTCTTCCTCTTCTTACTCCTCTTCCTCCTCCTCCTCTTCCTCTTCTTACTCCTCTTCCTCTTCTCCTCTCTCCTCCTTCTCTTCTTTTCCTGGTCCTGTATCCTTGGCTTTGTCCCTAGGAAACCACTGCCAAGTTGTCAGTCACTCCAGCTTAGTTTGTGTTCTCCATGATTTATACAAATAGAGGCAAAGAGTGTATCTCACTACTTAGAGTGGGGTGGGGGGACTAGCTTCTTTCCTTTAGCAAATTATTCTGAACCATCCACATGCATTTATGAACAGAGAATGTGTGCCCGATGTGTTAACACATTCACCAGATGAACATTTGGGTTCTCTCCAGCTTTTGTATATTTCCCACAAAGCTGGCAAGAATTCATACATAGATCTTTTGGAGGCAAACTCCTGTTGCCTACAAGTAAAATGGTAGTACCATAGAATGGGCAAGAACCCAGCAGTAGTCACCAAAGAATTGTGCTTTCTCTGTTGAATAGTCTTTGTATTTTTGCCACAAATCAGTTGACCATGTATGTTTGAATCTATTTCTGAATTCTCTGTTATGTCAATATTTGAGACTCCAAATGTCAGTGTTTACTGAGAAGGAACTTGACAGCATTTTGGTTGAGATCCATTGACTTATGAATAAACGTGGAGAGGCGGCCTCCAGTTCCCTATCCATGAACGTGGTCCACATCCCACTTGATTTGCCCTACATTTTTTTTTACTTCACACTGCATTTTTTTGAGCTTTTTAAAAACATATACAATATTTTAATCAATTCTTTCATAACTCTATGCTTGCAAATAATGTATTTTGATAATATTCACGCCCATACTCCCACCTAACTCCTTCCAGATCTACCCTCAAACCCCTTCAATTTTATGTCTTCTTTTTTATAACCCACTGAGTCTATTTTTATTGTTTTAATATACAGATACCATAAGTCTTTTGTTAGCATTATGACTAAGCATCTAATGTGTCAGTGGCCTGAAAATGTTTATAAATGTCTGTTTCTTATTATTCGTTATAAGTATAGAAAATGCTGTTGCCCTTTGTGTATTGCTCTGTGTGTATTGATACACTTTGCCACTTTGCTTATTTACTAATTCCAGCAGTTTTGTTTTTTTGTATTTTTGGTCAGTTCCATGTCTTAGTAAGCAGAACTTTCCAGCACAATGTTTGGGACATCTTAGACTTGCCCTGAGTCTTGGAGCAACACAGGGCTTTATATTTTTTGTTTTTTTTTTTTCTTTTTCATAGCTGGCCTTGACCAGATGAAGTTGCTCCCAAGTTTACTAAGGGTATTTTATTATGAATCAAAGTTGAATTTCATCAAGTAATTTTTTCCGATTGAATGAGGTTTTTCTTTTCAGTTCATTATTATGATGGAGTTGATTGATTCTTGACTGTTAAAGCAACTCTGTCTTGCTAGGATAAAGCTGCTTAGTCACAATTAGAATTAGACAGATTAAAATCCCTAAAATTCTGGTAATCGGATTTGCGTTTTTGTTCATGAGGCATGTTGCTCTCTGCTGTTCCCTATGATGTCTTTATTGGACTCAAGAGCTGGGCGATGCTGCCTTCCTGGATGGGGCAAGCCTTCTTCTTCTGTTGTCTGGAAAATATGTAGTGTCGATTCCACTTCTGTTAGATACGTGTGCACTGCAACGCTGGATCTGTCTGGATCTGAAATTCATCTTTCACAAGGCTTTTACTTGCAAATTAAATTTTGCTGACAGGTATAGGCAATACAGACATGAACTTTATCGATTTCTTTTTGCTGATCTTGGCGAATCACCTCACTTCATCTGAATTGTTGAACCTGTCAACAAGTGTTCATGACAAACGTTTGCTTGTGAGAACGACTGAGTGTTTGCTAGTGTCCTTCTCTTCCTCACATCGATGAGACTCATTGTTCTTTCTTGGACCAGGTGGGCCGGCTGCTTAGGTTTTAAGTGACGTCTTTAAAAAAGACAATCATCTTTTTGCTGCTTTGATTTTTCTTTTGTTAAGTCTCTTCTCTTTCATCTATTTATACTTTATATTGCTGTTATTATTTTTTTCTAAGACAGAGACTGTCTGTATAGCCTTGACTGTTCTGTAAATCACTCTGTAGACCAGGCTGTCCTTGAACTCAGAAAAATCCACCTGCCTCCTCCTCCTCTTCCTCCTCTTCTTCCTCTTCCTCCTCCTCTTCCTCCTCCTTCTCCTCCCAAGTAATGGGGTTAAAGGCATGTGCCACTTCCGCCTGACAATTTATATTTTGTATTATTTTCTGCATCTTCTTTGGACTCAATTTGTCCTTTTCCATTATCTAAAGTTGCAAGCTCAGGCTGCTGTCCTGAGACTTCTATTTTTGAGCTTGCTGTAGTCTGGATGGGGTTTGTTTCTCAAAGGCTCATCTGCTAGAAGCCTTGACCTGATGCTGTGGGGCTGAATAACAGTGGAAACTAGAAGAGGTGGAGCACAAGATAGGCAAGTCACCGGTGCAGCACCTTTGGAAGGATTGATGGGATTCTCCCAAGACCCTTGGGAGGCCCCATGAGAGCAAGATGTTATGAACGGCAAGTCTGTCTCCTGAATCTCTGCCTTCTTGTCTCATCATCCTACTGTGTATTGTCAGTAAATATTTTGGCTCTTCAGATACCTTTTTGTTGTTGGTTTCTAACTTACTCCCAATGAAACCATGACCGGTATAGTTTAACCTTGCACATTCGTGGGGGGTTGTCTTATGGTCCATCTTGGTAAGGGTGCTGGGAGCCCTAGAGATGACTATTCTGCTGCTTTGGAGGAAGTGGTCAGAACTTGCCTGAGAGGTCCAGCTGATTAGTGGATTTCTGCACTTCCAATCTGCTTGTCTAGTAATTTCTGAGAGTCAGGGTTGTGATTTGTCCAGAGCTGAGGTCATATTTCTGCTTGCTGTTTGATTCATTTGTCCTGCCAGCATTGTGTGTCCCAGTCCTCCAAGTGAGCTCCTTAGAGGTGAAAACGTCGTTGTGGCCCTCTACTCCTGTGAAGTGTCCCTCTGTCCTGCGGTTTCTTCTCACAGGCTGTTTTAGTGCATGTGTTCATTAACACCACATTTCCCAGCTTCTGGTGCTTAGCATGGGCTAGTCCAGGGAGCGTGCAGATGGTTACTGTCCCCACAAGGTGGTCTCCAGCTTTAATTGCTGGAGTTTTTCTGCTTTTATTGACACGATAGCTACACTTTCCACCTTGATGTTTGCTTCCTGTTTCTCTCATCTGCCTTTTTGTTTTATATATATATATATATATATATATATATATATATTATTAACACACACACTTATTGTTGGAAGGTCCTGCTATTTACTTAAAGGTTGTAGTCTCCTATGTCTGGACAGGTCCCCTGGCAAAATGGACAACTCCTTTTCCAACTTGGCTTCCTCTTCTCTGCTTTACCTGGAGAGCCCAACCCCACCCTCTACTTGAGGAAGGTTTGTAATCCTCGGCAGAAATTACAGGTTCTACCTCCTGGAATGTCTCTCCATGCAAAGGACATATCCCCAGCTTCGGCAATAAGCTCCATACTAAGAAGGACCTCTTCCCGCTTTTCCAAGGTTCTTTAGTCATTGTTCACCCCCAATAAACAAGCCGTTTTGTCAACTATCATCTAAGAGAGTTGTCTTTTAAAAAGCTGTAACTTGAAGAGCTGTTATCTACACTGAAATCTTCAGAGGAGACCCCCTGGCCCCAGAAGTCACTGCTGGACCGGGATCCTGCTGACCCACTGACTCTGGACTTCACTTTATCCTCTCCCACACAGGCCGGTGTGCATCAGGCCTGGACACAGCAAGGGAAGAGGAGGAAAATGGAGCCAGGATTTATACCCTATCCTCTGTATGTATTTCTCCATTCATTGGGTATTTGTTATCATTTCTATTTTCCTCAGTGGATAATGCTCTACATGTCACTCCATGAGTTCTTGTTTAGCCTTCGCACAATTTCCCAGCAGCCCTAGCACTCTGGCCACCAGGGACGTTCCCTTCCTCTTTGTGGATAGCTTGAAAACTTGCAGAGCTTGTCCCTCAGTTCACCCCATGGTGCTGGTGGACTTCTGTTCTGTAATCTATTAAAGAACCTTGCTATATATGAAGCATTTTTCTTCTTTAAAGATGCATGTATTTTTATTATACACACATATATGTGTATATACATATACATACACACATATGTATATGTACATGTACATATATGCATATGTATATGTGTATATATGTATAATGTGTATATGTGTGTATGTATATATGTGTATAATGTGTATATCTATATAATGTGTGTATGTGCATATGTGCATATGTGTGTATGTGTGTATATGTGTATATGAGTATATGTGTATATGCATATATGTGTATATGTATATTGAGTGTTTTGCCTGAACGTGTGTATGTGTACCATGTGTGTGCCTGGTGCCTTAAGAAGCCAGAAGAGGATGTTGGGTCCCCTGGAGCTAGAGTTACAGACGATTATGAGCTGCTATGTGGCTGCTGGGAACTGAACCTGGGCCCTGGAAGAGGAGCCAGTGCTCCTAACCACTGGGTCGTCTCTCGGGCCCTACTGTAAGCATACCATTGCATTAAGTCACATTACTGCTCAGGAGCTCTCTGTTCATTTATATAGACCACATTTCTGCATATAGTTTTATTATTTCTTCTGCCTGGGGGCTTCATTTAGCATTCCTTTTAATGCAAGTCCATTTAAATGAATATATATTCATTAAATATACTAAATTCATTAAATATATTCATGAATACACACACACACACACATCTCGCTTTTGCCTTAGGTTTCGACAGATTTTCTTTCTGAGTATAGAATTCTAGGCTGATCATTTCAGTCTATCCTTGATCCCACACCCCACCACATATTTTAAAGATGTTTTCACTACTATTAAGAAATTTAATGTTATTTAGGGATATTTTCTATTTCAATATAACAATTTTTTTGTGGTGTTGGGAATTGAACTTTGGGCCAGCATTCACTAAGCAAACCTCTTTCATTGACTTATATTCCTGATCAGTGGTTTGTTTTTGTCTGTGTCTGATTTTACTGTTTTCCTTTGTGGTGGTGTGAATGAGAACGACCCCTACAGGGAGGGTGCGGGGGGGGGGGTATTTGAATCTTTGGTCCCGAGTTGGTGAAAACTGTTTTTTGGAAGAGTTAGGAGGTGTGGCCTTGTTGGAGGAGCTGTGTCACTGGGGTGAGGAGTGGCTTTGAGGCTTCAAAGACTCATGTCATCCCTCCCACTTGTCTCCCTCCCCCCCCCCCCGTCTCTGCCTCACGCTCATGGATTGAGATGTGAGCTCTCAACTACTGATCCAGTGCCGTGACTGCCTGTCTGGTGCCATGCTTCTCGCCATGACGGCCACAGACACCTATATCTCTAGAACTACAAGCCCCAAACAAACCCTTCTGTACGTTGCCTGGTCCATGGTGTTTCTTCACAGCAATAGAAAAGTAACCAGTATAGTCCCGTATCTCTGGTTATGAGTAACTGGGCTACACACTCCCGCTTCATGCTTGCCTTCTCTGGGCTTTTCTAGCTTTTTGGAAAAAAAATTTATCCACTGTGTTTTCAAGGCCCCCACCCTGAGGAAGTCTACACACACTGTAACTCTACAGGTCACTCTTTTCCTTTGTGCTCCACCGTGGAAACATCCCTGTGCTGCTCTCCCATTCACTAATCTTTTCTTCTGCAATATCTATCTAGCAGGCCCCCAACACCCCAGCACATTCACCACCACAGTGAATGCGTCCATCAGGGGGAGCTGTGGAACAATCCTTCCCAGCCTCCTCCATGTTCTTAGCGTGGTCACCTTTGCCCACTTTTTAAACCATGTGGACTGTGGTTCCTGGTCCCTTTCTATGGACTGCCTTTTGCTCTCCTTTGACCTGTATAGTCCTGTTTCTTCATGTCTGGTGGCTTCAGCAGAGTGCCAGATACCGACTCTTATGTCACTGGCTGCTGGATATTTTTCTTCTCTTTTTCCTGGTTTTAGACTCTGTTCTGGGACAATTATTTTCACTAAGCACTCTTGGCAGCTTGCATGTGAGTAAGCTCTGACAGCTGGGACAAGAGCAGCCTTTCGATCAGACGAGTTCTGTTCCTCCGCTGCTGACACAGGCCTCTGAGCTCCTAGGCTCGTGGCTATGATAACTGCAGAGTTGAGGCTCATGCCCCAGGGCTGAGCTGTCCCTCACCAAGTCACTATGGCCAGGGCTACAGAGACTACTGTCCTCAGCTGTGTGTCCTATGTCCTGGTTCCTCTTCCTTATGGGTGCCCCACTCATATTCCTCCATTCAGAATCTGGAGCCATCTCTCTGTGCAGCTTCCCCTCTCTGCATGTTTTCTCCAAGTGCTCAAACACTGTGTCAACCCAGGGAGCCACTGCTCCTGCAGATCCCAACGCAGCAAGCCAGTGCATCACCAGACTTGCCTGTTTCTTTCTCTCTCTAGGAGCCACCATCATGAGCAAGGATGCCATTGTTTGATGTGCTTTCAACCGTGTTGCTAGGATGGACCAGTGAATGCGCCTCGCCTCGCCACTCTGCTGGAAGCAGAGCCTGTGCCACATTGTATCCATGTGGAATGCTACTTACTGCTTTTCAAATTTTAAAATTATCCAAGTGACAACCAAGAAGATTTGACTGTCCTACAAAGTTGGGTACCTTTGGGCCACATCTATGTAGAACAATGAGGTCAGCTGGCGTGTCCCTGGCTCCTGGCTCCCTGGTCTGTGATCCGGATTTCCTCCAAATATTTGCCCCACAGAAGAAAGGATGACATGTTGGCACAAAAAGAACACATGGGTTGTATCGGATCCTTTTATGTCAACTTGACACAAACTAAAGTTATCTTAGAGGAAGGGGCCGCAATTAAGAAAATGTCTCCATGAGATCAGGCTGTATGCAGGTCTGTGGGGCATTTTCTTTATTAGGGATTGATGGAAGAGGGAGGCCTTGCTCACTGTGGGTGGTGCCGTCCCTGGGTTTATGGTCCTGGGTTCTATAGGAAAGCAGGCTGAGAAAGCCATGAGGACCAAGTCAGTAAGCAGCATCCTCCATGGCCTCTACATCAGCTCCTGCCGCTGGGTTCCTGCCTTGCTTGAGTTCCTGTCCTGATTCTTTTCTATGATGACAGTGATGTGGAAGTGTAGGCCAAATAAACCCTTTCTTCCCCAAGTTGCTATGATCATGGCATTTCGTCATAGCAATAACCATGCTAATTAAGACAGGGAACTTCTGTGACACGTGTCCAATACACATGCCTGTTTTCATTGTGTTTCTGTGTACTTGCATGCATGTGTTTATATACTTATGTGCATGTGTGTGAGCACTGCATACTTGTGTATATCTGAATGTGTGCATGAAGGTACCTACTGTGTGCCTCTGGGTACACACTAACTCCATCACTAGCTTGGTTTAGAAGCTCCCCAGCAGGCATGCCGTGCCTAGAAGAGTCACCAGGCTAGCCACATGTGGCTCCATTTCATTTCCTCATCACAACCCTAGGTGCAGATATGATCATTTTCCTCTTTTACAAATGTGGAAACCGAGTTCCGTGGGTGCCTGCTCTGTGGACTTCTCCCGAATCTTCTCTTCGCACAGAGCACGGGATGAATGAGCAGGGTCCGAAGGTCCTGCTGTTGTTTCAGCAGTGTTAAGATATGCGAGAGTCAAGCCAAAGCTCCTGTGAGCCTTAGAGCCAGCACCTTCCAGATGGGTTAGCCAAGGGCTGGTGGCTGGAATCAGGCTTACATGATCTTGAGTTGGAGCAGCCTGCCCACAGGGGTGGTACACTGCCCCAAGGTGTCTCTAGACTCTGTGGAAGAGCATCCAGGCAAGCACTTGGTGTGAGGAAAGGCCAAAAGGAAGCCAGGAGGACTCTGGGGAGTCTGACGGAGGACAACTGCTGCTTCTTCTGCATGCCTAGATCCTGGGGCTGCTCAGTACCTGTAGCGCACCCGACTGCACAGAGATCCACAGAGATGTCCCAGGTGCCAGGACAGGAGAGGGTTAAGGACATGCCAAACAAATCTAATTTACATGCAAAGGCTCCTCCATCCTGTAGTCTTCACAACCCAAGGCTTGTGCAAGCCAATCAATATTTTATGAAGACATTTCCTTCCTTCCCATATGGAGAGAGAGGCAGGGGCGCCAGACTTCCTCTGTGGAAGGAAGAGGAAGGGTTTAGGTCTGCATGCCTTTGGGGTCTCTCTGTTGCTTTCTTCTGAGTTAGCCCCTCCTATACTGTAGGAGGCCCTGGGCTCATCAATTCTCGGTTGATTTTTCTCTGCTCACTGCTGGATCTAAGTTGACTCTATGGCACATCCTTTGCTAAGTGACACAGTGTAGAATACGTTTGTGTCTCAGCAGTCAGTAGAGGCACCAGTCCTCTATAGGAAGGTCAAAGGTCCTTCCCTATCAGTCCGGGGTGCACTGTCTCCTAGAAAAGGCCAAAGTGCCTGTACTTTGCTGGCTCTTCTCTGGGCCCTCAGGAGATTGGAGAATCATGAGGAGCTGAGGTACCCTAAGGAGGTGAGATCCCTGAGGGGATGAGGTACCCTGAGGAGGTGGGGTATCCTGAGGAGCTGAGGTACCCTGAGGAGGTGAGGTATCCTGAGGAGGTGGGATCCCTGAGGAGATGAGGTACCCTGAGGAGGTGAGATTCCCTGAGGAGATGAGGGATTCTGAGAAGCTGAGGTACTCTGAGGAGCTAAGGTACCCTGGAGAAGCGAGACATGGTGTATCTGTCCCCAGAGGATTTTCTTGGGCCAGTGTCTACATCTGTCCCAGATTTGGGTCAGAATACCTGATTCTTCTTAGTGATGCCCTGAGACAAGCTAGGGGCTGGTCCTCAGTTTCCTCAGATCAGACTTGCTCATTTAGGACAGCCCTTTCTCTTTCTCAAGAACTGACCGGGCTCCTGGAGAACTGCATCAGCTCCGTGTTGTGGGCACAGGTTGGCAAGGATTAATGGCAGCCCTTTGCCTCAGGCTCTAGGATGCTCAACCCCATCCCCATTGCCTGGCAGGAAGTGAATGCCAGGGGTCTTACATCAGTGAGAGCTCACACTGCAGGCAGCCAAATAATTGCGTCAAGCCATAACTGGGTTCCTGGTCCCTCTCTGACTGCTGCTCTCCCCATGGTGACCTCAGCAGAAGGGGGCTTCCTGGGGATTTGTTTCACCCCTGGTCCTGCAGGATGTGTGTGATTCCTGGGTAGTAATTAATCAAACTCTCTTACCCGTGCAATCGTGTGTGAGCAGCCCTCACCAAGACGCCGTGTCTGGTCCTTTCCAGATCCCCACCTCCTGTGCTGTTCTGTCCTCTAGGAGGGCAACAGGAGACAGGGAGGGAAGGCTCTCATCTTTCATTCTCCTGTTTACTCATCTCATTCATTCATTTGTTCATTCATTCATTCATTTCATTCATTCATTCATTTGTCCATTCATTTGTTCATTCACTCATTCCACAGATACTCTCAATGCTTCCAGAATGCAGATTGGCCCTATGTGTGTCCTGGACAGAGACAGACAAGTCCTGTCTGTTCTTGGAGGAGGATATACAGCAGATTCCAAGAGTCTACTCCTCTGACACAGTTAGAAGGCACGTGGTATCTTGGAAACCCAGACATGCCTGACCCCCAGAGTGTCCATAATCTTGCCTGACCTACTGAACTTTGCATCAAGTTGTGCCAAGTACAGGGTATGTAAGTAGTTCCCAGGAGGCTCCAAGATGTTGGCTATACTCCAGGCCTGCATCAACCTGGCTTTCCCTATGGTTAGTGAAGTTGCTGAGACGCTGAGCACTGAGGAAGGAGAGACACTTGTCCAGAGTCTGCAGGGCATCTTGTGGTATGGATGGCTTGACACTGTGTGTGCAAGGAGGACACATCACATGATGAGACCGAGTGAGCAAGTGAGAGGATGGGAGGAAGGAAGAGGGTGGGAAAACACTTGCTTTTAAGCAGCCCTTTCTCAAGAAGTCCAAGGGCCCCTGGGGAAACTGCATTGGTCCCTTCCAAGGGAGCCCTGATCCCAAATGCTTTCACTTAGAGATTCTATTACCTCCCAGTTCCCCACACTAGGAACCGTGCTCTCAGTATATGGATGTCGTGGTATAAACCATACCCAAATCACAGCAGGCCTGCCTAGCCCCTGGAAAGAGCATGCTGGATATAGAGGGAGAGAAGAGCTCAGGGGCCATGGCTCCAGCCTGTCAGGGAACAGCAAGGGACAATGGAGCCCACTTTGCATTGTGTTAAACTGCCATTTCTCGTGGAGACACGCACACAGAGATGAAAAAAGCTTTCGTGTGAGTACTGGCCTTTGTGGAGAGCAGAAAGGCTCCATTTGTGGCCAGAGGGGATTCCAGGGTATTGATGGCTCCAGGCTAGGCTTAGTAGGATGGGCTTTAGCAAATGGTTCCTGGTTTTCATGTGAAGCAAGCTGTTGATAATGTGCCCTGTTTTCTGTAATTAAAACCCGAACGGCAGGTCCTTGGGCATTCGGTCTGGCAGGAGCTGAAGTGCTGGGCTGGGCCATGCGCAGTATCCGGCCTCATAGTTGGGGCCTTGTCTGGAGTTTCCGTGGTAGACAGCAAGTGCAGCTAGACATTCTGCTACCTGACTACCACATGCTGGTCCAGGCAGGTGACAGTGAGTGCCGGGCCTCTGTGTGGGTGCTGCTCCTGTATACAGCCCCTACTGCTGGCTACATGAGCTGGCTGGTCCACTCAGCTCATGTTCATCTGTACCGTGGAGGCCCCGGACCCTCTCACCTATCTGTCCAGCAGCTATCCTCACGGCTGCCTGGTCCGTGCTCATTGCCTGGGCTCTTCAACCACTGCAGGGTTGGGTTGCCTCCCTGTCGGTGTGAGTTGCCAGACTCAACACTTCTTCCAGACAGTGGGAAACAGTCTTTCTGGGCCAATGAAAAACAGGATGGAGCTTGGGGGAGGGGAAGGAAGAAGAGGGTAAGATCCTGGCCCCGCTCCACCATGGATTTTTGATTGTTCGGAAGGAACTTTCTTCTGATATCAAGAAGATGGCCTCAGTTTCCCCATCTTCACTGAAACCTTGTGTCATCAGATGGGGGTGGACCAGTGTGCAAATCTAAACAACACTGCCTAGAATCCCACCATCCACTTTCCGCGCTTGCCTTGCTTATGTCCTGAGGACACCACAGCCAATTCACAGTTAGGATGCTTTGAGCAGTAGCAATGCATTCTGTCTGGGAGAGGGAGGTGCCAGGTCAAGAGACAGGTGTCTTCTTCAAAGGGACAATCTGTCCGAGCCTCTTTTCTGTGGGTTGTGGCCATCTATCTTTGATGTTCCTCGGTCTGTAGAAACATTTCTCTAAGCCAACCTTCAAATGGACCCCTTATTCAGCATCCCCTCCAGGCAGGTCCATGTCCCAGTCTCCCTGTCCATAGAGATAACATCACATGGGAGATGGTGCTATATTCTCGAAGGCTTCGTTTTAGTTTAATATAGATAGCTCCATGTGCAATGAGTCAGTTTCCCAGTCATTTTTGGGTTTTTAAGGGGACAATATTGAACCCTGACCATCTGTAGGTGAGGGTTTAGTCCTTCCTCTATCCTCCGGTCTGGTTAGGCTAATCTAAGCTTTCCCACACCAGGGAATCTCTGCCTGCTCTTTCCCATCAGCTGTGGGAGCTCTTGTCCCCTCATTATGCACAGAGTCTATTATGCTGACGCTTTGGCTGGCCAGAGAGGCAGGCCAGTCCCACCTCCCCAGTCATGGCTGCATAATAAGGTGCTCTGTAATGAAAGGCTGCCTGGTGTTGCTTGTGTACAGGGCTGTGGTGGTGTGAAGAGGACTCACATGTGACAGTGGTCCCCACCCACCCAGGCAGGCAGGTGAGTATGACTGACCAGGGTCCTGGGTTAGAGAGAGGGGCACACAGGGGCCACCAGGTAGCTGATAATGACCTCTGTCCCAAGACCGGCCAGTTAGATGATGGGAGAGGTCATACCCCCGAGACCTAGGATATTTGTTCAAGAAATCAGGTTACAGGTTACTGTGGGAGGTGGCCTGCAGGGTGGTGGCCCCTAACTGATGGTTTCTCTGTGTACCATCACTGACTGATGGGTGAGCAGCCCAACCTCTGCCCTCTGTTGCACCTACTTCAACACCCTCGCTTTGTCTGCTGAGGGCCTTGAAAGCAGCCGAGACCACCAAGTCATTGGAGTTAGTTATACAAAGGCAGAGATCGCCAAGGCCTACAAGTCCCGTGTCAGCCATAACTGAAACTGTTTCCCTCTCCTACCCTTCACTCCACAAAGCAGGCAGTGGCAGGCCCTGGATAAAGTATTCCAGAAGAAAACATCCCGGCCCACTGACACGGGAGTGTGTCAGTCCACCAGAATCTGTCACACACACACACAGCCTCCCACATGTGTCCACAGCCCTCGCCAGATTAGGGTCAGGACTCATGCTCTCTGACACCTCCTTAAGGTAGAATCGCCACAGGCCCTGTGTCCCCCAGACGCCTTCCCCCAAGGCTTCAACCTCCACTTCTACACTCTGGTCCCCACACTCTCAGCCCCCAGTCTTTAGCTGTTCCCTCTGAACTGAGGAACCATTCAAACAGGTCCTTCAGGAGCTCTGCCAAGCAGAGTGAAGGCTCTGAGCCCAAGACAGCAACAGGCCTCCTGCATCTCCTGGAGGCATCCTGAGCCCCTCAGAAAGAGGCAGGTCCAGGACCCAGCCTTCCCTCCATGCTCACCGCACTGGTCCCAGAGGTCCAGGAAGTCAGCTCTGGGCCTTGATCTCAGGTTCCGATTGAGCTGTTTCCAGGCTTGTACCGGTCTTCCGGGACTAGCCGGCAGCTGGAGTCAAGCCTGGACAGTAGGAGCTCAGTCAGTCAAACGACGTTCTAGCTGTGGTGTCAGGCTTGATCTCCACCTGACCTGTGATCCCAGCGATCAGGGAGATGCTTAGGAAACAAGGCTGGTGCATCTCCTCCACCGAGTCACATTTGAGGACTACTTGGCACAGCTGGGGTTTGCTAAGAGCCACATGGCTGGCTGACAACTCCATGGGAGAGGGAAGTGACTTAAGTGCTCATGGTCTAGACTGGACTCTCTTGGTGTAGCTGTAGTCAGGGGGTCATGCGTCAGAGGAGCGGGTCCTGGCTGCACTAGCCAGGACACTCAGACCAGCAGGACAGAGCTGATCCTGTGGGAGAATTGGCTGAGACGGCCAGGTGTACTCCATGACTGGCTAAACCCAACCAGGACAGGTTGTGCGGTAAGAGCATGTCAGCAGCTATGGAGGAGCCGGAGCCCACAGGCTGTCCCCTCTGCTCGGCATCACCAACGCACAAAGTTCTGGGGATTCTTCAGACCCAAAGAGCTGTCTATGCAGAAACTCCAGAAGGCAGACTCTTTCTCTTCCTCAGCAGAGGCCGAAAAGTGGCTTCCTTGGCTACTCCTGCTGTTTGGGGCTGCTACTCTCCTGGGGACTTAAATTCACCTGAAGCTGGTCTACAATCCTCAGAAGGCTGTTCCCTAGCATGGCAATCTGAGGGAGACAAGATACCCACATGTTCATTCAGCCCAGCAAGCTTCAAGTCCTTGCTCTGAAAAGGAATGCCTGGGCTACTTGCTGCCACTCCACTGTTCTAAGACGGGCAAGACAGCAACTGCCCTGCCCCCAGAAGAAGATGGGAACTCCACAGACCTGTGGTCAAGTTCTTTCGTCCAAAGGTGCCATATTAGAGCCCAGATACCTCCTTGCTGGAACTCACAGCTGAGATGCACTCACAAATTCTGCACGAAGGGACCACAGGAACTGCACCACGCAGCAGAGCAGAGGGCTCACAACACCCAGAGCTTAGAGATCCCACAAGCAGGTAGGCAGGAGCCAGTGAGGGGAATGTGCCGGAGTGGTTATGGCAGCCAGGACTAAAAGGGACAATTGGGCCAGTAATGCCTGACTTCACCTGGGTGGGGTCACCCAAGGGTGTTAGTGTGGAAACATACTCCTGGGCAGACTGATAGCCTCGATGTAGGCATGTCCCCCAGGACCTAGACACTGTGCTGGTGGTGTGAGGCCAGGATGAAAGGGAGGCTTTAATGGTCCCTTTTCTTGTTGTGACCAAATACTTGACAACAGGCAGTTACAGGAGAACATGCACATCTGGGCTCAGGTTTTGAGGGTGTGTCTTTCATGAGGACAGCATGAGCCATTCATGATAGGGAGGCATGGAGGCAGGAGTATGAGGTGACTGTCACACTGTGTCCGCAGAGAGAGATGAATGCCGAAGCCAAGTCTACATTCTCCTTTTTTTTTTCTTCCATCCAGAGGCCCAGTCCATGGCGTGATGCTGCCCACACCCAGGGTAGCATTCCCTCTTCAATGAAATCTCTCTGGAAACTTCTTTGTGTACATACTTAGGAATGTGTCTCCTGTGTAATCCCAAATCTAATCAACTTGATGGTGAAGGTAACCTCCACAGACACTTGCCTCCAGCGCTACCGCCCATGCACACCACCACCCAGGGCCAACAGCACCCCCTAGTGGAAGGTTGCTCTGCAAACCCCTGACCAGGAGTCACACACTCTTAGCAAAGCAAGGCTGAGAATGTCACGCCAAGAAGTATCTGAAAGGATGTGATCACCAAATGTCACCTAGACTGGATCCTGGGGCAGAAAATAGGTATCAAGGGAAACTAGAAAATCCAAACGAACCGTGGACTTCATTAATAATGTGCAAACGTACATCCGAGATGCCAACATGGGGAGTGGGGTGGACAATGGGACAGTGTCGTGAACTTGCCTGGAACTTTTCTAGAGACTTCCAATTGTCCAAAGGACTGCCTTAAAATGTTTGCCGGGCAGGGAAGAGACCCAGGGTGACTTTGTTTAGCTGACTGTGAAGGAAGAGTGTTGGCTGTATCATACCAGCTGCTTTTATGGGTATTTGAAATTTACATATAAACATAGGTTTGTGCTCATAGGCAGAAACCGTCAAGACAATGCTTGGGAATCTGTCTGCCAGGCTTGCAGGCACACCCAAGGGCCTTGTTGAGACAGGTAGTGTGAATCCACCCAGCACACCGTGGCTTCCGTCCTATAGATGGTACTGCCAGGGTTTGGTTAAAGGGTGGGACTGGGCAGTCACACTGTGATTCTGAGGCCGCTGCGGGGTCAGCGTGAGCTATCCCATGGGATGGCTTTGTCGGGCTTTCTTTTTTCTTAAAGATTTACTTATGTTATATCTATGAATACACTGTAGCTGTCTTCAGACACACCAGAAGAGAGCGTCGGATCCCATGACAGATGGTTGTGAGCCACTATGTGGTTGCTGGGAATTGAACTCAGGACCTCTGGAAAGGCAGTCAGTGCTCTTAACCGCTGAGCGATCTCTCCAGCCCCTCTTGGAGTTTCTAAATGACCATTTCATGCAGAGTCTGGAGCTCTAGGTGGGAGAAGAAGGAGGCCCCCCATTTGTTCACTCATGGTCCAAGCCTGTTCTTGACTTCAAGAGGGAGAAGGGACCTTAAGAATGTAGGAAGAAGGAAGGAAGGACTCCTCAAGGTCTAGTGAGCCATTGCCCATACTGTCTTCTCTAACCCAATAGGCAGTTTCATGGCACAGTTACTCCAGGATATAGAAGTGAGGGGCTGGAGAAGTGAAAGCTAGGCTCCCATGGCAACTTTGGTCTCCTCTACCTTCACCCAGGCCCACAGCTCCACCCTCAGCTAACCCAGTGACTAGTCTACGAGGAACAGAACAGATACATATGGAGGACTTCCTATAGGAGGAGGGCTTTGGGGTGGGTGTGAAGGAAGGGAGCCCCCATGGGGGCACTCAGGACTATGAGGAACTGAATCCATGGTGACATCCTAAAGAAGACACTTCATGACCTACAGAGACAGTGATTTTTGGACGCTCAGTTACTTAGATGAATCAGTGGTGCAGCCCTGGATTGACAGACTTGGAGGGGCTTTGTGTGCCTTGGAAGTCTCAGGGACCTGACTTGACTATGTGACTGGATTCCACCTACAACATGGATGTCTGTGGAAAGCCCATTTAGTTCCTTCTTGGAGCCAGATTGTCAGTCTCACACATGCTCCGTGACTCTCAACTTCCTGCTGAGCTATGTGGGTCTTGCATTCCTCATTTCGAAGCTGGGGAAACTGAGGCATGGGAAACTAAGTAGAAGAGAGAGAGTGGAGTGGAAGTGGGGCTCTTGGAACGGCTTTCCCCTAACAGGTCTTGGCCGGTCTTTATCCCATGGGGGCGGAGGAGCTGAGATCTGAGATACTGAGTGGCGGGCTTGTCCCCAGCCAGAATTGCTGTCTCCAAAATTTAGGAATAATGGGCAGAGATTTGGGCACAATAGGTCAGGCGTCCTGGGTATCCAGGAAGGGGAATCATGGCAGATGAACAACCTCAAGGAATTAAATTCTGCCAACACCTGAGTCCCCTGAGAGGGAGTCTCTTGAGGCCCAGCAGAGACTGGAGGGTGGATACCATGTGTGTGACACTTGGCAGAGGCCAAATGCTTTGTCCTGACCTGAAAAGCCAAGATGGGCGCTGTTTAGACCATCTGCTCATGGCGGCTTGTTACACAGTCATCGGAAATTACTGTTCATCTCTTCTCTCCCCACATGCACCATGCACAGGCTGTGTGATCACACAATTAACAAATGTGACCATACAGGTGTGTGCACATGTAAGGCACAGTTTGTGTGTGTGTGCATATATATATTATACACACATGCATCCTAAAGTGTAATACGTGTGCTTTTTTATATGTGCACATCAGTGTGTGTGTGTGTGTGTGTGTGTGCGCGTGTGTAACTAAATCCATGGTCACAACCTGAAGAAGGCACTTCATGACCTTCTTCACACACACACACACACACACACACACACACGCACACATGCGCACAAACATACACACACAGCACTTCATGAGCTTCACACATACACACACACACACACACACACACACACACGCACACATACACACACACACACGCACACACACAGGTCTGGCACCTGTATACAGAGACCCCTGCACCAATTTTGAGGCTTGCAGAGCTACAAACATGCAGGCTTACATAGAGGTGTGCCACACAGGCAAACCACGTGGGAGCAAAGGCTCCGGAAGTCTCTAGAATCCCAGACTTGCAGAAAGCTTTATCGTCACCCTGCAGGCCAGGTGAAGTCCCAGCTCATGAGCTACTAGAACTGAGTCACTGAGGCCCAGAGTAGGGGGACAGAGCTGGACCCCTTCCAAACCTGCATCCCTAACTCATTCTGACTCCGTGCAGAATTGAACCTCGAGAGCTGGGTAGCTTGTGTGGTGGTGGGGGTTGATTTTTCCATGCCCCTGTAGGTTCTACTTGCTCACTTGACCATGTGAGAGCTGACTTTCAGAACATAGACCCTGAACACAAGGGAGACCACATGAACACATCGCTGCCCGTGCCTACTATCTACAGAGCCCACCCCACTTCTGTGTCTGTAAGAGCTTGTGTGGTTGAGTCTTAGAAATGGCCTAGGGAGGCAGACACTGATAGGGCTTTGGCACGTCAGGGTGATCAGAGGACAAGAGAAGGAGGGGGACCTATCAAGGGGAGTTGAGGTCCATGGAGGGCATAGTTGCTTACCAATGGGCATGAGCAGTCCCCACAAGGGGCAGTCTCCTGAGTGTCTTGCTCCAGTGAGGAAGAAAATGAGAATGGGACCCGCCCTCCCTCCCTCCCTCCCTCCAGCTTCTGGGGGGAGGGGAATGGTGAGCAAAGAGGAAACTTTCTTTTCGCCACTGTCTTTGGGTAAGAGAGGGTTAACCCACCCCAAACCCACATGCCCTTTAATCTCCTGCCCGAAAGCTCTTAAATATTTAAACAGCACTTTCTGGACTGTGTTCTGATGCTCCCAGGCGAGGCTGAGACAGACAGAAGGCAAGTGGACCGTCGGTGGCCAGCCCATGTCTGTCTGCCCAGTCTCATTTCGTCCAGCCACTCCTGAAGCCCAGCTGTAGCCCGGGAGCTTTCCAGACACCAGCTGCCTGCCCCCTCTGCGCAGAGCTGCCTTAGCCTCCAGCAGTACTGCTTCATGTGAGCCTCTGCCTGTGACCACAGATGCCTTTCTGCTCCTAAGACAAGCCTAGGAACACTGGGTTCCAGCAAAGAGTTCTAATGTGGCCTTCCCTCTTTCTCTGCTTTGCCTCTCCCTAGGGTCTCTCCAACGGCTTGTACCTCCCCTGGACTCTCTCCCAGTAGAGATTCCTTGAAGCCTTGGCTTACCTGACATGACCTAGGCTATACGGTTGGGCTTAAATTGTCCTGGATGTTTGGCAGTAGAGTCAGGCTGGGTCCAGGCATGAAGAGCAATTTGTAAATCCAAATTTGCGATTTGGATTCAGTAAAGGAGAGGGTGGTCCGTGTGTCAGTTGGGGACAGGAACAAGTGACCTGGGGCTGTACCCAAGAATTCTTTAGGGGCAGAAGGTGGGGAACACTTGTGAAGAGCGGGCAGGCATTTATGCAGCAGGACAAGAGCCCAGTAGCCTCTTCATCAAGATGGAGGCACAGGAACCCTAGAACTGCAGCTCCAGTGCTCAGATGAGAGGGAGGCCCTGGGGTAGGGACTGCTTTGTGGGACCATGGACAGGATAGATTCCTGATTTAAGAGCAGAGAGAGAAAAATACCTCCCCACCAGGTACTCAGAAGATATCTATAGCTGTGGGTCCCCAGCCATCCTCTACCCGGGACCATGCTTGACTTACTCTCAGACATGGCCTCTCCTCCAACTTGCTGCTACCATATAGTACCTGCCTCGCTGAGCCTCACGGAGCAGGACTGTGGGAAGGGAGTGGAAAGCAGAGCTTTGCTGAGGGCTCAATCACCATCCCAGGCCTCTGAGAAAGCAGAGTTACTGATAGGGCATCTGACCAGGGTCCTTTCTGTCTCTTGCATCTCTTAGCCTCCATCCCCGTGGCTGCAGGCATTGGTATGCTAGATGAGCATTATTAGATATGCCTGAGGAGACCAAGATGGTTGCTCAGTGGACAGGGCATCACTGCAGAAATATACTACGTCACCAGCCATGGAGGGAGGCAAAGCCATGAAGCTCCCCAGAGCTGTTAAGAACCAAGGCTCTGAGAGAGGAGGCTTGTTAATTCCACTGCCAAGCCAGGAAGTGCGCACGGTGTCACTTGGCAAAGGTCACACTGCTGACTGAAGGATTCTCAGTCATGGAGGGGTAGCATTTGCCCAGAGATACAGAAGAGTAGATGCCACCATGACACATGATGTTACCATGTCTCCCTGAGCAGCCTGTGGGCCCTGGGCTTAAGTAGCCACTGCTTGGGCTGACAGAGGACACTTTACAGCTGGGGAGGCCTAAACATTGGGCAGACCTTCGGTATTGACGGCAGAGTCTGCCAATCTCTACTCCCCTAATTCTGTTTGCTTTCCCCTAGTCAATTGACCCATTGTTGATAACGACGTTCTTAACTCAGTCACATGACAGCTCGGCACTTTGGTCCAGCATCCAAATCTGGCACACCAGGAATGAGGATGCTGAGAACAGTCTGTTCTGTTTTGGGGACCCTTGCCTATCTATCAGATCCTCATAGCTAACTTGACTGAGCCGAGATTTGGGCTCTAATAGTCACTGGATGTCTTTCCTGGGCCTTGAGAGCTCAGCAGGGGCCCCGCTGAGTCCCTGCAGGCAACTGAATCCACTCACTCAATAAAATTTTATGGAGTCTTAGTCTGGTCCTTGAGTAGGACCTCAAAGGACACTGTGGATCTTTTGCCCTCCCCCCCAACCGTGGGAGGAAAGTTCCTCCTGCTGTGAGGCAGCTCCCTTCAGCAGTTAGCTCTGCTCTCCTGCTCTCCTGGGAGTCTGGCAATCAGGCACTTGTCCTGGGCTGAGGAGCACCTTGACAGAGCTGTCCTGCCATTGCTCTGAGGGGCCTAGTGCTTGCTTGATGCTTTTCGGGTTAACAGACTGTTCCCTCACCAGGTCCCTGTTGTCAATGAAGCCAGTAAAGTGACAACTGCACACCCCACAGCCTGAAAACAGCCACGTCCAGGGCGCACAAGATTAATCTTCTAATTTGAGACCACAGGGAAAGAGAACTTTGAGACTGAGTCTAGCATCCAAGTCCCTGGCAACGCCACTTCCATCGGGGAGATGAGAGAGGGGCTGGCAGGTGGCCAGCCACCAGGTCTCTAGGCTGAGCTCCAAATGGGCAAACAGGGCAGGTCGGTGTCTAAGAGGTAAATGTCAGGTCAGGGAGGGTAGGTAAGCTTGGGAGATGATGTAAGGTGTACTGTGGTCCTGACCACGCACAAAGAGATGATCTGTCATGCTTACAACGACTCCCGAGTAGTGTAAGTCTCTGCCGTGTATGTCTGGGGTCTAACGTGCACTGCTGCTCTATGGGTTGATGCCTCAATGCCCAGCACCTGTGGACATGTTTAGGAATCTCTGTTTCTTCTGGGAATTGCATGCTCCGGCCTGGCTGACTGTGCTGGTGTGGTGGTACGGCTTTTGAGAGACGGCTAGGAGGGAGTAATCACTGTTTACATCAGCGGGAAACTGAGGCGCTGGGGTGATCCCTTAGGAGATAGGACTTTTTCTAGGAACTGGTCATAGCCTCAAACTGTAGCCATGACAAAGCTTTTCCTTATAGTTGCTGTTTACTAAACACACTAACTGCATCAAGATGCTGCTGAGGCAGGGCTAAGATCCCACTCGTCAGTCCGGAATCCCTTGCCCTGTTGCTCAGCTGTGTCTGCACAGGCCAAAGCCTGCAGCCAGCAAGCCTGGGTTTGAGAACTCCAGCTTCCCCTCGGGTCTTCCTCAGTGTACCCAAAACCCAGCTCGAGGGTCAGTCCCTCCACACAGGTGGCACTTTGCTCCAACATCATCATCCTCCGGCTTGCCAGGTCTGCCTCACTGCTTGACCCCTGAGGCAGCTGTCCGTCCCTAGTGCTGTGGCTCAGAACTTGGGGTTCTGCTGGGAACCTCTGAGCATATTGTGACTCACTCTCTGAAACTTTGAAACGTGGCTCTTACCATCTGTAAACATCTACTGTTTTCTTCAATCCTAGAAGTTGCTACTAGGAAAAAAAAAAAAAGCAGCCTGTGAATGAGAGGCCCATATTGTTTAGGGAGAGAAAGAGAGGTGGAGAGAAAGAAAGGGAGATAAAGAGATAGGGACTGAGCATAAGGAGAAGGAGAAAGGAAGAGGAAGATGACAAAAAGGATTCCTCCGTGGCTCACTTGGACCTCCAGGATAGCATCTGATGACATCCTGCATACCTATCACCTTAATAAGGACAGAATCATCTCATCACACCTGATGTCCCCACTTCTGGTAATCCTAGCCCCAGGCAACCATAGGTCTGATGGTCATCACCGTGGGTCTATTTGAGAGCTTCTTGTAAGTGGCCACCGTGTGTACTTTTGTACCTGGCTCCTTGTGATCAATAGAATTATTGTGAGACCAGGCAGCCACTGGGTGGATCTGAACCCCACCTTCACAGTTCATGCCCCACACTGTTTACTACAATCCTGCTGACCGGCACCTGGACTCTTTCCAGGTTCCGCTGTTATGAAAGACTGTTGGAGACACCGGCACAAGTCCTTGCAGACTCCTGTAATTCTTTCTCTTGGGCATGGGGTAATATCTAGGAGCAGCTTGGCTGAGCTACTGATCTCATGTTTTCTTTTTACTTCTTTCTGGACCTTTTGTATCCGTGACTGCAGGATTTACACGAAAAGGTGCCCAACCCACTGCCCAAGGAATTCTGGGAATGCAGCCCAAAATAAAATCATAAACTTGCTTAAAACACTGTAGCATTTTCTGTTTTGTTTTTTGTTGTCACAATTTTGTTTTTTGACCTCAGTTGCAAACCCAGTGAGGGATGACAATGTGTCTCAGGGAAGCCAGTTGTAACTTGATTACAAGCCAATAAACTATTTTTCAAAGGGACCTTCCCGGTGTGGCACACCTACATGGGCACGGGAGCTCTCTTCTCCGCCGGCTGTGCTTGGCGTCTTATCCTTCTACTCTTTAGTAACCCCAAGGGTGACAAGTAGCATCTCCCATCATTATGGGTCCCACGTTAAGTTCCTCGTGGTTTCTGGTGTCCACCAACCTTGCATGTGAAGAGTGCCAGACAATAATGTGTCTGTCCGTTGTTCCTTGTCCCTTCACTTTTGGTTCGTAGGTCTTTGTTCTTCTGGCAGTGGAATCTGTGAACTGCGGGCACTCCCTCGACTGTGTCTTCTGAAGACTAGAAGAGGGTTTTTGTTTGTTGGTTTGCTTCTCTCTTTAAGAAGTAATTCCCTGTCCCAGATCAAGATTGCTGCTCCTGAGCTGGGGAGATGGCTCGGTGTGGTGGACAAAGCCCTTATCCTACAAGCATGAGGTCTAGAATTCAGATCCCCAGAACCCATACAGAAACTGAGCAGGTGTGAGGGTCTCCAGCAATCCCTGTCCTCAGTAGGCAGAGGCAGGATTGCTCAAGCAAGCTGGCTAGCTAGACTACTTGGAACAAAGAAGTGCAATAAATACAGTGACTGAGAAAGACACCCAACAGAAACCATGGGACTCCAACACACACCCACACACACACCCACACATGCTCACACGAATGTGCACACATATACTTGTACACACACATGCAGGCATGCCAGACACATACACAAAAAAATTTAAATCACCCTTTCTGTAACTATTTCCTCAAATTGAAATATTCTGTTCTGGAGGGAGGGAGAAAAGAGACTCATGGGATTCAGGAAGTAAACAAAACTCAGGAGGCTCAGGAAGCCCCTGAAACTTGGAAGCTTTACCAGGCACCTCCCTAGTTTACAGAAGCAGTGCTAAGTAGACTCTTCAGGAAGCCACCTGCATCTGATCTATGTAGAAAGACCCAGATACAGATTACTGAGTTTTCACCCAAGTTGGGATGGACATTTTGGTGATGCAACTGCCTTTAAGTCACCCATGTTTCAGTGGCTCACTAAGCTAGACTTGGGTGCAATTATTTCTTTGGTCTGTTGCCAGTGTCCTACCTGGAATGAACAGACATTTGTTCTTGTATCCCCAGAAAGGTCAAGGAACACATATTTCCCCTCCCTGGAATCTCTACATCATTAGCGCTTAGGTTTACATATAAAATCCATCTGAGAATGCTCCAGGTCAGGGCTTGTTTTCACTCTACATTTGGCTCAGCACCACTGGTGATTTAATGGGCTTTCAACTCCACAGTGAGAAGCAGGGGCGTCGGTTTCAAGACCAACTTAAGGCATAAATGTGGGTCTATTTCTAGACTATGATTCTGCTCGACTCAACAGTGCCTCTGCTTGAACGGAAACATACTGTGCTGGATGCTGGAGCTCTTGTGTTCTGATATTGCGTGGTTTCCTCCAACTCAATTCCCTTTCAGAATTTTGCTTCTCCTACTTTGAATTCTTTGTATTTCCAGATAAAATTTAGACTAATCTGAAAGTTTCTACACAGACACTTTGATTAAGTGACATTGAATCTGAAGTTCAATTAGCGAAAAATTGACTCCTCACCAGCATCCACTCTGTAACCGTATTGATCTGTTGCCATGCCAACCTTGCCTTCAGTGATACCTTGCTGTTTATTTACATCTTCAAGTTCTCTGGTAATGACGTTTAAAATGATAAAACCTCATTTAATTAAATTTAATGAATCCAGCATAGCTTTTCATATATTTCTAACATTTAATTCTCAATGTTATCATAATTGTTTGTTGACTTTCATGTTTCTGTTGATTCCCCCACGTGATGAGAGGCTGGATCTTCTGTATTGATGTTAAATTCAGCATCTCATGAAACCCGCTCCTTACTTCCAGTAATTGTTCATAGAGTCCTTAAGATTTTCTACATTAAAAGCTATATCTGACAGAAGAAGGGAAGGGGGTTCATGATAAGATCATGTGCATCCTACACATGGATAATAATATCCGTATGTGGGACTGCAGAGGTGGCTCAGCAGTGAACACTGGCTGCTCTTGCAGAGGACCTGAGTTTGGTTCCCAGCACCCACATGGCAGCTCACAACATCTGTAACTCAAGTTCTAGGTCTGATGCCCTCTTCTGGCCTCCTTGGGTACTGCATTAATATGGCGCATATACATATACACGCAGTCAAGACACTCACACATACAAAAACAAATAAAAGTATATAAATCTACAATTCACCTACACTAAGAAAAAAGAAGGAAGAGCCCATAGATGTGAATAGGGACATTTTACATCTATCTCTCTAATCTGTAAGTCTTCTGTTCCTTTCACCATCTTGACTTTCCCACAGCCCCCAGCACTGGTGGGTCTCAGGGGCAGGTTGCTTGCTTGCCCACCATAGATGCCCTCTACTGTTTGAAGCCTGTGGGGAGGTTGTTTGTTTGTTCGTTTTTCATTTGAGCCTTGATGTGTACTGATTTTTGTCAAATGTTTTCTGCAGCCGTATTTGAGATTTCAGGTATATCTGTTACCTTTCTCTGTAGTGTGACAAAATGCCTGGCAAAAGCCACTTAAGAGACAAGGGGTTTGTTTGGGTTTGAGAGTACAATCATCAGAACACAGAGGTCTGACATCGGGAGTGGGAGTTGACTGGCCACATTGTATCCACAGGCAGGTAGGGATGTATCCACAGAGGCACAGATGACTGCTGGTTCCCGGTTCAATTTCTGACCTGGGTTTTGTTATTTGTTGGATGGTTGGTTGGTGTCTGATATTAACAGTCAACTTGACATAGCCTAGAATCACTTGAAAAAGGAGCCTTTATTGAGTAACTGTCTTTATCATGGTTGAGAGGGATAGTCATGATTGTCTTCATTGGTGTCAGGGGACTCAGCCCACTGTGGGCAGCACCATTTCCTAGGCAAGTGGTCACAGCTGTACAAGGAAAGCGAACTGAGCACAAACCTGTGAGTGAGCCAGCAAGCAGGATTCCTCCACTGTCTCTGATTCAGGAACCAGCTTGTGTCCCTGTCCTGACTTCCCTCAGGAATGCCAATGACCTGGAAATACAAGCCAGATATGCCATTTCCTCCCCTAAGTTGCTTTTGGCCAGAATGTTTTATGACAACAACAGAAAAGCAACTGTCACAGTGTCCTGACTGGGTTTTGCCAAGATGGAAAGTAGAGGCAAGAGTGCCCACCCTGTTTTCTGAAGAGTGTGCATATGCTTGCTGTTGGATAGAACTCAGCTGAGGAAACACAGTAGGCTTTTCTTGAATGCTTCCGATTATAAATTCTATTATTAAACTACATATGTAGATGGAGGTATGGCTTGGTGGAATCTGCCCAGCACAGGCAAAACTCCACTCCCATCACCACAAACAAGTATCTGTCTGACCATCACCATCTTTTAATGAGAACACTCACACTTGCACCTCCAATGTTACCCTGAAGGTTCCCTGTCTTAACTCACTGTTTTGAGGTCTATATTCTACTTCCTCATTTCCTTCCTGTTCCTATGCTCTCCTCTTGCCTTCTTTAGAGTTAACTTGATTTTCCCCCATTAGTGTAATTTCTTCACATTAAGTGTGATGGTGTGTGTGAGTGTATATGTGAACCACCCTCCCATCTGTTTTAATATAGCCACAGATTGTTGTTTATCTACCTACGTTCTTAGTGCAAAATTTTTGGCTGAAACATTTGTAGTTTTTAAAGCTGACAAAGGAAAGAACACAATACATTAAATTTACAGTTACTTTGGTCAATTTTAGCCAATTATTAATTCTTTGCTACATGGGACTGGGAGAGGGCTCCATGGGTAAAGCGCTTCTTGCATGAGGATGAAGCTGTGGCATGAGGGTGTAATGACAGGGTGTGGTAGTGTGCATCTGTAATTCTAGTGCTCCTGCAGAGATGAGAGGCAGAGAGGAAAGAATTCCCAGAAGCCCACAGGGCAGCTAGCCTGCTGTCTGCAGAAGTGAAAACAAAAGGACTCTCCTCAGACAAGGTGGAAGGCAAGGGCCAGTGCCCAAGGTTATCTCCTGAACTCCACACATGCACTGAACCATATGTGTTCCACAGTCATGCACACACATACATACACACACATACATGCACACACATACATCATATACACACATGCAAGCATACACATGCACATACATACATCATACACACACACATACTCACATACACACACTCATACACATGCATGCATCATATACACGAACAGGCACACACACTCATACATGCACACATGTACACACACACATCATATGCACAACATGCACACACATGCACACACATGCACACACATATACACATCATATACACACACACACAACACATTCATGCACACACTCAGACACAAGCATACATCATGTACACACATGGGCAAGCCACACACAGCACACATATGCACATATACTCACATGCGCATCATATACACACACAAGAAAAATAAAAAATATATACTAGACATCCTTTGGAGTATTTCCTGTCAACCAGGAGACCTTCCTGTGTGTATGATGCATGCCTTCCTACCAAGGAAGAAACATGTAGGCTCATTTTCCTAAAAGCATCTTGATTCTTGCCTCTATTCTGATGGATAGTTCTGCTGGGTATAAAATCCAGGAGTGATTTCTCCTCTCTTCAGCCCTTGAAGGTGTTGATCTATTGTTTCAGGCACCACCGCTTCCTCTCAGCTGTGGCTCAATAGTTATGTGGTCAGTGCTCCAAGGCATTAAAGAGCCTTTACCAAGTATCTATGTGTCTTATTAGAAGGATCCTTTAATGTCCTATGTAATGTGCAACCTATTTAGAGGCTATGCTAGGACCTATTGAAGTTCTGTGTTATAAATGAGCACATTGCATTATATTAATCACCTTTCCTGTTTTCAATAACCTATCCTATTTCTCCCTGCCATGCTAACCCTAACTGAACACAGGGCTGGTTTTTATTGCTGGTTTTTGGTTGGGATTTGCATGCATTTGAATTTCTATAGCAGAACTTGCCAGGGCCCATTCCCAGGGCCCCTTCAGAAATGCGTCCAGGTAGAAATTCTTTGTTCAGACAAATCAGTTGGAGTCCCACATACTGGGACCTCTTACTAGGACCCACAGTGCAGCATGACATTTTAGCGGTACTTTGGGTCTTGGAGTCGAGGACGCATCCGAGTCCTTCGATCTTTGCAATGCTTGACTGGACAGTGGACGCTTTCTTTGCTACAATCAGTGCTGTTCTGCTGTTTGAAGAAGGCACAGTGAGTCACAGTAATGGTACACATCATGGTCACAGTACATGGTTACAATACATGGTCACAGTACATGTTCTGCTCTTTGGTTTCAGATTTTCCTTTTAACAAAATTATTAGTCAATTTTCCAAGTAAAACAAAAAAATTAAACTGTATTCAGAGAATGGAACACGAGAGTCTAATGAATGTTTTGTTGATTCACATAAAGTGTGGGAATAAAAGAATTATACTGTTCGAAGCCTAGCAACTCAGGATCTATGAGGCAGGATTACATAGAGTTGGAAACGGATTGTGGATCTATAGCAAGCCCGGTAGCACCTGGGCTAAGCAGACTCTGTTCAAAAAACCCAAATACAATAAGCCAGCCAGGAGCCTTTCCAGGTCTCCTTCCAACCGCATTTCCAGGCTCCAAGAGAGAGTCCGAGTCCCGAACCTCTGAGTTCGATTCTTTCTACTTAAAAACAATTTACTTTTCAGAGTAATTTTTTCTCTTTTAAATTTTTTTTTTTGGATGCCAACTCATGACAATTTATGTGCTTTTTGTTCAGATTTATTAGCATACAATCCATAGTATTCCTTGCTCATTTCCATAAATGCCTTCTTCGTGTCTTGCCAATTTAATTTGTTTAGGGCTGTTTCGTTTAGATTAGTGGACAGCAGGGTTCTGATGCTGTTGGGTCCCATATCTTAGCTGCTTCGGATTATTTATCAGGCCTTAGTTTTGTTTTTTATCCTTATTTAGTTTATTACTATTATTATTCTCTCCTTTGGACTTCCTTAGAACTGCATTTTAAAACCCTCATTGACTTGAAGACCGTGACTTTTTTTCCCGCCATGTTTGATGATGAATGCCTTTGAAGATAGTGTTTCATCTCAGAGGAGCATTCCGGAGAAGCTCATTTCTTTATTTTCACGATTTTTCTAATATTCTAGAGTTTAAATATTATTTCTCTTTCCATTTCCCTCACGTGTTTGTAGGAATACTTTTTAATTACCAGTTGGGAAGGATCTTTAAGTTAGACCTTTGTTAATAATTTATAATTTTGTTGCTTTGAGATGAAAGGCGTTCGTACAAATTTATCTATTTGTACATATTAAAATTATATGTAATAATGTATATATTCATTTGCCTGAAATCTGCCACCATTTGAAATATTATTTTAATTATCCAAACAAATACAAGCATATGTAAACCTTCGATACTCCTGACCTCATCCCAAGCTCTAGTCTCCTCGTGAGAGGAAAATCATGCCCTATAACCAAACTTACATGAGGTAATCTCTGATCAACAGAGATGTGTTGCTTGCTTACCATTGTGAAGGCTCAGAGTCTAAGACTCCAGAGGGTTCTACCTGGGTTGACCCACTGCTGTGTGAACTCACGCAGGCCTGGCTACAAGAACACTAACCCCACTCACAGAGACTGAGCCCTCCCTCGGGCCTTTCTCTACCCAAAGGCCTGCCTCTGAGTGTGATCGCATTAGAGGGCTCTGGCATACTGATTTTGGAAGGGATACCCACACGCAGACATCCCATGGTGACAGTGCTCTCTTTGGGACACTGTTCTGCGTGCTGGCATGGAGACATATCATTTTGTCTTGTCCACAGTTGAGCCACCGCGTAAACGGCAGTGCAGCCTGGTGTATCTGCTCACAGACGCTGCTTACGCGGCTACCCTTCCCAGTTTCTTGGCATCTGTGTTTACTCTTCCCAGTATCTACAAGCGTCCCGTGGTTTTAATAAACAGTAATTGACTCATTCTTCCTACATGTGGACAGTTTAGTTTTTTAGTTTTTAGTTTGTGAACAATGTTGTTATGAGCATTCTTACATAGTCTCTTTATCTTCATCTGCTGGGTTTTCCCGATTAATTCTTTTTGACAAACATTCCGTAAATGGAAAAGCAAGCAAACCATACATATGAAATTTCTCAGAATATTCAGGAAATGAGAATCAGGTGTCAACCGTACAGCCTCTCTTAGCCTCCCTCCACTGGTCACACCACACCCTCTCCAGAGCAAAACGCAGACCCAGGTCTGACTTCAGTCTCAGAGTCCCTGGACATCTGCCACCTTACTCTCCAGCAAGGGAAGTGTTCACACCGACTATCTCAGGTTGGGGTGGTGTGGGGAGGAGGGAGTTTCATTCAGAGCTTTAAAGGTGCTGCTGTGTTGTGTGTGTGTGTTTGTAGCCCATCCTTGTCTGGATCTGCAGCACTCCCTGTGTAAGTGTGTTCCACAAATGACAGGCTCATGTTCCACCGGCAGGCGCTGTATACAATGTTGCTCGTATATCCCTGCTTCCACTTCCGTTAGCTCTACACCTCAGAGCCTAAGTGCTGTGTGAAGTGTTAGCAGTTCCTGACAAACGTTCTCTCAGTCTTGTGCCGACTTACATGCCGGCCGCTGGTGCATTCCATTTGGTGGTTCTGATGGGTGTTGTGCTAAGATTGCCTTGTCTATGCATATTTCAATAATCTGCATTTCCTTACCTGTGACGGTATAAGGCACCTTTTCTTGCATTTATTGACCACTTGGCCACTTTACTGGCTAGCTGTATGACAACTTGACACAAGCTAGAGTCATCAGAGAGGAGGGAACTCAATTGAGAAAATGTCTCTGTAAGATCAGGGTCTAGGCAAGCTGTAGGACATTTTCTTAATTAGTGATCAATGGAGGAAAGCCAAGCCCACTGTGGGTGGAGCCGTTCCTGGGCAGGTGGTCCTGGGTCTATAAAGAAAACCAATAAAGAGCACTCCTCCATGGCCTCTGCATCAGCGTCTGCCTCCAGGTTCCAATCCTTTTCGAGTTCTTGTTTTGATTTCCTCCAGTGATGAACAATGTAGAAGTGTAAGCCTTTCATCTCCAGTTTGCTTTTGGTCATGGTGTTTCAGTTCTGACAGCATTCTTGAATCCCAATGTGGTTAAGTCACACTACCAGTGTTAATCCTTTCCACTTGTGACCTATACTAACAAAGTCTTTACATGGTCAGGAATGTTAATGTGAACATGGCCCAGTTATTGGATCTGAGTGGTTAATGATCCTGCATTTTTCATCCAGTAAGTGTCTGCCTACTCTGGGCCACACCGAAACTTTATGCTTTTCTCTAATTTTTTGTTTGTTTGTTCGCTTGCATGTCCACTTATGGTTAGACCTGGCATTCATCCAGAATTGATTTTGTAATTTAAAAACTTCTTTATAGAATGTATTTTTAATCATGTTCTTCCCCCTCTTCCAACTCCTTTAAGGTCCTCTCCAGCTACTCACCCAATTCCATGTTCTTTCTCTTTCTGGGGAAAAAACAAACAAACAAACATAAAAACCATGAAAACTGAAACAGAAAAACTTAAACAAAAAAAATCCATAAGACAAAAATACCTAAACCAAACAAAAAGCACACAAAAATCCCCCGTCTGTTTTGTTGGCCCACTCTTCTAGACCTGGGACCAGCCTTAGAGTGTGGTTGATAAACCCAGTAACTCTCCATTCGAGAAAAGTGATTTCCCCTTTCTTAGCGGTTACCAATTCAAATTCTTGGTTGGAGTGGGACTTTGTCCACTCCCCTTTCCAGTGCTGAGACTATCGTCTGGTTTGAAGCTGTGCCAGTCTTGTGTCTGCTGTCGTAGTCTCTGAGCTCATGTGTGCATCAGTCCTTTTGTGTCTGGAAGATGCTGTTCCCTTGGAGCCATTCACTGCTGCTGGCTCTTACAAGCTGCAGCTCCTCCTCTGCAAAGATCCCCGAGCCTGAGGGGTTGACAGAGATGTTGTCTCGTTTATGGCTGAGTGCTCCACAGGCTTTTACTCTCTACACACTGTCTCTACACACAGTTGTGGATCTCTGTGCTATTTCCCATCTACTATCAAGAAGAAGCTTCTCTGATGGTGGCTGACTGAGGCACTGATCTATAGATTAACAGATCATCATTAAGCCATTTTACTGCTATGTTCCTTTAGTGGAATGACAATAATAATTTTTCCCTGGACCCATGACCTATCTCCTCCCAGACCACTTTAGTTCTTGGTCTTATTTTCAATCTCATGGAGAGGGCTTAAATCCACTTTTTAAAAAGTATTTGGATACTCCCATGAGATGGTTTTTATATGCTCCGCCAAGGGAGTGGCACTTTTAGAAGGTGTGATTCGTTGGAATAGGTGTGGCCTTGTTGGAATAGGTGTGTCACTGCGGGTGTGCTCTATAAGACCCTCCTCTTAGCTCCCTGGAGGTGAGTATTCTGCCAGCAGCCTTCAGATGAAGATGTAGAACAAACTCTTAGTGACTCTTGCGCCATGCCTGCCTGGACACTGCCATGTTCCTGCCTTGATGATAATGGACTGAACCTCTGAACCTGTAAGCCAGCCCCAGTTACATGTTGTCCAAGAGTTGCCTTGGTCATGGTGTCTGTTCCCAGTGGTAAAACCCTAACTAAGACACTCCTATAACATTTGTGTCACCAACGCATCATTGTATCTTGTAAGCAGGTCACTGTTGTAGGTCACGGGTTTTACAGCTAGATCCTTTGGTAGTGTGCGTAGTACCTTCCAGTACCATAAATGCTATTCATTTAGGGATAAGGCTTCTAGAACTATTCACAGAAGAACTATTCATAAAGAACCAGTTTGATTTCTCTATGTTTGATGACATAAGGTAAGCTGCATCTTATTATTGACTGAGCTAGGATAGCCTAACCATCACATTGTATAGGGTAACCAATACCCTTAGCAACAGCCTATGATGCTTGAGGGTGGGGGCTATGGAACCCCTTTGGCTAATGACTCAATAAGATGTAAGGCATTGCTGTCACTGGAAGTTTTACTTGGTGGCATAAGATGTCTAGCTGGGGTATCGTCCCGTTATATTGTGATTCAATTTAAATTAAATTCAAGTTATACACACACACACACATACATATTGTGTGTGTGTGTGTATACATGTATATATATGTGTATGGATATATATATTATATATATATATATATATATCCCCTTTTATGTCTTTATAGTACTATATGCTATTTTCCCCCTCCTTGGAAGACCCCCTCCCTCTCCTTGTGCCTTACTAGCTACTTAACCTCTGTGGTTATTCTTATTGAAACACACATATCTAAAGCTAACACCCACAGATAAGAGAAAATATTCACTATTTTTCCCTTTGGGTCTGGGTTACCTTAGTCAGCATGATCGTTTCTAGCTCTATCCATTACCTGGAGATATCATCATTTCATTTTCTTAACATTTGAATACTATACCGTTGTGTTAATGTACCTCTTCATTATCCATTTGTCTGCGGATGGACATTTAGGCTGCTTTCAATTTCTGGCTATTACGAATAGAGCAGCAAAGAACGTGGGTAAGCAAGTATTGCTGTAGCATTATGAAGAGTCCTCTGGGTATGTGCGCGGGAGTGGTGTCCCTGGATATTGACATAGATGGAATCCAGCTTCCTGAGGTGCATCCACACTCACCTCCACTGTTGGCTCTCCCACTTTTGTCTCCCACCAGCAGTAAATAAGCGTTCCCTTTCCCTGCATCCTCTTCAGCACGTGCTGTCATTTGTTTTATTGATCTTGGCATTCTGGCTGGGGTAAGATGAAATCTCAGAGTCATTTTAATTTTCATTTCCCTGATAGCTAAGGGTGTTGAACATTTTAAAAGTGATCCTAGGCCAATTGTGTTTATCTTTTGAGAACTCCGTTAAGTTCAGTACCATATTTTTTAATTGGGTTGTTTGTTTTCTTGATGTTCAGCTTTTTACTACTCCTTATACTCTAGATACGAACCTGTCAGGTGTATAATTGATAAAGACCTTTTCTCACTCTGTAAGTTGTCATAGAGAAGCTTCCCAATTTCATGAGATCCTGTGTGTTGGTTGTTGGTCTTAGTGGCTGTGCTGACAGCATCCTGGTCAGAATGTCCTTTCCTGTGCCAATGAGTTCAAGGCTAGTCACCCCCACTTTTTCTTCTATCATGTTCAGGGTACCTGGTGTTATGTTAAGGTCCTTGCTCCATTTTGAGTTAAAATTTCATGCAGAATGATAGATATGGATTTAATTCCGTCCTTTTACGTACATTCATCTTGGCCAGCACCATTTGTTGAAGATGCTGTTTTTCTCCAGTGTGTATTTTTCAGTTTCTTTGTCAAAAATCAGGTATTCCGTAGGTGTGCAGATCTATTTCTGTATCTCCGATTCTGTCCCATTGATCAGTGGTGTGTCTGTTTTTACACCCATGTCATGCTGGGTTTAGCACTACAGCTGTGTGGTAGAGCTGAGATCCGAGGCGGTGATACTCCGTGCCGTTCTTTTATTAGTTAGGTTAGTTCTAGCAACCCTGAGCTTTATGTGCTTCCGTAGAAAGTTGAAGTTTGTATTTCCAGTTTCTGTGAAGAATTACATTGGAATTTTTATGGGGATCGCATCGGATCTGTGGATTGCTTTTGATAGGATGGCAGTTTCTCAGAGTATCAACCGACAGATCCATGAATGCAGGAAAGCTTTCCATCTTCTGCTTGTCTTCTTCAATGACTCAGTATTTTATTATTATTCTTCACTTGCTTTGTTACATTTATCTCGTTTGTTTTTTTTGTTTGTTTGTTTGTTTTTTGAGGTTATTGTGAAAGGTATTGTTCCTGATTTCTTTCTAAGTATATTTCTCATCTGTACAGTGGGAAGCTGCTGATTTTTATGTTAACTCTGAATCAGTATCCTGCTACTTTGTTGAGAGTGTCTTACAGCTGTAGCAGTTTCCTGGTGGAGTTTTTTAGGTCACTTATGTATAGTATCGTAGCATTTCCAAATAAAGACACTTTGACTTCTTTCTTATTTGCTTCTTCATTTGTCTTCTTGCTCTAGCTATGGCTTCAAGTACAGACTGAATAGATACAGGGAGAGTGAGCACCCTTGTCCTTTTCCTTATGTCAGTTGAAACGTTTACCGAGTTTCTCTCCGTTTAAGATGATATTGGCTGTGGCCTTGGTGTAAACTGCCTTTATTATGTTGAGGTATGCCCTTGTATTCCTAGTCTCTCTAGAACTTTTATGAAGAAGGGATGTTGGATTTTGTCAAAGGCCTTCTCTGCAGCTAATGAAATGATCATGTTGTTTTTGTCTTTCAGTCTGTTTATGTGGTGGATTGTGTTTATTGACTTGTGTATGTTGAACCATTTCTCCATCCGTCTCTAGGATGAAGCCAAGTTGCTCATGATGGATAATCTTTTTGTTGTATTCTTGGATTACATTTGTAAGTATTTTATTGAGGTTGGTGTGTGTGTGTGTGTGTGTGTGTGTGTGTGTGTGTGTGTGTGTATGTTGTAAGGGATATTGGTCTGTAATTGTCTTTCTTTGTTGGGTCTTTGTGTGGTTTTGGTATCAGGGAAATAATGGCTTCACAGAAAGAGTTAAGAAATACTTCCTCAGCTTCTACACTGTGGAATAATTTGAGGAGCATTTGCATTCTTCTTTGGTGGTTGGGTAGAATTCTGTACTGAATCAATCCATTTGGCCCTGGACTTTTTCTGGTTTGCTGAATTGCTGCTTTTATTTTATTAGGGGTCTGTTAAGTTGCTTATTTAATCTTACTTCAAGTTTGATAGGACAAATCTATCAAGACATTCATCTATTTGTTTTAGATTTTCCAGCTTGGTGAAGTACAGACCCAGGTTAATAAAATTAGACATAAAAAGGGAGACATTACAATAGTATGTCTTTCTGATTCTCTGAATTTCCTTGGTGACTGTTGTAATGTTTCCTTTTTCATGTCTAATTTTATTAACTTGGATCTTTTTCTCTGCCTTTTGTTGACTTGTTTGAGGGTTTGTCAATCTTGTTGATTTTCTCAAAGAAGCAACTCTTTGTGTCTTTGATCTCTGTCTGCTTTTGTTGTTTCTATTTCACTGATTTCAGTCTTGACTTTGGTTATTTCTTTTCAAATTTTCCATGTATTGTTTCTTCTTATTTTTTCTGTTTTCAAGTGTCACTAAGTTATTAATTAACATGAGTTATTTCTCCGTGTTGTCTTTTGTAGCCACTTAAGAACTCGCCTCTTAGAACTGTGATTTGGGTATGCTGCATTTTCACTGATTTTAGTTGATTTCTTTCTTGACTTCATGTTCATTCAGTAGTGAGTTGCTCACTTTGCAAGAGTTTGTATACTTCATCATTTCTATTGTTGTTAGTATCCAGCTGTAATTCATGGTGGTCAGATAGGATGGGGGTCATGTTTGGTTGGGTTTGGTTTGGGTTTATATCCCACCTCTTCTTTTGATCAGCTGTTCTAGAATTATCAGTCACTTGTGTCCTCTTGAGTGTGATTAATCTCTTCAGACTGAAGCTCATTTTCTAGTACCTTCTGTAGAGCTGGAATGGTAGACAGAAATTGCTTAAATTTGTGTTTATCATGGAGTGTTTTTCATTTGTCCCCTATTGTGGATTGATAGTTTGCTAGGAATAGTAGCCTGGACTGTCATCTGTGGTCTGCACTGGCGTCTGTGGTCTTGCAGAGCTTGTAGAATGTCCATATAAGCCCTTCTGGCTTTTAGAGTCTCCATTGAGAAGCTGAATGTTAATCTACTGACTCTGCCTTTATGCATAACTTGGTCTTTTTCTCTTGCAGCTTTTAATATCCTTTTTGTTCTATACATTTAGTGTTTTGATTATTATGTGTCATGGGACATCTCTTTTCTGGTCTTGTCCATTTGGTGTTCTGCATGCTTCTTGTACCTTGATAGGCACCTCCTCCTTTAGACTGGAGAAATTTACTTCTGCGATATTGTTAAAAATAGTCTCTGTGCCTTGCACCTAAGTTTCTTCTCCTTACTCTGGACTATTAGAGTGTTGGTCTTGTTATACTGTCTCAAATGTCCTTGATGTTTTGTGGTTGGAATTTTAGACTCAACATTGTCTTTGACTCAGTTCCCCATTTCTTCTTCTACCTTGTCTGCAACACCCCAAGTTCTCTCTCCCATGTCTTTCACTCTGTTGGGGAGGCTTACCTCTGAGGTCCTTGTTTCGCACCCAGAGTTTTTTATTTCCAGGTTTGTTTTTCAGTTTTGGTTTGCTTTAGTGACTCTATTTCTTTGTTAAATTCTACTTGAAGGTTGTGAAATGTTTTCATTATTTAATTTGGCTGGGTTTTTTTCCACAGTCTTCATTAAGGCATTTATTCATATCCTCTTTAATGTCCTTGAACATACCCATAATTGCTGTTTTGAAGTTCTCCTCATGTGCTTTGGCCCAGTTGCCTTCCTCTGGGCATATTGGAGCTGAGTTGCTGGCTTTTGGATGAGGTATATTGTCTTGGTTGTTCCTGTCTATGTTTTTGTACCTGGATCTGAGCACTGGAGTTACGATATTTGGAGTGTTTTTGGTGTAGCTATCTGGTCTCATCTTTGTGGTTGGGTGTTCTGGTTTTTTGGTTGTTGTTCCCCTATCTCAGTCCTAGCCCAGTATGGTGGTTGTTGGGTCCCTGGTAGAGAGGAGTTCTGCAGGTCAACAGGGAGTCACAGGGCAATGGAGGTAGGCAAGAAGGAAATGCTGAAAGGGGCCACCACAAAGAACTTAGGTATCTTAGTCAGGATTTCTAATCCTGCACAAAACATCATGACCAAGAAGCAAATTGGGAAAGAAAAGATTTATTCAGCCTACATTTCCACATCGATGTTCATCACCAAAGGAAGTCAGGACAGGAACTCACACAGGGCAGGAACTTGGAGACAGGAGTGGACACAGAAGCCATGGAGGAATGCTGCTTGCTGGCTTGCTTCCCCTGGCTTGCTCAGCTTGCTTTCTTATAGAACCCAGGACTACCAGCCCAGGAATACCCACAAGGGGCCCTCCCACCATTGATCACTAATTGAGAAAATGCCATACAGCTGGATCTCATGGAGGCATTTCCTCAAGGGAGGCTCCTTTCTCTGTAACAACTCCAACTTGTGTCAAGTTGACAGATAAAACCAGCCAGTTCAATTGACTCCTTGTCAACTTGACACACAAACACATCACTATTAAGCCTCAACCCTTACTTTCTTACTTATCCCCCAAGATCTTTACAAATTCTTACATATTAAAATTTCACTCCCTTTAAAATATCCAGTCTCTTAAAATTCAAAGTCTTTTTACAATTCAAAATCTCTTAACTTGTGGGCTCCACTAAGATACTTTCTTCCTTCAAGAGGGAAAAATATCAGGATACAGTCACAATCAAAAGCAAAATCAAACTCTAACCATCCAATTTCTAGGATCCACTCACTATCTTCTGGGCTCTTCCAAGGGCTTGGGTCAGTTCTCCAGCCCTGCCCTTTGTAGCACACACCTTGTCTTCTAGGCTCCAGTTGCCTGTACCCCATTGCTGCTGCTGTTCTTGGTGGTCATCTCATGGTACTGGCATCTCCAAAATACTGCTGTCTTCCACTGTAACTTGGTTTTACCAATAGTCTCTCATAGGCTCATTTCATGGTGCCAAGCCTCAACTCTTTTGCATGGTACTTTCAGTCTTAGGCCATCAATTGCAACTGAGGCTGCACCTTCACCAATGGCCTTCCATGGCTTCTCACAGTGCCAAGCCTCAGCTGCTCTTCATGATACCCTCATACCTTCAAAGCCAGTACCACCTGGGTGACTCTTACACATTACCAAGTACAGCTGCAGCTTCAGGTACAATGTTGGCAATCTCTAGAACACAGCCTCCATGCTCTCAGAAAACACTTCCCAGAAGATTTCACCTTAGTGATGCTGGTCTCTTCTTCTTAATCACCACTAAATTCTTAGCTCCAGCTAACCAGCATCAATAGTCCCAGTAATGCAAAGGTTTTACTTTAGTAGTTCTGGTATCTTGTTAATCACAGCTGATTCTTCAGCCCCAGCTAACCAAAGTCACAGAATCTTAACAATCAAAACAGCAAAGGCTCTGATAAGAGCCTTTAATCTTCCCTCTGAAATTTCACAAGCCAGGCCTCCATCTTCTGCACTCTAATCAACATTATCTTCCAAGCTCCTACAGAACATCCCACAGAGCTCGTAACACCCAATGGCTCTTCTAGCTCAAAGTTCCACAGTCCTTCCCAAAACATGGTCAGGCTGTCACAGGAATACCCCACTACGCTGGTACCAATTTGTCTTAGTCAGGGTTTCTATTCCTACACAAAACATCACGACCAAGAAGCAAGTTGGGGAGGAAAGGGTTTATTCAGCTTACACTTCCACATTGCTGTTCATCACTAAAGGAAGTCAGGACTGGAACTCAAGCAGGTCGGGAAGCAGGAGCTGATGCAGAGGCCATGGAGGAATGCTGTTTACTGGCTTGCTTCCCCTGGCTTGCTCAGCTTGCTTTCTTATAGAACCCAGGACCACCAGCCCAGGGATAATGGTACCACCCACAATGGGCCCTCCCACCCTTGATCACTAATTGAGAAAATGCCTTCCAGCTGGATCTCATGGAGGCATTTCCTCAAGGGAGGCTCCTTTCTCTGAGATAACTCCAGCTTGTGTCACGTTGACACACAAACCCAGCCAGTACATTGGGAGATCCTGAGTCTGGACCAAGCAGCCAAGCCTGGAATTGAATTTTATAAGGTCATAGGTAAAAGACAAAACATGTCTTTAAAGGTGACTACTTCGCTAACCCAACAGCATTTGTAGGAAAGGCTACCACTCCACTGCCTTCTTCTCCAGCTGTGACAAAATACTGACAAAATCAGGGTAAGAAAGGACGGGTTTATTGTGGCTCAAAACAGTAAGGGTACAGACCGTCAGGGTAGGGGCCGTGGCAGCAGAGGCTGGGGTAGGGGGCGTGGCAGCAGAGGCTGGGGTAGGGGGCGTGGCAGCAGAGGCTGGGGCAGGGGGCGTGGCAGCAGAGGCTGGGGTAGGGGGCGTGGCAGCAGAGGCTGGGGCAGGGGGCGTGGCAGCAGAGGTTGGGCAGGGGGCGTGGCAGCAGAGGCTGGGCAGGGGGCGTGGCAGCAGAGGCTGGGGCAGCTGCTCACTGACCCACAGTCAGGAAGCAGAGAGAGACAGTACACCCAGGATCAGCTCACTTTCTCCTTCCATTCAGTCCAGTATTTGAACCCTCGGACAGTGCAACCCACATTTAGGGAGGGTTTCCCTACTCAGTTGAACCTTTCTGGGACCCCCTCACAGACACGCCCAGACCTTTGTTCCCTACATGATTCTTGCCTTGTCAAGTTGTCAGTCAGGACTAACGATCCTGCCCACCCAGGGGAGAGTGTTCAGGTGAGTGGTCCATCCCGACTCTCACTATGCTGCCTAGTCCGGTCTTTTTGTGACTTTTTTTTTTAGAACTATGCTGTCATTTTCAGTGTAGAGCTTGCCCCACCTCTTCCCATGTTTATTCTTAGGTGTTCGTATTTTTGGTGCTTTTGCAAACAGTCGGTTTCAACTGTTCATCTCCCAGATGTAGTCCGATGCCTAAGGCTGCCAGGAACTGCTGCTGCTGAACGTGCTTCTGGCTGGAGAGTTTGAATCAGGCCATGGTTTTTCCACGGACTCACCGGGGTGTTTCCATAATGGTGATTGCATGGTTTCTTCCCTATATGTTCACGTGTTGTTTGAGCCTGAATGTGTTTACTGGAAAAATCACACTGTTGAATGGAAATGACATGGACTGTGCACACCCTGCACCCTGTCCCCTTCCTAATTGTGCATTGACTGCTTTGTGCTTTCAGTGTCTTCTTGTCATTCAATGTATCTTCATCATTTGTACACCTGTGTGCACACACTCATGCACACGTGTGCACACACATGTGGAGACCAGAGAACAACTTTGGGTACTGTCCTGAAGATGCTTTGTCAACTTTTTCTTAGAGACGAGGTCTCTCACTGGCCTGAAACTTGCAAAGTACGCTAGGCTGGCTTCCTGTGGGCCTTAGCCATCTGCCTTTCTCCGCCTGCCTAGGCTGGGATTCCAAGCGTGCCCCATTGCACCTGACTTTTTTATGTGGCTTTTTAAAATCAAATTCAGACCCTTGTACTTGCAAGGCAAGCGCTTTACCAAATCAGTTGCCTCCCTGGTCCCCACTGTAGTCATTTTAAGTCAAATAAAAGACATTTTTCCAACAGCTGAATGTTCTTATTTTTCTAATCAACAAATCTGTTCAATCCTGCAGTTGTTCCAATGACCTCATGAGGTGTCCTTCAAATCCTTGGGTTTGATCCTATTGATCGGCTCTGTATTCTTAGGATAACCCCCCACACCGCCGTGCATCACCGCGTCTGTGCATCAGGGGCTCTGTCAGTGCTTTCCCGTACATGTACATAAGGGTTGTTTTTTTATTCTCCTTTCTCCCAGTGTCTGTGGGCAGCGAGGATCAGGGTGGAGCCGGCCTGACAGCATGAGCCAGGACCTGTCAGCTCTCTGTGCTCTAGGGGTGTTTGCATAAATCATTTATTAGCAGTTGGGGAAACACACTGATATAAATAACCGAGATTTGAGTTTTATTCGTGGAAACCATTTTAATAACAGACACTATTTAAAAAACATTAAAGTAATCGTATCAAGTATTGTCTGTCAATTTTGATAAGCCGTGGCTTTAGGCAGAGGGGGATCTGCCTGGTTAGGTTACCAAGTTTATTAAAGTTATGAAGTGTGTCCTCACTGTTCTAATGCCTTTGTAAAAAGAAAACAATCTCTGAGAGCATTTATCTGTGTCTTCCGCTCCCAAGATCACTTTGGTTAGAGACACAGGTATTTTATGAACGCTTTTTAAAAGAAGCGGAAGTCGGCAGCAGGTCTCCTCGAACACCTTTGGCTCATTCCTAGTTTTTTCTCATTCTGTCTGCTTTCAGCCGCTTCCACCTTTTCCGTCTTCAAGACCAGAATTCACCACCACAAGCTCAAACTCATGAAATCCTAAAAGCAGTTCTTCCAACGGAAGACAGTAATCCCCAGCAGAAACAGGAGATGTCACAAGAACCGAAGGGCAGCAGGAAGGTGCATCTGTCAAGAGAGACAGGCCTTGCATGTGTGTCACACAACAATGGGGGCTATCGATGTCTTCTTCACTGTAGACATCAGCACTCCCAGACTTGACTTCCCTCCTCATCCAGAGGTATCAGAGGTATTGTGACTTCAGATCAACCAGCCGGGAACTCTCCAGTTCCTTTGCATTCTCTTCTGTGACTTGAGTCACAGGATTCAGGGATAATTTCCAAGCAGCCAGGCCTCTTCTAGTTATATTTAGGTTACTGTATGTAGCTTGATTCCGAGATGGCTGGAGACCCCATTGTGAGCCGCTGTGACCTTCATAGCTGGAGAGACCAGCTCCACGAGGTGGCACCTGGCTCTGGCGGCCTCCCGCATGCTGGAAGGATGTGCTGCCGAGCCGGGTGCAGTGGTCTGTATCACTTGTCAATTAGGTCAGGCTGTCAGCTGCGACACTCCGGATTCTACCTCCTCACGGAGTTTGCTTATGAAATCAGCCGCTGAGAGGCGAGTTAGCCTCCCTGTGCGAGGAGGGCTTCTCCCTTCTTTCAGTCAGCTTGGCTTCTGTTTCTACAACCTTCCCATTATTGGTGTCTCTTGGGGCTGCAACAGCCTCTCAAAGCTCTGACTGGGTGGCACACACCTGTGCCCACTCACCTGACCTCGGCTGACTGTTGCCAGCTCTGCCTGGTTCATGGTCACACGTTCTATCGTTCCTCCCTTACTTTTCCTTCAGCCTGTTTTGATGCCTTTAGACATCACTTTAAGCGCCTTACACTTGGGTTTTATTTCTCTCATTCCGCCCAACTTTATTAGCCTTCTCCCTGGGCCATGAGCCGGCTCCAGGCAGCATGGCTTCTGAAGGTTTTGGTCTTAACTGTCATCTCGCATCTGCTTTCTGTTTGACTCACCTGACTCATGTTCCGTTTCCTCTCGCCTCCTGGCTTCTTTGAGATTAATGAAATCTTTTTGCCATCCAGTCCTCCCTGTCCTAACTTGCTAGCTCTAACACTTTCGCGATTTGGGGCCGTTATCTGGTGCTCTCGGTGCTCTCGGCGCTCACCCTTGGCTAATGTGTGGCAGCTCAGGGTGAATACAGACCTGGCCAGTTTCCAAGGCGGCTTGAGTGTCCCAACAGTTACCTCCACTCACCCCACACCCTCCTTCATCACAGCCACGTTGCACTTGAGTGTAACAGATTGGTGTCGCCAGCCTCCCCCATTGTTGTGTGTCACACATGCAAGGCCTGTCTCTCTTGACAGATGCACCTTCCCGTTGCCTCTCAATTCTTGTGACATCTCCTGTTTCTGCTGGGGATTACTGTCTTCCGCTGGAAGAACTGCTTTTAGGATTTCGTGAGCATGAGCCCGTGGTGGTGAATTCTGGAAAGCTGCTTTGCCTGGAGCGGCTCCGCTGATGGGGAATTCAGACAGGCAAGCTTTTTTATTTCGGCACTTTAGAGCACTGTCACCCTGCTAGCTTGCAGCTTGCTTCCTTCCTTCCTTCTCAGTGAGAGTTCAGTTTTCAGTCTTGTTTTGCTTTGGAAAGATAATGATGTATCATTCTCTTGTGTCTTTTTTACAGTCCCCCACCCCATGTAGGGGTTCAGACGCAGGGCTCAGCGCAAAGCAGGCAGTCTAAGCTCGCCCTCCTTTCGCTTCCAGTGGGTTTTTCCAGAAGGTATCCGGGTGTGGTTTCCTTTGTTTCAATCCTGCTTGGGCTTGCAGATCCTCCCACATCTGTAAGCCGTGCCTTCTCTTGGTCTTAGAAGTTCTTTTTTTTTTTTTTTTTTTTTTTTTTCGAGACAGGTTTTCTCTGTGTAGCCCAGGCTGTCCTGGAACTCACTCTGTAGACCAGGCTGGCCTCGAACTCAGAAATCTGCCTGCCTCTGCCTCCCAAGTGTTGGGATTAAAGGCATGCACCACTACCGCCCGGCCTTTTTTGGGGTGGGGTGGGGGGCGGGTCTTAGAAGTTCTTAATGGTTAGTCCCAACACAGCATTGACACTTTGTTTCCCCCTGCTGGGCTGCAGTTACACCTGCCCACCTGTAGGGTGTCCATGGTAAGCCACCCTGTTCTGCTCCATGCTTTAGCCTTTGCGTAGTCCCCTCTTTATCCCAGAGTACTGCGACGTCTCAAACAATGTTTGCTCAGGTTCCACAGTTAAGTCCTTAACTCATTTGGGCTGATCTCTGTCGCCGGTCAGATCGGTCCGATTTTGTTCTTTTCCCAGCAGTGCTTGTTGAAAAACCTACCCCTCCACCCTCCCACCCCCCCACCCCTCCGCCACCAATCTTAGCACATTGTGTGGTTCCTTCTACACTGTCTGATATGTTCCAATGTCTGCGTCTCTCTCTCTCTCTCTTTTTTTTTTTTTCAAGCTAATACCATGTTGTTTGTTGGTTAGAATTTGGTGCCACTTTGTGTCTAAAGCCAGGTGAAATGTCTCCTGCTTTATTCTTTGTGCTGTCTGGAGGAGCTGTTGGTTTGTATTGGGTTCTGTGGTGGTGGAGGGGCCACACACAATTGGGAATTGTTTCTTCTAGATCTGTGAAGAGTCCGTTGGGCATTGTCATAGGGATTATTGCATTGAGTTTGTAGATCACTTCGGACAGTGTGCTTGTTTTAGCAGCTCTGAATCTTGTAGGCTGGGAATGGGCTATTTCCCTCTGTTCTGTGGGCTGTTCCACTTCTGCTCGCTTGCTTTATGATTTTGCTGTAAAGATGGTTCACTTCTTTAACTAACTTGTTCCTAATTGCTTTACTACAGATATAGCAATTAAAAATGATTTTTTAATTTGTTGAGTTCTTTTTCAGCTAGGTCACTAGCAGCAGGTAGAAGAGACACCTGTGCCCTGTGGCTTTGCTGGGGTTTTTAGTTGTAATCATTTTGAGTGATATCTTCAAAGGACTCTGTATACATGTGATCGCGTTGTCGTCTTTGACGACTAACATCATTGTTTATCCTTTCTGGTTTGGATCTCTGCATTTCTATCTCACAGGACTTTCATTGTTGTCACGAGTAAGTGCGACCTGGAGTCTTTGTCGGATTTAGCTCCCAACTTTCCATGCTCTGTGTAACAGCAGACGCAGGCATACAAGGACAAGCTTTTATTGTCCCCAGGCACGTCTCTCCTATGCCTACTTGGTGCTGATGCTGCATTCCATCAAGGCCTCCCCAGTATCTATGGAGACCATCGTGTGGGTTTATCATCCCTTCTGTATCTGTTGATTAGTACATGCTGAGCCATCCTTGTCTGAAACTGTGGAATTACTAGGAGAAAATGTAAAGGAAAAAAATGTCAAGACATTAGTTCAAGCAATGGCTCTTTGATGGTGACCCCAAAAGCATAGAAAATGGACAAACTGAATTATATCGAATTGCAACACCTCTGGACTGCAAAAGGAATGACCAACAGTATGAAAAGACCATCTTGCAAACGGGCAGAAAATGCCAGCCAATCACACATCTGATGGTGATTAATATCAGAGCACGTGAGGGATAAATTATCTTAATAGCAATAAAAACCAATTTGAAAATGGGCAATAGTCCAAAATGGGTGACCAACAGGTACCTGAAAAAAAAAATACATTCAATATTAAGGAAACACAAATCAAAACTACAATGAGCTAGCCCCTTGTACTGGCTGGTTTTATGTGTCAACTTGACACAAGCTGGAGTTATCACAGAGAAAGGAGCCTCCCTTGAGGAAATGCCTCCATGAGATCCAGCTGTAAGGCATTTTCTCAATTAGTGATCAAGGGTGGGAGGGCCCATTGTGGGTGGTGCCATCCCTGGGCTGGTAGTCTTGGGTTCTATAAGAAAGCAAGCTGAGCAAGCCAGGGGAAGCAAGCCAGTAAGTAACACCCCTCCATGGTCTCTGCATCAGCTCCTGCCTCCGAGTTTCTACCCTGTGTGAGTTCCTGTCCTGACTTATTTTGGTGATGAACAGCAATGTGGAAGTGTAAGCTGACCACTGTGAACCCTTTCCTCCCCAACTTGCTTCTTGGTCATGATGGTTTGTGCAGGGATAGAAACCCTGACTAAGACACGCCACCCACAGGTTAGGATAATTGTCATTGGTAAGACAAAAGTTGAGAAAAGACAGCAAAAGTGTGGGGAAGGGGCGTGTCTGCACACTCTGGGTGAGCATGTGAGTTAGCACAGCCACTAAGACAACAAGCTTGAAAAGTTAGCATCCGAACAGCACGTGATCCAGCAATCCTATAGGCGGTACCCATCCAAAGGCAAACAACACATCAGACACCTGTGCCACTGACTTTATTGCTGCATGCTCACATCAGCCTAGCAATGGAAAGAGCCCAAGTGTCCATCAACTCCTAAGCAGATAAAGAAAACATAGTACGTAGAATGGGATGCTACTCACCATAGAGAAAGGGCAAGATCCTGTCATTTGTGCAGTGTGGATGGAACTACAGGTCATTTTGTCAATTGAAGGTATTGAGGGACAAGCCCTGCACAGTCTCACCCATACAGACATTGAAAAGCCTGTCTAATGATATCATGGAGGCTGAGAGGCATTCCCAGAGGCTGGAGAGTGGAAATGGGTGCTTGTGGGCCCGGGCAGGGGAGTGGTGGGGACAGGGGGTGAGGAAGGAGGTTGACCATGGATGGGAAGTCACAGTTAAGCCAAAATATATGTTCTGGGATTGCAAAGCACAGAAAACACACAGCAGCAATGTCCTGTACATGTCCCAACAACTAGAGTGAAGAGTTTTGACTGTTTCTGCCACAGAGAAGCAGTAAACTTTTGAGGAGATAAAATATGTTTATTCAGATTCGAACCTCACTCAATGTGCGCATATGTCAGAACATCACAGGATATTCTGTAGATATATATAGTTTCTGTGTCAAAACTTAAAGTTAAATAATGCCGTTAAATCTATTTACTGTTTTTTCTTTCCTCCCTCCCTCCCTCTCTCCTTCCTCCCTTCTTCCCTCCTCCCTCCCTCTTTCACTCCTTTCCGTCTTTTGTGACAAAGCCTCCCTATGTAGCTCAGACTGAACTCCAGCCTCTCTCATGCTGAGACTGCAGGTGTGCACCTCCATGCCTACACTAATGGTTCTCTTATTTTATAATTTCCACTTAGGTTTTTTTATAGATTCCATTTCTTTGGTAAATGCTTTTCCCTCTGTACATTTCCTCCCCTTTGCCTCTCTTCCCTTGCTGGCTATTTTAGGATCCTTGTAGAAGACTTCCAAATGCAACTCACTGCTGACCCTGCTTTCTGTGTTTCCCTTCTGGCTCGGCTGTGTGTCTCTTGGCATTCTGCCGTGGTTGTTATTGGCAGCTGGGTGCGATGTATAACCAAAACTACAGACTTTATCTGCTTTGTCTCTGCCAGGAGATGTGGCCCCACCTTTGACGTTACAAGAACAGGGTGACCACCAGGTTCAAGAATGGCTGTGCAGACTGGCTCCATAGAAGTTCAGATGTGAGCCAAGGGCAGGGAAGCGTGTCTCCCAGGGCCTGCGGTGGCATCTTTTCAGCAAGGATATGATTCTGGTGGGTTCCTACTCTGCTCTTCAGAGGTCTGGGGCTTTGAGTATCTTCCACATTGTGCAGTTTGAGAGCCTGAGGAACAGCAGGGAACAACCTGTTACCAGCTTATGTGACTCAGGCTGATCCTGTCTGCAGTCTGGACCATGGTGAAAGCTCTCTCTTCCTGTCTGCTCTGGTCCTTGGACAGGAGCTTGAGTCTAGAGCTCTAGGCAGACCATGAAAAGACAGATGCCTACAGAGCACACTCACACCTCTCAGATCTCCCCTGTCTGGCATTTGGAGCCCCTCACCCTTAACCTGTCTAGCTTTGCTCTCATCAGGAGCTGCTCAAAGGGAGCCAAGGCTGAGAGGGTGTCTGCGGGCTCACACATTTGCTACTGAAAGGCATATAGGGACTATTAACGTGTCCTCTAAACAGGTCACAAAGGGCTGGGTGTGTCGTGGTCTCCTGAGCTCCAAGTCCATGGCAGCAGGACATTCATTAGCCCACTTCATGTCACCATGGCAGGCTGCATGCCCATGGCATGTCCATAGCATGTCCATAGCATGTCCATGGCATGTCTCTCCAGTACCCCAAGGATTCAGCCCACATTCTGGGCCACTGCTGTTCACAGGAACAGAGGGAAAGGAAAGCCTGGTGGGCATCTACAAGAGGATGACACAGTCACAGCTGCTCAGTGGTCACTGTTCAGAACAACATAGTGGGTCCTATGGAGGGCCAGGGTCTGGAACCCACGCCTTCCACTCTGTCACTGTGTGTTAGTTGGAACACTCTTCCTGATGAATGAGATTGACTTTTGATTTGTTCCTTGGATTTACGGGGAACCAGGAAGCATCCCAAGGCTAGAGATAAATGTGGCCTGTAGAGCACCTATAGGCTCTCCACTCTGTAGAGTGCCTATAGGCTCTCCATTCTATAAAGCACCTATAGCTCTCCACTCAGTAGGGCCCACACTCTGACACCCTTCCTAACTTTACACACTTCCTCCCTCACCACCTGTTAACAATGCTTTGCTGAATTTCTATTACAGCTGTGTCCGGTAGGTTTCTGTATACGTCTAACAGTTTTTCTGTGTGCATTTGTGCCAGAGGCTGTGCACATATAGGTTTAAGCTTGTCAGAGCTGTGCTAGGTCTGATACCTCTATTAACACACGTGATTCGTGCTGTGGGTCATTCTGACTGAGATTAGCTTCGTCAGTCCTCTGGCCGTTCCCTCTGCGTCTGTATCCATCTTTGTTCCTTAGCCACGCATCAGAATTTATGAAAGTGTCTCTTTTAGACAGCACATGATCCGGACTCTGATTCCAAATGTGACCTCATTCTGCCCTCCCAGTGCGACTGAGTAGAACTGGGCTCCACTCAGCTCGCTGTGGCTGCTGCGTCTCTAATCCCCACCCCTTTCTCTTCTGCATTTAACCTCAAGTCAATCAGAAATGCACTCAAGTCTTTGGTACCTAGAGAAGAGCAAAACCAAGTCCCTTCCTGACAACATTCATGTCCTTGGTATGTGACCCAGGTTATGTTTGGATCCTGTCCCTCTCTGTCTTGTCAGGAACCCAGAACTACTTTGCTCTGATATCCTCACCTGCCTGTCTTCCCTGGGCCGATTACCTGACCTGCTGCCATGCTGAGTCACCACCTTCCCCAAGCCCACTTGCCAACCTCAACTCTACACCTCTAGGTCCCAGTTAGACTCAAGGCTCCCGGTATAGACTTGGCCTTAGCTGTCTGTGAGATACACACTGGGGTTCTGCAGCCAACTGACTAGGGTCATATCTGTTTAGACCACAGCAGATGATTCTGCTCAGCATCTGTTCTCTTTACTCTGAAGAATGGTTCCAAATTGCTTCCTCGGCACGGAGCCCCTGTGAGTACCTGGGAGAGGCCCCAAGGGGGGCCCTGTGAGTACCTGGGATGTCGGGAGAGCATTGATGGGTTGTAAGATGTCAGGCACTCAACAAACTGACTGAGGAGGCTATTTTTAGCCTCCTAGCTCCTCACTCTATACCGAATCTGAACGCCTTAAAAACTGTCAAGTGGGGGATCACTGTGGTAGATCTTCAGTGACTCCTTTGTGTCTGTGCTTACAATGACATTTATCCCACGGTGACATTCGTGGGCGGCAAGTTCTCCCGGGGAACCCTTGCCACCACCTGCACTGTGTCTTTCAGTCACGGATTAATTATCTCCAGACCAAGTTCTTGGAAAGGGGGTGGCTCTGTGACAGCTGAGTTTGGAAGTCAGAGGCTGACACGTGACCATCACACTGTGACCCACAAGGTGAGACAGACCTCAACCTGCTCCTCTGTTACCTGGGAGATGCACAGAGATCCCCACAGCAGGATGGGGACAATAGCAAGCAAAAACCTCCCATGGTCAGACGGTGACTTGGTGATTGATTGACAGGTTGACTGGAGCGTGAGGTCATGCAGTCGTGGGATCTTTGTCCTGGTCATTTTCAGCCAATGTCACCAGCATCACACCACCCCGCCAACCCTGCTGTGGCGGTTCTACTGACCTGCTGGAGCAAGTACTTCTCTTCACCACTACTATGTAGGCCTTAATGGAAGCTGCCTCTGCCAGGCTGCACACTCAGCTTTCCATGTTGACCCTGTACATCAACTAGCATTAGAGAACGACACTGAGGCTCACTGCTGAATAATGGAGTTATGGGAAGGAAGCTCAGGTAGGACACTTTACTTCAAGGTTTACCTACAAGAGACCAAGAATCGATCTGGCTCCTTGAGACCCACGATGGGACTCACAGATCCCTCTGCTTCCCATGGCATAAGTAAGTCAGGGATCCAGAGGATCCCAGAGGAGGGAGCACACTGGTGGGGGGCACTGGCAAGAGCCTCATTGGGAGACAGTCTCACTCCACCATGATGGTGTCACACTGCACTGGCATACAGTCTTCTTGGGCTCTGCAGCTCTGGCCTCTATCAGCTACCCCCAGACCTTGCCCAGAGCTCCTCAGTGCTGACTGGAACTTATTCTGTATTGCTCGGGTTGATAACGGTACCTAGGATCCTGAGTACTTTGGAAGATGCTTTCTGCAGCTAGACTTGAATGACAGTTTTATTCTGTTCGGAGTACGCTGGTGGAGAACTCTGGGTAGTCCGTTCTTTCCCTGAGGTATGGTGTCCACTCTTTGTATTTGGCTATTGGATGAAGAATCTAAAGTGTGAACTTCTCTTCCTGCTGCCTGGGACTGCACTTGTTCCAAGACTGTGTGTGTCTACAGCTCTTTCCCAGCAGACCCTGGGGCTGTCCCAGCATCCGCTGCTAGACTACTTTGGTACATTTTAACCTGAGTTTTGAAAAATGAGTGTTTCACATGGGCTGTGTTGCCTGCATGCAGGTCAGTGAGCCACAGATACCTTGTGGCCAGAACCCTTGAGGTCAGATTCCTGGAAGTGCAGTTACAGATGGTTGTGAGCCACCATGTGGCTGCTGGGAATTGAACCTAGAACCTCTGGAAGAGCAGTCAGTGCTCTTAACCACTGAGCCATCTCTCCAGCCTTTTGCCTTGCTCTTTAACTTTACCTTTTATTCTCTGGGAGGCTGCTGACTGGGTGAACACTGCACCTCTGACTTTGTTTTGCTGTCTTATCTTGTCTCTATCCTATTGTTTGCTCCCTGCTTCTCAAGCCTGACCCCACCCCCACTCCAAGTCTTGGGCAATGTCTGTCTTTCTGCCAGAGTCAAGTGCAGCTTCTGCGTGGCCATTTGCTTTTCTATTTATTTCTTGCTTTGATCTCTATGCTGGCACTAGGCCAGGCCACAGAGCACCTGTAGGACTGTCCACCTGAGGTGTCTACAGCTGCCTAACCATCACACAGCACTGCTGTCCCACATCAGACCAGTGCCTATCCTGTATCCTTTCCTAACCCACAGCTCTCCCTCTCTGGACCTTCTCCAGGGCTTCCCTGACGTCTCCTGGAGTGTGGCGCTCTCAGAGCTTTCCAAGCAGCCGGAGTGACCTTTACAAGCAGATAAGATACACTCTGCTCAGTTTTCCTCACTCTGATTAAAAATAAAAATCCATGTACCTCCAACCCAAAACATCTCTTTTCTTGTCTTAAAGAATGTTGAGGAGCTGACCCGATACCCCATCTGTTTACCACAGCAGTCTTCACACCTGATACCTCTGAGGTGGCCATCATGTAGCATCTCCCCCATCATAGTCCTCAGGTCCAGTCCAAAGATGCTGTTTGCTTGATGATCTCAGATTGCAGGTTACGTAATCTCTGGACCACGTCTCAAACATTACCTGGCAGGCCATTCCCAGCTTATTCTTGAATGTAGATGGTAGCTCCATTTTTTTCCACTAGATGACATGTACTGTTAAATTCCCTTTGTCTTGTGTGGGTGGCGACTTCTCTCATCATTTTAGCCTGGGAACCATCTCCCAACACCAGTGCGAACCTGGGATGTAGAAGCTGCCAGAGGATTTCAGAGCTTCCGATGCTGTGTTTTCAAGATTCCTTCAGAGGCTTCTGCTCAACCATCACTAAGGCTAGGCCTAGCAGTGTAGAATAGGGCTCAAGTCACAGGAGCAGAACTGAGAAGCCACTGTGACTCTAGCCTACCTGCCTAGTTGGGCCCAGATGAGTTTGGCTGTTTCTGGATGGCTGAGCCACCCGCCACTCACCCCCATGAACAACCAACTTCTCTTCAATGTCTAACAGCTGAGTGGAGCTACTGTCTTCACCTGGAGTCTGGTAGGCTGGACTAGAGCCTGAGGTCCAAGAATGTCAACCTGCTAGGCAGAGACTGAGGGCCAGGCAGGTGCATGGCAGGGTGGGTGGAAAAGAATGGGACTCAGCCAACAAAGAGTCAGCCTTCGGACTGTTAGAAGGTCTGACAGTGACCAAAGGGCCAGCGCTCTGAGCCGGGGGTCTGCAGAGTGAGTGTTGTCTTCCTGCCTCTGCTTCTGAAGCATATACACTTGTGCATGTCCACACACGTGTTTACACAAATGTGTGGATACATAGGTACATGCACATACACTTATGCATGCACACAGGTGTTTACACAAATGTATTCATACATAGATACATGCACATACACTTGTGCATGCACACACACATATTCATACATAGATACATGCACATACTTCCATGCACACACATAGGGAAGATGGGTTAGGATGCTTGATCCTGGATATGCCATTGGCTCAGCAGTCAGAGGCTCCTGGCAGCTAGGATTCCTACATTCTCTTTCTTGGTCTGCTCTTACACTTTGTCTGTACAGTAGAAACATACACACACACACACACACACACACACCAAGGTTCCTAGAAGCACTGAAATGATTCTCTTGTGGCACACCTCTGGGTGTTTCCAGCATGTGTCAGGCTGTGTCCAATTGGTTAAGTGAGGCAGAGGCACAGGGGATCATGGCCACAACTTGAGGGACCTCCACTCAGCCCAACATTTCTTATTAGGCTGTTATGAGCAGGTTTTTTTTTTTTTTAACCTCTGTTCCTCAGTTTCCCACATAGAAGGGCCATCTTGGCTCTGGCTGCGCTTTGGCCTGCAGGTGCTGGCTCTACTTGGTTCTCTGGCTGACTGAACTGGACATGGAGGCCAGGCAGAGGTAGCTGACCAGGGCTGTTGATACTTCCTATGTGCCGGATTCCAAGGTTGAGACAGAGGAGGAGAAGGCAGAGGGTGTGGCACAGGCAGCCAAGGAGCTGGGGTTTTCCCACAGATGGAACAATGCCTGGCAGAGATGGCCCAGGGCCCAGCCATGTCTTGCAGGCCTGGGAGCCACTGCATGTAAAGCTGCCAGTGACAGGAAGAATCTCACTGGAACCCAAGTGTTGGCACCGAAGTCCTGCCGCGCCTGGAGACAGGTAGGGTGTGGTCTCTATTAATGATGTCGAAATCTCAGACACAATTGAGTCTGCGGCTCTCAGCTGGGCTGGGCCCGGGCAGCATGGCAGGGCCAGCTGTGTGGCTGTGGAAGGTTTCCAGGCCAGCCACAGGGAGATGGGATGATGCTCTTCATTTGACTCCGAAGCTCTGCTCCCACCTCAGTCCACTCTACTCTCCCCACCTAAGGGACACTAGCAAATAACAGATGCAGGACTGGGGGAGGGGCAGGGAGGAGAACTGCTGGACCCCTGGCCATAGTCCTTCCTCACTGGTAGGTGCCTTCTCTTACTACTCTGAGGCCATCAAGGTCATTGCAGGAAGATGTTCTCTATCCAGCAATCAGCAACCTAACCCCACACCAATACATATGCTGGGCAAGGGGGTTTCTGTGAACCCCATTAGTTCTACATGAAACAAGAAGGCCTTCCTTGTTTGGATAGCCCTGGTCTTGTATTTTGATGCTAATTCCACTTTCCCAGGAAGGGCTGCAGATTAAGAAGTGAATCAGTACACAGGTGACTTCTTGTGAACCTTCTGCCCACCTTAATTTGAAAACTAAAGACTAGAGCCGGTGATTGGGCAGTAGAAGGGGAGGGTGGAGCGGAAAAGTTTGGGAGAGAGGGAAGAAGGGAGGAGAAGGAGAGGCAAGATGGCAGATGTTACCCTCGTGTCTCTAGCAGTTATCCACATCAAGGTTAGATAATTCGGGTTAGCAATTCTAATTGTGTGGGCATCTTGTGTATTGAGTATTTGCTGATATGTAAATCTATTTGGTTAATCTTAAGCATTGAGAGTGTTATTTCTACCGGGTACTGGGAATTGTTATACCTACCGCATGGGGGTGGCAGAGTTGGCCCAGGGCCCATGTCTAGAACCATGGATGCCACAAAGCTGACCGGCAGAGGCAGCAGCCACGCCAATGTCTCATGGGTCCCGGGCTGGCACCATTGGCCAGCCAATGCCACCATTAATGTGGGAACTTAGAGCAGGAACATGGTAGTTAGGCTGGAGCTATCTGGACTGCCTGTTTTTCTAATACCTCCAGCAACACCTTCCCACCTCCGGCGACAGCAGCTGAAGCAGACAGGTGCTTGCTGTGGGGGTGAACCTCCCCACTTTACATTCAGACTACCAAGGCGTTCCTCCAAGTGCCTGCGAACAGCTATCCTTCTCCTTGCCTGGGAAGTAAACTCCAAGAGTGTTTCCATAAAGCCAATGGGCTGTGACTGCACACAGCAAAACTGCCATGAAATGTTATTGCCTTGAAATACAGCGGCACCGGATGGCAGCAGCACTGGATGGCACGGGGTGGTGGGCAGCCAGCTGTAGGCGCAGATGCTCCAGCAAGGGCAGGGACAACCCCCACTAGGTAGACATTGGGTGCCTTGGCTGCTCCCCAGTTCCCTTCAGTTACTTCTGAGTTTGTTGGTTTGAAGTCACAGCTACCGACATCCCCAGCCTCCTTCTGGACCACACGGGTGACAGCAACTCCAGAAGCCGTCTAGAATTCATCCTTCACCCCCCCCCAGGTGGGTCCTCCCAGCAGACCGTGGTCCTTGACATACACAGGTGAGGAGGACATGCTCTGGTGTGGGGGCCATGGGCTCACGTGCTGGATTCTACAGCTATTCAATCCGGTTGTATGGATCCCAGACTGGCACCTCATAACTGACACCCTCAAGATTGTTCTCAGAACACCAGAAACTCTGGCCCTGTCTGCTGAGGCTCTACATGACTTCATCAGCATACAGAAAGGTCACTATTCAACACCATGGATCATGGGACAAGGCCTTTCTGTCACCTACCACATAGGCCAAGTGTTCCAAGGACAGCCTTGACCTGTAGGTGCCCCAGTAAGAGCCTGACCCCTGGGGCTATAGGCTATCTCTCCTTAGCCTTCAAGGGCTCTGAGGCCCCTACAGAGCATAGTGGCCTGTATAACTAGGCTCAGAACTCTGTCTTGCAAGGTGGATAACGTACCTATGAGATGGGCCAGCTACTGCCTACAGCCTGGACCTCAGTCACAGCAGGTGCCAGAGAGCTTACAGCTGATGGGATGGCCCAGGAAAGCATGGGCTGAAGTCCACATACTGTCACCTTGCCTGGGCTATGGCCTGCACAGAGGCTATCAGGCGACCAGTTTAGTCAAAATAAGCCCTGGGCAAACTAAGTAAACCCCAAGGGCAAGCCCTGAGGAGATGGGACCAGACTAGGACCTTTCTTCTTGAGAGCCTCACCGTCCCTTTGCACAGTGGGGCTGACAGGGACATCAGGTTTGGCAGCTCCTCTTCTAGGGTCACAGTACCATCCTCCTCCCTAGAGCAGAGGTGCTGAGAGGCGAGTCAGAGGCTCTGAGACCCACCTGAGCAAAGCATGCACTCCACCCATCTTCAGAGCCCACCGTAGGATGGTCCCAGCCCCATCCTTGGTCCCACATGAAGGACTGAAGATGTCAAATTAGAGATAAACTAAAGCTCTCTGGAGGGCCCCTGCTGCTCCTCAGGAGAATTGGCTTGGATAGCATTGACCATGGGGTCATCTCTTCTTTGGCCATCTTGTTGTAGATGACCAGGCTGAGCTGGGATCAGGCCAGGCATGAAACTCAGGGTCCTTAGCAGTCTTCCCTCAACTCCCCAGCCAGTATATTACATCAGGCATCAGGGGCCAGGCTGATGAGGCTACTGGGAATTCACAGATATACGAACCTAGAACCAAGCAAGGCAGAGCTCATGCTATGACCCCACAGGAGAGCCAGTGTGCTTTAGGCCTAGATGTTGAGAGCCCTAGTTGGCACTAATTTATTGCAAATTGTTTGGAGAAAGTCAGTTTAATTAAAATCTAAATGAAGCTCCCAGGAGGCCCCTCCCCCGGCCCTGCTGGGCGTCGTAATGAGGAGACAGGGGCGCATCTCACCGTTCAACGGCACTCATGTTTTTTTGTCATCACAAAGCCCCGAGATAATAAAATTTATTCATAGAATTCACACTCCAGTGGTGTAAATAAATGCTGGGCTGAGGTACACAGAGAGCAGTGCAGAATCCCAAACCGGAACCGGGCGCCAAGCCTGTGACCATTTCCTTCCCATTGTAAATCAAAGCACGGCGCAGTGTGGAACACAGCCTCTCCTCATTGATCCAGATTTGCTTTAAATAATGGTCTGTGGAAGCATTGCTCTTGGCTTGTTTTGGAGTGGACACTATTGTCTGAAAAAGGGGGTATTCCTGGAGTCCCAGCCTGTGCCAGAGGAAGCCTGAGGAGTTGCTTCCTAGACTGGGGCCTCGCCGCATGCCACAGTCAAGCCTTTTGCTCTGTGGAGCCTCAGTTTCCACCCTTGTAGTAGAAGTATAGCATCTAGACTGGCCGATTCTGCCAATCCACCTCAGGTAAGTCCTCTTTCCTCCAGGTCCCAGCCAGCCAGCCCTTGGCAAACTCAGCTGTCCATCAGAGAGAGTTATCATGGTTTCTCCAGTTGGCCTCAAAGTCCTAAGGTAATCTCACGTGGATAAGACCCAGCAGATGCCCAGGCGTAGTCATTTGCTCCAGACCTCAAGCAACCGAGGCAGAGTCTGTGCTGCAAACCGTGTCACGGGTGGAGACAGATGGGTGGACGGATGGACAGGTGTGTACCGTCTGAGGCTAGAGAATCCTGCCAGCTCTGGAATTTGCTGAAGGCTCTTTCTTTCTCTCTGCTCCAGTGGCTGATGCTGCTGAAGGGTGTGGGGGGACACTCCATCCCAGCACATGAGAGGCTCAGCTTCCAATCACTCTTCAGACAGGATTGGAAGAAGATGTCACTTGTGAACCACACAGTGTCTCCTCATCTCCTCAGCCACTGCACTTCCAGCCCTGAGGATTTCCCAAGGGCTGGGCACACTGCCACACACCTCCCCTTCCAGAACTGGGCTACCTCCTTCCCCCCCCCCCCACCACCGTGCCTTCCCCAAGCACCCGCTGCACCTGTCGCCCTCACCGAAGCTGCAGTTAAACACACTTCGGGGCTTTTATCATGGCCTTCTCCAGTGTTATGATAAATAATTGAAACTAAACCACATGTGTCAAAATAAACGACCCTCTTGCAGAGGGGAATGAATCGCTACAGCCTGAGCTATCTTTCTCTTGAGATGCCATAAAATGAGGACGTTCACTAAAGAACAGACCTGGCATCCAGGCTGAGAAAGAGTAGCTAAGGACTCCTGCTAGGGAGGGTGTAGCTGAAAGTGCATCTTAGGGAGCTGTGACCCCCTCATCTTGTGGTTTCTTCTGTGTTCCAGCTCAAAGGCCAGGTTCAGGTAATGACTGTCTCCTGCTCTTTCTCCATTGGGTGCCTGAACTCAGCAAATGTCCAGCCGTCGGGTCTCTAGGGTGGCTAGGCTGGAAATTTTGCACAACCCCAGAGCCATGGTGATTCTGTCCTGGAGTCGGCCACATCTGTCTGAGTAGATGGTGCTGTGAGCTATTCATGTGTGTGATTCCAGATTTGGGCAAGGCTGGGGGATGGAGAGACAGTCGGGGCCACAGTTCTACCACATGCCTGGAGCATCGTTCACCAACCTCTACTGGGGATCCTGAGAGTAGAGGGCCCATGCCGTCTGAACCAAGCCTGGCCTGGCAGCATGGTCTGGGCTGCCTCCAGCAGGCTGCATGCATATTATTATGCCATGATTTACATTTCCAGCCTCACCAGGTGCTCCCGCCCTCGTCAAGTACATGCACCGATTTTTTATGCAAGATTGAACAACTTAACGGCCTGAACAAGTCTGATGACAAGACTTTAATTGCTATTTTTCTCCCTCCATCCCTCAAGAGAGCTATCTGCAGACATTTAGAGAGGTATTTCATAAAACGGAAAAGAAAGCAATTCAGGACATTCCTTGTAAATTTGCCTCCCAAGCCCTGCGGTAGCGGGGTGCTGCTGCTCAAGAGACTAGGTGGCTTTGATCCGTGTGGCTCCGGGGGTTTCACGGTGCTTTCTCTGGGGTGCATAGGGATGGGGTGACTTCGGCCTCTAGCTGGCCAGCACCTGGAAGGGAGTCCTGAGAGGGATCTAAGACCCAGATTCCAATCCAATAGCCATCTCCAGAGAACTGAGGCTAACTGTCTCATTACTCACGGGCTTCCCATTCCTCATTCTCTAACAGAATATACACTCATTCATTCATATACTCACTAACTTGTTCATGTACACACCAAATGTCTACACAGTGAACACCCTATGCAGGCCTGGGCTATCTGGTCAACAGTTTTCCCGAATGGGTAGTGAATGGTAGGGATGGGGGTAGATAAGAAACCAGCCTGAGGCAGACATACTAGATAGTACCTGAGTGGCTGGTCTTGGGATGGCCTTGGGCAGGGTACAGTGAGCTAGGAGCAGCAGAGAGAGATGGAGATTGGGGCCAGGTCCCTACAAGCAGCTGTACATCCCTCGGGGGCTGTGGGCGTCCATCCACATGTGTATGCTGGGGACAGTACAATCAATACTATCGATATTTGACTGCCGCGAAGAAGATACCAGCAGGGTCTGTGGGAGCACGTTTTGTCTGGAAAATGCATAAATTCTTGGGTGGGGGCTGGAAGAGGGAGGGAGAATACCAATGATCATAATTTGTTAGCCAAGGATCCCACCTCCCCTTTAGTACAAAGCATGACAAACACCTGGAGAACACAGGAAATGTATTCAGGAGACCAAATGGAAATCAATCTCTCTTTTCACGAATCTGCAGCCCTCGGTAATTCTAAGAAGCCGTCCTGGCTGTGTTCATTGCTCATTCACAACGTGTTCAAAGGACTCCTTAAGGTTAGAATCTTCCTTTTAAGAAATTGCTCAGGGCAGCGAGCTCTCTTGAAGAGCTACCGCCTGACACCTCTCATTAGCAGCCTCCGAAGGGCGGAGGACCACTTGGGCTGAGAGCCAGGTCTCAGCTGATCTTTGTCCTGCACAAAGGATAGGATAAAGGAGAGCTGGTGCCAGAACAGAGCAAAGCCGGCAGAACACAGCCAGCCAGGGCCTGGTAGGAAAGGACTCCCCAGGGACACAGCAAAACTTTCTATTAGGGATGTCCACACACATAGGGAAACTGAGTCTGGAGCCGGCCGGATCCTGATCCTCCTTTCCACAAGGTGAGGGCCTCCCCTACCTCCCAGGTATGGGCTGAGTTAGAAGTCTGTCCACTGACTGTTTGTGTGTCTGTGCTGCGGGGTGTCAGACTGATGCTGACCCCAAGAGGTTAGCCAAGGCTCAGAGCACCCTCTTGCATTTCTCAAGGAGAAATGACAGGGACCAAGCTCAGCCCAGTCATCTGGTCTCACAGACACACAGACATATATGCATACATGTGTTCCTGTGATCATGTACACACAAGTATACACGCTCACCAAGCAGGCGTGCACGTGTGTAGCACGCATACTCATAACTGCCAATGGCACACTTGGGTGCACATGTACATCTATGCTTACACATGTGCTCACCCACACACTTGTGTGTACACCAGGGACAGAATAGGTCAGGCTAAAGCATAGAGCAAGAAGGAGGTGTGGGGATGATCCAGAGACTCAAGTCTATGGTCTGAGGTCAGCGGTCAGTGAGTTCCTCGTTGCTCCCAGTCTGTCCACAGATGCCTAGAGAGGACTGTGCTTGGCCACGGGCGCTAAGGCCCTGCTGCTGAAGGCTAGGCTGCAGAAGGGATGGGGGTGGGGTGAAGGGTGGGTTTCTCTTCACAGCTGCAGCACCCCCACCCCCAACCCCAGCCCTTGGCTCCTCCTGGTTCTTCTCTGGGACAGGCTTTTAAGCCAGTGAGAGGGGAGGGGCTGGGCCAAGCTGCCATGAAAGGCCCTTGGTGTGGAGGGACAGGAGGATCCCAGCTCAGCAAAGGAAATATTGAAATTAAATCCTTTCCCAGGGTTGAGGGAACTTCCGTCCTAATTAAATAGAGGGGACTCCTGGGCCTGCTGTCAGAGCCGGCCTGCTCTGGGAGGGAGGAAGCAGATGCTGTCCTTGGAAGGGGAGAGGATGGGGCGGTGGGCGGCTGTCCTCCTTTGATGCTGATTCCAGGCACACACACTCATCACGTCTAATTAAGGCCGGGCCTGTGCCTCCTGTCCTGAGGCACAAATCCATATTCAAGGGCTGGGTGGGGACCACAGGCAGGCCTACGTGGGCAGCTGTGAATAGGAACTCCCCCTCCTGAACACACACACACACACACACACACCACACACACACACACACACACAGGCACATGTATGCCTCTCCAATACCTGGCCCACTAGCTTGGATGTCTAGCATTGTTCTCTCTCGGCCCTCTCTACTGAGGAAGGCCCTGATCCTGAGGTGAAGGAGCAGGAAAGCCCAGTGCAGAGTGAACTGTAACCTGGCTGTGATGTCCAGGATCCCATGGGCCCATCCTGAAAAGCAAGGTGGGGACAGAGGACAACTGTCTGAACTTCCAAAAGAAACCACTATCACCCGCGATCTGTGCCTCTCCAGTGAGACCATCTCCAATCAGGCAAACCAATCGGAGATAAATTATAAACCAGTGTTGTCAAATTTGGGTAAAATTTAGTTTTAAGAGACGTTATGACTCTGCTGTGTTTTAGACCTCCCTGCCCTCCCCTTGGTGGCAGCTCAGGTCTCCATGTCACTCCCAGCTGTCCTGGGCTATGTGGAATCAGTGGATGAATGTCATCACAGATCCGCCATCTTGGATTGCCTCTCTTCTAGCCTGCCTTTCTTCCCCTTCACCTTCCTTCCTCCCTCCCCCCTCTCTCCCTCCCTCCCTTTCTTCCACTGGTAGTTAAGGGGCCTTAAACTCTGTTCTCATTTCCGGGAAGACCATTCAGTTTTCACTGACCTGGTTGCGTGTCCTCCTACTTGATACACCCAAGGGACTGCCCCTGTGCTGTCCTCAGAATCTACCACTGTTAGGCTTCTTGTATCCAGAGCCACCAATGAGTGCTTTCCTGCCTCCGCCCAGTGTTTCCAGCATCTGTGGAAAGGTTTGTCTGACATAAGTTAACTTGGTTGCTGCAAGAATCTAAATTCTGGGGCTTGTTTTCATGGCTGTTAGTAGCTTAAGGTGGTCTTTATTCTGGGGCTAGTATCTCCTCCACAGAGCTGTGCCTCCTCGGATTGACTTCCCACCGTGTGCCTGAGGTATTGGCACGCACTGCACTATGTCTCTTCAAAGTTAATTTGCTGAAGCCCTGATCCCCACATGACAATCTGGAGACAGGGTCTCTGGGGTCAAATGAGGTCACAAGGGAAGCTCTAATTTGATAAGACTCTCTGCCTCTCCCAGACTTCTCTCCCTTCCTGTCTTTCTCTCCTCTCCCATTCTTTCCCGTTCTCTCCTTTCCCTGTCTACCCCCACCCCTGTCCACTTCTCCCTGTCCCTTCCCACTGAAGACACAGAGAGAAGACAGCCAACTGCAAGCCAGAAAGACGACCCTCACAAGAACCCAGGTGTGCTGACAGCTGAACCTTGGCCTTCCAGGCTCCAAACTGCAAGAAACCCATTTCTACTGTGCAAGTCACGCAGCCTGGCCCCTCGTCGGGAAGGGTGCTGCCGAATGCTCCACATAAGAAGGTCCCTCCAGTTAAGTGTCCCAGCACCGTGACAGCTCTAGCAGACATCCAGCCTTTCCCTTCCTCTCTGCCCTCTGCATGACCCCATGGAGTTTCACCTCCCACCCTTACAAGTTAATTAGCAGCAGACACCAGGGCACCCTGTATAGACATCAGGAGTTGCTCCTGGATTCTCTTCTTGGAGTCTTAACTCTAAGTTCTGGGCACCTTACCACGCCCAACCAGGCCTCTCCATCCTGCACACTCTGGATAGCACCTCCAACGGAAGATGTCACAGGGCTTGTCTCCTTGTCTCCTTGCCTCCCCCTGTCAGGAATCACAACCCCCAGCCTTTGGATGGTCCACTATCCGAAGGTTCATGTCTTCTACCGAGGTGTGTGGCTTTTCAGAACAAAGGAAAGTCTACACTGGTTCTCTCACGATCAAGACAACCATCAAGGCTACTTAATAGGGGCACATGTTTGTAATCTTTTTTTTTTTTTTTTTTTTTTTTTGGTTTTTCGAGACAGGGTTTCTCTGTGTAGCCCTGGCTGTCCTGGAACTCACTCTGTAGACCAGGCTGGCCTCGAACTCAGAAATCCGCCTGCCTCTGCCTCCCAAGTGCTGGGATTAAAGACGTGTGCCACCACTGCCCGGCAGTTTGTAATCTTAGTGTTCTGGGGGCTGAAGCAGGAGGATTATAAGTTCAAGGCCAACCTGGGCAGTTCTGTGAGATCCTGTCTTAAGACTGTAAAATGTAATATGGGATGAGAACGGAGGCCGAAGCTCGGAGGCAGGGTGCATGCCCAGCATGCTCAAGGCCCTGGCTCCACTCTCTACCCCTGAAAAGAGAAACAAAAACATACAGCTGTACCATTTATGCTCACATGCACATCAGCTAAACGCTACATTGAGGGACAACACATCCGCACAGATGCACAACCCGGAAGCAAGGCTGGCTTTACACAGACAGAACAGCTGCCGTCAGAGTGCATAGCAAACACGGGCATCTCCAGTTCCCCAGAAGCCCCATGCATGCCCCAGCCCCAGAGGGCGGCCAGCTTATCCCGGCTTGGGCTATTCTGTATCAGAGCATCCAGGGCAGTGTGTCCTTTGCCTCTGGCTTCTTCAGGTCTTTCTGTGCTCTTCAGCGTCTGCCGAATGCTACATACAGCAGTGGCTGTCTTATTCAGGGGCAGCCAGTGGTACGTCTATCCACTGTCCACGGTCACTGAGTTTCTCTGCCTTGCAACTACTGAAGGCAGCTCTAACATCTTTGAACACGTGTCTTAGGCACCCGACGTGTGGCATTCTGTGAGGAGGAGACCCAGCGGTGGGGGGCACAGAGCAGTGTCTGCTCGGCTTGAACAAACATGGTCCCACCGCACAGAGGACGTGACATGGGACACTCATGTCTCTGCTGTCAGGTTATATTTTCTCTCCTTTTCCTTTGGCCACTCGCTGCAGAGTTCAGGTCACACAGTGATCAGACTCCAGTCCTCCGGACAACCAACAACGTTAACCCTTTCTCGACCCGTGCTGGCGCTGGGGTGCCTCATTTGCTGAAGTTCTATCACCCATATTTTTATCTGTTTTGGATTGATCCGCACCACCTCTGTTTTGAAGACTGCGTTTGGGTTTTTTTCATTCTAAGTGTGCACCTTTTGTCAGATGGGAGCATCGTGAGCCTGATCTCTAGGTTTGTTTTTTGGCCTCGCCGTGCCTCTGGGCTAGCATTCGATTGATCAGAACTCCCATTTGGACAGCACCACCAAATGCCATTCAGTTTCCCCCACCCCCAGCCCACTCCGTTTTGCACCATCTCTACATCAGGATGATCCTGAGCTACGACTTCAAATCTCGAGCTCTTTCTAGCCTTTGTTTCAGCCCCATCTTGACAGGCAGGCCTTTCCTCTCCTGTCTACATCACTGATAAGAGTATCAGACAATGCAGGACTGATGTCAGTCCCCCGTGGCGCTGCAGACCTCCCCGCAGGGTTACACGGGGCCATTAGCTAACGCCTTTGTCTATAATTACATACAACAAGCAACATTCACTTAGCAGATCATCTGGGATGCGTTTCCCATTTCGTCCTCGAGAACCACGCGGCAGACTCTGCCAATGCCTGCTGAAGTCCCGTAATCACAGGTCCCTCTTCTACAGGCTAAGGACCGTGACAAGGAGAGACAAGGAGGTTAGTCTCACACGATCACCTCTCAGAAGCCAGCATCGTTGGGGAAGGGAGGCCTGGGGGGGGGGGGGGCTTGCCAGCACTGTATTCTCTCTGCTCTGGGATGAGATGTGTGCTAAGAGCTGATATTTTAAGAAATCGGCAGGGGCCCTTCAAACCAGAGCAGATTTCTCTGACTGAGCTGAGGCAGGTTGCCTAGCAACCAACTCTCATTACGTCATTGCTAGACAGATTCTGAGGACTCCAGGACCCAGAATTATGAGTATTTGGGGGAGAGGGAAGGCCGCACAAATAGAGAGGACAGGAGAGTCACTACTGACTGGCCTGGGAAGGCCTGGCAGGCTTCCTGGAGGAGGTGATACTACAAGTGTCCATGCAGATGGTGTTTGGGGCTTGGGATGAGAACTGATGCATGGGTTACTTTTCTAGTTCCTGCGGCATAATACATGACAAAAGCAACTTCCATCAGGAAGTGTTTGTTTTTACTTGTATTTGGAGAGAACAGTTCATTATCATGGAGAAGGCAGGCACAGCGGAGAGAGCTGTTCACACAGGTCTGTGGTACCGACGCAGACAGAGATGAACGCTGGTGCTCAGCTCACAGTCTCCATTTGTATCCACATTTTCCCAGCCGACGCATGGTGCTACTTACCTTCAGAGTGACTCTCCCCTCACAGAGCACATACATGTCTCCTAGGTAATCCCAAGTGCCGTCAAGTTGATACTGAAATGAACCATGTCACCTGGGTTCTCCTTTGCGGTGTCTCGGAGACAGAGGGGCTCATTGCCTCTAAGTCACAGCCTGGAGGTCCCCAGAACCTGTAAAGTCAGAAAGCAGCCCCAAGACCCCAGTTCTGGGGTCCCACACGCTATCATCGGTGCTGGGGTACTGACTAGGTGCCTTGCTCTAAGAGGGTTCTGTGCACATGATAGCTTAGTGTCGATGTGTCCTGTGCAACCTTCACGCAATGGCATGCACATATCAGGACAGACGGGAGCCTCTCTAATGTAGATACCTGGTATCTGGAAAGCCCCTCCAACTCCTTAGAGACCAGGATCCCATCATGGCCCTGTGGTCATTGTCTTGGCTTTGCTTGTCACCTTCAAGCATAGGCACCATGCTTTGCCTTGCCCAGGGTCTGGCACAGAGGAGGCTTAGCTCTCCGCTGCCCCACACTGTACCCTCTGAGCTGACACAGCTTCAGTCCCAGGCCCTGTATTTTCTAGCCCCACAGGGCTCCTCTGGCATCTGTGTCCATGTCTATTGGCTGGACACGATCATTGTTGTTTAGCCTTGAATGCCTCCACACTAGCCACACAGGTTTATAACCAGCAAACCCTCCTGGTTGCCTAAGCCAAACCCACATCCTCTCTCTCCCACTGTGTCCTCTCCAAGGCTGACAGACACCCTGGCCCTTCTGCATGCCCAAGAAAGCAGTTTCTTCTCTACCGGCCCAGATCCTTTGCACATCAGGTACGAGCTCTGAGTCACTGTCCCCAAAGGTGTCTACGCCCTAATCAGCTTGTCCAGCAACAGAAAGGTGTGGCTGGACAATGACCCTGAAACAGGGGTAGTCCTAGATGTGGTCACAGTGTCCCAGGAAAGGAGGCAGGAAGGTCAGAGTCCAGAGGACATAGGCAGAAGCTATCAGAGGACAGACCTGCGAAGCTGGCTTTGAAAATGGGGAAGATGCCAGGCCCCAGAGTGCAGACATTTCTAGCAGAAAAGACCAACTTGGAACACCTGCAGTCTGGTCAGGGCCACTGCCTTGGAGCCTTTGAGATGGGATGATGTTAAGTTAGAGTGCAGTGTACCTCAGGCCCTGGGCTAACTGAGACCCCCTCCAAACTGACCTCTATGGGTCAGACCCTCTTGGGACTATGAGCAGTTTGTCTTGGAGACATCTGTCTAGCAGTCCCTTGAAGAAACAGTGCTTGGGAACACAGAAGACACCCATACACAAACAGCTGAGACTCTTAGGCAGTGAGACATAGGCACCAGGAAGGGGAGACACCTGACAGTCCCATCCACCCTACTCCCATCCCTCCTGCCCCGGAGCAGTTGGAGATGCCCCTGGGTACTCCCTCATCCTCCATTCCAGAGAGGGGCCAGGTCAGACTCACACGTGGCTTCACCGTCTGATGCCGCTGGTTCCACAGGAAGCCTTAATTGACGCAGCAAAACAAACATTTGCTTTGGTGATCCATGCTGAGTTAGATACACGGCATTATTTTAATTAAGCCTTGTGACTGATGAATCTCAATAAAGCAGCTGTTCTGCAGTATTCAGGTATATAAATAAAAATAACATCAGGCGGGTGGCTGGGTGCAGGCTTTGCACAAGCTACGTGGCATCATAAGGGAGCCAAGGTGGGCTGCTTGAACCCAGACACGCCGACCTTGGGAAAGGCCACCCAGCACTCTGGAGGAAGGACTCTTTCAGGGTTGGGCCTGGAGGGGGACCAGAAACACTTGGCAAGTTCAGACATCGGGCAGTCACGAAGGAAAGGCCACCAAGACTCCCTTGGGAGGAGAATGGCTTACTGGCCTGACAGACCTGACACCACATGCCCTTGGGCCGTGACTGGGAGAGCACAAAGAACCCTCTAGCTGGGGGCAGGACGAGGGCGGGAGGTTATAGGAGATAACTTCAGCCATCCTCAGCTAGACAAGATCGCATCCAGTGGAATGGGGATTGGAGGCCTGGATATCTTCCATTTCACTCTACTTGTGTGACCCCTAGTATCCATCAAGGGTCAGTCTCCCAAGCCCTCTGGATTCTGTGGGGCTCAGGTCCCTGCTACTCAATGACACTGTCTACGTCACCCACACAGGTTCTCTCCATGCAGTTTAATCATCTCCAGGTCTCTTGAACTAGCTAACTACATCACGGACAGTGTGAGGAGCAAGAAAACCACCCAGTGGGGCTCCTGTGGCCATAATAGTCTGTGGGGATGCAGGACAGGGCTCTGTGAGATTCCTCGCTCCCTGAACAGTTACTAACTGAACCAGGCATCACCATCAAGTGAAGGGATCCCCCACGGGGAATGCGGTCTCTGGAGTCCTCGTCTCCTACTCCTACCCCACCGCTAAGTTGGCTTTCACGCCATGTGTTTTTCTGAGGAAAGCTCTCGGGTTCCTGGTGATTTCCTCTCTTTCTCCATCTGGGACTTCATCCCGGCACTACCCCTCCCCAGAGCAGCTTGACGGGCCTCCATCAATTAACTCCACCGTTAACTGAGCGAATAATGATCTGCGAAATTGGTGGGAGTTACGTTAAGCAGCTTGGTGGTTAACTCTGACGCTGTTGATATTTCTGCTAAAAAAATAATTAAGTGCCTCTCATTGGCTAGATTTCCGCTTACAGTTGTTAATGCACCTAATAATTTTATCACAAGTCATTTAACTTGGAATTTTGCTTAAGTTCACCGCAATGTGCAGCTGTGACGGATGCCATCAAAGGCGCATGGGTTAGCATGAAGGATTGATGCTGTCTGTGTCCATTAGAGTTACCCAAGGCCTCCTAGCCTTTTCTCTGTGATGTCCTATGGTGGAGCATTACAGAGTTAGTTGTCCTCCCTGAGTGTCCTACACTGGCCACCAGCTTGGCTAACCCATGCAGTGGTTCCTCCCATCACCAGAATCCTCCTCAGTGCATGTCAAACTGTCCCCGAGAAACTGCTGCTCTTCTGTCCCTGGCTCGTGTCCTCATGGTGAGTTTATCTTGCAAACCAGACCCCATTGGGTCCTGCAGGAGGAAAGCCAGACAGATGCCCAGAGAGGGACCGTTGCCACCACCCTCACCACAGGAAACAAGCACAGTTTCTTTGCCCTCAAGAGATGACGGCAGGTGCCAGGCAGGTTGTCAAATGGTCCCAGTCATCCAGGATTCCCAGGAGACTATGGGACAGTCTCCTACCAGGACAGAGACTGAGTTGATGACACCAAACTGATGCCTGGGTCTTCTAGAACAGCTGGGACTTCTAGAAGAGCTGGATCTTCTAAAACAGCTGGGACTTCTAGAACTGGGTCTTCCAGAGTAGCTGGGTCCTCTAGAACAGCTGGGGCTTCTAGAACAGCTGGGGCTTCTAGAACAGCTGGGGCTTCTAGAACAGCTGGATCTTTTAGAATAGTTGGGGCTTCTAGAACAGCTGGGTCTTCTAGAAGAGCTGGGACTTGGACCTTACACAGATCCCTTCTGGGATAACAGAGTTCTACTCCTTGGGAATGAAGCTTTGGGCCAAAGGAGACCAGTTGAGAACTCAGTGTGTACTGGCCTAGAACATGTATGCCTGGATGAAACCCCCAATGCCAGATAGAAGGGGGTGGGAATATGTTTCAGGACTGAGAACTGAGCACAGCCTCTGGTCCACTTAGTGAGCTAGCCATCTGGATAATCATGTCTACGTACGGATGGCTTTGCTGGCCCTGTGAGCCATGCCATAGGAGAGAATCCCCTCTAGCTTGCATGAGGCTCCTGCTGGCGGGGGCTCTGCATCCACACTGCTGTCTCTGGATATCCTGGGCCAGGGATGGGAGGAGGTTTTTGTGGAGTTGAGTATAGCTCCCAGGAGCAAATGGCCCAGGGACCACATGCCCTAGTCCTTCATTCCCACAGAGAGCAGAAGGTCAGTGACAGAGGGGCTTCCAGTTGTCAAACAGTCAGGGCAAGGAGCAGAGCAAATGAGAAACAGGTCCTCTCTGCCAGGGACCAAGGACCTCAACTGTATCCCACTGCCTCAAGTGGCTGCAGCCCTCAGCCTAGCACTCACTCACTGGTGACCATAGCTGCATGGCAGACCATCCCAAACTCAGCATCTGAAAGCATACACCTTGTCTCCAGGCACTAAGTCAGGAAAATGGGTATGTCTTAGCGCAAGCCACATCTCTTAGGACACTGTTTACACGGTACCAGAGGTGTGCCTGCTGTCACACAGAGGTTCAGCAGGGGCAAGAGCTATGTACCAACGTTGGCCAGTGCCTCAAGTCCTTGCCAACATGTCCTTGAGACTCTGCACAGGGTTGCCTAGTAGTAGGGCAGGCCTCCCCAGGACGAGGAGGGAAGGAACCCACAGAGTTTCAGAACCTGATGCTGTCCCACACTCTGAGGCTTTCTGTTCCCTTGGGCTGAACCTCCTGTGAGGCCAGGCACCGTGACCCTCTGTATATGCCTGTCACCCGCTCTTCCCAGACGTCAGCATCCTTTCCAGTCACGTGCATGCTCACACTCATATATAAGAATGTCTTGTATATGACTTCTGGCCAAGATGCATACGGCTCATGGCTACCATTATGACCTACAGCCCAGGTCTCCTGTGTACTCTACACTGTGTACATTTGTTTTAGAGAAGGGCATGGCTTTTTACCTAGAGACGTCTGGAATCCCCCTAACCCTTCATCATTGATCTCAACAGCCCCCTACAACTGGGAGGTGACAGCTTCAGTGGACTCTGGCCCTATCTGTCTTCTTGGACCTACCCACTGGCCAATGAGGTATTTGGGCTGGACCTACCCACTGACTAATGGGGTATTTAGGCTGGACTTACTCACTGTCTAATGGGGTATTTGGGGTTGGAGCCTTGTTCTGACTGGTATGCAGAGAAATCAAAGTCCTTTAGAGTCTGAGACTATGAAAGGAAGAGGCTTATGTGGTACACAGTGAGCTCAGGAGAGATCCTGGGTTGGTGCTCTGGGGACAGGTTTCTAATAGAAGGAGACCCCCAGGCTGTGGAAGATCTCAGGACCTGGAAGGCTAGTTAGTAATAACAGACTGTTCTGAAAGGAAGGAGCTGACTACAGAAAGGCATTCATCAGGTGGGCCTGACCCCATTTGTCCTTCGGGCGAAGGCTGTGCAGTGAAGAGGAACCAGAGCCCTGAGAGGCTGAGGCAGTAGCCATCTGACCTCCCCTCCTGGTGTGGACGCAGCTTGTCCTGGTCACGCCTGCCTGTGTCTCTATCACATCTTGGTAATAAATGAGACGCCCTGAGTAGGCCATCAATTTTGGCACGATTGGCTTTCCAGGGTCCAGGCTGTCTGCAGTGCCTTTGGGGTGGATAAGCACACTGGCTGGCCTTTGTTCCCAGTTTCCGAGAGACCGTTTGTCAGAGAGATTTATACTCACTTGCTGGCTGGGAGCTACTGCTGCGTCTCCTCACTCCGTTCATCTCCTGAGGGTGCTGGCTCACCTTGAGTCTCTCTGGGTGGGGTTTCTTAATGTGAGCACTGGGACGCCTCTCAAACTGCACAGAGGGTCCCATGTATGGCACACGGGGCTCCCAGTCATGCCTTGAAAATAACTGCTGTCAGGAAGAAAACAGTTACAGAGCTCGGGAACAGTCAAGAGGATTAAAGTCTCCTCAGGAACATGCTATTACCAATAGGCCTGTGAGTCCGGATGACAGGGCCTGGGGTATATAAAAGGCCTGAGGACCAGGCCCAAGGTTCCTTCCTCCCCAGGTATCTTGTAGTAATAGTCTACAGCAAACTAGCTATTGGTCCATACAGCTTAACCTTGGGCTAATCAGCTGGCATTGGACACATATCTACAAAACCCAGCTTGGTTTGGAACTGGGACTGAAGCACCCCGTTTCTTCCCTGTGCCCTATTTCTGTTTAGCAATGGGAAGAGGGTCCAGGAAGTCTCTGGGCTGAGTTTTAGACTCCTTCCATGAGGGTTTTTCCAGCTTCCTTTCAGTTGCTCTAACACATATCCTGCCCAAACAAACAAACAAAAACCAAATTAGTGGAAGGAAAGTGTTTGTTTCAGCCTGTACTTTCAGGTTTCCATCCATCATTAAGGGGAAAGTCAAGGCAGCTGGTCACACCACATCGACAATCAAGAGCAGAGAGAAAGGAAAATACCCACAGAGTCTGCTTCCTCTCACCTCATTTTTTTTCCTATTCTTTATAGTTTAGAACCAAGTCTCTCCTAGGGAATAGTGCTGCCCATAGTGGGCTGGGCCCATCTACATCAATGAACAGTCAAGACAATCCTCCAAAGACAGTCTCACAGGCTAACATGATCTAGGCAGGCCTTCATGCTGGAGCATCTGAGCATCAGAGTCTCCCTCACTTCACAGCACACCATTCCACCCTCCAGTTTTCTAGTTGCCTGACAGATTTGTGCTTAACTGAGCTGGCAGCACTGAAGTCCAGCCACTAGGCCCGGTTGGTAGACCCACCCTCTCAGATATTGTTACTGGATCTGGGCTCCCATGTTAAGACAACTCTCACCTGGTAGAATAAGGTGGCAAGCACTGACCCCACTCTTCACTAAGTCTATACAATACTTGGACACATCTTTCTTAAGTGCTAAACTTCTCTGTCCTTTTGTGGTCTGTTTGTGTTCTTGTGTGTACAGGTGAACATGTGAGTGTGTGCATGTGTGTGCACATGTGTATGGATGGAGGACAGAAGTGATGGTATTCCTCGGGAACCATCACCTTGTGTGTGTGAGTGTGAGTGTGTGTGTGTGTGTGTGTGTGTGCTCACGTTTGTGTGGCTACACTTGCATGTGTGGAGGCCAGAGCTTGTCTCCTTCTATCACTCAACATCGTAGTTTTGAGTCAGAGTATCTGAGTCTGGAACTCACTGATTGGCTAGACTGGCGGCCCACTAAACCTCTGAGCTCTGCCTACCTTACTTCTCTGCCCTGGAATTATAGGCCACACTACCATGCCTGGCTTTTGACATAATTGCAGGGGATTGAAACTCAAATCATGCTTGCATAGATAACACTTTATCCACTGAATCATCACCCTAACTCTCTTCCTCCCCATCTCTTCCCCTTCACTTCCCCCCACCTTCCTCCTCCTCCCCCTTCTTTTAAGACAAAGTCTCTCCCTGGGAACTGGAACTCACTGATTAGGTTGGGCTAGCCGGCCAACAGTCCTTCCATTTCTACCTCCCCAGCGCTGTGATTGCAAATGTACTATCACCCTTGGCTTCTTACGTGCGTCCGAGGGACCAAAGTGGGATTTCAGGCTTGTAAAGGAAGCACTTCACAGACTGAGCTGTCTCCCCACCCCACCCAGTCAAAGTTCTGAATAAAAATGCTCTGGGTTTGTCCTGAGGCAAGAGTCTACAATAAAGTCAATTTCTTAACACTCAAGTAAGGATTGCCAGCGTTTCCATTTCTCCATGTTATAGTTTTTGAATAATGATTAATGTATTTTTCGAGAAATGGCCTGTGATAGTCAATCTTCATTATCAGCTTGGCTGGATTTGGAATCGCCCTGGGTATAAACCCTGGGTGTCGAGAAAGGTGGAAGGTTCACCCTGACTGTGGAAAACACCATTGCATTGCTGGGATCCCCAGCTAATAAAAGAACTGAGGGACGGAGCTAAGTGCAAGCATTCATCTCTCTCTGCCTCTTGACAGCCACAGACCAGCCACCCGACCCCTGCCGCGATGTACCCTCAAACCAAGAATGCAAGCAAAGCCTTCCTTCAGTTCCTTTGCTGAGTATTTCATTACACCAACGAGAAATGTCACTGACACATTGCCTGTTTCATCGAACGTTCCACGTTTATTAGTGTAAGTTGTTCACCATGCTGATTTATAACGCTTCTCTTCTTACATTTTATGTCAATAAGCTCAACACTCCTTCTCACTGCTACTACCCGTGTGTGTCTTCTCATATTTCCTTTGTTTTGGTTTTTTTTTTTTTTTTTTCCGAGTGTACATGTGTGCAGTGTGCACTGCATGCTTGTATGAGTATGGAGTTAGGTGAGGACACTCCTGAGCCCTGTGGGAACCCACTGTTCACGTCAGGCCTCTTCCTCAAGTACCCTCCACCTTATCCATTGAAGCAAGGTCACTGTCTTGACTCCAGAGCTCACTGGTATGGCCAGTCTTGCCAGCCAGCCGACTCCTGTCTCTGTCTTACAGGAAGGCTCTCATATCCACCTTACATTTCTGTAGATTCTGGGATCTGAACTCTGGCCTCAAGGGTTTCTTAGCAAGCACTTTACCATGATTTACAAATAATAATGATACACGCTTATGGAATACATGTGGTATTTTGATTGATGTAGGTGTTACAGAAAGAGTAACTAAGCTAAATGGCATGCTATCTCCACCCTGGTTCACGGCAGGTGGTGAGAATGTCTCAATCTATTTTCTCGGCAAATTTGAAATATACAGTAATGCGCGTGCACTACAAAAGGCAGCGAACGCTCCTGTCCCTCTGCCGGTCATCTCCTGGATTCATTTGTCCAGCAATTCATTCCATTTCAGTGTCTGAGCCTGTTTTTATTTCCTTCCTCTCTCTTTAGTCCCCTTTCTCCAGTTTACTGAGCTACATACTTAGCACATTAATTCTCAGGCCCCTTTCTTTTCTAACTGAACTATTGAAAGTGATTGAATTTTCCCCATGTGCAATTTTAGGCTTAATCCAACAAGTTTTACTACTAAGGACTTGATCATCGTTATTTCAAAATTCCAGCTTCCTCCCTGTGTCTTCTCTGGCTAAGAGACTGTTTGTTTTGTGAACTTCCTGGTATCTCCAGTTGTGTCCTTGTCACTAGATCTCACCCCGTCCTGTTCAAGGAAATGCACAGTTTGGCACCTTGGAGTGGCTTCTTCACATAGATTGCACCTGGGCCTTGGATCAGTCTCCAAGACTACAACTTGCTGGACTGGTGAGGTGGCTGAGCAGTCAAGATGGCCATTCATTCCAGGGGACTCAAGTTTAATTCCCACTGCCTACATGGCTGTTCACAATAACTCCAGTCCCAGGGAATCCAACTCCCTCTTCAAGTCTCCTTGGACACTGTGTGCACAGACATACATGAAGATAAAACGCCCATATACATAACATGAATAATATATTTTTTAAAGTAGTACTTGCCTTAGGGATCAGAGTCAGGGATGGGTGTCCTATGGAGATGCCTCCTTGGTCCCTGCTGTCTAGAGTCTCAGCAGCCATGTGACTCAGAAAATCTGGGCAGCTGTGAGAGGAGTCACCAGAGCCTCCCAGTCTCAGGGATAATAATGAGGGCAGCACTGTGACCCAGGAGGCATCCAGGAAGTCTCCCAGAAGAGGTGACATTTAAGCTGCCACTGGGAGGATACCCACTGAGTCCCACCTGCTGCAGGCAATGAAATGAGCCTGTGAGTGAGGGCAGACTCCTCTGCAAGAGCTTCCTGGCTGGTGCACAAAGCTGTCCCCCTTCCTATCCAAGCTAGGGGCCTTGAGCACAGCTGTCCTTTGTGTCGGAGGTGAGTGGTAGCTCAGGGACCCCTGCAGATATTCAAATCCTTGCATAAAATAGCAATGGAGCATCTGCAGAGCCGTCTTCCTCCCATTACATCGTGTCTGGATTTCTAACAAGGCCTAATGCAGCTAACTGCTATGTAAGTGCTTGTTATGCTGTGTTCTCCAGGGAATAATGACAGCGAAGTGCAGATGTAATTTCTTCTTTTTTTGCTAAGTATTTTTTTTTTTTTTTGGTCCGTTGGTTGAATGAGGACAGCCAACTGCTTTATCATGTATGGGTGGAGAAACTGAGACAAGGAGTAGTTACTTCACCAACTCAAGGTTGTTAAAGTATAAAGGGGCGTGGTCAAGATGGGGACCCAGGTGTACTGTCCTGGTCTCTCCCTGATGTGACAGAGTTCTGCTCTCCCACAAAGTGGGGCCTAGAATGACACTTGTGACAGACCCAATGGTCTGTGGGATGAATTCACAGCACTCAGCCCTTACCCTGACATCTGGAAATAAATGTTTCTGTAGGGAGAAGCGCAGGCTAGCACCTGGGTGGCACACTATGAAGTCAGTGGGACTGTAACACCTTCCACATGTGAGAAGATGAATGTTGAGTTAGGCAGCGCTTCCTAAGTGTCCTGAGGTGAACCCTGGTCATCCCTTGTGACCTGGGAATCGACACTGAATACTCGGCAGCAGAGCCTGTGACCATGGATTTCACAGTCACAACCCCTTCAACCTGAGGGGCACCAAGGCCAGTTCTGCACTTAAGGTGTGTGTCTGGGATGGCCTGGTGTGACCAAATAAAAAGGCGTCATAAGCCCCATCTTCTGTGTCTGTCTCCCATGACTGGGCCCAGCTCCACTCATAGATGGCAGACTGGGTTTTGCTTGCTGTGTTACAGGGGACTGGTGCGGAAGGAAGACCCTGGAGGCTCTGAAGTGGTGGTGGGGGGCTTTCAGGGAGCTGGGAGAACTGATCATAGGCTGGTTATGTATCTGGTCACTTTGGCCCACTGGAGTCAGAAAGGTGCTATCTCTGGAGAGTGGAACCCCTCTGCTCAGAAGTCAGCTGGATCTACCAAGTTCTGGGGTCTGGACAGATCCCAGGAGCCACCAGGACCAATGGGGGAAGGGCAGTAAGTGCCCAGGGTCCTGGCTTTGGCCCGAGTTCTCTTCCCATGGAGGAGCATCTCCTGCCGCTCATTTCCCATGCTGCGCATGCGGCCTTTGTTCCGAGAGCAGCCTAGCATGTCCTCAGCAGACCAGCCACTCTTGGAACAATTTCCCCAGCGCTCAGTAACCAATCTATATCCTGGTCCCAGTGATCGTCCCAGCTAACCAGCCCAGTCCTCCCCAGCATGGCCAACTGCTTCAGAGTGATGGGAAGATGGCCACACTGGTTGTGTGGGATTGCTGAAGGGCACGGTAGACACCAAGGGGGGAGGGAAGGGAAAGTCTGCAGCCCATCCGTTCATCTTTCCATTTCCTATGAAAGGGGTGGTCCTCCTGCCACACCAGTCCCAGTGCTCTTCCAAGGAGCTGAAAACAAGGAACAAGTAACCCAAAGGAAGAAAATAAAGAACAGCCATCCCTGGATCCTTGAAGGAAGGGACTCTCAGAGAGAAGGCTATCCCCCTCCTTCTCGAAGGGCCACACAGAGAGCATGGGTCCTCTAAGCACAGGGAGGGAGCTGGAGGCCCGACTTCCCACGTGGATGTTGCCATGGCTGAACCTGAAACACCTCCAAGGCCTCATCCGGCTTCCAAATGCTCCTAACCAATATGGGAGGTCCCCAAAACGGGGAGAACGAAACACAGAGGAAAGGGACTCAGAGTGTTCCATGAGAATGTCAGGATGCTGCTCTCCTGTCTAGAGCATCTGGCAAAGAGTGAGCGTCCTTGAATCTAGGCTCCATCTCCTGGGATGTATGCAACAAAAAACTGTAGGACAGTCTCTCTCTCTCTCTCTCTCTCTCTCTCTCTCTCTCTCTCTCTCTCTTCTCTCTCTCCTTTTCTCTCTCTCTCCTTTCCTCTTTCTCTCTCTTATCCATCTCTCCATCATGCTCTCGCCCTCCCCCTTTTCCCTTCTCTGTTTTTCTTTTCTTGGAAATGCAAGAAAAGAGAGAAAGCAAGAAGCCTTTCCTCAGCTGATCCTCATGGAGAAGCTGACACCTTGTCTTAGTTAGGGTTTTACTGCTGTGAACAGACACCATGACCAAGACACTCTCATAAGGACAACATCTACTTAGGGCTGGCTTACAGGTTCATAGGTTCAGTCCATTATCATTAAGAGGGGAGCATGGCAGCATCCAGACAGGCATGGTGCAGGAGGAGCTGAGAGTTCTACATCTTCATCTGAAGGCTGCTAGTGGAAGTTTGCTCCCAGGCAGCTAGGATGAGGGTCTTAAGCCTACACCCACAGTGGTATACCTGCTCCAACAAAACCACACCTCCTAGTAGTGCCACTTCCTAATCCAAGCACATACAAACCATCACACACCTCATTCATATATCCCTGAGACTGACATGCAAGACTGGAGGACAGAAGACCACCTGCAGGTGATGTATCGGCAGGTTACAGGGACCACAAAGCAGCCAGCCTGGCTGGGGACTGAGAATGAGGGGCCACTGGCCCTTGCTCCAGCTCCTTCTACATAGTGCAGTGGATAAGGATTGATCATATGTTGGTCATCCAAATACCTAGTGAAATAGTTTAAGTGAGGAGACACTTGCTCTCAAGCATGGTTCAAGGGGACTTAGGTGGCTCATGTGCATAAGCCACAGAGACAACGATGGCTGAAGAAGCCACAGAGACAACGATGGCTGCATCTGCAGCGGGAATATGAAGCAATGCACTTCGGAAGACACAGACAGGTTAGCATAGACCAAACTAGGCACAGGCATAACCTTCAAGACACTTCTGCCCCTCTCCTCTCCCGGCTCTGCTTCTGATGTTGTCTACCCAGTCTTCAGGGACTTCACACCACCACAGCGTGAGGGCTGTCCTGGGCAGAGGCACAGTGGAAGGGGGACAGATGGACGTGCCCTCAGAAGCTAGTGACAGAGAAGGTGGGGCATTAGCTGTGTTGGCTAGTGGAGCAGAGGATGGAGCTGAGCCTGGAGTCCGGCCTGGAGCTGAGCTCTGAGTTGAGCCTGGAGTCCAGCCTGGAGCTGAGCCTGCACAGCCAGCACCTGTTGCCTCTACCTTCATGCCTTCCTTTCCCGCCAGCCCACTGGCCCTGATGCATGTCTGTCTGCGGGGACAGCCACCCCTCCTCACCCACGTGGGGTTTCTATAATCCAAGTCATTTGACACATGGACAATATTTTAACTCAACTCTACCACCATTACGGATTCATTTGACATTCAGTGTGCAGCAATAACAATGAATTTCCTGGGTACTGAATGTCACATCCTTCCACAAGAGCCAGCCAGTGTCATTACCATGCAGAACAGTGTCCCTGGCTGCTCCCCAGCAGACTCTGGACTCCCTGAAGGCCAATGAGCACCCTGGGTACCTAGGCCATTCTACTCACCCACACTGGCGCTGTCCACCAGGAGGACCCACTGCGACTGCTTGAGAATGAGCAGGGTGCATGGCTTCCCATGGGGCCAGCATCCTAGGAGTTCCACATGACTCAACAGTCCATGTAGAGCTGAGACAGTCACCTCTACAGCACCTCACAGACCTTGCAGCTCTGCTCTGCTGGTCTGACCCATGTCCTGTGCTGAATGCCCGGATTTACCTCTCAGCAGAGCCATGGTGTTCCCTCCCTTGTCTTTCAGAAACAAGCTGGGTCTCAGGCTACCCTGTGGAAAGATGAGCATGCTCCTTGGACTCACCTGACACCTGCTCTTCTAGCCCTGAGCCTGTAGGAAGCATCAAGTTCTACCACGTTTCTGTGTTTCTCCTACCAGAGAACTTGGCCATAAGACCTTCCCTAGGGCCTCCCACAAACAGGATATGCAGATTTAGGCCATCCTGTGTTCCAACGACTTAAAGAGGTGGGGTTGCCTTCTGTCCTACAGATGAATAAACTGAGGCTCTAAGAGATACAGTGGGGATTGCAAAGGTTGCTGGCCCCAGACAATGATGCTGGATACCTGCCCACACCTACACCCCACCCCAGGGCCCCATTCCCACCCTCAGCTCTCCTTCAAGCCTCTGCATTGGCAAAACCATCACCATCAAGCTGTTCAGTCTGGTCCTCCCCACTGTCCGTCTGGTCCTCCCCACTGTCCGTCTGGTCCTCCCCACTGTCCGTCTGGTCCTCCCCACTGTCCGTCTGGTCCTCCCCACTGTCCGTCTGGTCCTACCCATTGTCAGTCTGGTCCTACCCATTGGCTCTGGTCTTCCCTCCCCATTAGCACAGGCCGACACGCACCGCCATGTGTCTTCCCAGGAGGCTAACTATCAGATAGGCAGGGCTCTTTTCTTCATGTGTAGACAAAGATCTTGATAGAGAGAAGGCTGTAGGGGCAACAAGGCCAGGAGGGAGCAACGGAGCAGACACAGGCTGGGTGGGGAGACTCATGGGAAAAGCACCTGCCTGGATAAGTGAGACTACCCATGAGCCAACTGCTAACCTTGGTACAGGCCTGGAAGACCTAACCCCCACTCTCCTCCTGGGTTGTGTTAGCATCTTTCCTTGTTGTGGTAGCAAAATATCTGACAAGAACAACTCAAGGAAGGAGGGCTGGCAGCTGGAAGGGACCCACCAGCCCCTGCTGGAGAGTCAGTCAGCAGGTGCAAGAGGCGGCTGGTCACATTGAGCCCACAGTTGGGAAGCAGAGAGTCACGCATGGTAGTTTTCTTCTGGATTCCTTCTCTTTTAATTTTGTGCAATTTGGAACCTGGCCATGCATAAGGCCATCCAGTCAGGGATGTCTTCCTCTTTTAATTAACAGTCCCTGGGGACACCCTCACAGACACACCCAAAGGTGTGTCTATCTAATCCCTTAACTGTTTTTTAATTTAATTAGGTTGACAGTTCAAATTAAACCACGTCTGGGGTAGGAGTGGGAGTCTTGGGCCCAGACATCTGAGAAGGGTAGTAAGGAGAGACCACACCAGTCCCAAGGCCCCAGCATGAGCAGAGATGCCACCTTGGACATAGTGGCCACAGCAGGTGCCACATAGAGCCAGAAGTCCTCCCCATGATCCTTTCCAAAGGTCCAGATCCCCAAGTCCCCAGTGAAACAAAATGAGTAATTCAACCAGCACCTGTAGACTAACTCCTCCTTTAGGTTCACACCTCAGTGAAGACGGAGAACATAGCTGTGTGTCCGGAAGTGAGCTATCACTGTAACAAGTGCGTCAGGCATGTGCCATCACACCGTGCCCCCAAATTAACTCTGAATGTATTCAAGACAAACGTGAGACTTGAACCAATGAAACTCAAAGAAGAGAACCACAGGAGGCAGCCTTGGGCGTGGCTTCCCAGGGAATGGCAGCCTTGGGCGTGGCTTCCCAGGGAATGGCAGCCTTGGGCGTGGCTTCCCAGGTATTAAACTGAGGCAATAGACTGTAACAAGTGAGGGAGGTGCATCAGGACAAAAGGCTCCCACATCACTCAGGAAACAGCCACAGGATGAAGAGGCCATTATGGATTTGGAGAGAGCATTCATTACATTGGGTGTATTTGTGTGTGTGTGTGTGTGTGTGCTGCAAGAGTAGTCAGGACAACTTGGGAAGTCAGTTCTTCCTCTGTGTGTCCTAGCAAACAAGCTCAGTCTGGGCAGCTAGTGACTTTACTGGCTGAGCTATCTCAACAGGCCCGGAGAGAGGATTTGAAAGTCAGACATCAGGTGAGACCAAAATAAATACGGTCAATACAACAGGAAGGAGACACAAAATTTACTGAAAGAGTGGGCAGAGGACCCGAAAGGGCAGATTTCAAAAGACAGATGAATGCCAATAAGCACACAAGAAAGTGCTCAGGACCGTAAGCCATCAGGGCAGTAACAGCCCCAACCACATGGGGACATCGCTTGTTAGAATGGCCCTGCCACCGAGTCTGAAAATAGTGAGAGCTGGCTAGGATGAGAGAAAAGGTGTTACAAATAGAATCCGATGGCTCATTTTCAAAGATGCCTGGAGCTAGCTTCAGTTCCGCTAAAAATGAACAGAAAGCATTAGATCCCCGGGAAAGCGAGCTAATCTACCCATCCCCCAACACACACACCCCAAATGGAAGTTAAAGTCGAAAAACTACAAACAGTCACGCTTGCCTGCAAGGCCGTGCTCCTGAAAAGCTTTAACATAAACAAGGTTTGAAACATACTGATGGGGGCTGCAGAGACGGCTCAGGAGGTAAGAGAACTGACTGCTCTTCCAGAGGTCCTGAGTTCAATTCCCAGAAACTACATGATAACTCACAACATCTGATGATGCCTTCTTCTGGTGTCTGTGAAGACATAGCCCGCAGAGTTTTTGTTGAGCGAGGTATGATGTAAGTGATAGAGGCAAACAGAAGTTCTGAGGGACTCGTAAGGTTATCTTTGTAAAGGGAGGAAAGGCCATGGGTTCAGGGTTGAAGATTTTCTCTGCCCTCAGTCGGGCGTTGTGTTTGCAACAGACTTTGCAAAGTCAATAAAACCCACAGCCTCAATCTCACCACTCTGAGACTCCAAAGCTCTTATTATGAAATGACAGCACTCTTATTATGAAGTGAGGACCAATGTTCCTCACAAGCAGACCACCATGGTGTTGTCTTCTCAAAACATAGAGTAGAGAACTGCCACATAAAGTAGCAATTCTGCTCCTCACCATGTAGTTATCTGACAGAAATGCAGTTAGCATATGGGAGAGATACCTGCACTCTATGCTCACTCGTGAAAGCCAGAATATGACCCAACCTATCAATAGCAGAGTGGATTATTGGATAAAGAAACTATGGTACGTATGCTCGTGACGGACTATTATTTGGCCTTCAAAAATATAAAAGACGAGGTTCTCATTTGCAAGGCTGTGAGTGGACCGGAAGGACACAACGCTAACTGCAATAAGCCAAACGAAGAGTCAAAAACACTTCAAGATCTCTCATGGACCTGAGAACTGAGTTTATACACAGAAAAAGAGAAAGGAAAGGGGTTGGAAGTAGAGAGAAGGCCATGGGTTCAAAGCTACATTTAAAGAGGGTGGGAATGTCCAGAGTCAGAGCATACAGGAAAACTGTGGCTTCTCACTCTGACAACATACTGAGTGTGGGTCTCTTGTATCTCAGGTTCCTGTCACTGACAGAAATGGAGGGCAGAGGGCAAGTGGGTGCAGTCACTCACCGTCTGGGCTGTAGAGCTCTCTTTTCTGTGGATAAGCACATCAGAGTATGGTTTCCTCGCTCTGCTAGCTGTGATGTGTGCTTAGAGTAATGTTAAAGAAGTTGTTTCCCTGCTTGGTCTTTGAAATTCACTAGACTACGAACAAGCGGCATTTGCTGGGTGACAATCTGCTGACAAAGGGAGCTGAAGACTTGGAGGTAGAGAGGTAGAAGGGTAGAGATGGTGTCTACGGACCATAGATTCTAAGCCAACTCCAAGGACCAGAGACAGGTGCATTCTGGAATTTTCACCCTAATGTCAAGGTCTTCCTAGCCAATGCCTTCTCTGAGGTATGCTTAGCTCACAGATCCAGAGGGATGTTTCTGTCCCCGTGTGGTGTGGCTTGGGCCACTTTGTGAGTCCCAGGTAGAACCTAGGCTCTCTGCATGGGGTGTCTGTAACCTTGTGGTAGAACCTGGGCGGGATAGGTCAGAGCGTTCTGCAGAGATTGGGATGGAAGCTGAGGGCATGCCGATCGGTGGGTAGGAATAGGACCGTGCCAGAGGTACAGAAGCCGCCACCTCAGACTCATAGAGGACGTGCCTGAGGAAGAGCTAAAGTGTGCTGCCAGCTGAAGAAACCCCAGGAAAAAGGAGGTGGGCTGAGGGCAGGGCCTCATGTAGGGAGTCAGTAATGAGGCTTTTGCTGGGCTCCCTCCCACCCCCACCCCACCCCAAATCCCACCCCCAACCCCAAAGCAAGCAGCTATCCAGAATACCACACTTCAGAGGGACAGGAAGTGTGAGCCTGAGATTCAGGGCATTCCAGAGAGAGGGGCCAGGACCAGCAAGCCACACAGCAGCCCTCAGGCACAAGGCCTTGCATCTCCCTCTCTCCTTCCTGCTCCCTGAGGCCATGCAACATCTCCTGCCGGAGCACAGGATCCTGGTTTGTGGTCTGGTTGGTGTAGGACTGAGATTTGGAAACGCAGTGACCACATGGCTTCCTGTGACCCTCTGCTATTTCCCCGGGCACAGTGCAGAGTGCACACGGTACTGGACTCATCGACAAAGAATCCCATGGCTGCAATGAGGGCCCAGAATAGGAGTACCTTGACGCCTGGCAGTTGCCTAGCAACTGCGATGAGTCCCAAAGACAGAGCACCTCCAGGTGGAAGAGTAGTCTGGGGGCTAGTGAGGACCGCGTGCTCTGCCTGTCCCCCGGCTCTGCTTGCCTCTGCTGGGCCCCACAGATAGGAGCACGGGGGCTCCACGGCCCATTGGAGAGTCGATGGGCCTCGCCCAGCTCCCCACGCCAGGCAGCTGCCGAACAGTCAGCCTGTTGCCCCGGCATGTTGACATACACAGCCTTATTACCTGGCTAATTAGAGCCCAGAGGATAGCCCATCCCCCACTTTCACCATCAGTCCCTGCAAGCAGCTGCTCAGGCTGCTGCTCCCTGAAAGTGGGGTCTACCAGTCCTATAACCATGGTGCACCCCACACTACCATGCTTCCTCGTCTCCTGAGATCTCATGGTTGCTTCTTTGCCCTGGACTAACCCACGAGGATGGGTTTCTTCACACCCAAGATCTCTTCAATGGAGTTCTCTAAGTCTCAGCATGCCACACGTCCGCCGATCTCCCCAGAGCCTGGGCTTTCTCATCAGGGAAGCAAGCACAGTAATTGTCTCCGTCCTGGTTCATCAATGAAAAACAGGAATGTCATTCCCTAGCCATCTAGCCCCCAGGGACTCAAACGGCCTTTGTAAAACTTGACTTTCCCTGACCTGAATTCCGGATCTCCTCAGCTCTGACAGTGTCCAATAAATAACTCCATGTTTCATGAGTGATGGCAAACCCCAGAACAGCTTTAATTTTGCAGAGCGATAAATTAACTGCAATGTTGGCCTCGTGTGCACGATTAAACTCTTTTTATAGCATTGCGTTGCTTTACGACTGGGCGGTCTGCACCTCTCAGAATTCTTGGCAGAGTCCTCTGTAGTCAGGCGGACCTTCTCGGCCTGAACCCCAGGTGGGGAAGCTGGTGCCAGGTGCCCTTGGGAATCACAGACCTGAGCTGCTGGGTCTAGGGCCCAGAGAGAGGCTGCCATACACTCCTCCAGCCCAGAGGTGGCGCTGCAGGCAACTTTTGGAATTAGCATCTTTTCTTGTTCCTTTCGTTTTCTCCTTCTTCCTGGCCTTTCTATGTGTTCATCTTCTCTATCCCATGTATTTCCTTCTCCACTTGTCTGAATGATACAATGAGCATTTATATGTTTTTCATCGCTGCTTTGATCTGAATGTTTGTGCTACCAAAGCTCACTGGTTACAATCTCATGCCCAGTTCAATGGTCTCAAGGGGTGGGGCTTTAGGGAGTGATTGGCGCCATTTTAAAAGGCCAGAGGGACTCCTTCCTTCCTCTGGGTGAGGAATAACACGGTGTTATTTATGAAGAACTGGCCTTGCTAGACTCAGAATCTTTCAGCCCCTACCAACCTCTAGAACAGTAAACAATGCATTTATGTTTTTATGAAGGTCCTCTTTTGTAGCAGCCCTAATACACCCAGGCAGCGTTTGTTGATACATTTTGATGCATTTATTTTCAAAGTTAAAAAAACTAACCAAAGTTCTTAACTGGTTCAGTAAAACAAGCAAAGAAATAATTGTATTGGGCAGGGCACAGGTTCATTTAAGTAGACGGAAACTACACATTGTTCAAACTGATGCAAGAGTCTACCCAGTTTGCAACACACAAAATCAGTATCTGCAGTTCAATTGCAGGTCTTCACAGTAACTATAGTTGGAAATTATCTTTTAAGATGCTGTTCATAGAAGCAACCAAGAGTACTAAATATTTAGGACTAAAACCAACAATAAATGTGAAATTATTTTATGGGAAAGTTATTTTTTTTAAAGCCTTTACTGAAAGACATTAAATAAAACCCAAAGAAAAGATGAGCCAGACCACATGCTTCCTAAAGAACATATGTACTGTGCTGGGCTGGAGAGAGCCTTCAGGCAGCCCATGGTTAACTGTAAGTCCAGCTCCAGGCGATCTGACTCCCTCTTGTGGTCTCCACGGGCATCTACACATCCATTCACATACCCACAGATGCCAACACATAATTCCAAAGTAAAGTAAATCTTATTAAAAGAAATGTAGAGTGGATTTCATAGTGTCAGTTTTTCTGGAAATGATCTAGAAACTTAATAAAGAGGTTAAAAAACAAAAACAAAAGTTATTTCCGGGAAAATTATTAAATGGATTTTTGTTTCTATATAAGGTTAAAAGCTTGATGCTAGCCAAGAGAGTCTTAAACAAGAAGCATGAGCCCTGTTGCCACCACAGTCAGATTGGAAAACAAGGTCGTGTGACACAGAAAAAATCCATCTGCAGAAACCAAAAGTGTAATTTGTGATAAAATAAACAGAATGGATAGGATTTTGTAATAAGATGCCTCCAGTAAGAAATAGCAAAAATGAACCACATACTTAGAAGCCAGTTCTAAGAGATTGAACACATAAACATAACCAAAAGCTAAGAAGGTAACCTGGTTTGGTGGCACATGCCTTTGATCTCAGCACTCAGGAGGTAGAGGCAGGCCGATCTCTGAGTTAGAGGCCAACCTGGTCTATAGAGTGAGTTCCAGGATAGCCCTACATAGACAGACCTGTTTCAAAACACAACGCAGAACAAAAGCAAACAATCTGCTGAGGTTTGGTCTGTTGCTGTGTATTTTAATTCTAAATACTGCTCCCTCCCAGGCCTGGTTGGCCCCAGAGACATGAAAATTCACACATACATCAAGTAATACTATGTAACCTTGCTCCTTAATTTAAAACTATTAGTTAAATAAAGATGCTGACAGCCTATAGCTGGGCAGAAGAGAGACAAGCAGGGTTTCGGTTCCCAGGCTTGGGGTCTGAGGAGAGACCATGAGGGAGAGAAGAGAGATGGTGGAGAGAAAAGATGCTATGGGGTAAGTGAGTCATGAGAACATGACCATGAGGTCTGGCCAACTGGAGTTAAGGGCTGCCCAGATGGAACATGACAAGTTATAACTCAGGATTATTGATGGGGAAGTAGATTCTAATAGCTTAGAGGGCAGATATCTGCCCAGCTCTAGTGCATTAAAGGCTTATTAAAATATAAAAGTTGTGGGAACTGAATGATCAAAGGTGGGATAGAAACCTCCAATTAAGATGAAATATTTACTACAACACAACCAAACAACAGCAAAAACCCTGGAAGACCAAAAAGGAGCTAACTGTAATGGAAAGGTTGTAGCAAAGACAACTTCATTGAAACTAAGACATTCAGTTCAGAAATGAAACCATTGAAATTGTGAGAAGAGAAATGACAGTTTGAAAGAATACAGCTGTCAGCAACAAACACGTGGATATACAAAAGAACACACAATCGGTGGAAGATAAAGGTGTCCGCTAGGGAAGGGTGCAGAAACGAGAGAGGTAGGGACACTTAGGTACCAGGTACTCAGGGACAGACGGACAAGCCAGGGAGTTCTGACACAGCCTGAACAAATACCTGCAGCCTCCTTCCAAATCCCAACCCTAATGACAAGAGGCAGGTTTTCTGAAACAGATGAAGCCCTAGGAGAACAGAATGGAGCAGGGAAGAAGATGCATTATCCACACCAGACCGAGCCGTAAACAACAAACAGGAAGCAGAGAAAACAAACACAAGATTTTGGAAGCTTAGAAACAGAACGTGGAATCTGCCTGAGCAGACTTGAGAAAGACAAATTCAGAGCCAGGAAGGGAAAACTGCGAACGCGCTGATTTGTTCCCAAGAATATTCAACAGGAAGAAGTTGGCAGCCCCAGGTGTCTCTAGGACTAGGGAGGGGAGGTGGTGGCAGGGCCTGGCGTATGGAGTGGCACGTAGCACAGGATGGCACAGCCAGTATGAGGCCACATCACCAGGGGACGGAGAAATCCAAGTCCCATTTAGAGGAGCTGGGCCAGGGACTGGGATTCCTCCAAATGGTCTGATCACTCCAGAAAATATCTGGTGATTTCTAGGGGTGAGTAAAGTTATTTTCCACGTGACCCAGCAATTTTATTCTTGATCATTCACACACAACCCACTCCAAATTAGAAGCTAAGTCCATATCCCACTTTATACACTATGGTTTACTACAGTTTTATCTAATAGCTCTAAATCTTCTATAAGCCAATAAAGTGTACTACAAAGGCTAATGGATCCAATAAAGTATGGTCCAATCACACCGTGGAACACAGCGTATGAAGGGGAAAGGCTGCGGGCGTGTTCAGTAGCTCAGGAGTTCACATGGTGACAGAGCACATCTCACTCAGCCTCTGCCTCTGAAGGTGACTGGAGACAGGAGAACACCAGGGAGAGGACGCCTCAACTCTAAAGTAAATTGATTTCCAACCCTCATCAACACTCCAAGCCTGAACGAGCCTGGGAGAGACCCATAGATGATTATATTTCATTACAACACTTTTAGTGCTTGCGAATTTTGATTTTTAAAATATACTCGTGTTCAGTAATCTATAATTTACTAGATAGGGCTATGTTAAATTAAACCGTACCCTGAGCATTCCTACTCTGAAGAGATAAAACTCAAAATGCTCCAAAATACGAGCCATTTTGAGCACTAATACGACATTTTAAAAGGTTTTTATATTGCAGACGCTTAACCTGTAACATCTATGCAAATACTATGTAAATCAAGAGACTCTGAACCTAGTGCTTCTGGTCCCAAACACTTTGGATGAGGGTTACTCGGCAACGTGAGAGCGGAACAAAATTATTTCCAAATATGCATTTCTCAAAGATAATTGCCTCCCGTGTGCCCCTTCCTAATTAACCAGCTTTGGAAATGTTCCTTTAAAATGAGGAAGTAAATGAGGAAGATATGGGATCCTTGAGGGAAGGAAATGTGTCTACCTGCACAGCGGTGAGGGAAGAGGCTTGGTTGACCAGCTCAGCTGAGAGCAGCCTCCCAGAAGACAAGGCGGCCATCACCAGTCTCCTGTTGGTGACCAGCCCTTTATTTTTAGAAAGCCATAGGAAAGCTCCCGCCAACAAGACAGCCAATCAAAAAGAAAATAGAAAAAGACTGAATGAGACACAGAGACCAGGGAGCCTGCCCTGTTGCTTCGAAGAGAACGGGCAGAGGGATTCAGAGTGAAGTAAACAGCCAGCTCAGGCCAGGAGAGAAGTCTGCAGAGACCAGTGAGGAAGAAGGGTGTATCATAAAAGGCATCAGAAGAATGAGCAACAAGTGGGGGCAGGGGCCCAAAAGCAAGGCAATTGTTGACTTCAGGAAACACAAAAGGCAAAAAGGAAACACTGTTGAATTGAAATAATGAAAATTATTCATAAATAAATCTAATATAACTATGTTGAGAAAACACGGAAGAAACAAAGGGACTGGCAGAATATAAACACAACGTTTTTGTTCTACTGTAATGGGAATTTTTAAATTATGTCTTAATTTAGAAGGTAGCCATATAGACAAAGCTGTTATAACTGTGGATGTGTGAATGCCCAAAATAAAATATTTTAAAAACTTCAGAACGTTGATTCTAGAAAGGAGAGTGGAGGAACCTGGAAAAGACCAGTAGATGATTCTGTCTCATTACAACACTTTCAGTAATTGTAATTTGTGATTTTTAAAACATACTTGTTTTCAGTAATATGTAATTACTAAATAAGGCTATGTTAAATTCTATTTACTTCTTAATTCAAAATGAAGCAACAAAGGCCACCAAGAAGATTCATCGGTAAAGGCGTTTGCCCTGCAAGCCTGGTGATGCACACACACACACACACACACACACACACACACACAGGGACGCGCACTCACACTCGCTTGTGCACACACACTCAGGCCAATCACAGGGAAGAATGAGGTGGGTGCAGCAACATCAATTCTTAGCCACAGCAGTTAGAGTTACAGCTTTTCTCAAAAACAGATCACACTTAGCAAAGTTGTCACACACACATGGCCAGTGAGCCCAGTTTCTCTCCTGGAATACGCTGTCTCCTACCTCCACCTGCACACTCCCCATCTCTTCCGGGCCTTGGCCATGTCTCCACAGGTCAGTCTCCTGCAGATTGTGAGGCAGCCAGGAGTCCTAGCCCAGGCTTCTAGCACCCCAGGCTGATTCAGGATCAAGATCACACCCCCCATCCCTGTTTGTGGGGTAGATATCTTTGGCTAAAACTCTGGTAATGAAACCCAAGAGTGTGTGTGTGTGTGTGTAGGAAGTGTTCTTTTGGGATGGAGTGGATGTCCTTTCTGGTTTTCTATGTCCTTACATTTTAGAACGTAGAATGACTAGTGCACTGGCAGCCATTTTGGACCACACTGTTGCCTCAGGAAGAAAGCCACACAGAGAATCAAGAAAAGTGACGGGTCCAAGGTTTCTGAGGCTGAAATGCCCCACAGCTGCCCTCCGCCGACCCTCTTCTGACTCTGAAGTACAGAGAGACATGCACTGAACCCGTGATTACCTGGACTCTTCTCTTGTATACAGCAAGAGTATGATTCGAATCCCAGTTAGAAATAGGATGCCAAAGGAAGTCCCCTGAAAATAAACGGCACATGGACTTCAAGTTCCCTTGAAGTGTCCTCGTGGATCAGAAAGGGAAACCACATCCTGTGTGTGCTTGTGGCTCTCTTGGCACTGTACACTGTGCTTTTTGGGAAAAGGGTCCTGCCCACAGGGACCCTCTCCTCTGTGTTCTAGAAGATTACAGCCAGACAGCATGAGGCATGCACAAGATGCTGGCAGGAAAGTGAGGATGGGTCCCTCTCTATGTCTCTTGAATCAGGAAACAGAGGGCCATGGAAGCCTAGGACACAGCTGGTGCTTGTCTCTGGTCTCCCCACCCCCAGGCTTGTGGGCCATCCCCTGAGGCTAAGGTCCTCATGTCCCCATGCCTCTTACCCACCAATCTCTGTCCCTCCATCTGCTCAGACAGAGCACTCGAGCCCTGCCTGAGGCCTAGACAGGTGGCAGGCAGTTGCTTACCTCCTGAAGGCAGTGGAGATACCTGAGGGCCTGGGAATTAAAGGGAAGTGGCAACACCTGCGCTCGGGAACTGTTCCGGGCTTGCTATGTGTCTCACCTGTCCCAGTGTCACACCCATGGGCTCTCTGCCTAGCTATAACAACGACTGCAGGTGGTTCTATCTCCAAGACTTCCCTGTTCCCTTGAGTCCCAATTTTGGCTACGCTCCGTGCCAGACTGAGAGGAGGGAAAACCAGGTGTGCTAGAGTTGAGTGGGGCAGGGTGCCGTGGCCTGGAGGGTCTTGGAGCCCAGGGATCCAGTCAGGCAGACCTGAGCCCTGCCCCATCTGGACACACTGCCTGGCTGGAAGGACAATGTCCTCTGAGAAATCTGAATGTTTCTTCTGATGGGAATCAAACGGCCGAAGGGCCCTAGAAATGGTCACAGATTGTGGCCTGGAGAAGCCCGCCCTAGCCACAGAGGTGGGAGGGTCACAGAAGGTCAGAGAGGGACTGTTTAAGACAGGGACAGTGAGGAGTGCCAACCTAGAGTGAGCCTGTGTACAGGGGTGGTGACAGTATGGACCTGTGAGGTAAGAAGCAGGTAGCTCAGAGAGACGGGTCTGGAAAAAGTACACCAAGGGATAATGGTGACTGTTCATACAGAGGAGGGCAGAGATGAGGAAATTAAATAATCCTGCCTGAGTGGGCAGCCCCATGCCAAGGGCCAGAGCAAGAACCTGTGATAGCCTTGGGTAGCCATCTGCCCATCCAGTGCTAGGCTCCCTGTACTCGGCAGCTCCAGATGACCCTCCTCATTGTCTGTCCCCATGCCCGTTCCTGACCAGAAGCAGCTGCAGTCACTCAACGCAGTGGTCTCCAACATCAGCAAAATAAAGATGCAAATCAATCCCCTGACCAGTCTCCACACCCCCGCAACACCCCATGTCCCTCACTGTCCCCTGCCCACGGCGACTTTGAATTTTAAATTTCATTTTCCCACCACTTTTCAATAAATGCTTTTTCCCCGAGATGTCTCGAGTCCTGACCTTATAATGCCCGAGTTAAAAGGCAGTGTCTTGTTTCCAGCTGCAGATAATTTACTTCTGAATGGTCCAATTACACGGCAGCCAGGGCTCCACTGGGCTTCGCAGAGACGGCGCTGCTGGCCCAGGAGATAATGGTATTGCAGGCAACATAACTGTTGACTGACTTGGCCTGTCATTGCCTGCACCAGTGGCTGGTGTCCAGAGGCACTGGGAAAGGTGGACAGGCTGGGCCACCTGTGAGGATCCCTGGAGGGTCCTTTCGCTTGCCCAGAAAACAAAGGCTCTCTGTTGGCAGGACCATCTGCTTGATTCCCCCAGGGAGTCCCTGCATGGTACCCTGCTCCACCTCTGCCTGCCAACACCAGCCAACAAACGGTAGTGCATGGATGGCTTCCGGCCCTATGTTCAAATGAGCTCAGCTTGGGAATGTAAAGGGAGATTTAAAAACATGGTGCAACAATGTAAAACCGGACCAACCACAAGCCCCGATTAAGTTCAGCTCTACCCTGGTGGCCCTGTGTACCTCCCTCGACTTAAGCCCTGAATGGTTGGTGTAAAGTACCTGTGCCTTCACAATGAAATGAACAGGTAAGCTCAAAGAGCAAGCTTCTCTCACAGTTCTTCCCCCAAGCAAGGTATTTAGGTTTCTTGGTGGTTTTGCATCAAAGAGCATCTAAATCTCTGTGATTCCACTTTAAAGCCCCCAAACACCTCATTATCATTCTTGAAGGAGTCAGCGATGCTCAGCTGAAGAGAGAGCCAGTACTCTGGCGCTGTGCATGTACCTGTGATTAGCGGAGACTCGGGACTTTCAAAGAATGCTGTAAATACCCTACCTTTCCCATAGGGAGACGGAGCTTCTACCCCTGGAATCTGAGTGGTCAGGCCAAATGACAACGGACCCATCTCAGGCCAGAACTTTCAGGAGACAAGCATCTCCTACCTTGGAAGAAGTATGTCTGAGTGCTGCATAGACTACAAGGGGACTCATGTGGACATCTCACGCGGACATCCACAGCAGATGCCTTTAGAAAGTCCATGGAGGCTGTGGAAGTGGCCCCAGGGCGAGGCCACAGGGACAGTCATAAATGCGGCCATGAGAGAGGTTCTTCAGGGAAAAGAATCAGATGTGAAGACTTGAGGACCTAGACAGACACTCCGATGCATCTGCCACCTGCATGACCCCAGATCTCCACACCAGCCAACTTGAGGCTCCTGTGTGGAAGAGGAGCCATGGCCGAGAAGGTCCACAAGGCCGGCTGAGTCCTCCCTCAGGGAAGCACACAGGTTGTGATTTTAGGATACCATGTGACATAATCATGACCTACTCTTTCCCTGCTATGATAGTCCAATTGGGGAAGGACAGTCTACACTTCAACCCACAGGGAGCCAAAATGGGGACAAGGATGACTGGATAGCCTATTCAAGATGGCCCGTCTGTGTGCAGCTGAGTTAAGAGAGAAGAGAAGTCTCCTATTCAAAAGGATGAAGCTTTGCGAAGATAAATTGGGTGTTCTGTGCCTCTTCCTTTAGGGGTGAGCTTTCCCAGTTACAACATGCTCCATGGTGGATCTCCACTTCAGCTGGAAGGCTACCTGGGCCATGTACCAATTTAAGTGCTACAAAATCAGTGGTAAACCAGCAATGTTCACATCTTCTCCTGAGGTGGCCTCAGCTGCTACTCCTTGTTCTGACTTGCTCACTAGGAACTCTGCTTCAAAAAGCCCTGGCCGCCTCCTGCTCACAGTCCCACCCACTCAAGCCCCCCGGGTCCTCACAGAGCTGAGGGAAGGGAAGGACAACTCCCTCCTTCCCAGAAAATGGACTCCAGGAAGAGCAGCACGTGGTTTCCACAGCCCGGTCAGCTCCACGCCAGCTCCTTCAGCTCACACGGGGCCCAGCCACTCATGCACAGTGAGAACAAAACCAGGGGAGTTCCCCGCAAGGCCAGCTGAACCCATGTTTTTAAGTGGGAAGAGGCTTCCAGGGGCGGCGCTCCCCTGAGACTGAGGTGTTAGGGACGGAGGGATAAGTGCTGGAGTTGCCAGGGAACTAAGCACACAAGTGCATCCAGGTGGACGGAGCTGTGACAAGCTCATTAGACAGCAAAGAGGATTGCCCTGAGGCTCCACTTTCAGGAGGCTCTGCCAAAGTTGGGATCAGCCAACATGGGGCTCTGCCAATGCAGAGCTCAGCCACCAGGAGCCACCATTCCTGCATCCCTACTGGCTTAGAGGCATCCTGAGATGGATGCCTGTGAGATCTTGGAATACTGCCAGGGGCAAGTAGCTGAGCTCACCTGATGCAGGTGAGTTGCACCGGGCCCAAAATGGCTGGACCTCCCAGCTCACACTGTAAGCTGGAACTTGATGACCCAGGCCTTCCAAATTAACAGTAGGCCAAAGAGGCGATGTCAGCTTAGGAGTCAGCCTTGTCCCCAGCCATCCTTCCAGGTCCCCTCCAGGTGGGGGGGTGGGGGTGGGTAGAGTCACTGGTGGCTGTTGCAAACCTTCACACACATCCCCTCTTTAGACTCTTCCTGGCTTTTCTAAGATGCCAGAGGTGGGGCGGAGAGCAGCTGGCCTGTGACTCCCAGTCTTCACATCACTGTGGGGTCTGAACATCTGCTGTGCCACCGACACGAACAGACTTTATGAAACCAAAATGCAAATGGCCCCAAGATACAAGCAAAGAACCTCGGCTTCCTGGACATGAAAGGAATGTTAATGGGGGCCACAGAGAGATAGGTCTGCCTGCCATCTCCCTGGCTGGCTCACTTAGACACAGGCATAGGCACTGGGACAATGCCAACAGTGTGCCCAGAAAGAGGGGTCAAAAATCATAGATTGAAAATGCAGATACCCTCTCCAACTGCTGCTCCTCTGAGTCTGTCCAGAGCCATGCCAAACCCAGGTGCCCTGCTGTGGGCCGCTCACACAGGCCGAGTGGCTAAACCCAAAGCCAGAACGCCAAATGGGGAGACATGGTAGAGCCCAGCACCTTATTTAAGAAAGGATAAACCAAACCCAAGTCAAGTGGAAGAGGAGGGAGGGGGCGGGGAAGAAGTCTGGCTGCTCCAAATGTCTGGATGTGGCCTTCATTGTGGTTTGAGTTCAAAATCTTGTAAATATTTCAAGTAATTACGAACAAAACTAAATCATTAAACTTCTGCTCCGTTATAGACACTGTGAGGAGAAAGGAAAGTCACAGATGGGGAGAAAATCTTTGCAGAACGCTAAAGCTGACAAAAGACTGGCATCCAGAAAATACAAACACGTGCCGGATTGAACAATAAGACCGGAGTGCCGCCCAAGATCTGAGCAGACATCTTAGATTGACAGCAAGCGAGTCTGCTAGTCACGTTTCTCGTTTCTGTGGCCAACATGTCTAACCAAAGCAGCTTGGGGAAGAAAGGAAGGGCTCACGGTTCGAAGGGCTCACAGCTCAAAGGTGGAGTCCATCACGGGTGGGGGTTGGGGGGAGGCTTGATTTATCTCGTCACCAGCACCCACAGTCAGGGAGTCAGAGAGAGGCGAGCGCTGGTTCACACCTCACTTTCTTACATAGCCTAGAATATTCATCTGTAAGCCCTGCAGCTATGTTCCAAATGACTTACACCAAAAGCCCGCACACAGGTGTTCACCGATGCTTAGTTCAGAATGGGCAAAGCTGAGAAGGACATAAAAACGTCAGCAGATGGATAATCACACCTGGGGAACAAGAGACCAGGGACTAGCAATCGTGATAAGGAGTGAGTGACCACAAGCATGGAAAGCCATGGCAGGAACTCAGGTGCGTGCCTCAATGGAAGAAGCTCGTCTGAATGGCTGTGTGACTCTGTGATTGCCACCTTGATCCGAAAGATGCAAAACTGGAGCCCGTGAAAAGCTCACGGCATGGACATGAGTGGGGAAGCGGAGTTAAACCCACCTCCAACACACACAACACGCAGTGTGGAGGGGAACAAGAGAACTCCCATAGCACAATCTCCAGTAGGGGAAGCAAACGCAGGTCACCATCCATTGTGACGCTGAAGCACATCCATGCACTCCCATCCCAAGGGAAAGACTATTTCTCAATGGAGACTGACTCTCCTCCATGGGGTGATGTCCCGTATCCCCCTGCACTCTGCCTAACTCCTATACGGTGGCTTTCTTCTTCCCAGTGTTTTCAACTAGTGACTTTCTTTCCCTCCTTCCTCTCACTGTGGGCTTTCTATCTCCTTTACTCCAAGCCAGAAGTGGTTTCACCAATCCAACTCCCTTCAAAGCTAGGAAAGTTTCTTATTTGCCTAATTACACCTTCCTCCAAATCCCAAAAGCCTTGTCTATAGTTCTGATTTAAGCCACTTTAAAAACAAAACAAAACTCTGGGTGGGTTTGAGAAGGAGAGAGAGAGAAAGACAGAGAGAGAGAGAGAGAGAGAGAGAGAGAGAGAGAGAGAGAGAGACCACGCGGGAGCCCTCAGAAGTCAGAAGAGGGCATCAGATGCCCTGGCGCTGGAGGGACAGGCAGTTGTGAGCTTCCCGGCATGGATGCTGGGAACTGCACTTAAGCCTTCTTCTGGAAGAGCAATACACACTCTCACCTGCGGAGCCATGTCTCCAGCCTCTGCTTTGAGGTGCTTCTTTCTCCATCTTGGCCCCTTTGTGAGACTGCCACAAGACAAAACTCTCAGAAGTCTCCTTGGCTGAACAATCGGGCACAGCTTCAATCTTTTGAAAGCCCTAAGGGGTCTGACAGCCACATGCGTAAGTTGATCGCTGGATTCAGGATTCCCTTAGTTGGAGGACTGGGTCTGAGACAGTTTCATTTTCTGGATGAGCAAGTCTGATATATGAACTGCATGGTCCTTTCCCATGGCCTCTCTCCTCCTGGACCATCTCCAACAGGACAAGCTGACTGACACCTCTACTCTTCCATCTGACTTCTCTCTCTTTCTCTCCATATACTGTGTGTGTAGTAGTGTGTGGGGGGGGTGTTTGTATGATACACACAATTTTTCAAGTTACATAGACAACAGCTTTGCCATGTTTGGTCCTATACTAGAGTCACCCTTTTTCTACCTCCAAAGTTCCTTCTCCAGCCTCTACCTCCCAGAGGCCCCTTCAGAAGTACTCTGAACCTGTTAGAAGGAACATGGCCTCACCTCAGGGTCAGCCAGTTTCAGGTATCCAGACACAGCCACACACTGTTTCAATCAGCCACGGGCCTCAACACCTCTGCTTAGAGCATGACATCACCTGGTGATGTCATAGCTACCATGGTCTGTGCCAGCACATCCCAGCAGCAGTACCATCCACAGACACATTTCTCATATGTCCCCAGGGCTAAGTGACACATGCCAGTAAGCTAGTAAAGCAAATGTCAGTGTCAGTGACACAGAATGATGTCAGTGTGTCAGAAGGTGGGAAGTGTTGCCCTCAACAATGAGAAGCCTGTGGAAACTTTATAACCAGGCTGGTGCCCTACATGTACTTACCAGTGGAACACCACGTAAGGGAGAGCTGGGAGACAGATGAACTCACCAAGCTGGTAAATCTAGGATATGTTCTCGCTAAGATCCTGAGCCCAAACCTAACCAGATCAAAGAGCAAGCTCTGCACACACACACAGCCAAATGGCAGGACAAACAGCCCCTTGGGGCATAGCATATGGCAGGATGTGGGGACATCTGATGGTTCCACACTCCTCTAGATAAGTACGCATCTGGAGTGAGGCACTGAGACCCTGTGGTGGCCATGCTGGTACACCAAGCTTCTTTGTGGCCATAAATCACCTCAAGATGCACGCTAAGGACTCAAACAGGAGCACTCTGCCTTAAAGGAACCTGTATGACTGCATGCAAGTGCGCAGACTTCTTTGGAAGATACAAGCTGGGCCCTGTACTCAATAAGCTGGCTCTGTACTATTTCATAAAGCACCACGGTGAAACATTCAGACTTCTGTGACATAGAATTCATGTGTGAAGTTGGCCACTGAAGACGTCCAGGGCCACAGCAGGAGGGCAGGACAGTCCAGGGCAGGAGGGCAGTCCGGGGCCAGTTAGTGACAGATCAGAGAACATTTCACTGGACAACAGGCCACTGACATGACTCACAGAAATATTCTCAGTAGGACAAGGCCATGCTCAACCCTGAAGCCACCGTAGGACCTTGAGTATGGAACAGCGGCTGATGGCTGGAGAGCTCAGTAGGCCTGGGCATGCCTGAGTTTGAACTTGAGAAACTGCTCCAGGTGGACAGCCTCAGGCTCTGGGGGGAGCAGGGTGCTGACGAGCTTCGTCGGGCCATAGAAGAATGTGTCTCCACTATGAGCAACTTGGACACTCAGGAAGGATGAGGAATGGGGGTGGGGGATGATTCCCCCACTATTCCAGATGGTAGGAGAGGGAAGAGGCCATTGACAGATTTTTGCTACACACAGTTCCTTGGAGGTGTGCATGCACACAGGTAGACTTGTTGGTCCTGTATGTTTGTGTGATCATGTATGCTTGTGTGCTATACACATAGAGAGTGGGGAGAGGGAAGGGAGAAGGAAAAGGGGAGGGAGGAAGAGGAGAAAGAGAGAGAGAGAGAAAGAGAGAGAGAGAGAGAGAGAGAGAGAGAGAGAGAGAGAGAGAGAGAACATTCTGTCTATCAATAAGGGTCCTAATAGGAGAGCTGTCCTCTCTTGGAGATTAAGAGAGAGGCGTTAAGACGGAGCATTTACAGGTTAAAATAAAGCGGTGAGGCCGACGGAGCTGGGTAAATTCCTGAAGAAGGAGCTTGCAAGAGCACTGTCTGGGAAGCTCGCTAGCACACTGTGAGCAACCAAAACCCCGGCCCTGTGGAACCTGAGTGATTTCCCCTCATTTCTGGGTCTTTTGTGGCTGCCAGGGATTCACAGTTCCCCCTGAATAAAGATTTCAGATTCCTCCACCCATCACAGGACAAATGGTGGCAGCAGCCTCTAAGGACATTGCTGCTGTCTTCTGATTGGTGGCTGGGGGTGTTCTTCATCTGCTTTCACTCCCACACTCAGAACAAGGAGCTTCTGGAAGGCTCAGTCCCAGTGGAGAAACCCACACTGCACAGCTGCCCTCAAGACATGAAGCCGATGGCGCATCTGCCAGAGGGCTGTGGCCCTTGGACACCAAGATCCTTAAGAGCAAAATGAGACCTTGGGTAGCCACTGTCAGATGACTCCACGGATGTCTGGCATCTAAGATCCTGGGGTAACAGAACTACCCTTCATTCACAGGGTATCCTTACAGTGTTTCTGTCTTTCTGTCCCCGTCTTAGAATCCATGTGACACCTGATTTCCTCAATCAAAACACAGATGCTCTGTCCCTCTACTGAAAACACATAAAGTATATTCCAGAAGGGAAGCTGAGCTCAAGAGCTGGTGGGCCCTCAAGGGGAGGCAAGGCCAGATTTTACAAAGACAAAGCCCCAGGTGGGCCTGCCCCCAGAGCGCTTCCCCTTCCAGACCTGGGGTTCCTTTCCTGCAGGCCGAGATGGTTCTGGTATTGAGCACAGGTTCTGATGCTACTGAGCTCAAAGTGTCAGGGCTGAAGCCCACCTGAGCCCAGGGACGCACAGGCTGGCTCAGGCGGGCTTCGCTGGCTCAGGCAAGGTTGCACAGCACAAACCCAGTTGCTATGTAATTAACTCGGAATGTAATGAGCAATAAAAATACAATTATACTCCTGTAATACATTAAGCCTCCGTGCTTTCTTAAACCACTTAAAAGGCCTCATGCTCGCTGCCGAGACAAGCACACAAGGGGGGTGGTGCTTCGCAAAGGCTCTCAGAAGCTTCTCTATCCAAGAGACCACAGAGGGCCTGGGGGCACTCGACTGACTCAGAGACTCAGTGGAGAGGCCTTACTGCAGGAGAGATGGATTCCCAGGAGTGTGGGCTCCCTCCAAGGGGCTCCCTCCTGAGATGAAGTGCCAAGGACTGGGGCATAGCATAGGCCTAGCCACTAGGCACTCATAAGCCTACCCACCCATGTGCACAAATATTCACAGAAGCACTAACTACCGCAGCCAAATGGTGTTGATGGGTGGGTCTGGACAGACTCGGTGAACACACAAGAAGAGCTGCTCTGTTGCAGAAAGAGCTAGTTTAAGAATGTCACTGTTCTGACAGGAGCCTAACTGTGAGGAAACTCAGAAGCACAGGAGTCCTCAGGGTCACATAGCACAAACCTGAATCAAGCAAGTCCTGAATAGGGGAGTCCTTGGAGCCTAGAGTGACTGGTGGCTGCCAGAGGCGGGACAGGGTTAGAAATGACTGCTCTTCAGGGTGACCAAAAACAAGACATGACCTGCTCTATGATGCTGACTGCCCAAGGCTGTGATCACGAGCTTCCCAGCAGTGGTCCATGAAGATCTTGATATGTTCTCGCTAAGATCTGAGCCCAAACCTAACCAGATCAAGAGCAAGCTCTGCACACACACACAGCCAAATGCAGGACAAACAGCCCTTGGGCATAGCATATGGCAGGATTGGGGACATCTACAAATGCTAGAGGATGTGGCCCTCGTAGATTCAACCTTTACCTGCCAGGCAGCTCTGGCCCCGTAGCCTGTCTCCCCCATCCTCCCCTGATGCCTTATCATCAAGCAAGCTTACAAGGGGCTCGCCAAGCCTCAGTATCCCCATCCAGGAGAGGGGGTCCCACAGTCCTGCAGGCTGGTTGCTCAGTCAGGGCACTGAATATTTCACGGGCCTAGTGAGCCATGACATCCTGGTGATGTTGCTATACCATCATGACACGGGGCTAGGACTGTACACCATTGCTCCTCATCTGTCCCCAAAATGAGTTCAGACCACTGGAGTGATCCCCCACCAACTCCTCTGACAAGCTCCCTTCCCGTATGAGACATTAGGACCCTGATGCAGACAGATCAGCAGAGGAAGTGAGAGCCCAGACGTGACGTGTGTGTGTGGGGGGGGGGGTGTCCAACTGGGTGCACGGAACTTTGGCTGAGAGGTCTCTAGAAGACAAGGAGCCTGCGTTCCGTGTGGCTGGTGCTGTGAGACATGGTATTGATGAAGAGACACTAGAAAACCCATCCACAAGGTCATTGTTACAGGAGCGTCGTGCCGTGTGGATTTATCGCTGTGTGCAGACAGGATTTTAATTACCACATTTTAAGAGGTGTCATTATCTCTACCACAAGCTCTGCAAAAATACTGAAACCCATTGACAGGCCTGATGGTGCAGACCCCTGGGACGGAAACCTCATACATCAACAGGTCTTCTGAGTGTCCAGGCTGCCCGGGGCCTTTCCGACTCTGCACGGAAGGAGCGGGAAAAGGAAGCCACCCCCTAACAGAACCTTCTGCTTGTATGCTCCTGGCAGGGGAGTTCAATATGACCAGCCTCTGACCAGGGAGTCCTCTGCATCATGGGGACTGCGGCTTGTCCTCTCCTACTTCCTCACCCCCTCCCATCCTGGCCTCGGCTAAACATCCTCAGAGATGGGAATCTTCCCTCCAGTCTTTATCAGGTGAACCTGGGAGCTCCCCAGTTCTCACCTCCCTTCTCTGAGCAGCCCTCCAGCCTATACTCCAGCCTTAGGTTCCTAAGGATGTGGCTGTGGTCTGGGCAGTGGCTGGCTGGGAGCTGTGGGAGGCTGAGGGTTAGCTCCAAGGCATACAGAAAGAAGGAAGTGTGGGGCTGGGGACTGACGACTGCCCCACATCTCCACCCTTCTCCTGTTAAAGTCAGGTGCAGGCAGGTTGACCTCCACAGGATTGGCCTTCAGATGCCCCTCCCCCCAGCACCACCTCTCATATCTTTTTATTTGCAATTAAAGATTATCCTTGACAAACGTCCCCTGTAAAAAGCTTTCACTAATTTAAAATCCCTTTTTTTTTTTCCTCCCTGAACTTTAAAGTTCGAGAGCCTGGTGAATTCTGAAAGACACCAGCAGCTCTCATGAGGAGGGGGACAAAGATGAGAGTGGCGGAGCTCGGGGACTCGTCTCCACCCTCGGGAGGCGGAGCTCGGAGACTCATCTCCACCCTCAGGAGGCGGAGCTCAGGGACTCGTCTCCACCTCAGAATGCTATTTCTTCACCCCTTTTCCCAGAACTCCACTGCCAAGAGAGCCCTGGCATGTTTCTCTCACCAGGCCATCTCTGGGGATGGGTCTGAGACCGGGACCGGCCCCCCCCGGGGGCTGGAGCACCACAGATGTCCACAGGCCTGCAGCTGGGTGGCCAACTTAGGAAGCATGGGGAAGGAAGTGCTTTCCAAAGAACATCAAGGATCCGGAGAGGGTTCCAGGCAGCACCCAACTCAGTCCTCTTCAGCTCTGGTTTCTGACCTTGGGGAGAGCAGGAGCAGAGCAGGAGGAACAGCAGATTTTCGCTGTCTTCTGGTTCACACAGTTCAGCTCACCAGAACTGAGGTGGCCATGCCACAGGACAGGGGCAGAGTTGGAATATTTCTTACCAGAGCGGCCAAGGGAGATACGATTCTTGTGCAAGTCCTGTGGTCCACACAGGCTCTGGGTTTTCCTCACAGACCCTGGGTTCTCCTCATAAGCAGTGGGTTATCCTCATGGGCCCTGGTTTTGCACACAGCCCTGAGTTCTAAACAAAGCCTTGGACATTGCCTTAGAGTGTTTCTCTCTTTGCTGTGATAATGCATTTTTTTAGTTTAGAGGTTACATTTTATCACAGAGGGAAGTCAAGGCAGGAACTCAAGTCAGAAGCTGGAAACAGTAACCAATGGAGGAATTCTGTTTCCTGGCTTACTTGTAGGCCCACCACTGGCTACGTTTCTTACACAGCCTGGGCTCACCTGCCAGGAGGTGGTACCACCCACAGAGGGCTGGGCCCTTCTGCAGCTTGGTACTGCAGGCATGTGGCACTCTGAGTGCACGGAAGAGAACGGCCAGTTTCTTGGTGGACCCTGTGAGAGGGCATCCACCCCAGCTGACCTTTCCTCATCGGCCAAACAACAAACCAAGTCCTTCCAGTGCAGCAACCACGTCACCAGCTACCCAGCCCCACTGTGAAAGGAGCCCAAGTCACTGAGAGAGGGTCACGGAAGGCCCTCAGGAGGCCAACCATGCCACTCAGATTGGAGAGACTTGCAGTGTGCCTCGTACACTGGGGGAAGAAAAATACCAGGCAACATCCAGATCTTGGCTCACTTCTTAGCCGAATCCCAATTTACCCAGAGGCCTTGGCACTGTGCTGGCCTCCCTTGGAAAGCAGACTCGCTTGCATCCTGGATAGTAACTCAGCCAAGGACTGTTCACACCAACCTTAGCCAGCAGGGCTGAGAGCAGCAGTGAGGGAGGTCCGGGTCCTGGAGCAGGAGATGGGATGGAGGAGCCATGCCTATGCTCAGTGCTGGAGGACAAAGGGACAGGATGGCTCAAGAGGTTAGCCACCTGACAGAGTACTGTCACTAGCCGCTGTCACTAGCCGCCCCCACCCTCCTGTAGCATTAGATCTTGGTTCATTTGACAATTGATCCAGAAGTTCAGGCTTGGCCTTGGCAAAGGATCCTGGCATATGGGAGAGGTAGACCCTGGACCCTTAGGCAGCCCACTTGACTGGGCCTCAGTGTTGTCACCTCTTGGGATCAACAGAGACATAGGCCATGGATGTTTCTAAAGGGGTCCAGAGATGGGAGCACTGTCTCGGGGCGCTGTCTCGAGGAGTACTATCTCTTGCAGCCACACAGGCTTCTTCCGATTTATAGCCTGGAAGGAGCCCACCCAAGCTAGAGAAACAAAAAGGAGATTTCCCAGCCCAGAGAGTACTCATGTGTAATAGCTGGGGAGTTCAGGCCATTTTCCTAAGCAACAAGAGGATCAGGGGAGAAAAGAGGTGCAGATGAGCTGACATGGAGACCAAGGCTTCTCTGATCTGACCTCTGACCTGTGTTCACAGCTGTCCATTTCAGATCCAAGAGAGCCAGGAGAGCCTAGCCCCTCCCACCTGCACCCCAAAGAAGACACACAAAGGTATTCTTCTTTGTGTCTCAGCTGCAGAGCACGAAGAGGAGATGTGGGGGACACCTTGAGTTCTACCACTGCGAAGTCCTTCCACAGGCTTCTCTGCTCCTGGCAGGAAGATATTCCAGCTGAGCTCACTGAAACCCTGGTGGGGGGCAGAGCCCAGGAGCAAAGGGGCAGCTCTGACTCCCCAACTCCCAGGGCCCAGCAAACGGCTCCCTGTAGGTTCTGTATCCTAGAGCCTGAACACAGGTTTCTACATCCAGAGCCCTGACATCACACACAGACAGGCCCTTCCTCCCACTCTAAAAGATGAATGGATCTTACCTACGTCAGCCTGTCTTCTGTGACTGCCGTGGAGTCCTGTGGTCGGCAGAATGACAAACGGAAGCAGGTCCTGGGTCACTGTCTGAGGCTGTAAGTCCACAGCAGAAGACCACATCCAGTGAGTCAGGCACAGAACTCTGGGGAGTAAGGCAGGAGTGACCTAACCTGTGTTCTATCAGGAGCCTGCCCAGAGAAAACCAGATACCAGCATGCCTCTGTTCATGAGGACACTCTTAGTCACTTCTTGAAGGTCCCTGTCCCATTGACAATTAAATGTGGTGCGGGTTTTGGAGGCCTTTTAGCCTTGCTAGCATTTACCTGTCTGGGTCAGGTGTCAACAGAGCCCCTGCTCCCCTCTCTCCACAAACCCCTTGCAAGTGAGGCGATCCGGGGTACACAGGACAGCATGGCAACTTCCCCAGGGTCACACAGCATGCAAAAGCAAGGCCTGAGCACTCTCTGGCCTGACTCTGCCTCTCCATTCCCAATGTCCCACCAGGCTGCATGACCCCACAGTTGCATAAGGAGACACAGGTGCATCCCAGAGTCCCCCAGAAATTGTGGAGCACCTCACTTTTCATTATGACTAAAACTCGTTCCTCATGGGACATAGCAAGCTTGTCCTGTTGTCACCATTTTGCCCTGTTGAGAAAGAAACAGAAAGAGCTAGGATTCCTCCTGCCACCATGACAGCTGGGTCCCTTAACCAAACCATGAAGTAAATCCCTTTATTTATCAGAAGCAGACGGCTTCATGTCTTGGGGAGCTTCCTCAAGCACCCCAGGATAGAACAGCACTGTTCCCTCTGCAGCCTCACCAATGTAGGACAGGGTCCAGGAGTGATGACTTGAATCCATCCACCTATCCCAGAAGGAAGACAAGAGACTCAGACCTGCCATACGGCTTCATGGCCCTGTGCCTGTCAGAATTAGCTGGATTTCCAGACAAAAGAAAACATCCAGAGAGAGGAGGGAAGGGGCCTTGCTCGCCACTGTGCCATGGGCACATCCCCTCTGTAGCTCTCTGTCCCCATACCTATCAGCTCTCGTTACCTGGATATCTCTACTGCTTAGCCCCGGTGCCTCCTCTGACCTTGAAACCGTCTCCATAGACTATGAGCACTGAATGAATTAGTTATGTGTCTGTCTCTACAAAGGACAGCTTGTCCTTGGATATCCCAAGGACAGGGCAGGACTTTCTGGCCTGACTGCAGTGGGGCCTTGAATACACTCCATTGCTCCTCACTGAACAGAACAGTTTGCAAAGCTAGCCCACCTCTCCCCTCCCCTCTTCTGCCTTCCTCTTCCTTCAGCTCCACAGAGAGCGAGGAGCAGGCCTGATGGGAGCAGGGAGGGGAAGCCTAAAGGGAACGAGGAGTCCTGAGATATTAATGGCCAATATGGCCAATGCCCACAGCTGGGCACCAGCAGACAGGGCTCACCCTTGAGGAGACATTGAGGGGAGCAGCATTGGGCAGAGATGCAGAAGAGACCACTCTAAGAGGGCAAGGCTCTTCTTTGGATCATGGCAATTTAAACACCTAATTCTCACCTACAGGGGAGCTAGGTTCCTTGGTCCTATTCCAAACTGCCCACTGCCCAGAAAAGCCACCAAGGCCCTACCCAGAGCTCCCCCAGAAGGTCCCCTGTGGTCTCAGCCCTGCCATGACCCTAACCATAAACCCAACTTTAACCCTAATGCTAACCCTGGGTGTCAGCCATCTTAACATCTAGAGTAAATTAGGGGTGAGTTGTAGGAGAAGTTAAGGTGGGAGGAGTTAGGAGAGGAAGAGGAAGAGTAAGGAGGAGAGGAAGAAAAGGAAGAGGAGGAGCTAGGAGACAGAGAAGAGAACAAGAGAGGGGGGGAGATGGAGACAGATGTTCACGTGTCTGTAGTGGTCAAAGGTAGTTGGTATATCTAGGTTGGGTATTGGGTTACGCTTCTGGTTGTATGGGTATCTTGTTACTGATCATTACCAAATATATAAGCCTTTGATTAATCTTTAAGCATTAGAGTCTCATCTTTCTACCGAGCCTGCATGGATGGCGGGATGGCTGGGCAATGCCCAGCCTTGCAGAGACAGCGTGGGAGATTGAGCCATCTCCCATGCTGATCTCTCGTGGGTGGCAGGGCTGGTGTTTCTAGTTGGCCATTTCTAGCTGCAGCACGCACGTGGCCTCCGGCCGAGAAACATGGCGGCTGGGCTAGGCAGAGCCGCTGTAGCTTAGATAGTCGGCCTGAGCCAGAGGCCGATTTAAATAATTACTTCAACAGTGTCCTATATTTTCAAATTGGCAACACTGTGGACAAAGGAATATGGTAGTCCTGATGATGTGGTCTGTCCTGCTCATGACTGGACTCTCCAACAAAGAACTACTTGGTGTAGAATTTTAGCTTTCTAGAACATTCTCCCTCACCTAGAAGAAAGGACAGCAGATATGGCCTGTCCCCAGGTGACGAGACTTGAGGTAGGGGACAGGTTCTGTGTTGTAAGGATCCGGGTTTGTTCCATTTCCATCTGGAGGCGCTTATGGTCCAGAGATGAGACTGCCCTCCATCTAATTTAAAGCAAGGAGTTGGGGAGATGTCACAGTGCCCAAAGTCCCTGCTGCACAACCATGAGGAACTAGATTCGATGCTCACACCCACAAACCCTTACATAACAGCACGGATGTGCAATCCCAGTGCCAGGGAAGCAGAGGCAGGAGGATGACTAGGACTCACTGGCCAAACAGCCAAGCCGAATCACCAAGTCCCAGGCACAGTGAGACACCTTGTCTCCAAACATAAGCTGGAAAGCACTTGAGAAGGATGCCCAGTGTTGACCTCTGACCTCCACATCAATGCTTGGATGTGTATATAGTTTACACATACATGCACACATACAAACAGGTCTGCACACCCACACAACACATGTGAGCTTCTACCTCTGACTCTGCACTGCGTCCCAGGGCAGAGGCAGCAACTCCACCCATGTGAGAGGCCCATCCTTGGGTGTGGGGTCACAGGCCAGGCCAGCTGTCTGGGCTCCTCCAACCAGCTCTGCAGACACAGAGATGTCCCTAAGCTCCTTTGTCTGTAGCCAACCTTCTCAGAGGCAGAGAGATATTTTTTTTAAATTTGCTTTGCAAATAACCACGAATTAAAAACCATATATATCTATTTTTAAAAACCTTGTCTTTTGCTTCCGTAATTAAATTTCCACAAGATATTTTTCCCTAGGAAAATTCAATTAGGTTTTAATTTTAGTCATCTAAGAAGCACTGGTGCTCTGAGTATTTGATTTTTAATTTAAGCCCTTGATAGGGCATTCCAATTAAAACCCTCAGGCGGGCGCTGTAGCATGACCAAGCCACTGAAGGGCAGGCAGACCCCAGTGGCCAGGCCAGCTGGGGTTGATAGCATCTGAGGAAATCAGAATGACCAGGGGTAACTTGAACATGCTGGCTGGGCATTTGGTCCCTTTGCCCCAGGAACCCCACAAACACCCTGTCCTACCTACTGGACAATAACATGCCAGCCAGGTAAAGGGTCTAAGCTAATGGCACAGTCAGGGAAGTGTTTGCTTTGTTAGAAGCATGCACACACACACATAAACGTTTTTTTAAATGCTGGAGATGGGGACAGGAACCAGAAATGAGTCCTCAGATCCAGGGGCCACATATCTTGAAGACCAGCATCGATGACCTGTGAGCTTTGTGCTCAGGGCGGGGCCTCACTGCTTCACCTCCTCTGCACTAACACAGAGGAAGAGACAGGCCTGTGTGGGGCTCCGTCTCCAGGCCTCAGAAGACTTACCAAGTAGCAGCAGGACCCTGGCTCTCCTTCCTTCCTTTCTTCCTTCCTTCCTTCCTTCCTTCCTTCTTTTCCCAGCAGATGACTTCTTCAGGATGGTCCTAGTGTGCCTGGTAAATCTTGTCTGGGACTGAGGGCCACATGGTCACCCCACAGACCCCAGCAGGGATGAAGCTGGGACAGCCACTACAGTCCAAGGAGGTGGATCCAGGACCTGCTCAGACACTGGACAGAGCTTGACCTGGGTAGGAGCAGGTCAGGGGTAGGGCAAGACTGAACCCCACTACAGAAAATGTGGATAGAGGACTGACCTAGAGGGGGGACGCGCCTATCCTCAGGGTCCCCAGCACTCTGCTTCCTCTGCTGTGTTCTGAAAAGGAGCCCTGTTTTGACCTATTAGCACACTTCCTTCCATGTCCAGAGTCCTTTTTTTTTTTTTTTTTTTGGTTTTTTGAGACAGGGTTTCTCTGTATAGCCCTGGCTGTCCTGGAACTCACCCTGTAGACCAGGCTGGCCTCGAACTCAGATATCCGCCTGCCTCTGCCTCCCAAGTGCTGGGATTAAAGGCATGCGCCACCACCGCCCGGCTGCATGTCCAGAGTCCCACTTACTTGTTCTTTCTTTTCCCTCCAGACCCTCCACCCAGCACAGTGTCCTATACGACAGGAAGCAGGGAGAACAGGGCGGAGAAACCAGGCCGTGGCTGTCAGGGCACATGGCTGTGTATCCTTTCTGGCTGTTTTCGTTGAATGTTTTTTTATGTGACAATTGAGATTCCTAAGAAGTCAGAAGAATAATTTTGAGATCCCATGTACCCTCTGTCCAGATCTCTCAGGGAACGTCTCTCTAGCCCCACCCACCTTGCCCTCTTTAAACCCATAATCAGCAGTGGCAACCACCAATCTCTCTCCATTCGAGTTAGTTTCAGAGACACAGGTGCAGTGTGGGACCCTGAGGATAGGCTCTGCACTCGGCTGCATTGCCTGGCCGCCTGGATAGTTCAGGTGTGAGCTCTGCACTCGGCTGCATTGCCTGGCCGCCTGGGTGGTTCAGGTGTGGAGCTCACTCCTTAATGCTGAGTGTGTTGTTCTTCAGTTCACACAGCTCACATAACCCTGCTGTGCGTCAAAGATGCACTGAACACCCCTTTTCCCCACAAACATGGGGAAAGGTCAAAGTAACATGGCAACATCAGATGTAGTGACATGGGCCACTGTAAGCAGGGGACAGTCTTGCTGTAAGCAGACAGCATGGAGTCATTGTCATTTACTTGGCCATTACCCATGAAAGACATCTAGCCTGACTAGTCTGGTGTCATGGGGAGCAGACCATGTTCATGGACATGTGTGAACACGGGGGCTTCTGCATCTACCTGGATGTGTGACCAGGAATTTACTTGCTGTGTCCTGTGATTGTCGTGTTGTACCACATTGTTTTCCAGAGAGGTTGAGTCAGCTACACCTCCGTAAACCCAGCCCTTCCCACCTTTTTCAGCATGAGATGTAGACACTTCTTTACATGATTCCATCTGACAGGACAATGGCTTCCATTTCCCTAGTGGCTGACACCCCTGCAGCATCTGTGCATTCCCTTGCAGTGATCTCTCTCTCTCTCTCTCTCTCTCTCTCTCTCTCTCTCTCTCTCTCTCTCTCTTTCCCTCTCCCTCCCCTCCCCCTCCCCCTCCCCCTACCCCTCTCCCTCTCCCTCTCCCTCCCTCTCTCTCTCAGGGGCCTGCACACACCGACACACCTGTGGCTTATCTGGTTTGGTGTCTACAGAGTGCCGAGTGCTCTGTGTACACAAGTTCTTCTGAAGGTCTGTGGTTCTGAATGTCATCTCCCACTCTGTAGATTTCCTCAAATCCCTTTATAGCAAGGCTTTCCACAAAGCAAACAGTTAAAGGTTTAAGTTCAGGGTCTCATGGACCTCCTTGGCCAAAGGTTTTATCCTGTTTCCCTAAACTGGTATGTGTGTGTGTGTGTTGGGTTTGTTTTTTGTTTTAGTTTTAACAGCAAACTTGAGTGAATGGTCTGTTTTGACCAAACTTTTGCCTGAGATGTGAACCTGGGATCAAGGCCTTGCCTGTGGGTCTCAAGTCCAGCTGCTCCAGGGCCATTCAAGGAGCCCTGCTTCCTCCATTTGGCTACTTTTCTTCTAGGTCACAAAGACAGTCACATCTGTGTGTGTTGTGTTACACATTCAAAGTTACATCCCATGCTATCCTCAGCCTGTGCCTGTGTCCTGTGTCCCTGTGTGTATTCCTGTGGACAACGACTCTTCATTTTTTTGTCTAAAATCATCCTAGCTCTTCCAGATCCTTAGACTTTCCACACAAACTTTATAATTGCCTTGCCTAGGGATTTTTTTTTTTCTTTTCCTGTAGAAACAACGTTTAGAGCTGAGGATCACTTCAGGAAGAGCAGTGTCTAAGTCTTGTAGTCCGTGAACACGGACGGTCCTTAGAGCTTACGTTTCTCTCAGCATCGTGTGGTAGGCGGGCGCAGTTCCGTGTGTTCCAATGCTTTCCACCTGAGGTTTTCATTGCTGAGTGTTGGCGCGTGGTATCGGAGCTTTCATTCAGCACCCGCGGGGCTTCCTCACTGGGAGAGAAACAGCAGACGCTTGAATGTTTGTCTGGAATGCCAAAAGCTTGCAGGGTTGCTGCATTAGTTCCTACGGTTTTACAGGCCATGTGGGTTTATCCTGTAGATAATTCTGTCTTCTGAAACTAAGAATAATCATTGTTCTTCTTTCAGACAAGTGGGCCCTTTTGATTTCCTTTTCCGCCCTTATTGCACTGGCTGGAGTTTAAGACCCTGTTAAGAAGCATTATGAAAGTAGACACCTCACTTGTTCCTCATGGTGGCATACCCTGTCAATTATGTGCCCTGTGCATTAGTTAAGATTGACGGTCTATTTGAGTGGGTTAATAAACCCGAGGGCTTTAATGAAGCTCACCTATAGGCAGGTCCGCAATAGCATTCAAGGGAACTGACAGAAATGAGAAGAACTGAGCCGAGTGTGGAGGCCCTGGGGTCCTGAGCTGAATAAAAAGAGAGGAGAAAAGCAACTGAGCAGCAGTGTCCCCTCTTGGCCACATCATCAGCCACGTCTCGGTCCATGGAGGCACTAATATGTGGCCACCACTTGTTCCCTGTGCCTCGGAGCCACCTACAGCTGTGACTTTCCTGCAATGTTTAGACCCTATCTCTAAAAATGTGAGCTGGATAACCCTCTCCGCATTTAAGTTGCTTCTTGTCAAGTACTTCGCCATAGCAGAGAAGAGTGGCAACCACAAACACTAAGAACAGTTTCTCCACTGGTTTGTGGTTTGGATGCGTGAGGACGTTCTTCTCTGTTGTTCGTTACTGGATTTTGCCAAATGATTTTTCTTCGCGGACTTACAGGGCTGTGTGATATTTTTTTATCCCTTAGCTGTTAACACGGTGGACGGCGACAGAACGGTTTCCGTTTGTCAGATGGGCCTGATAGCCGTGGGAGAAGGTAGTTTGATCATAGTGTACAGTTACATGTTGTCAACTTCTGTTTCTTCTGTTTTGTTAAGCCTTTGGCGCCCGTGTTCACAAGGGATATTAGTTGGCCATTTTCTGGTTTTGTACTGCATTTGATCGTCTCTGTTTCCTTTGGGATGTCCTTTCTAGATGCACAGGCTGCATCGTAAAGTAGACCGGCTCCTTTCAGTTCAGGATCCCCCATTGCCCTCACCGACCTCTCTGTAGTCTTTGGTGTTTGGGAGTCCTTCTTGCCTCAGGGCCTTTGTGACAGTAGTCACTGCTTAGAGAGGCTTCCCTCCACATCTCAGTTCCAAGGTCACCTCCATTTAGGGGTACACCACCCCAAGTCAGTTGGTACTTCTGGGCTTCTATAGAACACTGATTCACAGTACTGACAGGTTAAAAACAAAACTATATAATAATCTCAATATGGATTGAAATGCCATCCGGGCCAATGAGATGGCTCTGTGGGTAAGGGTGTTTGCAGGCAAGCAGCCAGAACCCACACAGTGAAGGATGGGACTGAGTCTCACAGATTGTCTCTGATGTTTCCACACACACTGTGGCACAAATGCACCTGTACACATACATATGTATACATACACAAATAAGAAAATGTAAGGAAGATGGAGTCTGCCTGTTGAAGAGCTGTGTGGCCTGGGGCAGCCCCTGCTGTGCTCAGAGATGGTCCTCCCCAGGTAGGCTGCCTGAGCCCAGGCAAGATGGGCCTCACATGGGCTGGGGCTATGGATGCTGATGTCCCCACAGGTATGGTCACTTCAGAGATGCTCACCTACTTATTGTGAGCTTTAGAATCAGGGTGAGATGGAGACAATCAACATAGATACACAGGGGATCCATGTAAGTGGCCCTTCAATAGCATGGCCCAAGCAGGACTAGAAAGTTAGAAATTGGATCTGGGGTCTCAAGAAAATGACTGCACAATGCAAAGCATTTTGAGAAGGCTAAATGTTGCGCTTCGGAAGAAGGGTGTGGTATGCCAAAGCAGGGGTGCCACTGGGCTTCTTCATTCCTAAAAGGGGGGTTTCCTGCTCCTCCCTCTGAGTAGTGTGAGCATGGCCTCACATGCTCGTGTGATTGGATAACTTACTTCAGGCTAAAGGGAAGCTGTTGCTAATCAGAGTGCAGCTCTGAGAACAGGATACAGTCTTAGCACGTACGCTGATCTTAGGAAAATGTTGACAGAGGAAGAGACTTTTGCCAGTTGGCGTCTTTACCTGTTTCGCTGAAGATTTATTTTTTATTTTTTAATTATGTCTATGTGTGTGCATGCACGTATGTTTGTGTACATGTGTGTATATGTATGTGTGTATGCGTGTGGATAGTATGTTTGCGTGTATATGTACATGTGTGTATGTGTGTCTCTGTGTGCATGTGGATAGTGTGTTTGCATGTGTATGTGTGGGTGTATGTATGTATGTATGAGGGGTATGTGTATGTGTGTGCATGTATATGTGGGGGTATTGTATTATGTATATATGTGTGTGTACATGTATATTTGTGTACAGAGGTGGGTAGTATGTGTGTGTATTTCTGTGTATGTATGAATATGTATGTATATATGTGTTCCTGTATGTGTATGCGTGTGTGAACATGCATGCATGTGTGAACATGTATGCATGTGTGTATAAATGTGTGTGCCTGTGTGGATATATGTGTGCCATGTGGCTGGATGTGTATGTGTGAGTGTGCTCTGTGTGTGTGCGTGTGCATGTGCATGTCCGTGTGTGCATGTCCGTGTGTGTGTGTGTGTGTGTGTGTGTGTATGAGTGCAGGGGCCCATGAAGGCTAGAGGCATCAGATCTCCCTGGAATTGGAGTTACAGACCTCTGTGAGCTGCCTGATACGGATGCTAGAAACTTCACAAGGATGGCATTGTCTCTACAGCCCCACCAATCTCTTTAAGGATGGAATTTTCTTAGTCTCATTTAACCTTCGATAGAAAAGACAGTGCACTTCATTTAAGATACCACGGGAGGCAGGTGGCTTCCATGGAGGCAGGCATCAGTACAGTGTCAGGGTGACAAGGTACCCAGGAGGCAGAGTTGCTCAGCAAGTTGGGTGATCATGGCAGGGTAGGAGGGTCAGAGGTGGCCCTTCAGGGACATGTGGACATCAAGGAATCCTGGATGCCTGTGGGATTCTAGTCCTCCAACATGTGCTTAATCAGGTATGCTCCAATAAAGCCAGGACAGGCAGAGGCCTGGCAGAGAGAAGGCAGCATTCCTCTGGTGAGAACAGTCCAATTATTTGAGTGTTCACCCAGTGCTCCCAGCATCTGCCTTTATATCTAATTTACGGAATTACCAATTAGTGGTGACAGATTCTGCCTCTCCTCAGGGCGCCGACTATCTGTGTCACCACCACACAGGTATCCACGGAGGCCATCAGCTGACTCACAGGTCCTGGGACCTGATCCCTGTCCAGGCTTTGGCAACTGTGGACTGATCATCTGCTGTTCCCTCAGGGTAAACAGTGAGATGGGGCCCTGAGGTACAGTCAGTGAGTGCATGCATTGTTTGCTGACATGCACTTCTACCGCTGCACCCCAGACCTGCCATCTTGCCCTAACCAGAGCCTTTGGGCACTTAGTGGTTCCAGAAACAAGGCCTTGGGGAGAAAGAGAGGTGCAATGCTTCAGCAGCTCTCCGTCCGTCAGTCCTCTTCCATTCTCTCCATCAGTCCTCTTCCATTCTCTCTGGTTACAGGGCAGTAAACCCACCTCCGTGCCCTTGAGTGTCTCGCTTCTGATCTCCAGGGTGATCGGCAGCTACTTTAGCTTATCTTTGCAGCTCATTCCTCCAGTCTCTGCTGCACAAACAAGCCCAGCCCTGATACCCAAGGCGAGGTCGAGGGAGGCAGCGGGCTCTGCCAACAAGCTATGGAAACAAGAGGTCACTAGGCCAGGACTTTGCTCAATTGGTGCCCAGGGAAAGGAGAGAGCACCTGGCCCACCCTGCTCTGCCCAGGTGCTCAGCACCTTATGACTAGAGGGATTCCCAGCCTCCCATGTCTAGACTTCCCTTAGCGGAACTTACAAGCTGCTTTCTATGACAGCATTTGCATCCTATGACCTGACATTCTCAAAGACAGGACCCATCCTATACATGATACATAACCCAGTTCCACTCCAACTCAGATTTCAGCTAGGTACTGTGGCCTGATATTCAGAAACCCGATCACAGCCCATTTCAGAGCACAGTAAGTTGAAGTTCATTAGTCTACCCAAAGATCCCAGATGGGCAGCCCTAGGCCTGCTCCATGCCAGATCTCCACAACTCCCAGCTCGGCTTGTTAAGTCTCTCACCTCTCCCAAGGCCTGACACTAAGTAGGAGGTCCTGAACAGTGGTCTTAAACACTCCCAGAAGGGATCATGAGTCAAGACTGGGATAGAAAGTGTGGCGCCAAGGGAGAGGAGACCCCCAGAAGTACCTCAGGAAGACCATCTCTGCTGCTAGGGAACCAACAGGATCATAGAAACCTGGCAAATCCCATGTCAGCTCCACATCCCCCCTGCCGGCACCAGCCTGGCCTAGGAGGGACACAGTGTCCACCCTTCTCCTGGGATATTTCCATCTTCTGGGCTAGCTCCTGTGACTCTGTGTGATGGTGGAGGGCTGCCCCAGGTTATTGGAGTCCCAGGGAGACTCAGGGCCCCATCCAATACCCCTTGGCTTCCAACTAGGATAACTCTGAACTGAGACCCTCCCTTCTGGGTCCCTTGAAGTTAGCTATCCTCCTGGAGCTGCTGGAGAGCCTTGTATAGCATCTCTCTGCCCCCTCACCCCGCTGAGTCCCTTGGCACATCTGTTTCAGGTTTCTGTCTCAAGGACTTGGTTTGTCTTGACCCAGACGCCACACTGTTCTGAGCACCCCTTCAGAGGCTGTAAATCACAGCAGAAGCAACCCTGCCCTTTACAGGAACCCAGATGTTGTATGTACCTCAAGATATAAACTCTGCCCACGGGCCACTTGAGGGAACCTAAGACCTCCATGCCGGATATAGACACCTTCAGTCACTGTTTCAGTCTACAGATAAACCGTGCACCTGCCTTTGACAAGAAAACTAAGACAAGAGGTTTTGGGGACAGTGTTATCCCTAAAGATGATAAGATGAAATAAACCCTTTTCTTCTGAGGTTGCTTTGGCCAGGGTGTTTGTCATAGCAATAGAAAGCAATGTAGGCCCTCTGGGGGGGGAGTCATTTTAACTGGGATCCTTGATTCCAGGAGCTGAGGAGCTGTCAGTCAACAGTGGGAAATGTCATCCAGTAAGTGGCTCAGCCAGGAAGACACAGAGGGGCTCAGTACACCCTACCCGGTCAGATGCCCACAAACCGGCAGCCACATGGTGCGCGGCTAGGCCCTGAGCTGATCTATTCTGCCTTTGTGTTTACACTGGAGACAAGGAAGGTGTATAGTGGAAACCCACTGAGGCTACAGCCAGTCACAGGCGCTTCACACTGGGAGCAGCAGAACAAGGGGACTCTCTCAACATCCCAGGCATGAAAAGCCAAGTCCAAAGGTAGGGGTGACATTGGCCTCAGGATCCATGTGACCTTGGAGCACAGGTCTCAGTGTGCGAGCACCCTCATTCCCACCCAACCATGAGGCCCACAAAGCTATGAGCCTCAGAGACTTGTGGAGAAATTTTATGTCAGCTGATCTGGACTATAGGGTGTCCACGCAAATGTCATGCCGGTGCATCTGTGAGGCCATTTTTAGACGAAGTAAACATTTGAATCTATACATTCAAATCTATAGAGTAGGGCAGGTTCCCCCATGCCCACCCCCATTGTAGGTGAAAAGACAGAGGAGTTAAGGAGGGACAATGGGATCTCTGCTTGCTGAGCTGGGATGGTAGTGTCCCCCACTGCCTTGGCATTTGATTGGATTTAAGCAGACCTACCAGAGTCCTTAGCCTCCAGCTGGCCAGGTGCAGGTTGTAGGGCCTCTTAGCCTCTGTAGCCCCAAGAAACAAGTCCTTGTCATAAACACACATACAAACATATGAACACACACACACACCCTCTCTGGGTGATTCTCCAGAAAACCCTAACTGATATAGAGGTTTTAGGAGCCTCTGGTAAACCCTATGCAAACCAGACCAGCTGCTCTTGGTTGGACCCGGCACTGCAGTGCATGGGGGAGGGAGGAGCTATAGTCAGAGCCCCATTGCTGGTGGGCAGTGCACTCTTGTAGTGGGAGGAGCTGGGGCTGCATGATAGAGTGTCAGGGTCTGGAGGACTCTGCTAGAGGGTTTCCTGCAAGTAGTGCTGGAAAGGAGGGGTATAGAGTGGATGGTGAGACAGTGGATGGGACGGAGGCATCTATCTGTCCTTGGGAGGGATCTGCTTGATGATGCAAGTACAGGCTTTGAGGAGCATAAAGATGAGAAGCCTGGTGAGACCCTAAGGATCAGAGACATGAACACGTGCAGGAGGCCAGTGAGATTCAGGGCTGTCTCAATGTCAGAAAGAGCCTACTGGTCTCTATCACACAGTGGGAAGAGGGCTTCAAAGGTAGAGGGAGAGGTTAGAGGAGATTAATGAAGGTGAGAGTAACCCGGTGACCCCACAGGAAAAAGTGGCTCAAAGTCTAGTAGAGTTTCAAGGTCGGAGTGGAAGCTGATGACACCTCCCGCCCAGGGAGAGCATGGAAGAGGGGTGAGAAGAAACGGGACAGTTTTCCACAGGTTATCCTGGCTCAGAGACCTCAGAGAGAGCATAGGGCTCCCTTCTCTCAGAGTCAGGGCCAGTCTTGAAGAGGCCACTGAGGTTGGGGTGGGAGCTAGAGGACAGTAAATATTAGGGTAAGGTCAAGGGGAACGGGTGTGAGAGGAATACATGAGGTTACTCGGGAGTCAGACTCAGCCAGGCATCTTCGGGATGGGGCTATCTCCGGTTCATCCTGTACCACGGGTGAGAACCCGCCCAACTTCACAGTCTAAGGGCCACCCCCACTTGGCTAGCACTGGCTCTAGGCCAGAGCTGTCTTAGCTGTCTTGGCCTCCAGCTGAGCAACCCAAATGGTCCCCCAGCTCACAGTGGGAACCCCAGGGGTGTGCCCAGCGCTTCATACCTAGGATGACCCCTTTCCCTCCCAGCCTGTCAGCCTGTAGCTTTGTGCTCTCTAGGAGTTGGGGCTGGGTTACTTTGTTGTCCCAATTCCTAACTGAAAGACTCAGGCTGCCTGAAGGTAAAGCCTGTAGGATAGACAGAGGCGTCCAGGATTAGGAAAGACAAGAAGATGGCAGTGCGGGAGTCCATGATGCTTCTGGAGACCCAACATCAGTATCTTCTCCCACCACGGCCATATATTCGCTGTTTTCTGCCCGAGCATCTGGAGTCCAGGAACTCTGAACAGACTGTACATTAAATGTCAGAATTATTGAAACTGCCCATTCGTCTGCAATAACGCAATAATGGGGGCCCCTGCTGTGCGCGCACCAGACACCATCCCGACTCCTCAGTTCCTGTGACCCGCTCACTGACCTGGGAAAGGGGTGCGCTGTCATCGCCCTACCCCACAAGTGAGCAGGCAGATGCTCAGAGAAGCGAGGCGATGCGTCTGAGGTCACATGGCTAATGCAGCTGAACCTGAGTTTGAGTCCTGTGGGTTTACAGTTGATATGTTCCTCCGGTTGATGCTTAGGGGAGGGTCAGTTTCAGGAAGCTCCAATGGGTTCACACTGACTGTATCTATCAGTTCAGCATCCCACGGAGATCCTGGGTTCATTCTTTCCTGTGACACAGACCTCCTGGGGTCCTCCCCACACCAGCTTATGCGTAGCTTGTGCCTGTGGGTACCAAAAGGCAGTCAAGGGTATCAGCTGCAGGACCATGACCTCCCCAGAGCAGGTGCCCCACACTGATGGTAACCCTTAACAAGCTGATTTACAGGTAGGCAGCACATGCCTAGTTCAGAAGCCCTCTCAACCCCTCTAGAAGCTACCCATAGGTCTGGGCTCAAGGATCCAGCAGATGCCAGGGGCTCCGGGCTCTGACAATGAGTCTTTGCTGGTGGGGTAGTTTGCTTTGGTCACCATCCTGAAGCAAGCACTGCCCTGCGTCCTGGGTACCTTGTCAACTCATTTCACCTCCTGGCCTTGCCTGGGATGCCACCTCAGACCTGGAGACAGTAGCATGGGGTGGGTGGAGGGTGACTCTGTCGAAACTCTCTCGATCTCTGGGTCCCCTTGCAGGACCAAGAGGTCACTCATTATGGGAAGCTGGTGAATATTCGCAATTTAAATGTAGTCCTTGTCAAAACCAGAGCTGTTGGTCCCAGCTGTCCCACCCGCTCTTGGGTGCTGGGTCAGCCATTCAAAGCAAAGGTCAGCACTGCCTCTTGGTTGCTTTTTAATAGGATTCAGTGGCTTGTAGCTTCCGCCAGCGCCCTGGCCAGGGCCTGGGCTTCTCATTAATGCGAATGAACGAGGGAGATGACATCATTTACATTTAATCGTCTTGTTTATCTGCCTGGCACTGCGGTTGTTTTAACAAAGGGCAGAGGCAGACAAAAGCTACATTTGCGTCCTGGAAGGGGAGTCTGACAAGAGCTCTGCTTGTAGACATTTATTGTTTGCAAATGAGATAATCTAGTAACAGGAGGCCAGCTCCCGCAAGGCCTGTAGGAGGCTGCCCTGCCCTCCTCCCTCAAGCCCAGACCCAAAGGGAGCTGTGCAGCAGAACACGAAAGCTAGGCAGGGCCAATGCCCTCCATGAGACTCCCAGGCCTTCTTCTGAACACCTGCCCAAGGAGGACCACAGCACAGTGCAAGCCAGGAGCCTTCTAGCACCCATGACTTCTGGGGTCCGGCTGCTAGTGAGCAAACACCACAGCCCTGTAGTGAGGAGGAGACAGATGAATGCCTATCCACCTCACCCAGTGCCCGTGTCACATCAAACTGTGATCCTCTGTCTTCACATCCGGTCTAATGGGCCCTCCCTGAGGAGTGCACCTGTGGGTGTCTGTGACATCCCTGGAAGCATCCTGCCTAACTGTCTGAGAAATGCCAAAGGCCAAACAGGATCGTTTCCAGACCCAGGTTATGTGTCCATCAAAGAAGATCCTCTGAGTCTGGATTTGCCAACCCGAAAGGTCTCTTCAGCGACTTCCTTCTCAAGGTGTTTTGCGGGGTCTGGGCATACAGGCTGCTCATTAGGACCTGTGTGTGCCAACAGCGATAGGCTCAGATGACCCATGCACATACAGGCATTAAAAGATGAAGAATACCCTCCTGCATAGCCTCACAGTCCTGCCAGGCAACTGAGGAGTCTCTACCCTGACTGTCTATACTCTGACCCTCCACAGCCTATATTCAGGCCTTCTTACAGACCTTCCTGAGAGACCTGCATGCCCCACATAGATTCAAACCCTCCTCAAAGCCTCGGAAATTCAGCCCGGCTCAGTCTGGAGTGTTAAAGCAGCCATCAAAAGTTTCTTGAAAACTTGGAGGTCCATGTCCAGAGGGAGGTGGGCGTGGAGGAGACAAGAGGTCGCAGCTCTGCCATGGCTCTCCCCTCCCCCGCCTCCAGAGCCCCAGCTTCAAGCCTTAACTACTACCTGCTCTCATCCCACTCTTCTGGGTTCCTAAAGTTTTAGATCTGAAGGAAAGACTTATCTCATTAAGTTCCAAGCCCTAGAGCAGGACAAGGACATGGAGGATACCTCGCCTAGCCCTGTCAAGTGGCAGAGGAACATGCAATCAGACCCAGCTCTGGGCTCCATAGAACCTGTAATCTGACCTGACCAAGAGCCATGCTGAGCCTGACTGCAAGGTCGAAACAAGCTCAAGTGAAGGGCACCGTTTGTACCTTCCAGTACCCAGGGACCTCCTTATTCCCCTGGGGTTCCCACAGCCTGGAATCCCATGGGGATAAGATTTTCCTGAGATTCTGCAAGGTTCTGCTGTAGCCCAGCTTCTCCTGGACCCCAGGGTTCATTCTCAGAAACAGCTTAGCTCCCTGGCCTAGCAGGTAGATTCTCTGTCCAGTGGTCACTAAAAGGACGGAGTAGAGCAGGGGTCCTCAGAGGCTCGGAGTCCAGGAAGGAGTGTAGAGAAAGCCCTAAGCTAGAGTATAACCCCCACCCATGTGACTTTCTCCAGTCCCTTCAGCCCTGCTGAGGCCCCTGCTGGGTGGCCCAGATGAACAGGCTTGTCAGCACCAAAGACACCTGCTATCGGTAGAGCATCTATGAACTGCTCCACCGGTGACGGGGTGAAGTACCCTATACCAGAACCTTTGTCTCCAGACCGGGAGATAAGTTGTCCCCACCCTAGGCTGTGAAGGAGAAAAGTAACCTGCACTTTCTGGAGAGTGCTAAAGGCAGAAAAAATACCAAGTCCTTCTTGCTCACCCAGGGGTCAGGCATTCGTCCCCGGACTGCCCTTAACTGTCTAGCCAGGAGCCCTGCCTGCCAGGGCAGCAGAGCAGGATGACGCCATGTCTCCGTTGAAAGGGTCCCATTTCCCTTGGAGAAGGGGCCACATGTTAATTCACGCAAGGCCAGGGATTAGTCATCAGGCAAATGAGATTAAATGCCCTGGAAATGGAATTAGCATGACGTCGAACTGCAGAATATCGGCTTTTTTTTTTTTTTTTTTTCCTGACCACAGCCCTGGAAGGGGCTCTCAGCTTTAACCATTTCCTGTCCTGTCTCAGCTCCGAGAGAGAATTTCCAAGATAGGAAGAGTACATGGGCCCCTCTATGCCCTGTATCCAGGCAGTGCCATTAATGCAAAATGGGATGTCCTCTGTAGGAGGGAGGGAAGAACTCAGCTAGGTTTCCAGCAACTCCCGTACCATCCACTCAGTCTAGACTTTCCTGCCCTTAGCTCACTCCAAGGCTTCTCTAATGGACCAGCAGGGCCCTGAGACCCTGTCTGAAACTTGAGAGTCAAGGTTCAAATCCATTCATTGTCAGCCATTCTTTCAATGGCTATGGGCAGGTGGGCAGGGGCCACGAATGGCTCCCTCTCTGAGCTTACAAGTCCTCCGTTCTCCCAGGCCCATCTGGGGAACCAGAGCCTCCTTAGAGCCAGGAAGGGTGCAAATGTGTGTGCCACCCACAGCCTGCCACTGTCCCCAACTTCCACAGTCACCACTGTGGATGCCGTCTCCCCAAGGAATGCTATACTTCTGAATCACCACTCTCTGTGGAAAGCCTGGGTGGTTAGAATGGCGGCCAGGATGCGTGAAGTCGCTGGAAGTCTTTTGTGAAACCAGCTCCTGATTCTGATCATCATCTCTCATTTCCACCAAGACAATCTCTCGCAGAGAGCATCGTCCTGGATCTGCTAGTTCATCAGGCAGGCTGCAGCAGCCTGACCCCGCGTGCACCGCCTGTCCTGTCCCGGCTCGGACAATAGGCCTGACTTGTGCTGTAAATGGTTAAGATTTACTGGACGAGCTGGTCCAGCCTCCTGCATGGCCACAGCCTCCAGAACAGGGCACAGGGTGAGGGATGTGCCCCTTGCTCTGTAGCTGGGGCAACAGGGCTGCACTTGTCTGTGGCTGCCCTCATCCCTCACCATCTTGGGTCATTTTCCACTGAGCCCTGTGCTGTCTGGCCCTAGAGCTTCAGAAGTGACAGGTGACTGGATGGGGGAGGAGCTCCTGCCCGTCCCCTCCCAGTGGGGAGAGGTCACTCTGATTCAGGGTGGACACCACCCACCCTCCACACCTCCATCTGCATCAGTTTCCTCTAATGTCCTAAACAGTTCTCCCCAGCTTGGTGTCCCGTTACCCCAGTCCACTGCTTAGCTGAGGGGCTGCACTGACCAGTGCCACTCACTCTCCAAGTCCTGCCACGGACGACCAGCTAGGTCCTGTGCTTGCTGAGGGCAGAAGGCAAGGCTGAGACACACATACCAGTTCCTCCCACAGCACCCCTAAGCTCAGATACAGCCCCCCCTTTCCATGCAGAGCCTCATGGCCAGGTGCTACCCACTTGGAGAGGAAGTGACCTTCTCAGTGTCAGGACTTGCTTTCCAAGAGGGAGCAGGGTGGGAAGAGGACTGAAGGTCAGACAAGCAGGTCAAGACCAGGTCTTCTCAGGCCTCTGAGAGCCTGCATTCCTAGACTTCAACTGTGTTTTGGACACCCCTTCCCCTGAGAGACAGCAGCCAAGGTCTCTAGACAGCAGCTTTACTGAGGAGTTTCTAAATAACCAGCACTCCAGCCGCTGGACCTGACCATGACACCATTAGGACATAGAAATTGGACTTAATCCAACGTGCTGGTTCACTGTTAGTGACAGTGGATACCCACCATTGGCCAGTTCCTCAAATATTGATGACAACATCGTAGCTCTGGGTCATCACCTCTTCCCCAGAGCTGGGACAGCAAGGGCGTTCTAGAATGAGGTATAGAGGAAGTGAAGCCATTAGCAAGACCAGCTCCAGGCAAGGCTACTTGGAGCTCATATGAAGAACACAGAAGGATTTCACCAATTCAGTCAGTGTTTGAGCATGACTTAAACAGATAACTGAAGTAATCCACGTGTGTACGCCGTGCACAATGACACTGACTGGAATCAGCTGGTCCAACAGCATCAAGGGCAGCTGCTACTAACCAAAGTTGCTGACGCCCTAACACCTGAAACCCAGACCCTGACATCTGGAGTTAACCCAGAATGCATCCACATTCCAGGGAGACAAGGCTGCCTCCCTGGCCAAAGAACTCCCCAGCAGAGACTATGGCTGCGACACAGGCAGCCTTGTGAGATTTTATGATACACAAGAGGAAAAAATCCTAAGTCAGGAAACCCCTACAATCTCTGCATGTTGCCAAGAGCTATAATGTGATGGAGCTGGGGCAGTTTGTGACTGGCCGCTGGTTTGAGGTCTGTCATAGGCAGAGTGTCCTTCTCACAGAGATTCTAGCAGTAGCTTTGCCAGTGGATGCTTGGGGACAGAAGATTTCTAAGGAAGGCCTCAGAGATTCTGGTTCCCTGGATCCAGAACCACAGAACTACTGCCTAGTTGAGGAGACAGCTGCTGGCTCAGTGAGGTGAGACAGGCTCAGACACCTACATTCCAGGCAGGCTTGACCAAGTCCAGTCTCAACAGAGAAGCTTCCAGAAGAAAACGGAGGTGTGATTCCAAATCCACAGGCACAAGAGGAGCTGAATTTCCTTGGTGAGGCTAGGCTGGAGCCCCAGACAGCTAGATCCCAGCCAGCCTAAGGGTTTAACCTTCCAAAGCTCTCCCTGACCTTCAGCTCACCTCAACAAGAATAGCCCCCTGGCAGCAGGGAGACGGAGGCTGGTAGATACACTTTGATGCTCACCTATCAGTACACACACACACACACACACACACACACCTCTGACACTGTTCTGTGCCTTGCAACAACTGGCTCCCAAAATAACAGGGACATTCTTGGTGACTTAACAGGCATAATTAATGAGTGCTCACTGTGTTCTAACAGGTGGAAGTTGTCTGTCCCCAGGCAGCACTTGAGATGCACAGAGGAATGCTGTCAGTTGGAACTGGTAGGGGTTCTGAGTCTCATCCTCTCTTTCAATGAGCCCAAGCTGCCTTGCTGGCACTTAGCCTGTGGCAAGCACTGGAGGGTACCACACAGAAGTGGAGTTTCACCCCTTGTAGCCACACAAAGGCAGCTAGAAGCCAGGGCCTCACCTCACAGTCTTGGAGAGAAGCAAGCGGACCCAAGATCTGCTTGTGAAGCCTCCAGTAAACAACATTTATCCGCAGCTGAAGGCACAGGAAGGGCTGAGAAGATGGCTCGGTGGATAGAATGCTTGCTAATCAAGCATGAAGTTTAGGTCCCCAGCATCCCCATAAAAAGCCAGGCTTGATGGCAAGCATCTATAACATGAAGTCTGGTTGAAACCCTGGGTCTATGGTTCTCTGCTGGCCTATCAGCAGGGCCTCTGGTATCCACAGCCTCCTCTGAGCAGTTGCAGAAAAGATGGATGTGAGGGACAGAAAATAAGGATTCGATCCCTTGAATGTGAGTGGCCCTAGACCATAAGTGGGGGTGTGTGTGGAAGGAAGAGTCCCCACCAAGTACCCAGGCTCTGTACTAGTGTCTCCTTCCTTGCTCCTTATGATGTGGCAATGTGTTTTTAAATGATGCAGATGATTTATTTTTAATAATTTATTATAAAAGTTCAAGTCACAAACAGGAAGTCTCATTGTTTCTTCTTCAACCTACCTTATACTTTCAACTGTCTTCAAGTAGTCCCTGTGTGCCCTTCCAGAATGTTCTATGTGCTTGCATGTGCACATACATACATGCATGTTTCGAGGTGGATAACTCAGCTTGATCTGCCTTTGTTTAGCTGCCATCTTGTGTCGAAGAAAACTCTGAGAGTTCTCTCTCTCTCTCTCTCTCTCTCTCTCCTCTCTCTACCACCATGAGGTCACATGTCGAAAAGATGGTCTCTGTGGCTAGTGAGATATCTCAGAGATTGCTGCACATTCCGACAACCTGAGATAGAAATCGCATCTCCCACCAGCTGCCTCTGATCCCACAAACACTACATGGTACAGGCAGATGTACAAAGGCACACTCTCATACACACACACACACACACACAACACACACACACACGGGGGAGGGGGGGAGGGGGAGTGACAGAGACAGAGAGAATTTTTTAATTTTAAAATTGTCTTAATTTTAATTAAATTAATTTTAAAATGTTTTTAATTTTAAAATGGAGAAGCTGTCCCTCTCCAGACTCCACATCTAAGCATCTTAATCTTGGGTGTCCACTCACCCCCAGCATCAAGACTTAAGCACTCTGTCCACAGTCACTTTCCTCTTGTCCTTTCCAGGCCACTGAGTCCACTCAGGCTCTAACACATCTCACTCCACACCAGACTCCAATCGGTCACTGTTGCTGGGGACCAACTAGAGGAGTTGTTTCTCTAAATGTAGCTCTTTTATGGTTTTGCAAGTTATGTGTACATCTTAAACAAACGGGGAGTAAAGAATCAATCAGTATCTTTCCTCTAGAATCAAAGAGGCACCATTGTCTGGTGGAAGTAACCCAGCCACACACAGGCCACCGCATGACAGAGACCAGAGACTGATGTCAACACACTGCCTGTCATGTCCACTCTTACCCAGGTGCTGATATTAACTGCCCATCTCCTCTCCTTCCTGCCTCAGCCTGTCCTCTGTTTACATGGGCTATATCTCTTGGCATCTGGACTATGGAGTCTTTGTAAGCACCAGGTCTCTGGCCACAGCTCTTGGCTTCTAGAGCAAAGAGCACCCTGCATTGTGCCTAGTCAGACTTGCGAGTTGTCCATGTTGTGTAAAAGCTTCCTTCGAGATTGAAACATTCCATCCTGCAGGAAGCGCCTTAAACGTGATGGTAAACAACTCAAATTGTTGAGGAAGTCCCTGAAACTGACAAGATTCACTAGGCCCCTCCTTGACAGAGTAACCAATTAATGGAGCCAAGCTGCAAAGAAGAATCTTGAGATCAGACCATCAACCTGGAAGACGTTTAGACCAACTGAGGCACCTGGAAAGGGAACTCTCCAATCTGCCGAGCTGCCTGCAGGCTGTGCAGTGTGCTCAAGGTTTCCAGCCTTGTGAACTTCGCCCATGCTGGCGTGAACTTTGGTGATACTTTGGATCATTTCTGCTCCTATAAGTAACCCCTCACCCATATTCCTGTAAATAATCCCAGTAAACCTCATAGACTCACAGATGGATGCTGGCGGTATCTGTTCTTTGGTCTGTGTGGGCTCCTGATCAGGGGTGAAGGGACATGTGTGTTACATCTCTCTCGGAAGAGTTTTGTCCCACAAAGCAGGTGACTCACTGATGTGAAACTCTGTGCTTCGGACACAGCACACAGTTTACATCATGATCACCACAAGCGACTCCACATAATGGGGGTTGTTACCATGCTCTTGGTGGGGAGGGCTCACCGAGTTATACTCCTCCCTCAGAACATATAAGGGTCAGATACCACAGCCCCGCCACCATGTGAGTGAACTCAGCTGAGATAAGGGTTAAAGCTAGACCTCATTGACCCAAGATGGCCAGACCCTCCGAGGTGGCCACAGGGCTTCCCAGAAGTGACCTCATTAAGGGGCCACCCACTCTCCAGTCTCCTGCAATGGGAGACAATGACCTCAGCCCTGATGGCTTTGAATGAGTGCCAATGGTCAGGGGGTGGGAACAGATCTCACTTCCTGGTGCAGAGTGGTAGACTGCAGACCCAGGTCCTATTCCTTGAGATAAATAATCCTGCCCCCTGCTTCACCTCTGGGCGTCCACACTTCATCCGTACTTGAGAGCTGACAGCCTTCAGAGCTGGAGACTGAATGCACCCAGAGCCAGGCGCTCTGTAACTGCACTGTGCTGGGTGCATGTTAGGGAGCCACTCACCACTGTAACTACAGGTCAAAACTGCCACCACTGCTGGGCTGCTTGCTGAGACGTGTCACCAGGTAAAGGAGCTTTGCTGTGTAAGCCTGGCAACATGAATTCAAGCCACAGATGCCACAGGAAGGTGAAAGGAGAGAATCCACTTGCAAAGTCGTCCTCTGTCTTTCACATATGCACTGCGATGCACGTAGCTACTCATCATGTGTATACACACACACAAGCATCATCAGCATCAGCATCAGCATCACAGATTAAGAGAATTTTAAAAACAAGACAGCCACCACAGCAAACCATGCATAGATGAGAAAACCGAAGGAAAAGGTAGCCAAAGGCTCCAACCAATAGGGAAGGAGTCAGGGATATACCAAGTATCTACTTTCAGAAAACACGGCTTGAAACTTCTGATGGTAAATTAATTTGGCCAGAACCGCTAACCTGGCTCAAAGCTCAAATTGGGATTCATTTGCTGAACAGGCCAGTGACAGAGCTTTGCCACTTTTAGCGGTCACAGGGACAAGAGGCTACTCTCTAGAAGGCCTTTAAGTGGTGGGAATGCCTGTCAACTTTAGGGGGCCTGCCTCTCTCATGCCGGCTCAATGATCCATGTACACACCACACACACACACCACACACATACACACAACACACACACCAACACACACACACACTCACAACACACACATACACACCACAAAACAACACACACATACACACACAACAAAACACAAACACAAAAACACACACTCATACACACACAATAACACACATACAACACACACACAACACAACACACACACACACACACTAAACACAGACACACACATACACACACACACTCACAGACACAGAGGGAGAGGGGGAGGGAGGGAGAGGGAGAGGGGAGGGAGGGGAGAGGGAAGAAGGGGGAGGGAGATGTGTAGAACTCTGAGTCCCCAGCTGCCATGGCCAGAAGGCACATACTACCCACCTGTAGGAACCAGGTGGGGCCCACAACTCACCTGGGCCTGTAAGTTGCCCCTTTTAGATCAACACCGCATCAGAAGAGGCAATATGGCCTCCTCTCCTGGTCTAACCCCTCCGTTCCCAAGTCAAAGAGTGAAGGTCTCATGCCTTCCCTTCGGTCTGGACTGAGGTTCAGTAAACATGGCTGATATTTAAAAATCTGATGTCCTGACCTGCCAGAACCCTGGGTGGGATCAGGTACTGCTCTCAGCTCAGCCTCTGCACCTGCAGCAAGGCATCATGGGGCCATAACGGCCAAGGGGCCGTGGGACTACCAGCTTTCATAGCCTCTCTCATTTTAGGAGGGAAGAAACACACGTCCCTGTAACATGCTTCTCTAACGCCCAAGACAATGCAGCAGAGAGGCTGACACAACCCAACAAGGAACATGGCATCCCTGGGGATCCAGCATCTGTAGGCTAGTTGGCACACCAGCCTTCTACCAGAAGTCTAGTGCTCACTCTAAAGTCGTTGAGTCCCCCACCACTGCCCAGCATCATTGGTCTCCTAGGGCATATGACCGAACAAGTAATATCCTCTGTCCACCCTGGCTGGTCATCTCCTGGCCCTCTCGCTGGACCCAAAGTTTCCTTCTGCCCTGTTCGATGAAACACCCGGGAAGAGAGCCACTCAAAAGCAGACTGCAGACTGTGGGCACGTCTCCATCTTTTATGGGCATTCTGCACCCAGGGAAGCTGAGTGGAACAAATGAGATTGGAATTTTATGATTCTTTTATAGTGTTGCACAGAGGATAGCTTTTTTTTAATTAGCTGCTAACTCGACACCTTTGGCAATTCTAAATAATTCACCAGTCCACCCCCCTCATCCACACCAGGTGTGCTGAGTGGCCATGCCCTCACCAGCTCTGATGGGAGGCTGGGGCAACGCCACTGTCAGAAGGGCACAGATACAAGGATGAATGCTGAGTGACCGTCCTCTAGTTACCTGGAAGGTGGGGACAGCCTTTCCTGAGGTCATTCCTCCTTGGGTTCAGCCACAGGTGTGCCAAGTCACCCCAGTGACCGCTCTCAAGCCTTTTGTTCCATCAGGAGATGCACTCTTGCCTGATGTGTCCTCCACACCTTTTTGCTGAAACAGCACCTTTGACCATCTCTCCTCCCTCAGACAACTGCTCCAGAGGCCTGGACCAGCTTCCTGGGACTCCCACCTTCCTGTAACACAGTGTCCTGGAAGGACAGTATTCATTGTCTCCACCCCTCAGCAGTCCAGAGCAGAATTGGCATAGACTCCACTCCACAGCCACACAGGGCCAGGCACCCATGCCAGGAGCAAGAACAATCCATGGACCACCTTCAGAAGGGCCAGGCCCCCAGAGCTAGGGCTGGCCAGCCAAACCGAGAGGCCACTGCTGCTGGAAACACACACACCCTAGCTCCTAAGCCAATCCCTGTGGCTGGTCACGGGTGGGAGTCACTGCACCCAACCTGCCCCTAAGAGGCCTATAGAAACTCAGGCCTGTCCCCTTTGGAGAGGCCTTGAGGACAAGAGCCCATAAACTTAAGCTTCATCGGCTCCTGCATTTAACTGCTCCGTCAAGGACTCTGCCCGGATTCAATTACCTCCACAGGTTTTACAAGAGCCGGCCCATTCACCGTGCTGAGACAGGGACGCAGCGTGGGCCAGCTGGTACACCTCCCTTCTCTCCTGTGAACACTAGGAAGCTGGGTAGAGATAGAGGCCAAGGTTACCTCTGGATCTCTTTCCCACAATCCCAGAGCCTGGCAGAAGTGCTGCCTCCTGCCCCACACATGGAGTCAGAGATAGAGGCTCTGGGACTCAGGATTCTGATTGGGTGGGCTGGCCTGGGGAGCCAGGCCCCCCCAGCCCCCCACACGCACGGGTAATGAAGACCCTTACTGAGCCTGCCAGGCCCACATTCCTCTCCTACAATGTTCCTGTCCTGGGGTAAGAGGGCCACAGGTAGTGACTTCCTGCCTGTAACATCCTTGGTTGCTGTATCCCAAGGTATGGTTGTGGCTGACTGTCCCCTTAGAGACCCTATATCCACCCCAGCTCCAGAAGAGGGCCCACAGACTGTCTCTTTCGGGTGCTGCAGAAAGGCTTATCTTGGGTACAGATCTGGCCCCCTATAGACATAGGAAAAAGAGGCAAGTAGGTCTGTCCAGTTCTGCCAGCCCTTGACGTGTTATAGTCCCTCCCTCTGTAGACCTCACCCTGAGGTCTAGGGAAGGTCAAGACCCAGGTGTTCGCAGGTATGATATGCAACCTTAGCTTGCCACCTTGAGCCACTCCAGAGGTTTTCTGGAGTAAGGACCAACTGGAACTAGAAGATTCAGACTCTGCCAAGGCCACTTGCTGCTGGCTCTGGCCAGCTGGCTACCTATACATATCGCCCATTATTTGAGCACTGAGATTCCGAGCCTGACACAGGGCACAGAGTCAGGCAGCCAAGCATCACGGGCAAGCATCCATGCATACCCTCCCTCTCCACCCTAGCCCTCAGCTGATTCCCTACCCAGCATCCTGCTCCCAGTCAGGTAGGTCCAATGTCAGGCACTTTAGGACTCTCTGTGGCCTCTTGTCCCTAGAAATAACACTGTGGTCCCTCTGCAGTCCCTACCCCAAAGGGCCACCTCTGGCCGCTAACTGAAGTTCTGGAGCAGGGCAAAGGCTCCACTCTCGAACTCACACACCCCGGCAGCCTTCACTCCAGCTCTCTCCCCACACTGGCTCGTTCTGCCTGCCATCTAATTCCATGCTGAGCAGGACCCTCCCACCTCGTTTGTTTTCCGAGAACTCCAGCACCTGGACTGAAGCCTGGGCTTCACAGGTGCACAGTAAATATTTGTGAGACATCAGCGCCGAGCACCTGCTGCACGTCAGACACCACCGACGCTCACACCTCCATACATAAACAACATCCCACTAATAGGATGCAATTAGTCCCGAAACCGTCTGGAAGGTAGCTGCTGTTACTATCCCATTTTCCAGGCACAGGTATAAGGCTCAGAGAGATCGAGTCGCCTACCCAAGGTCACACAGCAGGGACATGGAGCCAGGTGTCGGCTCTAGATCCTGCCTCTGACAGCCCACGGTCTATGCTGACACTGCTGTTCCATGTCAATCGGTATAATGTGTAATTCTACCCATTTCACAGATGAGGCAACAGGTCACAGACCACCTACATGGCCTGAGATTGCAGGCCTACTTCCAGCTTATGTGAAGTAGGAGCTGACGCCGCCTGCACTGGACGGGCCCTGTCTTCTTGCTCTGGAGGGAGGGAGGGACTGCTTTGGTTTGGACTTCTTCCTGAAGGCAGACAGCCATGCATGCCCCTCCTCTACATGACTTTTAAGAAATATCACCTAATTAACCGATAGTGGGCTGTCAACACAGCCAGATGCCCCGCCCCACTGTGTCTGGCCATAGCCTGGGTGCTCACATATGCCAGTGAGCCCTGCCAGGCAGAGCTGGCTCTGGTTGCTGCTTGTGTGGCTGCCAGCCCCTCTGGCTCAGCACCTAAGCTGCCGTTCCCATCCTGGTCCACTCCAGTGTGTGGCTGTCTGCCTGGTCACAGACCTGAACAAACTGGCTAGGGCCTGATCGGGTCCTCCTTCCCCCAGGGTTACCTCCTGTGAGCCTCCACCTCCACACCCAGCATGGCACCTTAGGGCATCATGGAGGAAATATCCAGCTCTGCATCAGTAAGCCAAGCATCCTCATCTCTTAATTATTGAAGAACAGATTTTCCCCCAAATAATTAGGCAATTGAAATCATACAATCTTTCTCTGAGAACTATATTTAACCCTGATTTGAATGTAATTTGCACATTGCCGCTCCCCAAAGCAGCTCTGGAAGCCAAAACATGGATCAAATATTTTTTAAATGTCAAATGCTGCTTAATTGTGGATTGCACTGAATTTATTTGTGCAGATAAGCATTTGAGCTTCTACTGACATCTCCTCGAGTAATTTTTCCTTAATCTATACAACACCCCAATTTCCCTGATAGCTGGAGGATTGGAATAACATTCAAGAGGGCCTCCATTTTGCAAAGTACTTTAAAACATGCATATTCAAAGTCAGGGCAAAATCCCTCCGACTGGAGGCTTTGAGCACCCACTGAGGCCAAAGGGGTTTAGTGTAAGGGCGGCCACCCAGGGGTACTGGGGCTGCCACAATGCTGATTTGTCTGGACCATACCACCTCCACCCAGGTCAGACTCTAGGCCAGCTTGGAAAGGGTCTCTCCCAGTTCTTACATCCACAGGTAAGCACGTTATAGTGAAGTAGAGACCTGCTGGGAACCCAGAACCGGCTGGGCGGGTCAGAGAGAACCTGTGTCCTCACCACTGCCTGAGACCCATAGCCTGAGCAAAAGGAAGTCTCTGGTGGAGCTGGATGTGAAGGCAGTGGGGCTGGAAGTAAAGCTGATGACAGCACCGGGAGCCCAGGCCACTGGGGAGCCCAGGCTAGAGGATCGTAAGTTCAAGATAGTCACATGCTGTAAGAAAGAGAGAGAAATAAAAAAGAGGAGGGAGGGAGGGAGGGAAAGGGAGGAATGAAGGGAGGGAGGGAGAAGGAGGGAGGGGGAGAGAGAGGGAATGACAGACAGATGGACGGAAGGGGAAATGGAAGCATGGCTTCTGATACCTGCCCAGCCCTGGCCATGACACACATTTCGGGGCTCACACACGCAAGTGTCCCCATTCTAGGTCCCGGTTTCCATACTACTCAGGAGGTGCCAGGTTGCCGAGCGGCCTCAGCAGTCTCAAGATCTGGCCTGTGAACATGGACAGAAACTTGCCTCCCATTCGGGTTGCATTGTTTCAGCCTGCAGACGTTGTAAGCACAGTAGCCTGCGGGCTGCACGGTCCACAGTAATCCTCAGGCTCCTCTGTGCTCATGGAGAACGCCTGTTTCCCCCCAGTTTTTGCCATTGCTCACACCATCCTCAAAAGGCATGACCCAAGGCTAGACCAAGCATCAAAGGGAGGTAAGAGTATGGCCCCATGATGTGGGGAACGGGGACCTGAGGAGAATGAGCAGATTCCACAGGTAGATTCCTAGGCTGTCTGACTCTGCAGCGTCACTGAACAGGTCAGGTTTTCTGGCAGCTAGGGAACCACACAGCCCTGGGACCCCTCTATGCTCACGCATTAGCCCATTTCCAGTCTGAGCCTTAACTGACCCGTCCCTGTCTTTCTAAACAAGCTCAGAGTTTGTAAGCAAAAGTTGACAGAGCTGTTGAGGAGCAGTGAGCCCACTGCTCCAGTCAGAGACTTCATCCAGTGACATAAGGAGCACTGTCTGTCAGCTTGACCCATGGATGTTTCCAGAATAAGATATCCAGCGCGGCAGAGAACACACTCCTTTCAAGTTCACGTGGAGCATTCACCAGCGTGGGCCACTCACAGAGCTACGAGCACACCAGGGAACAGACACACACAACACATGTTCTTATCACCGTGTGATGAACCTAGAACTCAGCCAGAGAGAGCCCGAAGTCCCCCAAACATCGGAAGATTAAACAGCACACGTCAAAGGCAAAGTCTCAAGAGAAGTAGATGAGCATCCAACTTAGAAGTGCTGGCTCGCCGTGCCTGCTCAGCTTGACAGCCATTTACAGCATTAAGACACACGATAGATAAGAGGAAAGTCCAAAGTAAATAGCCCGGGCTGCCATCTCAGGAAACCCGGAGAGAGAACAATTTAAGATGCTAGCAATCAGGAAGATAAAAAGAAAAAAAATTAGAACAGAAATCGCTGAACTTAAGGGGGGGCAGGGAAGCATTAGGGAAAAAAAAATCAATGAAACCCAAGGCTCGGTCTTTGAAAGGGTCTGTAAAAGTGAGAGAACTCCAACCAGGCTGAGACAAACATCAGAAATGAAAGCCGGAAGCCATGCCTGTCCAGGCACGAGAACACTAATAAAATATAGCCAGCTGGCAACTCTGTACCTACAAATTTAAATTTTTAAGAGAAAATGGTACAAAACTCTACAAGGAAGAGTAGAGAAACTAAACAGCTGTGTGAGTTTGTCTTGATGATCAGTTTGGTAAATCAGGTCTTCTAGAGACAACTAGATTGTGAGAAAAGGGAAGGAAGGGGAAGGGAAGGGAGTAGATTAATCTATTGATAAGCTTAAATCTGAATATGGTTAAACGGAGATATCAGTGGCAGAGCACCTCTGTTAGGATAGGCATTCATCACCAGCAACACACACATACACACACACCACACACATATACACCCACGTACACACACCACACATATACACACATACCACACATACACACACCACACATATACACACATACACCCACACACACATACACACATACCACACACCACACACATACACACACACCACACACATACACACACACTACACATCACAAACATACACCCACACACACATACATACACCACACATATACACACATACCACACATATACACACACATACACATACACCACATACCACACACATACACCCCCACACACATACATCCACACACACATACACACACCACACAGACACACACACACCACACACATACACCCCACACACACACAGCAAAGGAGTCAACTATGAACTGAAATCTTAGAACCATGAGGTAAAATAAGGCCTTCTTTATTCACGCTGTTTCTTCGAGTTCTTTTCCCAGCAACGCAAAGACTATTTTTACAATTGGAATAACCTCCGATCCGATCGTCTTCAGAAGAGAGCAGCACCTGGCCCACCCTCACCAGGGAGTCCCAACAACTATGTACGGGATAGTAACCGTCTCTTTAATCTCTCACACAAAATAGACACAGACAACACAGACACTCCCTAACTTACCTTGTAAGACTACTGCTGTTCTAATGCCAAAACCAAGTAAGGACGTCATAAGAAAGATGCAGGCTGGAACAGAGATGCAAAACTCACCAGAAAATTAGCAAATCCAAACTTCATTAGATATACCAAGTGAGATTTATTCCAGATATAATCCCCACATTTGAAAATCAACTTATGAATAAAGTAAGCAAATGAATGAATGAAGAATGAGTGAATGAATCTGTCTCCTAGAATAAATAATTACAGCAAAGTTGCAGGACACATGGTTCACATATTGATGTCCAATGGTTTCTGCTTACCAGCAATAAACCATTGGAATTTAAATTAAAAAAAAAAAAAAAAAGCTAGTTACAACACAAACCCTTAAAATGAAATGCCTAAATACGAAGCTACCAAAGCCTGCACAGGATCTGCAATCTGCATGCTGAGAGTTGTAAAACTTGGTGAAAGATCAAAAATGCCCAACTAAAGGGAAAACTGTCCCCTGGTCTAACGGAAATATTCAAACTGTGCTGCTGTGCTGTGGGGACAGTGAACTCTTTTGCAGATGCTAACAGGCTGGTTCACCTGGAAAGTGGAAAGACACAGAAGATCACACGGCAGGGAAGAGGAACTGGGAGACACTCCTCCATTCCAAAGCTCAGCACCAGGACAGAGGCCTGTGTGCAAGGCAGACAGATGGGTCAGAGGAAGGTAGCAGCGGGGACCCAGCAGGACATCCTCAGGACCACTGACATCTGACCTTTTGCAAGGAACGAGGTTGTCAGTGAGAAACATGGGCTTTTGGTTTTTCGAGACAGGGTTTCTCTATGTAGCCCCAGCTGTCCTGAACCCACTCTGTAGACCAGGCTGGCCTCGAACTCAGAAATCCGCCTGCCTCTGCCTCCCAAGTGCTGGGATTAAAGGCGTGCGCCACCACCGCCCGGCGAAACATGGGCTTTTGAATAGACGATACAACGCAAATAATCAGTCTAGACACAGACTGGATACATTTTGTACAAAATGTATCTCAGAAAGGATCATAGACACACATGTAAACAATATAGATTCTAACACTCCCAGCACTAACCCAAGAAAGCCTCAGTGACCTGGTGTGGTGATAATTTTTCAGTTGCAACAAAAAACACAAACACAAAAGAAAAAAACTGACATCTTGGACATCTGCAAATTTAAAATGTCTACTCTGGGGCAATGTCACCAAGAGAACAAACTGGCAGGCCACAGACTAAGAGAAAATTCTTTATAAAAACTCATGCAATAGCAGATAAAAAAAAAACATGTACCCAAAATACATGATCCCATTTAGACATGAGGAAAGGTCTGAGTGAATATTCCATCCAAAAAAAAAAAAAAAAGATGAACAAATATCAAACCCAGGTGTTGAAAGTTGTCCAGCATCCTTTATCATTGAGGAATTGAGGATGTGCAAGACAGAACAGCAAGGTACCACTGTGTACATCACAGAACGGCCAGGCTCCAAAGCATAGTGATACCCAAAGCCAGTAAGGATGTGAAGACAGCAGGAATTTTCTTCACTGCTGGTGGGACTGCAGAATGGGGCAGCCCCTCTGAGAGACAGCCTGGCACTTTTTGTTACAGTGCTAAACATAGTCACGCCATATGATCCGGCAGTCGAGTCCCAAGGTATTTACCCAACTCTTGAGAAAACTTATGTCCCTGCAAAATCCTGTCTGAAATGTTTACAGTGGCTTCATTCATGATTGCTAAAAACTGGGAGCAACCAAGATCTCCTTCCGAGGGTCACTGGATAAGCAATTCCTGGTACCTCCATCTGTTCACTGGAGCACCATTCAGTGAGAAGAGAACAAGGAGCTATCACGTCTAATGGCTGAACCTACAGTGAGCATTTAAAAAGGAAGAGAAACCAGTTTGCAAGCTGTGTGTGCAGCCCTCCCTCTCAATACAGCGTTCTGCAAAAGCCAAACTCTGGAGACACATAAAAGAAGAAACAAACAAAAACTGTTTGCCAGGAGTCAGGGTGAGGGAGAGATGACTGGGAAACAGAGGGGACACTGGTGGCAATGAGATAAGAGACAAGACAATGATGTGTGACACCCTTCTGGGGGACACATGGAGTCTTTGTTAGCCAGCTTTTTCTTGAGGACACCCACTTATGAAGATGGAAGGCCTGTTTGGGGGTTTCAGTCTACCAACAGTCAGACTCGCAGCTTTCGACCTGGGGCCAGGAACGATGAAGTACAGATGAAGAAACCTGTCACATGCCCGGTTCAGTTCTAGGCTGCATCCATTTCCCATGCTTCCACCTCTGGATGGAGGCCAGGCTGGGAACCAACTCTTCTCCACATGGGCCTTGAGAATAGTCCAGTTCCAAACTGTAATGTAGGACATGGTACATTGGTCATGACTTCAGAGCTTTACAGCAAGAATAGATATTAATCTATAAAAAGCTGAGAACCGTGAACCATGATTGAAGAGGTTGGATTCCAGAAAGCAGGGCTGGCAGCGACCAGAGAATCTCATCCCAGTTCAAATGTGGGAGCCAGCCTCCCCAGGACACAGAGAAGGAGAGGCCCTACATCTCCTTGAACAAGAGAAGAGTCCGACAATGTCAACGACAATATCCTGTGGACACCACCAACCACACAGGCTGGAATTTGGAGTTAGCTGGACAGAGGGGGCAGATGGTGGGTACTAAGTCCTTCACTGCTGGTGTGAGAATTCCAAATAACAAAGGAAGGGTTTGAAAGGTCTGTGTGGAATAGCCTGGAGCTGAAGGCATCAGCATCTACAAGTGCTGGACTTAGCATACTCAGAGATAGGAAGTCGTTCTCTAGTCTACCTGATGGCCAATAGGGAGATCAGCATACAACAAGATGCAACGTATCTAGTAGAGTCCTACAGAACAGGAAACAGTGATCTGTAACTTTAATTTTTCAAATCCTACTTTTAATGGTAGCTCTTAAATGCTTTCACCTCCCTTGTATCCCACCACCCACAAAAGGTAGTGGGAAAGAAAGGACACAGGGGGAAGGCTGGGAGGGAAGTGGATCTGTTTAGAAAAGATATTTGTCTGGAAATCGGCAGTTCAGGTCACAGGTCTGCAACAGCAGCTTGATCCACTCGCAAACACTTCACAGATACACCAGCAGTCCAGTTCGGTAGAGTCAGATTGCAAACACGAATCAGCAGCGGTAGCACTACCCAACAGAGACAGCCAGGCCTCAGCCTCAGCGCCGCGGTCAGCAGGAGGGACCAGGAGGAATGCCAGAAGTTCTCAGCTGTGCCTCACTCAGGGAAGCAAAGATCAGTGAAGACATGAGACCCACAGCATTGCACAGCTAGCCGTACCAGCAAGCCAAACTCAGTCTCCATCACTGTCCATCGAGTCCTAGTATGTCCTCCACGGGCCTTCCTCAGCACGGGGGTCTGTCTCAGCTGACGTCACTCTGACAATCAGACTGAGTCCGTAGAAGCCTCAAGAAACTGCAGCACACCACCAGAAGTTTTTTTTGTGTTTCTCTCTATGGAGTCCTGACAAATGCAGCTCAACTATGCAGTCTAAGACAGACCAATATATGCGCGTTGTTAGCATAGAATCCTTCATCACGTGTCCTTTCACATGCTTGCTTTACATTTACATTGCAAAACATTTTTTTCTCCTGTGTCTGCTTCAGCTAAACATTCCTTCATGAGTCTACCTTGGTCTTTCACCTGTGTCCACTTCAGGAAAACACTCCTTCATGTGTTTGCCCCAGCAAAACACCATCCAACACAACTGACTTTCCAAAGAATCCTTAAGTTTCCACTTCAGGGATCTGTGGAGAAATCGTTCCCTGAAACACATGAGATGGGCCCGGAACTTCCTCTACTGCCAAGAAAGAGGACTAGGCACACAGACTGGGAGAGTCAGGGAACACGGGAGCCAGGACAGAAAGCCCACAGGAACCAGAGCTAGTGTGCAACAACATGATGTGGCATTGTGTTACTGCCAAAATAAAAAAAATTAGCACTCACAAGTCCATCCTAACACAAGAGAATGGATAAACAGATAAAGGAGAAAACAGTCTTCATGCAGAAAATTCCAGATCATCTACAAGGTGCCCCATGCTCAGCAATGGAACAAGGCTCCTTCAAAGGGCAGTGCAGAGGCACAACACCACGGCAGGGTCACCTGACTCCACTTTTCCCGCTGATCAAGGTCAACCCTGCTGTTCCCTCACACACTCACAGTGGTCACCCTGAACAGATGTGGGAAGACCTCATGGTTTCTGTGGCTGCTCCAATACCCACAGCTACCATCCGGACAGGGAACAAAACAGCAGACATGCCAGGTGGGTCGGAGGTGGCTCACATGCCACCTAGCAGTTCTCCCCAAAGCCATCAAGGTCTTCAGAAACATTAATATCCAATGTACCAAAATAGCGTGAGATGCAAGTTACGGGGTACGTGAGAAATGTCAATGCTGTCTTAAGTTCTTTTAAACTCTGGAAACCTAAAACAATCTGTAGAAGAAAGTTTATGATTTACACGTTTTAGAAGTCGGCTCTCTCCCTCCACCATGTGGATTCTGGGATTGAACTCAGGTCATCAGCACTGGCAGGAAATGCTGTTTACCCACAAGCTACCTCTGGCCCAAGTTTACCTTGTTAAAAAAGCATGTGTTTTATGGCCTGTAAACGATTCCTCGATAAAATTGGTTTTAAACATTGCAGGGGGAAATGTGGCCTTCTGCTATTTGGAAGCAAATCTTATGAAAGAGAAAAAAATAATAATAAAGAATGAATCCAGGCATCTATAATCACGGGTTATGAATTTCAATCTGAATTAAACTAAGAGGGAGTTGTAAGGAAACTGAGGTGGGCATATCGGTTGGCTACAGCAAAGAGCTAGCACAGGGGCTCACAGACAGCGGCGTTGATACTCACCGCCCACCTGGACACCGTCACATGCACCTGTGGGGAAGGGACCCCACATAATTATATAGTGCTGCTCCCGGGAATGTGCAGCTCCAGAACCAGACAGAATCAGTGTGGGAGTCACAGTGGCATTTTCTTTACTTGGAGAAAGACAGAAGGCCCCAGCATGGAGATTAAGCTTGCTGGGCACTGGGCCGTGCTCAGAGGCTGTGAACAAGGCAATTACTGCTCCCATTTAATCCAGTGTCGGGGAAAAGGGCCCCGTGGCCAGGCTGGATCCGCACTCCTCTACGCAAGGAGCCTGAGGCCGCAGCTCTGCGCCTTCTGCCTCCAAAACACACTCTGCACTAAGTGTAATGGGTTTTAGGGAATTTATTTTGCCAATTTTAGAACCTACCATAAAGAAGAAATATGAGAGAATTTTATGAGGTGTACTGTATATCTTTAATACTCGTATTTTTTTTCTCGAAATGCTGAGAATATCAATTACATTTATGGCTGCACGAGGAGATGCCCAAGCCCACGGCTGGCAAAGCAGGTCCTGGCAAAGAATAAACAATGGGGGACTCAGGGGTCCCAGGGCCTGTGGGCTCAGAGGGTCCAGAGGGTATCTATGAAGCTGCCTAGTATGGAAACAGACATATGTGTGTCCATCTGCTAATCCTCTGCATGTGTGCATACTACATACATGTGTATGTGCTCTGACTCATGTGTGCATATGTGTGTACAGCAGCTAGAGGATCAAGAGACAGCCTGGGAAGAGGAGGTTGGAAGGACACCTTGGAAATGAAAGAAACCACTCAATACCTTGTGAGAACAGAGGTGACTCTTTCTTCAAAAGCCAACCCTACCACTTTATTCTCTGGGTGGGTTGCCTGACAAGAGAGACCCACAGGCCTCTAGTCCAGTCTCTTCAAGGCCTCAGTACTCAGAACCTGCTCTGGGCCACAGAGTTCTTCCACCTACTGTTCACACCCACCTTCCTCAGCTGGAGCAGGTATTGGACACCACTGGCAGTGTATAGAGTGGTCTGGGGGTTCTAGGTCAAGACAGCAGAGCCACAGTCCTTAAGGAACAGACTTTGGAGCTAAATAGACTGAGAACTCCACAGAGCCTGAGAGCCGACACAGTACCCATCCTGCAGAAAGGTACCCCAAGACCCAAAGAGCAACCATCTCTCCAGGGTACACATCTGGGCTAGGCTGGAGAGTCCACAGGTTCACACTGTACACACATGCATACATGTGTGCACACACATACAATCATATTCACACATATGTAAACATGTAAGCATGTTGGCTTTCGGAGGGATCCTCTACATTACAATTAAAAAGCTACAAGTCCTACTCTTTAAAGGGATCCTTCTGAAGGGAAGCAGAGCCTCCCCAGGGTTGCAGCTGTGCTCCTGGGGTGGCCTGCAGAAGAACGCCCCCGCCCAGCACTGCTTAGGATTATTTATGACTCCAACGTGCACGTTTGTTTAAAATCTGCCGCAGAATTCATCCTCTCTGCCACTTACTCAACCATTATCGGCCATCGCAAAAGTGCCGAAGAGAGAGTCATAAATGGCTGTGATTTACGAGGCAGCAAGAACACAGGACGAATGAGAGAAAATTAGATCCTTTACCTGTGAGATTATTTACGAGCTTAGTGGATGTGCGGGACTGTGCTGGGTGAACCATGATCTGGGACACGTGTTCTGTGTCTGTCCCCCGCTGGATCCCCAGTCTAGTGACAGAGACAGTGCTCCTGCAGGAGACCATTTTAGCCCTGCTCCTTCTCAGGGATAACATGGGATGGGACCAGTTCACGACTCACATAGGACAGCACTTTGTCCAGCACACCTCTAAACTGCTGTGAGACCTTAGATAGCCACTGCTCTCCATCCTGTTTATCTCTGTGCACCAGAGGAAATACATAGATGGACCCCAAATGCCTGGTCACCGGGCAACGTGTCCTAACTTCTTCTCAGCTTTTGTGGCAACTCTGGTCATTGTTTTGGGGCCGCTCTCCCCAAACCTGTTCCCATCAAACATCCTGGCTTATATTATAGCCCAACTCCCTGCCATGCTGGTCCTTGGAATTTCGCTCCTGTGTCACAGGAGAATGAGCTCCACTGGCAAGCCATTCATCTTGCCCTTAATAAGAGCTCTTCCTTCCTGTTCCTTGTCCTCTTGTCCCCCTGGAAGCCCAGGGCATCCTCTCTGCTGCAAACCTTGCAGATGAATGAATGTAAGTTTCCAAGTTGGATCTCACCCTGAGGCTTCTTAGGAACAAGCGGAGGCCCAGATCCTTCTGCTCCCTTCCGTCTGTCCTGCTGCTGGAAACTCCCAGGGCAGGAGAAAAGATCATAGCACCTAGAAGCATGGGTGTGCTACAGGAATGCAAGCCAGCATCTGGGCTCTGGGTCATGTAAGGACAGTTGTCTCCGAGGAGGTACAGTGGCCCTGAGCCATACCCAGCTAAATGATGGGAAGAGGGGTCAGGCTCACAGGTCCCCAGACCTACCTGTATGTTGCTTCAGAATGCCAGCCTTCCTGTAAGGGGAAGGGGATCTCTGCTCTCAAGTGGGAGGGAGGGCAGGTCACCTAACCATCTCACTGGAAGCCGGATGTACGGCAACTAGAGTCGGTGCCCCGATCCCGAAGCCCTTCTTCCTGATGTCACATACTCTCCACTCTCACCTGCACAGAGCTGTCTCTCGTTGTCCAGTGCCGCAGGACTCCCAGCTCAGGAAACATTACCTACGACACCCGACACCCAGCACTCTTTTGTGGCACGAGCGAGCTGTTCTGATGAGTGTGTGATCCATTTTACACACTTTCGACTTCCTTAAAGAAGAAAAACACCAGGGAGTGTAACTGCTACTGTGATTTCCATGCCTATGAGGGAGCAGAGCCTTTCTGAGCAGATAAGAATTTGATTTTCCAATTAAAGGCCAGCCTAGATCGAGCCTCAGAGAAGTATTTGTTTTGCCAACAGCTTGATGGCACCATCATCTCCAACGATAACTGTCCCCAACCCCCAATTGTCTCCTCTGTGGTGCACCACCCTGGTGAGTTGTCCCTCTGGCAAAGAGCCAGAACGCCCCCAGTTCTCAAGTCAGCTTAGCATGGTTCTGGTATCCGCACACCACCTGGAAGGCTCAGGGAGTCGTGTCTTGGCCAGGCGGAGGTGGCAAGAATCAGGGTAGCACACACATCTGTAGCCTCCACTCAAACACCCAGGACCCTGGAACCTGTTCACAGAGCCCCGTCACTCCAGCCAACAGCCTTGCTCTACAGTTCCCACACGTCACCCTGTCCTCGTCCTCAAGTGGACAGCTGGCTTTGCTTTGAAACCTCCCCATCAACCTGCTGGAAACTAGAGACTCACTGGACCCACAGCAAGACGACAGTACAATGGAGGAGCAGGAATAGAGGGCCAAAGGACCCCAAAGAAGGGAAGACATTGGTCAAGGCTGAAATGTCAGAAGAGATAGAGATGAGGTCACAGTATTGGTGACCCCAAAACAGGACCAGGGAACAGTGAACCTTGGCGGTGGTGGGCTTGCTGTGCCTTCAGTCCTAACCTGAGCTACACTGACTGCTCTTGCAGGCCCTGAGGGCTCTGCCGGATCCTCAGACCCCCAACTTTTCCTGATCAGATCCTAACCTGAACCAGAGGACATCAACCTTGAATACAGAACTCAGTCTCTGGTCCATTTCTGCTACTAACTCCACACGGGCAAGGCACTTCCCCAGCGTGGCTCAGTTTCCCCAGATGCACAAAGGTTGTATGTCTAAAGGCGAGTGTGATTGTGGTGACCTACTCAAGGTCTGAGGCTAGGTCTCCCGGCCTGCCTAGGGTTAGGGCTGTAAATGCCCCAGCAGACTGCTCCACTCAGCCACTCGGGGGGTGAGCACAATCCTTCCCTCTCATTCTCGTTTTCTTCCCAATGTAATTGAAAAATCAATATGTCACAGAATTTCTGTGCAAACCGCAAATACAATCATTTCCAATCACAAAGGGGATGATCCTACAGCACGGCAGCTGTGTCCGTGAGCGCCCCCCTCCCCCCGCACAGTGTGCTCTGCTGGGGACTGCTGGGCCCTGCCAAGATGCACCCTAAGCTATCCCTCCTGCCCCGCCCCGGGGCACCTCACCCCAGAGCCAATCACACCTTCCCCTCCATAGCTTTGGTCACTCCGTGCCACGCTTCATAAATAATGGCACTAAATGACCGTCACAGAAAGTCGATTAATTGTGAGCGTAGTTACACACAGCCGCGCCACACCTGTCAGCAAAGAGCTCTCCTGTTGGAACTTATTACATTTTTATCAACTTGGCAGCGCGCGTCACGACGCAATTTGGGCAGCGCGGTCGTCCTCGGCAATCAGAGCCATTGGCTTTTATGGGTTTGCTCGATTTCGCCCAGGGGACAGATAGCACAGAAGAAGGAAAAAACACCTCATCCTTCTAAGCAGAGGACAACCAAGGCCAGGCCACAGACCTGGGAGAAATGTCACCAGCCTCTGTGTGCCCAGGCCCTGACACACCAGACACAGAGCTAGCTCCAACCACCCCCCTGGCAGATCCTGATACCCCTTTGTCTGACTCTCAGGGCTCAGGATATGTCCGCCCACAGGTGAGGCCCAAATGAGACTTCTTCTGCCTGGGTGTCCAGGGTACCCATCCCCCATTACAGCTAGATTTCTTCCCCCGTGGGGCTGGGACAGGCTTTGTTGCAAAGTGGTGGGAAATTCCAGAGGCGATGTCTGGGTGGAGGGAGTAAATCATTGGATAGGAACCCTCTGGACATAACTTGTTCTATCCCTTCCTCCCTCTCCCTCCCCTTCCCCTCCCCTCTCTCTCTTTGCGCGTACGTGGGGGGGGGGGGGGCACACCCCTCTGCCATGTTGTTTTCTGCCTTATCATGGACCTAATAGCAACAAAGCCAGTCCATCACAGACTAAAACCTCTTCCCTTCAACGTGTTTTTCCCAGGCATTTGGTCACAGCAGCAAAAACCTGACTGGCCTAGCATGTGTTCTTGTTTCTCTTTGTACAGAATGGCTGGACCCTATGGAAGGTGGGTATGGAAGAAACTGGAAACAGCCAGGCTATTTTCCAAGGGCTGGACCATGACACACACACACCAGTGGCCTGAAACCTCTCTCCCCCACCCCACCCCCACCCCCGTGTCCTCTCTGTTAGCTACACTGATAGCTACAGGCTTTCATGTGGTAGCTTTAGTTCTTAGTTCCCTGTTGACTGACAATGTTGACAGTTTTCTGTGTTTGAGGCCATCTGATGATCGTGCCTGGCTGGGTGGCTTTTTCTTCCTTGTATCTAGTGTGATCCTGGGGAAGCAAAGAGCCTGAAGTTTCCTTTGCAGGAAGGTTTAGAGCCCCAGGTCAGTGTCTGAACCAGGTTTGCGTGTGCCTGGAAAACTCAGGTCTTTGGAAAATGTGGGTCTTTCGAGGAATGCAGCCATTTCTTTGAGTCACTAAACTTGTTGCCACAGAGCCGCTTTCCCTGAATCTGTGGAGTCAGTTAGAACGGCTGAGGTGTGTCATGCTTTGTCTCTTCGCTCTTCTGATCCTGCTTGCTAGGGATCTGTTCATCTGATCATCTCCAAGAACTGGCTCAGGGACTCGGGAAGCCACGCCCCTGCTCACTTTTGTCTTTCTTTATTTCAGGTTGGTTCTTCTGCTCTCTGCCTCTCGAGGTGCAAGCTGAGGTCATCGATTTAAACTATTGATTCAAACTCAGGTACTGTGCTATAGATAAATTCACAGATTTGGTATTTTCCTCCCGATTCTGTTTAAAACGGCTTCGTAACTTTGATTTCTTCCATGGTCCATAAATTACTGTCCTAGTTTGGTTTCTGCTGCTGTGATAAAACATCATGACCAAAAGCAAGTTGGAAAGGAAATGGTTTGTTTCATATCACAGCTTACAGCCCCTCACCAAGGGAAGAACTCAAGGCGGGGAAACTGGAACAGATAAGCGGAGACTACAGGATGTTACTGGCTGCCTTCCCTTGGTCTCCTACTTCACTGTCTTCTTATACAGCCCAGGGCCTCCTGCCTGGAAGTGGTGCTGTCCACAGTGGGCTAGGCCCTCCTCTGCCTATTAAGAACCAAGAAAATGTCCCCACAGATAAGCCAACATGATGGGGGTAGTTCTCATATTGAGGTCCCCTCTTCCCAGGAGTGTCAAGTTGACAGCCGAGATTAGCCATCCCAGTTGTCACACAGGATGGGTCTTTCTGGTGCTTTTCTAGTTAAAGTCTGTTTTTGCCTTACAACACTTGATGACAGAACTCTGTGTATCTTTGGATTTCTTTACTAATCTAGAATATCATCTGTATTAGTGTTCTGTGTGTGCCAGGAAAGAAAGAGATGCTCTGTGGTTATGGGGTGACACGTTTCTTAAAAGTCAATTCTCCCTTTCATCTTTTTCTGCCTCCTTTTGCACTAACTCAATGTTCTGTGCGATTCTTCTGTTGGCTCGATAGCTGTAGATATTTTGTGACTTGTCGGAGGCTTTGCCGTTTACAGCATACACAGGTGTCTTAGCTTGTCTCCAGCCTACAGTGAAGTAACAAGACACTGTGTGTCCTGTGGCACGGGGACAACTTGGAAAAATTACGCTGGCGAAATACAGTGGAACAGCGACTGACTGGCTCGCTGCTATGAGGTTCCTGGGCTGTCAAAACCACAGGAAAGTCGGAAGAACACACACAGGGGCAGGGAAGGGAAAGGGAGAGTTAGCGTTTAGCAGGATGCAGCGGTTCTGATGATGTCGGAGATTTAGATGCAGGTGATAGCGATGACCGTGCAGCACCGTGAGGGCATTTAACATCACACACAGGTAAGGTTGAAGTAAATTGTGTGTTTCACCGTGAGCCACCAGCCAGTAAGCTGCTGGGCATGATCTGGACGAGGTTTGAGTTGGACGTCACTGTTCACAAAGTCTGAAACAATGGGAAAAGGAATCTTGAACATCCTCGGACTCCCAGTCTCAGGGTACATGTTCTCTCCAAGCCCAGTGCTCCCACAGTAGGTGGAAGCAAAGGCTGCCGAAAGCTAGTGTTTAACACCCATACTCCAGAGGGGCAAGCTGAGGCACACTCCTGAGGGGTAAGAGGCAGCACAGGGTCTCCCAGCACCCTATCCTCCATGGCTGATTTTGTGACTTCAGAGGATTCGAAAATGGCCTGACCACTCAACTTCACGATCATTATTTCTTGCTGGCCTCTGTCCCCCAGCCTCTGGCTCAGCGATTGTTTCCCTCCTATGCCACTGAGGGTGGCTTTGTTCCCTGGAGCCTCCAGGTTTAAGCTTGCTGTCCCTTTGCCTCACACCCACAGCAACAACATGACAGCCTGAGGCTGACCAGTGGCCGGCTGACCACTGACAGCCCACCAAAGGTGCCACCACATGCCCAAGACACACAGGGACGGATGAGTGATGGCTCACATGGGGGTACACATGGGAAGTATGCACACAATCACCACTCACCACACACACACACACACACACACACACACACACAGACTCATACAAACATACACTGACACACAGACACACACTGATTCTCACAGGCTCTCAGATCACACACATTGACTCACACAAGCACCCAGGATAACTCTAACTCCCATGATCACACATAGGCCCTGTATATAGAGCTGGCGGACACACGCATAGACATATCACACAGACACACATGCATACAGACCCTTGCACAGAGCTAACACAGACAGCTGCTCAGACACCACACACACACACACACACACACACACACACACGAATGCTAAGAAACACAGCATTCAAGGGCCTTCCGGAGTGAGGAGCATGTCTGGATCCACACTTCCCTTTGGAGGGGCTGTTCTGGGTCCCACAGGCCCCAGTCGGATAAGCTAGAGGTACGATGTGCAAGCACAGCAGAGCCCACCCCTCTCCCCACCACAGATGGCCACGGCGTTCCCTCCTCTGCATGTGACTGTGGGGATTAAGACTAAAATTGCCTCTGCGTGAGCTCTGTGACAGGTCACAGAGGACCCTCCCTTGAGGAGTTCCAGCCTCTGTGGCCAGGCCTAACTCCCCAGGTCACTAAGCCTAGCCGTCAGGCCTAGCGTGGGCTCAGCGTGGATTTCCACATACTCACGTTCACAACCCCAAGATGGCTCTTACATTGTTAGAGAAGTCTCTGTCACCCTATCTTTTTCTCCCTCCCTACACTCCATCTTCCTCACTGTCCTTCCTCTGGTGTTTTTCCCGTGGTGTCCTGGTTTAAAACACAAGGAGCTTTCAGGAAGCTTTCTACACGGGTGTCAGATCTCAGCCTCCAGGGGCTCTGCGACTTGGTGACAGCACAGACGCTAGGACAGAGCAGGACTGGAACAGCTGCTCTTCCACCACTGTCTGTGACCTGTGAGGAGGGGCTTCCACTCCCAATCGTCCCACTGAGGGCCAAGAGCTTGGGACCCCACCTGCTGCATCCAGAGGTCACAGTGTCAAATGTGAAGGGGCCTCAGGAGTGGAGCAGGAGAGCCACAGCAGAGGGACTGGCTTGGGTTGTCGGGAACCTGCAGAGGTAGCTGGGACTGGTGGCTGAGAAGTGGCTCAGGAGACATAGAAGCCTGACCTGAGGGATGTCAGAGGTGGGAAGGATCAGCCTGGGGTTCTGAAGACATTCTGTCCAATGGCTCACCTGTGACATTTTCAGGAAAAATGTTCAGAGACATTTTCTCTCACTACCGTGCGGAGGGTACAACCCAGAGCCTGTTGCATGTGAAGCAAATACTCTCATTGAGCTACACTCACTGCAGAAGACATTACATCTTTTGCCAGTTTACAGCCATTGGTAGGTGGCAGAGCTGGAAGTGAGTGCAGGTAGGTGACCCTGAATACCACCTTAAGCCGGTTAGCACCAAGCCTCTCCTAAACCCAAGGCAGGAGGAGCCATGGAGCTGGGGATTTGTTTCCTATTGGAGACTGAGCCTTACCAGTCCCTGGTCAGATGTGTGGAGCTCCCACCCACTGCCTCTCTGTTGCTGCAGAATGGCAGGCGGGGCTGGTGCCCTGATCTCTCATGACCAGACCAGCCCAGCCCAGAACAGACGCTGTATGAGCCAGCCACAGGCAGGGCATCAGAGCATGGTCCAACAGGAGCAGTAAATTTTGCAGGAGCAGGCATCTATACCATTCACTACTCCTGGTGCCAGAGAGCCCCAGGCAGTCACAGAGCCTAGGACTGGCTCCCAAAGGACCTTCTGGCTTTGGATACTTTTTTCCAGAGCTGAAATTCTGTCTTCAGGGCACCCTCTATTTGCATCATCAAGCAGAGTCATTATAGTCAACCCAGAGCTAATCAGAGGCACACGGGCACCCTCCCTTCCCTGACTCGGCTCAGCATCTTATGGGCAGCCAACAGGCCAGACAAAGGGCTGTCTGCAAATTGAGGTCAGGACCGGCCTGGGAGACAGGCCTGCTGTGAGGGCAATAATTGAGCCTGAGCTAAGGTGTTGAGGTTGGAGCGAGCATTAATTGGAGAAAGATGGAGAAGAAAGGAGCTGGAGCCCGGGGGGGGGGGGGGGGGGGCACAGCAGCTGGGAATGCAGTGAACAAAGGGTTAACCGAGGAGCCCGGATACCAGGTCTGGAGACACATGGCCCACCCAGCCAGTCCAGGCACACTGCTGCTGGCCTCTCCCTGGCCAGGCCCCGGGTCAGAAGGTGAAGTCTGGAGTATTCTGGACTACGGGCCTTCAGGTCCATCAGAGAGGAGTAGCCAGGAGGCCTCAGAGAACACGGTAAGTGAGTGGGTGAATGGGTGGTGAAGGAGGCATCAGCTGACCCGTCTGGGAAGGTTAGACCAGTCCTCCGGGACCTCAGAGGGGACCCTCTGTCCTCATCTCCCCTCCCCTCCCCCACAGTACTCTCATCTCCCTAATACAGAATTCCAGCCTGCCCACAAGATCTCTGCTCTTCCACTTCACCTCAAGAACCCTCAGCCATTCTCCCTTAAAGGTCACCCTACACCGGTGTGAGACCACACAGGACCCAGGACCCAGGACTTCATGCCTATATGGAGGTTTTAGGGGAGAGTGATTACTCCATTGCCTACCCTGGCCTCTGCCTGCAGACTCTAACAGTCCTGGCCTCCCCTACAGGCTCTAACTTTCCCACGTCTAATCTTCTGCTACCACAGACCCTGTTCTCCTGGTCCTTCCATTCCTGCCTGGATGCTCTACCCACTAAACCCATAACCACAGCCTCCTCCACGGAAAACCAAATGAACTACACCCAACTCTGCCTCTGTCCTGCTGGTCATCAGGTGTGGGAGATCCCTTCCCAACTCTGAGCCTCAGTTTCCCCTTTGAATGTTCAGGTAATGGTTCTTCCACTGGGGTCCTATGAGATGTCAGACAGGTACAACCAAGAGCTTGCCCACTTCAGGTGACTCCATCACTTAGGGCAGGAGCCCTAAGGTCATCAGAGCACTAGGCTAGCCTAGCCTGGTCTTCAACTCACTCGTAAGCCTCACTTCCAGTTCTCTTGCCCCTCCAGGGGGAGCCCCTATGAACACAGATCCCTAAAACAGCAAGCTCTCTTGAGCTGAGCACATGGGTGATTTGTCTTTGCCTAAGAGAGAACGTAGGTCTACCAAAACACTTCTATGTCTACTTAACTTGCTGTCGGGGAAACAAGGCCCCAGTCTGGTCCACCCCTTTGCTGGTGACAGGAGAGCCATTTAGCCATGAATTCTGTTCCTTTGCTTCTCCCACCTGATGGTAAGGTTGGGATGGGCAGATGAGGCTCCTAGACCCAAGCTACCACTCCATAGCCTTTCTCCAGGAGGCCAATCTCAGCTATGTCATAGAGAGTGGCTAGTGTCCCCTACAACAGAGTCCAGACTCAGCCTGAGGGTCTGGAGCTGGATCTGAGCCCAGGGCTCCATTAGCTGAGGTGACAATGACAGCTGGAAGGGGGAGTGGATATCAGAGACCCTCTGGGGAACAATTGGTAGGACATCAGAGGTATTTGGGGCAACAATTGAGCAGCCCTTTACAGTGACAGAACTTTTGGGGGCTGGAGGCAGAACTATGGGAAAAGAACGAGACCCCTCAGGCATGCCACGGGGCCAGCTCAGGTCAGGCCCCAGCACGAACACCTGCAAGAACACCAAAGCTTCGTCCATCTGACTTTTTGCCTTTGAGGGTTGAATCAAATCACCCAAGATGGCTGTGCTGTGGCCCTACCTGCCTTCAGGGTGTGCCTAAACTTGGAACCAGACCTTTAAAGAGTGATCATGGTTAACCGGAGAATCTAGGGTAGGCCCGGTCCATCCTCCTTGTTATCCTTGCAAGAGGATTAGGACACACATATGCAGGGGGCAGCCCTGAGAGGGCAGAGAAAACAAGAAAAGCCTCAGAAGGAGGCAGCCTCACCTTGGCCTCAGACATCAGGACTGTGAGAAAGAAACACCAGCATGTATGTCCAGGGTCTGTAGAGCCTCACATGTGACTGAGCTATGTCCCCTTGCCCAGTGGACACCCAGGACCCCGGCACAGGTTTCCTATCCAACTCATAAGAGGAACACAGACCTGCCACGGCCACCAGTCCCCAAAGGGCTCCAGTCTCTTGCATCATCTGAGAACAGACAGCCAAGGAAGATGCAAAGCTTTCTCAACTGGTGTCTCCAAGAGTCCTCGGGTCCCCACCAGAATGATACATTGTTCCGTTTTCTGCCAGCATGCCTGTCACAGGTACTGCTGGGTTCACTTGCTAGGTTGAGTGAGTATCTCCAGGGATGATGCTAGTGGACCTTTCTCACTGCTGGAGAACTGAAGAATGAGAGCTCTCAGGTATCAACTCCCCTGAACCACTACCCACAGCTTTGTCCCCCTGGAAGGGCCTGACTGCTTGCTGCTCACACCACAGGCTTAACTAGCGTGAGGCCTGAGCCATGAAGTCCTCTATACCCCGCTTGGGAAGCAGGTCCCTCAGACCCAGCCTCAGGGCCTCAGAGGGGGGCTGCATCCAGTGCCTGTCTGATCAGTAGATTTTAATGATGGCCAAATTTCACAGCAGGCCCCGAGCTTCCAACCTAAGAAGCGAATATGGCTATCATTCTCCCTGCCCTATGCTGTCTTGTTCCCCTGAAGGCTTTTAAGAGGGGTAGAGCTTCCACAAAAGAATGGATTATGTTTGCAAACCCAGCTGAGGTGACTTATTTGCCCCCCCCCACACACACTCTCACAAAGAGCTGTGGGGCAGGGAAAGCCTCCTTACCCTCCCCACACCTCCTATGCTTGCCCTATCCAGGCCTGGGCTTGTGTTGTGAAACCCTGACAACCCTGTTTCCTCTCCAATACTACCAGTGGTAGAAAAAGCTAGTAAGCACCTTTCCCTACTTCTTTTGGGGCACCTAGCCCCTTGCCACTGCCACCCCAAAGTCTCCAGCCTCCCACCCCTCAGGCTCCCACAGAGCCCTTCCCTATGATTCTCCTCCAGCCATTTTCTCCGACCTCCATCACTGTCCATAGGACTGGGAACCAGGAGCACAGTCAGGATTGGGGTCTCTCATCCCCTAGGCACACAGCTCCAGGGCCAGAGAGACAGGTAGTGGCCACACCTAGGTCCCATTGAGGATGAGACCTTACCAATGGCCTCCAGCCCTACTGGGCTGCACAGCCCCAGTCCACAGTTCCCGGAGTCCCAGAACAGATCCACCCTCAGACATCTGCCCATTTCTGGAACATTCATGATCAAGTTCACACTTGTGTACTCCAGCCTGCAGACAGATGGCAGGTAGACCCCTATCAGAACACAAACAGATCTCTACAGGGGTCGGCTCACTTGGAAACCTAGAGTCACCATGTCACCTCGTACATTGTAGCGTGCTGGATGTGAGCCCCAACCAGGACCAAGCCCAGGAACGAAGTCTTCATCACAAGTACCCCAAGTCACTGAGGTAGCACACCAAGAAGAGAACAGAGATGGCCCATTGTCCAACATTCTACCTGTCCCCTCTGCATAGCCGGGGCCACCTCTGAGCCAATGATGGCCATTCTCAGAGTAGTCTCTGCAATCAGCTGTGACTATTACTGTGGCCCATAGCTGTTGCTATGTCCACGGTGACTCTGCCTGCCCCTAGGGAACAGACTAGGGAAGGCCATGTATGGGTGACTATGACACATTCTTCATCTATAGTCATTGTCAGAGAAGGGAAGGAGGGGACCCAGGGAAGCAAGCAGGAAATCTAGTGACAGACTGTCCTGGGCTCACCCTGGGGCTGGGCTTACCTACATTCCAGAACACAGTGGAAAATGCCCATCTCTTGCCTAGTGTTGAGACCGGGGCCAGTGTCCCCTTGGCAATGTCTCTTCACACACACACACACACACACACTCACACACACTCACACACACTCACACAAACTCACACACACTCTCACACACTCACACACTCACACACACACAAACACACACCTCCTGATGTATCCTCTCTGCCTCATGTGAGCACAGAGAGGACCATGGAAGGCATCGTCTGTCTCCAGGGACATGGTTCTCAGGGACCCTCTGTTCTAGGCTGAAAGGAAAGGCCAAGGCATGGGGCTCATGGGGAACCCTGTGCTCTCCTCACTCGCCCTATGGTAGTAATCATCCCAAGTCAAAAGAGAGGATCCAGAGAAGGCTGGAGCTAGCAGCTAAAGCATGCACGTGTGCACACACACAACCCCCAAGTCCCAAAGTGTCTGCTGTTTCCATATCCCACAAAGCTGGCCCTCCTCCTTCCAGCTGCTCTCCTGACAACCCCCCTTCTCTCACCTGCTGTGGCCTTGGAGAAGCTGGAGGGCATGGAGTCAGGGAACCACATCACTGGGGGCCACACGTGTTTCTGGCCCAAGCAAGAATCCCAGGGCAGGGGGAGACGACTAATTATGGCCCAAGGATAAAAACAGTAGCCAAGCAGCTGTGCAGGGTGGAAGGAATGCTCCCCTCTGAGAGACATTTTCCAATTCCTGGGCTGCCGAGAATGCATTCTTTGACATTTATGAGGCCCGGGCTCCCCATAAACCTAGATTCCAAAGAGGCTGACAGCTGGCCAGATCCCTGGAATCCAGGACTGCGGGACTGTCCTTTACGATGGGCACAGCTGCATCTGCAGTGCCCGGAGGAACCTAGGAAACCTGGAGGCAACTCTGTCCTCACTCAGTCCCCCTCGGCAGCTGGAGAGAGTGGGGCTCTGTTCCCTTGACAGCTGGAGTTTGGAGGTTCAGAGAGGCTGAGCAACTTTTCATAGCTGTGAGCCAGAGTGACTGGCTGGTGTCTATGGCCACACTGGGCCCACTTGATTCATAGCACCAGCTATTAGGTATATATATATAAAAAAAATAAGGCTATTAGGTATCTATAAAAAACTAAAGCTGAGGATGAATCCCCAACATGAACAGTGCACCATTGTGGGGCAGCATGCTTGAAGATGCCTCCCCTTTTCTCTTCTAAACCGTCAGCTTTTGCTGTTACGGATACTGTGAACTCACAACAGAAAATAGAACATGTGTGTGGAATTATGCAGGATGGTGGGCCAGGAGACCACTGGAGACAGCCATCAGAGCTGGACCCAGAGCTCCAATCAGCTTTAAAGCACTAAGAAACAAGTCTGACTTTGATACTAGGCCCAGAAGTCCAGGGAGCCAGAGCCTACAGACAGGCCCATCACCCAGGGCTCTGTGCCTGGCCAACCATGCTCCTAGTGATCAGACCATGAGCCTGGCAGGTGAAGCCGAAGCCTCGTGGCTGGAGCTAACTCACAGGTCCCAGGAGATGCTGTCTCTCTCCAGTGCTAGGCTCAGTGACACACTAGATGTTTGAGTATTTGCCCAATGGATAGATCCCTCATTATATGTCAGAGTAAATCATTCCTTGTACCAACAATAGCAGCCTGCATGGAAACTTCCTGATTTGAACTTCGCTTATTCATGTTCTACATGGGGGACACCCTGGATCAAGGCCCCAGGGGCCCAGAAAAAAAAAAAAGCAACCCACCATGAATTCTAGGAAGAAATGCTGTGTATGGGTTGTATATGAGACCCCTTCAAGAACTCATAAACTGAGGGCTGATCCTCTAGATGATGTATTTGTACTCCTAAAAACTTAAGAAGGCCTCATCAAAGGAAGTAGGTCAGTAGGTCAGTAGATCAGAGGAGGTAGTTCCTCCCATCTCGATGCTTCCTGTCTCCATGAGACAAGCACTTCCTTTACCACCATGATGTTCTGCTGCCCTGAGCTGAACCCACCAACCGTGAGCTGAAACAAATCATTTCTCCCTTTAAACTGTTTTTCTCAGGCACGTGGTCACACTGACAAAAAGGTCACCAAGGCAGATGTTGTCACCCTAAAGCCCAGATCATTCTCACAAGTACTTTGTCAAATACAATGTCCAGTGTGGGCCAATAACCACACACAGAGAGAACAAATTCTTTAATCGAGAGCCAGGAAAAAGGAAGGAGGAAAGGGAAGATGGGGGAAAGAGGAAGAGGAGGAGAAGGAAGAAGAAGAAAGGAAGGAAGGAAAGAAGTAGGGACACTCAGCAAGCTCATAGGTTAGTATCCTTCTTGGTCCCAGCATCAGCATGTCTTACCCATCACTCTGGCAGCCACCGTGCTCCTTCAGCATCCTGCAGAAAAAAAAAAAACACAAACACACCCTTTTCCCCCTGATACTAAATACCTGAATGGAATCAGGCATCAGTGTCACAAAGATGAATAGTGGGGAAACCCTGAGGACTGAGACCTTATTTTATAGCCATTTGGAGGGTGATATTGACATGAGGACAGGCAGAGGACTAACAGGGCCACACAAAGATTTGGAAATTGTAGCCCCTCCCTCTGTGATTATGGCAGTGGCACCACGGGGCACACTCCATCCTTTCAACAATAACCACTGGCTAGCCATGGGTAGCAGGCTCAGCTCACACCCTCACCAACAGTAGCTCCACAGGGATATGCAGCAGGCAAGATGCAGAGATGCTGGAAGAGCAGAGCAGGGCTGGGCATCGTGACCCTGGCTGGGGGTGGTGGTGGGTTTTTAAATAAGTCACTAAGAAGGAAAAGGTTAATGAATTCAGCAGCATTAATGTAAGAGAGTTCTATTCCCAGGAAGTCCCCATAATGAGTGTAAAAAAGGCATGCCATACAATGGCTAAAGGTACAGCCAACAAAGACCTGGGATTAAGGAAGCACGCAGCGCAGTCAGTAAGGAAAACAGAGACAGCTCAGAGCACAGTCCACAGAGCACAGTCCGACATCTCCAGCAGGAGCTGGGGCAATGGCTGGGGACATGGGGGTAACAGTGTTCACTGTTCTTGCAGAGGACCCAACTTTGGTTCCCAGTCCCTCCTTATGGCTCTCTAGTGCCTGTAACTCTAGTTCCAGGAGAATCCAAAATCCTCCTCTGGCCTCTGCAGGCTCCTGCATGCATGTGGTGCACATAAGCGCACATAGGCTTAAAATAATAATAATAATAATAATAATAGTTCCAACCAGCGATGGTGTACATTATCTTGGCAAATTGCTATCTGCTCTTTGAGCTTTCTAAAAAGCTTGCTCTGGAAGTGGATTTGGCATCCCCGGTTCAGACCTAAGTATGTTTCTTAGTCCTTCAAGGCCTCTTCTCCAGGCACAGACTTAGCTGGCTAAGTCTGTGTCAGGGAGGAAAGGGCACCAAACTGCTCAAGAGAAAAGGCATTGAGTTCTCTGAAACAGCTAGAAGGGGTTTCAATTGCAGTAGCAATCCTGCCACAGAGACTGCTACTGTTTATCCTGTGGAGTAAACCTCTGTGCAGTGGGGAAGGAGCTCCCAAAAACCCAACCACACAGAGCCAGCTTCCCCCAGTCCAGAACTGTAGCGCTGCTGTCTTCCTGGTCAGTTCCTGCTGGATTTTTCAAGTGCCAGATGGAATGTGCTTTGCTATCTATCAACTACTTCTCTGTGTTCCTTTACTTTTGCTTGTCATATACATAATAAACATGAGTCATTCAAACCTCCAAGCATGGAGCTTCCGGTCTGGGCCCAGGCACGGAGCAGATCCCGGGCGGCAGCTCTGCATTGAACCTCAGGAAACCCGGCAGAAGTGGGGCACCCAGGAGCTCTGACCCGGGCAGTATCTCAGGTTTGGGCCGGAGCGCTCAGCAGATCTCCGGCAGCAACTCTGCACCTAATCTCACAGAACCCAGAGAAAGTGTGGCTCCCAGGAGCTCTAACCAGAGCAGCCTGTTAAGCAAGGAGGCAGCAACACTTGCCCCAAACAGGGAGTAACCAGGACCCACAGGGATCCGGGAACTCACTCCTGGCCCAGAGCACTGGTTCCTTCCGGTCTGGACCCAAGCACTGAACAGATCTTGGGCCCTAGCGCTAACCTCAAACCTCCAAGCATGGCTTTGAAGATCATTCCCAGACACCACCAAGAAGGGAATGTACACATCAGATATACAATGTACCCAACCTCGCTCCAAGTCAAGGTAATGCATAAAATCCACAACGGCCCCCCCTCCTACATGCCCACTGAATCGGGAGAAGGCCTGAATTCTGGTGTATCAGGAAGATGCATCTAGGCTGAAACCGAGAGCTGACCAGAGAAAACCACTCAGCACCCTGTAGAGTCCACTGAAAGTCTTTATTCCAGCCAGCTGGGACCACATCCGAGTGTTTAAAGACCTTGGTGTATCCCTGAGTGTCCAGAACACAGAGTTTTTAAAGGCTGAAACTACATCCTGGCATCTCACCCTGCCGCTGCGGGAGGTGGTACTTTGCAAAAGTAAGCAGTTTTAACTGAAGCTAAGATAATCAGTTAGCTGGAGGGGTTCCGCACAAACCTGCAGTTTTAACAGAAGCTGAGATAAGTTAGCTAGGACATCCTGACCTTTGGTTCCTAAAATAGAGTTGGGTACTCTTCCACGGGATTCTCCATCAAGAAGATCAGATTCTAGTTAAACCCGGAATAGCCTTAGCGAGAGTAGAAGATGGGGGAATCTCTGCACTGTCTTCCCTGTGACAGGGCCTGCTAAGCCTGACCACCTGAGCTGGCTGACTGAACCCACATAGCAGGAAATCAGAACCGGCTTCTGCAAGTCATCCTCTGGCCTCCACATGGGCACAATGACATAAATTAATGTAAAGTTTTAATCCATTAATTACTAAAACAGAAGAACAAACAGGGTGGATCACAGAATCTTTTAGGGCTGCGGGGCATCCTCTGTGATACAGGGTGCACTTGTCAAGCCCACAGACGGCACCACAGACGGCAAACAGCTAAGTACCTTGTGCACCACAGGCTATAGCTAGGGATTCTACCTGATAGCAGGTCCACAGGCAAACAGGAGCTCAGTGCTTCCTCCTTGTGTCTCCTGTAAATGTTTACTAAAGACGCTCAAAAAAAACAGTCCATGAGAAACAAACAACACCCCTTGTCCTGGTTTGAATATGCTTGGCCCAGGGAGTGGCACTATTAGGAGGTGTGGCCTTGTTAGAGTAGGTGTGTTACTGTGAACATGGGCTTAAAACCTTCACCTTAGCTGCCTGGAAGTCAGTATTCTGCTAGCAGCCTTCAGATGAAGATGTAGAACTCTCAGCTCCTCCTGCACCATGCCTGCCTGGATGTTGCTATGCTCCTGCCTTGATAATAATAGACTGAGCCTCTGAACCTGTGAGCCAGCCCCAATTAAATGTTGTCCTTACAAGAGTTGCCTTGGTCATGGTGTCTGTTCACAGCAGTAAACCTTAACTAAGACAACCCCACCCCCACCACCAAAAAGCCACTAGACTGGCATTACCTAAAAGGAGTAAAGATACATACCCCTTAGCTGGGCTCCTAAGAAGGGTCCTTGGAAGCTGTGACACACGTTCACTTGTGAACCCTCATGAGTGTGTTCAGAGAAGGCCTGGTGACACCAGCCAGTCACACTGGACTGGAGAAGGCCCATCCTCACCGGCTGTGGAAGGGACAGATGAACTGTGCAGTGTCCACATAATGTAGCACACTGCAGCTATGCAAGCGCACAGAATATCACCAGATATCACGATAGAATATCACGAAAGATCACAGTAAACCCAAGCGTCATCTCATGCCCGTGGACTGGAAGACACTGCTGAGAAGGCTGGCTGAGCATTATGACCAAAGTCAGCAAAAGAAACACGAAAGGTGAGTGTAATCCGATTAAGTTCAGAAGGGGTAATACACATGCTTATGGGACTGCTCAAAGCTAGTGTGTGTGTGGGAGACAGAGAGAGAGAGAGAGAGAGAGAGAGAGGTGCTGAGTGATGGACAATGGGGAAGAGAGAGGAGTCAGTCAGAAGCGACTGGGGCTGGAGTGGTGTAGTGCTCAGTCTTGAGTCTCAACTTGACTGGATATAGAATCCCCAGGAGACACACCTGCGGCTGTGTCTGTAATGCCCTCTCTGCCAAGAACTAACTAAAGGGTTACTCTGCCTCAAAGTGGAAGGCGCTTTCCAACAGACAGCTTAGGTATACAGAGATCCGAGGAAAGAGGAACACACACTTTGCCTGCCTTCACATCTTCCTGTTTGATTGCGTCTATTGCTGCTGCTGCTGCTGCTGTTGCTACTGTCTTCCGCTAACATCTTGTGGCTTCGACTATGAGCTGACTCTGCAGAGATCTCCAGGCCTTCAGCACTGGATCAGGACTGCCGAGGCTCCAGGCTTTGTATACCGTGCAGTTACAACCCTTCCCACAAGTCCACAGCGGCTGCTGAGCTCTCTAGCCCCTGGTGTGTAAGCTGGTCTAATAAATCCACCCTAACAGTATAGACATACATTCTACTGATTCTGTTCCTCTGGAAAACTCTCGCCTAATGTAAGTGATTTGAGTGCTGGCCTCAGAGATGCGGGCTTTATCACTCCTGGGCATAGTGCACATTTATGATTTAGGCGCAATTCCTCATGGGTATTGTAGAAAAAATAAGCACTAAAAATGAGGGAAATGGACTTTGTTCTGTTACTTGGTTTATTCTACTTAGAGCAGAGTGCAAATCATAGTACTGGAAGCCCTCGAGTCCTAGCTTCTCCACTCCTGCCTCAGCTTTGCAGCTTGGGGCTCAGAACCCTGTCCTTGCAGGGACTTGGGGCCCAGAACCCTGACTAAGGATGATGAGGGAGTGGAGAAAGGACAGGTACTAAAGAAACAACAGTCACATGGACACAGAGAAGCTGGGATCAGGTGGTCTAGCATCTCTGATGTTGGAAAGCCATAGCACAGGGCATTTATTATATAACAGTTGAAGAGGGCTGCATGATTATTACATAGAGGCAAACGAGGAGGCAGAGTTATTACACACAGCGGAACAAGGAGACAGGCTTCGCTAATCTCAATAGGTACAGTCTCTGGAGGAGAACAGCCTTCAGGCAGTCAACATGATGGGGACATTTTCTGCTCACACTGTTAGCCTTTGCTCTGGAATCTGAGGGAGGCTTAGCTATCCCTCTGAGCCTCACCAGGGAAAAGATTTGGCATTCCAGTGGGGCTGTAGCGTTGGTCCTTGACACGCTGCTGTGACAATGTCAAACATCAACTCGGGACTTCACACATTCCCTACACACCCACACTCACAACTTGGCTGTCACTCACAGAGACGTGGCTGCAGGTGTCCCAGGTCAATGCACCCAACACCATGTGCCAGGGAGATCCTGCAGCTGTGTTTCTATAGGAACGGCCCCTCCACACACTCCAGCAGTTCATAGATGGGGTAGATGTTGGGGTAGGCCTGGATCTGTCCCTGGGTGACAGCTGAGCTGGTCAGTCTGCCACCTCTCATACGCCCACATCACCAGGGCCAGTTACCAGCTCTCTCATACGTACAGGCCTCTGGGTCCAGAAGGATCCCGTTTTACAGAAGGAGAAAGTAAGTTCCTAAAGGACTTGGTAACTCCACAGAGCTCCTTCAGCAAATAGCAGGTCTTAGGATAATATCAAGGCCCAGAGCTCTAGAGAGACAGTCACTCCCTGCCCCACTACTTGACGCCTTCCTGTCTTCTGTGTTGTATAACATCTCACTTTCCATACAGGAGACCAAGGAGGCCAGATCTCCCAGATGCTGGGCAAGCCTGTTGGTGATCTTGATCACAAAGTCCCTGTGTGAGCTTTCTGGTCTGTATGGTCCCTACCCAGCCCCACACCACACACACACACACACACACACAGAAAGAGAGAGAGAGAGACAGAGACAGAGAGACACAGACAGACAGAGACACCCACATACACAGAGACATGGACAAAGATACAAACACACAGAGATCCAGACATGGACACAGACACGGACACAGACACACACATGTCTGGAAGCTTCAGACTTGGTATGGGGGGGCCAAGGTAAGAGCTGGAGACCAGTCCTCAGTTCACACCCCATCTTGAATGGCTTCAAGCACCGAAGTGGTTAAAGCCTCCTAGCCAGTCTGATCAATTCATTATCATCTCTAATACAGATCAATACTCACTAGCACCCATCTGACAAAGCCTACAGCCTTCAGATCCAAAACATGAAAGACTTCCTAAGCTGTTGCCAACCCCTCCCCACGTCTCATCCCGTCGTGTTCCTGATCGCTGCCCTGGAAGGATGCAAATCAATGCCTGGCATTGATCACCTTTCCTCCAGCAGCCACAGACACGTGCCCCACCCCTCCCCCACAGCCCCCTGGCTAACTGAATCTCTGTCTCCCATGTAAATGGGGGCCTCTTAAAAAGCCTTGATTGCCCTGCCACCCCAAGGTCCACTGCCTCGGGGGCGCTACCCCAACACATGCTATGCATCCCCGCTTTGTCTTCAGTAATAAACAGGATTTGTCTTCCAGTTCAGCCCTATGTCTAATTTATCAGGCCAGGTGCGGCTAATCGGCTTCCTGGTGGCCGGCCAGCCGGGCTTAGGGGACAGAGGTTGGCGTGAGAGCTCCATTGTCAGCCTGTCCCTGCTTCTCTGAGCAACCACACAAAGGACAGGACAGGGAGAGGAAAAGACGAGTGGTGGGGGAAGAAAAGAGGGGGGAGGAGGGAAGGGAGAAGGAAGAGAGGAAAGGAGAAGACAGGAAAGAGGAGGGGAGAAGAGATGAGAGGAGATGGGGGACAGGAGGGGAAATGAGGAACAGGAGAGGATGGAAGAGGAGGGAGGAGAGAGGAGAAGGAAGAGGAAAGGAGAGGAGAGAAGAGAAGCAGGAAAAATCAAGGGGAGAAAAGGAGGCAGGAAGGGGAAGGAAAGGGATATAGCTCATCACTGCCTGGTCCTCTTCAAATGGAGCCAGCAGAAGATGCCATGTGGTGTCCCCAGGGGGATCACTCTAACACTGTCCCCACCATCCTGGTCATTTCTCACTGGGAACTCTGACCTCACAAAGCTACTCTGAACACTCAAGGAAAGCAGGGACAAAGGTCTGATACTGAGACCCACAAGAGGTACTCAATAAAGGTCAGCTCCGGAGGCTACCTTTAACAATATCATTGTACTGGTCACGCTATGACGGTTGTCACCACCTTGTGACATTGCCCCCATTCAGCAGAAGATGTAGGGCACGGTCAGTGCAATGTATTCACCCTGACTGTCCCCTAAAGATGCCCCTGGACACCAGGTGTCAACATTCCTTCTCAGGTGGCAGAGCTGCCACATGGAATCTGATGCCAGCACGTGCGTTGTCCCCAGGGGCACTGCACACATCCCAGAAAATGCTCCTGGACAGGCAGCAGCTAAAGCCAATCAAACACTGTAAATACTATGTGTCCAGGGCTGCAACTACGTTACACACTCTAAGTAAATAACAGAAACTCCCTCAGACAGCCTCCTGACCCTGGGCTGCTCCCTCTCGGAGCTGAATGACAGCCAGGTTCTCTGGAGAGAGGGTGCACAGCAGGATGTGCAACTGTCTGTATGGCACTGGTATCACTGGGGGCAGGCCTTCCCCTAAGCAGACCAAAGAGGAATGGGGGTGCAGTGGGGGAGGTCCCTGTCTTTTCAGCATGCCTGGTATTCTCTCAGGTTTGGCCATTTACATTTAGCATTAAATGCCTATAAATTCTGGTGGGCACACACAGAAGCCAGTCAATGGAACACAGCAAGACCCATGGGAATTAAGTTCACCCAGCCAGCCTCAGTTTACTCCTCTATAAAGGAGACATGATAGCATCTACCTGGAGGGAGGGAGTTCAAGTGCCTGTCCCAGGATTAATATACTGGAAGTGCCATGTGAGCTCCCATGACCAGCTACCTCCAGTCAGGTCCGTCTGCACTGTGTGAGTACCCATTCCCACACACAGCCATTATAACAGTATTAGAAGGACCATGTGCTACCCGTGCAGTCATCTGTGGCATCACACTGCACAGAAATCCCAGGCCCCTTAGGGCCTGTGCTAGCCAGGTTAGGTCAACTTGACACAGGCTAGAGTTATTTGGAAAGAAAGAGTAACAACTGAGAAAAAGCCCCTACCAGATAGGCCTGTGGGCAAACTAGAGGTGCAAAACTCGGTTAATTACTGATTGATGTGGTAGGGCCCAGCCCATCATGGATTGTGTCACGCCCGGACAGTTGGCCCTGAATTGAGTAAGAAACAGCCATGTTGAGCTGAGTGAGAGTCATGGGGAATGAGCCAGGAATTGACTCTCCTCTGTGGGCTCTGCTTCAGTTCCTGCCTCTGGTTCCTGTCTGGAGCTCCTGCCTTGGCTTCCCTCTGCTACACTTGTAAGCCATGGTGGAACAAACCCTCCAGTGCCTAAGCTGCTCTTGAATATGGGGTTTCATCACAGCAATAGAATCCCCAACTCTGTGTCACGACTGGCTCTCTTCCCATCCTCCTGCCCTCAGAAACAATGCCGCCTTCCCATGCTAAAAGCCCTTGGAGAATTCTCTCAGGCCCTAACAGAGGTGTATGCATGTCCCTTGCTGGCACAAGAGCTAATTTGGTGTCTCCATTTTAAATATTTTTTTTCCTTAAGAGTCCACCCTAAGTCTTACCGACATTAACGGCTACTACAACTCCCATGTTCCAGAAGGGTTTCGTCCAACTCTCTTCCACCATGACCCAGCACTCAGGAAACACACAGGAAAGTGGGGTCACACTGGCTCAACTTCGCACCCCAGCCAGACTCTAGACCCTCTTTTTTTCACAGGTCCATAAGGCTGTCCACACATGTTACCAGGTGGCCTTCTCACGGTAGGCCCTGAAAATGGGCCAAGTCTCCTGGGTGGGTCATAGCAGTGGCCAAGAGAATCCACTAAGGTCATCCATGCTGGATGATGGCTATGTCACTACACTGGCCACAAGGTGATCTGGTGACTCTACTTGTAGCCTGGAGGGATGCATATGTCTCTATAGTCACCTCCAGTGTGTATGATCTTAGACCATGGTCTCCATATCTAACCTGTCCTCACCCACATTCTCTAAACACACACACACACACACACACACACACACACACACACGCACGCGCGCGCGCGCGCCACACACACATACATACTCATTCTCACACTCAGACACACACTCACTCTCACACACTCACTCACACAAATATACACATACTCACATACTACACACTCACATACACACACTCTCATATGCATACACATACTCATACACACATACACACATTCACACACACACACTCACGTACACACACACTCTCTCACACACATTCATACACTCACTTATACTCACACACTCAAACACACTCACTCACATACATACAGACTCACATACACACTCATACACACACACAGTCACTCACACACACACATCACTCACACAGACACACTCACTCACACACACACATACACCACACTCACACACATAATCACTCACACAGACACACTCACACACACCCATACATACACACACAAATCACTCACATACACACACACACACACACAAAGGGAAGGAGAGAGGGGGAGATCTGGCCTTGAGCCTCTTTCTAATCCCAGCACTCCTCAAGCTTCCTGCTGAGCAGGGGCTCTCTGTGAAACCCTCTGGAGCTCTCTCCTTGGCAGCTCTACAGCCTCAGTGGGGAGGAACTCTGGGGAAAGAAACAGGACAGGCCCACAGAGCAGGCCTGAAGATGCACAGACAGACAAGAGAGGCTGACTACTAAGACGACAATTACACCACAGAGGCTCTCCATGGGCGGAGGTGGAGAGGAAGCAGGCCAGGAGGGCTCATGGACATTACTACCTAGAGACCCTGTTAGTAATCCAATAATGAAAATTCTCCATGTTTAGCAATCATATTGACCTCAGCTCCACCTGTTTATGATAAGGAGATACGAGGACAGGGGAGACCCTTCCTGGCAGGGAGAGTCCCTAGGCTGGTATCTGTCTTGCCACGTTCCTGCAGCCTCTCCCATTTGGTGATGTTTGGTTTTCAAGGCCAAAGCCAGTCCCACTGGGCTCAGCTGCTGCCTCTGGGCAAGTTTGACCAGACAGACAAGATGCAAGAGGGAAGCCCCTGTGTACCCCAGCACCAAGATGAGCACCCCTCCACCGGGGATCTGCACAAATGAGCACAGTTGGTAGCTGGGGAGTTCACCGTCATCAATGCCACCAAGTCTCCAGGGCAACACTATCAGGACACCCAGCCAGGGAGCAAGGGGAAGAGGAAAATAGCTGCAGAGTTGGGTGAGCAGCTCCGGGTCAGAGTATGAATGGGGCCTCTGCCCCCGGCTCACCTTGGTTGCAATTAGGCTCACCATGAAGAGCTAAGAGTACAAGCACATAGCTGCCTAACAGGCTACACCAGGTTCATGGCCTTAGCTACAGCCACCACCAGGCCAAAGGAGGCATCAACTGGGAGGAGCAGGAACCAGACAGACCTTGGGTCAAAGGAAAGAGGAGGCCTCTGTGTTCTGATGACAGAGGCCAGACCTGAGAGGGTCAAGAGAAGCTACTGTTCTGTGTGAGACTCCAGTCTGGGCCTCTAAGATTCTCTGCACCACACCCTTAGGGCAGCACAGTGCTATTACCCAAGCTGGCTCCACCCACAAGGGCTGGACCTCAGAGCGGCAAAGCAGGAGCCAGACAACAGCGTAGAATGTGTATGTGCCTCCCAGGCTACAGACTGCCATCCCCTGGCCCATCCACTTTAGGGAGACGGGGAGGGCTAACCACATACTTGGTGTCCTCAGACGACCTGTACGAGAAGTCATGGTTGGCACAACTTGCCACCTCGGACAGAATAGAAGGTGTGTAGGCGTGGGCCTGGCCTTGCTATGTGAGAAGCGACTTAGATGTTCCACTTTGGTAGCATTCCACACTCAGCTGTCATGTCAAGCCCTTGCACACAGCACCCTCCCACCCCCACTCAGCCATCTGAGGTTCTGCCTGCTGTGTCCTGGGTACCCCCAGGGCGAGTATTGAACAGCCATGACCCTAAGAGAATTCACTTGGTGGGGGTGTGGACACTTCAGAGACTGGCCTGGGGTTGCAAATTGATTATGTAGTTTGGGAATTTGAGAGCTGGCTAACCAGCATGCATCAACATGTGTCGCTAAACTGCTACGGGCCCTTTCCCTGCCTCCTCTGGGTCAACTCATCCCACCAAACATCTCTAAAGCTTCCAGCATGCTGAGCTAGGGACCTGGGAGGTATGTGATGAATAGGGTAGTCACAAGCTCACAGAGAGTCCCTCAGAGCAAGGGACAGAGTACTCTGTAAACCCCTCAGAAGCTCCATTTATGAAGCAAGATGGTGGGGCTCCCGCTTCTCAGCCCAGCTCGTATAACCGTGCCGCTAGACAGAGCCAGCTACAGCACGATCAAGGCTGTTGAGCTGTGCCTACACTAAAGCACGGCCAGGAGAACAGGTCTTTGACCTGCAACCTGCCAGTGCAATCCGGAAGATCTTTTTCCAATTACCCAAACACAGGAGCCTGGTTTTCCATGTCAGAGAACAAACATTTCATCATTTTTATCTTTCCTGTCAAGCCCAGAGGAGCTGCTCGCCGCAGTCTCTTGAGGGACTCTGTAAAGTGATCAGGGCTGCCAGCAGAGCTTCAAGGGTAAGATGCTACCTGGCTCTTGGCCCAAGAAGGCAGGTTACTGACTGGCCTTTCCCAAGCCCAAAGGATTTATATGCCACCCTGGTAGCCACTACCCAAGGGCTTTCCATACCAGACCCTGGCATGTGGTCCTCAGCCGGGGCCTCACAAACAGCCTCCCCACAAGCAAAGGGAAGCTCTCCTCTTTACCTGGTACCCTGAAGTCCAGCCGTGGGATGCTTTCCAATGCTCACCCTGCCTGCCAAGCTACTCTGGTTCCCTTGGTGCTTCAACCCACTTTTGCACCTCTGCTCATCCACCCTGGATGCTGAGATGCACACCTGTAATTCTCTCTCTCTCTCTCTCTCTCTCTCTCTCTCTCTCTCTCTCTCTCTCCCTCCCTCCCTTTCTCCTCCTCTCTCTCTTTCCCTCCCTCCCTCCCTCCTCCCCTCTCTCTCTGTGTGTGTTCTGCTCCCACTGATGGCTAGACCCTAAACTCCACCTGTAGTTGATGCCAGCTCCCACCGATTTCAGCTCCTGGTGCCCTCCAGAGCCTGGCACTCTGCTGTGGTGCAGAGAACATGAGAGCCTCTGAACAGGAATGGGAACTTCAAGGACCCAGGGCCCTCAACTGTCAGACAAGGAACTTTGAACCGCCTGCTCTGTGGCCCTCCAGCTGCCACTCATGCACAGGTGTGTTCTGCCCAGCTCCAGTGCTGCCCAGCCTAGAGAGTGGGAGCTTGGGAAAGATAAGGCAGAATGCCCTGAGCATGTGTGGAGGGGCCCGTACATCCTGGTGGGAGGCTGGGGAGGAGACAAGAGGGACGGGGAGGACCTGTGTCAGGGAGGACCTAGTAGGTGCCTTGTGTCCTGGACCACAGCTCCAGAGACTCAAGGAAAGAAGGTGCTAGGGGCATCAGAGCTGGGCCACATCTTGTGGAGACAGGTGTTTAGGAATTCTGACTCTTGCCAAGATGCAGCTGCCTCATTTAGAAATACAGATGGAAGCACCTAGCACAAGAGCATGAAGTGACCCATGGTGTCACAGGACCAGCAAGGGAACCAGAGAAAGGGACCTGACTCCAAGATTTTTGCCAGCTCCCTCTCTGGGCCCCTACCTGCCCATCCGGGGAAGCACACAGCTCTCAGTGGATAAGGAATACTCCAGCTCTCTCCACCATGCTGAATCTACCATAGGTAGAAGTAGAGACACTAGATCAAGCCACCTGTGACAGCTTGGCCAGTTTAGGTTAATGAGCATGAAATAGACTCCCTTGTAGGGTCCCCCTGTGTCCCGAGAAGGTCTTGGGGCTGTCCCATCTGTGAGTGAGCCAGGTCTGGGTGCCAACCTCCAGAGAAGTAAGCTCAGGCCTCTGGCCCCAGAGCAAGTACTTTGGGCTGAGTCAACAGAACATCAGGCTTCTATCCTGTGGAATAATAAATCCATGTTCGGAAGAATCTCTAAGCCAGGGAACATCTGTATATCAGAGAAATGACTGTCAAGCTTAACTGCGCCTGCCCCGCAGTCAGCTGTGGCCCTCACATAGGTCCCCATTGCGGCCAGCATGTCTGGGCCTCCTGAAGGCACTCAGTTATTTATAGACTAGGAATCCAGACCAGAGACACCAAGCAGCGGCAAATTGACCCTCCTGCCTGCCTGCCTCGTCGCCCCCTCCCATTTATCCAGGATGAGGTGAGAAACTGACATTGTATATTCATCCCGGGCCCCCAGAACCTGTCACTACACCCTTATTTACCGACAGCCCCTGTCACCAGACGGAGCTGTCTCACTGCCAAAGACACAGTTTAATGGATGCACATAGCGATGAACTTCACAGAGGCTGGTGTTCCGAGGGGGCGGGCAGCCACGTGTGCTATTGTACTGGGGAGGGCCCTCCTCCTTGTAACCCATAAAGAGACATCAGGCACCGTTCTGGCGTGACTATGGTTTCCGAGCAGCTGCTGGACTTAATTAAATGCCCCTCCCTGGGTCTCTCTTGGAGACGACCCCCATCCCGTGTACAACCCCCATCCACCTGCAGAGCACCCCCTCGATGCACCCGCTCCCGCCCGACCCCAGCCCTGCCTCTGTCTGGAACCCACCCAGACATCCACAGGCTGCTAATTGCATGGTGGCTTGCCAGGGCCTTCCCAGATCATTAGGATTCATCACCATACTCCCCTGACTCCGGCCACAGCTGCCCAGCCAATCACAGGCCACCTTGGCCTCGGGAAGGAGGTGACCTGTGATGTGAGCTCCTGCTGAGGCCTCTGTTCCATCATTGTCACATGAGAAGGGGCTCCAGAAGGACTTGCCACCAAAAGCATCCTGAAGCCTGTCATCAAATATTGATAAAAGGCAGAGGGGAGAGGACTATGTAAATGACCTGGCTCTCAGGCCCTGCAGTCAGGGAGGGGCCTACATGGTGGGTTTGCTGTTGTGTTTAAACAGAGGCACTGGGGTTTATTTTTACTTTAAAACAATTCGTGGAGCATGTTAGTCAGATTGTGCACATGGAGGCAAATACTACACAGGCATTCAAGGCCAGAGCCACTAGCACTCCGCAGGGGTGACCTGCCTTCCCAGGAGGAGAGGGCAAGGCCTGAACCATCCGCCCCTAAGGCAACCCAGGCTGGGCCTATAGACTGTAACCACTGGAGGCAATGGGGACTGGGAATGGGAAGCAGTTACATGAGGTGAGAAACTTCTGGAAGGTTCTTACCTTTTGCGCTTAGTGGGGGAGCTTTGAGAATGTTCTGAGCTTTCGGCAGCATTGCCTTGTGTTACTTAGGGCTCTTGCAATGTTTCCTTTTATCCTCAATGTAGTTTCCACCTTGCTGATGGGGGTCAAAACCGAGTTCATGCTCCCAGGCTCCAGAACGCAACTCCTTCCTGCCCTGCTCCTTCGGGTGTTCCATGTTTGTCTGTCAGTCAGTGAAGGGTGTAGAGAGGGAAGATGCTGTTATCCTGTTATGTAAACACACGTCATAAGTGTGCTGCCTGTCTTGACTTAATTAGCTCTGTGCAGCTTGCCCACTCCTTTGTTCCCTTCACATTCTAAAACTTTGGGTCAGAGTCTGAGAGGCACCTGACTGCAAAATCTGAATCAAGGACCCTGAAACCAGGGGACCCAGATAAGGCCCAGTCACCAATGCTAACGTCCTTGTTTATCCTCTTGTGTCAAATGTGATTGGTCAATGCAACAGGTCATCTTGTTTTACGTTCCCAGTCTAAAAAAAATGTTGTACAGTCTCCATTCGGGGACTCGATTCAGATTACGAACTGGCTGCCTCTGAGTGCTCAGAAAATAAAACTCTCATTTTAAAGCTTCTCCGAAGTGAGTTTTCTCGGCTTCCATGGGAATCCAGCGACTCTACTGTCTCCTGTCTCACAGCTGGGCTAGGGCTGGGCTACTCTGCATAGCTGTAACTGCAGGACAGAGACAGGTCCTCCAGCTCTGCTTTCTGCTTAAGGGGCAGCAATAAACCCTTTGCTCTCTCACTAGTGGGGCTCCTATTGGCTTGACATTCCTGAGGCAGAGGCAGGACAATTGAAAATTTAAAAGCAACTTGACTACAGAGCAAGACTCTGACCCAGAGAAGAAAAAAAAAAAAAAAGAATTATCTGGAATTCCTTTGGAAGCAATTTCTTGGCTCCAGCAAGATGGCTCCAGGTAAAGGCACTTGTCACCAAGCCAGACAGCCTGGGTTCCCAGGCTAGACCCACACACAGAAAACAAGGACTCCTGCAGATTGCCCTCGGCCTCCTATACTGACATACACACACCCACACCCATGTTCTAGCCTAACTCCAACTGCACTGAAGATATAGTTCCACAGCCTGGTCTACCCACACACATGCCCCTGGAGTCCCCAGAGACACCAGTCAGGCAATGTTGTATTCTTCTGGGCAATACTTCCTAGCCTAATCCCCACTGTCTAGGATAAGGATACTGAGGTCCCAGAAAGAAGAAATAGGGACAGAGTTGGACTTCCCAACCAGCAGCAGGGATGGGGCCTCCACGCTCCTCCCAACTGTCCTGGATCCACCTCTGTGCCCGCCACTTTGAGCCCTAGGCTCCAGGAAGCTTACACAAAGGGGCCCAGTCTAGCCTTCTAGGCTAAGGAAAAACAAGGTGAAAGGGCCCCAGGCCCTCAGCTGAAAATGGCTCATGTCTGAGGCTAATCCACCAAGATCTTCTTGGAGGCTAGGAACTGGCTGAGCACTGCAACTCAACATAGCCTCAAGGGCACAGATCCTCATAGCCCATCTGTGTGTTGGCAGCATACAGAACCCAGGCTTCCCATCATCCTCTGCTTCCCATCATCCTCTGCTTCCCACAGATGGGAGAGAAAACCCCTCCCAAGCCAGGGGCCACAGTGCAGTCAGCTGATCTCTCCACCAGCCACATATCTGGGGTCACATTCTTACCCTCAGCAGCCTGTGGGTCACAGAGAACTCAGCGCCAAAAGTCTGGGTTCCAACCCCAGCCCCACTTAGTCCTGAGGTGCCGGTAGGTCAGTAGAGATTGGTCTCCAACCAGGTGGGGTTACTGAATCCCTGCACTCGAACTGTTTTTCCAAGACGTCCTCCTTTTTGGTAATAAGAAATGACAGAACCAGATATGGGACCTCTTGTCTGTCTCTGGGATGGAAGGCAGGGCTCTCTACAAGGCCCCTGACATCAGGGTGCTTTGGAGCTATGTGTCATCAGGGTGCTGACAGCCAGACAGCAAGAGCAGTTGGCAATCCAGTCAGGATTCCTGGGATATACACTAGAATACCAGAGGGAATCAAGAACCCCGGATGGGTGCAAATGGGCTCTGCTGAGAGTCCTTCCTTCCACCCACCCTGAGCTCTGGAGCCCATCACGCCTCTCTATTCTGTGGACCTGGTTCCCCCAATTGAGGACTATGTCTTTGCAAGTTTGTAGGTTTACCAGCCTACAGATCCTAAAACCCCATCCCCTGCCTTCAGTGTCACCTGCAGGCCCAGGAGAGGAGCTGGGGACAGCACTCAGGTGCATGAGAGCAGGAGCAAGTTCTCGCCAGTTCCTCTCATCAGGGCGCCAGGGCCTCTTATCATTCCCCAAACCCAGACATAGTCAGTGTCCTGCTGGCCTTGCCAGTGGCCTCTTATAGTTCATTCCAAGGTGCTAAGAGGTATCCTAGCAGAAAGCAGCAGGCGGGAGGCTTGGAGAGCAGAGGGTGCTATTTCACATCAGCTGCCCCTTCCTGCTGCCAGCCCTGATCCCTCCATGACAGAATCTGCCCTTTGTCCAGAACAAAGCACAGCCGCCAGCAGCCAGCAAGATAGGAGCAAATGATATAACTAGCAAACATCTTACCCGCTTAGGGTCCCCACAGCACCTACCTCCAACTAAAACCACCCAGACAGTATCCACAAGATCAGAGGAGAGACTGTCAATGAGAAGTACCAGGGAGGTGCTGAAGCAGGAGGATTGTCTGTTCAAGGCCTGCGGAGGCTACAGAGCAAGGGAAACTTAGTGAGATCCTGTCCCAGATAAAAAGTAAGAAGAGGCTGTGGAGAGTGCTTGCCTGGAGCACTTGAGGGAGGGAGGGAGGAAGGAGGGAGGGAGGGAGGGAAGAAAAGACATCTGTAGACCACCCCCCCACTCCCACACAAGCTCAAGAGCCCATGTGATGAACACATGGGCCCCGCAGTGTCCTCCGACCTCCAGCCCTGCGTTGTTGAGGCCATCACAGAAATCCCAGTGAGGTCGGCTTAACTCAGTTTCCCAACCTTGTCCTCCTAGCCGAAATGTGCCCTGGTCAGGCTTTCCTCCCCACCCCCATTGCCCACCTGCCCTCATTCAGCCCTCTGCAGCCTGGTTCACTCCCTGGCCTGTGCTGACAGACAGTCTCTGCTCCTAAAGCTAAGCTCCATGCTGCTCCATGCTAGGTCCCTGTGGGCTGACCCTAAGGCAGCTTTGAATGCTGACCTTGGAGACTTGTATCAGCTGGCAGCAGGGAAAGACAGGGGCTTGGGGCATGAGCCTGGCCTTGGTGGCTGCCTGGCTTGGCGGTGAAGTCTATCATAGGCATGTCCTGGCTGCCAGCATCTGTCCAGCCTTCCTGGGCTCTGAGGACCACCCTGCCCCATAGCTACATTTTTCCTAGTATTATACGCTCTGGTCTCTCTCTAGCCCCTCTATTTTATTTATAGAAAGGGGTTCTGTCACCTCAACAGCATCATGGGGCAGATGACAAGTGCTCACACATGTTATACTGTCCCATGTCATGTACCTGTTTGACTCTCTGTCACCTCAATGCTCTGGAACCTGGAAGATTCAGCTTGTACACCGGGGTGGTGTGAACTAGAGAAATCCCTTTGTTCTTAAGGGCCCTCAGGACAACCTAGTCCTAGCCCTAGTATGTCACAGGGCTACTTCCTAGTGGACACTTCCCTTCCTCCCTGCCTCCCTCTCCCTCACCAGGCCAAGTCCTCACCTGATCATACATGATCATAACCCTCCCTCCCCCACCCTGTTCCTGAATGAATGTTTTCCTCACCTCGTAGTGTCCTCTGTCCCTTTCCCAACCACTGGCTCTGAGATTAGCTGGCTCTGAGTCTCCCTAAGTCCTTCCTGGCCTGAGCTGCTCTGTCTCAGTTTACCCATTGATAAAACAGGGTGACCACCTGTGTGGCTCTTTCAGGTGTTGTCAGCCTTTGGTTCCCAGTTCCCTAGCAGGCCCTAACTGCCACAAAGCATGGACTGGGGTGACATAGTGTTGTGGGGCTTAATCCGCACAGACCAGGGACCTCTAAGGTGGGTAGTTACTTCCTTGGAGGAGTCCCAGATCCTGTAGCGTTGTCTGGTTGTTTTGGTCCTTGGGACAAGCCACTCTGTGCGTGGAAGGATGAGCAAGCTGCACTTGGTCGGGTTCTCCTGGGGAGAGGCTAGGCCTGGCTAGATGCTAGGGTGGTCTTGGTGGCTTCCAGCTGGGGACAATGGGCCCTCCAAGGCTCAACACCTCCTCAGCCTGGATGCCTCTGTCTCTGAAGAGGATTGAGCAGAATCCTGAGGAGCAGGGAGCCTAGCATGTCTCCTGGGCCCAGCTCCAAGAGCCCTTATTGTTAGCTTGGATCCTCCTGAGTCTCCCGGTGATTCGGGAAGAGGAAATCATTCTAGGTTCCTTAAGGATAGAAGGGAGGGAGGGAGGGAGGGCTGGTCAGCCATGGCTCAGAGCTTTCTGTACTCAGCTGCTTGGCCCATGGTCTGTAATCGCAGGAGAGGATGTTCCTATTACAACGGAAGGGATCTCCATAGAAACCCAAGGTCTAATTAGACACAAGTAAGTGCTTCCCAAGTGCATTTTAATTACAGCTTTGCTGAAATGTTCGTCAGCCTGAGGATTCAATTGCTGTGTCTGAGCTGAATGGGCGCTTCCCCGTGCCAGCACTCGGTGGCGTGTGTGCTGTCTTATGTCAGAACCCAGCAGGACCTGGTATCAAGGAGCCGAGGAGTGGCATCATCAGGGCTCAGAAAGCAGTGATAAGGGCCTCCGGCATGCAGAGTGGAGAGCCTCGATTCTAGAGAGCACACATAGAGAGGACAGCCCAGCGGCAGGTGTCAGGACTCCATAAACTCTCAGGACAAAGCTAGAGTCTCACTGGTCTGAACCCAGGAGGAAGCATCCCATATCGGGGGTAGGGTGAAGAGAAGTCAGCCAGTCTAAGCAGGAAGCAAGCCCTGGAAGAGAATAATAACAATGTATGCAGAGGGGGGTCGGGGAGGGGGAACGCACAAGGAGTCCCAGGCAAAACTAGACACCAGCATAGAGTACTGAGGCTCCCCCACCCATGTTGCTGACCCTGCCCAGGGAGTCCATGCAGAAGGTGCTTCAGTAAGGAAGTGTCTGGCAACATTTCTTAGAGGCAGGTGGAATGGAGTGCGGGGGGGGGGGGGGGGTTGTTAAATCCTTCCAGGGCCTCTAGAAAGCAGAGCTTTGGCCTGCTACACCAGCGACAGGGCCCCTCCCTGGCAAGTATCTAACTCCTCCACCCTCTCAGTGAGCAGAATGGACCAGCTCTCCAAGGAAGCTAGGAAGGTTGGCTCAGCAGGAAGGTGGCCGGAGATGATCGGAAGTGGAACTGCTGCTCACCCTTGTAGGTTTCAATAGTAGTTCCTGCAGTATGTAAGTCCGCATCTCAGTCTTGAAAACAGGCCCCGCCCATCCACTTGGAGGCACCAACAAGGAACAGACAAGGCAGGACCTGAACCCAGGAGGAGCAGGCAGCCTGCCACCCCATATCTGAGTCTTCTGTTTGCCCTTAGCAGGTCCAGATGCCCAAGGGCTTTGATTTTTTTTTTCCCCCTGAGGAATTGGATGTCTAGGGTCAGCCCCTGATTCTTAGGGGAAAGCAAAGCCTAAACAAGGAGAGACACAGCCAGGAAAAAGCCAGTTATCTCAGGAGGTGGCCTTGGAGCTGGGCCTATGATAATGACTAGGTCTGTGATTCTCAGTTGCACTTTGCCTCAGTTTCCCCAAATGAAGGCTTTATTCCTCTAGGTCCAGATTCTGCCACAACTATTCTTCTCTGGAGTATAAGGCAGGCAAGCAGTGGGTCAGAGCCATCCAAGGTCAGGTGTGTATGGTCTTGGGGTGTGCTGGAATATGGGAGTGGGGTGTGGGTGGGACTTGGGTCAGGGTGGCTATGGGAGTGATATGGGCCGTAGACATAGAGAGTGTGGGGTTGGGCATAGGTTATGGTGTGGGTTAGGGGTAGAGGTGTGGGGTAGGACACATGGCACGTGTTTTGGGATGTGCAGTGGGTGGTGCAGGTTTGGGTGTGTGTTGAGTATCATACTTATGTATGGTGTGGGGTGGGATAGGAGATGGGCTGAGCATAGGGTACGGCGTGGGGCGTGCTGTGTCAGAGACAGGTGGGACGAGCTGCCAGTGTGTCATGTGGGGTGGGGTGTGATGTACCGGGGTACGTGTGAGGTGGGATGTGGCATTGAATGTGATGTGTGGTGGTGGGGGTGTGACGTGACATGTGGAGTATGGGGTGGCTGTGGTGTGAGGGAGGTGGTATGAGGCGGCCTGTGGGAAAGAGGTGGGGTGTGGGTGAATGAGAAGAGGAGGGGGGCCTGTTCATACAGCAGGCAACAAGCTTATTGCTGATGAGGAAGGCTGTAAGAGGTACCAAGGCTGGTTTTTCTGAGCATGTGAACACACACACACATACACACATAACACATTCATGCATTGCACTGTACTGATAGACAGACTGGCAGATTTACACATGCATGCACTTGGCACATGGGCACGCATGAACACACATGTGTATGCATTGTACCATATTCTCTCACATACACACACATACACACACCAAAATATATTCATTGTACTATACTGATAGAATTGCACATGCATATACTTGACACATGGGCACACATGAACACATATGTGTATGTATTGTACCATATTCTCTCTCACACACATATGTATGTACTGGCATGTGGACACACATGAACACATATGCGTATGCATTGTGCTGTACTCTCATGACACATTCATGCATTTGGCACATGGTCACCTATGAACACACACACGTATATGTACTGTGCAGTATTCTCGAATATATATACTTACATACACATGCACTGTACATATGAGCACACACAGCAGTGCTCATTAGGGGCTGCTGGGGACGGGCTAATGGCTGAATTCACATTAGGCTACCACCCGCCCTGTTAGACTCATAATTGGACACGGAGCTGCTGCCGGGGCAGTCAGAGAGGAGGGCAGCGTTTGATCCTGGAGGGGCGGGAGGCTGCCTGGGGACTGTGTGCTCATCTGTAATTGGTGTCTCCTCCCTTGCACTCGGCCTGCCCGGCTACCTTTCATCTAGAGGACAGGCGGGGCTACAGGCTCTCATCTCTCCTCCCTGGCCTGGCAGCCATGAGCAGTAACTCAGCTGTCCCCCCACCCCACCCTCCTGTCTCACTTCATAGTGTGGAGCCTTCGGCCCCGCCCTGAGTAGAGCAGGCATCCTCCTTTCTAATTTACTGACCAGCCCTCGACTAACTGATTGCTCCTCCCACAGGCTTGCATCAGTTTGTTCCCGTCACAGGAGTTACCTTGAAGTCCAGAACAACATTAGGTATGCCTAACAACCAAATGAGTAACCACCATTGAACAAAGACCCAGAACTACTGTAAACCAGGACAGTACTAGCGTAGCCCAGGCTATCCCCAAACCACCACAGCGCAACAAGGTCAGGGCCTGGTAACGGAGCACAGGACCAGCCTCTGGCAACTTGACTAGTCCTTTGTGGCCTGAGACAGTGTCCCAGCTCAACCCAATGTCTACTCTGTTGCCTCCAGGCCCTGCCCCTTGACCCAGGTGTTGGGGCCCCATGTGACCCCAAGATCCAGGGCATTGAGCCACGTGTCTGCCCACAGCTCCTACTCCAAGTCACAAAGGAAGAATAAGGATCCCCCAGATTAGGACCTAGCTCAGCAGGAGCCTGAGCAAAGAAGTGGTCCCCAGACAACAAAGCCCCAGGCTGCCTGCCTGCCTGCCAAACTCATGGCTGCTGAACCTGGCCATATCAAAACCCAAACTGTCTCAAGTCAAGAAGCAGGAGATTCCAGGTAGAGGGAGGCAGAGCAATGCAGGACATCTCTTCTTTCTGCCTCTGCCTCTGCCTCTGCTCTGGCATAGAGCCCTCATAGACACTGTGGCCTTGCTGGATAGCCACTGCAAGCCCTGTCCACCTCTGTCCCTGAGAATGGACACATGACAGAGCAAGAGACAGAAGAAGAAGACTCAATCAGGGAAGGAGTGCCAGAGCCTGGGATGCCCGTCCTGCCCATGGCATGTCAGCGACTCCAGCCTCTGCCCATAAAGAAGGCTTCTGCCCTCGGAACTCCCAGTGACACCAGCTCAGGACGTGACTATTGTCCAGCTGGGTCTAGCTGCTGCAAACAGAGCTGGAGGCTACCCACAGAGACTGCAAGGGGCACCTGCCTGGATCTAGCTTCCATATAAGATGCATAGTGGCACTCAACAAACACAGGGCCGGTGGGTCTATGACACCTGGGATGCGTTGGTCCCTGGAGAGTCCCATGGCCAGACATGTTTGGTATTAGTAACCTGGACCAAAGCGCTTGGGCTTCTCCTGAAGGAGGTGTCACACACCCTCCAGCCTTCCTTACGCTGCCTGTTGTTTTCCCAGCGCCATCCCACCAGAGCATTGTCCATTATCCCTGGTTTTGGTCAGGCACCCATTACTATACACACAAACACACACACACACACACACACATTACTATACACACATATCCATTACCATACACACACATGTACCCATTACTACACGGATGCACACACACATACCTATTATTACACATACACACATTACTATACACACATACCCATTACCCCCCCACACACACACGTGTACCCATTACTACACAGATGCACACACATGTACCTATTACTACTCACACACACACAAACATACATGCAAGCCTGCCACCTCCAGCCTGTGCCAGGGCCTTCTCTGGTCCTTCTGGATCCTGGGCCCCCTCTCTAATGGTCTAGAACACCAGGCTTTAATGACTTGGTTGTGAAACCACACAAGATTTGGTCAAATCCAAGTGATGAAAAAAAAAAGGTGATAGGTAGAAGTAAGGAGGGAAGAGAAAAGAGGAGGAAGGAGGGAGGGTAAAGGAGGGAAGGAAGCAAGAGTATTGGCTCATTCTTGTTGTCAATACAGGCCCATAAAATGGGCAAGTTTTGAAAGAAACAGGTTTAGGGACACATCTGGCAGTGGATTTTTTACATGTAGCATCCCAAGGCATCAGTCGGCTTGTGTGTCTCCTGCTCGTTCTCCTCTTCTTGGAAAGGTACCAGAATCGGATCACAGGGGTTCTGCCCTGAAGACCATAGCTAGTTCTACCACCTTCCAAGGCCCCACCTGTAAACAAGACAGTTAGATTACGTTTCTGTTCCCTTAATACCCTGTGATGGGGATTAGATATCAATGCATGAGGCCTTGGGAGACATACTCAAGCCATATCCCAGGGTAGCAGGAGGGTGGGTGAATACTGAGAGGGAGGGAAAACGGATATGAGGAAGAGACTAGCCACCAGTGATGGGGAAGCTTTCCTGCATAACCTTCATAAGAGGGACCCTCAAGGTGCATCCTTCATCCCAGCTGTCCTTGGATACTAGGTCCTCGCTCCTGGGGCCCCAGAGTGGGGAATAAGACCAGGGAAAGCAGCCAGACCTCCACCAGCAGGGGGCAGTTAATAGTGCATGCAACTAAGCTCCAAGTAAAGCCAGAGGACTCTCCCCAAAGCAACTGCATGTTCAAAACTGGCTTTGCAATGATAGTTGTGTGCTGCTGGCTGAAAGACCAGGTGTGCTCAGGGGTGAGAATGGCTGTTTCAGACAAGGACCGTAGGGGTAACAGGGTCTGACCAGAGCTGGACCCAATGCCAAGGAATGGGGAGAAGATGGACCTGAGAACCACAGCAGTCTTTGCCTCTAGCCTCTGACTCCTAGGGGTTCATCCCCATGGCTGAACCTCCCAGAAGTCCAGGGTGACAGAGAGGTCAAAGATGAATCTTCCTGGCAAACAGAATGTCTATCTGGCCCTGCTTTTCTGGGCCTTTCTGGTTCCTGTAGCTGAAAATGGTATCTCCTTCCTCTTTTTAGAACTTTCTCTGATCTCCCTCCCTTGCTAGCAGAGTGTGTACCAGCAACTCCTACGCCTACCCAAATTCCATGCAGCCAGCCCTGAGGCTTAAGCACCCCTGGTTTTCCAGGCCAGCCGGCACCTCTGCTAGGAATGACCTCGTGGCCCTCTTGCCATCTTTTATCTTGGGTGGATGCCACTTGGAGGATCCCAAGGTGAAGGGTGATCTGCCTCATCTTCTGGTTGCCATCCACCGGCATGTCTTCATTCGGCCTCTGTGCACACTCTTACACACATCCCTGGTGGCTTAGTCAGGGTTTGTATTCCTGGACAAAACATCATGACCAGTAAACAGGTTAGAGAGGAAAGGGTTTATTCAGCTTACACTTCCACACTGCTGCTTATCACCAAAGGAAGTCAGGACAGAAACTCACACAGGGCAGGAACTTGGAGGCAGGAGCTGATGCAGAGGCCACGGAGGGATGTTACTTACTGGCTTCCTTCCCCTGGCTTGCTCAGCTTGCTTTCTTATAGAACCCAGGACCACCAGCCCAGGGATGGCACCACTCACAATGGGCCCTCCCACCCTTGATCACTAATTAAGAAAATGCCTTACAGCTGAATCTCATGGAGGCATTTCCTCAAGGGAGGCTCCTTTCTCTGTGATAACTCCAGCTTGTATCAAGTTGACACAGAAAACCAGACACCACCTGACCCTGATTAAAAAGCCCCAAACAGTCTTAGTAGTGTCCAAAAGCACTGCAACCTGCCTCCTGGTGAGGAGATGTGGACAAACCAGTGCTGACCCATACCTGACGCAAATCAGGCCCTTAACGGTTGGGCCGGACCACCAGACTGCTTATCATTCAGCAGGTGCTCATGAACAAGGAGCCATGTGGTGGCGGGAACTGTCTGCCTTGGCCAGGAGCCAGCTTCCCCTTTCCCTGGCCAGCTCAATAGAAGAGTGAAGAATCAGACCCCATAAAACTCACACCTGCTGTACTGCTGGAGGCCATGTGTGTGCAGAGTCACTCAGGGCAGCTGTGTGCTGCTGGATGGGTTTATGTATTGGCCTTGGGAGAACTGGGGAGCCTCCCAGCCAGGAGCCTTCACACCAGGGCCCACCTCTTCCCAGCCCTCCTGCTACCCCCACCTCCCAGGAAATCCTGTCCATTTAACAGCCAACGAGAAAGCTGGGGTGCCGGGAGGAAAAGCAAAAGAGATATGTCCAGAGGAGAAACAGTGACAAGTGTTTTATGATGTACCTGGCGAGAAATTGCTGTCACTTCAGATCACACATCCCCTCCTTTGCCTCCTTCCTGGGTTGTCCTACAGTCCTGGGCCCTTCTCCCCTGTTTCTCAGGACAGACCTGCTCAGTAGAGGTTTTGGCCAACAGGACAAGAGACGAGAAGGGTCCAAGCTGAGAAACAGACGAAACTGCTCTCAGTCGCTGTCAAAAGCAGTATCACCATGGAGTAGGCGGCATGGCAAAGTCCTGCGGGCAGAAAGGGACCCTCTATGCACCGAGCCTGGGTTCCTATCACCTGTATGCTCTTTGTAGATACTTGTCTAAACAGTATGAGGGATGAACACGGCACTGATCCAGGTGGCTCATCTTGTCTTCTGTCACACACATTCCCAAACTCCGTCAGGTGAGGCCAGCTCAGCATGTTCAGAGAGTGGCCACGGTGATGAAATGCCAGTCTGAGGGATGATCTCTGACTTCCCAGACCTTCTCAGCACAGGGACCATAGGCCACCAGGGTCAGGCATCTGGAGTCACCCTAAGCCTACCACATTCTCTTCTGCACTGTGGAGAGACTGAGACCATCAAAAGCGGGACTCAGATGCAGGGACAAGAGGAGAGCTTAGGGGCTCAGGCAAACCCCTACCCAGCCCGGCTGCTTCCAGCTAAGGGGCTGTAATTGGAGGCCCTGGGGACTCAAAGCACCCACCGGCTGATCCCCCTACAAAGATAAAGCTGAATGTGACCTAATCCGTATCCCTGCCCCTCAGGGGTGCCCAGGTGCCTGAGCTGGGTCGGGCCTCACTAACGGACTCTAATTGGAAGGTCTGCATGGGGCAGGCCCCCAGAAGCTCCCCCTGGGGTGCTGAGGACTGGAGCGCAGGTGGAAGAGAAGAGGGAGTGGAGGGGGTCATCACCCCTACCCTGGAGTGTGGGATACTCAGGGTCTGGGATCCTGCGTGCACCTGAGCCCCACCCTTAAGGTCTTGCCTTTTGTTTCAGATATAAGGGCTATTGTTACAATGGGACCAGTGACAGAAAAGCTGGGAGCCAATGGTCTGAGTTTTCCCACCCCGCCCTGCCCTGCCCTGAGGAGGTGGCAGTGGGGGTGGGGTGTGACTTAAGAAAGGATTTGGACTCATGCTTTGAAGGGTTAAAGGCTACCATAATTCGGAAACCATGGTGGCAGGACCGTGGGACAGCCAGTCGGGGCACACTGTTGGTTTTGCCTCCAGGAAGCAGGGAGCTACACATCACTGCTCAGCTTCCGGCTGTTTCCAGCTCATGGAAGGCTTCGACCCCCAGGACAAATCTTTCTTCCTGGGTTAACCTCTTCTGGAGATGCCATCGAGTATGTCAGAGGCGTGCCTCATTGATGCCCTAGGTGTTTCTTAATCCAGTCAAGTTGACTATGGGAATTAATCTTCAGTGTGGGAGGACTCCAGCAATCCAGTGCTATCTGCAGGGAGAACCCAGCTTAGATCCCTGCTTCTGGCCCGCAGCATACGTGGCCTAGCACCTGGGGAGGGTTACAGTCTATGTCACCACAAAATCCTCCACTCCACTCTGGGGAAGCCAGAGAGGACTCTGATCCAGCGATCTCTCCAGAAAGACCTCGGTTCTTCGTCTGTTCTGGACCCACTCCTCCCTCCTGGTCTCTGTACCCTGAGTCTCTCCCCAGCCCTACACCCTGGAAGCCAGCACCAGCATTCTGAGAAGTGAGCCTGAGGAAAATACGGAAGACCACCCGCAAATCCTTCACTCCCCTCACACCCAGCTGACGTTTCCTGTTAGCTCCACTGATGGCCACAGCGTGTGCCCCTCCTAACTCCAAGGAAAAAACTCCAGACCACTTCTGCCAGTGTTAGCAGTGCTGGGGTGGGGGTGGGGGTACCGCTACCAGATCCATCAAGAGCAGAGTGATACCCAGCACAGTTGTGCACACATTCTCACACACATGTACACATTCAGATGCCTTCTCACCAGACCAGAGGGGCAGAGCCGTGGCAGAGTGAACAGAATGGTACCCTCATTGAGGACCTGGACAGTTCTTCCAGGGTCTCTACATGGACCTGGGGCTGAATGCCGGATCACTCACGTTCTCAGCAGTTGGATGGGCAGGATCCCTGCAATACCCCAAGGAAGATGTCCACAGAGGTAATTTATGCTCTCCGGCTGCCAGGGAGAAGCTGGGCAAAGGGTGAGCATTGAACTCTTAATTGTGCCAGTGCTAACCTGGACAGCCTTGCCCAGTGAGACAAAGGCAACACACTCCCCTTTGCAGGCATAATTTATCCCCCATTAATGTTCGAGACAACTGACAAATTAAATCTCTTTTAAATTTAATCTGTCTCTAATAGTTAGCAGAAGAAAGGGGAGCCCGACAAGCTCTTTGAATATTTAAACCTCCATGTAAAAATTTCAAACCCCAGGAGCGTGGAGGAACTAATATTATCCCAGGGAAGGAGGGCTCAGTACCACTCGCTTCTTCAATGCAAATGCCCCATTTTTATCTGTGGCTTACAGGCTTGTCACAAATAGGATTAGGAAACCATTTCATGACATAGAAGCAAAACAGGACTTAATGGAAAAACCAAAGGATGGTCCAAGACCATTTGCTTTAATGGCCTTTCTAGCCCGGAGGCTCTGCTCAATGGCCTCCCAAGATGTGCCCCCAGGACACATGCCCCCCAAGACACAAGCTAGAAGAGCACAGGGACCCCGATAAGAGAGCAGAGTGAGGTGAGGGAGAAGGGCTAGCTGCCAATTACACAATTGATCCATCAGTACAATTCACTTACTGGCTTTGCTCGGAGCATGATTACCGTCAACAACTTAATCCTTCACTCTGGAAGTCCATCCTGGGTCCAGGGGGACAATGCTCCAGCATGGGTGCAGGAGTGACCAGCTGGGCACACTCGAGCCACCAGATGGGATGTAGACACTGCTTCAGGCCAGCCACATAGCCAGGATACAGGGGCCATCCCTGGTGACATCCAATGACCCCTGCAAATGTACTGGTCCTGGTCTTTGGCCCCAATTGCCAAAGACAAAGCAGAGATTCCTTGAGTCTGTTACTGCAAAGCCAGGCAGCCCCGGGCCTCACTTTACCACAGCCAAGCTAGCCATGCCCTGGCTCCAGACTGGCTCTCAGGCCTCAGGTCCCACAGTGTATGTGTATAGCGGATTGCTTTTACCAGGTGGTCACAGCACCCCATCCCGTGCCTTGCAGAACTCCCACTTGCCCTTGGCCAGCAGTGTTCCCAAGGCCTTCCTTTTTTCAAGCCCTGGTCAGTTCAACAGACCCCCGAAAGCCTCCTCAGCCACCCTCTTTTCTTGTCAACAGTCTCAGGTTCTCATACCACGTCACCTTCCTACACACTCATCTACGTCACCCTACTCCGTGTGAGGCTGGAACTCGTTTGAACACCGTATACTTCAGGCCCTCCAGAACCAGATGCCACTTCTTCCAGCCATCCTCATCTTCAGTGCCCAACACGGCCCCTCCTCCCTCAGTGTACCAGCTCCCACCTGCCACCTGCCTCCTGCTGTGATCCACCATCTAGGGGGCCTAATAAAACCCTACCTCACTACCAACTCCTCCAGGCAGCCTCCCAGTACAACCCTGAGAGAAGTCGCTCACTCAACTCTCTAGTGTCCTAAAACCTACTATACCATGATCATTGTGGTGGTTTGAATGAAAATGACTCCCATAGGCTTATGGGAAGTGGCCTCCTTGGAGGAAATAGGTCATGGGGTGTGGGGGGAGAATGGGCTCTGAGGTTTCAGAAGCTCAAGCCAGACCCAGTGTCTCTCTCTCTCTTCCTGCTGCCTGCCGATCCAGACGTAGAACTCTCAACTCCTCTCCAGTAGCGTGTTTGCCTGTGTGCTGCCACGCTTCCCACCACAAAGATAATGGACTAAACCTCTGGACTGTAAGCCAGCCCCAGTGAAATAGTTTCCTTTATAAGAGTTCCTGTAGTCATGGTGTCTCTTCACAGCAATAAAAACCCTAATTAAGACAGCTCCCATGGACACAGACCGTGAGGCACAGGGACAGCTGGGAGCAGGGTTAGGATATGCCTGGAGACCCTTCATGCCATGAGACCCTGGCCTGGCTCAGGCCTGCCTCCAGCAGCCTCTCTCCTGGCTTCTGTGTACTCATCTGAACATGGAGGGTGAGTCCGGATCTTCTCTCATAGGCTCTGTGCCCACCTCTCACATGCTGAGCAGTCTCCTGCCCAGGGGTCCATCAGGGGCTTGACCCCATTCTCATGTTCCTGCATGTGTCCTTTGTCACTTGAGAAAGCCATGCTCTTCTCTGTGTCTCCCACCTTCCTCCTGTCCCGTGTGAAAGCTGTGCTTTGTGACTCTTTCCTGGCTAACAGCTGGTGCCAGGTGAGGCAGGTAAAGGGGAGTAGACAGTCTCCACCGCAGCAATGACAAACCTAGCAGGGTGGTCCGGGGAGGGGCAGAGACTTTGGAGGGAAATAATGGCAGTGGACACCTACAAGGGACAAGGCCACATAGGAATCCATTTGTCCTAAATAAGGATTTCTCGGGTAGGTGGGTACCCTCCATCCTCCCACGGGCTGCCTCAGAACTCTACCAGGAGGGACTTCAGCAGCTTAAAGGCTTGGACAGGCCCAGGGTCTCGGATATTTATTTGCTTCTGGCCTGAAGTCTGAGGTCCTGGAGTCTGAGGCCACCCAGTCACAGTCCAGATCTTTGGGAGGGACATGGTTAGGACATTCTTCTTTATTGTCTCATTGGAATGTGCTTTATGACCTAGCAAGGGACAGACAACTGTGGGGACAACATGGAGCAGTGGTCCTCACAGCCTGAGGATATGCAGTGGTACCCCAGGGGAGGACAAGGTCTCTGCAGGTGAGAAGCCGGGAAGGAGTGCAGAGGCAAGGGCTGGGGTTACCACACATGGCCAGACCCAAGCATCATACACAGACTCCTGGCACCTTAGCATTGCCTGCATTTAAAGATGGAGCCTTTAAAGATTAGTAAGTTAAAATGGAGCACACTAGAGTGCCCCTAACCCAATCAGAGTGGCAACCAAGTCACAGAGGGACAATATAGTAAGGTATGTGTACCTGAGAGAGAGGCCTCAAGACAGTCCAGCTCTAGGGACCTGGAGAGACAGCTCAGCAGCTCAAAGAACAGCAGTTGTTCTGCTCTTCCAGAAGACTGGAGCTCAGCTCCGAGCACATACGTCAGTGGCTCACAACCGCCTGTAAATACAGTTCAAGGGTGATCTTCTGGCCTTTGTGAACACTGCATACAATGGATTCTGTACACACACACACACACACACACACACCAAAACACACACTAAATTTCTTTCTAAGGAGAGAGGGAGGGAGTCAGGGAGCCCTCTAACTCTTGACTTTAAAAGGAAGCAAAATAAAAAAATGGGCCTTGTTAAGAGTGCCCCCAGCAAATGTACATTTGCTGTAAGGGTACATTGAGTCTGCAAGGGAGGGAATGTTGGGAACTCCTGGGACTTTGGTCACAGTGGGAAGCCACAGAAGGCCTGTGATGAGAAAGGCCATGGAACTGTGTCTACAGGAGGTCTGATGGTTAGTTTTGTTGTTTGTCCTTGATGCTTGTTACTTTATCATCTTGACACAAGCTAGAGTCATCTGGAAAGAGGAAACATAACTGAGAAAATGTCTCCCTCTGATTGGCCTATGGGCAAATCTGTGCAGCATGTTCTTGGTTTATGATTGAAGCAGAAAGGACCAGCCTATGGTGGGTGGGACCAGTCCTGGTAGTCCCGAGTGGTATTAAAAAAAAGTAAGCTGTGGGCAGCAAACCTTCCTGTGCGGCCTCTGCTTCACGCCCACCTCGCCTGGGTTCTCACCCCGTTTCCCTCAATGAAGAACCATGCTAGGTATGTGTAAGCCAAGGAAGCCCTTTCCTCCCCAGTTTGGTTTTGGTCATGGTGTTTTTTCACAGTGACAGAAAGCAAACTAGACAGGCCACAGTGCAGGCTAGACTACATTAGGGCAAAGGTACTCTTGCCCCATACCCACAGCCTCACCCAACAGCCCACTGCCCTCTGGGAGTTCTGCTATGCTGTGCACCCCAAGGCCATTTCCTCCCAGCTGTGGCCATCCTCCAGGCCACATGCACATACTCATGGACAGAGGAGACAGAAGTGGGTGACTCTGCTAGCTACCAGGCCTTTTACCAGGAAGCCTCTAGCCCAGATAGCTGTCTTACACCTAGAATAGGACCTTCCTCTGAGTACCTGTCTCTCCAGCAAACACCCAGGAGGCGGGTGGTACATGCCCAGAGTGCCATTATTAGACAAACCAGCCCTGCTACTGGGTAGCCTGAGCCTAAGTGTTAGGATAGGCATGTTATCTCTCTCAGAGATGTCAGGATGGGCCCAGCATGCTCTGTACCATCACAGCGACTGGCCATCTGCTGAGTGGTGGAGAAAATGAGACCAAAAGAGCAATGTCTCTATAGCTCACGCTACCCAGCTGCCTCTGGCATCCTTACCTGAGCAACAATCCAAGGACCAATTTTCCAGTTAGGTGCCAGGGTTCAGTGCCAGGGAGGTCTGATCATTTGAGATTGGAAAAAAGGTTGTATAACTATGTCCCATTATGAATAAAATCTTGTATCAACCTGAGGGGTGCTGGGAGTAGGGGAGAGGCACCCACAGTCTGTGTGCTCTTTGCTAATGAGCTGATATGTTAAGTTCCTGGCCACTTCGGTCACTCACTCTTCTCAGTTCCAAAGTCGGGGTTACGCAAAGGGTGGATGCAGTCGTCTAAGTAGGGGTCTGCTGGCTAAGCAGGGCGTTCATTACTCAGCGCTAGGAAGCAAACATTTTTGTTTCTAAATCAAGTATTCAGGGCAATCTCTCACCTTTAGCTTTTTGCAGCATTTTGGTCCCCACCACCACCCACCCGCTCTCCACTTTAAAGCTGCTCAACATATAGTAGAAAATCCAGAGAAAGCAGTCTGCCCTGGGTTCAGTGGGTTGTACCCTTTCACAGTCCGGAATGCCCTGGGCTCACAGACTGCTGATGTCAGCAAACGACCCCTGAAGGTTCAGCATGGAGTGCTTGTCTCCAGCACAGGAGGGCGACGCTGTGAGTTTCAGGACCTACAGGCAAGAGGTTACCTCTGCCTGGCTCATGAGTCGGCCATCTCTAAGCCAACAGTGAGGCTTGAAGGATCCTAACAATGGAACGCCTCATGAGTATGTGGTTAGAATGTGAAGGAGTCCATTTGGGGGGTGCGATGGGGTACACGGACCTCCTTCCTGTTCTATTACCTAAGGGGAACAGCCTGCCTCTGGTCTAGCTCCAGCCCTAGTTGGGATAGGGTACAGCGCCCCCCCCCCCCCCCCCCCCGCCACACACACACATATCCCCCCAGCTGAAACAGGGATTAACAGAATCCTGACTCTAAAGAGCACTTCCAAGATGGAGGCAGGGTGACAGAGCGGCTTAAGACTGCCTGGTCCACAGGCCGATGGAGATTCTGGGGCACCAGTGGGATAGCAGTTTCCTGCCCACCATGTGGCCCTCTGTTTGCTACTCAGTAGCCTCAAGGCAGCACCAGCTCAGTGTTTACATAATTAACATTTCACAATCGTCTCAGCCTGAGTGCCTTATAGCATGCATCCATGTACACAATGTGTGCCCCACCCCCTAACCCCCCCCCCCCGCCACGCACACACCGGGACATTCCACCCCTAAGTACCCCAGAGGGCTGAGAGGCCCAGAGTGGAAAACGCTCTCTGCCACCAAGCCTGCAGAGGGCCCCTTATACCAAACCAACACCCTGTCCTATGGGAGGGAGGAAGTGAGCTCAGATTGCTATCCGAATGCTTGTTGGCTGTCTCTGAAAGGCCAGACTTAGAGCCAACAGCCACACCCATGTGGCTCTCCACACTTCGAGACCCTGGAACTGTATTTAAGTTTCTGCTGTCCATGAATTCCTGAGCAAAACGGGGAGGCTAGAGATTGGGCCCCGCCCTCTGCTTCCCTCAGACTCAGTTTCCCCACTGTTCACCTGCGCTGTGTATTCAATTATCTGCTCAGGGCTTCACCCCACAGTGTCAGCCGTGTGAGGGCACCCCTCCCTGTGGGGTCCTGCCTCAGTCCCCCTGGTCTGCAAGTATTATCCTTTGCCCTGCACTGCAGAGGCCAAGGGCTGAATCCTAGGCAGAGTCTCTGAGACCCCAGTGCTACTCCCTCTGAGGACTTACGCAGGGAGCCAAGAGATGAGCTATGGATGGGTCCGCAGCACCTCATTCCCCGACTCAGGACCTTAGGCTGCTTCAGAGAGGTCTGGGGAAGGTCCCCAGGAAAGGCCACACAGCCCCACCCCAGCCAGTGCCAGCGGAGTCTTGCCAAGATAGGCTCATTACGGAAGCAATTAGCTCTAACAGCTTTTAGCTGGAGCTTGGTGGCTCCAAGAGAAATTAACCCTAATTACCCACAATCACAGACCTAGCACTGCGTCACCAAAGAAGTTTCAGAGTGGTCCAGGTACCCTTGGGATTGCCACAAGAGCCTGGGCTTGACCAGAGGATAGCACCAGGCTCGCCCTCTCTTATATTCCTGAGTGTCAGTAGTCTTTCCGGGTGCATGAAATATTCCTTCAGAATATGTCTTCAGAGGGGCCAGGAGGATGTGTTCCTTAAGAGCCCAGGCCAGTTGACCCTCACTGCTCTGTGCCTGTGTGATCTCATCACCCATATACAAATGCTAAGGTCTCTGCCCATGGTCTCTGTGTGTCTTGTTACTACTGCAGTGATGAAACACCATAATCAAAGCAAGCTGGGAGGAAAGAGTTTATGTGGTTTACACTTGCATATCATAGCCCATCACCAAAGGAAGTCAGGACAGGAACCCAAGCAGAGCAGGAACCTGGAGACAGGAGCTGAGGCAGAGGCATGGAGGGGTGCTGCCTACAGGCTTGCTTCTCCTGGTTTGCTCAGCCTGCTTTGTTATAGAACCCAGAGCCAACAGCCCAGAGACAGCACCACCCTGAATGGGCTAGACTCCCCCATGAATCACCAATTAAGAAAATATCCTCCAGACTTGCCTACAGCCTGATCTCATGGAGGTATTTTCTCAGTTGAGGCTCCTTCCTTTCTGATAACTCTAATTTGTGTCCAGTTGACATAAAATAACCAGCACACCATCTTTCTATCCACCTGCACTTTGTATCCTGGGGCTCATCTCTCTGGCCTTGGATATGTAAAACTTGAGACATAGAAGCTGGGGTTGTTGGGGCTGGAGAGATGGCTCGGCAGTTAAGAGTCCTGGCTGCAATGTGAGAAGACCCGAGTTCAATTCCCAGCACCCACATGTCAACTCACAAATGTCTGTAACTCTAGTTTCAGGGAATCTAAAACCCTCACACAGACATACATGCAGACAAATATCAATGCACATGAAATTAAAAAAAAAAAAAAAAAACTTTAAAAAATAGGATTGCACCCTATTCCATTGCTGTGGGAAAGTAGCCTTAGACTGGATTCTGACGACTGATCTCTTCAGAAGCTGGAGACCTTCCACCCACACAGCACAGCATTGCTACTCTGCTCCCAGGTCCTGGGGACAATTCCAATAGAGGCCCTGGAAGTGAAGCACTGGTAGCCAGTGCCCTGGACTGTCCCCCCTGCCACTGGAGAGAAAATAGTCCTTTATTCCCACAGGCAGGATCAGACAGGCACGAGTCCTGTTTAGCATGCCCTGTACTGGAGACCACATGCTGAGGACCGGGAACAGAATGGAGGCCCACTGAGTCCCTGGATCAGAACTTTGAGACTCATCCTTGACTGGACGCCTCACCAGGAAGCCAGTTTGTCCAGTGGTTCTAATGCTGCTCTGGGTTCAGTATGTGCTTCTGCAGAGGTCCTGAGAGAGCAGGATGAACAGGCCTGGCTAAGCAGGCGTGTGGTAAAGAGCAGATGGGCCCCATAGAGTGGGGGGTGGGAGTGGGCTGGGAGTTGGTTCTCACAGTCTCTCGTGTAGAGGCCAGCTGGACCACAGCACTAAGTGCCAGCCAGGGAGACAGATGATGATTAAGGGTTTCTAGTCTAAGGACAATCCCTCCCAAACTTCCCACGTTGAAGTCCTGTCCCCAGGACCTCAGCATGGAAGTGTATTGAGAGAAGGCCCTTGAAAGATGTGACTGAGATAGCAAAGTCTCTAGGGCAGATATCACCTCGTCTGTCTCCTCATGAGAAAAGGAGACAGAGACACAGATACTCATCGAAGGACAACTCGTTGTGACAGAGAAAATGCCAACTTCAGGAGTCAGCCTGCCAAGGGCAGTAACCAGTAAGCAGCACTCATCCATGGCCCTGAATCATCTCCTACCTCCAGGTTCCTGCTCTGAGTTCCTGCCCTGAATTCCCTCAGTGACAGGACTGTCACCTGACAGCATAAGGAGAAATTAACCCTTCCTTCCCTCACGTTGCTAATGGTATTTTATCACAGGAATAGAAATCCTAACGACGGACAGCTGGGTCACGCCTCTGTGGATAGGGGAACTTCAGAGACTCTGGCTCTGCCTCCCTTGGGGAACTCTGGAGCTGTGGGAGGCAGAGGGTGTGCGTGTGGACAGTGGGAGCGAGGGCAGGGTTGATTGGCATCAGGATGAGAGAAGAGAAGAGGAGGTCACTCAGGAGAGGCTCTGGATCTCCAGTCAGAGAGGAATGGAGAGGCTTCACTCTACCACTCTGCCCACCAGCTGGCTTTGGCTCCAGCCTCACCTCTTACAACCAAAATCCTACTTAGTCCCCGGGACTGCCCAAGAAAAAAGAAAATGCTCCCTGCGCACCTTACTCAGCCCAGGACCACCAGCCCAGGGACAGCACTGCCCACAATGGGCTGGACCCTCCCCCAGCCATTGATCACTATTTAAGAGAATGCACCACAGGTTTGCCCACAGGCCAATCTGACGGGGCATCTTCTCACTTGAGGCTCCCTCTTCCCAAATGACTCTAGCTTGTGTCAAGTTGACATAAAACTACCCAAACCTGGTTTTTGCCAAATAGCCAATAAATTATTCAGTTTGCAAAATGCCATTATGTGTGAGTTTACTTAATTGAATAGAATAATTTATGGTAAAACCTGGGGAAAGGAAGATCGATGAGGAATGGCAAAGAGGAATGATTGAACGTCAGCAAAGGCAATTTGATTTTTATCCCTCATTATAATAATGTTAAAGGGAAAACATCAACTTGGGTCAGAATCAATATTTGCAGAGTGTCTGGACCATGAATTTTAACTGGAGGTGGCGAGGAGGTGGCCGGGTGCATCAATAATTAATGCTTGTCTGCTGCCACAAATAACGCCTAGGTTTGGGTACAGTGCCCACTACCCACAGATTTGTTGGTGATCGTAAAAGGTAATTTAGGAAGGAGTCTGTTGGCGATGCGTGTTCAACACGCCCAACATGATTCAGGACGTGGCTTCGCACAGGGTCTCCACAAATCACTAAGACAGATGAAGTGAAACTTGGCTCTTTTCCAAAGTCCCTGTATCCAGGCGTCGTGTAGCCCACCTTTTCTGCATCCCAGGCTCCCGGCGTTTATACAACACAGGCCATGTACCACTGACCACCAGGCACCCAACAGGGCAGTGGACGGCAGGTTCCAGGTGTGAGACACACACAGCCACCCCCGAATGGGACCCTAGACATATCAATCCTGCTTATAAAATTCAGTCACCTCCCTTGTCACAGTGTGTCCTTGAAGAACCAGAGCCCAGAGGTTCAGCGTTTTGTGCTCTGCTCTCACGAAGTCTCCTTGTCTGGTACCTTCTTCTGAGACACTCCCACTGACAGGTGTGGACCTACACCTACATAGAAGGCTGCTGGCTCTGGCCCTGAAGGTCTGGGGAACAAGTGTCCGGTGCTCCTAAAGTGTTGGAGCCAGAATACCCTGGCATCGGAGGTATCCTGAAACCTTCCAGGAAGCCCTTCCCTGGCCAGTGTGGTCAGCACCAGGAAACTGAGCTTTGTGAATGTAAACTCCTAGACAGCCGGTCTTATCTAGTCCTGGTGAAGCACAGCTGGAACCCCATGTACTCAAGAGGCTAAGCTGGAGGGCCCTGGGTTCAAGACCAAGGTGGACAATTTAATGTCAAACCATGGGGCTGGTAACACAGTGTAGGAGGGGTTCAATGGCAAATAGGTTCTCCCGTTATATCAGGCAACGGGCACTTTCTCGGCTTACACTGGGAAAGACTGGCAAGGTCTGAATTCTCACAAGACCCTGTCTTCACTATGATATCTTTTACAGGTGCTACTGAGCCTTGGAAGAAATACTCTGGGAGATCTGATAGGCCATGATTTGGAAGAGGAAAAGGGTCATCTTATGCCCATGTAATCTGCCGCCCACCTCATAAGTATTTCATAAAAAGACTCTTAAAACCCACCACCCAAAGCTCGGTATACTGAAGCCAGTCGGCCTTCGGTCTGCCTGTCTCAGTCTGTCCCTGATGTGCACTAGACAATTCTTCTTTGCTGAATGAACTGCTCAGACTGTGTCTCTCAGCTGAATTCTTTTCTTCAAGAAGACAAAAGCCAAAGAAACCTTTTACCCAATAGCAGAAGGCTGAATGGACCAATAGGAAGCAGGTTGCCAAGTGATTGACGGGTGGGGAAGGAGGAAGGATGCCTGCATAGATGTGGGATGGTCATGCGACCGAGCACTGACCCTCAAAAAGCCAAAGCCCACCCTTGGTCTGCTTTCAGGAAGAGGGAAGACACATGCATGTTTATCAACTGAACACGCCGGCACTGCTGTACAACACACACTTGAGTGTGCACAGGTCCTGGGTTCAGTCCTCAGCAACACACCTCAGCAGATGCCTCCACCCCTTCCCCTGCCACCGTCCTCCTGATAGACAGCCCAAGCCCAGGACTCTGACATTTTGTTTCTCTGTGCAGCCGAGAAGGAAGCTGGAAGTGGCTGTTCTGGGCTGCAACAGCTGTCCTGAAGACTGACACGCACAGTAAGGTTCTTCACACTGCTGTCCCACCCAAGTCTGGTTCTCAGCGGGGCACCTGTCAGCAGGGGTCAGGTAAGCGTGTGTGAGGCAGGCAGGCGCTAATAAAAGCCACTGCCACCTGTCACAAAGGATAGAAACAGAAAGGGCCAAAGACAGAGATACAGCCTTCAGGAATGAGTTCCCTTCTGTTTCAAAAGGGGAAAAAAAATCTAAAACAGAACCTCTCGCCTGAGGTACCCTTGTGACCAAACCTTGCCCTTACCTCCTCTGCCCTCCCTCTCTAGCCAGCTGCACCTGCTGACCAGTGCTTGGCCCCTTGCCTGGATAAGCTCTGCCTCTTTACAGCATACCCTCTGTGATCCCCACCATCTTCCCTGCCTATCAGCACCCAAATATACTGACTTCTGGTTTGTCCCACCCACTCCCAAATCCTTTCCAGGAGAACCAGTCCACAGCTGGCTCTTCGGGAAAAGGCATATGATTCAGGAAACTTTATATAAAAGTTCCTGATATGAAGGCTATGTGCACACCCTTCATGAGGGATGAGAACCACGCAGATTGCAACTGTACCTGGCCTCCAGCCACACAGCCAACCCTATGGCCACCATTCACACGATCTGACAAATGGAGCCACGTGTCTTTACCTCAATAAAATCAGTTATTAAGTGTGGCCTGTGATCTGTTCAACTCCCCCCTGCCTACACAGATTTAATTCATTCAACAAAAACTACCAGCCTGCAATGTCAACCCATAGACTTCAGTGACTTTGTTATGGGCAAGATCAGGACAAGAACTATTCTACATTATTTAGTGGCAAATGTTTGGCAACTGGCGCGTGCAACCTCTAAACATTTAGCTACTGCATTTTGGCAGCAGCAGAAGCCAGTGCCTCATTGGCTCCTCTGCAATATCTGTTGCCAGTGTAAGTGAATGGCTAGATGGATGGGTGGGTGGGTGGGGTGGATGGGTAGGTGAGTGGGTGGATGGAGTGGGTGGCATGGATGGGTGGTGGGTGGATGGTAGATGGGTGGATGGATGGATGGGTAGGTGGTGGATGATGCATGGGTAGGTGGATGAATGGATGGATAGGTGGGTAGGTGGATGGATGGGTAGGTGGATGGATGCATGGGTAGGTAGGTGGGTGATGGTGGATGATGGTATGGATGGATGGATGGATGGATGGATGGATGGTGTGGGAGAATATATGGGTAGAAAGACATATGTGTGGGTAGATGGATGGGTGGCAATATGAATAAATGGATGGTAGATGAACAGTTTGGTGGATGGATGGGTGGGCGGGCTAATGGGTGGTTAGAAGGATGGATGGGTACATGTGTAACAGAGTGGTAGATGGATAGTTTGGTGGGTGGTCAGGTGGGCTAATGGGTGGTTAGATGGATGGGTAGGTAGGTAGAAGAGTGGTTAGATAAATGCATGGGTGGAGAGACGGAGGATAAAGCAAAGTCTCTCTCAGCACAAGACACCGCCTCTAACTACTGAAAACATCTCGGGCTGAGCAGGCCCCAAGCTCACACCTTGGCTGCTAAACCAGAACACAGCCTCCTTCATTCTCACACATGACTGGCATTCCCCTGCCCACCCCGGTGAATGTGTCAGGACCATCCTGGCATAGCTGGCTTCTAGGCAAGTATCTGTTTCCTTAAAAGAAAAGGACATCCTTGTAGAGCTGGCAACGTGGCTTAGCAGGCAAAGGTGCTTACACCAATCCTGATGGCTGAAAGCTATTCCCGGGACCCACAGGATGGAGCAGACAAACTCCCTCAAGTTGTCTTTTGACCCTTACATGTCCACATGATTGACTACACACATAATACATACATAAATAAAGCCCGTGCATATCCTCAACAGGCCTATGTCAGCCTGGCTGTGACTCCCCAGGCTGTTCTGAGGCTGGAAGTTTTCGGAGTACACAGGCCAGGGCTGACCAGAACTGATGTGGGTCAAGGTAAATCAACAACTGTATTTTTTTTTTTAAAGATGTATTTATTTATTTTATGCTTGAGTACACTGTTGCTCTCTTCAGACACAGCAGAAGAGGGCATCTGACCCCGTTACAGATGGTTATGAGTCACCATGTGGTTGTGGGAATTGAACTCAGGACCTCTGAAAGAGTAGTCAGTGCTCTTAACCACTGAGCCATCTCTCCAGCCCAAGAACTGTATTATTATGGATAAAAAAACAAAGAGAAGACTTTTGGATCGAGGGTTTCCTTAGAAGAAATCCTGCTACCCTATCCCACCTTCAACCTACTGATTTCCTCTCCCCTGAGCACTGTGGGTTCTTCCTGGACTTGCCTTTTCAGCCTGAGACCTCTACAGCCTGTGGGTCCTGACCTCACTGAGGCAGTGTGGAGATGTCAGCTCAGGAGATGAAGGTGCTCTCCTTCATATGCCCAAGTTATCCTAATAAAGTCCATGGATGAGAGGCAGGCTAGATGTCTGGAGAGTCCAAGGGACAGAGGACCAGATAGCAAGAAGCTTATGGAATCACAGGTCTGGGGTTTAGGGAAAAGGGTCTAGGTACTGCACCACGGTGACTCTATAGTGTAGAGAGAGGAGGGAGGCACACTGAAGGCCACTAAATGGACACCCAGGAGACTGAAGAGCTGGGAGAAGGAACAAGGGGAAGGAACAGATCCTTTAGAAGGACGCCCGGGGCATCACCCTCCCTTGATGGCTATAGAGGCCTCATCCTCAGAGATAGGCAGGGCACTAGGAAGCCAGAGGGTCCAGGGTACACTGCGCACACTCTGTTAGCAGGGAGGACATCTCCCACTCAGCCGCACTCCCTCAGCCCTGGGCTCATTAGCAAGTCTAACTGCCCCTGTAGCTCTGGCATTCACACCCCATATGTTAGCACCCAAAGCTGTGATGCTGACTGGGTGAGGTGCTTGGCGAATGCTCAGCTGGGGGGGCGGACCCCTGCTTTACAGCACAGCAGAGATCTCAGGAAGGTGTCTCACATGGAACAAGCCTTGGACACCGTCTCCCCGCCCCCCAAGTGCCTCAAGCTGATGCTGGCCCCGCACCAAGAGACTGAGCTGCCCTAGGGACACGGAAGTCTTAAGCAGCCAGGCCACTAGCCCACCTCTCAGTGTTGACAAGTCTCAGGAGCAGACGTGGAGTCAGGGATAAATTGACCCAGAGTCCTTCTGTCTCCACCTTGAACAACTAGAGGCACCGGAGACAGGGCCACCTGACCTTGGGTCATGATGACCCCAGTAGACTGCCACAGGGGACTGACCATACCCCAACTTCTTCACCAAACAGGGGCTTCCAGGCAAGCCTGGTAGTGTTCACATCCACATGCATGTTCCCACGGGCACACCAGTGCTCACTCAGGTACCAGACAGGCAGCTGGTCATGGGGACTTTGTGAGCACCGGCCTGGCTTCGCTTCATAGTCAAAGAACCCTGCTGAGCAGACCCCAGGCTTGCAGAGTGTCTCCACCCTTCCTCAAGTCCCTGGATCTCACTTTTCCAGACTGTGAAGTGGGAAGACAGGTAGCAGCCAGGCCCGAATGGGAAAGAACACTAACTAAGCTCCAAGGTGGTGCCAATGAAGAGCTACACAGAAGACCACACAGATACCCAGGACTTCCTGCTATAAGCAGGACGCCTGTTCTATTCCCTAGACCGGGAGGTGAGTTCAGAGAGGGTGTTCCACTTTCGTTTCTATTGCTGTGATAAAATCCTATCCTAAAGCAACTTAGGGAAGAAGAAAGGTTTATTCAGCTTACAGTTCCAGGTTAATAGCCATCAGTGAGGGGAAGTCACGCCAGGAGCTAAGCAGCTAGTCACATCACATGCACAGTCACGAGCAGCAAGAAACAAATTCACCACGCTCCCTGCTGCCTGCCTGTCTAGATTCCTCCTGACCTACATAGTTCAGGACCCCTTTCCTACAAAATGGTACTGCCCACAATGGGCTGGTCCTTCACGCATCAATTAATAATCAAGACAATCCCCCATAGGCATGCCCACAGACCAAACTGATAAAGACAAATTGCTCAATTGAGACTGTCTTCCCAAATGGCAAGTTGACATTTAGAACGAACCATAGGCCAGGCGGTGGTGAGACGTGCCTTTAATGCTAGCATGTGGGATGCAGAGGCAGGCCAGCCTGGTCTACAGATCAAATTCCAGGACAATCAGGGCTACAAAGAGAGACCCTGTATTGAAATAGACAAACAAACAAAAACTAACCGTAACTGTGGATAATAGCTAGCCCAGGTCACATAGCCAAGAAGGCTGTGCTGCCAAGGAGGCTGTGCACAGCACTCCCTGTGCTTTATCTTGTGTGCTGCCCCATCTGACCCAGATCACTAACACTCACTGTGTGCCAGGCACCACCCAGCCCCTTACTAAGCCCAGTGTCTTAATGGATCCCAGGAATCAAGAATCAAAAGCAATTATGTTGCTCTGATTTCAGAAGAGTGACTGGAGACATAGCCTGTAGAAATCTGGCCCCGATAGACCAAAACATGTACCTGTACATACCTATGTGTGTGCACCAGACTGAGGAGAGTCTGGCTGCCTCAGGAAGCCATTGGTCTCTCTGACAGCTTCTTTTTTTTTTTTTTTTCTTTTTTTTTTTTTTCGAGACAGGTTTCTCTGTGTAGTCCGGCTGTCCTGGAACTCGCTCGGTAGACCAGGCTGGCCTCGAACTCAGAAATCCGCCTGCCTCTGCCTCCCAAGTGCTGGGATTAAAGGCGGCGCCACCACCGCCCGGCTTCTCTGACAGCTTCTTAAACCAGCACATAGACTGACACCTGGAGCCCTGAGCTCAGCATGCTGGGAAATTACCAAACACTGGGACACAAGCTGCCTGGTAGGCCCTCTGGCCACCCCTCACCCTGGCCATGCCTTGTGAGCAAGCACCCACAGCCAGTGGCAAAGAGCCCTGGCCACACCCCATCTCTAATCGCCAGGGACTGTTCCCTTGGTTCATATCACAGAGCTGACAACTCTGAAGAATTGTCTTCCCCAGGCCCTAGGTCAATCCACTCTCCTTCCTGTGGGGACACACTGAGGCCCAGATGATAACAGAGACAGGTCTGCTGAAAGAATCCCCATCCTCCCAGGAGTGTCCCCACAGATACCTCCCAATCTGCCCCACAACAGGACAACAAATGCTTGTCCTTCCAACAGCAAGAAAACCACTACTGAGAGGTGACTGGGTCCCCAGGGTCTTGTCAGAAAGACTGACGGGGATATACTCTTTTCCACTGTCTGAGGTTGACAACAGGCTGCCTTCCTGGCTGCCAGCACACAGTGAGTCTCTACTGGAGAGACATCATAGGCAGAGGCTAAGCACTGGGGCTAGGAAATGATTTCCTGCCTTCCTCTCCCGCAGAAGCTTCCAGGCAACAAGATACATCCTCAGGCCCTGCTATCACCCCAACATCATCTAAGTCTAGGACAGAGCCTGGAACTTCCTGTCCTTGGGAGTCCCTGGACTCCTCATCACTTCTCTAGAGACTTAGGACTGACTAATTGCTGCTCTGTACCACGTAGGAGCAGGAAGGAACCAGATTGCAAGCCTGCTTCTGTCCAGTGTTTGGGTGACAACAGTTTCTTGGCTGCTGAAGATACGTCTGAGATCCAACCTTTTGTGATGGTCTCTGCGGGTGTGTTCGCACACCTGAGGAAAGGCTGGCCCGGAAACAGAAGAGTGAGGTTAAACAGAAGATTGGGAACATTATTGTAACATGAGACAGCCTTCCACAAAGGTATCGGCTGGAGCCTCTCACCAGCAGAGGCGAGAACTACAGTTAACTGCTAAAGTCTCTCCCGTCCTAGCAGAAAACCTACAAATTTCTAGGACTCTCACCAGAAATCCCCATTTACAGTGAAAGGCATGCCCAAGTCCTCTTGTGGAACCCTAGTGGCTCCTTACTGGTTCGTAATCATATCCAAAACACCCCAGAGACTCCAGTGATACCACGCCAGAGCCCTGAAGTACGTGGAAACAGGTAAACTACCAAGGTCAGCTCCTACCCAAAGCTTGCTGCTCTCTACCTCTGTGTTCCCCAAGGTAGGAGGCGCCTTTCCTAACATCAGCTACAATGTTGCCAGCTCAGCACACAGCCCACCCTCCACCTTTCCCTCCACTAGGCTCAGGGTCAGGAACCGAATCCCAGCCAGTTCCTTCTGGGAGGCTCTCAGTTCAGCCCTTCATTAAATTTGCAGCCGTCTCTGGAGAAACCAATTCCCTGACCGATTTACCCACCTGAAGATCAAGTGATTGGGTAGGAGTAGGCTTGACCTGGGAAGCAGGCAGAGGGAAGGACACAATGGGAAAAGTCCCTGGGGAACCATGTTCTCTTACAGGGGACTGAAGAGCAGAGACTGGCATAAGCTGGAGGAAGCCATGCTTGCCACAAAGAAAAGCTGCATACGTCCACCCTTTCTATAGACACTCTTTCTGGGAGTCCAGAGCACTAGTTCTCAACCTTGGGTCGTGACCCCTCCAAAAAAAATCATCAGAAAACACAGATATCTACATTGATTCATCACAGTAGCAGAATTACAGTTATGAAGTAGTAACAAAAATGTTTTATAGTTGAGGGTCACCATGAGAAATTGTATTAAAGGGTCACAGCATTAAGAAGGCTCAGAACCACTGGGCTAGATAAAGAGGCCTGGAGCCAGGTGGCAGAGCTGACACTGGCTTACAGGTCTGACATCCATGGCATGCCGGATATCTCAGAAGCACACAGCCTCTCTGAAGGTCACTGCTAGCTTCTGCCATCTCTCCAAGGCCCAGGAAACCTGGGTTGCCTGCATGATCCTGGGACGACTTCATCTATCTACCCCTGACCCGTTCATCCCGGCCCAGAGTCAGGCTTGCACAGACCAGCTGGCTGTGAAATTCCAAGAATCCAATTATCAGGCTCCCAGCACATGCACAAAAGGCCAGTACCTTCCTGCCTCAGCCTGGCATTAGATAGAAGCCAGCCCAGACCTGGCTCTGGGAGACACTAGGGTGAGTGCTGGAGAGACAGGCTAGGCAGCCAAGCTGTAGCTCATGCCAGCTCATCACAGTTCTCAGCAGAGGTTCCTTCCTCTCATAAAGATGTCCAGAGCCGGCACCAGCAAAGCCGGGACCACAAATCAGTGAGGGCAGCATCTGTGCGCCTCTGCCAGGCGGACCAGCCCTGAGACAGCCACAGGCTGCAAGAAATACAGCCCGTCATCCTTGGTATAGAGGAAAGGAAAGATTTATTCCAAGCACAGAGCCCTGAGTGTGATATCTAGGACAGCTCGGATGCAGCCAAGAGATGCTCTTTCTCCGGTAAGGGAAATTAAGGCACTGTATAGGGAGAGCTGCCAAGGACCCACACCTTATATCCTCAGAATTCCCTCCCTGGTCCTCATCAGCATAGTGTGGGACCCTGGGGGAGAGCCCACATCACCAGGGTCCTTGATAGCTGGTTCTCTCTGTGGCTAAGACTTCTTTCTTTCTTCCGATAACTGGTCTCTTTTTCTCCATAGCTGTGAACCCGGGACCCTCAGTGGGAGGAGCTGCTTTCCTGCTCTGAAAGACAAAAGCAAGTGCCAACCACCTCAGGACTGTGGCCAGCCCGGTCTACAGGATGTTCTAGGAAATGGCCTGGCCAACACCCACTGATGGCAGGTGGCATAGATGAGCCAACCACTGGCAAGAGGCCTGGCTGCCCGGGGCAGCACATCCAGTGTGAACTCACTCCCGAGGTGACTATGACGACAGTTGGAAGGTGGCTGTAGTGACCTCACCTGGGACGGCCTTGTGGGTTCTCAGGGACGTCATTTCTCCTGCTCTCAGCCTCAGGGACAGGCTGGGCTGTCCAGGCCACACTAGTAATTAAAGTGGCATCACCCTGCCCAGAGGCCAGCAGCCAACTCCCTCTCCATCCCCTTTCCAACTCTGGGCCACTGAGTTCATGTGAAGCCCAAGGCTGGTACTGGACTGCCATCAAGAATGGCCTAGCCAAGTCTTGGACCGTTTCTAGGGCTCATTAGGTCTGGTCTGAGGCTGGGGTAGGGCCCTGCTTTTTACACATCGTCTCTACCCCTAGAAGTTCCCCCTCTTTCCAAGGAGCTCAGACAAGAAGGACAAGAAGGACCTACATTCCACCATCACCTATGCCTGGGTCCTGTGAGAACTTAGCTCCTGCTAAGGTCCTCACATGGTTTCAAATCTGTCATGCCTGTGAGTTCAGGGTATGATGGTAGAGGAGTCTACTGATGCTGTGGGACAGAGGGGGTTGAGTGTGCCCTCCAAATAAACATGTTGGGATACGGCTGGCCAGCAAGAACCCAGGCAGCTGGGATGACCTCTGGGAGGCCAGCAGTGGGGAAATAATATTGGCTGGTTGCAAGGGCTTTTGGCAGCTGGGCTGGATTTCAGTTACAGATCTAAGAGGTTGGACAGAACCCACAGCAGAAAATAAATAACTGCAAGTCCAGCCCGATGTCAATAAGGAGTAGACCAGAGGGGACATACTTCCTTCACAGAATGCCCAACTATTCGTGTGAAGGCTCCCCCCTCCAGTAGTGCAGAATTGTCACTCTGGTGTGGCATCCTTGGTTGAATTTCAGGGCAAAAGAAAGACACAAGAGGAAACCAAGTCAATGGAGACAAAGGTCACACCACAATCTTTCATGATGTACCATCCCGGTTCATCAGTCACAGTAAACTTACCACGGTAATGGGAGACAGAGTACTGGGGAAGCAATGTTTGCTTTGGGTGGCCGTAGTCTCCTCAGCATTGTGCTTAAATATAAACGAATGTTAAGTGTGGTTCTGTGTAGCTGAGTGTGGAAGTACACATCTGTAATCCCAGCAAGGGTAAGAGGTTCATGAGTTCAAGGCCAGCCTGAGCTTATCTTAAAAAGTAAATAAAATACCAAAATCCAGCTGGGACACACCTGACCTCCCAGTACTTGAGAGATGCAGGTAGGAGAACTGAGAATTCAAGATCACTCTTTGCTACATATGGAATTCAAGGCAATTCTGGGCTATGTGTTTCTAAAAATAAGTAAACAAGTGAAAGTCAATGAAATAAGGTTGGGAAGACGGCTCTGAGGTCGAAAACACTGGCTTCTCCTTCAGAGGACCCAGGTTCGATTCCAGGACCCACATGGTGACTCACAACCTCTGTTAACTCTGGTCCTAGGGGAATCGATACCCTTTCTGTGGGCAACGCGAGTATGTGGTACAGACAACAGACATACACTCAGGCAAAACACTCACACACATAAAATATAATTTAAAAATTTAAAACTCAATGAAATAAGTAAAATCTAAAAGGACAATTCAATTCAGAAACACCCTAAAGGACTAGGTTGCTGTTTTTCTAAAACTGGGATCGGACTCTGGGCCTCACACACACTTCAAAAAGATGACTAAGCATCTTCTCCAGCCTTCTTTTACTGGCTTTCTGCCTGTGCATCATGCGTGTGTCTGGTGCCAGGCCTTGGAGGGCACTGGACCACCTAGACCTGGCATTACAGATGACTGTGAGCTGCCAGGTGACTTCTAGATTTCCCAGCCAGGTCCTCTGGAAGAGCAGCCATTGCTCTTAACCTCTGAGCCATCTCTCCAGCCCTAGCTTCTCACTCTTTCAATTTTGAGACTGGGACTCAAATCCAGGTAGAATTTGAATGTTAGATCCCATGCCACTGCCGCCAAAGTAATTGGGATCACAGGCCTGCACCTCACCCCATCTAAATTTAGGCTGGGGTGTGGGGGCATTTAAATGAGCCTTGGTAAGGAAGGCACCTGCAGAGGACCCTTGGGCTCCCCAGAGCAGAACAATACCCTAGAGGGAAGGTTCAGGGAGGCCTGGACCTCTCTAGACCTCCCAGAGGTCTCTAGCTGAGACAACAGATGTTCCTTGCTGAGCTGCTGTGCCTGGCACCTCTGGACTCTGCAGAAGAGAAAACACTCTGCTCTGCTTTTTTCTGAAGGACTGACAGACCCTGGGATTGGACAATAGACCTGAATAATCCCATTTATAACTTGAGAATTTCTAAGGCCACCGTCTGGGACTGTGAGTGGGTCCCACTACTGGGGTTGCTCTTAAGCTTCCTATTAAGACCCCTCCTCCCCCGCCCCCCATACCTCATCCTGCCTCTGCCCTACAGGAAAGCCAGCCTCTTGGCAGCTCAGGGAATTCCTTCCCAGCCCCTCCCAGCCTCCAGGGCTTCCTGTGTGGAAACAGCCTGAATCCTGCCTTGCTAAACACAATTATCAGGAGGGAGAGAGGGCCCTGTGAGCTTCCTGTTTGCAAGGAGCAGATCCCAGGGCCTGGTCCCAGTGCTCCTGGCCCAGGAATGGGGCGGCCAAGCCTGAGGGCTGAAAGGCTGGGGGTGGAAGAGTGTCTTCATCCCAGTTCGGGAATGAAGGGGTTCTCCTGGAACGATGTGGCTATCACACAGGGCCTTGAAGTTTCCCCAGGACACATGAGGTAGACCCCCCTAAAGCTGAGGCCACTTCCAGAGAGCTCAAAGCATTCTGAGTCCAAGACTTCTTCCAACCCAACCTAGTTGAGAAGGAATCCTCTCTCTCTCTCTCTCTCTCTCTCTCTCTCTCTCTCTCTCTCTCTCTCCACACACACACACACACACACACACACACACACACACGACAGAGAAAGAGAGAGAGGCAATAAGCCTGACCCTGCACAGGATTAGCCCCCACATGAAGAGGTGCAGCCATGCAGCTCAACTCCTGCCCTGCCTGCTTTGACAGTCTAGCTCTGGCCTCTTAGGAGTTCTCTCCTGTGTCCTGGAAACTCCTTGTCCCTCCTACCCATTGGGCCTTCTGTGCCCAGGGCTGGAGTGGTTAGGGCAAGCAGAACAGGTCCCAACTTGCAGGCTGAGTCAGGCGGGCACCTTGTCTTAGGGAAGCACATGGCCAGGTGCCAGGCCAGCTTCTGAGCCTGAGAGCTGGCGCCTGAGCTGCCACAAGCCTGTACCCCTAAACGGCCCAGACAGGTGCCCCAGCCTCTCTGGCTTCAGGTCCGTACTGGTTGTTATCCCTTAAAGCTGGTCTGCATCATAGCTCCACTCCAGGGTTCCCTGGGGTTGCATGCTCTGGGAAATGGTCCCTCAGAATCAGTCTACTCGCCTCTGCAGAAATGGATCAGGAGCTTGAGTGGCCCCTTCCTCTCTGCTTCAGTTTTCCGTTCCTAAGGAGGATGCAGACATACCATTACAGTAGGCACGGGGCAGACTGCCATGGGCCCAGTTTCCACTACAGAGCTGGGTTCCGGGTGACTGCTATGTTCCCATCCATAAAATGGGCGTAGAGGGACTCACATTGCTCCCCCACGAGATTCCCAGCCCTTAATGACAGGGCTGAGGGCTTTGATGTCCCAGATGAAAGGCCACGCAAGGCTTCCAGGATGGCCTCAGGTCAGTGGGTTTCCTAGTCCAGAAAAGCAAGTGCCACTCAATCAAATCTGGACCGTGGGCAGTGGACTTTACCCAGGCGGCCGCTGACAGACTCGGCTTTGCTTACAGAGGTACCGGGCAAGGACAGGGTTGTAGATACCTCTCTCTATGGAGAAGTTTCTATCACTCCTGTGACAGACAGAAAGATGGAAGTGTAGCTGAGGTGTCCCAGCTGCTGCCCACCCTCGCACAGCTCTGATGGCACATGCCTGGGAGGCCGAGCCCATCCCAAGGGCCCTTTGGGAGGCCTTTCTCAGGCTCTATGTGGACCCTGCCCGAACCCTATGCCGCAGATAGCACCTCTGTGCAGTGCACATGGACAAGAGACAGAAGTAAGCTTTTTGCCTCTCTCCTAAGAATAGCCCCCAATTCAACATACCCTGTGCAACGGGACATCTAAATCTGAGGACAGAACATCTTGGATGACACAGGGCTGGCTGAAAATATTATCATCCTTCTCAGAGCCTGTGTGCTGCTGGCTCAGGAGAGAGTACAAGACATGGGGTTGGGGGAATCTGGGCACCTTCCCAATTGGCTTGTTACACCCAACCCCACACACCTGCTGCAGTACAGGAAGGCAGCCCAGGGGACAGCCCTGTCGGACCCATGGTGGCCCAAGAGCAGACTCTGTTAGAACAGTCTTGGGCATTCTGCAAACAGCGGGGTACTGTCTGCCCAGAGCCTGCTCCTGCCCCAGTCAGGGCCCTCTCCAAGGATACTCATTCCTTTGTTCCCTCATTGCTTCAACAAGTGCCTCCCAGGGCTCTCTGGGGCCCAGCCCTGTACCATACGGGAGTGTGATGACTCAGACCCCACCCCACCCAAGGGCCCCCACCGAGGCTAGGAGAGACCACACAAGGTGTGACATGCCACCAAGGAGGGGCCCTGGCAGCAGGGCCACCAAGGAGAGGCCCCCACAAATACTGCTAGAGGCCAGAGAAGGGGGTATTCCAAGCACGGAGATGCTAGGAGAGGCAAGAGTAAAGAAAAGCAGAGCACCCCGGGGCCCAAAGCAAGGTGGGACCCTGCAAGAGGACCGGGCACAGGGACAAAGGGAGAGGCAAATTAATGCAGTGGGTAATGTGCAATGTGAGACCACAGAGGGTACCCCAGGCTAGGCCTCCTATCATAGGAGGAACCAGCCCTGCTGGGCAAGGGCTCCTGTGTGCTCAGCCTCTGGAAGACAAAGAACAAAGGACACCACAGCCTTTCTGGAATTCAGCTTTGTCACTTTGGTTTCTTCAAATAATAAACCCCAGTGGGGAGGGGCTAGCAGCCGCCATGAAAGGCTGTTTTCCTCCACCTGGCTCCCAACATGGGCCTCCAGCTTCACCTTTGATCTTAGGGTCACAGAAGGTCTTGGGGTTTAAAGGAGTGAGATTTTTGAAGTCCAGGCTGCTGCTAGCCACCTATTCAACTTCATGCAAACTCATACAGAAAGAACAGGCAGAGAGCAAGTCCCAGCACAGCTCCCTAAAATCCTCAGGTCCTGTAGCTGCCTCCCCACAATGCCTAGAAGCCTTCTTTAGCACCTTCGAAAGATAAAATATGAGCACATCAGGGGCGGAGGACTCAGGGGCACCAGGAAACTCAGAACCACATGAACAATCAACACATCTTTTATTCACAAATAAAAACAGTCGTGAGATGTTATCTACACATTTGTACAAAGGTCTGGATGCTTAGAAAATACACAACGGTCAGAAAGCACGAACCTGCGTGCAGGTTACATCCCGGGCTGGCAGGCTCACCTCTCATCTACATCTGAAAAGAATAGCCTCCCGTAGACCCACCCCCCCCACAATGCCCCCAGTGTCCCCCAGGAAAAGCCTGCCCCCTCACAGCTGCCAAGAGCCCCCACCTGGGAATACCTGTAGAAAACCATAAAAACTTAGATCATTTGTCTTCAAATTCCCACTGCAAACTCTTATGTTTATAGGCAAAAATGATACAAAAATATGAAGCTAACAGAACTTTTACAAAAACCCACACCCCGCCCGTCTTTGTTGGCGGTGGTTCGCTTCACTGTTTTTTTTTTTGTTTGTTGTTTTGTTTTTTTTTGCTTGTGGTTTTGGTAAGAATTCCTGCCGTGGAAGAAAGCATTGTGTGCTCATGGCCCAGCCCTAGTTTGTGGTCTCTGGTGTGTCCTCAGAATGGAGTGGGGCCCTTAAGGAGAGGAGGGGACTGGCGGCTAGCTCTCCACACTCCGAGGACACCACTGTTAGTGTAGCGGAGGCCACTCAAGTGGACTGTTGAGAGAAATCTGCTGGAAAGGAAAATTAACCCAATCCTAAAAGAAAGCTGGCCGAAACAGGCCCGCCCTGCTACACAAAACTGCTTAGTTGTAAAGAAGGCAAAATCAGGATCAAACTGGCTTTCGTCTGGCCAGAGTGGCCACAGCCACCGAGGCTGAGACTGTCTGCTGGTGTCTGAGTTCTGTCTTGAGTCCGTAGCACCAAATTAGAAAAGGAGAAAAGGCCTACTCAAAAGTTTAAAGGCACTTGCGTGGCTGTCTGGGTGGCGACAGTCTTTCCATCTTCGTCGTGCGCTCTCTGTCCACTGGCTGGCCCTCCCCTTCCCCACCCCTGGTCTCCTCTGAGATCCCCCGTCCGGTCCAGTCTTGCACAGACCCTGCATCTTCAACCCACCAACCCCTCCACATCCTCACTCCATCCCACATCCTATGCTCACACCCCTGCCCTGCACGTCCCGCCTACGCCCTGTGCTCAGTCTCAAACATCCACCTCTTGTGGCCCAGGTACGGCAGTGGTGGCAGCAACTCCAATGTCAAAGCAGGTGACCATCATGACATGGGCCTTGCACAGGTTAACACACTGCTCCAGGGCAGCTGTGGCTTGCTCCAAGGCCACCAGATACTCAGCTGACTCCGGCTCCAGCTCTGGGTCCACCTCAACTGGAGAGAGAGAGAGAGAGAGAGACAGTGTCAGGGCGGAGGTCAGGACAGCAGCCAGGCTCTTCAAATTCCTCAAGAAAAAAGTGTCAGCCCAGCAGATCCTCCCCTCCTGCCTTCTGCTGTATGAAAGCAGCAGAGAGCAGACAAGCGACAGACCTGGGAGCAGGGGTCCCCTGTTCAGGGTCTGAGATCCTGCACCTGCTGGGGATTCCCTTGTTCAGGGTCTGAGGTTCTGCACCTGCTTGGGGTCCCCCTGTTCCGCCACAGAGGGAGAAGGGGACTCACACTGCTCCAGCCAGCGCCCAGGTTCCACCATCAGCCGGCCCTGGGTCTCAGCCAGCTCCTCACAGAGGTGGTCACGTTTGGCCTGCACTTCCTGTAGCCGCTGCTGCCTGCGCTCAGCTAGACGCAGCTTGGAGCTGATGCACACTGGGCCCTGCTGGCAAGGGACAGGAAGAGTGGGTTCAGATATATCAACGGCAGAGGCTCTCTCTCTCTAGGGCCTTTCAGCACCAAGGCTTTGCACGGGCCTTCCTCCCGCTTTGGGGCTTACACAGACACATGGGTAACCCCCAAAGTAAAGAGAGGAGAATGTGCAGGGGGCCCACACTTGGAGTTCCTGGACCCTGGATCCAGTTCTACAGAGACAGCTGTAGCCGAAAAACACCCTTCCCTGGCAAAGGGCACCAGGACAAAAACTCAGGGATGGTCCACGCTAGTTCCTACCTTCTCCACATCCTGGGAGGGCTGTGGACAAAAAAAGGTGAGGTCAGGGGTTGACTGGCCACCTCTCCAGGAGCCCAGACAGCCCATCAGCTAGCCTATCAGCTAGCCCTCCCTGCCACCCCAGGGCTCCCGGCCTGACTGTAGTCTCCCTGACCTTGACTTCATTCTCCCTCAGAGGTAGCCGGTACCGCTGCAGACGCTCCACGTCATCTATCTCATACACCTTGATCTCGAAGGGTTCCTTCAGAGAGCCGGCCAGGGGAGGGGGCAAGTCCACCCACTGCCCAGGGAGGCTGGGCTTGCGGCCTAAGGCAGCAGCATCCGGAAGTGGGGCTGGGATCAGCCTCCGCCGCTGTAGACCTGAAACAGAGCCAGGGACACCCCAGGTGTCTAGCCACATCGCCCGCACGGCTGTATCAACGGTTTGCACAGCAGTAAGGCTTACTGCTCTAACTCACAGGCTCCCTGCCTCTCTGGTCCACAGGGAGGGGCCCAGAGCCATGCGGGCAGGAACTCTTGGGGTAGCTGGGACACTGGGCAGTGCTGAGCTCAAACCCAAATCCTAGTCTCTTTACTGTCAGGTGTTAAGAATCAACGTCAGGTATGGAGCAGGATCAGGGAAGGGAGCACCCTGGGACTGAGTGCTTATAAACTACAGAGGGTTGTGCACCTCTACATACAACAAAGCCACGGAGTATCTAGGGAAGCATCTGGCTGATAATCATGTGTGCTCGCAATTGGATCTTTCGCACAGTTAGGTTAAGTTTATACCACCCTGTGAAGGGCTGTACGGCCCCACTGCTTATAAGCTACCAAGAGCTAGGCATACCTGGCATTCATAGACTAACCCAGAGACTACACAGGGTGAAGTGCTAGGATAGAGACACAGGGCAGGGAGGCTGGGCCCAACCCCCAAGAACTAAGAAAGGAGCTCTCCACAGAGCTGTCTCTCAATGAGGAACCCACAGGGCTGAAGGAGCCAGGTGTGGAGGAAGTGGGGATCAGGATCCATCAGAGCCTGGGGGTGACCAAATGCACTATCAAGGATCTTTCAGGTCTACAAACTGTAGAGTGTGGTGCCCACAGAGGGACTGGCACTGCTGCTCACCTGTGGCCCTTTTCTTTGGGGACTTGAGGCTGCGGGAGCGGGCACCCGGGGAGGCTGTTCCACTCTCGCTCATGGAGTCCGGGGCTGAGGAGGCGCTGCCGGTGGCCTCGCTGTCCCGGATCATGCTCTCGTATCCACTGCTCCCGCCGCTGTGGTAGAACAGGGCGGTACGGCCCATAGCAGGGGGAGCTCCCCACTCAGCACGCTGCTGTTGTCACTGCCATGGCCACTGCTGTAGCGCTGGGGTCTCCTTGGCGCTGTCACTTTGCTGTAGGGGGAAGGCAGGGCGGGGCTCGCGGGCTGCCGCTCCTCAGCCAGGTTCACACCGCTGTCGTTGCCACTGTCCGAGTCCGTCGAGCCCCAGGAGAGGCCGCCTCGACCAGGAGATCCACTGGCTGCCAATTCGTGGACACGGCTATGGGCAGCCCGGAACGCCTGCTTAGTGCCCATGATGGTGCCCCGGCCTGCCTTGGCCCCAATACCCGGCACAGCCCGTGGAGCAGTTCGGGGTCCTGGCACAGAGCCGCCAGTTGTCTTGCCCGCCACAGGCACCAGTGGCTTTACTGGAGCACCCAGAGCCCGAGATGTACCAGGCCCCAGATTACGACTCTTAGCCCACCAGCCGGGGGCTTGGTTGCTCCAACACCCTTGGCTGGGCTGTTCCTACAGGCAGGAGCTGGTCCAAGTGGAGGGCTGGCGGGTGGTACACCCAACCTGGGCACAGCCCTTGGTGGCCGTCCTGAGACATCTCTGACCTTGCTGCTGCCGTGGGTCAGGCCCTCACACCGTTCCAGGGACATATGGCCAGAGGGACGGTGTGTCACTTCCATCTTGCCGGCTCGAGCTTTCAAGCTGGATGTGGCTTTGGGAACAGAGGAATCAGACCGACCACTGGGTCTGGCTTCCTCCTCCCCTCGGAAGGCAGAAGTAGCCCCTGCCCTGGTCAGTCCCATGGCCTGGGTAGGGGCGAGGGCCGTGCTCTGCTCCAGGCTAGACTTACGCACAGGTGGGGCTGGGGGACCTGCCCCACTAGGTCTTGGAAAGAAGGGCCCCTTGGGAGATACACTCTTCTTACTGCCGGAGGTGGTCTTCAGGCTTCCTGAATGGACCACAGCCTCTGCTGTAGCGTCCCCACAGGACGCGGCAGGTGTGGTAACTCCCAGTGTGGTGGCTCCCCTCCGCAGAGGTGGGATCCGAGCCACAGCCTCTGGTCTCCAGGACATTTTGGATGCCACCTCACACCCATCCACCACTCTCTGGGCACAAGCCAGCATTATCTGAGTCTCAGGCAATCGAGGGGAACCTGGGGTTGGGCTCGGGGCCCTGCCCGTAGAGGCTATCTGGCGTGTGTCACAGTCCTCTGCCCGGAGTAGCCAAGGGTCCTCAAACAGGCCACCGGGGCTGTACGGCGGACCCCGGCTAGGACGAGCTCGGCTGGCTGTGGAGGTAGTCCTGGGTTTCCGGGGCAGGCTGGAGTGGAGAGTCTGGGCTGAGGTTGCCTCATGCGGGGACCTGGCCCAAGGCTCTCTGCCAAGTTGGGTCTGAGTTGTTGCAATCGCGTCCCCAGGGTGGGGACTCCGGGCTGAGCCAGGATTGTCTGGTCTTCCACACTCTGAGGCCCTGATGTTGCTCTCCTCTAAAGAGCTGTTTGGGGTAGGAAACTCTGGTGGACCCGGCCCTGCTGCAGAGTCAGGGCTGAAGGGAGGCTGTGGCGTGGGAACACGGCTTTCAGACAAGCAGACACCAACGTCGCTCAGCCAGGAACCAATGGATGAGACTGGACTGCCACCAGCCCACATTGTTCCCTCTGGGAGCTCCCCAGGGTCTCCAGGGCCCTCAGACACCTGCGAGGTATAGGCGTCAAACTCATCATTGATACTGCTGATGATACTGACTGGCCTGGAGCCTGAGGCCAAGGCCTGCAGGGAACAATCACTGCTCATGCTGGCCAGACTGGAGGCCGTGTGGCTCCTGTGAGTCCACCCAGAGGTAGCTCCTCGACCACTGTGAACACCAGCTCATCCTCGCCATTAAGTTCCACTGGCTGCTGCAGGGTCACTGTGGTGGTTAGCAGGCCTCTCTCCAGATGGCGCCCACGAGCCGCCTGCCCACTCATGCCCACTGGGGGTGTCCGCAGCACGTTGTCAGTGCCCTCTCCCCCAGGTTCTGTGGGGACTCCTCGAGCTTCCGGCTGCCGAGGCGGTGGAGGGGCTGGACTGGGCAGTGGCTTCCTGCCTCCGCCTCCTGTGGTCTTGTCTAGAGCAGGTGGCTCAGGCCGGGTACCATCCACTCTCTGATCACCCTGTGTGCCAGTCTTAGAGGGCTCTGAGGTGCTTCGGTAAGTATCTTGCCCAGGGCTGCCTCGAGGGCAACTGGTAACCACTGTGGGGGCCACAGCCTTCCTGGGGGACGTGGCCTCCGGTAATGAGGGTTTCCTGCCTCCCCGGGCGGGGCTGGCTTGGGATCCGTCAGAGCCACCCTGAGGGCCAGGGAATCCCTCGCTGCCATCGATGCACTCTAGACGTTCCTGCAGCTCGGCGAACGTGCTGCAGCGGAAATGGTCAGCGTCCCGGGGTCCCTCGGAGGGTCTGCGTCGGCTCAGTGCGGGATAATGGGCACAAAGTCAGGGGGGCCCTCGTTGTCGGTGAGCTCACGGTCTGACAGCGCCATCCCACTGGGACCCACATAGATGACCGTGTCACAGGACTGCTCACTGCTGGAGGAGTAATCGGGGTCCCCAGATAGGCCGGGAGTCGAGCGGTCAGGGTCCAACACCATGGTGCGTGGGTGGAAGGGCCGAAGGTGCGGGGGACGGCGGGCCCGGCCCTCCTCACAGGAGCTCTCGCCTCCTGAGGAGCTGGATGCATGCTGAGGGCAGGACAACAGAGCCCTGTGAGTACACCCACCCGTCGGCAAAACAGCCCTGGCCCCATATCTCTTCCTTGGACTCTGCCGTCTCAGCAGCATAGGCGTGTGGTCTCCGTGACACAGAAGCAGCTGAGCAAGGCCTATAAGTGCTGGGTATCGGGCTATAGGGCACAGAACATAAGGGAGGATTCTGGGGTGATGAGCATGGCACCAGCTGGGCAGAGAGGAGCTCAGGCAGGAAAGGCCATTGCAAGTGCAGCATCTGGACCTAGGGCAGTAACCTCAGGCTCCCTGGAGTGCCTGAGAAGTCTCCCGCTATGGTGGTTGTTCATTCCCCTTACAAAATAAACCCATTGTAGGCGTCTATCCCTACTCAGTGCACTAGGAACTTGGGGCCTAAGAGGTCCAACCACAGCTGGACACACCTGTTGCCTCCTCCTCTCCCTGACATCCATTTTGGGGGTGGCTAGCAACAGAGGATGTGGGAGCCCGGGAACCCCTGGGAGGCAGCAGGAGATGGGGCTCACCTTGCCCTTCTTCCTGCGCAGGCGGTGGATGCGGGCAGCCAGCTGCACAGTGCTGAGTGTCTCTGCATGGTGGGCCGGGGAGTCTGAGACGTGCGCAATCATTGTGGTACGGCAGTTGGTGGTAGCCAGGGACTCCCGGAGTAACATGGTGAGTCTGTGGTCCCTACGAGCCAAGGGGATGCTCAGAGGCTGAGGTGAGACCTAAACCACTGTTGGTCTTGTACTGAGGCTCCCTGAAGTGCCAGGTATCCAAATAGCCAGTTCCCCAGAGGTTACCATGCTAGCCCCCCTCTGTGCTCCCACTCACCTGTAGGGGACATGCTTGGCCCCGTTGACCAGGGCCAGGATGACACTGCCCAGAGCTGACAGAGACAGACACAGGGGTCCTCCTGAAGCTTCCCCTCCTCTGCTGAGGGCTGCCTCACAGCTGCCCAGGTCGATGAGGTGCAGGCGGCTACGACCTCCAGACACTGAGAACACATTTGCAAGCAGGTGCTGTGGTCTGGGCACCCAGACACTTCCACAGCCCACCCAGGTGATCAGAGATGCCCATGGACTCCCCTCGGGGGACGGGGAGAGGCACCCTCGGGGACATGGCAACCCCATGGACTTGGCCTCCCATGCACCTACTTCCGCCTTGCCCACACTTCTCCACACGGTACTGGTACACGTGCAGCGTGAAGACCCATGTGAGAGGTACACCGGGTGTCCTCCCCGCAGCCAGCACGGTTGGTGCTGCGGGCTGCCAGGGCCGCATCCAGGTAGAAGGCTGCCTTCTCTGCTGTGGGTGCACGCAGCTCATTCTGGTTCTGGAGCTGTGAGAGGAAAACAGAAGCCACGTGTCGTTAGTGGTTCGAGGGCCCTCTCCCCACCTCCGTAATCCCAGAAAGGCTGGAAGCGCGGCTGCACCTGTGTCCCACACACAGGGTCCTCCCGAAGGTACACGCCCGGAGACTGGGTATCCTGAAGGCTGCCTGAAGCCACCTCAGCAAGCAGGTCCCGCAGACTCTGGTCTGGCCACACACTTCCACGGCAGACACACGGATGGAGAAGCGTGTGCCCAGTCTTTCCTTGCGTTCGTCGATGAGCCTGAAGAGCCAGGAGATAGCACAGGGCACGATGCCCAGGCTCTGGGGTGAGCTGTCCTTCCCAATCATGGTATATGACTTGCCTGGGAGACAGGGGCATGTGAGAACCACCGCTGACTCTCCACAGTCTGCCCTCAAGAGTCCTGTCAGCTCAGGAACCTGCCCAGGGTCCTCAGGACCAACCCAGAAGGCCTCTCCAGCCTCCAGCCACTCTGAGGCCTCTGTCTTCTGGTGCTGCCTGCCTCAGCTTCCTGTGAGACCCCCCCCCACTCCCGCACCAACACCAACCATGGAGAACTACCCCCGTCTTCAACCAGGGGCAGGCTGAAGACGGCAGCAACCAAAATGGAGGACAGCTAGAAGACATCATGGGTGCACAGGGGTGACACAGCACTTACCGAGGTTCATGTGGCCAAAGGAAAAAATGCAGCCGTCAGCTCCACCAACCACAGACTGGAGCACGTCAGCCACTGTCCCCGAGCAGACCTCAGCCTAGGGAGGAACCCGTGGTGATTAAGCAGGTGTCTGAGCCAAAGGGCTGTGGATAGTGCCTTCCGGTACGCCTGTATACACTTAAGGCCCATCTGCCCTGGTCACATGCAGGCAGACAGTCCCCAGGGCGGCTGAACTAACTACACAGGGCCAGGAACACAGGGCCCTCCCACATCTGTACAAAAGTACAGGACATATGTAACAATATCTATATGCACTTATATAAGTCACAGATGAGACATATACAACACAGGTAGGATGTGCCAGCTAGGCACCTATGCCCAACCACCCAGCTGAAACACGAAAGTTGCTGCCCACAAGGAAGTTGTGGTCACTGCTCAGTAAGCTGGGTGGGTACCCAGTGTCCCTAGCTTCCAGGGCAGAACATGGATACTAAAAGTTTCATAGGGGAATAGGCTCTGAAGAGCTCAGGTTCCCCCAGCCTGGAGGACCAGGCAGAGGCTGGGGAAATGTCCTGGGTTAGGATTACTAGGAAGGCAGACCTGGCAGATCAAACAGCCCAGTAGACTCCCACTCTACAGAAGTAAATCAGATCTGATGCCGTCACAAGCACCCGGGAGTTCCCCTCCACTGTACCTGCTCCGAGTCCTGGGGAAAGATGGCGTCAAAAGCAAACATCTTGGGGACTGGTGCTGTGGGGGCGTGCCGGAGGCCTGCACAGCCTGGAGGCCCGGCAGCGGGATCATACAGGGTCACCTGCTTCTTTCGAGAATCCACCTTCAGGAAGGCTGTGGACTCAGCGGAGCGCTGGACGCCTTGTGCTGGCCATATGCGCAGCATAACTTTCACCTGGGGGTTGGCAGAAGTAGGCGTCTGAACTCCACCCTCCACCCAGCTGGCCACTAATTACAGGGCAGGGGAAGCAAGCACGAGTCAGGACGGCAGACCAGGTCTCAGCATGGGTACCGATACCACAGGAATGCTGCCTGAACGGATCCTCACATGAGGTCAGCAGGGTAGAGAGAAAATGAAACTCAGGGTGAGGGTATGGCTGGTGTGGTGCAGGGACAGTCAGCACAGCAGGAGAGGGGCAAGGCAGGGAAGTAGAGGTCAGTTGGCAGAGACAGGAAGGAAGACACCCCTTAGGCCCCTGGGCATTTCTGCTTCAGGGTCCTTCATCCTCCACCACCAGCCTCAGGCCAAAGTCCTCCAAGGAAGGACTCGAATCCCAGGAAGACAACAGGCACACCCGTGGGATACACAATGAACAAAAGCCACAGAGGCACTGGTGAAGGGCCTCGGAGGGCCAGGCTCTGGAGAAAAACTCCATGCTTGCTGCTTCTGCATTGAACCAACTCAGGAAGACATCAGCATGGAGGAAAGAAACTACAATACGCAAAAAGTGGAGGAAATTTCACCAGAATGAGGACCCAATCTGAGAAGAAGGAATCCTGAAATCTTGCCTAACAAGCCCCAGTTTGGGGAAACTGAGGGTGGGAGGGGTGTGGAAGAGGAGAAGACAAAGGTGGATCTGAGCTCCCAGAGCTCTGCTATTGACTAGTCAGCCTGGTGGACCTGAGCACCCGGAACTCTGCTATTGACTAGTCAGCCGGGGCCATGGCAGAAACACAAAGGAGATTCCAAGGTGCCCTGTGCCATGCAAGCCCTGAACCCCTCAATGAAAATGCAATAGGGATATAAAGATGCCGAAGAAAACCTCACTGCAGCACCCCGAAACCTGTGTGGAGAATGGATACTCCCCACAGGTGCAGGAGAGGCGGCTAGGGCAGGTGTGAGGCCAACAGGCACTATTCCTCAAGGCCAGCCTGAGTCAGAGCTCCCCTTTGGATGGAGGCCTCACCTTTCACTCTCCAGTGAAATCTCTGACTTCTCCACATTGGTGTAAATCAAATTACCAAGACTCATTTCAGAACCAATATTTTTCAAGGATTTAATTGCAAGTGACAGATACATAACACTGCAAAATTGGTTTAGGGGGGCAGCCTACCCAGGCACCACAGGCTCGCTCCCACCGGACAAGGAGCACATTGATATGCAGAGCCTCCCGTGGAGTGCAGTGTCCCACCCTCTGGGGAGAAAAGAGAGAAGCAAAGAAATCCTTGGCTATTGCGCTACTCAGAACCTGGACTCCATCAGGGCAAGAATCGATTCTTTTATTCCCCGGCGACATGAACAAAACGGTTTCATTTCCAACCACTGCGCAGTGCAGACGAAAATGTGCACTTCCAGGTAATTTTTGGCAATTTTTTTTTTTCCAGCGTGAACTCCTCACCGCTTCAGGAGCCAAATGGGTTCTGGAGATGTGAGGGGCTGCCTCGTGGGAGGAGAGGCCTGGAGGAGCTACGATTTGGCTCTGATGTCTCCTGATGCCTCTTGAGCAGACACTGATCCTGAGTCTCCAAGCAGGGAGGGGATTGAGCAGGGCATCTCGTCCAGCCTGCCCCCCACTGCCCCCATCCATTGTCTGCTGGAAAGAACCTGTCATTACCTCAGGGAAATGACAGGGTCTCTCAGGAGACAAGAGTATCCTTACCCCCTAAGTGTGCAGATATCACAAAGCCGCGAGCTGGGGGAGGTGGGGGGAAGGGAAGCACGTTGGATTTTTTTTTTTTTTTTTTTAAAACATAAAAGCAGGGCTTCCAGCTCCCCAGAGGTGGACCAGTCTGGGAAGGAGGAGGGGCGCCACTCAGCACCCAACACCAGAGATGTCTTTTTTAATACCACAGTATGATGAATTACCTTAAGTAGCACATTAATGTCAGACACTGAATGTAATCTAACTTCTTTTCTGTGGCAATATTAAACGCCTTTCAGAAGGTGCTTCTGGTGATGTGACATTAGTGCTAATAACACCTAGGGCCAGGGATGGGTACAGAGGTATGAGGGACAGGGGCTGGTTAACAGGCTGGTGGCCAGGACACCTGGTCTCTGGGGGTAAGCCCCGAATGGTCCAGGGTCAGCAGCAAGAAGGCTGAGTGCCTCCCACAGGTGACAGAGACCTGGCAGGCTCCCAAATACAGTGCTGATAAGGAAGAGCTGTCACTTGGAGCTTGACTGGAACTCCTTACCCCACCACCCTAAAGCAGACACTCCCTGTACCCACCACAGCCCCTGAGGAAGAGAAGCCAGGTGGGCAGACAGGCTAACTGACCAGGCTGGTCCTGGGCCCGGCCTTCTTCACTGGCTCTCAACCCAGCCCTGTACCCACACAGCCCAAACAGCGACAGCCTGGTCAGCGGGAAGCACCTGTCTGTCCTAGAGCTGTAGCAGGTAGAGAAGAGATTGGGGTGTTCAAGTCAGTCAGGCCTGGGTTCAATCCCCTCTCCTTCCCTGTCACTAGACAGTGCTGAAGCCTCATCTATGAAACATTGCCAGTGTGAAAGATGGGGGCAGCCAAGGACTGGCAGGCACAGGTGTGGGGGTCAGGGAGCACCCCTCCTCCTGACAGAGTAGGCACAGAGGCAGGTACCTGACACAAGAACTATGTCCTAAAAGAAGGCAGGCTGCCTCTGCCTGTTCACGCCCCGCCCAGCCCCGCCCACCCTGGATTGAACAACTGTTTATACACAGACCTTCAACCAACATGAAAGGCCCTGGACAGCTCAGCTGCCAACTAGACCCACCACTGCAATACAGTGACTCCGGCAGGAGCAGGTCACTGGTTCAGATCCGCACAGCTGGAGGTGGGTTCAGAATTGAGAGGCTTTTCTGAGTCAACTCTACTACACTCCCTGGCCTGGCCACGTTGGACATGGAACTGGCTCCCATGCCAACTGCCTGCACTCAACCTCAGGCTAGCCTATTTCCCATACTCCCCTCCATCAGAGGCTACCTCCAGCAGACTGCCTTGAGGAAACCATGGGGTGTGGCCCCATCCCAGGGGAAGGGAGGAGCCAGGAGACCGGCTTCCAGCCACCAATTAGCATTCTGAGAGGAGGGCAATGAAAGGGGCCCAAGATGCTAAAAGGGCACACGGTGACGTCAGCTGGGCCCCCGAAGGAGCCCTCCCACTCGCCTGCAGCTGCCGTCTGGAGAGCTCTTCCTTCCTCCGAGGCTCTACCACAGGAGGAGGCCTCCCTTTGGGAAGGAAGGCTGCAAACACATGACTTCCTTTCTGGTACCTATTTAGGAGTTTACCCCCACTAGCCAGTGCTGACCGTGTGTGCAGGACTCAAGCATGCAGGGCTAGTGCCAACTCAGGGATGGCCGCACTGGACAAGGTCGAGCAGGCCCAACTCCGTAACTCTCAGGATGCCTGGGAGGGAACACCACACTTGGAGCAGACCAGAGGTCAGCAAAACCCTCCCACAATGGTTTTGAAAGTCTGGCTCTCCACCTCACCCAAGCATCATTTGCATAATCCTGCCACAGGAGTAACCCATTAAGCTTGGGGTGCAGAGAGGTACCAACTATAGGAACCAGATCAGAACTCTGGGGAAAACTCTGGAGCCACCACACAGGGCTCACACCCTTCCCAGACCTCAGTTTCCTCCATCTGGCTGGGCTGCCTGGATAACTGACTCAGGAACGCTGAGGAGTCCCACCCACCCCAACTCAGGGCAGCATCCGTGAGGGTGAGCAAGAACAGTAAGCGCCCACCCCAAGGCCCAGAAGCTTCACCACATAGCTATCCTGGAACAAACCCCTGGAGCCTGAGACAAGTTTCTTCTCATCATTTCTCACAGCGCCAGACTCCTGTGCCCTTTCAGGCACTGCACCCCAGAGGCGCGGACTCCCCATCCTTAGCTCTGCCAGCTGTCTTAACTGTGACCCTGGAGAAGGAAGTGGGGCTCTCTATCTCCCATATCTTATCAGAGAGCCCCAGCCTCCTCACATCCAGGCTCCGGACCTCAGGTGGGACCTACCTTTCCAAAGCTGCTGGGGTTTTCCTTGGCTTTGGAGGCCGCCCTGAGCAGGCAAGGGGGCACCGGGGGCGGCCACAGCTGCAGAGTTCCACTGAAGTCCGTGGGGTAAGTGGATGTCCCTCGAGCGGATGGCGCAGGTGGCGGGTGATGCTTCTTGCGCTTGGAGGCCAGGCTGAGCTTCTGGGCAGCCCTGAGGAGGAGGGGAGGGGGCTCAGATGTACCAACAGCTAACCCCGTCACTCAGTCACTGTGCCTATGTCCACAGCAGGCTGGCCCACCTCAGACCCTGTCAGCCATGTGGAGAGTCACTCTGAGGAAAGAGCCAGACATCTTACAGCCGCACGGCATGAACTCTGTTTTTCTGAGTGGGGGTCCCAGGCTGGGGCCACAGGCAGGACAGAAGGCAGACAGTCCATGTAGACACTGGACCACATTCTGCTCTGTGCTGAACTCTGAAGTCATTCTACCTATCCACACCTTTCTTCAAGCTGGCCCTATTCCAGGGATACAGGGTCAGGCTCCTGTCCTGGGATGGGCTTTCCTGCAGCCCCCAGGCCCCTGTAACAGTTGTCTCCACTGCCCCCCCCCCCAGTATACCTTCCCCTGAAAAGTCCCCTAGCCAAGTCTCAGGCTCCTACCTTGCCTATGGACCATGAAAACTACACGGCCCAACCCACACCTCCAACACAGACACCCAAGAATATCACTAGAATTTATATTATATTTATATTATATTACACACACCTAGAAACTGAGCCACTCTCCCGGGGCCTGTCACCACTTTCCAAAGGAGGAGACTTGGGTGGGGGCAGGTGACCAGGATGAAAAGCTATCTAACCAGTCCCACTTCTCCCCAACATCCCCAGATGTCTCCCACCCCCACCCCAATCCACACCCATCTCTCTAGGGCTCCCAGGTCCCACTTTTTCTTCCTTAGGAGGATCCAACATGCAGGAGCCCAGAGCCTGGGGCCCCCTTGGCACCTCCCACCATGTTGCCGGTGCTCTGGTAACCCCTCTCATCTTTAATAGGAGTTGTCTTTTAGGAGGCCCCAGGGACAGCTTCCTCCTAGTGAGGTGTCATCACAGAAAATAAAAGTAATCTACGATGCATGGCGGAGTCTTTAACGGAGCCGCAGCGGCACCCGTGTGCTGCAGACTGGGCAAAGTAGGGAGTGGCGGTCTCTTGCTCAGGAAGACTCTGGGCCCCAGAACCCGGGTTCTCTGCCAGTGGTGGCACCTGCACCCTGGGATGTCTTATGCATCTGCCTAGTACCTGCCTGAGCCTGTGTTTGCAAAGCTCAAATGAGCTTGTGAGAAAGTGTCTCAGTTACTCAGCCCTTGGTAAAGTAACAGACGGCAAACCACACGGCAAGAGAGACGGACACTGTCACCTACCACTGCATATACTGTTGTGAGGTCAAGGCTTCAAGGGTCCCAAACTACTCCTGTAGGGGGTCACGGGGCAGGGACAGTGGCGGGAAGGGCCACAGCAGATAGAGCCAGCCCAGCTCAGGGTTCTTCAAGCCTTCCAACTCCCTATCTGGGCCTCCCACTCCAGATCCCACCCTAAGAGCCTCCAGAGAAAGAAGGTCAGTCCTGTCCTCAGAAAGCAATCTTATTTCCAGGTATGATCGGGACAGGGAAATCACAACCCCCCCTTCCTGGCGCTGCCCAGAGCTGGGGCCTAATATAAGAGCTATACCACCCCAGCTGGGCAGAAAGGAGCCCAGGGCTTCCATACTTGGACTGTAAGTAGGTGCAACAAAACCTGTTCCTAGGGTTTGGAGACAGTGCATGGTGGCTGCCAAATATTCTCTCCCGGGCCAGAGGGTGTGGTGAGAGGTGCCCCCCACCCCAGGTGTCTACATTGGTCAGCAGACAGCAGAGGCCAAGGTATGCCCGTTCTGAACCAGCTCTTTACGGCTGTGTCTTGTCCCTAGCCTTTCGTAGGTCAGGCAGGGCCAGAATGCAACCTGTATAGAAGGCTAATGGGGGGGGGACCCATACCTCAAGTTTATATAGAGGCCAGCTGAGGACAGATAGCTGGAATAAGATGGCGGCTAGGAACAAGGCTGGCTTTAGCTGGGTAGGCCACTGGGGCTATAGACAACCCTGCCCTTGGTGGCACCCTCAGAAGCCAGAAACCACAGACAGGCATCAGCTGACCTGGGCACCTCCTGGGTCTAATCTGACTTGCAGCAGCAGAGAGGCGGGAGCTAGCAGCTGCTGGAGCAGGCCCGGCCCCAGGTCCCTGTTTTATGGCTCAGCACTCACAAAGTATGACAACAGGCCCCTGACAGATGTACCAGGACAAGTACCTCGTCTTTGAAGAAAATGGACAGACTTCTATCAACCCCCCCACCAAGCCTTCCCAGGGTTTGGCTTGCACGGGATTTTAGGGAGTCCCAGAGGCCAGGACTGACCCTGAGGACCCCAGTTTGGTAAAGACACAAACCTGAGTTCTAAGCATCAAGAACACAAAAAAACCCTGGTCTCACCAAGGCTAAGAAAAGATAGGGTATCAAGCCCAGGACCACTAAGACCACCACACTGTTAGGAAGTGGCAGCTCTGGGGCACTGGGGGGATACAGGGAGGAGTGGGCGAATCTGAGCAGTCTTCCCCTGATGGAAAACCAACCAACCAACCAAACAAATGAAAAAGGCAGGAGTTTCCAAACAGTTCTCAGCCTCAGGGACACCACCTCTAGGAAGCCTGTCCTGATGCCCCAGTGCAGACCCCATCCCTAAGCTTTCTATTCCATAGGACCACTCTTGCCTGAGACTTCTGGAGAGACATCAACCAAGCCAAGCCTGAGCCCACAGGAAGCCTATGTTGAGGATGTGAACGCCTGCCTGAACAGCCAGCAACCTCAGATCCATCATTTTTCTGGTCAATGACTCGTGAGAACAGAAATAAAAAAAGGTTTCCTCTTTCAAAGAGGAAACTGGGAAAACTCTTTAGAGGCAACTGGGCTTAACACTGAGATCTCTGAATATCTGAAAGGCAGCCTCTTCCCTTGGAGCGACCAGCTGCTGCCAAGCCAAAGCCTCCCTAGGCTGAGAGGTTGGCGGGTACGGTAAGGCCGCACACGGAGCCTCCTTCTCTACAGCAGACCTGCCATCTGTAGGATCTGTCTCATGAGGGCCTAGAGTACTCAGGGGGGATGGTACTCCACCCCTCCCCCAACTCCCAGGTGCCCATGTACCCTTGAGACTACAGTGTACTTCATGTGGGTATGGCACACTGAAGTGGTTGAGGAGAACTTGAGTTGGTTGTTCAGCCTGAAGAGAACAGGCAGGGCAAGTGCAGAGCCCTCAGGACTGTACGATTTGAGAACCTGAACTGCTCAGCTCACCCTGCCCTCTGTGGACAGCACAGATGCCCTGACCACTACATCTCCTCAGCCCTCTCTGATCTGGCCTCCATCCAAGGTCACCTTCACAGATTCCAAACTCCCCGGCCTCCCCACCGAAATGTGCAAGGAATGGGCGACGATCGTTCGGCTCATCCAGGTTCAGAGGGTGAAGGCAGGAACACAGCACCTGCTCAGTAGGAGCCGTGGGGTGGGCTGAAGTTCTACTGCCTCCCCGTGCACTTTGGGCAAGTCTCTCTCCAACTCCAGCCTCTCCCTTACCCACAACGCCAGGCAGCCGTTACAAAGTTTCAAAGCAATCTCAGGCCTCCTGGACACCACCGGCAGAAACACCTACCCTAAACCTGACCCTCAAGAGGCCACACATGGCAGGTCAGGAAGCCACTGATCTTCAGAGTGGCTCCTAAACCACCCCCCCACCCCACCCCACCCCCCCCTCTCTCAGGCGCCTTGGGAAACCTGCCTCCAGCCCCCACCCAAGTCCACTTGTTTCTTTGTTTCTATGGTAACTTTCCAAGGTCAGGTGTGTTGCTCAGGCAGAGGAACCTCCATAGCCTGGGATGAGACAAAAGGCAGCCAGCAGCTGCTGCCTGCTGCGGGGCAGGGTGGCTAATGAGCAGTAGGAGGGGGCCACACACACCACACACGCTATGTCAAGACCCTCCTCAGGCACCAGGGGCCTCAGAACCAGGATGCTGGGTGGTACTCAAACTCAGGACCAATGGCCATGCAAACACTTTTCAATAGATCTGAGCATTTCGAAACCTTTTACCTAGTACCATGCCAGGAGTGTAGCTGCCACACGGGCCCACCAAATCCTCAAAGCAAAGACCCTTGGAATCAGAACTGAGCGGGGTAAGGACACGGCCAGCTATCGGCCCCTCATGCCCACCCCCCACCCCCAGACACCACCCTGACTGCTGCTGGCACCCGGGAGGCTCCCAGGCACGCCGTCCCCATCTGGAAGCCAGGTTCTCTGCATCTGACTGGGTTGGTTGCTGAGGCTGCATCAGTCACAGGAGGTCGTGCACACCGCACAGCGGCATTCATCAGCCAGCCCTGACAATGCCCTAATCACATGCCCCGTCACGCCCCCCCATCAGGCCCTCAAGTCCCCCCGGACCAGGGCTGATAAGACAGCCTCTGCACACTGCCCAGCATGATACAGACAAGCTTATCAGCGCCCATTCGGGCTGTTAATGGGACAGTGACCCCCAGCTGGCTGCCATTACCTCTCATTATGGCGATTACATCCTGTAATCCCTGTTCCCTCAGGCTGCTGGATGAGAGTAGGACTCCATCCTTGGGTCTGCAGAACCAAAGGCTTTGCCTTGGGCCAGGGAAACTCTCTCCAACTGGCCAAGCTGCCCCACCCACCCACTGGCCAAACTAAGGGAGAGGTTATCCTGTTCCCACCTCCCACCTTGAAGTACTTCTCTCCCTCTGGCCAGACCACCACAACCACACCGACCTTACATCCTCAAGGGAGACGACCTGGAGGGGAGGGGTCAAACCACAACCCCGATCACTTCTTCCTACCCAAACTCTAGGCCCTAGACAGGTACCCTTGAAAGATGTCCAGCCAGGATTCTCACAGGCCCCACTCCTCCATCAACTGAGCCACAGTTCCTTCTCCCAAGAATAGGTCAGACGCCACCAGGGACCAAGAACTCAAGGCCTCCATTCACCAACAATACACAGCAGCTTGTGTGACCCCAGAGAACCTACCTTATAAAGAAAGAGGCTGCTGCCGACGTTCCTGTGGACCCCCCTGCCGAGGACCCTGGGGCTGGAGTAACCAGGGCTGTAGTACATGCTGCCCCTCGGCCCCACGCCTTAGACATCCGATCAGAACCTGTGTGGGCGGGCAGTCTCGGACAGTGTCGGCCACAGCCACGGCAGCAACAGCAGCCTCAGCCTGGAGGAAGGAGAAATCCACATAAGGACAGGCGGGTGACAGACCCATCACCCCAGGCTGAATACCCTCACTTATCCCCTAGACATCCCCCCCCCCACACACACACATACACATGAATTTGCAAAATCCTGCCTATGTGACTGGAAGTCACAGCCAGGAGACTGGGACCCTGCCAAAAGGCCTGGCCTCCAAGGCCATCTGCCAGGACTCATGTCCCCAGCTCAGGGCATGTGACAGCCACGGAGGAAAACGCAGACCCCCCCGGGGCTGACTCCACAGTTCTTCTCGAGTCTTGTAGTGACCACAGAGGTCAGGCAGACAGACCTCTGCCCCTCATCCCTGGGCCACCTGGGAGCATCCAAATGTACAATTATACGAGGTACCACAATAAATATTTGGCATGAGCGCTAATTGTCCCCCATGTGATAACGGATGACACTCTACTGTCTGAAATACAACTCTGGCATTTCCGACTAATTAGCTAAAATAAATTCTAGAAAGGGAGAGGCCTCCGCATGGTGCACAGATATAATTAAATGTTCCCAGGACAGCTTCCACAGATGTTTATTTGCCCGCAGGCTCTGGGGGCAGAGGAGACTCAAGCCCTAGCAAAAACAACAGGCAGCTGGTCTCTTCCCGGAAAGCCCCAGGCCCCTCCAGCTCCAAAACACCCTCTCTACTCAGCCAACATGGCCTGTGTCCCAGATGACAGAAGCTGGGATCCTTAGGCTGAGAGGGGACAGGCCCGGTCTGGTGACCCTGGGATAAGCCAATATTCCCAGGGTCTCTCAAAGGGTGTAGCCCTGAGACCAGGTGTGGCACCTCTGAACCCAGAGACCTTACCAATGCAGGACAGCTTCCCTCCTCACCTTACTCAGCCCTTGGAGGACCCAGCTTCTAAAGTTCCAGGTCCAGCCCAAGCCTTGAGACAGTGCCAGCCCAGCCCCTTCCTAGTCCCCAAGCAGCACCCAGTACCCCAGGACTCGAAAGGTCCATAGCTGAAAAGAGCAAACCTGGAGTAGCTTACCAGACACTGCACCAAAGATCTATCAGCGACATGTCTATAGGTATATATATAGGTGTATAGGACAATGGTCCTAAACATGCCCCAGAACCCAGCCCTCTTCTCCAGTCACCACCCCAATGTGATCCCTTTTGAATAACTTACTATGTCTTCCTATGAAAGACTCAACTGCTTAGTCGGGAAGAGTGGCATAGGAGAGAATTAAGTGTATAACTGTAAGGCTAACTACAATCTGTGGTCTGAGTCCTTTGGAGCAGAGCCTGATTTGGCTAAGCATCTACTAGCTACAGCAGCCAGAGCCGGGGTCAGGAACTTGGGGAGGAGAGGTGTCCAGCTCACAGCTAACCTAGAGTTAGCTCGGCAGTCTGTGATGCCAGTGCTTGGGGTTCGTGCCCAGGGTCCCACAACACCTGGTCCAACTGCCAGACACTGAGGACCAAAGCAGGAGGCATCGCAGGGGGGCAGAGCTGCTGTCCCAACCCCCACATGGCCCTTCTACCCACCCCCCTAGGCCCAGGCCCCCGGGGGCATCTCCAGAGGTGCTGGGGCCTTTAGCCGGCCGACCCACCTGCGCCGCTGGTCCTCCCCACACTGACCTGTCTCAGGAGTCCCGCACGGACATGGGGAACGTGGCCACCGCTGCCAGACACAGGCCTGCTCATACAGCCTGATGGCCTCAGAAGGAGCCTGCAACCTAAGGCCCCAAAGCGAGTGGCTGATCGTGGAAAGGGGCGTGGACCCAGAGAACACGACAGGCGGGGGTGGTGGGGCACGCATTTAACCCAGCAGGGAAGCAGGCAGGGGACTGAGTTCGAGGCCAGCCTGGCCAACCGACCCTGATTCATACAGCCGAGGCTACACAGAGAAACCCTGTCCGAAAACCAAAAAAAAACAACACAAAAAAAAACACAGACCAGCCCACCTCAGCAGCCCTCTAGGCCTGAGCTCTGCGTCTCTGGGATTCTGGCTGGGAAGCCAGTGCCTTCTAGATTCCCTTCCCACCATACCCTGCCAGGTGCTCCTATGAGGCAATGAGAAGCAGCCCAGAGGCTCAGGGCTATGGGTGAAGCAAGAGTATAGACCTGAGGGGGTTAGCATCCTGTAGAGAGGTGTTACATCCTTATTCTTGCTTGCCTGCTCCTCTTCTCAGGCCTCATTACCCAGAGGCCTCCAGGGCTGGTGTAAGATAAGAAGTCCTGTACCTTCAGTGCATTGTGCCCACCACATCACAGAAGCAACTTCACTTGGGCATTACAGGGAAGAGGAGGCCATCTCACCAAACCCCATTACATGGGTGGGTAAACTGAGGCCTGGACAGGGGTGTCAGCAACAAGTTAGGACGGTTCCACTGACAGCCAGGCTATAGCTCAGAGGGAGTCCTCCACCTCCAATAGCCACCTAAGGTCTCTACGAACGGCAGGCAGCCGGTTCTCTACACAGCTCCGAGTGGGAAGCAAGCAAGCACCTCCAGGACAGTGCCACCCAACCACCAGGCAGTGGGGAGCCCTGGCTCCTTGAGGCCCCTCTGTTGTACTATGCCATCTCAAACCAACCAAAGGGTCAGGGTCGAGTCCTCTCCTGGAGCTTCTGCTACAAGATGAGAGCAGGTTTCTTGACCTCTCCCGGGGGACTTCCGATTGTGGGACATGCCACAAGCTGGCGTTGGGGACACCACGTGTGACAGTGCTCCTCATCTGTTACAACAGTGCCTCTGCCTGACTGTCTAGAACAATAGTTCTCAACCTTAAAGCTGTGACCCTTTAATCCAGTTCCTCACGTTGTGGTGACCCCCCCCCCAACCATAAAATTATTTTTGTTGCTACTTCATAACTGTAATTCTGCTGCTCTTACAAATCATAATGTAAATATCTGGTACACAACAGTCTCAGGCAATCCCTGGGGAAGGGTCCTTTGAGCCACAAAGCCATCATGATGCTCAGGTTGAGAACCACTGTTCTAGAGAGACAAGTAGGGACAATCAATCCCCTGGGAGCTCCAGAGCGATAGACGCTCCATGGCAAAATGACCAGCAAAGGACCCTTCTCTGAGCAAGGGTTAAGGACAGCCAGACCCTCACAGCGGTTACTGGTGAGAGGGGAGTTTTGAAGGACATCCTTCAACCTGTACATGTCAGTGTGTCACCATGGACCCTGTTACTCATCTGTGGCAGATTTATGTTACCTGATCTATGTATGCCCCGAGGACGCCTGTCATGGCAGTCTCCTCCAAGGGAGAGTCTCCTCCAAACCCAAATGAGATGCAGCTGTGGCTTTGGTTAAATAAAGCTGTGGAGCCCAACAGATTCTCAACCCGTGGAAACTCAGGGCCATGAGGACAACTGGACCACAGTAACACCCAGATGCCTCACATTTGCCATCTAGAATGTTCTAGGCCTTGCCTGTGGCTCCAAGGGCCCCTGGAGTCATAGGTCATACCATCCCGTCTAAGCACCAACTCTCCTGCCTGAGTCAGCCACTTTCCCGGCCCTCTGCTCCTCATCCCTGTACGATCGATGGGGCCAGGATGTCTGAACCACCTGTGGGAACCAATCCACCTAATGGCCCCAAAGGCCACCAGCCATTTGTGACAGCTTCACAACCCATTTCTCCAGAAGTGTTTAACAGCGGACTGCCCAGGCAGTACTTGATCATCAGTGATCGACGCCCTGCTTCAAGGGACACTGCCTCATCTGCAGCCTAAAGTTCTATTTATGGTTCTAATAATCTCCCTATTGATCGCCAGGACTGTTCTCTAATTATAAATCCATTCCCACCTTTTCCAGAACACAATCGATGTGCACGTGAAATGAGAAGCAGGGGCCTTAAACGCCCATGCTTTCCGGCCTGTAGGCCATGGCCAGGCTTGCCTAACCAAATGCCAATGACCGACCTCCCCCCCCCCCCGCATCCTCCCCCATCACCACACCAAAGCATGAAGACCATTAGCATGAGCCTTGCTCGATGTCTGCTCAGACCTAAGACGATGGCCAGTCAATCAGTGGGGACAGCCACACCCCTTTGGATCAGTGTCTTAGGTGTAAGCACGTCACCTGAGTGAGGCTTCCTATAAGATCTAGCTCAATGTCACCTCCTCTAGGAATTACTTAATTTGCCTGAACAGTCAGGGCCATCTGCACCCTAGCCCTGGGTTCTGTTCCTACTCCTCAGGCAGCCCAGCTGTTGGGTCAAAGTCCCAGGAGGACAGAACAGCTGGCTGGCCTCCCTTCAGTTTGGTAAGGGAAGAGTGCGGACCATGATCAGCATGAAACTCCAACCCCAAGGATCGGGTGGCCTCAAAAAATGAGCCCCTGAACGAAGCCCAGGAACCAGCTCCAGCTTGGGGAGAATTCTCAGCACAGCCCACATCCAAGAGCGAAGTCCAGCCATTAAGGTGCACCCACCTCGGAGAGGCCTATAGTCAAGACTATGGGAGGAGGCTTCCTTTCATGGGAGCTTACATCAGCACTGCCCAGGGCTCTGTGCACCTCTGCTCATCTCCTTGAAATGCCACAGACACACAGACCAGGGGTGAGAGCCGACCAGCCCACATCAGGTCTTTGCCAACTCCTCAAGCCTGCACAGCTGGCTGCTGTATGTCTGGAATGCACACCTGAAACTCTACCTCAGAAGCAGGATTTCTTAGCAACACCTACAGGATCCTCTGCTGTCAGCGGCCCAGGGAACAACGGGGGAAACACCGGGGGAGGGGCGGGAGGGAGGGCTACTCCATGTAGCCAAGCACACAGGATCCACAACACTCTGTTCCCTGCCCTGCTTCTTGTTCCCCCGACTCCGGCCTCTTTTCCCATAAGCCATCAGTGCTTCATTCCTGGTAAATCTATTTATACCTTCTCTACCTAAAGAATCCCTCCCACTATGGTCAAGGGGGGCACGGACTCAGACCAACTGTCCAAAGTACATTGCCCTCCTGCTGGGCACTGTGGGGCCCTCAGACTAAGCCCTCCACAAGCAGGTGGCTGTGCCTTCAGCGGGGTGCCCCTGGAGAAGAAGCTACATTAAGCAGGGCTTGTGCAAAGTGCTGGCTGGGCCCTGGTGATGTGCAAGTGGAGGGCTGACCTCCTAGGGTCCAGTGATAGATCATCTGTCATACCCATCCAAGGAAACCTCTAGGCCGACAGCACTTGTCTCTCAGCCTCCACCCTGGAACTCCTTGAACAGGTAGAAAACTGGGGACACAGAAGTTGGAGAGACTGCAAGAGACATGACAAGGTGCACACAGGCAGTGCCCCAGAAAACCACTCCTGGCCAGGGGCTTCAGAGATGGATTAAGGAGATCCAGGCCTTCAATCTAAACATCAATGCCAGCAACTGTGAGCCTCGCCGTATACTCTAAGCTCTGTCTTCCATCCTTGGGGCAGGTCTATGTCACCCAACCTGTGCCTCTGAGAACAGCTTGTCATAGAGGTTCTCAAAGAAAGATGTTCTCTCTAAACCCAAGACCAGACAAGGCTCTTCCCAGGAGTCCTTGGTTCCTCCATCAGCCCACAGCATCACAGGAGATCAAAGAAGCAAAGTTAGCCAAAAGCATCCCTGATTTCCGAAGGCTTGCAGTGGGTTCTCTCGATACCACGTTACAGGGCACCCAGACATGGTCAGAAGTCTAAAAGGGAGTCAGTTGGGATCCAGTAGCCCACCTACCCAGACACTCACCAGGCAAGTGGGTGGCAAGAAACTGTTGACCCTCGAGAGGCTCCACACCCCCTCCAGGCATTGCTGGGCCTGGATGGTGACTGTACTCAGCGCTCCCCCAAGGCCTGCTGGTGCCACGGACACCTGGACGCTGGGGCCAGGTGGCCAAGCTGTTGCCTTCCTCCTGTCAGGTCCCACGGGGGGCTGCCTCCCCATGAGGCCCCCTGATCCAGGTGGGTCCCTAGGGCTGGGAGCCACAAGGCCTCCTCGGGAAGCATCGGGGTCGTCGTGGCTGGCAGGGGTCTGTAAAAGGCGCAGGGCTTCCCTCGTGAGCTGGTGCAGATGCGTGGTGCACACGTCACAGCGGCTCTCGGCCTCAGGGCGGCAAGCTGGCTGAACCCCAGATGCTGGGAGCTTGTCAAGCAGCAGGGTAGAGAGGCAAGGATCCTGGGGACAGCAAGGGACAGCAATCAGTGCTTAGGTACACAGGGAGCCCATCGCCCAGCCCATGTAGCCAGAGCAACGCCATCCATAACACTATTATGGCCCAAACTATTTCATCCACATGAGCCCAGCAGGAAGATAATTATCAGACTTAATAGCAAGGTTCCCTGTGCCCTTGACAGCCACCCACCTCCCCACCATCATTAACCACGCTGCTTCACGGCTAACAAGAGAGTCTGCAGCTCCCTGACAACCAGCTTGTGGGTAAAGGCACTGGTCCAGGACTGGCAGGAGGCTGGCCGAAGTAGCCTCTAGACTCCCTTCCCCTGCTTTCTCTCATGGGACGGAGACTCTATCCCTGTTGTTGCAGTCTCCAGCCAGCCCTGGAAGATGCTGGGAGCACAGTGAGACAGGATACTAGCGTGGATGGGTCTCCTGGTAGAGTCCCAGAGTGAGTGCGGCCACTTTAACCCTGACAGCATGGGGGCAGCAAGCATGGCTCACTGTCCTGAGAAGGGGTGCCAGAGACACTGTCCAGAGACAGGCAAAAAGAGGACCCTCAAGGTGGGCCGTAGGTCGGGAGATAAGATTCCCACCCAGAAACCAGGTGGTGGTGGCGCACGCCTTTAATCCCAGCACTTGGGAGGCAGAGGCAGGAGGATTTCTGAGTTTGAGGCTAGCCTGGTCTACAGAGTGAGTTCCAAGACTAGCCAGGGCTACACAGAGAAACCTGTCTCAAAAACAACCAAACCAAACAACAAAACAGATTCCCACCCAGAGGGAGGATACACCAGAAGGGACACAGCACCCTGTATGGGGACACACCTCCACAGAGAGACTGGAGTTTGGCCAGGTCAGAGTGACCTATCTAGAGGCAAAACACCCATCCTGATCCAATTCTCTGCTCTCCTGTCCGGGCCCAAGGAGTACAGTCCCTTAGACAAACATAGCTTCATGCAGCTATAGCCATCACCCTGATAAGAGCCCAAGACCATTTCCCAGTGGCCCACTCCACCAGCTACAGCCTTGGCCCAGTTCAGGCAGTTCCATACACTTAACTGACCATACAGGTTCCAAGGGTTTTCTCACAACGCCTGACTCCAATGCAGCAGCCTCCTCAGATATACCATTTCTCAAGACTGGGAGGCTGAGGCACCAGTCCCACAAAAGCATTTCATTTATCCCAGAAATGCATGTTTCCTCAGCGTGCCCAAGGGCTGGTCGCCTGTGCCCATAATGCTCAAAGCAGTGAAGGCTGTGTCCAAAGCAGCCATACGGTAAAAAGCAAGGGGCCTATCATGATGAAGGTCTTTTCTTCCTTGGCCCCATTTCCACCCAGAGCCCAAAGCAGATAAAAGAGTGGCCTCTGTCAGACCCAGTATCATGCCAGCTGCCTGATTTATGGAATACTCCATAAATTCTGGATGGTTTCCAGGCCGAGAAGTGCCTGGCAGGTCAGGTCCCATTAGCTGATGCCCTGGAATTCACCAGGCTCAAGCATACTAGGGGGCCCTGCAGGGCAAGGGAGGTCCCCAGAGATGGCACAGGGGTGGAGGTTGGGGTGGGGCGATCCCAGCCAGTGACCCAGGCCCAGGCTGGCCTGTTTCCAGTCTGGCTCTCCTCCTCCAATTTTCCACTCAGCAGGAGGCTGCAAAGGGAAGGAACTGTGGCCTGGTGCAGCCATTAGCTCAGCTTGAAAGGGGCCGCCCAGCGCAAGCTCCAGCCCAGAATCCAGGCCCAGCTCCCCTTTGTTCTGGGCCCTCTGAACAGGCCTGGAGGCCTCTGCCTGTCTGAGGGACCACAGCCTCTGAAATAATCCCCTCCCCACAGCAGGAGGCAAAGTGAAAGCTAAACCTAAGGACTGGGCAGAGGGGAGGAGAGCCCACAGCCCCTCCACCACAGCTAGGCAGAGTGGGAGAGAAGCCAAGAGCAGAAGAGGTCCATCCAGGCACTCGACAGGAACCAACGGGGAGAGGGAGTGGACCACCATGTTCAGGTCCCCACTGAGAAGGTGGCCAAAAGTCATTTGCTCATCTGTGCCCCAGGTATCTCAGACAAGGGGCCTTCCTCCTCCCAAGAGCTGCCATATACCCTGGTCCCTGCTGTATAACCTCCTAGTGGGCTAGAGCCCTTGGCCAAGTCCCAGGTTGGGTGACAAGCACCTCTGGTCTAAGTAGCCAAGTGAGTGGTTTTGGTCTCCTCACCACCACCACCCACGTGGGGGGGGGGGGGGTGGCTAAAACTTCAGGCCACCTTTCCAGTCCTGGTCACACAACAGGAGAGAAGTCTGCTGTGGGGTGACAGCCTGCTCAAACTCACTAGGTTACAGTTGGGATGGGGCGTGGAGATCATGACCCACAGCGAGCAGAGCCACTGTGGGGCTGGGTCCTTCAGAACCACAGCCCACTCTGGAGGCCAAAGACCTTGTCTTTGGGAGCAGCTGAGAGGAAAGGAAACTGAATAGAGCTGAGAGCTTTCCATAGTATAGTCGGGCTCTGGGAAAGGACACGCACACTCTCTCTTTCACACACACACACACACACACACATACACTCACATACACACACTCTTTCCACAACATATACACATACACACTCATAAACACAACAATACACACATATACACACATCACATACATATAAACACACTTTCACACACATACACACTCATACACAAACACTCACACACACACCTTACACCACACCACACACACACACACACACACACATACACAAAATGTTCCAGCAAGGCCCTCACTCAGATGGGACAAAGGCCTTGCAGCAGGCCACCAGATTCCCCAGCCCTGCCCCCTCAGCCTCCAGCAACCCCTGCTTGCTTGAACTTCCTTTAGCTGTAAGGAACTCAGCACACAGCAGGGGCGGGGTGGGGGAGTCCAGGAGGAACTGTCAGGACCTGGCTTCCTTTCGCAGCCACCCCTACAGCTCACAGTGTCCAGGAGCCCAAGCCCCCAGGGGTTCGAGCCCAGGTTCAGAATCTTAACTCCAAATCTCCAGCCATTGGGCCTGTTACTTCTGAAACCCATTGCTTTCAGAGAGACAGTAATTACTGCATTGCAAAATATTACTTTTAATTTCCGCTTTATGGTCTAATTAAACAGATATTTTACTTGTGCTTGGGAAAGTATTTTTCTTAATTTGATTCAATTTAGCACTGTGTACAACCCACCCATCACGCAGTGCGTTTTAGGAGCCTCCTGTTTAAAAATGATGACTTTTCGGGGTTTATTTTGTTTCTAGGGTCCGCAAGTTCCTTAAGTAATCCTTTCATTTTCTCCTAGGAGAACGAAAGGGGCGCCTCGGCTTCAGGGCAAACACAGACCTTCCCTGAGCCCTGCCAATCATCCATTTCTGTAAAGGGGATCCCAGCACCCATGGGCTGAGAAGAAACCTAGGCCTGGAATGCCTACATGCCTGTCACCCTGGTTTTCCCACTGTACCACCACACAAGTACAAAGAGGGAGCAGGCGAGTGTGAACACCCTGTGACTACAGTGCCTGCTACACCGCAACCTCCCTCCCTTCCCAAACAAAGCATTCTGGGCTATGACCCTGTAGAGCAACTGTTTCCGGAGTTGACAACAGGTCCAGGAAAGGACTCCCAGTGGTCGAGGACATTCCTATGTCTCGTTCCTGGCAGGGTAGTCCAGGGCTCAACTTTCCAGCCTGGAAACTGGCAGGCACGCCCAGGCTGCCCCAGTACCCCCACCCAACCCCACTAGAGGCCCAGACCCTCCATCTTATCAGCCTATAGTCCAGCCCAGCCCACCCAGCACCGACCGGCACGCCACCCATAGCCCTGTGCCAGGAGAATCCCAGCTGGATGACTCAGGACAGACTCACTCATTGAGAGCTTCCCCCTCAATAGCCACCCTGTTCTCTACGGAGAAACCCCTACAAGATGCTAGAGACCTGGGGGACACTGATAGCCTCGGCTGTGGGACACATGGCTAATCGGGACGCCACCTGAAGGGGCATACACTATACCCTCTGACTCAGAGTCCTGGGCACTCATTCTACAGCACAGGCTATGGTCCCTCGACAAAGCACAAAGCCCCGTGTGCCTCAGTTTCTCCCACTGAACCATTAGGCAGCAAAGCATCCCCTGAGGCTGCTGCACCTAGCGCACAGGCTAGAGTACACAACCTCCTGAAGCTGGACCGTGGTGGGGTTTGCTTATGCCTCTGGAGACAGCTGAGCACAGAACAACCTGAAACTCACCTGGCAAGGGAGATGTGCAGAATCTGAATCCGGCCCTGCTATCCAGGGGGGCGGAGTCCTAGAGACCTCCACATCCAGGTGGGCACAGATGGGCCCCACCCATTACCACCCTCCAACAGGGGCTGCCTGAGTGTCCTGGGCTGCATCACCAGGATATTCCTAGCCTATAGCTTTCAGCAAAGACTTTTTCAGACAATCCAAACCCCCAGCCATGGCCCCAGGGCCTGAATGCAGCTCTATCTATGACACCCTAAGAACCTGCCACCTTACTGGTTCCCATCCCTGTCTGCCACCTAGGACCGCTCTGCGTGAGCTCCAGACACACCTATGTCATAGCTACGAGGCCGAGTGTCTGGTTACACTTGCGCTTCCTGACAGGCATGAGTGTAGTCTGCGATGCTGTAGGCCTCACCTGCCCAAAGCTGCCCTCCGGGCCCTTGGCACTCTGCTTAGGAGGCAGACTTTGGAAGAGCAGGAGGTGATGGACTCAAGCAGCTCCCATCCCCTCCCTTACTACACCGAGAAGAGAGGCCTACGTGCCTGCATGCTCACAGGCTTAGAGGCAGCATGCTGGTCCCAGCCTCCAGTACCAGGAGTCTGTCTGGGGTGCTCTGGCCTTTCCACTCTTCCAGCCTAGAAGCTCTTCTCTCCACCAGGTCTTAGGGTACCTATAGAAAAGGAGGAGTCCTGACTGACTCCATAAGAGAGCACACCCATATTGTCAAGCCGAAACCACCTTGCAGGCAGGACCCACCCCCTCCCTGCCCATCCATCACTCTACAGAAGGGAAATGACCCGAAGGCTAGACCCCTGGTATCATCCCAAATCCAACGCCTGACACTTGACAAAGCCCTGCCTCTCCACCTCTACACACAGCCACTCTGGACCTCCTTAGGAAGGCCAGAGAAACTGAAGCGCTTACCTCAGGACACACAGCCTGAGCAGAACTGAAGCTCTTGACTCTAGGGTCCCCACCCCTAGGCCTCCCCCTTTCCAGCCTCCCTTTATGCCTAGCCTCTCTGCCTATGCATATCAGGTTACTGGGTCTGGTGATCAGAAAGCTTGGAGTCAGAGTTCTGGATGCTTCCCTTTGTGGGAGCAGACATGGAGAGAGAGAAGGAGAGGCACACAAGAGCAAGGACAGCCTTATGGTTGTACTAAAATCAAAAGCACTGGGTTGGCTTTAGGACAGCCTCTGGAATACCACACAAGCCAAACCTATGAAACTGACAGGAAGGAACCCAAGGCTGGGCTTCCGGGAGGCAGAGCTCAGCCAACAGGACGAAGGGGAGCCCACCCAGCAGTCCAGGCCCCTGAGCACAAGATCCAGCGTGGCACGCTCCACCCGGAAACGGGAGACAGCTCAGGCTGACCCGGCTGCCGGAGTCAGAGGTCAGGCAAACAGTCTGCAGAACTGGGATACAGCCAACACCAGGCCTGGCCCTGGGCTACACATGACTAGCACAGAGACCTGCAAAACCTGCCTGCCCACTCCCACCTCTAGCGGATGCCGGCGATGGAGTGCTACCAAAGGGCAGGAACAAGACAAGGCTGGGGGCCTCTCACAGGGAGCCAGCTGCCCAACAAACAGCCTTGGGCTTCCTGGCCACAGAGGTTCACGTTTGAAAGAAGCTGTCCCAGGAGGATACATTGTATTCATTGCAGATCCCCTACTGAGAGTGCGGCAAGGGTTCCAAGTGGGTGCAAAGGTGACTTCTCTTTGGGAACAAATGGGGAAACTGAGGCCTCTGATTCCTGCTGCAGACTTCCCTTGCCCATTGCTCGTTCCAGTGGGAAAGGAAAGACTGAACTTGGCAGTGGCAGAGGCTAGACCACCCACCTAGTTGCTCGCAAGACCCCACAGGGCCAGGCTAGTCTCACCCATCTGCCTTGCACTGCTCAAGTTTCCCACTATGTGAACCAAATAAACAGAGAAGCTAGGTCAAGGCATGCTTGCTCACTCAGGGCCTTGAGCGCAAAGACTGTGTGGTAGCTTCCAGGAGCAAAATAATGTAAATTAAAAACAAAACCATGTGACTAACACCGAGTCTAACATGAACACACAGGATGGATCTCTTAACTTAAAAGACTTACTGTGAACTTCCCGGCAGGTTAAAGTAAATGAGAACTAGACTTTCAATGTATATAAGACAAGAACCAGCTCCCCGACTTCCACCTACTTGGTCCTTCCCAGACACCAGAGAGAGGTTTTGAAAATCCTACCTACTCCAAACCATTGATTGCAAGGCCCTTCCGTTAGACTGAACCACTCAAAGTGCTGGGGACTTCTACAGCCTCTGTGCCTTGTTGCCACCCGTCATGAGAGGGCAGTGAGGCCACCAACCACTCAGTTCCTGGCTAGCTTCATGTATGACAGCCTTCCTGGCAGAAGACATGCATGTACACACGTACACACACACACACACACACGTACACACACACCTCTCAAGACAGGACGCTTGTACCAGGTACCCCAGGCATGTAAAACAACTACTCCAACACTGCCCCAGCAGAAGTTCAAAGGGAAAAAAAACCTCACACCCTCAAGCCTAAGTCCTTCCTAAAGTAGCCCACCTCCATCCCAATGCTGGAAACCCCAGGCCAGCAAAACAGGTAAGAAGGACAGCGCCAGCAGCCGGCCTTAAGAGATCTATCTATTCATTGCTGTACACTGAGAGAAGCAGGAAAGCCAAGCCAGGGAACTGCAGAAGTTGGAGGGTAAGGCTGGGGCTACCAGGCTCCTCCTGGTCCCACCTGGACCCCAGAGTAGCATAAATCTCTGAGCACCTCCAGTCCAGCCCCTGGAAAGGACACCTCCCTGCTGAGTCACCTCATCTCCAGGCAGCCAGCCCCAGGGAGCACAACCCCTCACACCTCCCCAACTGACACCTGGGCTCAGCTGGGAAACATGGCCGACACCAGGGCCCCACCCTGCAAGGCCCCAGGCATGCACTGGGCCTGGCTCCAAACATCATGGAAGGTGGCAGTCTTGAGGCTGGGGGTCGCTAGCTGTCCCAGGGAGCAACTTCCAAATCAGGGGAACTAGCCTCGGTTCTAGATCACCCAGGGCTATAACCTGTTGTGGGGGAAGCATGGTCTGACCTCCACAAAACACAACCAGAGCTGGGACCTGTACAGCCACAGCATACACGCCCAGTCTTTCCAGAGGCTAGCTCTCAGTAGAAGGCAGGCCAGTGAGAAAGAGCCAAGACATGCCCACAAATGATATTAAAACGAAATGAGCACATAAGCCACAGAGGCCAGACCACAGGGATGGCAGGAAGGCTCCAGGCCCTGGCCCTCAAAGGCTGGCTCCTGTGGGTCTGGAGGCTTCATGTGATGAGAGCTACAGAGGGACCAGCACCAAAAGATCCAGACTTTGGTAGTCTTGTGCACAGCTCCAATTAGGCAGACAGAGGCCACAGCAAAAAAACAAGGGCCCCGGGAGGCAGGAGGATGAAACTCTGACCACATGAGCATGAGCCCTGCAAAACCTAAATGAGAGTCAATCATTTTCCCATTGGGGAGTCATCAATTCACTCCAGTATTGACAGCCAAAGAATGTCATGGCCCGAGAGGAGTCACACCTCTGAATAACTCTCTGGGCATCATCTGGGATGGCCCCTAAGCAACAGCAAGCCATCCTTTGTAGGGGAGAAGGGTTATCCTCTGGGACCATCCTTTTAGGGGACACACAGACAGAATCCAGCCCAGCAGCCTTTGGGGTGACCATGCATGAGGCCTGAGAGGAAACTCTGGCCATTCAGCTGTATAACAAGCATTTACACGTGACGCATCTGCCTGTGACACATCTGCCTGCCCCAGCAAAGCTACTGCTTGAGAGTAGTACCCTGGACTAGGAGACAGATGAAGGGCGGGCCTGTCTGAACCTTGTGGCCGTTTCCCTATAGTAGATGTAGACACAGAAAAGACGGGGCTCAGATACTCAGACAGCAGAATAAAGAAAGACCTGGGCTTTGGTTCTTGAGTGGAAAGTGCTGTGCTTCAAGCCCCAAACAGATCTCATGGACAGGAATACCTGAAAGGGGGATGGCCAGGTGGGCTCCAACTACAGCATCCAATACACACACAATTACACAAAGACCCAGAATGAGGGTGACTTTCAAGCCCACCTCAGAACCAGAGCTCTGTCCTATGCACGTGCAAGGCAGGCGACAGGTGACTAGTGTAACAGAGGAGGAGACCAGCCAAGAACTCCGAGAGACCCTGCCAGGAGGGTAAGTGTCTGCTAGGAGAAAGGTAGGCCAGAAGTTAATGCTGACAGGATTTTCACAGGCAACAGGATGCTACCAGTCTGACTCCTTGACCCTACACATCCTTCTTATGCTAAGATTAGACAAGGGTCCCAAGCCCAGGACTCTAACCACCCGGTCAGGGTCCCAGCTTCAACCTCCAAGCAGCAGCCTAGCAGGCCCACAGAGACAGAAGTGAGATTCAGGAAGACTTCCCTACAAGCTGTAAAGTGCTGTCCTCACAGGAGAATTCCTGCTCCCACAACCAGAATTAAGATGTAGACCCTCTACACCGGGCGGTGGTGGCGCACGCCTTTAATCTCAGCACTTGGGAGGCAGAGGCAGGCAGATTTCTGAGTTCGAGGCCAGCCTGGTCTACACAGTGAGTTCCAGGACAGCCAAGGTACACAGAGAAACCATGTCTCGAAAAACCAAAAAAAAGATGTAGAGCCCCTCGGAGGATCCCAGCTCTCCCCCCTAAATCAGAACAGCGCCCACAGTGATGATCACGGCATCCCCCATCTGCCTTTCAGAGGGATCCCCTCACCTCAAAAGCTGTGTGTGTGTGTGTGTGTGTGTATACACACATAGTGGTTAATCAAGGGCTATGATTGCAGTTCCCTGTGGCCCCACACTGGCAACAACATGAAAGCGGTACCCACTGAAATCCCGAGTTTCGGGTATAACACGTGTGCCCCATGGCACTCAGTTTCCTTCTGAAGAAAAATGAAGAGTAAAGCCTTCCTATCCTGAGCACAGCGCCCCACAGGGTAGACAGCACTCCCAGAACAGCCTGAAGCCTCCTTGTGCGGCAAGACAAATCACACAGTAGATAAGATGCTACACAAAGCCACACAAAGCCCTGGCCGGGGACCCTGGGTTGCTCACCAGGCCCAGGCTAGGTTAAGTAAGCCTTAACAGGTAGGGCGGAGAAGCAGCTTATATCAAAACCCACACGCGGGAACTCAGAGGGGGACAGCAGTGTGTACGGGAGGAGGCCACAGACCTCCATTGATGCCCCCCAGCTCCACCAGTCACTACTGTGACCGCAGTTTCCTCCACTAGGGCTTCATCAACCAGTGGTCGGCCAGCCTGGGTCCTGAGCAACAGCACAAGGCAAAACACAGTCCCAGAGTGGGGAGGCAGCTTGGCTCCAGTATCAGCTTACTTCCTGAAGGGCCTCGGGAGCGCATCCTAAGGGCCCTCTCTGGGATTGTCAAGGCTTTCTAAGATCTAGGGCTCAGCCAAGGCTGGCTGCCACTGGCAAACACTAAACACCACCCATGGTCAGTCACATCTCATACAGGCCCACAGATCTAGCTGGGCTGAAAGGCTGTTAACATCCCTACCACAGACAAGCCAGGGGACCTGGAGAGGTGCTCAGAACAGACACACCTGACTGGCATCCACCATATCTGACCTGACTCAGAGGAAGTCCAGGGTCTCATCCTAACCACACCACTGCTTAAAGGACGGTATTTGAACAGGCTGGGGATTACAGGCGCTTCCCAAGGACTCTGTAACCAAGGCTGAAGGTCAGAAGCAGCTTCCTGTGGAGACCCCCACACCCCTGCCTTGCACACTTCCAGGGACCATTGTTCCCTGGAACAATGCTCCTGTTCTTTATATGCCTGGCAAGACGGGCTGGAAAGCCCAGTAGACTCCTCTCCCACCAGTACTTGCCAGCCATGCTGCAGCCTGGGAAACCCAGAGGCTCAATAGTCATTACCTACATGGAAGGCCTAGGCCCAAGGGGCAGAGCCAGGGCAGGACATACACCCATAACAGACACTGCTAAGTATGGGACAAGAATGCCCACCCCCCAACTGCAGAATGGGGCTCATTCTCTCACCTTTTATGCTCTCTCTATATAGGCATGCCAATGCCCAAATGGCCAAAGTCCCACACCATGACAAGCCCTGCCCTGGGTGAAGTCCCCGACTTCCCCTTTTCTACTCCACCCAAACACAGACTGGCTCCAGCTGTGGGACATCTGCGGCTAGGAAAAGAAATTTACCCAACCCCCTCTGACATGCGGCAGGCCTCCTAGGGTGAGGTGCACCAATACACACTCTTGCAGACTACGGCACGGGGGCCCATGTTGAATTCGCCACGCTCCAAGCCTCAGCCCCAGCCCCAAATACTCCCAAGTTCCAGCTCTTCCCTGTCGAGGTACAGCCTGAAGATGGGTCACTTACCCGGAGGGGAGTCCCGGGCCCGCTGACCAACTTCCACGCCTGTCGTTTGAGCTCCACGAGCTTCGTGTGGCAGTGGCGGCACCATCCGCCCCCACCGGCCGAGTGGCCCTGCTCTGCGCTGGCCCCGGCGCCTTCCGGAGCAGGGCGGCTGCTGCATGGATCTTGGTCGAGCCCGGCGGGCAGCCTCTTGCGCGGGGATACTTCAAGCGGCGGGGCTTCTCGAGCTGGGCCGCACTCAGCCACCTGCGGGGGTTGGAGATGGGACAGTAAGCCCACGCCTTCGCGCGACACACGCGGCCGACTCCAGACCCAGTCGCTCACGCTCCTAAAGCCACGCTCGCACAAAAGTTAGGGCTCTGGATGCAACGCCAGAGGTTCCTGGCGAAGAAGCCCCAACCCGACGCTCCGGGCCCCGTCCCGCTCCGCTCCAAGCCCCACCCCTAGAGGGCGCCGTACACCCCGCTAGCATCCTCGTTGTCCTGGGCTCTGAACCCGGCACCCGCCGATCCCGGCCGCCCGCTCCTAGCAGGGCCTCGCGTACCGCGGGCGGCACCGCACACAAGGAGGCGCCGCGGCCGACCATGGCACGGACGCAGGAAGGGATACGTTGGCTCTCGGGGCGCAGTGGCTACGTGATCCGGCCCAGGGGCACCCCCATGGCCAGGCCTGCTGCTCTGAAGTTAGCAGAGCAGGCGAGTGGCGGAGAGCACGCCAAGGACGCGGCCGGCTTGCTCCGGGACAGGCTGGGCGGGGGCGGGGGCGGGCCAAGGCTTGTAGGGGGAGGGAAGGGGGCGGGACGCCAGAGCGCCGCCCCCACACTGAGCAGAACCAAGTGGGCGGGGTCCTGCTCCTCTTTGCGGCCCCGCCTACTGCTAGGACCCCAACCTGTTAGTTGAGTGCAGATGCGGGAGGGGCGCTGGGGGCTGCCGAGACACTAGTTACGCGCACGCATGCGCCTCTGTCACTCCTGAGCGAGGATGGAGTGGCCTCCTGGGAGGCACCCAACATTCTCATCACTTTGCGAGCGGGAAAACTGAAGCTTTTGCCCAAGGTCGCACAGCAAGGAAGTGAGTGTGGGGGATAGGGGTAATGAAAAGGGCTGGACCCCGGCCAACGGCTTCCCCAGAACACCCAGAGCACTTCGAGTGTATCTGGCCACGCTTTGGCTCCAACTGTCTCTCATGGGTGAAGAGTCTGCGTTTCAAAAAGTGCAGTGAGCGGCTACGAGCTGTCTCGAAGTGTTCTTGCAGCGGCTCCAGTGCCTAAAGTGGATGCCATGCTGAGCCGCCTGGGAAGTGGGAGGAAGCCACGCGGCTGGCCCTGGGGGTGTGCTGGACCTGTTGTCTGCTGGCCTGGCAGATGGGGAGTTAGCTCCGGAATTAATTGCCTGTTTGTCTCAGACCGGGAGGTCTCCCCCTTCCCCAGCGACCAGTTGCTCTCGTCCAAGTCAGACCCCAAATGTCACCACCATCTGAGGTCGCAGGGGACTCCGGTCCAAGGCTCTGGATCAGCCCGAAACCCCAGATTGGAGCTAGGCGGGCGCTGCGGCTGGGCTCCCCGTGACACAAGCGCCACCTGCCGTCCGTCGTAGGAACAGGGCTCGAGGGCGCATAGACCCGAACGCGTTCTGAGCGCAGAGCTTTCCGTTTGAGGCTGAGACTTAGGACAGCTGAGCCAGGGTGATTCAAGGAAAGACCCTGGCCGGACATCCCCAGAGCAGTCAGACCTTCGCACGTTATAGGGTCTGTCAAACGATCTCTCCTTTCCTTTCAACTCGCCTTTCCCCACCTCGACCCTGCTTACTTAGCCCTCCACTCCTATGCACTATTGGCCAAGAGTATGAAGATCCGGTTTTCCAGGTCATCTAAGACTTAAAAGACTCTGTAAACACGACAGGAAGTCATGAGTAAACTGGGAACGGGCTCCCCACTTTCTGCAACCCCTAAGCCTCCAAACCCTTCTCAGCCCTGCAAAGGAAGACCGGCAGGCGTCGGCCCACCCTGGGATCTGGGTAGCCTCAGGCACCACCCTCCCCAGTCCACCCCTGCAAGCACTACCAACAGCGTCACCCCGCCCCTCTACGGCACTGAAACAAACACCCCTGTCCCAGGAAGCTCACAGATTGTTATCAACCTACACACACACACACACACACACACACACTCCTCACACGCATACCCAGAAGCATCACCCGGAGCCCAGGCCCTGCGCTCACGGTGGACCACACCCGCAACTTCACTTCCCCGCACCAGCGCGGCTCTTCGGGAAGCAGACTCCACGTTCGAGTTCCCAGAGGACACAGAAGAGAGCCCCGCAAGACCCCGGGGTGCACCACGCAGCTGGACGGATCTCACAAACTCAGATCACCTCCCCTTATCCTTTTTCCTTGCCCATCCCTGCAAGGTGAGAAGCGGGATCTCTGCGCTACGCTCTCTTCCATGGAAGATCGCTGCTCAAGGCTCGGGTTCCAGCGCAGCCTCGACTAGAGAGGGGGAATCAAGCAGCACCAGCCCGGGAAAGTGCGAGCCTCCGTGCGAGATACAGGACTCCGCCCGGGACCTGCCGCGTATTCGCGGTGCTGCACAGCAAAGTCGCGGGACGGCGTCACCACTGTCATCCCGGCCCCGCGAGCTCTCACCTTGCCTCGCCGCCGCAGGAGGTGACTCGTGAAACCCAGGATGATGTCCGAGTCCAAGCAGAGCGACCCCATCTCCAGCAGGCTTGGAACCTTTCGGGGCGCGCCGCGGGGCGGCTCGGGGGACCCCGGCAGCGCCATGGAGGAGTGGACCTTGGGCAGCGGCCCCGAGCGTCTCCAGCCGCCGCCGTAACCACCCCGCCCGCGCGCTCCCTGGCCGCGCGCCCGCCGTCGCCGAGCCCCGCACGGCGCCCGCCGCCCACCAGGCCCCGAGTCCTCGGCGGCCGGCGCCCCCCAGCCCTGCGCTTGCTCCGCGCCGCGCACCCGCGCCGACAGCCCCGCCCGCCCGCGCCGACAGCGCCCCCTCAGCCCGGGCGGCGAGCCGGACACGCGGACCCGAGTTGTGGAAAGATGTGTAGAATAGAATGGGGACCAAGACCCCAAGTCTGCACCAATTCGCCTTCCGCGCCCCAAGACACCAGGACTTTTTGCGGTGGGCACTGGCACCAGGAAGGGACACCGCAACCAAGATGGGCTCCTGGAAACCTCTGCAGATGAGAAGCATCCTTCCAGTTTCACTCTATGCTGTCCTAGGCATCTTGGGGTCCAATCTCAAGAAAGAAAGGAAGGAAGACAGACAGACTGACCGGGGAGGCAGGTGACCCTGTGTTCCCTACACTGCAGGTGCTCCAAGGCACTTGGGCCTGGGGCAGTGTTTAGGAGCCCTTGCTCCCCACGTTTGCAGCGAGGCTTTGCTTGGACACAGACTCCAGCACTCTAAAGCCTTGGGCAGGGGGTGAGATCACAAGATCTGGGCGGAGGGCAGTCCAGTAGAGAAAGGGTTGCCTAAATAACCCTACCCCGCCCCCCAGGTCTTTAGAGGTAGAGGGTATCGGAAACAAGAAGCACAGGAAACTGAAACAGGATCTGGAAAGACAGCAGGTACGGGAAGGAAACATCTTTAGAGGTCAGGCTAGGCTACTGAGACTCCCTGTGCCTCCATACTGCAGTACAGAGAACCTTGGAATCTCTTCATTCTCGGCTCTTTCAGCGGGAGACCCTCCAGCTCCGGGGTCCCTGGTTTGACTCCCCCCTGTGGCCACTGGAGATCAGTGTCTCAGCCTGACTGGCCAGCAGCCCTGCGGTTCTGCTTCCAACAGGCTGGTCTAAACGCCTTGGGCAGGCCCGCAACGACAGACAGCTGCCCAGTGTCTGCCGAGGCTTCTAAACCGCAAAGAACAAGAGGTCTATGGACCCTTCTATTCCCATAGCCATCCACAGTGTGAGACCGAGATCAGGGCAAGCCTTTAAAGGGAACGGAGGCCCTCCTCCCAGATCCAGTTCGGGAGCTGAGGCTCCAATAAGACATCAGGCTTCCTTTCAGGGAAACCACTCCTGTCTTCATCCCCCACTCAGTTCCCTCCAAGCCCCTGAACCTTGGGAGGCGGCCGTCCACCACCTCTGTGGATTGATTAAAGTCATTGTAAGGATTTTTTAACATTTAATTTACCAGGTCGAGGCCTGGGCAGAGCTGTCCCCAGGGAAATCTAGGCCAAGGGAACTAAACAGAAAAAACCTCCTGCAATTGAGTGGTGCCTCCACAGGATTAATTGCCAGAGCCCGGCTTCCAATCAGACCACACACAAGATATTTCAGGAAGGCTGCAGTGGTCATGTTCCTGCAAAGAGCGGCGGGGCTCTGGACCTCACAACTTGCTGGTGGTTTCCCCTTCTCTGGAAGGCACTTTGACGTAACATAGTCCAATACCTCCACTCCCACCCTTCAGACCTTTAAGAGAAAAGGCACCTACTTACAGCAGGCCAATGTTGCTAGGCAGGCATCTAGACCAGCTCCCAGAATGGGCACTAGAAAATCGAGTCCCGACAGGGCATGCAACATGGCCAATCCTAGAAGCTCATCTCCGAGAACAGTGGATGAACCTCAGGTAGGAACAGGGGCTCTGTGGAATGATGACTTCGATGCTATACAGGGACAGCATAGCATTAGACAGTGTGGCCTTAGCTCTTTTCCTGGGGGACACCAGGAAATGGCCTTTGCTTCATTTAATGCCATGTGTATGTGGGTTTGTTTAGTTTGTCTTTCAGATTTGTTTGTTTTAAAGTTTTTGGGGTTCACTAGGTAGTCCTGCTGACCTGAAGCTTACCATGTAAACAAGGCTGGCCTTAAAATCAACAGAGCCTGCCTGCCTCTGCTTCCCAAGGGCCGAGGTTAAACATGTGCACCTCCATGTCCAGATAACTTTGTGGATTATTTTGATCACTAGTTTGAGTTAGTTAATAAAAATACTGGAAAAGATTAGGTGGTTCAGACTGGTAGCATTTAAGGGGTCTGAGTCCATGATCCCCAGAACAGCCTCAGCGTTCTGAGAGTGACAGGACAGGGGACGTCTGGCCCTCATTCCCAGGGCGCTTTCGACCCTCTCATTTCTGCATATCTGGTAGCTCATTGGGACAGTGGCATGTCTGTGGACATGCACCACCTATGTAACAATCTTCACTTCTTTTTCCTGACTCTGATGTAGAAAAGGTGCCTTTTACAGAAGGCCTCATTTACAGATGAAGAAGCTGGATTAAGAAACGAAGTCTTTCTCTGGTTGGACGGAGCGTGGGCCATCCGTAACGGGTCTCACTGCCTCCTGATCCCTTTGTCCCCAGGCCTCGTCTCAGGAAAGCAGCAGTGTGGTAAAGGGCTAACCTCTAACCTAAGAGTGTCCTGCAAAGGGGCACTCGTAAAGAAACAGGAGTGGCGGTGGTCAGCTCTGCAGTGGCCAGGGGCCTTGGGAGGACACTGAGCTAAGGATGTGTCAGAAAGACCACTGTGGGCAGACTACTTCTGTGGCATGCAGACCCTGCTGGTCACTGCTCCCACTCCTTCCTCGTCACTCAATTATCCCACCCTTTTGCCAGGGGTTCAGACCCACCACTTTGGACCGCAGCAGACACACGTCTTCAGCACCCTGGCCAGCGCCCACACCGCGACGGATGAATGAAGCAGCCTCTGCCTTCAGAATTTGCTCTGGAGTAACTCACCACAACTCACCTAACAGCTTGGACATCCCACCCCATCCAGGCCCCTGTCCCTAATGCCTCCTTCTTCCTAAGGCTACCGACCACAAACTAGTACCTCACACCTGTGTGTCCTAACTATTGTCACCCTCCATCCCTGCCCCCAATACCCTATTGGAGGTCATGCATCCACTGCATCCCTTTCTGTCTGTGCTAACACAGCGGGAGAGCATAGAGATGTCAGACGGGTCATCTCATACCCACTCTCTGCTTCCCATGATCCCCACAGCCTGGCACCCCTCTCTGAAAATGATCTATCAGACCCAGCCTCCTGGGCCTCCTCGTTGCCCCAGAGTAGGCTCTGCTCTGCTGCTGGAGCTGTGATGTTGGGAGCTCTTCCCACAGACAGCGCTGGCTCTTTTTTCTCCAGGTTGTCCTGGAATGATGCCTTGGCTAAATTTAGGCCTTCCTTGCCTGAAATACCCATCCATGACAGCTCCTCCCAACCCCCTCCCTGTGCTTCCGTCTGCCTCTTTATCATTTACCACAAGTTAAACTTTTCTCTTTCTGAATGTCAGTCACCTATCATAAAGTCAGCTCAGAATGGCAGGAAGTCTTGCGCTCTTTCCCAAGGCCCTTTCGTTTGCTGACAAAATTAAGAAATATTGGGATTCCCGGGTTCTGGCTTTGTGCCAGTCCCATGCCGGGCATGGCTGCAGTGCTAGACCCAGGAAGAAATAAATGTATGTGGTGCTAGATGTCCCTTACCCTCTCAACCAGTCCCCTGCACAGCTGTGAGGGAGAGCCTGGACCCTCCAGCCTCACCTGACAAGGCTGCTGGCCCTGGTAGAGATTTTCCCCTGGAAACTCCATCCAAAATTGCAACCCACAGACAGCCTTCAGGACCCTGAACCCGCCCTGCAGCTCTTCCTTCACCTCCTTCATCTTAGTTCCTCTTCATCCCCAGCCTCCAACACTGCAAGCCCAGGCCACCCAACACCACGCCGTTGTGCTGAAGGCCAGCAGATGGCGCCCCTTGGCCACAGTCCTTATGGCAGGAACCAAAGTGATCACTTGATCTCTCCTGTGTGGATAGAGAAACTGAGGACCTAAGGGAAGAAGCTGTTTTGTGTATCTGACAGAGTGAGATGCTTCAAGTCATGACCCCTCCCCCAAGGCTCCTGCCTCCAGCCCTGATACTCCCTGTGACCCTACACTCACCTAACAGGGCTTGGCACCCTCCACCCAAGACCTCTGACTTCCTTCTTGTGTCCTTCTCTACTCCAAATCTGGGTCTTTGAATGGGCAGTGTCCAGTGGAAAGGGACGCCTAGTGGTCAGAGTCCTCCTCGGCCCTCCAGGCACTGTGACTGAGAGTACAATCTGGAAGCCATTAGGAAACCCTAGCACAGATGTGTCACCCAAAGATCTCACCACTGCACCTACCATTCCCCACAGAGCCCTGCTGGGTGCCACACCTCAGGGCTCTACCTCTTATGGCTGGGTGTGAAGGCAGCCTTGGAACTGTAACTTTGAGTATCGGTGTGTGTGGTATCAGTGCTCCAGAGGGTGGTGGCAGCCTGGGCTGGTGGTTGGGTGCGTGAAGGTGTCCTGGGGGTTCAGGCAGCTCCGCTCACCACAGCAAGGATAATCGTACCCATGGGGGTTGTGATTCCCTGTGGCTCCCCAGTTGGTCCTGGAGGAAGCCATGATGCTGAACTCCATCAATGTAAGCACAGACACAAAACACAGAGCAAACATAATGCATCTGGCTAATAAATATACAATAGCGGGGGGGGGAAAGGGAGAGAGAGAGAGAAGTGGGGGGGGGGGAGAAGAGATCAAACATGAGGCTGGAGAGGTGGCTCCGCAGCTTAGAGCAGTTATTGCTCTTACAAAGGATCTGGGTTCAGTTCCCTGCGCCCACATGTTGGTTCACAACTATCGGTAACGCTAGTGCCAGGGCATCTGGAACCCTCTTCTGACCTGTGTGGGTATGTATGCAGTACACATACAGACATGCAGGCCAAACAGTCATTCACAAAAACGTAAATTAATTTTAATTAAAAAAATAATACCAAAGAGATTTCCCAAAAGATAAAGGAAGAATAATTGAAAAAGAAGGAAGAGAAGCTGGAGGGACAGCTCAATGGTTAGGGGCACTCACCGGCTGCTCTTCCAGAGGACCAGGGTCCAGGTCCTAGGATCCATACGGCAGCTCACACCTGCCTATAACTCCAGTTCCAGGAGATCCAGTGCCCTCTTCTAACCCCTGTGAACACCACACATGTGTGACACTGACACACACATAAAAGTTAAAAAGGAAGAGGACCTGCCATATTAGAACAGGAAGGAAACAGCTGATGAACAAGAAAATGCATATATGTATATATACACACACATACATACATACTATAAATATAGTATATTATATAACATATATACTATAAATATAGTATATTATATAATATATGATATAGTATATTACATACTATTATAAAATATATACTATATATTAATATATAGTATTAATATATTTTATTATATAATAAAATATATATTATATATTATATTCATGACACACACACACACACACACACACATATATGAATGAATGAGTGAGGAAGTATTCAACAAGAAACCTCAGGCAGAGGCAAGGCGTCCTCAGTGCTAGCACGCCAAGTGGAGAAGTCAGCATCTTGTATTTTTTAAAACAATGCTAAGATGAACTGAAGGTCCTATTGGGCTTGTGGGGAGGTGGGAGGAGCTCAGACATCACAGTTTGCAACATCGGCTGAAGGTGGAAGGAAAGAGCAGTTTCCAAAGCAGTGGGAAGCAGAGTCCACACCCGGTCAAACCATCAGCTGCATGTGGAGGTGGACAAAGATGAGATCAGAGGGCTTCCCTTCTTGAACTTCTTAGAAGATGAGCTCCTGTTTAACATACACCACCAAAGGGCCTGGACCAAGGAAAACTAAGTGTGGACTAAAGAGAACAGAACCCAAGAAAGAGGCAAAAGGACTTTCAAGCTGGTGGGGAACTGGTATTTCAGGGTTCACTATGCTAAAGTCCCTAAGGGTCCAGACTGAAGCAAGAATTCAGAGAACCCTGAGCGGGAGGCAGGGTAGAAGAATGGATGGCAGAAATGGTTGTGTAGTGTATTTGGACCCAATCAGAAGAAATTTAAGCTTCCAGGGCTCAACTGTGACTCCTCTTTCCGTAGCTCACAATATTAACATCTTCTGAATGTCAATTCAGTGAAACTTTGTGACCAAGCTACAGGATGCAATGGAGCTACAGTGTGCAACACTGGGGAGGAAAGTGTGCAGGGAAACAAAGTGGTATGAAGCAGAGAGGGGAGAACAAAGGGAAGGGTTGCCCAGGCCACCCAGGGCTGGACTTGGAGAGGGAGACAGAGCAAGGGGATGGGAAGTTTCTGCTTTCCTTAAGTCTTGAAACAATTTGCTTACATGAGTGCGTGAGTTCAAGCGTGTGTGTGAACAATGCATGAATGAGTGCCATGGTGCATGTGTAGAGGTGACAGGTGTGCATATGTGTGTGCATATGTGTGTGCATGCATATGCCTGTGTGTGTGCATGTCTGAACAGTGCATGTGTGAGTTGCCTTGGTGCACATGTAGAGGAGACAGAACTTTCATGTTGCTTCTTTCCTTCCACAGTGTTTGAGACACTCTTTCTCTTTTTGCTGCTATATACTCTGGGCTAGCTGGCCCACGGACTTCCAAGTGATTCTCTGGACTCTACCTCCCATTCATGGTAGGAGCACTAGCATACAGATGTGCTCCACGGCATCTGGCCTTTCACATGAGCTCTGGAGATCTAAATTCAAGCTGTCTGAACTACTGAGCCCTCGCCTCAGACCCCACCTTATTTTTTGAAGATTTATGTTTATGCTGATTATATGTTTTCCTATGTGTGGATGTGTGCACATGAGTGCATGCCAGAAGAAGCCAGAAGCAGATGTCAGAGCCTTAAAGCTGAAGTTATAGGTGATTGTGAGTTGCTGGGTATGGGTGTGTGGAACCAAACCCTGTTCCCTTGTAAGAGCAGAGCATGCTCTTAACAACTGACTCATCTTCTCAGCCCCAGCCCTACCTTATGTTTTTGAGACAGAGTTTCTCACTGAACCTGGCGTTCAGCCATTGGCTAAACTAGCTGGCCAATGAGCTCCAAGGATCTTCCTGTTTGTCTCCTCCCCACCACCAGGGTTATAAATACAAGCCATCACATCCAGCTTTTTATGGAGGCACTGAGAATCTGGAGTCAGGTGTGCTGCTCATGTGGCACGTACTTTACTCTCTGAGCCATCTCCCGGCCTCCTAAGCCCATCAATTTGACTTTTAAAATCATATCCTTGTTTAAATCCTTTTTGAAAAAAAGTATCTGTTCAATTTCAATATGCAGATCAAAGATACAGTGTATTTCTGTGTCACTGTGACATCTCAGTGGAATTACAAAGAAAAGAAACACAAGATATCACTGTATGTGGTTTGAGACCAAAGCAGTTCTCAAAGGAAACTCCTCATATGTGAACATTAGAGAGGTGGAGAGAACAAAGACCAAATAAGATAGACTTCGCCAATTACTTGCCAGTGTAACCTAGGCTCGCTGTAGCCCTGACCTATGCATTGGGGTATCTGCCCAAGGCACTGTGCATTCACAAGGGGAAAGGATTTGGGTGAATATCTTCCAGAGCTAAGGGAAGGCTAGCAAAAGGAAGGGTTGGAGTTGTGTGAGAACTTCCTCAGGACTGCCAGCCGTTACACGGTTCACCTGCATTGGTTCTCCTACACTGGCTCAGCCTCTTGGGCATTCGCTGGGCAGCCACTGCTATAGGCTGCTTTCTTGTGTGTTAAACTTGTGCTGCCTCAACTTTAGGGAAACTGTGTGCATGTAGCTACTGCGAGCATGTCAGATGGACTCCTGAATCCTGGTTGTCGAGGAGACGGGGGAGTACAGCCTGCCCCCAAGCCAGCTGGCACACCTGAGCCTGGGAGAAAGCAACACAGCCCCGGAGCCCATGGAGAGCAGCTCAAAGTGAGTGCCCTCTGCGTACATTTGCAATCTTGGCATACCCCAAAGGAGGACAAAATATCCCTAGGAGAGAACAGCCCAAAGATTGAAGTAGGCATTTGTGTTCTTGGTGTCCAAGGAGGACTTTCACTGTGGGCAAAACAGAATAGCAGGAACACAGTTTAGCCTTCAAAGAAAAAAAAACAGCTCAAAACTGACTGGTCAGAGTACGTGGCATTGGCTAAGAAGCACAAAAAGAGAGTGATCCTGGAAGGATTGGGGGCTAAGGAGGTAAATCACCATCATACATACCCAACTTCTTGCCTAAAGAGTTATGGGCCTCAACTCCCGAAAGGAAAGCCCAAGAGGCGGGGGTACACAGCTGTGCATAGAGGCAACATGTGTCAGAGAACAGCACAGAATGCAAGCTCCTGGTTCATGGGGGCCGAACCAAGCTGGCCACACACTCTTCTGAGTATAGGTCTGCAGAGAGCAGGACCACAGTTAGCTACCAGGGCTCAGCACAGTCTCTTGGAAGGACTCCAGGAAAGCTGTCCACCTGGAGCAGACTCCAATACCTACGTTCACGAAGGATATGCTTGCAGGACCCAAACTGTGTGACCCGAGTGCCACCACTGGGAAATGTAGAGGCAGAAGATGGGTATGGGCTGGCTGAAGGCACAGCTCAGGGAGGGCATGAGCAACCACATGGTAAAGGGGGGGAGGGGGAGAAAAGAATAAAAGAAGAGGCACCTTATACAGCGGGTTATTATTCATTAGCAAGGCAGATGGTGTGACAACACCTGTATTCCCAGGACTCCGGAGGCTGACTTAGGAAGATCTCTGTTCCAGGCCAGCCTGGGCTACTTAGTGAAACAAGTTTCAAAATGAAACAAACCCCAAAACAGGGCTGGTGAGATGGCTCAATGGATAAAAATGTTTGCCGCCAAGTCTAACAATGTGAATTCAGTCCCCAAGCCCTACATGAAGGCAAGCACCAACTCCCGCAGGTTGTCCTCTGACCTCCATATACCCACCCCTACCCCATGTATATATATATACATCCAGACATAAACATGTAAATCAGTCCGGGCAGTGGTGGCGCACGCCTTTAATCCCAGCACTTGGGAGGCAGAGGCAGGTGGATTTCTGAGTTTGAGGCCAGCCTGGTCTACACAAGTAAATCAGCCGGCAGTGGTGGCTCACGCCTTTAATCCCAGCACTTGGGAGGCAGAGGCAGGCAGATTTCTGAGTTCGAGGCCAGCCTGGTCTACAGAGTGAGTTCCAGGACAGCCAGGGCTATACAGAGAAACCCTGTCTCAAAACAAACAAACAAAAAAACAAAACAAAAAACAAATTAAGTTTAATATTTTAAAATTATTATCTACCACAGTCAAAATCATGAGGGAATTCCTCTCAACCCCCTAAAGATATAATTGGTCCTTCCTGTCCCCTCCTTTCATCTCCAACACCCCTGAAATTTTAAGGAGGTTTTAAGCTGCCAATTCGGCTGGAGAGATGCCTCAGCAGTTAAGAGCACTGGCTTCTCTTCTCCAGTCCCGGTTCCCAGCATCTACACGACCATACTTCAACAACTGTCTGTAACTCCAGTTCCAAGACAGAAAGGGACCCAAGGACATCTAACACCCTTCTCTGGCCTCTGTGGGTCCTGTCCACGGTCCACAGACTACAAGCAAGAAAAAGGCATACACATAAAATAAAAATAAATGAATCTCAAAAACATTTTAACTTCAATTTCTAAATGTTGTTAAATAGAGGACTATCCAAGGTTTCCCATTTTTGTTTTCCTAATGTGTGTGTGTCCCCTACATCCTATATATGAATATATACATTTTCAAAAACAAAGTCTCAGTAAGTAGCTCTGGTTGGTCTGGAGCTCCCTGAATGAAACTGGCTGGCTCTAACTGCTGTATCCTCCTGCTTTGCCTCCTGGGTGCCTGGGTTAGAGTTATCATGCCACATCTGGCTCAATGGCTTATTTTATATGAACATTTCACATTTGTGTTCTCTATCTCTCTCTCTTCATCGGTCGGGTAAAGGATTATTCCTCTTTGTTATTTTTTATTTATGTGATGTTTAATGTTTGCATGAGTGAACACCTTCAGAGTACCTTGTGCACTCACTCAGACCAGGCCTCCTGCAGGTTACCGACTTGGCTTGGAGGTTGAGGGGCCAGCTGTGTCATGGGCTCCTCTAGGACAGGAGACTCAGGACATCTCCAAAGCTCAGCAGCACAGGGGCCTGCCCCCTCTTGCAATCATCTCTCCCTGCTGAGGCCTGTTGCTCGATACTGTTCTCAGCCTGGGGCAGTCACCCGGAACCGGCCATCCTGGTTCAGGAGCCCGGGCCTCTGCTCTTCATTAGCCCTCCAGGTGAGTCAGCTCCCCAAGCCTGAGAACCCAGCTAGCATACTGGCTTAGCAGCTTTAATGGAGACCAGAATAACACCAACTTTATAAACACAGGTGTGCTTCTCTGTGAGAAAGCCAGGGAGGAGGAGAGTGGGCTGAGTGGCTAGGGTAGGATAAACAACAACCTTCCCAGTTGATCAGAACAGAGAAGTTCCCAAATCATAGGACTTTCAGTGCTAAACCAGGAAATCCAGGCAAACCTGTAAGAGTCAGTCATTCTCCTGGGGAGGCTGCGTTGTCCAGTACTATCCTAGATCCACCCGGGAGAAAGCAGGAGGCAAGGACCCTGCAGCTACCTCTGTTTACACCCCCTGTAGGACTGGAGGGAGCTTCACATCCACGCTGAAGTCCAGGGATAGACAAGAAAAGCAGATATGTGAGCAGCCTGCTAACACATCCTCGAGACCCATCACCGAGGGCAAAGGATCCTGGGAACTCTTGAGAGGCTCTGAGTGCAAAGACTGGGGCACCAGGAATGTACAGGAATGTATGTATGGTCCTTGCAGAGTAGGCTGCGTTGCCTAGTAGCCTCAGCTCATGGCTACCCTGGGCCTTCCATAGATCCTCCGAAGTCCTGGCTGCAAGGTGGCTCTCCAGCGAGCCCAGCAAAGGTCTTTCCAACATGAAGCAATGCTTGCCCACAAAGCTGTAGCTGTACCATCTGTGCTTCCTTTAATGGCCTTTCTAGCCACCCCCATTCCTTTTTTGTGAGAATGTGGAAATTCCAGGGCATAAGGGCACTGACAATGTCTCCTGCTTGTAGGAGGCAGAGCTGGGTTTGGTCACACCTACACCCACACCTAGCCCTACCTAACCCAGGGCCAGAGGTGTGCTCAAGAGGAAGCGTATCTGGGACAGGGAGGAGGAGAGATGAGACACCTTTCTTTCCAGCCCTTCATTCAGAACCAGGTCCCCAAGACTAGCTTATCGTCTCCAACGTGGAATGGCCAGAAGCCAACTGGAATCTCAATGAAGGAGCAGGAAACAGACGGCAGAAGTTGGATTCTCAGCCCCTGAAACCTAAGCCCACTCCCAACTCTGGGACTGCAGCTCAGACTCCAGAGGGTATCTGGCTCAGCTAGCTTTGCTCAGGACAATCAGAAGCAGTCATAAGGAGGCCTCCTCTCCAGCCAGGAAAAACCTGGCAGACAGCGGAGGCAGGCCCTGGGGCTGGAGCAGTCCCTCCCCAGGTGGCTTCATGGTTTTTCTCCTCTGGTGATTAGGATGCCAGGATAGGCCTCACAAACAGGCCTCGATGAAAAAAGCCTCAAGGACACAGGGACACTTTGGAATATGTTTATTTTTTTTAATCAACCTACAATACACATATTTAAACCAAGTTACATGATTCAGAACTACAGTCCACACAAATGGCCCTGACTGAGCGGCCAAGGGTGGTACAACTCCTTCAGCAAGGACATGGTATAAAAAGAAACTCTTCCAAGGGCAGGCGGCACCAGGGATGCACTCTGGTACCTGCTCTCAAGCAGCCCGAGGTGTCCCTACAGTGGCACTTCCTGAGCAACAGATAAGATGCTGACCCAAAGTAGATGCTAAGGGGTCGGGTCGGGGAGTGGGGACACACCAGCGGACCCGATTCCCTCCCAACTCAGGCTGTCTCCTGTACTTGCCTGGCGCTGCTCACACCGCAGCAAAGGAAGAGTACCTCTCCAATGTGCAGTCGGGACACACGGACTCATCCATCGGGGAAAAGCTCTGACCAGCCTCAAATCCAGCCTAGGCTGCCCAGTGGCTACCATTTTGGGCTAAGAAAGCTGGGATAGGAGGAGGCCCCCTTTTCCCGGTGTTGCTAGGTTGTCAGTTAAAGGGTCCAGGAAATCCATATTCTTTCCACACAACCCCATCGGACAGGCCCTGATCGCCTGGAAGTGGAAATGTCAAGTCAAGCACACTTTGCTCAGAGCCACTTAAGGTTTCCCTCAGACCTTCTCCCACGGGTGCACTCCCACCTAACAGCAGAGCCTAAGCCCCGGAAGGTCACCCTTGTCGGACTCCGCATCAGGACTGGGCCTGTCCCCACCACTTTTCACATTTCTTCTCCAGCTCATGTCTGGCCCTGGAAATCATCCATTCATACAGCATACACTCACAGGACTCCTACCCAAGCCTGGAAAAGGGAAAGCTCCTGCAGTCGAATTCTCAGCTCAGCACCAAGACTACTGAGGGCTTGGTTGGCAGCCTTTAGTCCCAGTCGCTGCTCCCGCCCTGGAGCAAAGAACGCCCCTTGACCCGGAGGCCTGCGGCGGGCTCCTGCCAGAGATTCAGTGGCTATGGACAAGGGTGGATCGGGAGAGAAGGAAGCGCCTCTTGCCAGCGCACGTGTCAGCCGTGTGGGCGAAAGAGCAGGCTGCGGCGCTGGGTCCAGGGCCAGCGTGCGTCCCGGGTCGTCGCTCTACACTCCTGCCAGGCTCGGGATCGCACGGGTCTCCGCAATCGGGGTGCCCCCTCCACCCTTCCCAAGCCACCTTGGCCTTCGGGGCCGCCCCGTCGCTGCTGTCGTCGCCGCCGTGCGCGCCGGGTCTAGTGGTCCTAAACATTTCACAATTGCGCTACAGAACTGTTGAACTGTTAAGAACCACTGGACCAGGCGCGCCTGCACACAGAAGCTCTGCGCGGTCCGGAGCTCCGGGGGCCATGGCTCAGCGCCCTCCTGCGACCCGGCCCGCGTGGCCCGGCTGCACTCCGTGCGGCGGCGGCCGGCGGCGTCCCTGCGCCTTTTATGCCGCACGGCCGGCCGGCTCGGCGCCGGAACGCGCCAGTCGCGCTGGCCGGACCGGTTTTTCCAGGCCCGCGGGTCGCGCGGCGGGTCGGCCCGAGGCCCCGGGAGCTGCTCCGCGTGCCCGCGCGGGGGTGGCCCTGAGTCACGGCCGCACCCGGCGCCCAGTTTGGTGCACCTGGCCCGGGTCGGCGCGGGGGCCGCGCCCGCTGGAAGCACGAGTGCCCGGCTTTGCAAAGCTCGCCAAAGGGCCACGCCGGCGGGGCACGCACCGAACCCCACGGGCGGCGCGGGGGCGGGATCGGACACGCCCGCACCGCGGACTCGCTTCAAAGAGAACTCCGTGGGAGGGGAAGGAGGGAACAAAGAGAAAGTGAAACTGGGTGGGGGGGCTGCAGCGAGTTTCTGCTTCCCAGACCTGGGCCTCTCGGGCGGTCGGAGGGGGCGGGGCGAGCCCAGTCCTCAGGGACCTTGCCCCAAGTCCAAAGGGCCTCGTGTGCTCCGCACCTGCAGGCGCCCTACCCTGTTAGTCACTGAGCCCATAAGGGTTCCCTTCCAGGGCAGCCTGCTGTAAGGACAGTATTAAAGGAAAAGGAAAGCGGCTGGAGTCACTCTCAAGTTCTGCGGGAAGGATTCCGAGAGTTCCCGCAGAACTTGAGCCCCTGAGGACCAGCAGAAGGCTGTTACAATTCATTCAAGTCCAGGCCAGCCGCCCCAAGGAACACCAGTGTCTGTCTGCCTGCCTTGCCGGGCGGGCAGCCACACACTGGGCCGAGGCAGGAGGGAGCCACTATGCTCTAAGGAACTCTCTAGCCTTTTCACCGATGGCGCTGTCAAGTTTAAGGTCTGCATTCAGCTTGCAGGGTGAAATAGTGAAGGTTTTTGTGTTTTGTTTTGCAGTTGGGTCTGTGGCCTCAGAAAGAAGCTGTGCCTTCTCGGAGGTTTCCACAGCCCCCCCCCTTTTTTTTTTTTCCGTGTAAGTCTGATTGAATGTGGAGTCAGAGGGGCTGGCATGGAGGACTGGGGAATGTCCACAAAGAGGCACACACTACTTAGACTGGAAGTCATTTCCTATCTCAGTGAGAAACCCTGAAGAGCAAGACAGGAAAAAAAAAAAAACCAACCAACCAACAAAACCCCAGCAAACGTGGGCACTGTGCCTCAGAGAGAACTTTTGGGGTGCCCCGATGGTTCTCTTGCAACAGGAAATACAACCAGAAGGGTAACCTTGCAAGAGATCACTTGTGGATGAGGAGGTGGGTGGGGGTGGCCTGGAGATCTGATTATAGAATTGAAAACTCTGGGAAAACACGGAGGGTGTGACGAAAGGGAGATGTTCCCGAGAGATAGCCCTGGCACGGAGGAGCTGAAGTCTCCCCAGAGGGAAATTACCAGTGTGCAAAACAGCAATGAGCCTTGCCTGCTGGGGGGGGGCAGGGCTCGGCCCTCCTCCCCTGTGAAGAGGGCCATAGGGTTCCCTAGCTTATCTAAACAGGAGTCTGGTCTGAGGGCCCCCTGAATCACCTAAGCTCTGCATGTGCCAACAGGGGCCCCCAGTGTTCCTGTAGCAGCCAGTAGATGGAAGGATGTCCCAGTGCCCTTCTTAAGAGCCTGAAAAGAACATGTGTCAAGTGTCACATCATGGATCATGCTATCTTACCTGTCTAAGCAACTTAACTGTGACTCTCAGAGGAACTTACTAATGCGGCACCTGCCTTCCTCCCAAGCCTTCTGGACAGTCCTTTGAGGCCAGTCCAGCATCTGTGTGGTGTGAGGTTGCATCCCATCATCCTTGAGGAGCCTGAGAACCGGCCTGGCTGCCAACCCTTGTAGGAGTCCCTCTTACTGATGCCTCCTTGACCCTCCTTGCTCATATCTGCAGAGCCTGTATGGCCATCTGGGGAAACAGGGTTAGGCTTCCAAAACTGGCAGGCGGAGAGTGGGGGAGCCACCTCGGCTTGCACAATCTACTGAGTTCGGTACATCCCAAGCAATGACTCTGCCAGTCCCTTGGGAGGAGAGTGGGAGCCTGCGACAGGCAGACACCGGGCTGAGCTCGCCCCCACAGTCCTCAGGCATATATATGTCCGACACTTTCACCACCCTGCCCTGGACCCTAGAAGTCTCAGCCCACGGGTAAAATCAGGCCCTGTGGACCCTCGTGCCCTGCGGTGCCTCTCCACCCACTCATCAGGGATTCACTGAGGTGTGGGGCAAAGGCTTCTGGGCCCCGCTGTCCTCAGGTGGTGTTACCAGGTTGTGCAAGGTGTGAGCACACCCGTCTGGGTGAGGAGCTGGGAGGCAGCCAGGGCAGCCTCTGCTGGGGCCTGGGAAACAGGCTGGGGAGCCTGAGGTGCGGGGAGGGGAGCCTCAGCCTGGCTCACCCAAATGGCAAGGGCTAGCTCTTGGGGTCGAATTTGCCCACCATCCTCAGGATGTAAATTCTCATGGGGCCTGGGTGCTTTCAAGCCCTGTCTAGGAGCCCAAAGGACAGATGAGTAGCCCATGCAGGCCCAGGGAAGAGGGCAGCTCCTTGCTCCTAGCAAGAAAGGCCAAAGGCTGTATGTGGCAGAGTAGGTGTCAGTGTCTCACACCTGAGGAATGTCTGGAGAGGGTCAGGCCCTTGTTAGATGTTTGGACTGAGGGCTGAGCAGATGCCTGCTTCCTAAAGTCCCAGGATGCCTCAGTCAACACCTGCAGCTGCCCACCTTCGTCAGGATACCCGCTTGCTCACCCTGGCAGGATCCTTGCCTTCCCTGCAAGCAGCCCAGGCCACAGAGGGTAACAGGTTGAGAACTGGAAGATGCACTATCCTCAACCCTCTTCCCCCACGCCTGAGGACTATTTGCCAGAACACCAGGGTTTCCTGCCACTCCTCTTCAGCCCCTGACTGCCTCAGAAAGGTGACTGAGCCCCAGAAGAGAAGAATCAGGATGCGGCCAGAAGCTGCCAGAGGGGATGGAGGTGGGGCAGGGCAGCTTGCTCAGGCCCTCCCCATGTCACCCTATCCTGCCATGCCAGGCCAGCGTCAGGATGATTGCTTCAGTGGACTACTGTCTGTTGTGGAGGCGGCTCTCTGCCCCACAGCCTGAGGCCTATCCCCACATGTGTACACAGTCACAGCCCACAGACCCATCCAGGCCAAGGAGCCACTGTCCCAGCAACTTTATTGACATTCTGCTCAACAAAGACCTCTGGATTGTCATGCCAACAGGCTGGGAAGTGATTTGGCAGAAGACACCTCAACTTAGGGAGGGTAAGTCCGATGCTGAGTCAGCTCCCTGAAGCTCTTCACCCACTATGATGACTAACATAGTAGCCAATCAGCTGGTATGTGCCCTAGGTCCCTGGGGGGCAGTAAGGAACAGCTCTGACTGCAGCAGGCCAGGGCCAAGGAGCACTTCCTGGGAACAAGATCTGCTGAGGTCATACAGGGGACACAGCCAGAGGTAGGGCTCCCCCTCCTCCACTCCAGGTGCCCCGTGTCCAGAGTTCAGGCAGTTCTAGGAGTTTGGGAATAACCCACCCAGTCTCAAAACTCTAGAGCAATGGGGATGGTTGTCAGCTGGGAGCAGGCCTAGGCCTTTCGAGTCACTCAGCTCAAGACTGGGTAAGGGTGGAGGTCTGAGATGGGCTTCTCCTACATGAAGCCCCAGCAGCCTCTATCTCTAGAAGACCGTCGTTCGTACTCTAGGGGTTCCCGAGAAGGGCTCTGGATGCCATGTGTCTCCCGTAGTCACTTCCTCCAGTTGTCTCCAGAATTGGCTCTGGGATACCAGGTGCCAGGATCCGGTTGCAAACCAGTGGGAGTTCATTGAGGAGCTATCAGCCCAGTCTAGGACCTAGTGGGGCTGGGGCTGGGCACTGACCCTGTCCTTAAAGCTCTGTAGCAGGGCCACCACATCTGCATCCCCAGCTGCTTCGGCCTGCAGGGGAGAGACACCTGTGGGGACTCCTGGGCTGCAGCACCCAGAAGCCCCAAAGCTCACTGATCAGTGAAGACGCCCCACCCTCACCCTGGGGACTGGCTGGGCACAGGAGTGGGGTGATCCTAAGGGAAGTTATTTCCCTAGGAGGATGGGCAGCTTCTGGTCCGGGATTTGGGAGGGTAGCTGAGGAGCTCCAGGCGGTCTGGAGAAGAGGGTACGGGAAGCAGCACTCACTACTTGCAGGGCACTGTGCCCATGATAATCCAGCCGATCCAGGTCAGCCCCAGCCTGCCACCATGCCCTCAGGCCTTCGATGTCCGCCCTTGATGCCAGCCTGGGAGTTGGGGGGGCGGGGAGGCATGGAGAAAAGCTGTCAGAATCTGCTGGGTCCCTCACCTGCCTACCTTCTGTATGTGTCTCTCCCAGTGCCTTGCGTACTCTTACAAAGACAGCCCTAAACAGCTGACCCAGCAGCACCCAGCCCTGGGGCAGGAGTCTAAGCTGCGGGCAGGCGGCCTGGAGTCTGGTTTCACCAATGGGGTGTGACTGTGACTCAGGTCAAGGGCATGAGCTCACACACTTCACACTATACACACACACACACACACACACACACACACACACACGTGCACCTATGAGTATGCACACACCCACCCCCTGCCAGTTTCATATTTCACAACACAGATTTTGTGACGTGTCTGGCCTGTCTCAAGACAGAAGGAAGTAATGACGGCCAGTGACTACAGAAGGGAACTTGGAGCTGAAGGGTCCAAGTTAACCCTGGACCCCAGTTGGGGAAGAAGTGTGGGGGTCACTTTTCCCTGTAGAGGAAGGTTGGAGTGGACAGCCTTGAACAATGTCTTCATCCTTCCACAGTCTGCATTTCTACTTTGAGAGCCAGGCCCCACGATGGGTAAACTGAGGCTAGAAGAGACTCTCAAGTGGCCCCGAGATTCCTTCCTGCTCAGGAAGCCATAGTCCCCAGGTGTATAATTTCTGAGGTGAATCATACTGGAAGCACCTCCAGCCAGTTCACCTACGCTGGTTCCCTACACCTCGGTCCAGCTAGCAGCTCAGGTTAGCCCAGCTTCTGTAAAGCAGAGTCCTTAGGGATGCCTGACTCTAGACCCCATTGCCTCTGCAAGCAACCCTTATCCGTCCATCTTGGGGGGAAGTCAGCAAACAGCACTTCTCCCCTGGGATACTGCAGACCAGTGTAGGGCCTGAGGCTGAGGCCGAGGACATAGACTGAGGGCATCCCAACAAGTCAGTCTGAAATCTTGTGACAATGTCCAGTACCCAGGATGAGCACTGCATGACAGCACCCAACCCCAGGTGCCACAGCCCAGATCTGCTCTTCTCTTTCCGTCTTTACTCCCCCTATCCCATGCCTACCAAGCCCACAGCACAGTCCACCCCTGCTGGATTGTTCTGTTGGGTACTCCTGTAATAGGTATGAGGGGGATATTTCTGTCAGCCAGGCCAGCGTAATGCCGCCTGGCTGTGGGCTCACCCTCCTCAGCGCCACCCAGGTGAACCTGGACCTCCTGGCAGCCCCGCTAACTTTCCTGGATCCTAAGGCCATCCCCCTTACATTCAGCTGCTTAGACATCACCTGCACAGCTCTGTCCCAACGTCCTCCAGCTCCTGGCGAGACAGGCGAGCCCCAGCGGCCCACAGTAGCTCAATGACGCTCTGATGCCTGCCATGAAAATGGGCTGATTGTCGGTGTGGCCTGGATCCTGCCCCATTCAGCTCTCAGGGGTCGGGGGAGGGGGCTGGGGGGCAGGAAGTACCCCCCCCCCAGATACCCACAGCTTAATCCCTGACAAGGACTGTCCCCTGACTCTTTGCCCAGGCTAGGGTGTCATCTCATCGCCTAAGGCCTCTATTCATCCAAGGTACCTTCATAGGATGTCCCAAGTCACAAGGCACTAATCTATGGCTCTTTATGCAAACTGCACACCCCAGGAGGCCTCCCTCCTCAGTTAGGAGTAGCATTCCAGACACATTCAGTCAGTCAGTCCCAATGTGTCACACAACCGAAGTGACCTCTGCCTGTTCAGACCCTGGATAGGCTCTGGGGAAACCAAGTCAGCTGTGTCCCAACTCCACCCTTGGATATAGGAGGGGAACGTGATTGGTGGGGTCTAGTGGGGCAGGAGCCATTTCCTGAGGCAATCTAGCTAAACCACACCTGGACCCTGGACGGGGAGCTGCCTGCTAGGGCAGAGCTGGGCCAAGGTAGAGCCTCCCAAACCTGTTTTGAAAAGAAGGCTTTGCCTCAGCACCCCTAACCCAGGGTGGGGGTGTCTCTGGGGAGGGACCAGGACTGGACACTACCATCTGATATCCCTGGACAACTCAAGCACCCCATTCCCTAACACCCCAGGGTCTGCGGGCTGCGTGCTACTGTGAGAAGCCCAGGGGAAGTTGCCCTGGTAGAGACGCCTCTCCCAGGCTGGCCTCTGCCCCTGCCACGATATGCTGAGCTGCCTCCACATGGACTGGCAGTAGAGGTCACAGGAGAGAAGCACCCAACTCCGTTGACATGCTCTCTGCACCTAATGCTGCTCTTGGCTCCAGCTTGGGGGCACCAGCTGGACCCACCGTGTGATCTCAGCCTTCCTGCTTCTGAGGCCACCTCCTCCATGAAGCCCTTCCAGATTGCCCCACAGAAATAGGCCTCCATGCACCTCCTTGTGCCCACTGCAGCACCCAGGCCCCTGGTACCTGCCCCTCACGGCCAGCAGTAGTGGGCTCTGGCCATCCTCATCGCGGGTGTCCACATCCACACCCCTCTGCAGCAGCATGGTGACCACGGCAGCATGCCCCCTCCGTGCAGCCAGATGCAGTGGGGTTTGACCACAATAGTCCTTCAGATTTAGGTCTCTGCCCTAGGATGACACAAGGGCACACAACCTCAAAACAGGGCTAGGACAAGTCAGGTGAGCCACCTAGGGGACTGGAAAGGATGAGAGTGAGGTTCTCAGGGCTACCCTCCCCCAACTTCCAGCAAAGTCCTTGGGCTAGTATGCAGGCCCACTGCCCAGTGTGGCTTAGTCAGAGGGTCACTGAGACCCTGGGGAGGTGTTCGGCCTCTGTGTGTGTGTGTATGTGTGTGTGCAGTGTCACGCCTGCTTAGCTGCTACCTGGCCCCTCGGTGGGAACTCACCAGCTCCACAAAGGCCTGCAGAGTGTCCAGGTCACCAGCATGAGCTGCAGCCAGGGCCAAGCCAGGCAACAGAACATCGTTCATGGCATCGGCCTCCTGATGGGAAGGGAATGGTGACATGGGCTACTGCCATGCTTTGAGGCACCGAGTATTCATGGGATAAGAACAGGCAGAGCTGGCAATTCCCTGTCTCTTCCCTACTCCACACGGTGGGGTAGGCAGTCTCACTGCAGGAGGAAAGCACCAGAACTGCCCCACTGAAGGGCTCTGGCAGGAACCCCCTTGCCCTGGAAACAAAGACCAGGCGACCACCCATTTTCCTCTATCTGCTGCCTATGCCAATGACCCCTGAGATCGGTTTCATTTTCTGCCTCCACTGCAGACAGGATGAGAGTCACAGATCATTCCTTGAGAGAGCATAGGAAATGGTATAGGACACCCAACCCGTCCCCACACACACAGAAGGGCCTTGGTGCGCAGGTATAGTAACATTCCTGGAAGAACTACCGTCCATCCCACTGCCCAGTTTCCCAGGGCTCTCCAAGGGCCCAGAAAGCCTTCAGAGTGCCACAATGTCCAGCATCCATCTGGCCTAATCACAGCTTCAGGCCAGCAGGGCCCTAGAGGGACAGGAACCTCATCACTCAGACGCCCTAATGACAGGCCACGCCCACAGCCAGCATGGAGTAACTAACCACCTGGCTCATAAGCTAACTCTGCAGGGGCCACTTGCTGGGCTCTTGGTCCTCGCCCCTGCTAGGGTCTGCACACTCAAATACTGAGGGCAGAGGGAAGCTTAGATCTTAGACCACATTCCAAGGTACAGTTGTGTGGCCTGGGACCCGCAGCTCAGAGTCCTGAAGCCCCAGTCAGTCCTGACTCTTCAGTACCCAGGACAGATGGCATTCTCACCTTGCTTAAGCTCCAGTTTGAGGCCCAAGCCAGCAGGACATGCCCTGACCACAGTATCCCCTGCTGGCTGTCCCCATCTCTTATATCTCCATACAACAGACAGGTCCCTTTCCTGACTCTTGCCTTGAGATCCCTCCAAATCCTCACCATCCAGCCCAGACCTTCTTCCTGGTCCTCCTCCTAGGCGGGAATGACAGTGAAGGAGATGGTAGGGTCTGCCATCCCCCGAGTGTGTTCGGACCCTGCCACCCCCACACAACCCAGCTGGTACCTGGCTGCCACTCATACTGAGAAGCCACGCTACCCTGCAGCCCAGCATGCCATCCTGCAAGCCATCTCTTGTAGGCAGCGTCATCTCCCCACGAAGATCGCTGGCCAGCAGCTAGAACAGAAGGATACAGAGGCTGCTGGGCTTAGCCAGCACGGGACCAGGGAGTCCAGACTAGTTGGGACGACCTGGATTCCAGGGCAGGGAGCCGGGCCTGCTGCGGGTCTGACACTCCACCTTTGTGACACTTTGCAAGGGCTTAGTGTGACCCACAATCCCCACAGTGCCCTCCCTCCCTACAAGCTCTGGGTTGTCTAAGACCTCGGCCAGGGCTTGACAGCCTACAGGCCTGGAGCACTGTGTCTGAGTCCCACTTGGGAAGCGGGAGGGAGGGCATGGTGTGAGGAGCAGTGAGGGAGGGGCACTGAACTGGTACTGAGAATAAAAGACTCCCCAGAGAAGGGTAAGGTGTGGTCTGGAAGAACTGGGACAGCACTGGTCCCCTCTTCCCTTCCACTTCCAGAACACAGACACAGATCCACCTTCTGGCCCTCTCAGGAGTCAGCAGGCATTTGTGTGCTCACAGGAGTGCTCCAAGTCCCAAGGGTACACCCACCTTCTTCCTGTCACTCAGGCTCAGCCCTGGTTGGCCCAGCACATAGGACAGTTTGGCCAGGGCAGCCTCTGATGTCATGTCGAAGCCTGAGACTATGCCAGCTCCTGCCATGGCCTGTGGGAGAGACAAGCAGGCCAGAAGGGGGATGGCCCAGGGACCTCCCAAGCAAAGGGGAAACAGGACCCAGATGCCCTCCCCTTTCCCCTGGTCGTCTTTGTACCCCTACCATGCCAGATGCATAGTCGGAAGTCACAGCCCCTGAAGGCAATGGGTACAGTTGACAATGATCAGGCCTTGTTCAGCCGCTACCCGAAGTTCCTGGAGTAGGTCTGGCTTGGTGGGCCCGTTCCCGGAGCCAAAGGTCTCCATGACCACACCCTTCAGTGGGGGCTGGAGGAAGGTCCGGACCTGGGCAGGGAGTACAGATTCAGGGAGCACCAGCTGGCAAGAGCAACAAAGCTTATCCTAGACTTCCCCACCGTCTGATATCCCTCTCAGGGTAACCTGGCTCTCTTCAACTGTGGGGAGAGCATGAGTCTCGTATTCCCCCAACCCCTCTAGTGTTAGCCTGGAGAAGCAGGGCTCCTGACACTTGGAGACTCTCAGAATAGGCCCTGCCCAGACTCCTCTAGGTAGGACAACTACATCAAGGACAGAAGACAGTTTTGTGTCCTACCAGCATGTCATGTAACAGGTAAGGGAGACACCACAGATATTACAAGAACAGCCAATTCAGAGAGGCTGAAGACAGGAAGCAGAAGAGGGCCAACAAGCACAAGAAAAGGCAGACAGAGATGCAACAGTGGGCAGGGCGGGAGGAGTCCTAACAGGCCAGCCTGAGCTACACTCTAGAGACCTGGCCAAAAAGAAAACAGGAACAGTAGAAAGCAGAGTCCTGGGGACACGCCCAGCCAGCCCCAGAGTGGAATCCTAAGGGTGGCACCAGATGTCCACACACATCCTCACGGGGCCACAAGCCCACACTCAGCTTAGGTGCTCAGCCTTGTACCTTCAAGCAGTCAAGACTTCAACCCTGGGAAGAGCAGATCCCAGCTAAGAAAGAAAGGCTGCCCAAATGGATAAGTTGTGGTTCTGTGCAGACCTTGCATGAACAAGGCCGAGGGTAGAGGGAAGTGAGACCAGAGTACCAGGGAGCCCTGGGAGGCATGAGGGCACGGGAGCCACGGAGAACACTGCAGGGCAGAAGGTTCTAACGTTTCCCTACCAGGGGGCAGGAATCCCGGGGTAGAGGCGCAGCAGGCCCACGTCAGGTTCCATGCTGCTGTGGACCACCAGATGGCTCTTCCCACTGGCCTTCCGTACCAGCTCGCGGTTGACTGAGGACAGAGAAAGGTCTCCATATGTGAAAGTTGTAGACCGCAGATGGCTGAGACCCCAGCCCTCCAGTCTTTCATATCTTCCCTCTTTCCCATCCTCCCCCAGGAATCAAATCCTTTCAGCCCGGTCTTCCTCAAACCAGTGGGTGCCACGCTCCACGGCAATCCCGTGGCCTGGGGGTGATGTCAGGAGAAAGATCGAAGGTCAAGCGGTAGCGATACCGTGAGATGGAAGGGGAGGGAAGACTCCTAGACAAGCCTGACTAAGCTGAAGAAAAGTGTGTGGGGTAGGGACTGGCCTGTGCCAAGGCCAGAACAGCAGTCTGCTAGTCCCAGAGGTATTCCAGTGGACCCTCTGATCAGACAGTCTAGCTTGTTGCCCTCTTGCTGAGTACTGAGGACCTTCTATGCCCACTGGCCATCATGTCAATTAGTTGATCTTCTCAACCGTACCTTTAAAGAAAGCAAGCCTCTATCTATGTTACCCTCTAATTCAGGGGGCCTAGTAGAGTCCATCAACCCTCCCACCCCCAGGCTGAGTAATGGCAGAATCCCAGGCCAAAAGAGGTTAAGAGAGGGATAGGAATTTGGGATCAGTATTCCTTCAACAGAGCCATGCTAGGGGACCTTCCAGAGGAATAATTGTCCAAAGGGTCAAAGGTCGATGTGAGTTCATAGCCAGGCACCAGCCACACGGGCAGGGACAGGCATGGCAAGTTATCAATTGAACTTCATGAATCCTGGGCACCCAGAAGCCTCCAGCCCAACAGAGGTGGGATGTTGGTGACTCCCCGGTACTAGATCCTCTAGTCCAGCCTAGGAAAGCTGAGTCGGGAGAGGGGAACGGCACCCTTGAGGTGCTACACACAGAGCCGGGACAAGACCACAGCTCCAGGTACCTCCTCCAAGACTGCCCACCCTTGCTGTGTCCTCCTGATCTTATGTCGTGTGAGGGGGTCATGAACTCAGGAGGTCTGCAGACAGAGCAGCCGCGTGTGATAATCAGCCTGACAATATTATGGACACACACGGAAGGGTGAGGGCTGGGGGTGGGGCAAGAGTGGGAGCAGGGCCTTCAAGCAGCCGAACTCTCCGTCCGACTGGCTACAGCATCCATCAGCTGATACAATGGCAGTGTGAGGGGCCCTTTAATTTAAGGACCTGCATCTCGGCTGGGCAGAAAGATAAGGCTGGATGGCCGGGTTGCTGCCATCAGAAGAATTATGGCTGGCGAGGGGGTGGGGGGTGCACAGAGACAAAGGACTGCCCCATGGCCAGCCACCCTCCTGATGAGCCAGGAAGTCTCTCCTTAGAATCTTTAAGTCCCCACAGGGACTCTGGGGACATAAAGGGAAAGGTAGCAGTAACTAGGCCAGCCTGTCACCTTTCCTTTCACAGTCCAGCTGTGTTCCAGGCTGAGAGATTAATCTCACCTGGTAGTCTAGTCTGCTCTTAGCCTTAGGGTCTGAGGTGGCCCTGCAGGTTCTGGGAGGCAGGTGGCTCCTAAGTACAGTACTGGGCGCTGAGTTCCACATGTCTGTGTGTCAAAGGTATGGCGTAAGACCCCAAGCTAGTGGACAAGACAACCGGGGGGGGGGTGCCTTAGCAGTGGGGTGCTCCTCCCTCAGTTCCTCTGCTCTAGAGACTGGGAGGCTTCCCTGCAGAGGCAGAGTGGAAGGGGAGAACTAGGATGGGGAGGAAAAGGGGGAGAGGCGGAGGTACTCAAGAATGAGCAGAGACAAGCCTAGCTGCCCCCAGGCACCGTATCCCTGCGCCAGCACAGAGCAGACCGAGCAGCTATGGTCTATATCCTTCCTATCTATCACCAAGGATGGTCCCCTGGACCCCCACCTCCCAGAGGGTAAATGAAGAGTTGGTGGCAGCCCTCAGGAGGCCTACATTACTGGTATCGTCAGGGCTTTGTCCTATGGAGAGCTGGCAAGAGGCTGGCACATGTATGCAGGAACCCCATACCTCCCACCTCCCAGGCCCTAGTAGACACACCCTAAGCAGAACCCAAGATTTCTCCACACGAGATGTCAGAACCGGCTGGGCAGCCTGCCGAAAGCAAGAAGGCGAGGTGCAGGTTCCCACACACCCACACAGCAGGATGGAGGATCAGGATATTGGGCTGGGACTGGGGGTGAGTCTCAGCTCTGGGCCAGAGAAGCTATCTGGGCTAGGCTGGGCTGGGCTTGGAAGCCAGGTGTCCCAGCGTGGCGAGGCTTTTAGAATCAGGGTGAAGGCCTCTCTGCCCACAGGACAATCTCCAACCCTGAGCCCAGATAAGGATTGACTCAGGCTTAGAGAGCTGAGCTGTAGAGCACTGTCCCCTCCCTGGGCCACTAGTGCCACCACCCAGCATGGGCTAATAGCTAGACCACCATAAGCCACCATCTAATGCAGGCTCTTCCAAGGCACTGCAGGTCCCAGCAATGCCGTGTCCCACCCACAGGACTTGCTGTGCCCAGGCAGACGCGTAGTGTGGGTGAGGGCTGCCTCCACCCTCCCAGAAGGATGGGATGCTGCCAATCACCCTGTCAGACAAGAAGGGCTGCTTTGGCTCTGGAGTACCAGTCCGACCTGAGCATGCGCACAGAAGCCCAATCTACTAGTGCAGGACCAGAGCCGGGGCCTGCATCTCAGTTATGGCAGGTCTGGGGCTGTGTTCAAGAACCTGGGACCAGTGGGCAGTGGGGGCACTTGCCCCAGGATCAGATGGCTGTTCAAGACTCCACTATACCTGGTTAGGACAGGCCAGGAAGGACCAGGAGACAGTTGCCCTGAGTTGAGAGAGGCAGAGGCCCTATATATAGAAGATATATATATATATCCAAAATTGGAAGCTATGGGTCATTAGAGTCAATGTCTGACTGGCATTGGAGTCCACTCTGCACTTAGGGTAAAGTGTGTCTAATCCCTATGGAAGCTTCAGGACCAGGGTCCTCTGGGACTCCTAAGAGCCATGTTAGATCACAAAAAGCTAGGTTCTAAGAAGACTTGATGTGTATGGCAGAGCCAAAGGTTGTCACCAAGAGGAACTTCTCAGCTGACGGTTGGGTGAGCCAGACTCCCAAGCTCTGAACCTGAGCTCACCATGGAGGTCCCCCACCTCCGCACAGCCCCAGGGCCCCAGAGAGAGATCTGTGCTCTCAGATCCCCTTACTTGTTACATCTGCGCCCACAGTGGCTAGAGGGGGCAGGTTAGGGGAGCAGAAGGCTGCAAACCTCCGAGCATCCACCTTGGTTGTCCGATTGCCCCGGAAGAGTTGATTCTGGAAGAATAGGCAGACCTGTAGAGGGCAAGACAGCAAGCAGCTCAGAGCCGGCTGGCCCCCTGACATCCACCAGCTCTCCCCAGCCCACACAGCATCCACATACTAAACCTTGAAGGTAACTGGCAGGCAGGGTCCCTCCCGGGTCACCTTCCTGCCAATACCACCAAGTGAAGACCAAGTCTCCTGGGGCCCAGGAAACCTGGCACTGAACACACGGAGGGCTGCAGGAAGCGCTGGCTTGGCTGTTCAGCCAGCACCTCTCCACTGGTGCTTGTACTACTGGTACGAGGAGCCAGGGACTCCAGAGACTCCTCTAGTGAGGTGAATGAGGTTGGGGGACCACCCTTGACCTGCCTGCTTCTCTTTCATAATTCCTAACCCTGACCTCGCCCATCTCCAGTGAATAGCTAAGGACAGCACAACTTCCAACCATGGCCTGTGAGGAACAGGCCTGTGTTGTCTTCCTATTCTGCCAGGTGAGACAAAGAGCCCATGAGGAAGGACACAACAGACTTCAAGCCTAAGATGGACACAGCCCATTTTCATGGACTACGCGTATGTAGATGACACAGTGTAGAATATCTACAACATAAAATCTGGGTGCTGACAGGGGTGTCGGCGTGGAGGGGGCGGGGCTTTCCTTTCTCTGCTTTGTCAACTCCAGGTTTTTCACAGTTGTGTTATTAGGGAGGGTAGGAACAGATGTTCCAACCTCTGGCCCGTGGGTCCCATGTGTGCCATAACCACAATCCTGGCATTCATTCCCCGCCCTCCACCCAGACCACACATGCAGCCAGGCCAGATACCTCAGGGATGACGTACTGGCCAGCCATGAGCAGAGCCCCCAGCAGGTTCTCACGGCCGTCGCTCCACAGTGCATGGATAGGTACCTGGAGACAGGGCAGAGAGGCGGCTGCTGTCGCCTGGGGAAGTCATGACATACCCAGATCCCCGCTCTAGGCAAACCGCTCATGCCCAGCCAGGCAGAGGAGAAGAGGATAGCTTGGGTTGAGGAGTAGGGTCTGGAGATACTTAGCCCACACCCAGGGCTGCCAACCACTTGCAAAGTCTGCACTGGGCTCCTTGACCTGTCCACTTGGCTGCCACAGAAGTTAAGTTACCAGTAGACACCCAGGTAAACTTTTGGCTCGCCAGTCCACAAAGCTGCAAAGTCTAGTTCCCTCACTACTCCAAGAGTTATGGGGGAGGTAGGGGGCCCAGGGTGGAACGTCCTTCCTGAGACCTGCAGAGCAGCCTGGCTTGTCAATCTACTGCCTAGGTATACCACAGTGTCAGGAGTGGCTGAACGGTGCCCAAGGGGACACAAACGGGCGGGATTGCTGTGGGGTATGGAGAAGCCAAGGTCTGCAGAGCATCTAGCTGGAGCATGTTCAGCTCAGAGCAGACAGTGCAGGGTCTCTGGAGGGTCACTGAGCCTCAGTTTCCCCCTGGGAATAATAAGGACTAGGGGTGATCTGTCGTGGATCTTCCCAGAGTAGGGCTACTGCGCTGTGTGGTTCTCTGGGAAACTGGAGAGACTGAGCCAAGGCAACTGAACCAGGACTCCCAACAGTAGTTGGCACTCTGAGACAAGGGTTTCCCACGGGGGACAGCTGAGCCACGACTCCCACCTGGTGCACGGCCCTCCAGGTTATGTTCAAAGGGAAGGACCCAAATGCTGGCTTCCTTGGCCTCTGGCCCATGGGGGATTCTGAAGGGTTTAGGTAGGCTTGGCTCCAATGGTCACCCATAGCTACAGAAAGCCCTTTCCTCAAATAGAGTTGTTTACCACAGCATTCCATTGGCTTTGGGCAAAGGTGTACTAGGTTAGGGCCAGAGGAGGCGATGTCATATGTAAGAGTTGCTAGGGATAGCACCGGAAGGAAGAGGAACAAGAGCAGGGTGGGGGAGCCTCCTGAGGAAGCTCTCTATGTGTATCTACCGTGCTAAGTCTTGGGTGGTGGCACTGCACAGCAGACATGAAGTCCAGCAGAAAGAAGAGGGGGAAATCTCTACACGGGAGAGCCGTAAGGGGGTAGGCTCTGAGTTCTCTTGAGACCTTAATGGGTAAGACCTCCAGGAGCCCGTGGGTCCCTCGCTTCAGGAATTGGTAGGAGCTAGCTCATCCAGAGAGTTCAGCAAGAGTGCAGTGGGCAGGCAGTGCCAACACCTAAAGTGTCTACACACGCTAACTGGCAGTACACAGCAGGGATGGTGCCAGGGACAGCTGCTAAGCAGGAAGCCCAGGGCTGGCCATGGCCTGGCTCTGTGGCCTCCAGAGGTCTCTGACTCTGAGAACATGTTACCTGGGCACCCGTGAGGACGACCGGTTTCTGCAGGTTTTCCAGCATGAAAGAGAGCGCTGAGGCGGCAAAGGCCATGGTGTCCGTGCCATGAATAACCACAAAGCCCTGGTACTGTGTGTAGTGTCTCTGTTGGAAGGAATGAGCTCAGGACAGGACAGGTCTCTCCACCACAGGCCTTTCTTTTCCTGAGAACATGGCAGCAACCAGGTGCCACTGTCTATGGTGGACACTCTCTAACCATCACTTCCTGGTGGCATGCTGGCCAAAGCTGTGGCTGCCAAGACAACAGTTCTGAGGGCTAAGAGGTTCCATGAAAGACCAGAGGAGCTAGGCAGTCTCATGGAGCAGTGTGCCCTCTGCTGGCCATATGTGGTACAGCTGCTTCGCTTCCCAGCTATGAAGAGCACCAGGCTCCGTGCCCAAAAAACCTTCATGAGATCCAGGTGTAGCTTACCCTGCTTCATGACAGAGTACCACCAATCAGACCTAGCCTGGAGACTAGTCAGACTAGTCTGTCAGTCACAAGTGAGGAAGACTTCCCTGAGAAACGCGGAGCCCAGATTACCCTATTCAGGACAGCTGGGGCTTCTTAAGGGAGACAGGTAAGCATAGCTATGGCTGCACCTGAAAGCTAGGTCTGGGATCATGGGAGAAAAGCTGAAGGGAGAGTTAGCTCCAGGGTAAAGCAGCTGCCCTCGATGCTACAACTACCAGTACAAGACACTGTGATGGAGGGTTTGGTGCCAAATCCACTGAGAAGCAACTCTAAGGTTGGGATGGGGGAAGGGAGGTCGGGTCCACAAAGCTACTCAGCCTCCACATATCCCACCACAGTACTAGTTGGAACAGGTCAACTGTATGAGCAACCAGCCTCTACTCGTATGACAGAAAGGGCATCAGACTGTGCAGTGAGTGGCCCAGGACCCAGCCCTTTCCAGGGGTTGCCATACAGGTTACTGTCATGTCTCACCTGGACAGAAACTCTATCATGAGCCCATAGTTACTCACTTGCCCAGTGTTTTGCTGGAGGCCATCCCTGCCCTCCAGTCCCGCCCACATTTAGCCCCTCCCACACCATAACCTCCCCCAGGATCCACCTGATGTCCATACCCACCTTCCAGCCCAACCCTGCTTTCTGGCCCCACCCACACCCCATAGCCCCGCCCATGGCCCTACCAGTCCCACACTCGGCCCTGCCCACACTCCCACCCTCTACCTCTATGGTTTGGGCAATCTGAACCCACTCAGTGATGGTCATGTCACTGGAGTCGAAGAGTGGCTGGCACTCCAGCACCGTGTAGATGATCCTCTGGTCAGGACTGGCCGGGCTGCAGGAGGCAGAACCCGTCTCCCATTCTGCCTTTCTCCTGATCCAAAGCCCCACCTCCAAAGCGGTCTCCAACTGGGGTGTGGGGCGAGGCTGTGGCATCCTGGGAGGGGTTGGGTGTGGAGGGGCTGTGGCTCCTGGGAGGGGTGGGTGTGGGCGGGGCTGTGGCATCCTGGGAGGGGTTGGGTTGGGCGGGGCTGTAGCATCCTGGGAGGGGCTAGGGTGTAGGCGGGGCTGTGGCTCTCTGAGAGGTAGTGTGTGGAAGGGGCTGTGCGGAGCAGGGGCTCCGTGTGGAAGGGGGTTGTGTGATTATTGTAAATGGACTCCCCCTCATTAGCCTCACATCATGAGTCCAAGCCCAGCCTCCCTTCCACTTCAAGTTCCAGGGACAGACTGCATCTCCAAGAGGTAGACAAGCTAACCTTAAGCAGTGTCCCTAGGCTAGCTCAGAGAGAGGTCATGTGGAGCAGAAATCCACCTCCCTCGGCTATGAAGGGTATAATGTAGCTAGGGCAGTGAGGATACACAAGATATGCTGAAGAGGGAGAGGCCACCTGGTCAGCCCAGCCTCTTCTGATAGGGACAGGGGCGTCCTTATGCTTGCTGAGAGCTTCCTTTACTCCTGCCCTTTCAAGCTCAGAGCTTAAGGGAGCAGAGGAGGAGAGTCGGACAATAAGCTGATCCCAGGCACAACATGGTGCACGCATCCTCCTCTGGTACAAGGCAAAGGCCAAAGTCCATGATCTCAAGGTGTCAGAGATGCTCATGAAAATGGCTCACACGGAGGTCCCAGGACACCAGGGGCTGCGTCCTCTGGTCCTGACAGGACCTGCCCACCCTTTCAACCCTAGGACAGCTGCACATTATCCCTGCCATGGGGCCCGGAAGAATATTCACTCACGGCAGCACCAGCGTGTCCTCGGGCAGGCTGTGGGCCTGGGCATACTCCTCGTCGTGGAACATATGAAGTGTCCTCAGGATGGCAGCCAGGCCTCTTCCAGGTACCAGCACTGGGGCAGAGTCCAAGTGGAGCGTGGGCTCCAGATCAGGGCCATAGCAAATGCTCACAGTCAAACACCCATCCTTCCTCCTGGGTGTCAGGCTCTGGACTAGGGCAGGGGCCAAGCTTCAGCTGGACCAGAGAAGACTCACAGATGTTACAGGCTGAGAGGGCTGGGCCACAGCTGCCCCTAACTTAGGTAGCAGTTTCATCTGGAAGCTTCGACATCCTCCTCTGGAGCTGACTCCTCAGAGGGTCCTAATCTTAAACCCAGACGATCCCAGAAGCTCCAAGCACCAATGTCTACCCTGTCCTGCCTCTGCCTGTATCAAATGTGTCTGTCCAACCCACCAAGAGGGGTCTGTAGGGCCGGGTCCAATCCAGGCTTTGAACCAATGACTGCTATGTACATTCACAGTCCTACCCCCACCCGTCCATGTGCACTGTCCACCCACTCCCATTTCTCATCTATTGGGTACTTGAAGGTCCAGCTTGGAGCAGTTCCTCTAGGAAGGCATCTCTGCTGCCAAGGTCATAATGCCCTTCTACAAGCTCCCAGAGAGTATGGACTGTGTACAGCTTCTCCAAGGTTCAGTTCAGGCACCCTATCCCCGTCCCCAAACAAGGCCCAGCACACAAGTGCCCCGACCCACCCTGTAGCATTAGTATCTGAGGACCCTGGATCTAAGGGAATGGGTCCTACTGTCTGGCAGAGGTTTCCAGAAAACAAGAGTGAGGTTCCAGCCATCGCTCTATGCTGCCCTCTGCTGGTTCTATGACCTTGGGCAGATTGGGTAACCTCCTCAGACACAGTCGCTGTTCCAATCCCTGTATGAGAACCTCTCCATATGCCTGGGCCCTGAGCATAGCAGTAGAGGCGCATGAGACCTCAGGAGGGGGCGGTAATGTGTCAGTCATGGGTGTCACCTGGTCACAGGACAGCCTCTGCTGGCTGGACTCTTTCCTGTCCTTCAACAGCCTGCTCCTTTCTCAGCACTGGACGGGCACACAGTGCCCGCTACCAAGCCCTGACTACAGGAATCAGTGTCACTTGCTGCAGGCCAAGGGACCTTTATCCACTGGACTCGTTCCCAACTGCCATCCCATGCCCCCTCTTCAATACCTGGCCCCCTCTGCCCCTCCTCGGTCACAGCTACAAAGTCCCTTTGCCGTGAGGCCCTGTGCTTATTGTGGGGACACAGACACCTCTAGGGACCTTGGGGAGGAGCCCTATCTCTGGCCTAGCAGGCTTTCCTTCCCCACTCCATACCACACCTGCCAGTAACTCACCCCAGAAAGTGCAGCTGGTGCTGAGGGGCACCAAGGTGAGGGAGGGCTCAGCCCTCAGCACCCCCTAAGCAGCTTGCAGACCTGCTGGTCCCAGAGGAGTAACAGCCTCAACTAAATTTGATGCCACCTCCCTCACTCTGACGATGATAGCCATGGAAGCATCCACCCTACCACCTGACCAGGAGCCTATCTTCCCCAAGGATGCTCTTGCCTACATCCTATTTCTTAGGCTGACTATAAGGAGGACACTTGAGCACTCTAACCAGCCCCAGGTCCCCTGCCAGCCCCTCCTCCCATAGTAACATCTCTCCCATCTCCCCTACTCGGCTATCCTCCAACTCGTCTGCTGCTGCTTGCCGGCCCTTCACTGCTACAGGGTAGCTCTCACTCCTGAGAACACGGTCACAAGTAAAACAGAGATCCGATGTGCTTCTATGCCCCGCCCTCAGGTGCAGGTCAGCAGCCTGCAGAATCTGGAGCTGACAAAGCTGTTCCCAGCACTGCCATGCCTCCAGCCTCACTAACCCACACCCGATCTCCAACACATCCCCGGCCTGGCATGGAGTCCCTAAGACTGTCTGCTGTCGCTGTCACTTATGGAAATGTATGGTGGACTGGGCTCAGAAAACAGAGGAACCCTGTATGTTTAGTCAGCCCCATGGGCCTCCAGAGACACTCTAGGGTGTTTCAACGCTGAATGGCTGGCAACCGCAGGACACTGAGACCTCCACGCTCATGTGAGTTCCCTTGACAGCAGATGGCACTGGAGCATCTGTAGATTCTCTGAGTGGCAGTTCACCTCCAGGGAAGGGGGGTGAACTTAGGCGAGGGACCTGTGGGCATGTTTGCATCAGGCAAGGGTCTTCTGTCTACAGCTGGACTATTAAGTTGGACCATGAGTAATGGCTCCTGGGGTAACCATGGGCTGGACTGAGTGGGTATAGACCCTGGGAGCCCCATCTTAAAGGGGGGCATCTGAGAAGCATTAAAACCAGCCGACAGAAACCTAAACTCTCCTATGCTTTTCTTTCTGGAAAGAAACTATAAAACTTGTTATCGCATGACAAGATCCTAGAAAAAAAAAAAAGTGTCACAGAAACAGCCAAGGAAGACAGGGCCTGAGCTGCCAGGAATGACCATTCTACTGGATTCCATTTAAATTAGAACTTGTGTGGTTTCTTTCAGTGTTCTAATACAGGCCTTCATTCCCAATTCTGATTTTATAAGCTGCATCCTTTTCCCATGGAGGAGAGACCCCCAAAGCGTATAACCCTGGGAAGCTGAGCCCCACCCTACCTGGGAACTCCTGATGGCCTGGGCAGTGGTCACACTGGGCACCTGACTAGACTGTAGGGCTGGTGCCAACTGTGACCACGGGGCAGGGAGCAGCCTTGGCTACCCTGTGCAGAAGCTTAGCTCCCCTGCGGTAGCTGTAAGGAATGAGTCCAAGGGCAGCAGGCAAGAGGTACCCTAGTTACACCGGAAGCCCTTGGGTACCCAGGTGTCACTGAGACAAGCGGGGGACCAGGCTTGAGGTCACTGGACACATTTTTTTGTTTTTTTTTTTTTTTTTTTCGAGACAGGGTTTCTCTGTGTAGTCCTGGCTGTCCTGGAACTCACTCTGTAGACCAGGCTGGCCTCGAACTCAGAAATCCGCCTGCCTCTGCCTCCCAAGTACTGGGATTAAAGGCGTGCGCCACCACCGCCCGGCACATGTTGTTTTTTTTTGACTTGTGACATTTCCATTAAACCCTGAAAGAGGTGTTAAAGAGGTGAGGCATGCTGTCACCTCTGTCCTCTCCTGCCTTGGCAGGGTTCGTCACACAGTGTTAGGCACTGTTTACCAGCAGGTACAAGAGCTGTTTCAACAGCGACAATCTAAACAGCTTCTCTGTAGGGGAAGCCACCACTCCCACTCACAAGGGGCCAGGACCCACATAAAGCAGGGCCAAGCTGGTTAATCATTCATGCCCATGGGGCCATCCAGGGCAGGCAGGGCCTACAGCCCACAGTTCAGCAACCCCACAGCAAGGCACACAGGGCTGCGATATGCCTGAGCCCCAGGTTCCAGGCTTAGGCATTACCCAATTTGCCTTGCTTTGGGTTCTGCCTCATTTCCAGAAACGCTTTCCCTTATAGCAAGCCAAGGCGCCAATGACATCTGTCTATGTGAAGAACCAGTGGCTTCAGCCGCCCATGAGGCAAGCCCAAGGCTCTAAGTCTTCGCACTGGCCGCTCATTCATGTGTGTAGATCCCCCTCGGGGTCATCAAAGGCCAGATCTCTTTTCTAGTTCTCCCTTGTCCCCTGAAAGCTAAGCCCAAGGCTCTCTAAAGATGCTCTAAAGAGGGAAAAGAGTCAGTAGCTACAGGCCATTGGGTTCAGTGAAGGCTGTGGCGGGTATCATCAAGGCCTGGGATGGGTTTCTGGAAACAGCTGATCTGGGGAACAGAGCCCTCAGCTTAGAACCGTCCTGTCCTGGCTGCTGCCTGTCCTCTACCAGGGGTCTGAAGCCTGGCATCACTCTGAGCTCCTTGAGTGAAGTGTCTGCCACCCTGAGGAAGGAACTTCTAAACCAGGGCAGATGCCTGCTGGTCCCTTAGCTTGGGCCATACCAGTTAGGTTCAACAGGTCTGAAGTCAGCCATGTGTCAAGTCGAGAGGGGAAGCGTCAAGAGGAGGGGCAAGGTCCCGGTACATAGGGCCAGTCCCTGTTCTAGGTGGTTCTGAAGCCTCCTCTCTAAGCTGTGTGCTGGGTTCCTCTCTCCTTCCCTCACACTGCAAGTCCTGATCTGGCTACACTTCCTCTTCAGTCAGGCAGCCACTCCTTCCAGGGGCCTGAGTTCTCCAAGGAGGCCCCTGAGGGTGGCCCCAGCACAACCCAACATCATACACCATACCCACCGGCAGTAACTGACCCTCTAGAGTTCAGCTCTTTAATGGCTGTCATTTGTCCATCATTCCAGTGAAGGTCAATCAAGCAAATTGGCCATAGCCTCACCTGCTAGTGGGGTGTCCTCAAGGGCATTCATCAGGGGATCTCAACCAGAGGCAGCAGAATGTGTAAGAGGACAGTCTTCCAAGACCCTGATCCTGGTGCCCAAGCTCCTTGAGCACACAGCTTGGCCTTTAGGAAAGCTAAAGGGTGTCTGCATGGAGAGAGCAGGCAAGCAGCTCGGCCTGAGGCTGTGCTAGTCCTCGCAAAAGGAACCTCACCTTAAGGGCTTTCACAGGCTAAGCATCCTTCCCAGCACCCCAGGCACAGAACAGAGCAGTCTTCCGAGGTCCCTGGGTCTCCTGGCTTCGGGGATACTTCAGGTCAGGAAGAGTTGCCATGCCCCTCACCCCTTCTAGGATCTGGGCTTCAGATTTCCAGCCACCAGAGCTCCCTACTGGAGGAGTAAGGGTCCTGTCTCTCCTTGCCAGAGGCAGCCCCAGAGTTCCCAGTGCCCCAGCCCTGAGGCTGTTCTGCTTAGGGCTTGGGGACACAGACTCACCTCCGCCTTCGCTCCGCATGCCGATGGTACCTCCAGTGTAGATGGCCAGCAGCCGCCGCTCAGGTCCGGTAGCACGCGCCATGGCTGGGACAGCGGACTCCTCAGTGGGGACAGAGCCAAAGGGAAAGCAAGACCGGGAAGCGGAGGGGCCTGCAGGGTGGGGCTTACTGGAACTCTGGGGCTCCTCTGGTTGGTGGGAACTGAAGATCCGAGGTAGGCTGGACCTCAGGGTGGAGGAGGAGTCACCTTCAAAGTAGAGAGCGGGACACTTGTAGAGAGCGGGACACTTGTAGAGAGCGGGACACTTGTAGAGAGCGGGACTCTTGTAAAGGGCAGGAAGGATGTCTGCTTGGGATGGGCTGAGATCGTAGGGGGAGGGGCCTCAAAGTGGGGCGGGTTTTCTGGGTTTGCCTTACCTCACTCAGAGGTCAGGGACCTCCAGAATGCCCAGTCAGGGCTACTCTCCAGTCCCGGTCTAGACCCTCTCTACAAACTCCTTGAGTTTCTGAGGGTCAGGACTCACTTGTGATCTAGAGGCACCAAGAGGGCAGGAAACTCCAGGAGCAGGCTCCTAAGAGCTGGGTGACCCAGCTGCAGAGATAGCACACCTACTGTGCTCCTGAATTTAGAGCAGACCCAGCCCTTCAGAGGGAACTGAGCACCACCCCCAGGAATGTTCCCTCAGGACTGCTTTAGGCAAAGGTGGGGCCATCTCAATGGGATGGTGGGCAATGGTCCCTGCCTTGATTACTTGCTGGGAGTTCAGAAGCCCAGAGGTTGGGAGTTCAAGATCTCAGTGGCACAGGTTCAGATCCTTCTGGAACCTCTTTTGGGGACACATGGTAAGTCCACATAACCTTCACACCAGTGGGGCAGGAGCACTCCCAGGATGGGGTCACTGGTTCAGGAGGGAGGCCAGGGGACACTCTAGATCCCTACTGTGATCAGCCTGCAGAGTGGTTAAGCTGGTTTGTCCTAACCTGACCTCTGCAAGGGGGAGTAGAGGATCTACTAGGGCGAGCATCAGGGAGTGGGGGACTGTCTCAGGAAGTCACTGCAAGTAGGTGGAGGACCATGATGTTGAGAGGGAGGTGAGCAGCGAGGGTATTGGGAATGTGTATCGTAAGAAGGTGAACATCAGCTCTCTTGTCAACCAGTTTTCCACACTGTGACGACAGACTCAAGAACATCAATTTATAAGGAAGAAGGACAATTAGCCAGCATGGTGGTGCACACTTGTACCCCAGCAGTCAGAAAGCTGAGGAAGGAAGACCAAGCCAGCCTACATAAATAAGACCCTGTCTCAACAAACCAAACTGTCATGTGCATACTTTTAATCTCTAAACTGGGGGTGGGGTACGGAGCAGAGGCAGGCTGGTCTCTGAGTTCAAGGCCAGCCTGATGTGTAGAGGAATTTTAATCCAGCAAGGCTGCTCTGTCAAGGGATCACATCCAAAGACCTTCTAGGTCTGTGTGATTTGGTTAGAATACAGACACACCTTTAATCCCAGGAGTCAGAGGCAAGTAGATCTCTGAGTTCAAGGCTGGCCTGGGTGGTATAGAGCAATTTTTAGGTAAAGAAAAACTTAGGACCTGACATGGTGGTAGGCGCCTTTAATCCTAGCACTCCAGAGACAGAGGCATGCGGATCTCTGAGTTCTAGTCAGTTCTGCTCAGTCAGTTGGGTTCAATGCAGTGGAGTTGAGTTCGTGAGTCCATGCAGTTCAGCACAGGTCAGCAGAGGCAGGTGAAGCCAGAGAATAAGAAGGAGCCAGAAGATTAGAACAAATTGTTAGAGTTAGTTTGAGGCCAAGCAGAGCAATTCAGTGAGTGGCCTGCCCAGTATCTGCCACAGCTGGAGTAGGTAGGGGGTCCCAGTACAAAGCATTCTGGGAGTCTCTGACAGTTATAGCTCTGAAGCAGACTGCCAATTACTGACAGTGCAGAAGCAGCCTCAAAGCAAACACAGAATTGCTGGCTGGACAAAGTGCTGCGCATGGGCTGAAACCTTGGAGACCGTGAGCCAAAAGGTGGTTTTCTTGAGTGTTTCTCACAGTGACAGCGAATTAACTACCATAGCATCATTAACTGCCTAAGCTTTCTCAGCTCGGCAACAAGCTTGTCTAGAGGCTGCCCGGCCCAGAGGCCTGGGAGCTACAGTGTTTGGATCTGTAGTGTCTCCCAAAAGCAGAGTTGATAGCTTAGCTCTTGCCTGTGGAACTGTCAGGAGGTCGGGGGAATCTTTAGTGGGTAGAGCCAAGTGAGAGGATCTTAAATCATTTTGGATGTGTCCTTGAGAGAGGGTTATTAGGTCCCTGACCCCTGCTATGTCTTTTATTCAGAGGTTAACGGACCTCCTACCAGGCATTCACACCATGGTGTTCTGCTTTGATGCAGGCCCAAAACAAGGGAGCCCTAGTCAACTGCAGACCAAACTGACTAAACCGTGAGTCAAAGGAAACAGTTCCTCGTGTGTTTTTCTTTCATTAAGATTTTTTCTTTTGGTTGTCTTGTTTTGTTTGAGACAGGGTCTTAGTGTGTAGTTCTGGCTGTCCTGGAACTCAATCTGTAGACCAGGCTGGCTTTGAACTCAAAGATCTGTCTGCCTCTGCCTCTCATGTTCTGGAATTAAAGGCACCACTGTGCCTGGCTCATTAAAACTTTAAATTCATCTCTCATTTTTTTTTAACTTTTTTTTTTTTTTTTTGGTTTTTTGAGACAGGGTTCCTCTGTGTAGCCTGGGCTGTCCTGGAACTCACTCTGTAGACCAGGATGACCTCGAACTTAGAAATCCTCCTGCCTCTGCCTCCCAAGTGCTGGGATTAATCATCTCTCATTTATTATTATGAGGCTGTGTGTTCACACTCACATGCACACAGTGTGGAGTTCTGAGGCTGTGTGTGCACACTCACAGGCACAGTGCAGGGGTTCTGAGGCTGTGTGCATACTCACACCACAGTGCAGGGGTTCTGAGGCTGTGTGTGCACGCTCACATTCACTGCTGTGTGTGCATGCTCACACTCACTGCAGTGTGGCGGTTCTGAGGCTGTGTGCATGCTCCACATCACCAAAGTGTAGAGGTTCTAAGGCTGTGTGCGCACACTCACATTCACCGAAGTGTGGGGGTTCTGAGGCATGTGTGCATGCTCACACTCACCGCAGTGTAGGGTTTCTGAGGTGTGTGTGTGCACACAGCTCTCAGGGTTTGGCTCTTGCTCCCATCGGTCTTGAGGCAGGGCCTCTCTTGTTTCCACCACACCCCATACTCGAGGATACCTGGCCTTCTAGTTTCTGGATTATTCTTCTGTCTCCATCTCCAGCCACAATGTAGAGATGTTAGGGCCACCACATCTGTACACTGAAGCTTAGACTCGCAGGGCAGTAGTTGGTGCCAAGTGACTGAGCTGGGTCCTAAATGTCCATATACAAGCAGAGTCCACCAAAAGTTGCTACAAGTTCACCATCAGGTCTCTGCTGGTGCTCGACTTGTAAAAATGTTTTGTTCAGGAGGCACTGCTGGCCCCCGCCACTGCCCCACTTTGTCCAGCCAGCAATTCTGTGTTTGCTTTGAGGCTGCTTCTGCACTGTCAGTAATTGGCAGTCTGCTTCAGAGCTATAACTGTCAGAGACTCCCAGAATGCTTTGTACTGGGACCCCCTACCTACTCCAGCTGTGGCAGATGCAGGGCAGGCCACTGTGTATAGGGTGTCACTCCACCTTAAGGCTAGGGGACCTCACAGCTGTCATGAGCTGTGTCACACAGAGGAAGGAAGGTTCCATGAGGTACAGACCCACATAACATTCTAGTGTTCTTCCATAGCTGTTGGTGGAAAGAAGCCCTGGGAATAGCCCTGGCTAAGCACATAGCCGGTCCTCCAAACTGGGGCTGTCTCTCTTGCCTTCCATTGTGATAGCCTCTATGGTGATGGCCTGGGGCCAGGGATGCTGTAAATTCCATAGGAATGCCGCTCCATGGATCCTGGGATGGTGCTGAAGCAGACACTGTCCTATTGGGCAGGCAAGAGACAGAGGCACATAGATCACTTGGAACCATGATACAACACAGGCAGGGATCCATGGCCCAATTTCCAGAGGCTGACAGGAGAATGGGCAGGGCCAAAAGTACAAAAGAAGTGGGGGCCACCTGTGCAGGCATGGGGTGTGTGTGTAGGGGGAAGACCTTCCTGGTGTAAGCTCCAGTAACACGGGTACTCTGAAATGTCACATATTGGCAGTATACAAACACTGATCCAGATGGTCAGTGGTGGGTTCCAGCTTCCTCTGAGGGTCGGTGTCTTCTGTGAGGCACCTTCTTTTCAATTCAACAGTGCCAGAGACCACAACACCTGGGGCCTCTGCCCCGTATCCCTGCATCACCCCATCTCCAAATTCCAGCAGCAGTAGCAGCAGCAGAACCTACCAATCTGGGAGCCACAGGGGTGTCACAGCACCCACAAGCCACAAGCAGTGAAGCCTCTAGAAGCAGCCTACAAAAGACATTCTCATGGAAAAACAACCCCGCAGAGATGCTAGGAAGGGCTTACAAACCCAAGAGAAAAGGCTGAAGTTACAAAGTTTCCAGAAGGAAACAAAGAAGGGCTTGTTTGCAGCCCGTCTCCCAGTGAGTCAATGCCAGGCACCAGCTACAAAAATTCGGACCTAAGAAAACAAACCATGAAAACAGCTTCTGCTCAGTAAAAACTCTACGACGCCTGGGCTACGTAGTGAGGTATAGGCTTGGGCTACAAAGAGAGACCCTAGCCCAAATCGTTAAAAAATGGAAAAAACAAGACAACTACAAAAGACATATTAAAAATAATTAGGCCGAAAGAAGGGGTGGGGCTGGAGCTGGAGAGAAGGCTCAGTCGGTTGTTAAGAGCTCTTGCTGCTCCTACAGAGGGCCTGGGATCAGTTCCCAGTACCCACAGCAAGTATCTCTCAACCATCGGTAGCTCCCGCTCCAAGAAATCTGGTGCCCACTTCTGGCCCCATGAGCATTGGATACATAGGTGCCCATGCATACACTCGGGTGCACACACATACGCAGGATAAAGAAACAATTTTTTTTAAAAAAAACAGTGAATTAACCCTATGCAAAACCTAATTTAAAGCACATTAAAGATCTAAAGGCACAGCCAGGCAGTGGTGGCGCACGCCTTTAATCCCAGCACTTGGGAGGCAGAGGCAGGAGGATTTCTGAGTTTGAGGCCAGCCTGGTCTACAGAGTGAGTTCCAGGACAGCCAGGGCTACACAGAGAAACCCTGTCTCATAAAACAAAACAAAACAAAACAAAACAAAACAAAAAAATCTAACGGCAGGGTTTAGGTTAAAAGAGGCTCTTAGCAGAATGCAGAAGAACACAACAGGACAGGGGACTTGGAGCTTCTGTCTAACTTGGGCATGAGACTGAAACATCAGCAAAAACCAGCCAGAGGAGAAAGGTGGCTTCCAGGTGCGGGAGGGGGGGGGTGTCCGGAGGCTGTCCACTAAGAAATGGTCACCCAGGCACCAAAATGTGAGATAACCAACTTAAAAACTGCAAGTGTCAAGAAGCTTGCAAAGGAAGTTCCATCACCAGAACCCACGTGATTATGGAAGGCGACAACTGACCTCCACAAGTGCACTGTGGCACGCAAAACCTCAAGCAGCTAATGCCTCACACCCGACCCCACCCAGGGATGAGTACTCTAAAACAATAAAACAGAAAGAACAGAAACAAAGAGAAGGAAATAAAGCCTGCTGGGGGAATACGCCTTCGAGGTGGTTGGAACCACAACAGAGAGGATTCTGGGAAGCCACTTGGGTGGGTCCACAGCTGGACCCATGACCACACAGCACCACTTCCAGAGCTGGAGGGAAAAGCACCATGTATCTGGCCACAGACACATGCTCACCATAAATGTGGCCTGGAGATGGGATAAGAAGGGCATCCTGTCATGTGACTCATGGACGAATTCCTGGGACAGAATTAAGAGAAATAAGCCAGTCACAGAGACACACGGAGCTCTGCTCCTTGAGACACATTTGAGCTCCAAATGTGCTGGAGACTGAACCTGCAGCTCAGGGGATAAATGCTGATGCACAACCATGAGGACAGATCTCCACACCTATGTAAAAGCCAAGCATGACAGCCCTAGCAGAGGAAGATACCCAATGTCAACCTCCAGCCTCCATACCATACGCACATGTACAAACAAGCACACTCACATACACACATGAACACATGCAACCATCCCACGAATGTGAACACTTGCTGCACACTACTGAACCATACACTTAAGAATTACGTCCAGGCTAGGAGGGTAGCTTGGCCAGTAAACTACTAGTTATCACAAGAACCCGAGTTCAGTCCCCGGTCAGTGCAAAATGAAAGCCAAGGGTGATGGTGAGCGTGTACTTCTTATCCCAGTGCCTAGAAGCAAAGACAGGCTTGCTGGACAGCCAACCTAGAGAGCTAGATAAGTTTAAAGCAGAAAGACCTTGTCTCAAGAAAGGAGGTGGGCAGCACCTGGAGAATGACATGTGAGATTGTTCTCTGACCTCCACAATCCCACACATGCACACATGTGTGCATGTGCACTTTCACATGCATATACGAACCTGCATACACACAAACACATAGCATGTGTACTTTCACACACTTACATGTACCTGCATACACACAAACATACATATACATGCACATGCACCTTCACACACATACATGTACCTCCATACACACAGATACACACACATGCATGTGTACCTTCACACACATACATGTACCTCCATACACATAGATACACACACACACACATGCATGTGCACTTTCACACACATACATGTACCTCCATACACACAGATACACACACACATGCATACATACATGTACCTCCATACACACAGATACACACACATATGCATACATACATGTACCTCCATACACACATATACACACACATACATGTGTACCTTCACACACGTACATGTACCTGCATACATGCAAACACACATGCATGCATGTGCACTTTCACACACATATACCACCATACAGATAGATATACACACACACATACACACACGTATATGTACCTTCATACCCATATATGTACTTGTGTATACACAAAACACATTGGCATGTGTACCTTCACACACATACATGTACCTGCATACAGACATGCATGTGCACCCTCACAATGTATAGACACCTGCATACACACAAATACACATTCATGCATGTGTACCTTCATACACATACATGTACACACAAACAAACACGAATAGTTACTGTGGTAATTTTTCTGTTGTGTACTTTTTCTCATATATATATATATATATATATATATATATATATATATATGAGAAATTATATATATATATAATCAGACAAAATCAGGCAAGGCAAAAATGCCCACAAGACATGTATTTCCTGAGGGACTGAGCTGTGAATAAATAACCCCCACAACTCAATGAAAACATGAATACGGGTGTCTGCTGGCACACACCTGCAATCCCAGCACGCAAGAAACTGGGAGCAGAATGACCACAGTTCTAGGATAGCCTGGGCTGCAGAGTAAGAGCCTATCTCAAACAAACCAACTCCCAAATGTGGCATAGAACCCAACACACACTGTGGGAAGGTAATATGAATGAATAAAGCAGGAAATAGCTGGGCATGGTGGTGCACAGCCGTTATCCTAGCACTCAGAGGACTGAGGCAAGAAGAGGGTTCGAGGGCAGCCTGCTCTACAAAGCCAATTCCAGGTGAACCTCAGCTACTCTGCAAAAACCCTGTCTCAAGGGAAGACAAGAGGAAACCGGAGGAAGGAATATGGGCGCTGACAGGGGTCAACACCCACCGACAACACACTCACACCAAGCCTCGGATACCCCACACTGAGGCTAAACCTAGGGGAAGATTGACTGGTGGGAGCCAGGTACCACAGAATCTCCTGGGAGGCCTTAGGCAGGCAAGCAAGCTTTGCTCCAGTGAGCACAGCCATCCTCCTGCAGGGCTCTGCTCTGCTCTCCCAAGCCCTCTGCTGGCACGCTGGGAGAACAGTGAGCTCCAGCTCGGTCACCTTGTGGGCAGCAGAAGAGTGGCCCTGAGGTGACAAAACTCTGCAACATGTAGGGAGGTGGTGGTTTTTGATGACCTTAAACTACCTCTGCTCCATGATCCAGTCACCCCACAACTTCTGGGCACATACCCAGGAGAAATGAAAGTGTGACCCGAGACTTGTCCTTAACAGCTGTACTCCAGATAGACAAAAAGCAGGCGGAGGCCAAGTGCCTGACTGGGGAGATGGATGGAGACACGGGCACACTTGTGCAACGGGCTGAGAAGAGCAAATACTGACTTGCACAATGACACAAGAAACCTAAAAACATCCTGTTGAGGGAAGGCAGCTTGGCCCCGTAGTACACGTGGCAGGGTCTGCCTCACGTGGACCTCCACACACTTACTCAAACTCATCTCAGCAGAGTGACCACAGAGGGCCACGCAGATTCTGAGGTATAGGAGTGCCTGTGGGAACAGGGACACCCTGTTGCCGTGTGTAGGAGGCACAGGCTGGTACAGGCCCGGTTCACTTTGCCACAGAGCAGACTTGCCAGGATCCCTGAGTGTGGTGTGCACCTTAGATAGTTGCAGTGGGGAAAGAATCTCTGATATAGTGATTGGAATAGAAAGGAAGGGAGAGAAGGAGAGGGGAGAGAGAGAACCCACTGTGGTGGTGAATTAAGAAAAGCCATCGAGGAATGGCTATGGCAAGCGAGTTTCCTGGAGATGGCCCACCATTTTGCACTGCTGTGATGGGTGCACTCTGGGGTGGCACAGCCCCAGAGACTTCACCCCAGGATTGCTTCGAACTGCTGATATGCCCTTTCTGCCATTATTACATAGCCTAATGATCCTTGGGCATCAACTCACCCTATTGGGAAAATTCCCTGCAGATCAACATGAAGATGAACTTTCATGAATTAATGCTGTTTAGATGAATTAATGACTTTATAGAATTCCTGGTTTGATTCAAATAACTTTAAGAAGAAATTTTAAGGGGATGGTTTTAGCTGTTTTGCCAGAAAGATGTAATAAAGAATTGAGAATAGAATGTGCCCTCTCCTCACAGAATAGCTAGTAAAGGCTGCACAATAAGGAATACAAGGAGCTTTCATAAATTACACTAAGAAGAGAAACAGGCTTGGGGAAGATTTGTGATCAAGGAAAAACACTCATTCTAGTTCAGGTCCAAGGATGAGGCCACAGGTGTGCACTCTGATAAAGCAAGGCCATGTGAAACTGTGGCTTTGAACTTTTTATGAGCTTATAGAATGAAACACTGCTTTGAACTTACTATCAACATCCTTCTGTAACTCCCCTTTTGTGTAACATTTTATCTGTGAAGTAATTTTATAAAGAACTTTTGTCTGAGAAGGTATAAATCGATAGAGGAAAGAAATAAAGTGTGGCATTTGGGGCTCAGCCCCATCCACCAAGTGTATATATGTGTATCTCTGTTTGTCTATATGTATATACATACATACATGTGTGTAGATGTATGTGTATGTATGTAAGTATGCATGAACACTTGTAGAATTGCTGAGACAGGTGGTTGGGTGTGGCCAAAGTGTGCGTGAGCGTGTGTGTGTATATGTGTGTGTCTATGAGAGTACATGAATTCTCACTTTTCCTCTCTTCTTTTCTCTCTGGTTCACAAAGAGTTAACAAACTCCAAGCCTCTCCCCTGGCCAGCAAAAGTCCCTAGAGCCAAAGAGAAACTAAGCTTTTTTCCTAATTCCCCTCCTGCTATCAGAGGGAGTAAATTATCAGAAACCAGTGGCTTTTAGCCTCGCAGTAGCAAAGAGTTAAGGACAGAAGAATTGCCAAAAAGGAAACAGCTTTGACCACACAGTCTCTGACGGAATTGCCAAAGGTAAAGCAGCTTTGGCCAGATCTCATATCCCTTCGCTGCCTTCCTCAGGAAACTGCCTCCATAGCCCCAGCAGTGAATGCTGTCAACTGGGCAGGATCTAGAGTCAACTAGGAGACTGGCCTTTGGGTATGTCTGTGAAGGTGTTTCCAGCTAGGATTAGTCAAGGGAGGAAGCTCTACTCTAAATGGCTCTACACCATCCCATGTGGTCCTAGACCGAAGAAAACAGACAGAAATCTGAGCACCAGCTCCCATCTGCTCTGCATCCTGACTGTGGATGCTGAGTGACCTCAACCTCTTTCACTGTTGATGATGTTTCACTATCGATATTGATATTGTATTGGTTCCAATTCAATTGGAATTGAATTTGTATTGATTGATCATGCTGGCTACTTCATATTATATCAGCCCTTGCCAAAAAAAGTGGTTTGTTAACCTGACACAACCTGGGAAAAGAGATTCAGAAAGGGATTGTTCACACTGGGATGTGTTGTGGGTATGTCTGTAAGGGGTCGTCTAAATTAACTGCCCACTGTGGGCAGCTCCATTCCCTACGCTGAGGTCTGGAACCATCTAAGTGTGGAGAAACCAAGTCGAGCAGAGCAAGCAAGCAGCTGGGTGTGCCTGTGCTCATTTCTCTCTGCTCCTCACCATGGACACAATGTGACTAATTGTTTGAAGTTCCTACCTTGATGTCCCCACAATTGTGGTCTGTGACCTGGAATTACAAATTGAAATAAACCCCTTTCTCCTGCAAGTTGATTTTTGTCGGTATGTTTATCATAGCAACAGAAATGAAACTGGGACGCTAAGCAAGCAACAATGTCATACACAAGTAGCTGGAGCACCGACTTCTATATAAATATGCTTCCAAGGCTGGAGAGATGGCTCTGCAGCTAAGAACATTGGCTGCTCCTCCATAGGACCCAAGTTCCATTCCTAGCACCCACAGGGCACCTCATAACAGTCTGCAAGCCCGTTTCCGGATACTCAAAGCCCTCTTCTGGCCTTTGAGGGCACCAAACATTCATTGATGCACATATATACATGCAGACAAAATACTCATAAAACAAATACACATAAAACAAACAAAAATCCTGCTCCTGTGGGCTGGTTGCCGGTCCCCTGTTACTCACAGGATGTCACTGCCATCTGGTGTCTCAGGTACTGGCTACCTGCAGTGCTAGGATGCATACAGTAGGTGGCAGTAGTGGCTCAAATGACCAAGTCAGATGCTAGGGAAGCCTTCCCAGACTCTTCTTTCTTGAAACCGGGTCATGTAAAAATATTATTTCAGGGGAGAACATCACGTGAGCGTTGGCATGCCGCTTCCTAATTGCAGGTCTTCAATAGCACAGTATAATCTCAGGCTCCTCAGAAACCTTTGAATGTTACAGTGTTCTGAGGTCAACATGGCATTTTCTTTTAGAAATCCAAATAATAAATAGCACACTGAAAGGCAAGCACTGGCTGTCTCCAGCATCTTCCTCCCTGTGGAGTGACTGCCTGGCTCTACAGTGAGGCTCCGGGTAGGCACAGGCCCTGCCTGGCTTTTGTAGCCCATTCTGTGGAAAGAGAAGATGCCCAGCATGCTTGCTGGCATGGACTCTGATACCTGCCTGTGCTCCTCAAAGGCAGAGAGACATTAGCACAGGAAACAGCGGCCTCACGCCATCCCCTCACGTGTATGCATCCTGCTTTTGCCCATATTCACCCCCAGCTGCTCTCTCGTCTCCCTGGCCCTGCTCCTGGGAGACCTCTGCTTCCCACCCTGCTTTCATATTTCCCACATGAATCCATGTTTTTAAAACAGATCCTGGATATTGGGGAAAACACAAGGCATTTGTCTTTTTAAGTCTGCTCTTCGTTTCTCTTAGCAAGATGATCTCCCAGTCCATCCATTTTTTTCTGGAAAAAAAAAAAGAAATTTTATCCTTTACAATTAAGGAAACCCCCATTGAATGTGCACACCAACGGTTCCTTACCTGTTTATACACTGACGGGCATCGACGCTGATTTAATATCATGGCCACTGTGAACAGTGTCCCAACGAGCATTGTACAGGTATCTCTATAGCATACTAACTTGAAATTCCTGGGGTAAGATGGAATATCAAGAGAGGTTGTTTGTCTGTCTGTCTGTTTGTTTGTTTGTTTTTTGGTCATTCTAGGTAGACCAGGCTGGTCTTGAATTCACAAAGAGCCACTTGCCTTTGCCTCCAGAGCACAGGGATAATAAGTGTGAACTACTGTGGCTGGCCTGGATTCTCAATGTCCGTGTGTGGTGTGTGTGTGTGTGTGTGTGTGTGTATACCTATACTGTGTACATATATATATATGTGCATATATGTATATAAAATATAACTTCATTCTCTTTCAAATCTTTGGTCTCTTTTTTCTTTAATTGTTGCTACAGATATGTCTGTCTGTTTGTCTGTCTGTCTGACTGTCTGTCTGTATTCCTACATGTACAAATACAACTTAGTTACATGTTTTCAGGGCTGACCATGTGGTATTGGATAGCCAATTGTGCTCTTCCCTAAACAAGGACAACACAAACAGATGGACAAACATGATGGGGGGAAGACGGAGTGGGGGACACAAGGCTGCAACTTAAAAGGAGGACTACAGCTAGGTAGTGTGGTTGCAGAATTTCAGGTCTTAAGGTCGTTAAGGCCTTGCATCCATTTTGAAGTAATTTTTTTTTTTTTTTTTTTTTTTTTTTTTTTTGGTTTTTCGAGACAGGGTTTCTCTGTATAGCCCTGGCTGTCCTGGAACTCACTGTGTAGACCAGGCTGGCCTCGAACTCAGAAATCCGCCTGCCTCTGCCTCCCAAGTGCTGGGATTAAAGGCTGCGCCACCACCGCCCGGCTGAAGTAATTTTATAGAGAGTGAGAGAGAGGGAACTAATGTCATTGTTCCATATGTGGACACACTCAGCTTCCTCAGCTCCATGTGTTCAGGCTGTCTTTGCTCAAATGCCAGTTTAGGGCACTTCTGTCGACCACAGGTGGCTGTTAGGGACAGCTTTTGTGTCCTCTGTCTCCCGACCTGTCTGCCTTTTCTGCTCATGCGCGTTGCTGGGTTCTATTCCACGGCTCTGTGATATCATTTGAGAGGAGGTGAGGTTCCCGGCATTGCTCTTCTGTCTGGATTGCTTTGGTCATCCTGAGTCTTTTGCATGCGTCTTTGCCTTATTTCTGTGGAGAAAGGCACTGGAGTCTTACCGAGTTGCACTGAATCCAGAGGTTGCTTTTGGTAATGCGGCTGGTTTGGGCATCTGTACGGTCTTTGAAGTGTAGAATCATACCATTCACACAGAGGCACTTCTGACTCCTCTCCTGCTTGTGGTCCCTGATTTCTCTCTCTGCTTTATTTCTCTGGCTGTGAGTTAAAGTTCTATTGAATAAGTGTGGGGAGCGTGGGCATCTTCGTCTCCTGCCTGACTTTAGGAAGTGCTCTCAGCCTCCCGTGTAACACGGCGATGGTATAGGTCTGCAGCACACGGGCATCATTGCACGGAAGCATTGTCCTTTATTTCTAGTTTCCTCAGAGTCCTTGTTGGGAAGGATGCTGAGGTTTGTTAAAGGTCTCTTCTGCATCTTTTGAGATGATCATGTGATCAGCTCTGCCCCTAGCTGGTTCACACGTTGAATTACATTTATTGATGTGTTTTGAACCATCTTTGCATCCCCAGAATGAAAAAAAAAATCAATCATGATATATATATTTTAAAATATGCTATTAAATTTGGCTTCAACGTATTTTTTTGAGTTTCTATTTTCTATTTTTAAAAAGTATTTATTTTTATGTGTATGGGTATATTGTCCACAGGTAGGTCTATGAATCACCTCTGTCTGAACAGGCCAGAAGAGGGCATCAGATTCCCAGAAATGGAAGTTACAGACTGTTGTGAGCTGCCGTGTAGGTGCTGGGAATTGAACTCAGGGCCTCTGGAAGAGCAGCCAGAGCTCTTAACCTCTGAGCCATCTCTCCAGCCCCTTATTGGGAATGCCTGTGCATTTGTTTATCATGGAAACTAATCTATAGTTTGCTTCTTTGTTTACCTTTGTCTAGTCGGGGAGTCAGGATGACACTGGCTCTGTACAGTGGATTAGTAGTGCTTTTGTATTTGCTGATGAGGTTTGGGGGTATGGGTGATAATTCTTCTTTTAAAGTCTGACAGATTCAGCAGTGGATCTGTCCTGGCCTTTCCTCCATCAGGAGATTTTTTTTTTTTAATTACAACATTAACATCATTGTTCATTTTAGATGTTGAAGTTGTTTATATTCTCTTGATTACATTTTGGCAAGCCATATATACATACTGAGACTTCATCTATTTCTTTTAGATTTCCCAGATTTTAAATATATACATTTAACAGATACTCCTTAAAGATCCTGCGAATTTCCCAAGCCTGTCTTTGTGCTCCCTTTTCCTACCACCTGGGTCTCCACCTCCTGATTAGTTTAGCTAATGCCTGGTGATCTTGTTTGTATTTTCAAAGAACCAACTCGTTTTCTTGACCGTTTGTTCTTGTAGCCTGTCTCCTCAGCCTCTGCCGCCCCCTTCATCTCCCCACAGGTTTGTGGAATGGCTTGCTCATGTTTTTTTAAGCCCTTGATTGAGTTTTGATTTATTCTGGACAAGGTCTCATGTAGCTCTGTCTGCTTTCAAGCTTACTATTACCTGAGGAGGGCCTTGAAGTTCTCGATCCTCCTGCCTCTGCGTCCACAGCAAGAGCACAGGTGAGCACCACCACTCCAGTTTATGTGGGACTGGGGGTCAAACTCAAAGTTTCCTCTTTTCTTTTTTCTTTCTTTCTTTGTCCCTTCCTTCCTTCTTTCCTTTATTTCTTTTCAAGACAAGGTTTCTCTGTGTAGCCCTGGGTGTCCTGGACCTAGCTCTATAGAGCAGGCTGGCCTGGAACTCAGATATCTGCCTCCTGAGTGCTGGGATCTAAGTGTGTGCTACTTCTAGGCTCTCAGACTCAGGCCTTTTCATGCTAGGCAAACACTCTACCAACTGAGCTACAGCCCCAGCCAAGTCCTGGTTTTTTAACTTAAGCCTTCATACTTCTTCTCTCTGGGTTAATTGCCTTTTTTTGTATCCTGAAGGCCGGCCTCAGATTTGGGCTCCGCTGGAGGCAGCCTCTGAGTCGTAGATTACTGACACGTGCCTCCAGGCCTGGTCTCTGCTCTCGGATGGAGAGAGCTCTCTGGATGGCGGAGCTGGTCTGAGTCAAAACCGACTTTGAGTTTCAGTGTCTGAATAAGCAGCCTGGAAGAAACAAAGGCTCACGCTACCCTTGCCCGGGGTCTTCATCTCAGTCAGCCTCTGATCCTAAGTAACGCGTTCCTCACATGTTCACTGGATATGCATTCTTTTCTTTGTTTTCGATACACACCTTATCAGATAGGAGATGTATCTGGCTGCCTGTAACACAGACCAAACCCAAAGAGCCTGCAGGGTCATGCCCTAGAAAGTTACTGGCAAGGCAGAGCCTGAAGGCGCATCTGGAAACTTGGATTTCTGGAGACTTCCGCCATTATCCAACTGCTGGAGGCAGCTCACATCCATACAGGCTTTAAGATGGTTTTACCCAATTCTAAAATAAACACCATCCCATCGGGACTCTAATTAGGTTAGGACTGCATTACACTTGCACACTAATTGGGAGATACAATGGTTCACTTTTTGCGTCCAGATTTGATTCATTGCTTTCAGTAAGATGCTCGCTCTCTCTTCATATGCACATGGGTGCTTATGCTATGGACAAAGACGGTGGGCTGTGCCGAACTGGGAGTCTGGAAGCAGGGTCCTGGTGAAGCAGTGCTGTCTATGTGAGCACTCCGAGGAGCTTACTGATAGCTGACACTCAGCACTCCCTGCTGACCGGGCTCTTCTGACAGCACTGGGCGATTGGCTGGTAGTTGGAAGTGTGAGGTATTAGTGTAGTCTGGGCACCTTGGTTTTAAATCAGACCAGTTGAGGGGCTTATCTGTTTGTGGATTTGGCTCCTGATCTACTTATCCTGATTCACTGCTAGCTCCGCCTTCTCAAATACATCTCTTGTTGGCAACTGTTTTCCTGAGTTTTAAAGAGCATGTGATAGGTATCTTTCAGCCTGGGCATTTCACAGGTGTTAGTCATAGATGGTCTCATTTCCTTCTGGCTGGCTGTAATTACACTCTGTGATCTCCTCTTTGACTTAAAGAGTGGTCTAGGAACATGCTGTTTGCATTTAACTTCCGAACAGTTGAAAGAGGGAAGCTACATTTTTATTATGTAGGTGCACAATTTTAATGGACTGTGATGAAATCGTGGTTTCTAAATTCTTCTCATTAAAAACGTGTCTCTGTAGAGTCAAGCACCATCACTTTACGTAAATCTTCACAAACGTAGAAAAGATATTGCAAGCCATGCTGACCTGGCACTTGTGATCCTCCTGCCCCCGACTCCAGGTAGCTGGGATGACAGGCCTGGCCATCCTCATTGTTTTTATGAACTTCTCCTGGCGTTTCAAAGGACCTCCTCCTGTACACCATGCAGTCCTCAGCAGTACTGGGGCTCAGGATCAGACATTTCCAGATGGAAGGTGAGACCGATGTCATCGTGTGCTCTGTGCCTCCCCAGTTTTCCCCTCCCTTTGGTCCACAGCCCAGACACACTGTTTGGCCCGGCACGTGGCAGGCTGGGAGTCTCCACGCACATTTTCAGAATGCCTTCAGCCTGTCCCACTTCCACCTACTTTTCCCATCTGACCATCGACCTTTCTTCAAAGCCCCTCACACCCACTGAATCGGAGAGCAGGTCAAGGCCTGTGCTCCAAGGGTCTTGTCTCCTGGCTGAGCTGTGAGCTTTCCAGGTGGAAGGGTGTTGTTACCAGTAGCCTGGTACGGAAGAGTCCTCCATTCTGCGGAAAGTTGGGTTTGTCTTCTTGTTCTTTTCCCTAAACGTATTTGCATTTGAGGTGATTTATTTCTGTACTTGCTAGTCTCTTGAGCCACTGTCATTGCAACACCACAACCCATTTTTACATTAACAGGTGTTGTCATGTCTCAACATAGCACTTTGACATCTCCATGGCAACCAGCCTCAGGATGCTGTTGTGGTGTGACTCTGGGGGTCCAGGTTGTCTCCATGGTAGTTGTGCTGTCCCTGCTCTCTGTGTGGAATGCTACATCTCAATCATTCCTGGACACAGACCTGCTGCTCCTTTGTCCTGACAGACGCCCACACATTGCCGTAATTCCTTCCTCTGAATTAGGTGTCAGGCTCTTCAGCTTACTCTTCCCAGCCCAGCATGGACATCCCTGACTCAGGGAGGCAGCACCAGCAGCCAGGGGTGACACCATTCAACAGAGCTCCTCCCAGCAATAAAAATGGGTGTGAGTCAATGTGTTGCTTAATTCTGGCGGCCATACACATCCTGTAGCTCGGAGATGCCTAAGTCTATCCAGAGGCCAGAGGCAACGCTGCTGGAAGCTGGAAGAAAAAGGAGGTTCACCCAGGAGCAAAAGAAGGACAAGTCCAAGCAGAAGCCACAGGGATGGGAGCAGGCTGTGAGGGAGGCATCAGGACAGCCACGATCCACCACACAGAAAGCACCGTCCACCACACAGACCACAAGGTCCACCACACAGCGGCACCATTCACCACACAGACGGCACCATCCACCACATAGACTGCACAGTTGGTCCACCCTGCACACTGCACCGACCTTGTTCTCCTTGCAGCTTGTTCTCCCTGTGCTGACCTGGTGAGCAGCTGCAGACAGAACTGAGGCGAGGGGCAGACGATGAGCAAGGCATGCCTGGGAAACCTCAGCTAAGGTCCCCAGACTCCAACACCTCCCTGCCATTTTGACCTTGAGCTTGTGAGTTTAAGGTGTATCTGCAGCAATTATATCAAGGGATGAATTTTTACTGAACAAGTGTTTTCTGAAAGAAAGCTGTACGATTCTTTGCTTCTAATCTGAAGTGCCTCCCGAGGGGTCATGTGTTAAGGGTGTGGTTGCTGCTCCGTGGATCCCAAGACAAGTGACGAGTCCATGGATGGATAGAAGGCTGACAGTATTGGGAGGTGATGGGAACTTCAGAGGATGAGGTTTGGCTGGAAGAAGCAGGTCACTAAAAGTATGCCTTAGGCTGGAGAGATGGCTCAGGGGATAAGAACACTGACTGCTCTTCCAGAGGTCCCGAGTTCAATTCCCAGCAACTACATGGTGGCTCACAACCATCTGTAATGGGATCTGACGCCCTCTTCTGGTGTGTCTGAAGACAGCTACTGTAATGCATCATCATCATCATCCATCATCATCAAAGATGTTTATCTTTGAAAGCTTCTTCCCTGCCCTTCCCTCCTTCCTGGTTCCTCAGTGCTGTCATGTGACCAGCCTCCTGACACAGGAGGCTTCTGTCTCCATGTCCTTTCGTCTGGATTCTCTGATTTTCTGGCACCGTGCAGCTGTTATGTGTGTTCTCTTAGAGACCTTTCTATGCTTAAGTTTAGTGCTAGAGTCTGCACTTGGATTTCTAGTTTTAACTGTTTGTGTCTTCTGCTTTTCTTAGGCTAGCTGAAGTCAGGGTATCTGCCTCACCTCTATACAAATATTAGTACAAAATGGATCAGCACCTCAATATAAAAGCTTCAACCATAAAACATTGGAATAAAAAACAGGAGTGGGACAGCTGCCCACTCAGCCAAGTGACGGCCATGCAAGTATAAGGACCTGGATTTGTTCCCCAGAACCAACAGATAAAAGCTGTTTTATTCCTCTTCCTACTTTTCTGTTGTTTTAAAAAACAAAAATCCCAAACATTCAATCTTACCAAATGACAACTCAGGCACTGCTGGTGAAGATGCTAGCTCAGGAGGCAGATGCTGGGGTGAAACCTGCTAGCTCAGAGAGGCAGAGGAAGAAGCATCCAGCTGACCTTCCTGTCCACTGATGTCCCAGAAGGAAAAAGTTCCTTTTCCACACTGTCTTGAGTACCTCCCAACCGATGCCCCTCCTTCCTGTTTACTTCCGTTCAGTCCCTGTCAGCTCCCCCACTTCTTGACCAAGGGTTGACTTGACTTAGCTCCTAGGATTAAAGGTGTGTGCTAGGGCTGAGCCACACCACCATAAGGTTTTTCCAGTTGACAGTCTTGGGGTTCACAATGTGATCAAATATCTTGCAACACGTTTATCTAATTTTATTTGGTCACTTTTATTTTACTATTTCAAAGTTTGATTTTATTTTTAATTATGTATATGTGTGTGGGTATGTATGCATGAGTGCATGTGCCTACAAAGGCCAGAAAACAAGTTAGGCGTGCGGGGGCTAGGTCTGCAGGTGGTTGTGAGCACTCGTGCAGGCCTGTGAGCGGAGGGGCTCTTGGCTGCTCATGGAGACATCTCTTCGGCTCCAACTTTTCAGATTCTTCTTGTGCTCTTTTCTATTCCTCTTTTTTACATTATTCTCTTTTAATTTACTCTCCTCTGTGTGCACCTTTAATTTTTTTAAGTTTGTGTGCATGTGTGTATTCCCATTCATACACACAGATGTATGTTCTGAAACCTGAAGGTGGTTTCAGATGCCCTGAAGCTGGAGTCACAGCCAGTTGTGATCACCCAGCATGGGTGCTAATAGTGAACCTGGGTCCTCTGGAGAGCAGTAAGTACTCCTGACTGCTGAGCCATCTCTCGTGCCTTCCTCTGGGTCCTTTTTAAAATCCCATTCTTTTATTATTATTAGGTTTATCCTTATTATTTCTTAACTTTGTCTACATTAATTTTGCTATTTTATTTTCTATAGTCATTGGTAATGTGGCAATTCTGTCTCTCTGTCTCTGTCTTTCTCTGTCTCTTTCTCTCTCATTCACTTTCTCTTTAATAGGGTTTCTCTGTGTAGCTCTGGCTGTCTCAGAATTCCCTCTGTATCCAGGCTGGCCTTGAACTCAGAAATCTGCCTGCCCCTGCCTCCCAAGTGTGGGTTCTTCTGCCCTAGTGGATAGTGGGCAAAGGGAGCAGAGATGACAAGCAGGGGTTCTGAAGCCCTGTGGTATGTGTGGTAAAGAACTCACACTAGGCCAGCTGCAGGGAGTCAGATTAACCATACTTTGGGTGATTCAAGGCTTATAGAATTTTGGGGGACAGTGGGCAGAAACATACAGGATGGGCAAAGGTCATTGGCTGAGGGCTTAGGGTACCAAAATGCCTCATTAGCCCCGGGAAGCATATCAGGAGTCTGGGATGCTAGCTGAACAGGTTCTTAACAGGAGAAAGAAATATAACTAAGGTTACATGACGATATCCCTCATATAGATGCAAGTGTAGGGGCTTAGAATTCCCCACACAAAGTCAGAGGAGAAGATCTGCTAATGAAGGGAGTCTTCCATATTGCGCCGAGCTCAGAGGCTATCCAGTCATGGTGGACTTGGACCTTAATTAGCAGAGTTTTCCGAGGGCTGGAATTATTGTGTTTTTGTCTGGTCTGTTTGGTGGTGCTGCTGTAATGGCAGCTGAGAGTCTACCATTCCACAGAGAGGAAAATCTTCCTCCTTTTGAATGGTAGACTGAGCCTCCAGATGAGGCTGGTTGCTGATTGGATTTTCATCTAGAACTGATTCGTGGACTAAGAAGGAAACCCAGGAAGATGTCGAAGCCGACTCACCTCCTCATCCACACCTCTTCAAACTGCATCAACATGGGAAGATGGTTAAAAGACCAGAAAAAGAAACCAAACGTCTGGTTTTAAACCATCAGTGATCCAAGAGGATAAAGCAACGGGAGTCAGTTCAGGGCATGGCCGAGAGGCTCAGCAGGATTCTGGTTCTGAAGAAATGAAAACCTGGACATGGGGACATCGATAACTCTCGGGAAAAGCTGGTGGGCAGCGTGGTTGGCAGGCCAGGCTGTAAGAATCCCGGTGTTAAAGGCGAGGGGAGAGAACTGCCACTCAAACCACCAGGGAGGAAACCATTCCTGACCACAATGTCCAAGACCTCTGGGATATTTAGGAGCCTGACCCTAGGAACCAAGATACAGACTGAATGCACAGAAAGGTATTCAATAAAATGATAGAGGAGACATCCAAATCTGGGGAAAGAAAAGGACACTCAAGTACAGGAGAGTCCCAAATGGACACGACCAGGAAAGAGCCGCCCACAAATCGGCAGCAGGAACCTCATTTCTCTCATGTACGCAGCCTGGTGTTTTTTAAGCCATGAAAGTAGGAAAGGAAAAAAAAAAAGGAAAAAAAAGAAAAGAAAAGAAAATTACTTTTAGCCGGCGTGGTGGCCACACCTTTATCCCAGCACTTGGGAGGCAGAGGCAGGCGGATTTCTGAGTTCGAGGCCAGCCTGGTCTACAGAGTGAGTTCCAGGACAGCCGGGCTACACAGAGAAACCCTGTCTCGAAAAACCAAAAAAAAAAAAAAAAAAAAAGTAGGAAAGGGACTATTTTCAGAGGAGGACAAGAGCACACGGTCGGGCAGAGCATGGAGAGACAAGAGAACAGGGGTGGGGGAGGTGGGGGTGGTGGGGTGTGGAATCTGAGCAGTGTATCTTACACATGAAAATGCTGAAAATAAGGCTGTTTTGTAAATCTAACATGTTAATGAAAAAATTTAAAGAAAAGCCATACAACTTGGACAAAAAGAAACGAAACTGATCCTTGTTCTCATACAGTATAAGTATTATGTCAAACACCCTGAAGAATCTTTGAACTCCCCAAGAAGTGGGGTGTTGGAACAAGCAGTTATAGAGGTCTACAGACAAGGTGAACACAGGCCAGTTGCTTTCCTACATTCTGACAATAAACCATGGGCCCTCCCTTCCTCCCTCCTTCCCTCCCTCCCTCCTCCTCCCTCCCTTCCTCCTTCCTTTCTCTTTTAGACAAAGTCTCACTGTGTAGCCCTGGCTAGCCTGGAACTTGCTTGTAAACCAGGATGACCTTTTAACCTGCCTGTCTCTGCCTTGCGAGTGCTGGGATTAAAGGTGTGCATCACTGCTCCTGGCCGAACAATAGGAATTTAAAATTTAAAATACAATAAATAACAGTTCCTCACCATAAATAAATAGTTGTAAATGTAGCCAAATGTGTTTATGATCTCTGTACGGAAAACCGGAGTGTCTAATGACAGCCAAAGCACTGAAGGTGCTCACAGAGGCAAGTCTATTGGCCTAGAGAGTCCACTCCCAGAAAGTTATTTTGTGGGTATCAGAGAAACAATTTCAAGGCCTTTTGTTTCTATTATTATTTATTTATTTGTATATGTATATGTGTGTATGTGCAGGTGTTGTGGAGCCCAGAAGGGGCTAGCTCTGCAAGTGGAGTGACAGGTGGTTCTGAGCTACCATGTGATGCTGGGAATCTAACTCAGATCCTCTACATGACCAAACACACACATACCACATACACACACACCCACATACACACATACAATACACAACACTCACATATACACACACATCACATACACTACATACACATATACACACACATACACACACACCACCAACACACACACATACCACACACACATACAACACACATACACACACAATACACAACACACACATATACACACACTAATACAACACACATACACACACCACATACATCACACATATACACCCCCACACACATACATACACATACCACATATACACACACCACATACACACATACACACCAACCACATACACACAACATACCACATAACCACACAACATCACACATCACCACATACATACACTACACACACACAACACACACACATACACACATACCAACACATACACACATACACACACTCACATACACACACACTACCACACAATACAATACATACACACCACATAACACATACATATACATACACCCCCACACCACACACACACACTCCCCTCACAAAGAACTTGTGCCCAACATATCTAACAAACTCAAATTCATGTTTAAGCCAATTCTTGTTCCAAAAATAGGGGAAGACTGGAACCTGACAAAAGAAACCCACATTAAAACATGAACATCACTGGTGTCCCCACCAGTGTCCCCAGAGAAATGCTAACTGAAATCACGGTGGTGCCCTGCCACTTAGGATTTTTATGAGAGACTAAGACTCCAAGACTTCCAGCACCAACCGTTGCGGGAATTTGGAGCAGTGAAGACCCCCCAACACACACACACACACACACACACACACACACACACACACACACACGCTGCATGCAGAAATAAGGTGCTGCACTCTGGAAAGCATCTGTGACGCTTCGGTACAGAGTAAGATGCACACTTTCCTCAGGAGGGGGGGCATAGCCTGTGGTATTCACCCAAGAGGAACCAAACACATCTCTATAGAGATTAATAATTGTAACTACTAACTAACCTGAAAGCAGCTCAAATCACCACAGAGAGTGAGGGTGTGTGGTCTCAGTAGAGTACCCAGCTGTGCCCACAGCGACGGCACAGCAAGAGTGGATTTCGAAATCTTGCTGGATGCAGATAACTAAACACAGAGTACAGGACTAGGGACATCCACACAAGACTTGCTTTCTATCAGGTTTCTTTACTAGTGTGACACTAATACTTTGTACTGTTGCAGCTGGAAAGGCAAGCTACCACACGGAGTGGACAGCACCCAAGGGTGCTGCTGGCTCCACAGCATCAGACGGGGAGCTAGCCTGAGATGAACACCAGTCCAGCACAGTGCAGGGCTGGGGCAGGGTCAGATCATGCCTGAGATAACCCCTACCAGGATGCCACAATGTTTGAGCAGGGCATAGCACTCTTGAGACAACTCCAGATACCCAGAGACCCTGGGTGCCACTAAGAAGATCAAGTAAGTGGTGGAGAAAGAGAAGGATGTGGGCACAATGAAGAGAGGCAGAACTGGAGACTCATGGGTAGTGAGGAACAGCCTGCTGTGAGTAGCTGGTGAGACACCTGAGACCATGGCGGGGTCCTGGCCACATCTGGCTCCATGGCCCTGTAGCAGCAGGGGTCTATTAACAACCAAAGGCCAGGCGATGTCCATGGTCTGAGAGCCGGCCTTATCATTCATTTCTCTGCTGTGGTGTGAACTAGAGAAATACCCTCCTCCCCCTCACCCCTTACCACCTGTGCCAGGTAGGAGACCTGGCCTAGGGGACATGAGAGCAGGGCCTGCCCTTCACCAGCTGCAGCACTCAGGAGAACAGCCCTGCTCCTTGCCTGGAGCATAGCAGAGATGACCCTGGTGCCGGAGGCTTGGGCAAGCCGGCCCCAAGGCTGTGAGTGGAAGAGGTGGCTCTGCAGTCACTTGTCTGCTGAGTGGTGACGTGGGCAAGGGACATGCTCCTCTCTCACCCCTTGCCACCTACAGCAGGCAGGAGAGCTGGCCCTGTACCTTATCTGGGCAACACAGTAGAGCTGACCTGGGATGTAGGGGTTACGGGTGACCTGACCCTGAGGGTTTGAGTGTGCAAGAGCTGTCCACCACAAGATTTGTTTTATTTTTTCTGTGTTGGGAGAAGATTGCAAAGGTGGAGGGCAGTTATCAGGGACAGGGAGGTGAGTGGGATTAGGGTGCATGTTGCAAAATTCACAAAGAACCACTAAAAAGTTTAAAAAGAAAAAAAAAGAAAAGAAAAGCTTGATCTGTGTCCATCTGTTGATGAGGATACAAAAGATGCCGGCTGGATCCTCTCTGGGGGCCATGGCAACTGTGACCGGCTGGATCCTCTCTGGGGCCATGGCAACTGTGACCGGCTGGATCCTCTCTGGGGGCCATGGCAACTGTGACCGGCTGGATCCTCTCTGGGGGCCATGGCAACTGTGACCGGCTGGATCCTCTCTGGGGCCATGGCAACTGTGACCGGCTGGATCCTCTCTGGGGGCCATGGCAACTGTGACCGGGCTGGATCCTCTCTGGGGCCATGGCAACTGTGACCGGCTGGATCCTCTCTGGGGCCATGGCAACTGTGACCAGGCTGGATCCTCTCTGGGGCCATGGCAACTGTGACCGGCTGGATCCTCTCTGGGGCCATGGCAACTGTGACCGGGCTGGATCCTCTCTGGGGCCATGGCAACTGTGACCGGCTGGATCCTCTCTGGGGCCATGGCAACTGTGACCAGGCTGGATCCTCTCTGGGGCCATGGCAACTGTGACTGGCTGGATCCTCTCTGGGGCCATGGCAACTGTGACCGGCTGGATCCTCTCTGGGGGCCATGGCAACTGTGACCGGCTGGATCCTCTCTGGGGCCATGGCAACTGTGACCGGCTGGATCCTCTCTGGGGGCCATGGCAACTGTGACCGGCTGGATCCTCTCTGGGGCCATGGCAACTGTGATGAATGCTGTCAACTCCTGCCTGGGAGCCTGGACTCAGCTGGGAGACGGGTTTCTGTGCATGCTATAGGGGGCTATCTAGATTTTGGTGGCTGATAAGAGAAGATTCATCTTAACTGTGGGTGGGACCGTTCCTGGGCAGGGGATCCCAGGGTGTGTGAGTGGAGAAAGGGAGTTAAGCTAGTGTACGTCAGCCGCCGCCTCTTTGCTTCCTGATAGAGGGTCCACCGTGACCAGCTGTTTCGAGCTCCCATGGCTTTGACTTTCCAGCCACAGTGGACTGTCCCTTAAACTGTGAACTAACCCAAATCTTTCTCCCTAAGCTGCTTTTGATGAAGTATTTTTATCATAGCAACAGAAAAGGGGATGAAGACACTATCACACCATTACAAGCTTGGGGGCTTCACAACAGAAACTAGTTTTAGTGGTTCCCCCTGAGGAGTCACGAGCCAGGCCTGTGACAAGCTCCAGTGGCTCGTGCCCACCTCCATCCTCATGGGCCTCTCACAAGGACAGTCACTGACTAGACCATAAACCAGGACGACCCTGAGGTCTTAACTTGATCACTTTAACAGGAACCCCTTAGACATCACATCTACAGAGGACAGCAGGGCTGCAGGGCACTGTGATGCATGGTGGACACTTTAGCTTGCTACACCAGGGTCACCGAGGGCTCTCCTGACTTCTTGTGCCTGCCTACTGAGTGCCTTGTCTGGTCACTTCTGCTGGCTGGCAGTGTCTCCCTGAGTCCTTTGTGCGACGATACTGCACTCTGCTCCCCAAAGCAGCTGCACATTCACTAGGTCACTGGGGTAGTGTGTCTTCTTGTTTCCACTACCAACAAAAAGCCTTCCTGAACACTCCCACTCGTAGCTTGGCCACATCCCTCTGCTCCCCAGGCCATCTGTACTGGACCCAGATGAGGACTCTGCCAATGCCCCTCATAAGGACCCTCCTGTGCCTCCCTCCATGGAGGGCTACAGGGCCAGGCTCCTGTCTGGAGTTTGTTCGTTTGACTGAGGTCTGTGCTTGCAGAACTTCGTCCCTCTGGATGGCTCCAAGCAGTCACAGCAGTAGGGCTGCTCAGTGGCAGGCTGTGTGACCGGACGCCTAGGTTACAGTGCTGTCTACTCCCCTGACTTTCCCTAGTCTGGCTTGATGACCCCCACTGTTGCCTAATTCATGTGTTGCAGGGCTCCATGCAGCACAGTGAGCTTCCACAGGACACAGAGATGTTCACCCGTGGTTTCCAGGGTCGCCCAACTCTGCCTGGAACACAACAAGTGGCCAATAGATGCTTGTTGAAGGAATGTGCAGACTTAGCAGAGACCACCCTTGAAGAGTACTGGGTCAGATACAGACAGCCAAGCTTTTGCCTTAGGCCACTTTCCAGGTTCCTTTATAACATGTAAATATACTAAGATCATAATTATTTTAAATATATGAATATAGAATTATACACATGAAACAAAACCTTCTGTATTAACGTCATATAAGTGTGCTGTATAACCAAACTACATTACTTGATTTTTATAGAAAGAAAATTGGTATTTATCAAGTCAATGTCATTGGGCAGGAAGTCATTTGTTTGTTTTGTTTTTCGAAACAGGGTTTCTCTGTGTAGCCCGGGCTGTCCTGGAACTCACTTTGTAGACCAGGCTGGCCTCGAAATCAGAAATCCACCTGCCTCTGCCTCCCAAATGCTGGGGTTAAAGGCGTGAGCTACCACTGCCCGGCTAAGATGTAATTATTTTAGTCTGAAAGACTGATGTGCTGCGGGGTAGGTGGGAAGGGTGCAGGGTGTGTGGAGGACCGGAACAGCATCTGCTCCTCCCTGCTTCACAGGGAATCTGTGAAGTTACTTAGGATGAGGACAACTTCAAGAAAAACTTCAAGATGGGAGCAGGGACCCTGCTGGTGTTTTCTTTGTTCCTATTGGAACTACTAGTTACCCATTTCCTAAGTGGGACTAGGAAGCAGCTGTTCATGTCTGCTGTGTCCCACGCTGCTGACCTGGTGGCCAGTGGGCACACCACTCAACAAAGCACGTCAGGCAGCCTGCACTGGCCCCAGCACCTTGGGCAGCCCAGTCTCTGGGGTCTCTCCCCTTCAAGGCTGAACACACACAAGGCTGAGCAGGACAGCAAAGGATTGTGTGTTGCTAGCTCGAACTGCCACCTGCTGCTGATGCCTGGGAAGCACAATCCCAGGGTTCCTGCTGGTTACTCTTCTAGTCTTGTCAGCAGTGTGTGGTCTGAAAGGGCACAGAAGCGACCTGTGTATGCTGAGGTCTGTCTAGGTGCAGGGACAGGTCTCACTCCTCTGCACTGCTGCTGAGGGTAAAGGACTAGAAGCAGGCTCCAGGCCCGCAGAAGGCCCATGCCTTGCTGGGCCAGGCTGGGTGCTGGGTGCTGGGTGCTGGGCCAGGCTGGGTGCTGGGTGCTGGGTGCTTTCGTCTCCGTTATTCTTCAAGTTGAAGAACCTACCAGTGTTTTGAATGTGACCCGGGCGTGGTTGTGCAGTTTCTCTCAGCCTGCCTGAAACTGCATCTGTCAAACACCTGAGGGCAAGGTGCTCCCGGCACAGCGCAGGGGGAATACAGTAGCAATAAGCATGATACCTAAAAAGCCAGATGTATAGATACAATAATCACCAAATACAAATCACCACCATAAAACACAAGAAAGGGGAGCAAAATAACTAGATGAACTTGTCCGACGCCCCTCCTGACCAGCAGAAATGAGGCACAGGACAACCAGGTTCCTTCTCAAGGCAGTTTACTCAGGATTCTCCAGACTGACTGACTTCCCACCCCTCAGCTCTGACTGTTATACCTGTGCTACAGCCAATGACCGGCCGCTGCGTGGCCGATCTCCACAGGTCTCTTACATAGCCTGTTGATCACGCCACTCTCAAGCACAGCCTCATGCCTATATATGGAGTTGTTTATTGCTCAAGTGGCAAAGCGCCAGGCGCCATCTTTAAGACACGGTACCGGCTCTCCACATGAACTGAAATGTTAATAAAAGTAGAAAGCTGTGAAGGGGGAAATGGGGGAGAACTGCCACCTACAAACAAGAAAAGGAAAATGGAAATGTATTAGGAATAAAAAAGGAAGGCTGGAGTGATCCCTCAGTGGGTAAAGGCACTTGCTGTCAAGACTGACATCCTGAGTCCTAGCCCCAGACCCTACAGAGTGGAAAGAAAAGACTTCCATGTGTGCACTGTGGCACATGTACGTTACATACACAAAATAATGTAAAAACATTATAAAAAGAAAAAACTCAGGGCTGGTGACATGGCTCAGCGGTTAAGAGCACCAGCTGCTCTTCGGGAGGTCATGAGTCCAAATCCCAGCAACCACAGGGTGGCTCACAACCATCTGTAATGAGATCTGATGACTTCATATGGGTGTCTGAAGACAGCTACAGTGGACTTAGGGCTGGAGCGAGCAGGGCCGGAGCAAGTGGGGCTGGAGTGAGCAGATCTGGAGCAAGGGAAAAGGGAAGGGGGGAAAACCTGAATTATATATACATACAAACAAATCAAGGCATTATCAAAAAGGTCTTAATTTTAAAAAGTTTCCTTTATCAGGGAGGCTGGCATGTCATCTGTGAGACTGTCCACACTGTGCGCTGGTTGGGGAGAATACAGGCTGCAATTCATTCACTCTTTCCTCTCTGCCTTGTGGGCTTGCTAGGGACCAGTCAGAGTGCCATAGGCCACAGACGGTCCTGACTCTTCAGTTGTCCTGCTCCCCAGGAAGTCAGGGCATGCCGGACTCAGGTGGACTGCAGACCTAGGGCATGATGGACCCCAGTCGCTGCAGCTCAGGGCAGCCCTGGCCCTTGACTTCCAAGGCAGCGAGCTCCCACCACAGTGACTGCATGCTGAGAAGTAGTGCATGCTGGGAAGTATGGACACTGGCTGTGCGGGTGGATCCACCTCAGCTCTCTGCAGTGCCACTGGCACTGGGCTGCACTATCTCACCATCCTCCAACACAGACAGTTTTCTCTGGTTCTCCTTCACAGTCAGTGGCCTCTGGGATGTTCTTGGTGGTTCATGGGTTGGTTTTGGCTTTCTGTTCTTAGGCTATAAGGACTGTCCTTCAAGTCTTTCTCAGTCCATGTGTTGTATCGACAGACATGAACCTCTACTGCTGGTTCTCTCTACATATTTCTCTTCTGTCTCAGAGGAAATGGAGATAGATACTTCTAATGACACTTGCTTCCTCTAAGAGTTGGGTTTTTAAAGATGTCTGTGATCTCTTCCCCAGCTTTATAAACCAAAATCTTTTCACAATGAAATTTGTGACTGTGGTGGTTGGGGTTAGAATGCTTAGTCACAGGGAGTGGTAGTATTTGGGAAGGGTTAGGAGGCGTGGCCTTTGTAGGCCGTGTATCACTGGGGATGGGCTTTGAGGTTTCAAAACCCCACGCCAGACCCAGTCTCCCTCTCTCTGCTTGAAAATTAGGGCATAGCTTTCAGCTCCATCTCTAGCAGCACGCTATAGTCTACCACCATACCCCCCTCTATGATGATAATGGACTAAGTCTCTGAAACTGTAAGCAAGCCCCAGTTAAATGCTTTCTTCTATAAGAGCTGCTATGCAAATCTCTTCACAGCAGCAGAACAGTGTCTAAGACAGTAATAACCTCTGAGCAAAAGTCATCAGAACAGAAACAAAGTCCAATGCCTTTATTATCTCACCAGCTCACATCTCCTAATTTCCAAAACAAAGACCAAGAGGCTTAATTTAACTACAAGTCCTAAACACACCAAATTCAAGTTTTACTAAAACCACATTTTTCAAATGAAGAAAAAAAAATAGAAAATACCACGTTTTTTTAAGTGCATGGACACGCGAGTGCGCGCACACGCACATACACACACACACACACACACACACACACATGCACACACATGCTGGGGGTCAGGGTTCACATGTGTTCTGTGGTAAGCCAGCGAGCAGTCTGGCTCTCTCTTGCATCACAGCTAGCACTGTGACAAGACAGGCATACAAACGCGCTCTAGAACCTTGTCTCCTGGGAATATTTAGTTTACCCTCATACATTCAAAGAAGAATACAGCTTTTTCCAAAACAAAATCTTCTTTCAGAACAACTTTTTGCAAAGTATTTAATGCCGTGACCCACATTTCTTGAGAAGACTAGACTTTCTGATCTTTCCCACCCCCAAGCAGAAAGACCGCTGTCCACGCTGAGCAAAGGCAGCGAAGATGGAGAAGCCCCTGGGGAGCAGCAGAGATAGGAAGCAGCTGCAGGAAAGTCTGTAGCAGATCTCTGCTGGGACAAGCTGGTCAGGGGCTGAGCACCACGGGCGTGTGCAGCTGGTACAGGGAAGTGCTCTTCCCTCGGCTGCCCTCCTGCTCAGCTTGCTCCATGACCAGCCTTGGATCCACCTAGTCGTGCAGAGAAGAGAAGCGAGTCAGGCTCTGGATGAAACCTGTCTAGATATGTGCTCACAGATACGGACATGTAAGACAGCCAAGTGTTCTTTCCAGTTTACAAAACTATTGCAGATGTGTCTCCACTTTCGTAATCCACCCCACGTATCTGATCGTCCATTTTAATACACATTGTGGGGTTTTAAATGTCATTTGTATGTGCACATGCGTGTGTGCATGTGCCACAGCATATGTATGGTTAGAGGACAACCTGTGATAGATGGATCTCTCCTTTCACAACATGGGTCTGGGTGTCACGTCAAGCTAAACCATTTTGCTGCCCAATCAAACATTTCAAAACTGATGCGTAACACTGCGGTCACCTTTACTGAGAAATCTCCCACACAAGTGTGTATGTGGGAAGAGTGACTTGAGGACTTATTTAAATAAAGTTTTCTAAAGCACACTAACTCTCAAGTACCACTCTACTTTCAGCCACTGCCCATTACTGTGCCAACCTCATGGCCCTGCTTGATGAGCGTGGTGCTCCATTCAGAAGTCTGTAATGGCAGCTGCTCCAGTGATAGCCCTAAAGCTAGAAAGCCTGGCTTGCAAAGACATGCCTGGCTCCAATGCTAGAGCTGAGAACCGGCCCTCTGCTCCCTACCCTCGTACAACTCACTCCACTTTCTAAGCCTTACAGAGAAATGCTAAGGAGATGAAGGGCCACACCCTGCTGCACCCCTGAACTGTGCCCCAGAATCGCAAGCTCCAGTGCTGGTCTGCAGTGATAGGATCAGGAGGTGAGGTCTGTGGGATGACTAGGGCTGGGGGAGGGGAATACTGAGGCTAGCACCTCTGCAAAAGACACCAAGAGCTGAGAGAGCTTCCTGGTACTCACAAACACGCACTGCAACGGTGCTGCGAGGTCTGAAGGAGCTCACACTTGGCTTTCCTGGAGGCCAGCCTCCTCCCAAGGCTACACAGAGGATGCCACTCAGAAATGGCTGTCTGTTCCATGGCTGCCTACTCTGCCCGGAGAGCCTGCTTCTGTCACCCTTGCTGTCCTGGTCCAAGCCCATGTCCACTCAGTGACCTTCCCCTCCCTCCAGCAGTAGCCGGTCCTGCAGGCATCCAGCCCATGTACCTGGTTCCACTCGTAGGGCTTCTCGTGCCACTGAGGAGTAATCTTCTCTCGAGGTTTCAACCGACAGAACAAGCTAAATTTTTAAAAAGAAAACCAAAGATTTTGTTGCTGGCTTAGTTTGCACTGTTTTTAAAGACAAGGCTTTGCTTGGTAGCTCAGGTTGGCCTTAGATTTACTATATAGTCCAGGCTAGTCCCAAACTTCTCATCCCCTGCTTCAGTCTCCTAAGCTGAGGAGCAAATTATTTTAATTATTCATTAGTACTCAAAACCAGTAGGATGAGCTTTTTAAAAATATGTGTATATATATTTAGAGTCTATAAATATCCCAGAATTAAAACTATGATAGGTTTTCAAAGTATCAAAATTTATATGCTTATAACATTAAATTTATAGTTCATTTAAAAACAAAGAAATACAATATAACAGGCTTTAGGGAGATTATTATATACATCACTTAAAATGTTTTTCAACAAGCAACTTAGGAGACTTGCTACTCAGGAGACAAGAACACATGACTGTGTTGAGAAACAAGGACCAGGGACAGCCACTGAGCAGGCTGACACTAGTGAGCAGACGCAGGCGAGGCTCGGCACACAGGGACAGCCACTCAGCAGGCTGACACTGGTGAGGAGATCGGGCGAGGATCGGCACACAGGGACAGCCACTCAGCAGGCTGACACTAGTGAGCAGACCAGGCGAGGATCGGCACACAGGGACAGCCACTGAGCAGGCTGACACTAGTGAGCAGACCAGGAGAGGATCGGCACACAGGGACAGCCACTGAGCAGGCTGACACTAGTGAGCAGACCAGGAGAGGATCGGCACACAGGGACAGCCACTGAGCAGGCTGACACTAGTGAGCAGACCAGGAGAGGATCGGCACACAGGGACAGCCACTCAGCAGGCTGACACTAGTGAGCAGACGCAGGCGAGGATCGGCACACAGGGACAGCCACTGAGCAGGCTGACACTAGTGAGCAGACGCAGGCGAGGATCGGCACACAGGACTTACAAAGCAGCAACGACAGATACACTGACAGAATTACACTTCAAATCTGACAGAAACAGCTACCAACAAACAATAAAATAGAAAACTATGAGATCAAAGAAAAATCAGTGAATTAATTAACCTTAAAATGGAAAACTATATAAAAATAGAAATTCTATGGGAATGAAGTGAAATAATTGAAATGGAAATTCCCAGATACTGTCTTTAAAAGATAATTTTTTTTTTTTTTTTTTTTTTTTTGGTTTTTGGTTTTTCGAGACAGGGTTTCTCTGTATAGCCCGGGCTGTCCTGGAACTCACTCTGTAGACCAGGCTGGCCTCGAACTCAGAAATCCACCTGCCTCTGCCTCCCAAGTGCTGGGATTAAAGGCGTGCGCCACCACCGCCCGGCAAAAGATAAAATATTGTGTGAAAGGCACAGTCTACAGGATGTGAAGAACAGCAACCATCGCATCTGAGAGCAGGGCATTGGTTGTATGAAGGGCCACTGCTCGCAGACTCTGACAAAGCAAGTATATAGAGTAGATTGTAACGTAGCATCGTCATGAGCAGACACAGGGCAGAGCTGAGCGCTCGCCCTAAACAGGATGTCTACACCACTACCTTTGAAGGCTCAGAAAACATTTTGGGAGAGGAAACAGCAAGAACTTATGTGGGGAAATGAGGAGAAGGCCTGTGAAGCCCTGTCCGTCTTCAGGGCTGGACACGGCTCTTCCAATCTGACCTCACAGTGTGGCAGCCACCTGCCCAAGACCAGGCCTGCAAGCCAGTCATGATCTTGGAGGGCCCTGGGCCCCACCCTCTGGGGCAGTCACTGTTTTCAGCTGAGTCCTCAATGGTGAGCCCATCGGGCCCGGTTGACAGTTCCAAACATGCAGTTAGACAGACAGACCTGCAGGACACAGAGAGGCTGAGTACAGGCAGGGTCTGGTGGGAGAGGGGGACTGACTGCAGTGGTGTGGAGGAAGAGATGGGTAGTGAGAGCAGACAGAGGGATAGTGAGAGCAGACAGAATATATACCATGCATTTGTAAAACTGTCAACAAGAAATTTAATAGATTAAAAGATGTCAGTAAGTTTCTTAAAGCAAATAGATTACAAGTAGACTAGACAAATATTCCATGCAAATATCAACCCAGAGGAGCAAGAGTAGTCATGCCAGCATTAGACAAAGCAGACCTTAAAATACTACTGCTGCTGGAGACAAAAAGAGATATTTCCTACCAATGATGCTGCTGCTGCATGTAGGAAATCCTGAAAACCCACTAAAACTAACCAGTCATGTCAAGATCCACATGTAATCATTTCCTAGAAATGAACAAATCAAAACCAAAACAACTTTATTCACAGTGTCATCAAGGGACTAACACACTCAAAAATAATTATGCAAAAGCCTAGGATCTGCACACTAACAACTAACAGTGCACTGAGAAGGAGGGGCTGGGAAGACACCTCGTGGATAGAGCACTTGCTGTGCAAGCATGGAAGCCGGGCTGAGCTCCTCAGGGATATGTAAGCTGCACTCCAGCTCACCTATACTGAGCAAGCAAACCTGCCAACAAGAGAACCTGCCTCAGGAGGGAAGTAGCAACCCGAGGCTGGCCTCTGATGCCAGAGCATGCGCGCGCGCGCGGCGCGCGCACACACACACACACACACACAAACAGGAATGCACATACACATACACATGTGAACACAAGCACATGAACACAACAAAGAAATGAAAGACCATCCAGCAGTCCTGCCTCACCATTAAGACAGCAAATTTCCCATAATTCACCACTGTCCTCAATTCAAGCTACACAACACACACACAGAGCGAGAGAGCAAGAGGATGGGGAAAGAGGGAGGGAGGGAGAGAGAAGAAGAGAGAGAGAGAGAGAATGAACACAAAACCAGGTGGTACTATGGCACATGCCTATAGTCCTAGCACCTGGGAAGCAGAGGCAGTCCACTGAGGGCACCAAAGGATACCCCTTGGCCTCTGAACTCTTGCTGGGAATGGCAATGAGAGGTGAAAGGTACAAGGGAGGGATTGTCAAGCGACCACCTAGTCTCCAAGTAACAGACTCCACTTCTCTCCACCCCACCCAGCGCCAGTGTGTAACTTAGGGCAAGGATATAACACTCTCTGCTGTCCTGTTCCCCAGGCCCTGCCATATGGGGCGATCACTTTACCATGTTTCCTCAAGTGGCTCACATGGATGAGGGATGATTATTCCACCCAAACCCCAAATGATACAAACAGGACACCCACACTCCAATGCCCTCAGGGGTGCCTCAGTCCTGGAACCCCACTTGAAGTAACTTACCTGTCACATCTCCTAAATAATCCAGACATCAAAATAACCACACACACATATACACACACACAGACACACACAGACACAGACACACACAGAGACACACACACATTGTATATTGCCTAGTGTATACCTTAGTGTACGTCTTAGCACCATACTTACCCTAGAAGTTTCTGACGTGCATTCTCCTGTAACTGAGCGATTCTTTCAGGCCCAAGATACTTGGATCCATTTGGCCCATCACACACTAACTTGTTGATAGCAGCCCTGAGAATATTAATCTGTAAATGAATAGTGACATACCATGTGACTACATATAGCTGCATTTCATCTCACAGCTAACAGGCCACAGCGTTTACACTGTGTTCTGTGACTAGCATCAGTCAAGAGTCTAGAGAAATAGAACAACAGAAATAACAGTGAAGAGTGACCAGGCCCCATAAGCCCATATCCAGTCTCTCCTACATTGTTATAGCCAAGAAGCCAACAGTGGGACATGGCTACAGGACTGGATGCTGAGACTGGACCACTTCCTATGAGCATCCCATTTCTCCTCAGGACCTGGGTCCGAGAACCACACTGAACTCACCATGCCTTCTCTGTTACAGGATGACGCCCCAGCCTTTTCTTGCTTTACAAGACTTTGGCAGCTTAGAGGTGTTCTCGTTGGAGATTTTGTAGCTCCCCAGACTGAGTTTGTCATTGTCCAGAGGGAGACACTGTCCTCTCTCATGCTCCATAGGTAGGCCTGCCCGCACCAGGGGACGTGGCCATGGTGCTTGGCTGGGGCCTCTGCAGGCCTCCTGGCCTCCCTACTCCCAGCTCATCAAGCCTCACGTGTCCTCAGAGACCCGTAGAACCCACTTGAACTTAGACTAATTTTGTTAGGGATAACTGCTTTCCCCCAACTAATTATTCTATCATTTTTCTTCCTAGACACATGGATATTTTAAACTCTGGGTTTATATAATCCAATATATTTACTTTCATATATGTAAATCTAATATATCACTGTCCAGCTCTGCCCATTGGGAGGTGGCTTTCCCTCTCACTGGCTCTTACATCCTTGGATGCAGCCTGTCCCTGTGCACTTCATAAGCATCCTTCCTCCTGGTGCTACAGGATGCTCTGGGCACCTGCGTTTCCTGCTCCATTCCTAGAGTAAGTAGCTCTTCAGGGAGATCTGGCTCCGAACTTGGGCAATTCCATTAGACAACATGCTGAGTGTCACCCATGTCCACTGCTCCAGGGGAGCTACTTCTCACAGCTCTCCCACATCTGGACACAATATGTGGACAGGAGGCCACTAGCACAGACCTGTAACTGTTTCTGTGCTTACCTGGCCCTACAGGTACTAACTCTGATCTCAGGCTCTAATGCAGTATCACAGGGGTCATGCTAGCCTTACTTGCTTATTTGTAACTCCCCTCCTTAGTAACAACTATGGTTCCTGAAGCCACATCTCCTTAGGCAACCAACCTAATAATATGGAAAACAGCCTCAGACCTGCTGACTTGCTAAACCCAAAGCTCCCAACTACAGGACAGTGTCCATGTGGAGCTTCCTCTCCCCACAGGACAGTATCCATATGGAGCTTCCCCCCCCCCCACAGGACAGTGTCCAGGGGCTCCCCCCCACAGGCAGTGTCCATGTGGAGCTTCCCCCCCCCACAGGACAGTGTCCATGTGGAGCTTCCTCCCCCCCCCCTACAGGACAGTGTCCATGTGGAGCTTCATCCTCGCTTCGAGCTCCTTCTCTCTTTCCTCCTTTGACATGAGTGTGTGTGACATGCGTGACATTTGCAACAGTTGTGTTCACTGCCCCTTTCCACATGTGTATCCCCCCGATCCTGGGAGACCTGACACCTGTGTGGTATGTATGTCATGCATTAAAAGCCTACTATCTGGGGACACTTAGAGGCGGGGTAAATGCAGCCTGTGTGTCTTCTGCCTTCATCTCTTTTACTGTCAAGCTCCTAGGTGCCCTGTGTTCACTCCCTACCTCCTGGCAACCACTCGTCTGCTTCCTGTGCAGAATGTCTTCTCAACAGGCTCACACAGACACCCTGGGCTCGCCAGGCTTATGTTAACCTGACACACCAACTGCAGTTATTTGAAGGAGGGAACCTCAACTGAGGAAAGGCCTCCATAAGATCCTGCTGTAAGGCATTTTCTTATTAGTGATGGATGGGGAGGGTCCGGCCCACTGTGGTTGATGCGATCCCCCGGCTGGTGGTCCTGCGTCCTCGCCATGGGAGGCAAGCCAGTTAGCAGCAACCCCATGGCCTCTGCATCAGATCCTGCCTTCAGGCTCCTGCTTGAGTTCCTGCTCTGACTTCCTTTGATGATGGACAGCAATGTGGAAGCATAAGCCAAAGAAGCCCTTTCCTTCCAACTTGCTTTTTTGAGTCATGGTGCTTTATCACAGCAATAGTAATCCGAACTAAGACAAGCTGGTGCCAGGAGTGGGCCACCGCTGTGACAGACCTGACTGTGGAAGGACTGTGGGCCAAAGTTATCTGGGATTCATTCACCATCATCTGGGCTCCTCCAAGGCCCTTGAGTCACTTCTCCAGCCCCGCCCCCTGCAGCACACAGCTTGTCTTCTAGGTTCCGGCTCCGCTCTCCACTCCACTGCTGCTGTTTGTGGGGGTCATCCATGGTGCCAGCATCTGCAAAATGCTGGAGTCTTCTGCTGCGACTTCTTTCTTTGCCTGACCCCTTCAGTCTTGGGCCTTCAACTGTCACTGAGGCTGCACCTTCACCAAAGGCCTCTCCTGACCACTGAGTGTTGAGAACTCAGTGGGCTGTTCTGTGGGAGCTTGGAGGATGAGACTGCTGAGACAGTGCATAGGACGGAGGCCTGGCTTGTGTGCAGAGGAGGGAGGCCTGGCTTGTGTGCAGAGGAGGGAGGCCTGGCTTGTGTGCAGAGGAGGGAGGCCTGGCTTGTGTGCAGAGGACGGAGGCCTGGCTTGTGTGCAGAGGACGGAGGTCTGGCTTGTGAAGTTTCAAAATGATATTCAAAGACTATCAGAGCCATTTGCTATTCTGAACTGAGATTATTTAATTCTGGTCAGCTGGGGCTGAATCATCAGTCATAATCAATAAGAGGCAACACTGAAGTGAAACATGTCCATTACTGGGACACTTGATGCTGGGTAGCTGGAGCTAAGAAATTAGCCATGACTAAGAAGAGACCGACATCACTGAGGTGAAATCTTCTGGAAAGTGTTTTCTGAGTCAGCACACAGAAGCTGTGTTCCAGACATGACCAAAGTTGTACCTTGTGCTACAGCTGAACTCGGTAGTGTGAAAGTCACCTGTGCAGCGCTGGTTTTGAGAGCATGAAGGGGTCACAGAGAACAGCTGGGGCTCAGCACTGCTAGAGGTCAGGAGAGGCCATTGGTGAAAGCGCAGCCCAGTTGTAGGAGAAGACCCCAGCGTTTTGCAGATGTCAGTACCGTGGATGGCCACCAAGAGCAGCAGTGGAGTGGAGCTGGAGCCTAGAAGACAGGCTGTGTGCTGCAGGGGCGGGGCTGGAGAAGTGACTGAGCTCCTGGGAGGAGCCCAGGAGACCGTGAGCAAACCCCAGATAACTGGACACTGAATTGTTTACACTGTCTGGTTGTGCTTGGTTCAGATTATGACTGTGCCCTGGCTCTTCCCTGTTGAAGGAGGAAATTAATTTAATTTAGATTTTTACAGAAGCCCACAGCAAAAAGAGATTTTGGATTTTTAGAGAGATTAGATAGTTTAAAGAAATTGAAATTTTAATGTGTTTTGAATTTGTAAAGACCTTGGAAGTTTTTAAATTATTTACATTTCTAATGTGAGTTCTTGGGTATGAATAAGAAAAGAAAGGTGTGGCTTAACAGTCATGCATTTGTGTGTCAAGTTGACAAGAGGTCAGTTCTGGCTAGTCTTACGTCAACTTGACACAAGCTAGAGTCATCTGAAAGGAGGGAATCTCAACTGACCAAATGCCTCCATAAGATCCAAAAATTGTAGGGCATTTTCTTAATTAGTGATTGATCAGGGAGGGCCCAGCCCACTGTGGGTGGCTCCACCCTGGGCTGGGGGCTATGGGCTCTATAGGTTGAGTGTGGTGGTATGAATGAAAATGGCTGCCACAGGCATGCAGAGTGGTGGATTAGGAGGTGTGGCCTTGTTGGGGGAAATATGTCACAGAGGTGGACACTGCGGTTTCAGAAGCTCAGGCCGGGCCCAGTGGTTCACTTTCTTCCTGCCCACCTGCCTCCCGCAGTCACGTCAGCACTGTGGACTGGGATGTGCGAGGCCCTCCCCTGCGTCGCCTCACAAGCCAGCCACACAGCCTCTCATCTGTTCATTTCTGTCCTATTTTTACTTGGCTGCTTGTTTTATTAGTGAGCAGGAGACTGGCTAATATACTATGGATACGATCAGGCATGAAATGGGGCCCTTTACCTAATATGCACCTTTTCTTCATGGTCCTACCAGGATCCTCTGCAGAGACAGCTTACCCTTCATAGACAGAACCTCTGGTATACACCCACAAGACTTGTGCCAAACCCAAATGTACGTGTGGGACCTATTTGTTTCTAGAATGTTTGTTCTCCATTTTGCAACTAAGTCTGTGATCAAAGGAATACTTTTAAGAGCAGCCAGGCCTCTCAACGATGGAGCCACCGCTCCAGTCATCTTAAGTCTCTCCATGTGACAGCATAGTCACTGACAACCATAAAAGTTGAGGGCACTACCAGCCTGTGTCCAAGGAGTTAGGACGGACGCCATGATGCAGCTGCTCCTCCCTGCAGGTCCTCACACAGCTGGTCAATTGTAGCATGGAGTTTCTGAGAAGTCCCTAGAGTGGCATTTCTCAAGGTATTTTTAGAGAAAGGTCAGTTTTCATTTTATGTAAATGCAAATGGACATGAATTGCTAGAATAAGGAAATACAAAAACAAAAACAGAATAATAAACATTTTTTTTTTTTTTGGTTTTTCGAGACAGGGTTTCTCTGTGTAGCACTGGCTGTCCTGGAACTCACTCTGTAGACCAGGCTGGCCTCGAACTCAGAAATCCGCCTGCCTCTGCCTCCCAAGTGCTGGGATTAAAGGCATGCACCACCACTGCCCGGCTAATAATAAACATTTTTAACTAGCACCTGCTCACTTGATTGGCACACTCTAGAAGCTGGCCCTGGCTGCACAGGTGTGCTCAGCGGATCTGGTACAGTGACGAACCCACTGGCGGCTGTTCTCCTGGCCGAGTGGGGCAGGTTGTTTTTTTTTCTTTTTAAAAGATTCATTTTTTAATTTTATGTATAAGAATACACTGTGGCTGTCTTCAGACAATAGAAGAGGACATCAGCTCCCATTACAGATGGTTGTGAGCCACCATGTGGTTGCTGGGAATTGAACTCAGAACCTCTGGAAGAGCAGTCAATGCTCTTAACTGCTGAGCCATCTCTCCAGACCATGGACAGGTTGTTTCTTTATCTCCCTATGTTACTAGCTCAAAGTGAGGCCCGTGCACTGGGAGAGCGCAAAGGAGAGGAGAGTGTAGGCTGTCGAGAACAAGCCGGATAAGGAGTGTTCCTGCACTGGCAGAGGCCACCATGGGTAACAGGCAAACATACCACCACATACAGTCTGTGGTTGATGCTAAGTCACATGGGCGCAAAAGCAAGTGGGAGGGAAGAATCCATGCGGAGAACGCCACACTTACCTCAACGATGTCCTCCACGTTGAAGCACACATCGAAGGCCAGCTCGATGTCGTGCTCTGGCAGTATAGGGGCCTCCGTAGTTGAATTCCATCCCAAACCACAAAGGACCCCAGTATAACATTTTCCATCACGGTCAACTCTGTAAAGCATTTATAGGAGGTAAGCTAAGCTACTGTTTCAAGGTTAGATATGTGACTGGTAAAGTTACCTGGTATTTTCTCTAGCACCAGTACTGTAACTAAATTATGCGATTCCTCAGTTTTTACACAGAAATACAGATTAAATATTACTATAATGAAGATAATTTAATTATTTGTTGTTGTCGGATATTTGATCACACCTCAAGACTGTCTACTTGAAAAACCTGTTTCTAGTTGTGGTAGCTCAGCCCTAGCACACACCTTTAATCCAAGAGCTTTCTGTTTGTTGTAAACAGGATTAAATAAAGTCAACCTTAGGTCAAGAGATAGAGCAAGCAACCAGTTGACAGGGAGTGAACATAGGAAAAGGCCATAAAGTGGGAGGAAGTCAGGAGGATGGATAGAGAGACAAACAGGAAGTAGAAAGGAAGGACTTGCACTTGGAAGGGTTTTTAAGACAGTGTGAAGGACAACAGGCTTTTTCCATATGGGACATCGGCTGAGGAGGGGTCAGCTGGGTGCTTCCTCTGCCTGCTCTGAGCTAGCAGGCTTTCACTCCAGCCTCTGCCTCTCTGAGCTAGCAGGTTTTCATTCCAGCATCTGACTCCTGAGTCCATTTGTTAAAATCAAATGATTGGGATTTTGTTTTTAAAACATCAATTCATATTAACAATGTTGGGTTTCTTGTACACATTTTTCTTTTATGTGTATGGGTGTTTTGCCTGTGTGTCTGTATGTGTACCACATGCATGTCTGGTGCCCTCACCTGTAACAGAAGGAGTTACAGATGTTTGTAAGCTGCCATATTGGTGCTTGGAACCTCCAGAAAAGTAGTCAGTGCTTTAACCACTGAGCCATCTCTCTAGTCCTTGATCCTGGGCTAATAATTCTCTCTGGAGCAGATAAGGAAGTGAGACGCCTCTGTCAGCTTAATCAAAGTGAAGAGGGTCCTGTGTATAAGTAAACTCGAGGACTAGAGACTCCAATTCACACCTATAGAACAGGCTTTGAGTGATCTGAAAGTGTTCCTTAGGTCAGCAAGGTGACTAGGCATAAAGGCGCCTGCTGCCAAGGCAGGCCACCTGAGTCCACCCCAGGAGCCCACGTGGTGGAGGGAGGGAACGACCTCCTACAAATTGCCCACTGACCTCCATATGTGCACTGTGACACACACATGCAGGATATATAAATGCAATCAAATGGGCTGCAGAGATGGCTCAGCAGTTAGAGCATTGACTGCTCTTGCCAAGGACCTGAGTTCTGTCCCTAACACTCACATGGATTCAATTTTAACTCCAGTTCCAGGGATTTTACATCTTCTTCTGACCTTGTCTGATGCCAGGTATGTACATGGTGCACATATATGAGTGCTGGCAAAACACTCATATACATAATAGAAAATAAATTAATATAAATTGATATAAGTAAAAATATTTTTCTTAAATGCGATAAAATTTAAAAATGTTTCTTTAAATTTTACATGCCACCACATTATTAATGTAATTTGTTATAATTTCAATATATATATAACCTTTTTAGAACAGAGGTAATAAGAAACCAGGAGTGACTATCAAGTTTTTTTTTAAATTTATTTATTTATGTTATGTATATGAGTGTTCTATCTTTGTTTACACCTGCATGCTAGCAGAGGGCATCAGATCTCATTACAGGTGGTTGTGAGCTACCATGTAGTTGCTGGGAATTGAACTCAGGACCTCTGGATGAGCAGTCAATGCTCTTAACTGCTGAGCTAGCTCTCCAGCCCCTATTTATTAGTTTCATTAGAACAGCATAGCACCTGACCCCCCAGGTTGTTCAAATTTAGTTAACATATACAGATACATACATTTTGTTTGTTTGTTTGAGATAGGGTCTTACCCAATAATCCAGACCAGCCTTGAATTTGTTATTTAGCCTAAGACTAGCTCTGAACTCACAATCCTCCTTCATCAGTCTCTCAACTCTTATGCTTTACAGGTGTGTGTCATCATACCTGTGTTCTGCTTTATGTGTTAATACGGTAAAAACTAATGCAAGCAATTCATCTCATTGGTTGAATTCCAAGTCTCCCCCAGAGACCCCTGTAAAGTTTTAGTTTGCTGCCTGTAGTCCTATGGGGAGGTGGTGGGGCCTCAGGATCTCTGAAAGCATGTTCTTGAAGAATACCAGGACCCTGGCCCCTCCCTTCCCTCTGCCTACTTACTACCTTGGGTGGCTTTGCTCTGCCACATCTCCATCCTAATTTTCTGCCTTACCACAGGCCCCAGGGCAGAGTCTCATGCACGAGGGCTCTAGACTCTGACCATGAGCTGGAACACCTGTCATCCTCCCAGCTGTTTTCCCAGGCGTATCATCAATAGTGACTGTCCTGGCTGGTTTTATGTCATCTTGTCACAGCTGAAGTCACCAGAGAGGAAGGAGTCTCAACTGAGAAAATGCCTTCATGAGATCCAGCTGCAGGGCATCTCCTTAAGTAGTGATTGATGGGGGGGGGTCCAGCTCATGGTGGGTGGTGCCATCCCTGGACTGGTGGTCCTGGGTTCTGGAAGAAAGCAGGCTGAGCAAGCCAGTAAGCAGCACCCCTCCATGGCATCTACATCAGCTCCTGCTTTCAAGTTCCTGCCCTGTTGAACTCCTGTTCCGGCTTCCTCCAATGATGAACAGTGATGTGGAAGTTTCCCAAGCTTCATCTCGGCAACAGTAACCTTAACTAAGACAGTGACCAAAGGTGACATGGTGCCCCACTCTGCAGAGACGTTAGGAAGCCCGTACTGCTGACATAAAGCCCAACAGTGACCTTCTCGTCACACGTCTCTGTACTGAAGTCTCCCAGGGAAAACCCAGGTTGGATAGAGAGCTCTGGGCTATTGAGAAGTTTACCTCTTTGCTTCCTAGTTCCCATGGGAAGAGAGGGTTCCTCATGGCAACTGGCCACAAAAAGCTTCAACTCTCATTCGCAGCCTGTAGACAACAGGATGCCACTTTTATTTACTATTCCATATTTCTAATTTCACATTATGTGTTTGTCTAGTTTTAATTAATTAATTAGTTAAGATGTTTTGAGTAGGTATGGTTCCCACAGACTCAGGGGTTTGAATGCTTAGCCCATAGGAGGTGACATTATCAGGAGGTATGGCCTTGTTGGAGGAAGTGTGCCACTGTTGGGGATGGGCTTTGAGATCTCCTATGCTCAAGCCACACCCAGTGTGGTATACAGTCCCCCTTCTGCTGCCTGTGGATCAAGATATAGAACTCTCAGCTCCTTCTCCAGAACCATGTCTGCCTGGATGATGATGGACTAATAACTCTGAAAATGTCAGCTCCACTTTCTCTTTCTAAGAGTTGCCTTAGTCATGGTGTTTCTTCACAGCAGTCAAGCCCTGAGACAGCCTGTAATGCTGCCTGTTCCTTTACAAGTGTTTGAGCTGCTCTTTGAATAATCAAGACCCAACAACAGATGCTCCTCTCCTGACAGTGGATCCACACCCAGCAAGTCCATGTGTTAGTAACTCTTCTTGTCATTGTGAAAAAATGTCTGACAGAAGTGATCTGAGCAAGGAAGGTTATTCCTGAGCGAGGGAGGTTATCCAGGTTCAGTTTCGGGGGAGCTCGGGTCCTCTGTGGGTAAAGACAGGAGAGTGGCATCTGGATGTTCACACTGCAGCGGGCAGGAAGCAGAGGAAGCAGGCCAGACCAGGAGCTGGTATTGTCTTCACAGGCCTGGCTCCAGTGATCTTATCCCCACCATCTAGGCCTCATGTCCCAAAGGCTCCAGAGTCTCCCAAAACCGTGCCATCTGAGCTGCGGTACACACTCCAGACTTAAACCATAACAACATCCCAGCTGAAAAGACCCGCAGTGGAAAATGCATCAATTATAGTGGGCTTCTGAATACCACAGCACACAGTGGCGTGTCGGCCATGACACTCAGGGCCTCGATATTACCACAGCACATGGTGGTGTGTCGGCATTACTAACCAGAGAAACTGAACAAGTCTTACTTTGGCTTCACCACAAAACTAAAACTTAAGAAGTTAAAGTCTCCTAAGTCAGGGCCGTGAGCAACGTGCAATGCAGAATCACACAGAAGCACTACATGGGCCAGTGCAGGCTGAGCCCCGTTCCACTCCTCCATGGGAGCTTTCCACTCTCCTCACCTAGATTCTCTCTGTGCAGAGGCCTGCGTACAGACAAAAATGGAAGCCCACACCTACCGTAACTCCATCACTGGTGCGAACAGCATGCTGAGGAGGGCTGGGAGGCCTGGGATATGGGGCATCAGGGAAGTCTCTCTCAGGAGCATGGTCGACCCTGCCACATGGTAGAGAGCCAGCACAACACTCAGGTTAGGGTCCTGCCCTCGGCTCCTGCACATCCTACAGACTCATGACCGTGCTTAGGCATTTACCCCTGAAGAGATAACCCACTGGGCCCTGCTCTCTGCAGTCTCTTGTTAGATCTTAACGGGATTTCCTAGAGCCAGGAACTGTGTAGACAGGCATGAAGAAACAATAATCATTTAATTCCCATATCCCTGTATAAACAAATGTACTAATACTTTTTTTTGTTTTTTGACTTTTTGAGACGAGGTTTCTCTGTATATCTCTGGCTGTCCTGGAACTCACTCTGTAGACCAGGCTAGCCTCGAACTCAGAAATCCACCTGTCTCTGCCTCCCAAGTGCTGGGATTAAAGGTGTGTGCCACCACTACCCGGCAATACTTTGTTTCTTAAGTTTGCATTAGCCACTGCACTCAGGAAACAGCTTAACGAGAGTTGGAGAGACGGCTGTTGTACGGAGTGCCTACTGCCCCAGCACAGGACCCAGGCTCATTTCCCAGCGCCTACAAGACGGCTCGTACTCATCTAGAACTCCAGTTCTAGGTGATCTGATTCCTCTTCTGACTTCCATGGGCTCCTGTGCACATGCGCGCGCACGCACACACACACACACACACACACACACACACACACACACGGGGCGGGGGTGGAGACAACACACACCCACAGAGTGAGACTACAGCGGGACGAGTGAATATGCATGCATGAATTCACCATAATTTCAAGCCAAGGAAAAGGAGAGACAACAGATAACAGAAGCCATCTCATTACCAGTCTCGTTAACTGAGAGTGAAGCTGCAACCAGCATCCTCTGGTGCAGGTCGGCAGGGCTGTCACTGATGACGACAGAATTGACGCTCTCCTTCTCAATCCATACACATCTGGGAAGAAGCAGCAGGGCACACACAGGCTGTTGCCTCACTGGCCAGGTGATGGAGCATGCCAGCCCACAGTGAACCTCAGAAAGATGCACACAGGCCCTGGGCTCCTCTTTGAGTCAGTTCACGCCCTTCCTGCCCCTACCCTTGGGCACCATCTCTATCAGCTCTCAACCTGCCTTTCACCCTTGCTCGGTCAGGCTCTGTAGCCCCTGAAGCCTCGGCATGCCTTCCGGCAGTGGCCTCGGTGTGGCCCATCCAGCCTGCCTCACCACCACACTGCTTCTGAGCAGAGATAGCTAGATTTCTACAAAGTCACCAGCAAGCTTCTTCTCTGCCACCACTGCCTCTAACTTTGTCCCATTTTGTACACCTCTTCTCTGGCTTCAGGTTACAGTGGGAACAGTCTCACAGGCCTGCTCTTACCAAGAATTCAGCAATAATGCAGGCCTCCTGAAGACTATTCAGAAGGTCTGCATGAGGCCTAGGCATCTGCATTCCTATCAGGACACCTATTCCTACTCCCTGGAAGAATTCAGAGAAGCTAGTGTTTGCCCAGAGTGGTCCTTACAAAATGTACAAGGGTAAAGCTCTTCACCTACGTTCGGATACTCTTGACATGAGACTATGGAACTGCAGCCCCTTCTCCTCCTCCCAAGTCTGCAATTGTACTCAACTTACTCAAAGCTGTCACAACACAAATTCTCCAATCTAGTCCTACACAGTGTCACTGGAACCTGTCAGTCCCTACCCTTGATCCCCCATGCTATATGACAGCAAATACCCTGTGGCCTTCTAAGTATAGCCAAGACACGGCTACCCCCCCCAGGTGCTTCCATGCATCCCTGGCCCCTGTCAAGACAACTGTCACTAATTCTCTGTCACCATTCAACATATGGTATTTGTGAAAATGGCAACTGCATCTGTTTCCCAGATCATAACTCTCCCAGAACACAGGTCCCTCAGCAGTCCAGGCACAGAGGGAACTCAATGCCTGCTGAGTGACAGCTATAATCAGAACAGAAGAAACACAAAACTGTCTACTGTTTTCACAGGGAGGAGGGGCATCAGGGACATACTAAAACAGTCTTGCAGCTTACATACAAAGTCAGGTAAGTTTCTCATGAGGTTTACAGATAAAGAAGCAGAAAATATTTCATAGGAAAATTAATTTAGTCATACCTGAACTTGGATATTCTGGTCAGACTATGGCACTTCAGCTCATAAGGGTTAAAGGGTCCATGGAGAACCGTCTGCATACACAAAACACATGTCACCAGTACACAATGTGCCACTTAGTATAGACGGTGCTAGTCACATAGGCAGCAGCTCACGCTTTACAGTTGTATCAGAGTGTGGTGGCACATACCTATCCTCTCAGCACTCAGAAAACTGAGGCAGGAGGATTATGGGTTCAAGGCCTACTCAAGCCAAACTAACAAGAGTGTCTCAAAGAAGAGAAGGAGAAGGAGAAGGAGAGGAAAGGGAAAGGAAAGAGAAGGAAGGAGAGAGGAGAGGAAAGGAGAAGGAGGAAAGGAGGAAGGAAGGGAAAGGGGAGGAGGAGAAAGAGGAGAGAGGAGGAGGAAGGAGGAGAGGAAGGAGAAGGAAGGAGAGGAGAGGAGGAGGAGGAGGAGGAGGAGGGAGGAGGAAGGAGGAGGAGGAGAGGAGGAGGAGGAGGAAGGAGGAGGAGGAAGGAGGAGGAGGAAGAAGGAGGAGGAAGGAGGAGAGGAGGAGGAAGGAGGAGGAGGAAAGAGGAGGAGGAGGAGGAAGGAGGAGGAGGAAGGAGGGAGGAGGAGGAGGAGGAGGAGGAGGAAGGAGGAGGAGGAAAAGGAGGAAGGAGGAAGAGGAAGGAGGAGAGGAAGAGGAGGAAGGAGGAGGAAGGAGGAGGAAGGAGGAGGAAGAGGAGGAGGAGGAAGGAGAAGGAAGGAGGAGGAAGGAGGAAGGAGGAGGAAGAGAGAGGAGGAGGAAGGAGGAGGAAGGAGGAGGAGGAAGGAGGAGGAGAGGAAGGAGGAGGAAGGAGGAGGAGGAAGGAGGAGGAGGGAGGAGGAAGGAGGAGGAGGAAGAAGGAGGAGGAGGAAGGAGGAGGAGGAAGGAGGAGGAGGAGGAAGGAGGAAGAGGAAGGAGGAAGGAAGAGGAAGGAAGAAGAAGGAAGAAGAAGAAGAAGAAGAGAAGACTAGAACAACAACAACAACAGGAATTTTGCACTGAGGAAACGGGCAGAAGAGGCAGAGTGCTTGTCTGGCCAGTTGATCCCCAGTACAATAACAGACTAGAAAGAGAAAGGGAGGAGGAGGAAGAGAGGGCACGAGAGAGGACTCAAGAGGAAACCACAGGAAAAAGGAAATCCGTCATGGCTGCAGCCACAGCCCAGGGCAAACTGTGCAGAACGAGCAAGAGCTAAGATGTGTTTCACACAGCTCACCTTGCAGTGTGGAGCACCCAGCCGATTGGAAGCAAAGCTCTCCAGCAGAATCCGGATGAGATGCTTCTCGTCGTCCTTCATAGGAGAGGACACCGAGCCGTCCGGCATGGTATCCACTGACTTAGCAAAGAAACCCTTGAGGACTTCATAGCTTTGCTGATCAGAACAAATGTTTATTGTGTCAAAGGCAAAAATTAAAGCAACAGCACAAGTCTCATATCAAAATGTTTCATAGATAGAATCTTATTCCTATTTGAATGCCATGAATGTACAGGGAGATTGTTTTATCAAGTTCATTTAAATTCAAACAAAAATAAAGACTAACTACATTTTTTAACATAATAAGATATTAGAGAAAGAAACTGTTTTATTTTTTTTTTTATTTTTATTTTTTCGAGACAGGGTTTCTCTGTATAGCCCTGGCTGTCCTGGAACTCATTCTGTAGACCAGGCTGGCCTCGAACTCAGAAATCCGCCTGCCTCTGCCTCCCAAGTGCTGGGATTAAAGGCATGCACCACCGCTGCCCAGTTAGAAAGAATTTAATACACATTTAAAGCAGCTGCTTTAGTAAGTCCTATCTTGGTGGTAATCAATAGCTAGCTAGCTAGCTAATTGGATTTAAGGCCCACTTAACAGGAAGGAACTTGTGTCTGGTACTGGAAACCCAGCCAAGGCCCTATAGTTAGTGAGATCACGGTCTTAGAGAAGGACCTACTCTTGTCAGTGTGGGAGTGGAGGAAGCCTTGGAGTGAATGTGCAAACGCAGATCAAGTCCTGAGTGGACACGTACTACTGACATGGGCATGGCCTGGGGCCAACTGGAAACAAAACTGCAATGTCCTCTTTCGGTCTGAGTCTAATATGTGTGCAAGAACTGGTATTTCCAAACTATCAGCTCCAGCTCCCTCCTCCTGGATGTTTGCAGCTGGAGATAGTCACCTACAGAGACTTCCTACTGAGACTAACTCACTCCTTTGGAGGTGTGCGGAGGTTCTCTGTTTTTGCTGTGGTAGTCGGTGCTTCTTCATCCAAGTGTGCACAGCACAGCCTGTCTCACCACAACTCCTCTGAACATGTGTCTGTGTGTCTGTCCTGTTCTCATTCCCTCACCAGCCCAGTCAGGTTCCAGACCCAAGTTGCAAGGAATATGGTATGGCACTTCATTAAACTGGTATTTCCCTAACTTCATTCTGAATCATATACCTCAGGTAACTATCGCTCTCGCCTCTCATCAACAAGGCACTCTTAGCAGTTGACAGAGATTAAAGTCACAACTGGTCAAATGCAGAGAAGTCATCAGCCCAGCTGGTGCACCCATGACACCCCACCCCTTAGCTCAGGGAACACTGTGGAGATGATGGGATGGAAGGACTGTAAGACCAGAGGACCAGGAAATCAGCTTAAAGGCTGCGACTCCTAGAAATGAGAGGGAAGCCACATCAGGAAACCTCGACAATACGGCTGCCTAAAGAAGAGCCGAGCAGTGACCACAGCAGCAACACACTAAGGTGGAAAGAGGGGGCTCACAGAAACCCACCTCTAGACAAAGAACTACAGGAATTACTAACTCCTGAGAGAGGGAAACGCCCCCTCACTGGTTCTCTAACACGAAGTGATCAGTCCTGACAGCATACACATAGAAGCAACACTAATGTTGTATTTATATACTTATGCATTCATATTAATATGTAATAGTAGAGAAACAGAGGCCACAGATATGGGAGGAGTGAGGGGATGTATGGAGGAATTGCAAGGAGGGAAATGGTGTAACTGTATTTTAATTTTTGACAATTTGCAAATAAAAAAGCTTGAAAAGAAGTTAAAAGAAATTTTGAAATGCTTAATATATATGACTTGCTTATTGAGTGCTTCCATTATGGAAATAATTTTTAGAATCCATTAAAAAAGATAAAATTAGCTGGGCAGTGGTGGCACATGCTTTTAATCCCAGCACTTGGGAGGCAGAGGCAGGCGGATTTCTGAGTTCGAGGCCAGCCTGGTCTACAGAGTGAGTTCCAGGACAGCCAGGGCTACACAGAGAAACCCTGTCTCGAAAAACCGAAAAAAAAAAAAAAGATAAAATTAAAATATAGAATATTTTTAAGTTAATTTTCATGTCTAAAAAAAAATTGACTAGGAAACTGCCAAAACCAGCATGCATCCAGCATAATGCAGTCCCCAAGAAATAAATAAGACACTTTAGGTCAGTGGTCTTCAACCTGTAGGTCTTGACCCTTTCATAGGTTGAATAACCCTTTCATAGGGGTTGCCTAAAACCATCTGCGTATCAGTTATTTACATTACAACCACAACAGTAGCAAAATTAGTTATGAAGTAGCAATGAGAATAATTTTATGATTGGGGTCACACAGAAAGGAAGAAAAGTGCTTCGCCCACTGTCCCCTCCCAGCCTGGCCGGCCTGGCCGGCATGCACATGTGTTCCACAAACAGACAAGGTTCATACTTTTGACTCATAGGACTCCTCTGCGAGCTCCGCATAGCCCTCCCTGATGAGGACATCTCTGATGTTGACGGCATCCTGGGCGCCCGAGTACCGGTACACATCCACGTGCAGGACGCTGTGTACGATGGAGAAGACCTTCACCAGGAGCGGACAGCCGCTGACCAGGGCGGCGAACCGCCCATTGGCGCCCCACTCCAGTGCTCTCCACAGATAAGAGACTTTGCTGATGGTCTCATTTTGCAAATCTTGAATTCCAAAGCCTGGGGCAGAAGGAAAAGCACTCTGAAACAGTACTAATGATGAATTCTCCTGAAATGTAACTTTGTTAATCAGAATTCCTACAAAAGTCCTGAAGCTAAGTAAACATCTTCAAATGTATGTATTTGTTTGTTTGTTTGTTTTGGAGAATCTCACTGTGCAGACCAGGCTGTCCTGAGCTCAGGGGATCCGTGTTCCCTCTGTCACCAAGTGCTAGGACAACGGCGTGTCAGCGCCACAGACTGCCTTCCTTTGTCATCCGCTGCACTATTTTAAAGTGAACTTGAGTGTGCTCTTTGGGAAGGAGCTACACCTGGCGCCAACAGAGCCTGGCAGGCAGCTCGAAGGGCTGTGGTGCTGAGTACGAACGGCCCCAGCGGGCAGCTATGTGCATGCTTGAGCATCACGGAGTGGAGCACTTTCTGAAAAGCTTGGGAAGACTTCTAATCTTGTGTGGTCTTGTTAGAGGAAGTGGGGTTTAAAAACCTCACACCAGACTTCCTGTGCCTACAGGTCAGCATGCAGCTCTCGGCTCCTTCTCCAGCACCACACCTGCCTGCCACCATACTCTCCACTGTGATGATGATGGACTAAGCCTCTGATGCTGTAAAGCAGCCCCAATCATATGCTTTCCTTTATAAGTGGCCTTGTCTCTTCTCAGCAACACAACAGTAGGTAAGAGCACCACTGAATTAAAACAATTTTCGTTTGCTCAAAGTCAGATCCTCCATACATTCTGGTTTTCTCTGACACTAATGTGGCAGCGACAGCTATGGTGACGTAATTGGTTTTTTTGTTGTTGTTTTTTTTTTTAGTATAGAATAGAGTTTATTCAAGGCATGAGGAGGGGAGTTAAGAGGGTAGTAGAGGCAGAGAGAGAGAGAGAGAGAGAGAGAGAGAGAGAGAGAGGAGGAGAGGAGGGAGGAGAGAAGGAGGAAGATAAGGAGGGAGGAGGAGGAGAGTAGAGGCTAGCCTGAGCATGTAGAGAGAGGGGGAAAGAAGGAGGAAGGGCGAGGGGAACAGGGAGAAGCAAGAGGCAAGAAAGGAGCAAGTGATGTAATTTTAAGGTAAACACATTGGCTAGTAGCACTTGTTGCATAGATTACTGCCAGGCGACTTAGCAGTTCCCTTGGGTCCAACACTCACCCCGTTTTTCAGCACTGAAACGGAAGCTCCAGAAATGACAGGGATCCCTCAGGAGATTAGGTCTACCGAACCTATTCCCATAGTCTACAAAAATACCTCAGATAAAGGAAACAATACTCTGCAGAGACCTCACAGTTCTCTTGCAGCACAGTGGAATGCAGTGACCTTCTCTACTTTCTACAACCCAATGGACTCAGTCCACCCAGAAGAAAATTCTTATATTCTTTTTTTTGGGGGGGGGAGGAAATGCAATTCAAATCCACTGTTAGAGTCCTTTATTTGGATTTCACAACTCACCGATCACATTCACTTCCTAGTCCTCCCGTTCACCCCTCCTGTGACCTGCCCAAAACAAAAGAAAAAGAAAAAAAATACCATGTCCATTTGTGCTGCCCATATACTCGCTGGAGCATAGTCAAACTCCCAGTAGCCAGCCTTAAAGGAAACTGAATCCTTCCCCAGTCCCACCCCTGCCAGAGCATAGACTGTGAAGAGCTACTCTTCAATGTTCAGATCTCTGTGATGGCTTTCAGTCTAGGCTGCTACTTTCCTTTGGGGATTGAGGGTGGGAAGAGTTTATTACAGACCCGCCTGTGTCTCTTACATTCCCATTCTTAGAGTAACTACTCTCTATGTCTTTGCTTCATTTATTTGTTTGATTGTTTGTTTCTGGTTTTTTGAGACAGGGTATCTCTATGTATATAGCCTTGGCTGTTCTGGAAGATACCATGTAGATCAGGCTGGCTTTGAATTCACACAGACCTGCTACTGCCCCCCACCCCAAGTGCTGAGATTAAAGGTGTGCACCGCTGCTAATCACTTCATATTTCATTCCTTGTTAAAGGCAAATTTTCTACATTTTATATGTATGTGTGCCACATGTATACACTGCCCATGAAGGCTGGAAGAGGGTGTCAGATCCCCAGGTCTGGAGTTACAAATGGTTGTTAGCCTCCACGTGGGTGATGGGAATTGAACCAGGGTCCTCTTGAAAAAGCAGCCAGTGCTCATAACCACTGAGCCATCTCTCCAGTCCCAAAATTTTCTATAAATTTCTAGTCTTATTTCTTTTCTTGTTAACAGAAAAACATACCTCAGCAGAATTTCCAGAAACATAAAGAATCTGAGCTCTAAAGTAGCTTTCCTTGTTGTAATCAGTAAAAGGTGCCAGGCAGACCAAGTCCGGATGCGGGTGGATAGGCAGAGGGACCAGCTCTAGGCGGTTTATCTCAGCAGTCAGCTGTTTCAGCAGCTCTGCGTTCCTTTCGTCAATCCTGTACCCCCAGAAGTGCCCCACTTCCACTACCTGCAGGCAAAGAGTGTGGGCACACATAAAGACCACCGATGGGCCACACGGCCTGTCAACAGGCTTATTTCTGTGTCAGTGTCCTCCACAGGCCCTAACAGCCTCTGTGAAGCACACGAGGAGCTTCTTGTCGGCAATAAGCAGCAAGTGCATGAAGCACATGCTGCCCTGAGGGAACACCATGGCCCAGGGCCTGAAGGCTTTGAGAGGTCTGGATTTAGTCCAGAGAAGTCAATACCATGGGACCTCCTGTGCCCTCGAAGCTGCTGAGTCCAGGTGCAGGGTCAAGTGCCCAGTCCATGGATCAGAAGAGCATGTGAGGTCTGGCAGAGGAAAGCCAACCTTGTGTAATACCCACTGAGCAGCTTTTCCACGCTGCCTCAGACCACAGGGCTGCGCACAGCAGCGCTCCCGAAATTCCCCAGTCAAGGGTAGATGTAGATTTACTAGAAAATAAACATGTTTACTTATATACTTTTTGTGCTGGGGTTTAAACCCAGGGCCTCATACATGGGAGACAGAAGCTCCATTACTGATCTTCAGCCTTGAGTCTATACAAGTTATTTTAAAGAAATAAAAAAAAAATACCCAAATATTTCAACACTAGTTCTGTTGATGTAAAGAATTCTATAGCATATGTCATGCCAACTAACTTTTTAAGTTTTATCTTGTCAAATGTTTAGTTTTTTTTTTTTTTTTCTTTTGAGATAATGTCTCAGGGTGTAGTCCTGGCTTGCCTAGAACTCTCTATGGAGACAAGGCTAGCCTCAAATGCACAGTGACCTGCCTCTGCCTCCTAAGTACTGGGATTAAAGGTGTGTGCCCCCACAGCATGTTACATACTTTAATTTTGAGGCACTCCTGCCCAGCCGCATTCACCCGGGGAGGGGCTGGCTCAAAGTGCACACGATGGGCCTGCTGCATGGCCAGAATCCTCAGATGTGGAGTGGGAAAGGCTCTGGGGACTGAGCGGGACTCTCACCTCAGTGACATCGACTGTCAGGAGGAGATCGGTGACGGTCCGGGGTCTGTCCGAGGTGCTGAATGACACCTGTATGGGGTCCACTGTCTGCTTCTGGAAGTCCACGCTGACCCTGCGCAACAGGACGTGGGCGAGAACAAAGAAAGAGCTAAGTGCTTTCATTTCCGCATGTGGAGAACCACCTCATCTACTCCAACATTTCTGGCACTAGAGTTTGGTTCTTAATCGTTCCCCAAAGGCTTATGGGTCACTGTCAGGTGGCAGTGGGCCTTTGGGAGGTGGAGCCCAGGGCCCAGTTAACAGGACCAGCCAACCACGGACTAAAACTTCTGAGGCCATGAGCCAAATTAGCCTTTCCTCTGGCAAGCTGATCGTCTGAGGTACTTGTTACAGTTTGACCTCACTGCAATAAGAATGTCTGGTGACTTCCTTGGCTGTCCTGGAAGTCATGTATACCCTAATGATTATCCACTCCCCTCCAAGAAGACACCCTAAAAGACAGAATATCTGCTTTCAAGAACATACAATCTAAATCTAGGGCCTGCAATCCCTTCTACTGTTTTCACTTCAGAAAATTAACTAGGAAACAAAGAATTCCATTGGTAGAGTGCTTGCCTGGTCCACACAAAGCCCTGGGTGTGATCCTTAGCACAGCATACAACTGGGTGGTGCACACTGTGATCCCAGAACTTAGGAGGAGGAAGAAGGGGCTGGAGGGACGGCTGAGTGGTTAGGAACAATCCTGACTGCTCCTCCTAAGGACTGTACTTCACCTCCCGCACGCACACCACGCAGCTTACCACCCCGCCGGCAACACCAGCTCTGGGAGGAGCCACGGCTCTAGTCTTCACAGCACCCACACACATGTCCACATACACCACATGTCCACATGTACCCACACAGACACGTAAACATGCATAATTAAAATAATAGGTGGCTGAGCAGGCGTGGTGCATGTCTTTATTCCCAGCATTAGGGAGGCAGAGGTAGGTGGATCTCTGAGTTCCAGGTGAGCCTTGTCTACAGATCCGAGTTCTAGAAGATCCAGGGCTACACAGAGAAACACACACACACACACACACACACACACACACACACACTTTAAGGTAAAAGCAGGAAGAGCAGAAGTTGTTCAAGATCATCATCAGCTACAGCAGTGTGAGGTTAGCCCAGGTTACAGAAGACTGGACTTTAGAGATGGCTCAGCAGTGAAGAGCACTGGCTGCTCTTCCAGAGGTCCTGAGTTCAATCTGTAATGGGCTCTGATGGCATCTTCTGACATGCAGGTATACATGCAGATAGAGCACTCATATACATAAATCTTTTTTAAAAACCTATTAAAAAAAAAAAAAAAGAGTCCATCCTCAGCTCAATATAATGCTAACATAAAACACATGATTACCAAACAGGCTCTGAAATATCATTCACCTCCTAGAGCAGAAAGTCAGTGTGAAAGAAAAAAATTAATGATCATAAAACTTCCTCTTGATACTTTTATCCTAAAATAAGGGCAAGAATTCAAGGAGAGACGCAGCTCCTCCTTGTTTTGATCAGTAGGTTCGAAGTCACAGACAGCAGACACAAGGTCAGCAGTCAGACTTGGACAAAGACAGACAGGGATCTTTGAAGGCTAAGCCTACCCTTCTCCCAAATGGTCAGAACAAAGCTTGGGCTGAGGAAATGGCTCTGCTGGTAAAGTGCTTGGCACAGGCATGAGGACCTGAGTCCTCGTAGTTCCCCACAACCCATGGGACAAGCCAGAGGGAACACCTACTGCCTCGGCACTGGTTGAGGCATAGATGCAGGCCACTTCCTGAGGCACACTGGCCAGTCAGCCCAACTAGAACGGATGAGCTCCAGGCTCACTGAGTTACAAAGTTACAAAGACAGCTTCTCAGTCCGGGCCTCCACAGTCAGGCATCTCACATGTACCTGAGCCACAGACAGCAAACAACCAAGCAGAAAGGACCCACAACACCCATACACTGGATGGATCTGGAGTGCCTGTATCTCTCCCTCATCAGCTGCTCATATTCACAAGACCCTTTCTGGAATCATAAAGATTACACAGAGTAAGAAATAAAGTGGACTTTGGAAAACAAACAAGCAAACAAACAAACAATAAAGCCATGCATCGATCTCTGTGAGTTTGAGGCCAGCCAAGGCTACACAGGGAAACTCTGACTCAAATAAAAACATACAAAGGAGACTTCTGCCTATGTGGTACCAAAAGGGAAGAATCTGCTATAAGTACTAGACAGTATTTAACTTGTGTCCAAGAAAAGATCTGCATCCCAGTGGCCACCCAGGCTGTGAGGGAGGAGAGGGTGACTGCTCAGCAGCTGGCCCTGCTAACAACCAGGCCCAAATGTACCTCCACTAGAGCCCATCCTTTTGCTCTGCCAAAAAAGAATTCTCAAAATGAATTCATAAACCTCAGAAGGAAGAAAGGAAAGAAGCACAGGGCTAATTTCTCCAGTCTACACTGAAAATCTAAATTACTTCACTCAGTCCTTCAGCGGTTTCACAGCAGGTATCATATCTACTAAGCTGCCAAACCCACTGAGGATAAGCGGATAGCAGCGGCAGGACACCCATGGAGACATGATGCCGGGACTCTAGTACAGCGCTGCGCTGACAAAGCCAGGCCAATACCAGCTACAGCTCCTCCAACAGTCTTGTGGGACATACTGGGAACAGTGGTGCAGGTGGAATCTTCTGAAATACCTCGTGTTCCTGAGTTTTTGACACCGAGCCGCCTTGCACCTTCCCCTCGATCTCCTCTGCAGTATGGACGCTGAGCTCAAGAGACACTTTTAACTGGGACATCTTGACTGCCAAGTTCACAGCAGGGAGGGTCTTAAATCTTTCTGTTGGATTCCGTGAAAACTCCACAAAGGCTCTGTTCCATAAAATATGAATTAAAACATGAAATAATAATATATGATAAGTAATAAAACATTAATTTCTCTGAAGGTTAGGAAAAAATTCTCACTGCATACTTCTTAAAATGTTAGTAACTATTTTCATTAGTCAGTAGAAATATTAGTTGGTTGAAGACAGGTTCTCTGCTGAGGGAAGTAAGTCACATGAACAAGTCAGTGAGGCCAGGCCTCACCCTTGCACAGCACAGGGCACGGGGCACGGGGCACTTTCAGCCCAGGGATCCTAGTTTTCGAGATTCCAGCACAGAGCAGGGTTCCTGTTTCCAAACTATTAGAGGCTGAACCTGTGACGCTGAATACCATCAAACTTAGAGCACAGTAGCTTTGTCAAGACCTTGAAGCCAACTGTGGGTTAGTTAGTAAGTGGCGCTGGCAGCGTCCCACCCCTGCACACTGCCCAGGTGCCCCCCGTGCCTGCATGCCTCCACAAGCACGTAGCTTCCACCGCGTGGGGGCCATGCGAGGAGGAAAACAGTCATTACTCTTTGATTGTTGTTTTATATCTCTAACTGGTCCTGGCAGAACCAAAAAGAACAGAGTTGCTTTCTTCTGAAATATTGGTGTGACATTTCCATTGTGAGTAAAAAGGCAAAATTATAAGGAATACACAAACAAGGCCTTGGGTTCAATCCTCAGCTCTGGGGAAACTTCTGTCTAATCAATTTAAAAATTGTAATCTTGTGTGCATAAGCATTTTCCTTTCAGGAACAAAAGCACTTGGTGATTCTTTTAACTAACCATTTGTTACTGACCTGCTAATAATATAGGGCCAAATTAAGTGAGTTTCTGTACTCTGTGTCTTCCAAAGTCACCTATGACAAGTGCCTATGTGCTAAAGAAGTGCACAGACAAATGCTGCCCTTTGGGGAATCCCCTATAGCCACAAAGAATGAGATTAATGACTTCCCATGAAATCTGGGCGTGGACACTAACGAGAAGACCCCTGCAAAGAACCAGGATGAGCACATAAAACACAGGCCACCAGCATAATTCCTTTAGGCTGCAAAGGACGACTCCCACTGACAATGAGATCCACCAGAGCTCCACCGAGAGCCAGCTCAGTGGCCCCCACGCAGACATACTTCTACACACATGCGGCCCTGGGAGGGCTCTGTGAACATGGAAGCTGGGGACTCCTTAGGAATTGCAGCTGACTAAAAGGCGACTACTTACTTTGCACCATCAAACACAATGGATTTGACTTGTCCACACTGTCTAAAGAGAGACTGCAGTTGCTTGTAGTAAAGGAATCCATAGGGAGGGATGTGTTTCAGCTGCAAGGGAACACAGTGCTTGTCAGTGCGTGCCGTGCCATGCGTCAGTAAGGACCTGACTGCCCAAACATCCAGGTGCAGAGCAGCTGCTTACTGCCCTCATTTGCAAACGCAGCCCATATAAATACGCAACAGACTTAGCCTGTCTGTGTACCTAACAACCACATGACTTTAGCTTACAAATGTTTTAACAGAAATGCATGAAATGAAGGCTAGTTTTTCCCTTGTTGAAACAGTTCAACAGTTGACTGCAGTAAAAGTAATTTTTTTTTTTTTTGCTTTCATTTTGTTACTTAAAATAATCATGCTAACTGCAGCTTCCTGAGACATCACCCTTCTGATAAAGAGTGACAGGAAAGGAGTTAGGGGAGATGGACTGGTCACCTCACAGGCTGTTGCCCCTCAGGGCAGCAGAGCCAGGCTCCTACCCAGCAGTCTCACCTCTAGCTGCTCCAAAGCCCTCCCAGCACTCCCCTACGAGCATCAAGTGTCCTGATCACTGTGTCCTAAGCTCTGGTCCCTCAGGCCCCTGCCCCTGCCAGTCCCTGAAGAGTGAAGTGTCTCCCAGCTGCAGGTGGCAGCAAGGAGGTAAGAGCACTGCCTGGACGAGTCTAAGCTCAAGCCCATGGAACCACTGTGACAAGCGTGTTAGGATGATGGTAAATCTTTCACGTTAAAGGATTAATGTGACGCTCAGAGAAACATACACTGTAAAAAAACTGTTTGGCTCCTCCCAGACTTTCTAAAGCAAAACTAGCTATGATTTAGTTTGTATGATGCATGGTCAGTCATGTGTCAAGTGACTAGGCTGACTGGGGCTGAGGAGTGATTTGAGTAGGGTCCTGTGGGGCCTGTCCACTGCACACAGATGAAGGACAGACAGCAGGAAGAATGCAGAAGTAGCTAATCAAAAAGCTTTCTCCAAAGAGAGAAGTAACAAAAAGCCCACAGTCCTTGGAGTGACAGGAGCTCACGGCAGGCAGCCTTTAAATGGAAATCTTCCCCCAGCACACATTGCATCCCTGCACCCATCTCACCTGCTTTGCTGTTCAAAGACCTGACTGGAAATGTTCCAGAATCTGTGGCTCTGTCCTTGTCAATCTTCAGACTCTCCACAGCTGCAATGTAGTGTAATACCAACCCGAACTAAAGCGAGCACTAACTGAGCGGTTACTACATGCCAGGAGCTCTTTACCAAGTGCTTTTCATTGCCCTAAATCAACCAAGGAGTCTACTGAAAGCCTGGTGCTCAAGTATGTAATTCCAGTTGTCATGTGTTCCTGCTGGCGTATAAACAAATGGCCCTATAAATCCAGCAGTCAGTGGCCACGGCTCATGGTCAGATCCTATCCCCTATCCCCACCTCCTAGTTCAAGCTGCTTACACGCTCTCCCCTAGGTCATGCCCTCTAGTGCAGACTTTGAGGTGCTTCAGACCTGAACTTAATGTCCTCTAAGTAGTTATGCTGGGTGTCAGGGCAGGGATCGCTACTCCTTACAACAGTAAGCTGCCAACCACAAACATTTTATTGTGTGTACCATTAAACTGTCAATTAACAACTTACCCTCAAGGGCCTTGAATCCTTGAAAATGACACATGTTCAAGGCAGCACTCACCCTGAATATATAAATTATCGAGGCCTCTCTGTAAAATGAGGTCAATAAGGATGAAGATGCTGTAAGAGTGCAGCAGTCTCTGAGGTTAAACAGCCTCGTGCTCACTTGGAGAATCCACACAGCACTTATCGAGCACAAACAGCCCTCTGCGCCAGCCTCACTAGAGGCAGTCCTTTTGGCACCACATTCATGCTATTCTCTTGGGACAGCTTCCTATGTGTCACCTACCACAACTGTTGTCTTTGGGTCTTTGCCGGCCAGTTCCCTCACTGCCATCTCCTCATCTGGCTGTCCAAAAGTGAAGTAATTTGGATAAAAAGCACCTGCGAGAACAACCTGGAAAAGGAGCACATGTTCAAGTCTTCCTGCCACCACGCTTTCATGTCACCCCAGAGCTCCAGCACAAACAGTGACACACACATACCACACACACTACACCTCTCACACATCCTGGGATCCGCCATGACAGCCATGCTTTCTGGATCTCTTCTTCAGAATAGCTAGATGCTTCTGAGAACAGAGCCAGTGTAGACAGAACAGTATGCTAAGCTGTCCTCCACCTTCACCCAACCTCAGCCCCGACAGGCCAGGTGCTCTCCCAGCTGTAGAGACATCACTCCAGTGGGGCCTCTCCAGCTGGACAGCAAGCTGGCACCTAATGTTCACATCTAAAAGGCACTCTGCCAAGCCCTTTCTTCAGTAAGAATCTGCCTCATAAAGCACACCCACAGAGGAGTCTCCCTGGCCACATGTCAATTTCCCATCCACAAAAGAACCAGCCCTCCCAGCATGCCTGGTTTCCAGGTGTCCACCTTGACCCTGTTCTGTAGCATGTGGTGGTCTGAATGAGAACGGCCTCCATCGGCTCACATTTGCATATATGTTTCAGTTGGTGGAACTGTTTGGGAAGAATTCAGCAGTGTAGACTTGTTGGAGGAGTGTTTCGCTATGAGTGAGCTTAGGTTTTGGAAGGCCCACACCATTCACGCTCTCAGCCTCATGCTTGTGAATCAGACGTAAGCTCCCAGCTACTGCTCAACCACCATGCCTGCAGGCCTTCCTGCTTCCATGATCCCAACCACAATGGCCCTGGACTCAACCTTTGAACTGTAAGCCTGCAACCATCTCTTCCTTCTCTAAGCTGCCATGGTCTTGGTGTTTCTGACAGTAACTAAGACAATGCAATGGCAACCCTACTCTGCAGGTCTGTAACAGAAGCACTGTTCATGAGCAAGACACATCTCTGGGAAGTTCTTGGAGGGTCTCACCACACAGCTAGTCACCTGCTTCATGACGCAGAGTTAAAAGTGTCCTGCTATGCACACACAGCGACAGTAGGGCACACGGAGTCCCTGGACTTTACAGCAAAAGGCCCTAATGCTGGCCACGGTGACAGCACAAGCTCACTGAGAAAAGGCAGATTGAGATCCTAACACCAGCAGGAGGAGTGTAAACAAGGAAGGGATCCCGGTTCCAAACATGTAGATCCACTATGGTGTCCAGATTTCAGAGGCACAGCAGAGAGAACAAACACACTCTCCACACACTGTCAACCACAACCTGAATCAGAACCCAAGGCGATGGGTGTGGTGGCGCACACCTTCATCCCCAACACTCAGAAGGTAGAGGCAGGAAGATCTCTGTTAATTCAAGGAAGGGAGGGAGAGAGGGAGGGAGGGAGGGAGGGAGGGAAGAAGAGAAGCAAGGAGGGAGGAAAGGAGGGAGAGAGGAAGGGAAGGAGGGAGGGAGGGAAGGAAGAAGGAAAAAAGATGAATTTAAAAACCTCACTAAGCAGAAGCCCAGCACACCTGCAGGATGAAGCGCTGCTTATAAGGATACTCTTGATCCAAGACAGGATGGCGCGGGTCCACAAACATGTTGAACTGTGAGATTCTGTTCTTCAGTTCTTCATATAATTCAGCCACCTAAAGGGCACATGGCAATCTGACATGGCCTCAGAGCGCAGACAGACATCACTCCATGGAGTAAATGCAAATGCACACAGCAGGGAGGGTTAAACATCCCAGCCACCAGAGTCGTCTTACTCAACACTAATGAGGAATGAGAGAGACAAGGGTGACACAGGAGCAGCAGATGCAGGTCTGTGCCCCAGAGCCTCAGTTTATGGATGTGACTGAAACTACAATGACAACCTTGTGTCTTTCAACCTTCCTTATGTCTTCTTCACCTTCCACCAGGAACATGTTCTGGTTTTGTGTTCAGAAACACAGTCTGTGCAAACAGTGGCACACACCTGTAATTCCAATGTAGGAAGACAATGAGGGGATCTCAAGGCCAGTGTGGTTCATACTGTAAAACCTTATCTTGAATTTTTTTCAAAGAAAGAAAAACAAGGTATGTTACAGAGTTCGATCCATGCACAGTGGTCCATTCCTATGATGTTAGCACCTGGGGGTAAAGGCGGGATGCTGAGGAGCCCAGGGCCAGCCCCAGCTACACAGTGAGTAGGCCAGCCAGAGTTACATGCGGGTTCTCTCAGTATGTTTTCATACAAAGTGTCTGATGTTTAAAATATATATACAATAGGGCTGGGCAGATGGCTCTGTGGTTAAGAACAGTCTAACTTCACTTCTAGGGGAACTGGCGCCCTCCCACAGACATACAGACAGGCAAACCACTAAAGAGCAACACACACACACATAAACATATATATGAAAATAAACAACTTTAAGTCATCACAAAAATATCTCAATAAAAATTTAAAAACAAAATCCATAAAATAACAGAGGGGAAATACTATGATCAATTGAAAGGGGTATAAGTCAATAAGACATATTAACATACTAAGTATGTGCTTAATATGTTCAAAACCCAGAGCTAAATCACTAGTGTGTGAGTGTGCATACTTGCACACATGCAAATCTATAATCTTCTGTAACTCCAGTTCCAGAGAAGCCAACTGATGGACAATAAAAATGAGGTACATTTACACTGTGGAATATTATTCAGCTGCTAAGAAAAATGAAATTTTCAGGTAAGTAGATGGAGCTAGATACTATCATCATGAATGAGGGAACCTACACCAGAAAGACAGATATTGAATGCTTCCTCTTAAATGTGGACATTAGCTTTTAAGCTTTAGATATGTGAATTTCTTCTAGAATATCCAGAGGTTAGGTAGCTTGTACAGACTAGAAGGATGGGATCTTCCAAGGAAGGGGAAATATAGTTCTATAAACAGATAAGGGAGCACTTGGGAGGCAGAGGCAGGCGGATTTCTGAGTTCGAGGCCAGCCTGGTCTACAGAGTGAGTTCCAGGACAGCCAGGGCTACACAGAGAAACCCTGTCTCGGAAAAAACAAAAAACCAAAAAACAAAAACAAAAACCAAAAAACAAAAAACAAAAAAAAACAGATAAGGGGAACTAGAATAGGAGGATTACAGAGGAGAGAGAGGAAGGAAAGATAAAGGAAGCATAACTAACACAAAAGGCTTTTGAAAAGCTGTGTGGAAACCTCCATTCCAGAAGCTTCTCCTATATAAGAGAAATTTAAATTAAGTTGCCATATAACAAGAGAGACAATGCCCTGACCAAACAGCATATGCTAACAAGTAAAATCTCCAATACCAGAAACAGATTACAGTTTGTTGAGTCCTTGGGCAATGTGATCCCACAGACCTCCCTCCAAACATCACAGGCTACTGCTAAGGCTACTGGTTACCCTTCCTAACCTGATGGTAAGGCCCTGTTACTGACGACATGCTTATGGAGTGTCTTCATGGAGAGAAGAGGTGGTGAGCACTAGAATCTGACTAGTGCCCACAGAGCTGAGAGGGGCTCTCTGGGCTACCCGAGAAGAAAGAGATCCTCACTCTCACTCAGCTACAAACCTGGTAACCTACTATAGCAAGCTGCCCGCAAACACACTAGTGTGCTGCTGAGGACAGCATACAATGACCGGGACTGCCTGCAGTAGGCCAGGATAGAGACATCTCAGTAGCCCGTGGCAGCTCTTTGTAAAAAAAAGTTGTTCCCATTTCTTCTAACCTTAAGCCCTGGACAACGGCTGTATAGAATTCATTTGTGCATGACTGCTTTTCAGTTGGCCTTGGTGTGCATAATTATTCTATTATATCTGACTTTCTTATTTCTTTCTCCTCCTGCTCTGGTGAATTCTGTGAAACTAGATGTTCCTTGATGTGATGATTCTTAAACAATTAAAAATTGAGGCCTAGGACACACACGGCACAGCACAGCACAGCACAGCACCGTCCTGATGGCCCAGGTGCGTGTTCTCATCTTGGAAACAATGCAATAACTGCACAATGGTAGTTCCAGATTAATGCTTGACTTGCAAAGAAAGTTTGAAGAAATTATTAGAAAATGAAATAAAGCCAACACTGGGATCCCAAGAAAGAAAAAAAAATCTATTGAAGTTATGAAGTAAGTTTTGTACAACATTTAAGAGTGGTTCCTAGATAAGAAAGTATAGAATACATAAACTCTTATACTAGTAAAACTAAATCAAAACACTGGGACTCTTAGGAGAGTCATTGTGTGCAATGTACAGAAGCAGAAAGCTAGTGGAACCATTGAGTTAAGAGTTAATTTGATTCTTTCTGGCCACTGCCTGGCAGCTTTACCCATGTCATTTATCATTAGAGTTTCACGGGAAAATGCAAGTAGCTGACCTCAGAGCTCTGAGCTCTGAAGTATAATAAGTTAAAAGTTAAAGTTTAAATAGTGATAAGTTTGCAATTATTATTTTGGCTACAGGCCTTGGGAATAGGGAAGCCTGAAACTTTGGGGAACAATTGTAATTCTTAATTCTTCGTGGGATGTGGTTATTCTTTTTAATTTGATTTGGCATTGATTATACAATATGGTTTTTTCTATCTGTCTTTGGAGTATCAATAAAAGACTGGAGCAAGAGAAAGACGAGTGAGTGAGTGAGAGAGCGAGTGAGAGGACTAGTGGAGAGAGCATGAGAAGAGCATGTGGAGAGTGAAGAGAGAATGTGAGGTGTGTGTGAGTGAAAGGAGAGTGCATGTGGTGTGTGAGATGTGAGATGTGTGTGAAGAGTGTGTGTGAGAGTGAGAGGGGAATGCACAGAGGTGTGCAGGAGTGTGGGAGTTCAAGGAAAGAAAAGCGCACAGGAGAAAAGCAGAGTTTGAAGGAGAAGCAGTGTGTGCAGCCTCAAGCTGCGAGCAAAAGAGCGAGAAAGAAAGCAGAGAGAGAGAAGAGAGAGAAACTTTAAATTTGAAAAATTGCCTGTTAGCTTGTACCCAAAAAGTAGTCTGTGTATATTTACTAAACGCCTTCCAGCTATCCCTGCCTCCAGCTGAGAAGTCTGATCCTGTGTGGAGGCTGATCGCTGACAGCCTGCTAGTGGCACAGAGGTTATTAGAGTAACCACCCCCTTTTGATAGGCTTTAAGGCCTCCTCTGTGAGGTGGGACCCACACTTGACACTGCTAATGAGGTCAAGAACCTGAGACCAGCCAGGCCTACCACTATTCTGCTAAGTGAAGGAAGCAATAAAATGACCCCTAAGGGCATACTGCTATACCAATACATAGTGCCATGCTGAGCCCTCCTCAGAGAAGCTTCCTCTTGCAGTAGATGGTAATTAACACAGAGACCCACCACTGGACCATGTGCAGACAGCGAGAGGCCTGGGAGCACACAGTCCCAAGTGGGCTGTCTTTATCAGGCCACTCCTTTCTGAGACCTGTGTGGAAGACAAGGTTGAAAGACTGTAAGTGTGATGGATGAGGCTAAGGAACCAGCATCTCCCAGACACAACAGGGCTGAGGCACATAAGTCACTGACACAGCACACATATGACCTGTTCAAAATTCTAGCACGGTGAAGGAAGTTACAGAGTCCTACCCCTAACCAAGAAACTCTTTGCAACTGAGACCTGCTAAGAGAGGAAAATCTTTTTCCTCCATGGACTACATTGGATAGGTCAATCACACTCCAGGACAGGCCTCATACATAGGAGGAGTTCACAACACAAAGCGGACTCCAAAGCCAGGCACAGTGGTACACACTTTTAATCCTAGCACTTGGGAGGCAGGTAACTTCTGTGAGTTCAAGGCCAGCCTCTACAAAACAAGTTCCTGACTAACTAGGATTATATAGAAAGACCCTGTCTCAAAACAAACAAACAAACACATGTCTTTCTGTTTGCTTTTTCTTGGGTTTTATCTTTTGTATTTGTTTTTTGTTGTTCTCTTATTTTTTTTCTTTTAAGAGAGAGAAAGAACATGAAGTTCAGTGGCTTAGGGAGGTGGAGAGGATCCTGGAGGGCTTGAGGAAGGAAAGAGAATACAATCAAAATAGATTACACAAAAACTTTTAAATAAATGCATGCATGCTTGCATCCACAGCCACACATACATTGTCCTGGAGCTTCCCTTTGAATCCACTATTATTTTTATTAGGACCCTCATCTTTCCAGTATCATATGGTGGCCCACTGAGACTCCCTACATTTCCAGTAACACTTCTTTCCTGCCCTTTAGTTCCTTGACTAGTGAAGAACCCACTCCTGCCCTGGCAGATGGCATCAGTGAGTGCGTAGCCCTGGTGTGGTCAGGAGGGAGAAAGATCCCTCAAGCTCACTCATCAGCCAATCCAGCCAGACCAATGAGCTTCGGTTCTCTGTGAAACCCTGCCTCAAAAATAAGTATATAAAGGAAAGATACTGCCCATCAACCTCTGGTCTACCTGTATACACACAATCAAGCACACACACACACACACACACTTGTCCCCTAGCTGGTTATGGTGGCACACACTTATAATCTCAGAACTCAGGAGGCCAAATGTGGTAGTTTGAATATGCTTGTCGTATAGGAAGTGGCACTATTGGGAGGTGTGGCCTTGTTGGAGGAAGTGTGTTGCTGTGTAGGTGGGCTTTGAGGGCTCCTAGTGCTCACTTCCACCCAGGGCGGAAGAGATGTTCCTCCTGGCTGCCCGTGGAAGACAGTGTATTCCTGACTGCCTTCAGATCAAGATGTAGGACTCTCAGCTCCAGCACTATGTCTGCCTGGATGCTGTCATGGTTCCCGTCATGATGATAATGAGCGGAACCTCTAAAACTGTAAGCCGACCCCAATTAAACGTTGTCCTTTATAAGAGTTGCCTTGGTCACAGTGTCTCTTCACAACAATGAAACCCTAACTAAGACACTGAGGAACAGGGACTGTGAGTTCTAGGCTAGCCAAGGCTCATAGGGAGAACCTGCTTTGGGAGAAAACAATCCCCCAACAGGCACTGGTTTTATATATGAGGTCTAACAAAATACACATATTTCCAATTATTAAAGTTACCAAAGCTATTCCTGGACCTAGAAAGATGCCCATCCTACAACTATAGTCTAATCTAATTTAGTGCCAAAATCTGACTTGAGCTGTGTGACAGCTATTCTTGGTTGTCAACTTGACACCTGTGGGACACCTGTCAAGATGTTTTTTCTGAATTAAATCATTTGAAGTGGGAAGACCTACTTCTAATCTGCATCTTTGAGGTAAAAAGATAAATCTTTAATCCATAGTTTTTGAGATGGGAAGATTACCTTTAATCTAGGCCACACCATCTGCTGGCAGCCTATATAAAAGACATGAAAGAAGAAAGCTTTTCCTGCTTGCTCTCACTCCTGGTAGCAAGTTCAGTCCTTCACTGGCATTAGAGACTACTTCTTAGGCATTCTGGCACATACTGAAGACAAGCTCAGACAGCCAGCTTTATGGATTAAATAATCACTGGATTATTCTTTATAGGCAGCCATTGCTGGATTAGCTGCACCACATTCTAATAAACCTCACATAGACAGACAGATAGATGTTTGTTAGATAGATAGATAGATAGATAGATAGACAGATAGATGAATGATAGATGATAGACAGACAGACAGACAGATGATAGATAGATAGATGAATGATAGATGATAAACAGATAGATAGATAAGAGTAGATAGATAGATAGAGAAGAGAGATAGATAGACAGACAGATAGATGAATGACAGATGATAGATAGATGTTCATTCTGTCTGTTCTGATCCTGTACAGCACCCAGACTAACACAAGCTGCACATATGCACACACTCTCACAAACATGCATAGCCCTCAGGCCAGTCTCACTATAAATCTTCTGCAAAATACCTGGAAAAAAACACTAGAAATCAGAACAGAGGAATTACAAAGCCTCATCAAGGAGTGAAAAAAGGCACAACACCCACAATGTGCTTACTTATGTTAATCAGTTCATAATGAAAGACCATATGCTTATCTTGAAAAAAAAATACTACAAAGATAGCCACAAAGATTACACTTGTTCATCATAAAATGACATTTGGGAACAGACTTATGGAATTCAACAGTTGCCGAACTGCAAGGCCATTTATTCCTCAAGGCCCTCCTGCTAGTGTGGGGAACAGGCAGAGATTTGGTCCCTGCACCCTGTGTACTGCTGCTACTTAATAACCTGTTGTTGTTGTTGTTGTTTTGAGACAGGGTTTCTCTGTGTAGCCCTGGCTGTCCTGGACCTCATCCTGTAGACCAGGCTGGCTTTGACTCAGAGATCCATCTGCCTCTGCCTCCCAAGTGCTGGGATAAAGGCGTGTGCCACCACCCACTGGCCTGCTTAATAACCACTTTTAAGTCAGCTTATTTTCATCAGCCAAGTCAAAGAGTTGATAGCTTACCTCTCTGATTCTCTTTATTTGAATGTAGTTTAGCCGTCCCCAGTCAAGCTCATCCTTTAAACACATAAAAGTACAATATCCAACATGAGCCAGAAAGTCAGAGGTTAATTTGCTACTGTAATGCATGTCACATCTAGAACCTCAACAAGGAGGACTTGGCTTGTGCAACACTCAGCAGCGCACCTGAGTGACTACATACAGGACGTCCCCCATAAGAGCTTCCACCATCACTCTGAATCTGGAAACACAAGATCCAAACTACAAGCACTGCACAGGGACAAGTCTTCATATGACTTTACCTGTCCCCAAAAATCAAAGGCAGAACGACCAGACTGGAGAAAGACGTGTCACACTGTAGCACCAGGGAAGATAAGAAATATGGTGGAGGGTTTTTAAAAGGCAGCTCACACACTTGTTGGTAAAAGACCCATTGAGGCACACAGCAAGGCTGGATACACAAACATACCTACCAAAGGTCTTTGGAACCTAATTAGTTTAGAAGAAAAGGCCTTATCTGAAAAAAGAGAACAAATAGAGGCTACTGGATTGGATCAGGTCCTGTTAAGACCATTATCTAAACTCAGAGAAAGTAACAAAGGCTACAGTGTCATTCCGAGCCAACTTGTCCTAAAGCCAGCAGGCCCAACAGCAGCGTGAGGCAGAGCTGTGAAACAGAGCACCATGCTGCTAGCTGACAGCTTGCTTTCCACAAGCAGTAGGACCAGGTCACTTATACACCTGCTGTATACGTGTACACACTTATACACGTGCTGACCTCCTAGAGGCCAGCATGAGCAACCGCCTGCAGTGGCCTCAGGTCTTAATGCCATCACAGTGCACAGGCAATGACTAAGCTGAGACAGGGTTGTAGGACTCTGAGTGTTCCCATCCATCAGTTGAGGCAGCAAGAGGCAGTGTGACTAACCTTGGGATGCCGCAGCTCTCCTCGCTGTCTGCAAGCCTGCCAGGCCTGGAACAACAAGATCCCAGTCTCAAAATAACTCACTAGCTGGTTGGATTTAATTCCAGTGTCAACACATAGCTAAACACAGAAAATGTACACATGTAATGTATTTAATCAGCGTCAGGAAACTGCCTCGGCTATCTCCCCACTGCTCCCTCCAGGAGCTGTTACTGTGTGAGGGCTGCAGAAGCCCTTACCAACACCATGAGAAGAAGCTCTATCCACTGTAACCAGGGTGTGAGAACACACCTCTGCCTCCTCCGGAGGGCAGACACTCACCCTGAACGCCTCCACCAGTGCCAGGCAGTCGCTCCTGCTGCTACCTGAGAAGTGGACTTTGTTCCTGCAAACACATTGAGAGAGTGTCACCTAGTGCCACTAGGAAGATGACCCCACAGGGACAATGTTAAATACCTATATCCATCCAGATGCTGCCGAAAAGGCATCGTGAAAAAATTCTTCAGAGAAAGGGCTGCCGCTAAAAACAGAAAAAATCAGCGGATGACACCTGCCAGCACATGCCAGCACATGCCAGCACATGCCAGCGCACACTGCCCACACCTGTCCCCACACTTACCTATGATGAGACACTCATCCAGGCACCCAAATACATGTCCCAGCACAATGAGTTTACCCAGCTGCTGACTGACGGGGAGCTGTGCCAGCACTCTTCCCAGGAAGGTCAGTTCACCATCGTGGGGGTTTTCGTCCTCTCTCTGCCCACTAACTGCCAGTGCTCCAACCTTGTGAAACAAGTGAGTGCCATTACCGAGGGCCGGCATAGCCACACTCCATTTATCCTTAAAGCAGAAGGTGCAAGACAGGCAGTGCGCAAGATTCTGAGACAGCTAAAGCAATCTGCAAAGGACGGTGGCTCCAGCACCTCCCAAAACTCACTGCTTCCATGTTTTTAGGAACATGTCATGCCACTGGGAGAAAACATGCAAGGACACTTCCACAGGCCCAGCCAGTACAAGCTTAACAAATACGGCCCACACTGAGCCAACAGGCTCCAGTAGCACTCACTCACCAAGCACACCTACACTGACAAAGAATGACATTAGGATACAGCTCTCTTGGGGCCAGTGAGGGCAAGTCACAAGAGCAGAGCTTGAGTCAAGAGTGGGAGCAGGTGGGAAGAGAGTCTCAGGCAGTGGTGGGCAGGAGGGTGAGGACGAGGTGGAGGACAAAGGTAGAGAAAGAACAAAAGCAGCCTGGCTGTGACTGAGACAAGTGCTGGCTGCTTCTCAGGATGGGGCCATAAGGATGGAGAGGCAGTGGGCTTCAGAAACACCAAGGCCTCCGGAGAGCTGAAGGGCAGGCCTAGGACTGGAGTCACATGCTGAGCTTTGTAACAGCTAAGCTACTTAACAGACTATGAAAGTTAGGCTCCTTCACAAAGTAAAAGCCTTAGCGTTCCCCACTACTAAGTAACTGCACACGTCCCACCTCCTTCAACAGAAGAATGGTGCGCTCGATGTCACTCAGGCTGGGCGGAGACAGGGCGGTGGCCAGCAGAGCTCTCGGTTCCCCCATGTCAAGCAACTTCACCTTCAATATTGTGCTTCCCAGAGGACAGCGCTGAAAAGAACAGAACCAAGCCTCAGTACCGAGATGATGCTAAACCACTTAACTGTTCATAGGCCTCGTGCAAAGGAGGGGAGGGGGAAAGAGAAGCAGCAGAGACTGAGAACAGCAAAGAGGGGTAGGGAAGAAGACAAGACAGAAGGACGCTGGGCATGGCAGCACACCCACAGTTCCAGCATGTGGTAAATGGAGGCAGGGGGACACAGGTTCAAGAACAGTTGTGCTACCAGACCCTGACTGAAAACAAAATACAGAGTGGGGGAGGAAAGGGAAGCTAGCATGGCATGATGGTACCTGCTTGTGATCCCAACTTGGAGGGGAGGGGGAGGATTTTGAGTTTGAAACCAACATGGGCTATAGCAAGACCCTGTCTCCAAAAGAGAGGAAGAAGACAAAGTCAGAAGTAGGAAAGAAGGAAGCAAAAAGACATAAGGAAGGGGGATGAAGAGGGTAGAAGTTTAGGAAAGACAAAGGCTAATCCATAGTTACTCATCATAAGGGAACAGAAGAGACTGATAGGTACAAGAAAACCATAGTAAAGAGCCGACAGACACGGGGCAGCACTCCTCCGAGTAAGAATTAACAACAGGAGGGCTGGGGGCAGGCTTGGTGGTTAAGAGCACTGGCTGCTCTTCCAGGACCAGGATTGGTTCCCAGCACTGATGCTGTGGATAAGAACCATCTGAAATGCCAGCTCCAGAGGACTCAACCCCCTCCTCTGACCTCTGCAGACACTTCATATCTGGAGACAGACAAAGAAAACACCCATACACAACAGATAAAAAGATTAAAAAAAATTTTTTTTTAGAAATAGTTACAAGCAGGGCTAGGACATGAGAAGGTTTAACAAGTGAACAGCCCTGCCACCAAATAACCAGAGCTTTAACAATCTACATAGTCAAAGGTCAGAACCTCCACAAATTCTCTAATTTCCACATCTGTGTGGAGTGTGCTCTCGCCATGCACAGTCAGGTAAATCCCTGGGGTTGGCTTCCAACCTAGCCTACTTACTGAATTCCTGAATTTCTGTTAATAATAGAGTCGGGGGCAGCCCTGCTTATACACTGAAGGCCTAAAATCAGCCATAGGCCTGACATACATGCCTGCTAACACAAAGTCTTGGGTCTCTGTGGAAATACACTGAAACAGATAGCTAGAAGCTATTGTAAACAGGCAGCTTTGGTGGAAAATTGCCAGCCTGAATAGTCATAGACCTTGTAGATAGGTAGCCTTGGTGGATAGTACCAACTTAGATAAGAACAAGTGAGTTATAGGCAGAGTCATAGTGATCTGTCCTCTGAACCTTCACCCAGCCAACACTCTGTTCTGAAAGGTATCTGTACTCCCCCTGAACACCCATGCTCCTGCGTCATCCCTTCCCCACATCCTGCCTTTTTGTGTATATAACCCCTGTGTGAAAAAGTAAAAATTACAGTTTGATCAGCCTATAGACAACCCATGATTCTTTGCGTTCGCCTATTTACCCCCATCTTCTCTTTCAGGTGACCTCCCCAGACCCCTGTTTAATGTCCTGCTGGACAGGACAGAATAGCAGAAAGAAATCGAGGAGAGAGAGAGAGAGAGAGAGAGAGAGAGAGAGAGAGAGAGAGATGGGGGAATACAGAGACAGAGATGAGGGAGGGAGGGATAGATGGAAGGAGGGAGAGTATCAGCAATATGTATAAGGGTCAGAGCAGAATGAAAAACAAAACTACATATATGCAAACAGCTGACACTAACAGTGAGCAGACTTTATTACCAGCATCTCAGGAACAACATGGTCAGGGATAGCGCTGTCCAGAAGTCCCTGTGGATCAGTCTGTAGCAGTATCCTTTAGACACTCGTCCAGCACGACCTGCAGAAGAGAGGCTCAACTCCTTCGGCACTGATGGCTTTAGCATCAGTGTGGAGTGAAAACACCATAAACCCCGACACAGAAGACAGTTATCTTCTACCACACTATGCCAGTAAAACCAAATTATCTTTATTCTAAGATTATCCCAAGTAAAATTATTCTAAACAGCTAGTTAAATTAAGATTGAGTGCTGCTTTATTTCTACTCCCTAGCCAATGTTTTAAAAAACCTAGTGTGTCAAAAGAAACAAACTGGCCAAAATGCAATAGAAACCATATTACTTTGAAGGATACACATTTCCTGCAAGATTTAGTTCAAACCAGTAAAATAAGAGCTCACCACAGATAAACCATGTGGCTGGTGACAGAAGCCTGGCTCACCCACAAATGATATTTAGAGCCCCATGGAGCAGCCCCCACCCAAGTTGTCCTGCTGCTGTGAGCACCTGTCCTGGGATTCTACAAGACGTCCTTCAACAAGGCCACTTGATATTAACTGAGAACTGTCCATATAAGAGCTCAGAGCCAGAAGATGACACAAACTGCTCCCTTTGTGTGTGACAATTACTATTTGTAGAGTGAAAGCAATCTTACAAGAAAAAAAAGAGTGAGGAGTGTCCTTAATAGATGCAAACCTTAAATAAATAAACAAACAAGCCAGGTGTGGTGTGCAGGCCTTTACTCCCAGCACTCAGAAACCAGAAAGATCTCTGTGAGTTCAAGGCCAGCCTGATTTACACAGTGTGTTCCAGGACAGTCAGAGATACATAAGAGAGATTCTGACTCAAAAAAATATAATAAATAAATAAATAAATAAAGTCAAAATCCCCAAAACAACAACAAAAAGGTACACACCCATAATCCCAGTATTTTAGGAAGCCGAGACAAGGGGATCTAAGTTAGAGTGAGAGCTAGGCCGAGTTACATAAGGACTTCCAGGTGCAGCTGGGCTACAAGGGAGAACTTGTCTCAAAAGGAAAAACTCGGGGCTCAGGGAGCTTTATCTCCCCACAAATGAGCAGAGAAGACGGAGGGAGCTGGACCTCCCAGCCTCACTCTGACTCCTGTGCACAGGCTCCTTCACACTCCCTCCTCTTACCCTGAGAGCACGAGGATGTCTATGTAGATCTCTAGGTCATTCTTAAGCAAACTAAGTCCTTCCAGCAAAGATTCAAGACAATTTACCAGGAGGCAATATTCCTCTGTGGAAATAATACCAGGACCAAGTGTCAAGCAGGAATCAGGCCACTATCCAGAGTCTCTTGGAGTTATTCAAACTAGCCAGCCCTGAGCTGTCCCCCCTCATCATTCCATTATAAAGCCCAGTGAAGGCAAGGTCTCAACCTTGCCCTCACCTGCTCATACACTCAGAGGATCTCCTATGTGGCCCTATGCAGCAGGCCACACCTCCTGTGTCTGTTTTTGAGTACAAGGGTTTTTCTCTTCCAAAGCCTCCCTGCATCTCCTCTTGTGGCCACATCTGACTGACCTTCTCATAAAGGGACAGACACATGGCCACAGGAGGGTTTGTCTGCAGAGTCACTATACATGCACAAGTGGGGAAGCAATCTCAATCCAAAGTTCACCCCTACAACAGACTCTGGGAAGTTAACGAGGAACAGATGATGAACATAAGTTTAAAAGAGAAATGATAAAACTCCAGTGTTTGGGGGGAAGAGACAGTAGAATCTTTCCCAAGTTCAAAGCCACCTAGTGTACACAGTGAGTTCCATGCCAGCCAGTCCTACATACTAAGACTCAAAAATTAAGCAAGAAAAAAGAAAGGTTCATGACCAAGAGCTACATGAAGAATTCTTGTACGATCTATGCAGCAAAAACTGACTCACTGGTCCTCACCAAAGTTTTAAATCTCTTCTCTACAGAAGACCCTGGAAGAAGACTGAGGAAAAAATGCCTGCAAAATAAGTGTCTATATAAGACTTTCAAAACTCAGTTTTATATTACAAACACAAATGACCTGGTTTTAAAACGGCGAGAGAAGCTGGGGACGGTGATGTACAGCTGTAACTCCAGTGTTTGGGGGGAAGAGACAGTAGAATCTTTCCCCAGTTCAAAGCCACCTAGTGTACACAGTGAGTTCCATGCCAGCCAGTCCTACATACTAAGACTCAAAAATTAAGCAAGTAAATAAATAAATCTTCAAAAGCAAGAGACAGAGACAAGCACTCATTGAGGAGCAGACAATACCAGCAAACATGAGGAATGCTTCTTAACCTTAGGAACTGTTAGGGAATTGCAAGTAAAAACTCAAACAAGATGGTATAAAGCATCCAGTGATGGCTAAAGCGAACCTCGGTAGCATCTGCTACCAATGATGGAGGAGCGGCTCATTCACTGTGGAGATGCAAAAAGTGGCCACCGTGGATGCCTTTCACACCAACGAAACTCTTGACAGCCAGGCTACAATGGTGCCTTCATCATCTCCTGGTCCTCTCTTGCAAGGAACTTCAGGAGAGGAGAGAGAGTACAGCTGTCAGGAGGCCTGAAGCCAGATTCTGGGTCAAACCTCAGCCCACCTGAGGAGAACCTTGTGCAGCTGCTATGGCTGCTTCCCTGAGTCTCAGAATATCACGTGTTCACTTCATACCCCTTATGAAGGTTAAGGAGGAAAGAACACACTGAAAGCCAGTGTCTGCACTGAGGCAGCAGTATACCAGTTACCTGGTTTATGCACACATGCGTTTGATTTTGAGGCAGTGATTTCCCAGAGGAATTCTCTGGCCTCCTGCCTACCTCCTTCAGGAGGGTCTCTATAAAGTCAAGCCATTTCTCAGGACACATCACAGATGCTGTCCCTCTGAAGCCAATTCCTGCTACAAGAGAAGGCAACATGTGGGCCTGGCATGTTATAGACTCACTTCTGAGGACAAAGCACCCATCCCCCAAAGGTCCCTATCCTTCAGCTCAGCACACCAAACCAGGATTCCTCTGTAGGACTCACTAGGAAAAAGACCCTACAGGCACCAGGTTTGGAAGCAGTCCAAGGCAAGTCTGTCTAAACCACTCAAGAGATCCACTTGGTTTCCATAGTCATTCAATACATTTTTAACATTTTCACTCTGAAGATGATAACTATTGAGCTGACTAACAGGCTGTCTGTCCCTTAGGAGCCGACACTAAGACAAACAAGAGAAAAACACGGAGTCAAAGGTGACAACTGAAAACCAAGATACTGGTGCTTCAACTTAACACCAGCCCTGATAAAGGAAGTTATCTGTGGTGAGAGAGAAAACACTAAAACAAAGCTCTCGGGAAGCCGCGAGCACCATGTGACCACCGAGGTCTCAGGGTGTCTGCCACAAGTGCCTTACCTTTTCTCTGGTCACAGCTGGTCTTCGAGGCCCAGCTTAGTCGCAGACTCTGATAATTTGTATCTTCATCACAAACCAGAGTTCTGGTCAGACAAAAATCTATAACTGCCATTAAAAAACAAAAAGTATGAACACAAGGCGTGGGATTGTGACAGCCCAGAGTGTGGCCGTACAGCTGTTGGGGCTGGCATGCTGGCAGACACCTCTGGGCTGATGCCTGCTCCTTATCTCCTGCAACAGGAAGCCAAGGTCTCTCTGTACATCACAACTGGAAGCTTTTGGATCTAAGGACCAAATTATCATAAAGACCTGTCTGGATGCACCCAAAAGGTTAATGAGAGTTACTCCAAAATGTCATTATCCCAGAGGTAGGGATGACAGGTGTGTGTTCTGGATTATCTGGATTCAAACCCTGTGTTCTTGTCTATCTAGCAGTCGAGCGTGACAAGTCGACTGGTAGATTCTCCTTATCAAGGAGGATCTATCAGGCCAGGTGAAGGAGCCCTCAGCTTCCCTCCAGACAGCACCTACCTCTTGTGCATGGTGGAAGTTGTCCTTTGGAGACAGAGGCAGACTCCTGCCCTCCTCAGGCTGTGCCACACCACCCCTCTCCTTCACCTGAGCCTGCAGTCACCTAACACCAGCTGTCCTGACAGCTCTTGGTGACATCAAGCAAGAACAGTGCTGTCCTTATCTCCATTAAGGAGGGACTCTGGAAACCAAATAAAACCTTTCCTCCCAAGCTGCTTTTGATCACAGTGTTTCATCAGAGCAATCGTAACCCAACTAAGACATGCCCTATGGAAAATATCTTTTCCCCTCAAAACTGAAATTTCCTTTCCTCTATTTCTTTTCCTATATAACATTTGTTTCTACATGAAGCTGTAATTTATCTGCTGTCTTCCAGCGGACTGAAGTCACATAATACAGTCTTCCTCACATGGGTACTGTATCTGTGGTTACAGGCACTGGTCCATCAAGAGTTAACAACGTAAGAGTTAGCAAGCTAAATAACATATACTACACACCTACACACACACACACACACACTCATGAGTTAGCAAGGTAACCACATGTATACATAGGACCAGACAATAAAGTTGTTATGGCTTCCTTCCGAGCTACTTCTACTTGCCTACCTTTCTATCATGGGGCTCCACCAAGGTAGCCCCAAGATTCTGCTTCCATAAGATGCCTTGAAATCCTTGGCATCCCTTAGAGGTGGCCCTGCCTGAAGGAAACTTATGCTTAGAGGAAACAGTGATGAGCCAAGAATATGAGAGACTGGACCTTTGTAAGCCTCGCTCTGAGTCTCTTCCAAGCATGGGGAGGGGTTGGGCAGAGAACACCTCCAGAGGTCAGAAAAGCCTGTGGATGCCTCTTTACAGGGAGAAGTGAGCAGAGAAAGAAAGGCCTTACCATATTTGACATCAGGAACTGTGACAGAACTCTCGGCAATGTTGGTTGACAGAATAATCTGTGGAGCATCAAACAAAACAGGCTGAGGTGTCTCACTCTTAGGACACGGCTGCACAGTGAGAAAAGGGTCTTGGTGACAAGCACCAGTGTACATCTGGCTCACAATGACACTAACTATCTTTGGACTTTATGCAGGACACAGCTCATCAAGAAGCTCCCACTACACGGAAAACTGGGCACATACAGCACAAGTGATGCTTAAAAGAGGTGTGTATGACATGGCCAAGGGTCTGTTCGTGAACCTATTATGAAATTGTTAGTGGAGGGACCTGGACTTGCCAGGAGCCAAAAAGCAAAAGCAGGCAGAATCTAGGGCAGGGGTTGTTACCCTGGGCATCCTAAAGTAGTATCCAAAGCCTAGTTTGCCTAAAGATTATAAACATCCTAAAGAATATCTGAGATTTGAGACAAAAGCTCCAGGTTCCCAGACCCTGTTCCTCCCAGGGAGCTGAGGAGTAGCAGAAAAAGCTGACAACCTCCAGACGATTGAGGCCTCAGCTTCTGACAAGATCATCACTCCCAAGGCAGCAAACTCCCTAGCAGCAGTGCCCTGGGGATTCAGGAAATCAAATATACAAAAATCTTAGTTTTGCCAGGCATGGTAGTATATACCTACAATCTCAGAACTCAGGAGAATGGTACAAAGTAATCTCAAGTTCAAGGCCAGCCTAGGCTATATAACAGTACCTGTCTCAAAACAAAAAGTCTTGTCTTTCAGGTAACTGGTTTGCAAAATAACGCACAACACGAAAAGCCCAGATTCCCTTCAACGCATATGGCCTGGTGACTCAATAGCAGTGTGGGGCTCACTGGGAGATGGGTTCAAGCACCAGTCCTCCCCAGTAAGGAGGATGTCGTCTCACACTTCATCTTCCCAGCTTCCTACCTTTCTGTACCCAGGGACTGGACTTAAAAATACATTATTCTGTTCTTCTAAAGTCACACTGGAGTGAAGTGGGTAGACCTGCAACCTAAGAAACAAAGCACTAAAATAAAATGTCACATGATAGATAGCAGACGCAAGTAACAATTCAGTGAGGTCACTAGGTTATGTAAGGTGTAACAACACGATGCTCTAAAAGCCAAAACAAAGGAATCATCTGCACATACCTTTTGTGAATCATGTTTGTGAGAAGCTCATGCATATAATTGATCTCACCCAGACCTAGGGGAGAGGGGAAGGCAAATGTGAATTTATTGCTAAAAACTAATCTTTAAATTAAAGAGGTAACTTATTTTTAAGGGTCCTTATATCTTTATGCATTCAACAGAGCAGCTCTTAGGGCCTGTTGCATGCACCATGCCACATCCTGCAAAGGTACAGCCAACAGAACGAAGCCCTGCTCCCCAAGGGCTCATCCTCTAGAGCAGAAACACAGATAATCAGAGATTTACCAATGAGTGCAGAGTTGCTGCTAACATGTGCAGCATGGGGGTGGGGGGTGGGGCGGCGGGCAGTGAGAGCGTCGGGGCGTGTCTGCGGACACAGTGCTCTGCTCAGTAGAGGACTCAGTAAGAAGAGGATTTTTTATTGTTTGACAATTTCATGCCTGCACATAATGTGTTTTGATCAAATCTTCTCTACATTCCTGGTACTCCAGTCCCTCTCACTAATGCCAATTCATTTCTCTCTCCTACCTTCATGTGCCCCTTTAAAACACACACACACAGAGTTTACTTGGTGCTGCCTGGATGTGCATGTGTGGGAGACTATCTTTGCCCAGTCCATACTGGGATGTGTCTAGCTCTTTCTTGTACAGGTCACAGTGCATGAAGTCATAGCCACTATGAGTTCATGTCTGTGACAGCACTGTCATTTCCAGCAATACTGTTTCTCTTCACACATCTACTCCCTCTGGCTCTTACAATCTTTCTGCCCCCTCCATAATGATCACTGAGCCCGGGGGGGGGGAGGGTTATGGGGCCAGCGAACCATTTAGAGCTAAGTACTCCATAGACTTTCATTCTCTGCACAATCATTAATTGTGGGCCTCTATTAAATCACCACCTACTGCAAAAATAGGTCCCTCTCGTAAGTGCTGAGAGAGTAACCTATAGGTATAAAGACAGGAACTTAGGGAACAGTTTCTTATCATGCCCGTTTAGCAGAATGCTGGGATTAGGCTCTCCCCGAGGCCTATGACCTCACCGGCCTCCAGGTGTGGGCCCAGTAACAGCTCTGAGTTCCACCTTGTGGAGTGGGCTCTTAATCCACTTTTAAACCAAGTAGTTGGTTGCTCCCATAACATCTATGCCTGCCCACCTGTTGTTATCAGCGAGGCCTGTTCTGCCAGCCAGATATAACTGTAGCTCCGGAGTTCACAGCGTCTGGGTAAGTAGTACGTCGTGCTTGTCTCACAGACTATAGACTTCCACTAAAACTAATAGTAAAGATAAACCTCCCGGTCTCTGTTTGACTCTCGTGTCTAGGTCACGTTGTTATCTTTGTTGGATAGGCTAAAGCAAGGTCAGGGCCTTTAGCTCAGGAGTCAGGACTCCCTGACCCAACTCAGAATACTACCTGCCCGATGCTAACTTCTGTACTGGGTGACCTGCTCGATATCAGTCCCATTGCCCTTGTGACTCATCTGGCGCACTGCCTTCCCTCTCAGTGTTGTCATGCCCTGTCCCCATTCCGCCTGCCCTGTCCCCATGTCTGCTCTGCCCTGTCCCCCATGTCGCTCTGCCCTGTCCCCATGTCTGCTCTGCCCTGTCCCCATCTCTGCCCTGCCCTGTCCCCCATTCCTCCGTCCACCTGCCCTGTCTCCCATTCTGCTCTGCCCCATCCCCACCCGTTACACAATTTAACCTTCCTGCTTTGTTACTCCCTTAGTCCCCTACAGTTTTGTCTGTCCCTCCAATCTTGAAATCTGACACCTTCCATGGTTCCTTACAAGGTTCCTGACTTGTGTAAGTACTTCAACTTGAATTACACAGAGAGAAGGGAGGGGTGGCATGTGCACCTAGCACTCAGTAATCCCAGCACTTGGAAGGCAGAGATAGGAGAAGCTCTGTAAGTTCGAAGTCAGCCTGTTCTACATAGTGAGACCGTGTCTCAAAACTAACTAAACAAACACACATATCTGAAGAGTCAAAGATCGTAGCCACAGGAAAGAACAGGCTGCTTGTCTTTCTGGTTACAGTCACCTCACAGAATGAAAGTCACTAATCTCATCTTTCTTTTCAGCTAAGCAGCACCCCACTGTGCCTGTGACACCTTCTCACAGCCATCAGTTGATGGATATCTGGGTTGCTGTCATGTCTTGGCTATTGTAGCGAGAGCAGCAATGCACATGGATGAGCAAGTCTCTCTGTAGGAAGATCCAAGAGCCCTTCGAGCCCTTCCGTGCTCAGCACATAGCCACGCCCACATCGCCCACACGCCTACTGCCATCCTTTGGTTTTGTTGGTTTTCTTTCATCTTAGCCATCTGTTTAAAATACGATGAACTCTCAAAGTAGGTTTAATGTGCGTGACTAAAAATGTTTTCTAAAGTATTTATCAGTTGGATTGGAGAGATGGCTGAGCAGTTAAAGGTGCTTGCTGCTCTTCCAAAGGACAGAAGTCCAGTGTCCAGCACTGACACAGTGACTGAGAACCATCTGTAACTCCAACTCCAGGCATCTGACGCCCTCCCTGCTGTCCACAGTCACCAGGCAATGCACACAGTGCACAGATATACCTGCAGGTAACACCACTTATACACATAAAAATAAACTCTAAATTTAAACATTTTTCTTGGCCACTGTCTTATTTTAAGAACTCTGTTTATTTCCTTGCCCTGGTTTTCAATCAGGTTGTTTTCTTGGTGTTTAGTTTGCTGAGTTCCTTATATATTCTAGACACTAATCCTTGATCAGATGTATTTTTTTTCTCCTGTAAGCTGTGCCTTCGTTTGAACAATTTGGTGTTCCATTTACTGTTGTTAACCTCAATGCCTGTACTCCTGAGGTCCTGTTCAGAAAGTCCTTCCTGTGCCTGTAAGGTGAGCGTGTTCCCGGCTTTCTCTGTCAGATACAATGCTGTGGACCTGATCCACTTGGAACTGGAGTGGTGCAAGGTATGAGATAAGATCTAGTTCTGTTCTTTACATGGGATCTAGTCTGACCAGCCCCACTTGCTCAAGATGCTGTCTTTTCTCCAGTGTGTATTTTTGGCCTCTTGTCAAGATCCCAGTGACTGCAGGGTTGAGTGTGAGCTCACAGGGGACTGCAGGGTTGAGTGTGAGCTCACAGGGGACTGCAGGGGTGAGTGTGAGCTCACAGGGGACTGCAGGGGTGAGTGTGAGCTCACAGGGGACTGCAGGGGTGAGTGTGAGCTCACAGGGGACTGCAGGGGTGAGTGTGAGCTCACAGGGGACTGCAGGGGTGTGAGCTCACAGGGGACTGCAGGGGTGAGTGTGAGCTCACAGGGGGACTGCAGGGGTGAATGTGAGCTCATAAGCGGGTCCTCACTTAATATTTTTATCCCAGTACCAAGCTGTTTCTATTCTATGGTTCTATAACAACTGCAATCAGGCACAACGCTCTCTCCTCAGTGTTTTTATGTTCAGGTTGTTTTAGACATCCTGCTCTTTTATGTTTCCATATGAATTTTGAAACTATTTCTGTGAAGAGCTGCACTGGAGTGTAGATGAGGACCACACTGAGTCTGTAGGATGACATTTCTACACTGTTAAGCCTACGGATGCCTGAGCAAGGAGCTCTTTCCATCTTCTAGTATCTTCTTCAATCTCTGTTTTCTGTGTCTTAGAATTTTTTACTGAGCAAGTTTTTTACTTCCTTTATTAGGTTTGCCTCAAGATAAAATAATAACTTTTTCAAAGACAACCTTACCAGTTCAATCTGACTCTTCACCCTTTTGTACCGGAGCCCAGACACGCCCGTCATGACGTTAATTAGTAATAACTTTAAAAAGTTATTTTAAAATGAATACAGTGTTTCAGTGCTTTCCTTGTCACAGCCATGACTGCTGATGAGTGTTGGCCATATAAGGAACTTCTCTTTCCTCCTGTTTTTCAAATTGCCTCCAATGAATACACAAAATGTTTCTTATCAAAAACAACCTTTTTTAACCAGATAAGGTAACCCGAGTCTGAAATCTCAGAAACTGGGAGATGGACGCAAGGTAGTATCCAGTTCAAGGCTAGACTTGGCTACGCAGACAGCTCCAAACCAGGCAAGGGAACCTTAAAATTTTGTCTCATAACCAAAACCAAACAAACAAAAATCCAAAGTGGACTGGAGTGTAACTTTGTGGTGGATTCTGAGCAGGGAGTTGCGTTTGATCCCAAGAATACAAAACTAGCAATAATACTTTAAAGGATTTGGTCCTTTTCCGTAGAGTTAAAAATGTGTACTGACTCACAGATCTGCATACGCAATGTGCCTCATGTGGATCATCAATATTTTGAACATGTTCAACTGTGTCTCCCAACAACTATTTTAGATTCCAACTCAAATAACTGCAAATGTGAGCAGCCTGACTTAGAAACAGTCACTGCACATACAGGAGCTACAATACGGTCCTGGTGTAGTCGACTGGGACCTACATCTAATGGACAGTTGGTCTCATAAAAAGAGGGAAGAGACAGAGGCACAGAAATGTCATGTGACAGCCACGCAACTGGAACCGACAACAAAACAAGTCCTCAGCCCAAAGCCTGAGGACTGCTCACGGAGCCAGGAAGAGCCTGGTGCCTGAGAAGGAGCAGGTCTCCTGACTACTTGTTCCAGCATGTCTAACTGTTCTAACGGCAGGCAGACACACCACTCCTTTAGCATCCAATTTGCAATGCCTTGTTGGAGCAGCCCTGAAAAAGCAATGCATATCTGCTGGAAACAAGTCATTACTGAAACTGTAGACACAGCGCGGCAGGCTTGATTTACATTAGTATAACAGAAAGTCACAGAGCTGAAGGTAAAATGTCACTTGTCAACACCTTGCTGGGCCATGTTTACCTCGTGAGGGACTACTGAGGAGCACCACAGCTTTGCCTTTTCCTTACAGCTGGTGGACTCAGAAGTTATGTGACAAATAGACACAGATGCAGCAGACTCTCTGCACCTGCCAGCTAGCGGTTGTCTCTGTACATGAGTCTACTCAGTAACCAAAATGTGTCCAGGATTTGAAACTCACATGTTACATTCCAGTTACATTTTTCTTGTTACAGGCTATTGCTTCTATCCCCCCACACACAAATATTCACATGTTCTGTATGTTACCTTTCAGCAACAAAATATGTGAATTATTGTTATAATTTCATCAAAGTACACTACTCGACAAAGTCATTTTGACAAAATGCCGTTAGACACAATGGAGTCTCTTCGGTAAGGTGCAGTAAGAGCCCATTTTCTTTAGCACTGAGAGGGGACTCAGACTGCTAGTGACTCCGCAGGGCTTCATGCTTTGCTCTCATTAAGAATGCCTCACTGAGAACCCAGGACAATCACTTCACATTCATGACCATGCAAAGGAATGTTCTTAACAAAGCAAAACATCTTACCAGAAACTGTGAAGCTGACAAGCCTGCCTTAAAAAGGTACTCCTCCTCCTATGAACTCTGTAGCAACACAAAGGTCACGGACAAGCCAAACTGAGTCACAGTGGCTATTGTTCTCGTGTCTAAGACAAAAGGCAGCACGAGCACCACTGTTCAAACTGTGCTGTCCAGAGTGTTAACGTTCTAGTCACAAAATCACGACATGCGCACCTGGCAGGAACACCAGCACGCTGCTCCTCTCCGACACAAACTGCGCCCCGGACCAGGTCTTGTTCCTGTCAAAATGTGAGGTGAACAAGTTTGAATCAAGGCTGGCAAAGTCCCTGCTGTGTGAGACCCTGATGCTACAGACTTTGTTCATGAAAGCTCTTGCAGATCATGCCAGGTAACACTCTTCAGTTCACACAAAGATAGAGGCATGAAGAGAGAGGGGGTGGGGGTCAACCAGGCAAAAGGTCAGGGCCCTTCATCTCCACTGCACTGGCCTGCAAGACACCATCTGCAAAAGTTTTCCTGCAAATTTACATTCTGTAATCCAGAAACCCAAGATACGAACCCTTAGAATAACTATAAGCAAACCTTATTAAGGGCCAGATTATCACTACAAAGGATGCTTACAGATGCAGATCTAGGATAACCACACCTTACTACTAGGGTTATTTCTGTATGAAATAGAATTTTTCTCTCTCCGCAGACCTGTGGGCCCTCCCTGCATTTGATACTTTTCCTGTATGCAGTCTGGGAACAGCAGGAACAGACACAGGGACTCTACACTGCTCTGCAGCCAATGCTCTGGCTAGACAGACAGACTGGAATGTGCGAGAAGGAAGGAAGGAGATCCTGTCAGCTCAGCAATAAAACTGAAGGCGGCAAACAGGACAAAGGGCACAGGGCTGGTGCTGGAGCGATGTCTCAACCATTGCAAAGTACTGGCTTGTCTTTCAGGGGATCCAGGTTCAATTTCCAGCACCAACATGGTCACTTATAAGAATCTGTAACTCCAGTTCCAGGGATCTAATATGCTATTCTAGCCTCCATGGGCACCAGGAACACACACAGTACACAGACACACACACAGGCAAAACACTCCAAGCTGTGTATGGAATGACTGCTCAGAGAGATGGCAGGGGCATGAAGGAGGAGGCAGCCATATAAAAGTCCAAGAAGGGCAAGCCAGGCTGTCATCTGGGAATAGCAGTCTCAATGGAGGAGAAGGGTATGTACTGACCCACACATACCCAAAATGTCCCACTACCACAGGGACACTTGCTCAACTATGTTCATAGCAGCTTTATTCGTAATAGCCAGAAACTGGAAACAATCTAGATGTCCCTCAACTGACGAGTGGATAAAGAAAATATGGTTTATTTATACAATGGAATACCAGTCAGCTAAAAACAAGAACACCATGAAATTTGCAGGCAAATGCATGGAACCAGAGAACTTGAGTGAGGGAACCCAGAGCCAGAAAGACACATATGGCATGTACTCATTTATAAGTGGACATTAGCCAGAAAGTGCAGGACAGCCATGTTACAATCTACAGACCCAAAGTAACCGGGTAACAAGTAGGTCCCTAGGGAGGATGTGTGAACCTCACTCAGAAGGGAAACTAAGCAGTCATCCGATGTGGATGGAGAGAGGAAACTGGGTAGGAGAGGAGGTCAGGAGAGGAACCAGGATGGTGATCACGTGTGAGGAGTGGGAGGGAGATGGGGAGGGCTGGAAGTGAGAATGGAATTCGGTGAAGTGGGGGGTCTCTGGGAGTGAAGACCTGAACCAGGGACCAGGGGAGAGGACACAGAAAGTCTATGGGGGTGACCCCAGCTGAGATCCCTACCAGAGGGTGAACAGAGGCTGAAGTGGGCACTTCCTGTAGCCAGGCAGGACTTCCAGAGGAGGGAGGGGGCATCAATTCACCACAAAACCTTCAGCCTTGGGCTATGACTGGGGTATAAAGTGAATTAAAAATTAAATTATTAAAAAATAAAAAAATGATAAAATAAAAGCAGTGTTTATCCAAAGTTTATGGAGATTCAATCACAAAAAGTAACCATGTAAAAATGTATGGGGTTCAAGACTAGCCTGTACTACCTAGGGGACTAGTTTTAAAATTATCTTCCCAAAGAGCTAGGAAGATGGCCTCACACTCATGAGCCTGGTTCAACCCCTAGCACTCACATCAACAGGCAAGGTGTGTGTGGCATCTGCTCACCATCCCAGAACTGCGGAGGCAGAGACAGACGGACCCGGACTCACTGAGCAGCCAGGCTTGCCCTGCTGTGAGCTCTAGGCCAGTGAGAAGCTTTCTTCAGAGAAAGTGGAGATGGTCCTGATAAAATACAAGGTGTCCTCTGGCCTCCACACACACACATGTACACATGCACACAACACACACGCACAGGCACACACGAGAAAATAAATTTAAAAATAAATAAGTAAATAAAATAACAGATCTCCAAGCCCAGCACGGTGCTGCTCACCTGTAGTATCAGCTATCTGGGAGGCTGAGGCAGGAATTTGGTTGAGCCCAGTTCAAAATCAGTCCAAGAACATAAAAATATCCCAATTCAAAAACTAAGGGCTTGGGCCCGTGAGATGGCTCTGTGGGTGAAGGCGCTGGACGTGCTACCCTGACAGCCTGGGTCCCATCCCTGGAACACCCATAAACATGGAAGCAGAGGAACAACTCCATGCATGTGTCCTCTGACACATAAGTCAGGCACTCCTGCTCTGAAAATCCAAATCTGAACTGCTCCGGTGTCCAACACTTCACTTTGGGCCACAGCACAGTGGTTTTGAGTTTGAGGTGTTTCTACGTTCAGCCACTGAAGTCTGTGAAAACACACCAATGTACAAAACATCCTGGTCCGACCATTTCAAGTGAGAGAGGCCCAAGCTGCAGCCACCAGCAACAAATGCACATAAGCCAGCAGCGTGTGCACATAAGAACAAGAGTCAGTGCCTGTGGCTACTGACCATGGAGTCCACCCAATGTCTGCATGCTTCAAGTCATGCTATATACAGTAAAGACACAAGATTTTCAATGTATGCATTTGCACGTGTGTGTACATGTGAGGGGAATATGTGCATGCAGGAGTAGGGAGAGAGAAGAGGGAAAACAAAGAGGAAGGAGAAAGGAAGAAGGGAAGAAGGAAGGAAATGAGGAAGGGATGGAGGGAAAGGAGAGGGTGGGAGAAGATGAGACAGAAAAGAGTGAGTGGCAGCTTTGGGTTTCATTCTTAAGAACTCTGCCCACTTCTTCCAGGCAGGGTCTCTCACTGGCCTGATTCTCACTAGTCAGGTCAGACTAACATCAGGACCACCTGCCTGCACCCTCCCAGTGGAATTACAAGCACACATCACCATGCCTGACTTTTTCCCTGGAGTTTCTGGGGCTCAAACTCAGGTCCTGCAAACCAAGCACTTTACCAAATCTCCCCAGCATGAGATTTTTATCTGTTGATTTAAATTTAGATTTTTTTAAAAACAAAGGATGAAACCGAAATAAAATAACTTTTTACCCAAATAAAAGCTGAGAACATTTACCAACAGAGTCTTTGGAGACAGAATTTGGGAAAATGAAAGTCATCCAAGGTAAGAAGTCCAGATTTGACAAGGATTAATTAAGGGGTATCCCAAGGTAAACAGGAAAAACGTCACCCAGCCATCTAGCTTTGGTTACTAAGGGAAATACACATTATCAGTATTTGTTTCTAAAATAATAAATGCTATTTGTGAGATGCAAACCACCACTTAGAACCTAAATTGTCCTAAAAGGAAAAAAAAAAAAAAGGAACGAATGTCTAAGTTGCCTATGGGTGTCAAAAAATATCCCTGAAACAAAAAGAACGAATTTGAGCAGAGAAAGCATGTGACTCCTACATCTGTGTGACTCCATCCCACTTTCTGGCCCAAAACTAGCTTAAAACAAACAGCAGTCTTAAAGCTGCACTCGGCAGGGCTTTGACTTCCGTTAGTAGAAGTTTTCAGAGTGACCATGAGTGCTGCAAAGGTGTCCACAGAGGCGGGGGCAGGCAGCACACACCTGAAACCTCAGCACCTCTTCAGGAAGACCACAGCTCAAGCCCAAGTGTCCACAGCTATTCCCTTCATACTGTGAAAACATATGTCACTGCGAATGAGGGACCAGTGTTTCACGTTACACACATGGAGTTGTAGCTGGAAGACTCTTACCCGCTCTCTTTCATGTCCAGGTCATCGAACATCTGAATGAGAGAGACAGCGACTTCATAGACATCCTTTGTTATCACCGGCTCCTCCAGACGGTATGGGGGGAGCTGGAACAATAAAAGAATAGACAGCTTAATAGAGCTGCAGACAGGTATAGGTAAGACATGTGCTCACACCTTTAGCCCTCACTCTAAGAGACCCTAAGTAATGAATAATAATAATAATTCTTCCATTCATAACCACTCTTGAACACTTGGTAGTCAAGTGTTCCACTGCCTGGGATTCCTGAGATGCATGGTGTTGAAGTCACTGGCAACACTGATGGAACCCGAGAGCTCGCGCACGGAGTACTCTTAAGGCACAGGATACACTGCATCAGAGGCCTAAGGAACTCCGAGTTCTTTCCTATTCCCAAGTCAGAGCCCTTCCAGGGTATCAGAGCCCTGCCTCTAAGAGTACCGACATCCCAACAGCTACACCCAGGAACGACCAGCAAAGGGCAGTACTGTGTCTCCCAGTGTACACAAAGAATACCACGTGACAGAGCAGCTGTCTGCCAAGGCTTAGAAGATTGCTAGACTACTTTGAACATTAAACAAACCAAAATTGGCCTAGTGCTTAGTATTTCCCTTGGGGTCCTGTATAGAACACTGGGCACCAACCCCATGCAGCCAACTCCCTTGGCCAGGCCAGCAGGCCTGTGTGTGCACAGAGAGCTCTGCAGGAGCTGAGGCCACAGCTACACAGTATTTCTCCAATCCCTACAACACAATTTTTCAGAGTCTATTTATAGCCTTTCTGTGTTTCCCACCAAGGGTAAGAAAGCATTTTGTTTAATAACTGGATCAACTACAATCCATGAGACCCCACCATCATGTTGTCACAGACATGCAGAAAGGAGTTTTCCTGTGCTAGAAGTTAGCTGTGTATGGAAATATTCTTACAACTGTTACTTAGAGTAATCCTAATAACCATTTCCCAATATTGCTACAATTCTAGTAACTTGGTTATGACAAGCTTACTTTTATTTTAACAAAGCGCGTTTAACCGGTCATCCCTGATACACCTTCATCTCCTACCCTGTCCTGACAGGGACTGATATTCAAAATAGAAATGAGGAAAAGTCATGTGCTCCACAAACCCACCCAAAAGTGTGCTATAGACAAACCATGTGGGAAAAGGACACAGCTGTGTCACAGTAACTCTGCTGAGTCCTAGAGGGCTTGCCCTCTGAATCGATGTTTGTGTTTGGCCAAGAATCCCTAGGGACCTGGCCATCTCCAGCTCCCCAGTGCTGAGAATTATGACAGTAAACAACTGTGTCTGTTGAGCAAACTTAGGTTCTCACGTACTGAGAGGAACATGTTAGCACCTGAGCTGTCACTCGACCCCCCAGTTATGCTTCCTAACAACTGTAACAGACGAACAATGGCATGGTTGGTTGTGGCCCTGCGGGACTAGAAGGAAGGGAGAGGCCCACATCCCCTGTATTCTGAGCCAAGTGACTGCACACGTGCACTGCAACAAAGCATGGGTGTGAGGGAAGCAGCAGTCACTTGCAACAGTTCTTCTGCCATGTTCATGCCCGTGTTCATCCCTACACGTCACCAAAATGACATGTCCAGGCTGGCCAGGGAGTTCCAGAAAATAAGGAACGAGTTCTTGGGAAAATACATGCATCAAGAGAATGGGTATGCTCCAATAGTGGGAACCAAATGGTGGCAGGACAGTGGGCATCTGTGTTAAGGGGACCTAAAGGTCGTGCATAAAACTGCTGTGAGCGGGGCACAGTGCACACACTTGTACCAGCACTAGGGAAAGTAGAGGCAGAGGAACAGGGGTTCCAGCTCCTCCTTGCCTACACAGCAAGACTGAGGCTAGCCTGCCTACATGAGATTCTGCCTCAGACGAAATGCAGCAGTGCAGTCTGCATGAGGGCGGGACGCTGCACTCTGGAGCTCCTGCACCATGAGCACTCTCTGCAGTCTCACTGGAGTGTACACTGCACTGGTAGACCTCTTCTAAGGATATTCTAGAAAAAGAAAATTAGTTGAGCACAGAGATAAAGGAAGTTCCTCACAGGCCCTGAAAGGAACACCTAAAGTTGGCATCAGAAATCCAGGAGATCACTAGAGACTAAAAACAACAAATGCTGACAGTGTCAGTTTCCTCAACCTTAAGTCCAACCTTGCTACATGGTGACAGGAACACAGGAGCCTGTAAATACAGGCTGGGCTAAATGGGGTCAGTAGAGTCACACTGGAAGAGACAAGAAACCTGGGAACTAGAGAAGCAGAGAGGCTGGGAAGGGCTGCAGAGAAACCTGGGACTGAGGAGGATGTTTCTGAAGGGGAAAGAAACTCAATTATGTTTAAACATGAGCAAGAAAAGATGAGCAGGCAGGCAGTGGTGGCACATCTCTTAATCCCAGCACTCAGGATTAAAGTCAGAGGCAGGCAGATCTCTGTGAGTTCGAGGCCATCTTGGTCTACAGAGAGTTCTAGGACAGTCAGGGCTACACAGAGAAATCCTGTCTTGAAAACAAGAACAACAACAACAACAAAAGATGAGCAGCAAGTGATCCCAAGATGAGGAGAAGACAAGTCATGGTCAAGCAGACAGAGAGAGACAAGCACAGGCGGAAGGTCTGAGCATCACACAAGGCATGCTGGGAGCATAAGATGGCACTAAGACAACAGGAGGAATGATGATGAGATTGGACTTGAAAACACACTCTCCTAAAGTTGAACGTTACAAATGAATAAACAAAACACCACCATCGCCGCTGACAGACGGGGCAGGTTCAGGAGCGAGAGCATGACTTAGCTCCACAGAGCCTGAGTCCCATCCCAGCACCCTCCCCAAAGTGTCCACACACAAGTCAATATGCAGTTACATCTGTACATGTTTCTTTATGCCCTGAAATATTCACTCTGTGCCTTCCAGGTACCAAAGCCAGGCCATGTGATAAGCCATGTGATAAGCCGTGGAAAGCCTCGGTACCTTCGAAACGGCTGAACAGAACCAAAGTGCCAGAGCTCCCGGGCCAATCGGAGGGTCTCACAGGAGAGCCCACAGCTGACCTTACCCTTCTTTAAATGAATCTACAAAGAACTGTCTGATGTTGGGTGAGGTGAACCTCACCAGCCCTTCCCTGTATTGGAGGCCACTCTTCAACAATACAAGTATCTTTAACAGAAACTCTGAAGAACTGGGCTCCATTCATCAATTGCAAGCACATGTATTCTCTGTCCCAGCAATCTCTTTCCAGATTCAGAGGTTCCAGGAGGCATGGTCCACACAGAGGTCTCAACGCAACATTTGGCACTGTGTAGGACACTGCTGTCTGTGATAATGGAGAGGGACAAGGACAAGAAGAAACGTCTTGTAAAGTTAAGGATACCCCTGCCACACAGGATTCTATGCCAGTATTGCTGAGGCTGAGAAACAGTGTTCTACAGGACATGCTACCCCGTGTGCACAGAAGCATGCGGCAGAGCTGGTCACTGTAGCACCATCTGTAGTGAGAGCCAAGATGTCAGACTAGTTAAAGACTAGCCCCACATGGAGGAACGGCATACCTGTGGGGAACCGGGCAAACACTGTGTACAGAGAGCCTGCCATCTCTGCCACAGAAAGCTCCCATATCTGCTGACAGATTCCAAGACCTGTGCAAGAGCAGTGTCTCCTGGGAAGGAAGGAAGGCCTGACAGGTAGAGCCCAGAAGAGGAGAGGACTGATGCAAGTTTTCCTTCTGTTCCTGAGCTGGGGTGGAGCTCAGGGCCTCACGCGGCTGCAGAAGCACTTTCTCGTGGAACACAGTCCCAGAAGGATGGGACAGGAAGTGCTTCATATCTGCTTGTACTTCAGGTTTAGACTTCTGAGACCTCCAAGTGGCCCACACATGTGAAAACAAGTCTACATATGTCCCCAGTCTTCATTGTCACCCTCTATTAGAAAATGTACATTTAATCAGAGTTCTGTCTCAAGTACAATTCCCCATCCTTAAGTAAATCTACTATTTCATAATGACAGAAATCTGAAGCTTTGGTTTTCACCATGAGTGAGCATGAGCTAGCCTCTGATTTCTATGGTGTAGTGTGGGGATTTACTAGCTCACCGCTAGAACAAAAGCCCAGACTTTTCCTCCTTTTTTTTCTCTACCCCCTTCCTCTCATGCTTCTGCTCTGACAAGTTCTAAAAGGGCCTCGCAAGCATACCTGGGGAATTCAATCTGTCAGAAACCAAAGTCCATTCACTATAACATAACATGTGCCCCAACATACCCCACTATGGTAATGTGCCCAATCTACAATGTGCCCCAACATACCCCACTATGATAAATGTGCCCCAAGTCATTAAGGTAATACTCTTCAATGGCGTGGGGCTTGCCTTCCACTTCAAAAACGTATGCAGGGTTCATCTTGTTCTGAACAGGAACGGCAAAGTAGTCTGCAAACTGCTTGCAGTTGATGGTGGCAGACATGAGGACCACCTGCAGGGAAGAGACCGTGCCAGTCACCCATGAGCAGTGCCGGCTTCCTCAGAGCCCGGGCCACCTGCTACACCCTCCCACCATGTACAACCTGCTGAAGCCTTTTATTTTATTTTATTTTATTTTATTTTATTTTATTTTATTTTATGTATTATTTTGTTACATCCTAACCAGAGTTTCCCATCTCTCCTCTCCTTACAGTCCCTCTCCCACAATTCCCCTCTCTTCCCTCCCCATTCACTCCTCCATTTCTCTTCAGTAAGGGCAGGCCTCCAACAAATTTTAAATAGATTATCTTGATTTTTTTTCTTGTGTATTATCTAAATTAAAACAGTATAAGGAATGCCCTGGCCATCTGGAGCATGACATCTGACAATAGAGTCCAGGACACTGTATCTTTCTCAGGGTTTCTGTTGCTGTGATAAATACCATAACCAATAGCAACTTGAGAGGAAAAGGTTTATTTCTTCTTACAACTTAGTTCAGAATCTATCACTGAGGTAAGTCAGGGTAGGAACTCAAGAAAGAAACCTGGTATAGACACTGAAGCAGAAACCACGGAAAATGCTGATTTCTGACTTGTTCCTCCTACAGTGGGTAGGGTACTTCCACAGAAATCAATCAAAACATCCCGACGGCCTTGCCCACAGGCCAATCTTTTTCTTTGGGGGGAGGGTGTTTCCGTATATCCATGACTGTCCTGGACTCTTGCCGTAGACCAGGCTGTTCTAGAACTCACAGAGATCTACCTGCTTCTGCCTCCCAAGTGCTGAGATTAAGAGTATGTCACCAGCGCTGGGCCAGGCCAGGCCAGTCTCACAGGGTGTCGTCTCCATCAAGCGTCACTTTGCCGCCAGATATATCTAGGTTTGTCTCACACTGACAAAACCCGACCAGCACAATATCCAACTGTTAACAGGGAGAAACAGAATGAAATCTAAAAATTCACCTTCACAAAACGTGAATTTGTCCTCAAGAGTTTACGGACTACCAAGAGCAGGAAGTCCATCTCCTCGGTCCGTTCATGCACCTACAGAAAAAGAGGCACGGCATCAAGAACACACGTCGGGGAAGACTGCACAAGCACGAGAATCAGAGTTTAGATCTCCAGAATCCGTGTAAACACTGGGTGAACATAGTGAGTCTGCAATCCCAGCATCAGAGGGTGGAGACAGAAGACTCCTCAGAGGAAGTTGCCCGTCATCTAGGGAAGCGCTGGCTTGATTCAAAGACCCATCTCAACAGATAAGGTAGAAGACCACAGACACTTCCAGATATCAACCTGAGCTGCCATATGTATGAGCATGTGTGTGCACATGCATGCACACATACATGTGCCTGCATATGCATCCACATATCCATGTGCCAACATGTATGAGCACACGTATGAGCACATGCATCCGCACATGCATGTGCCAACACACATTGAAACATGCATACCCACCGGCATACCATACACATGAAAGTAGAATTTTACAAAAAAGACACATGTCACCAGATGAGAGAGAGTAAAGAGGACCTTCATGCCCCGAGACTTTCAACTAAACTAGGTCTCTCAGCTCAGTGCAGGTCTTCAGGGGACTCATGCCTGTCCAGTCGAAGAGTATGCAAACAGCATCCACCCACAAGCCTAAGGGTATCATGTGGGTCACTGTCACCCTCAATATTTTTCTTTGAACCCACTGGCATTAGGGCAGAGTTCCCTGAAGGCTCAGTTCCCTGAAGCCTGCCGCTTAACAGCAACACTGCTGCCCGGTTAATGCTGCTCTCTGTCCAGTGGTTTGTCACTTCAGCACGTGTGGAGTTGAAGACGAACCAGTCTAACACAGGCGATGGAGCTGCAAGTCATGTTCCATGACAAAAAGAACTGAAGTGGAGACTTGTAGTTTCTTGGGAAGTCAGTTACATGAAATGGTGGTTTGCTGGGGCACACAGGTGAGAGGATGCTAGAGCAGACACAGGAAAGAACGTTGTCCTGAAGCAGACACAGGTGAAAGGATGTTTGGATATAGCAAACACAAGAAAGGATGCTTGATGAAGGAGTATATAAGACCCCACAGACAGTGGGAGATGAGCACTGAGTTTTGGTTTGGTTTGCTCCGCCTCATTATTCTTAGCCTACAACAGGCATGGATTGGTTCGCTCAACTTGTGCTCAACTTGTGGTAATGCTGACTTTGAAAGAAACTTGCCCAAGAACTGCTCTCAAGGTTCCTGTGGCAGCTTGCCACGTCTGCAGTCTCACCTCAGGCTGGTTGGTAAGCCTGGCAGTTTCTTCAGGACTGAACCACAACTGCCAGTTCATGCCTGGTGTCTGTCTGCCTAGAGGACTGGTCTGCAGCTGCTGAGTCACGTTTGCTGTTTGCTATGGGACTGAACTGTGCCCAAGATCATCGAGCCCGCCCCTAGAGAACTACTGCTGAGCAGGTCACTTCCCCATCCTAATAACTTTTCCCTTCCACTACCTCCGCTGGGTGGTGGGCTAGAGGAGGAGAGGTTGAACCCTTATTAAAAGTAGACTGCAAAAAATATGTGCCTACAAAGAACTGAAGCTCACAGGGTAGGTAAGAAGTTGGCCAGTCAGATATGGTAAACCATATCAGAAGGTCAGAGGGCAAGCACGCAGAACTTCAACAGAATCACCAAGGAGCACCTGTGGGGTAGCAGCTGCATCCCCGTCCTACTGCAGATCCAGACTGAGCCACCCAGGGAGCCTTAACTGCTCCATCCACACCACCCTGTCCCACCAAAGCAGAAGGGGCAGGACCTGTTTCCAAAAGAAGCCCTGTTAGGTTAGGACACATGACAGCATACTGGAACAGTTAGGATGATATGCAGATCGCTCCCTGAAAACGGAGGGAAACAGCCACTGAATCTCAAGAATGACAAGGCTTCACTCTGACGCTGGTTCTGCTCCTGGCCCCACGGTCTCATGCCTCACAGACTCAGAGCAGAAATCCAGAGGGCCTTTTTCAGAATAAATTACTATTTCTTACCTTTATTCAAATTGTTCCTGCAGTGCTGGGGTTTAAACTTAGAGCCTCTCATATGCTAGGCAAGCACTTTACAGCTGAACACACCCCCAGCCCGTGTTTTCAATGCTATTGTCATCCTTGCTTGATTAGGCAGAAAGTCTGCCTCCACACGTGGGCTGGAGCGGGTGAACAGCCCTTGCAACTACTGCACCCTGCTGAGATGCAGCCAGAGCAACTCAAACCACAACAACACAAGTGAGGGACAGACCTCACAGGAAGCCAGTACCAGATCTGATGTGGGCTACAAAGCAATCTCTTCCTGGTCCTCAACATCCCATCTATATTTTGAGAGACAAAGAACAGAACAGATAATTCATCTAACAAGTATAAAAAGAAGATCAGAAAGACCCTTGTTGCAAGGACACAGGCCGGCAGCCCACACTGCCCAGACGGCAGGGCACCCACCTCGTCGATGAAGATGTGCGTGAACTCCATCAGACTCTTGGCACTCACGATCTTCTGCAGCAGGACTCCAGTGGTCATGTAAATTAACCGTGTGTCTTCTGTGGCTATTTTCTCTAGCCCTACCTACAGGTGAGGAAGGAAAAGAGGGGGAAAGACAAGCATAGGCTTCACTGGCCCCCATTTCCCCAAATGAATGTGCATTTACCAAAGGTAGGAATAGAAAGTTGCTGTGTTTCAGATGTGTAGGGTCCAAATGAAAAGTCAGGTTCTGAAATTGATTTTCTTTCGTTCTGTTCTGGGCAAGGATTGGTTTATGCAATTACGCTCTCCACAGCATTTTATGTGATAAGGCCTTATATGTTACAAGGGTCTAATTAAAAAGATCAAATAATAAAAAGCACCAGTCCAAGAATTCTCCCTTCTCTCCTATTCAACCACAGAAGAAATTTAAATTATTTTCAAGAATTTTACTTTCAATACTTTTTAATTACAGCATAGTTCTGGTCTTTAATGTCCAGCAGAAAATAGGTAAACACTGACATCAACTTACATAGAGTAAAAACTTAACAAGAAGAGGAAGTTCACTTCCTCGATGCGTCTCACCTGATAGCCGACCAAGCCGCCCAGCGCCCAGGAGCGCTCGGCACTGATCCACCGGGCAATGCTGCTGGCCCCTATTTTCCGAGGCTGCGTGACAACAATGTTGCAGAAGGCAGAGCGCTGTGTGTAGTGGTCCAGGACATACTGTGGGAGCTGCGTGCTCTTGCCGCTTCCTGTGGCACCGTGTATGATCACCACAGAATTGCTTTCTATCAAGGAAATAACCTGAAATTAAAAAAAAAAAAAAATGACCTTTCACCATCGGCACAGGTAAGACAACAAGGTAAAGCACTGTCTGTCTGAGAAGACTCTCAGACTAGCTCACCCTAACTTCAGGAGTCCACCACCTCAACATCACACAAAACGTCAGTTCTATTAGCGATAACTGGGGTGTCAGCTGGCTGGTTGGTTTATGGAACAAGATCACACTATGTAGCCCCGAAACTGTTCTGCCTCCCAAGTACTGGAATCACAAGTGGGCACCACCACGCCCCTGCATAACTGTTGACAACTGTGGAAACGAGGCCAAAGTCACCAGGGCTCTGTGTCTCAGTATTTTTTCTTTAAAAAAAAAAATATATATATATATATATATGAAACTTTCAAACTTAATTTCTATAGTTCTAAGTCTAAATGTCTGTTATTTTATAAAGAGATTGAATGCAATTCTACTAAAAAATAAAAAACCTGCCAATGTAGTCACTTGACTCTAAACTTTCACTTCAAGTTGCTCAGATAAATTTTGAGCCATTAGTGACACTGCCCCTTACAGTGTACATGCAGTGTTGTAGGTCCCAGTCACCTCCCAACAATCAGCAATGGTCAGCAAGTACAAACAACTGTGGGTTTCAGACTCTGACACAAATGAAGAGCATCTACTCCATAAAAGCATAATTCAATCTTTCAGCAAATAAAAATGAAATATGGAACATCTCCTATTTTATCTACAACTCTTTTTTAACTAAAATAAGTAAGTTTAAATTTTCTTACTTTTAACCATGATTAACAACATATAACTAGTCAAAAATCTAAGCAACCTACTCCTATAGGTGGCTTGGCACTGGTCATGAAAGGATGTGTGCGTGTTGTAAGTCAGCCGACAAGCAGCAAAGAGAGCAGCAGCCACACAGCCCCAGTGCAGATGCGAGCACCATCCTCCTCCATAGCAACTCCTGGCTGTGTGCTCCTTACACAAAAAGCTCCACTAGGAAGGGAGGGCATATTACTGTCAGTTGTCAGTGTGACAAATTACAGGTGGGCACGGGTACATCTGAGCAGGCATACACAGCCGGAGCTGGGCTCTGTGGAGGTGTTTTATGTGACAGGCGCTGCTGGCTTTTCCTCTTCCTTGTGCACGTTAATCCCCACATTACCAGATAGTGTTATGTTTTATTCAAACAGCAAAATTACATTAGGAGAAATTTTACCTCTTCTTTACACCGATTTATAGGCAAATCAGGATATTTGTAAGTTGTCTCTGGGATACATGTCACATTACTTAACTTAGCCAATGGTGACCTTAGACCTGTATTCAGACAAAACAAAGTTATTTTGTAGCTGAAATGAAGTAACCAAGCCTGTGACCTATTTAATCTGCATATACATCTTGTCACAAATACACACACTTGTGTGCACATGTACACATAATCTGTATATATGCCTTGTCACAAATACACACACGTGTGCACATGTACACACGCATGCACACCAACATACATGTCCTACACCTGTGCTAAATACATTCTCTACAGACTGATAGTCCTTCCCCCTTGGTGAGTCCACTATTAACAATGTAGGCAAGCAACCAAGAGGCTTGTGGCTGTCCATCCCAGGCACCAACACTGTTGGCCCACACACCAGTGTGCAGCACTTGATTCAACAGCGGCTCACGAGTGTGGGATTCTGGTGGTGTACACAACTGGGGAAGTGTACATTTCTTGCTACAAAATTAAAATTAATCAATAATGTAGAGAGATAAATCAAACACAACTCACAAACTCTGGGTACTGTGAAACGGGTGTGTTTGCTATGCTAAATCTATTTGATTTGATGTCTGTCTGAGCCTATTTAACATTCCCTTGTAAACCTGTGCGCCTGCTCTGGCCAACCTTCAGTTCTAAACTGCCTCTGGTCACCACTGGGCAAAGAACAAAACACTGGAGTTCCTGCATACAACCTTTGCAGATAAACATGTCCTCTCCCTTGCCTTCACCAACACTAAGCCCCTCTGCCACCGTGGTCCCCTTTCTCTCTCTCTCATCCTTTCCTGTACCTACATCAACTTCCTATTCTAACCTTAAAAAATATGTGCTCAAGCTTTCTTTCACAATTAGTCTAACAATGTGTAACTAAAGGGTTACTTTTTTTATTTTGTGGTGCTGAGAATCAAACCCTAGGCCTTGCACACACACATTTTATATTATATATTAATATATATATATATATATATATACATATGCAATCACATTTAAATTTGGGGGAGTGACATTAGAGATCAAACTCTGGTCCTCCCACACCCTCCTCCCCTGACCTCAGCTTCTCCTGCATGTGAATTTGAGTGTGAGGTATCTGTTCTTAAGTTCACAGCCAGCACATCCACATCTGTCACAATCTGTCAATGAACATCTATTCCTTCCCAGGAAAGAGTCCTCTTCCTAAGACATCCCTAGCCCTGCTCTGTGCAAGCCTCTGACCACTTCTCTACACACTGAAAAGCTCACAGAAATGAAGTCTCTCCATATTGTGTCTTACTTTCATTCACCGTGGCTCCCAACTTCTCTGGTATGGGCCAGGCTGGGTTTGTTTGTTTGTCTGTTGTTATTTTGGTTGGTTGGTTTAGGGGTGGATATAGATGTTTGTTGTTGTTATTTAGTTGGTTTGTTGGTTTGGGGGTGGATATAGATATTTGTTGTTGTTATGATGGTTGGTTTAGGGGTGGGTATAGATGTTTGCTTTGTATTTTTGAGACTGGATCTCATGTAGCCCAAACTGGCCTTGAACTCTTTATGTAGCTACAGATGACCTTGAACGCAGTTCTCCTGCCTCTATCTCCAGAATACTGAAATTACAGGCATGAGCTACCACACAGTGCCACACAGTGCTTTGCCTGAAGCTTTTTGTTTTTAATGTTAAACCATTTTATTTGAAAAATGAAAACAACTGAACCCTGTCATCCTCACAGACTAGGCAGTGGCCTCCAGTTCTGGTAGAACCTGCGCTGGAAAACACCACTCTGCTCTCAGGGACACCTATGCCTCCAAGCTTTTAAGACTGAGTCCTTGCTTTCCTGTGGTCAGGAAAGGAAGAAGCCACCACAGTTCTGAAGACAGACACAGCGAGGACAGAGAAGCAGCCGGGGAGAAGTGAGAGAGGGGCTGAGGGACAAGCATCCACAGACAGAGTGATGAGGACTCGGGACCATGGGAAAAGGAAGCAGGTCTGTATTTCTGCTAAGAAACCTTGAGCCTGGTTCACGGTGTTACTAAAGGAACCTTGCTGCTCTGACAACATGGATGGACTTACAGGACTTGACTACATCCATTTTGAAGGTTGCTACTTAAAGAGAACATTTACAGGAAAAAAAAAAACAAAAAACCAAAAGCCCTTGGCACAGCATCTAAACCACAGTCTTTCTCCACGTAGCACAAGATATCACCTGACAGTTTTAGGTCACTGGCTAAAGCAGACCCAACCCAGAGCAAGCCTTGCCCTCACTGACACTGCCCCAGGGCGGACAGGAAAACAGGAGCAGAAGTGTTCCCAGCTGTGTGACTGATGGATTGTATAAACAAGAAAAAGAAAAGTGTCAACAATAATTTAAGGCAAACCAACAGATTACATGTGACAAACAAGTCTAAAAGTAAAAAATAAAAATACTGCAACTTCAGAATATGCTGTTCTTGTTTTCCATTTTCTTTATTATCAAAACTTTAAAATATGTCCTATGAACTGGGAGAACGGGAGCCACAGACAACGCTGCTCTCCCCACTTCTGTCTCAGATCATCAAACAAGCTAAAATCTGACACAAGTTCAGAGGTCACAGGATGTAACAGACTTCCAAAGCTAAATTCAGTGTCATCTGGCTGCCACGGAGAGCATAACGTCTACCTTAAAACCTAGAACCTGTCCATGTATGACAGATTCGATCTAGACACTGTCATGCCTTTAATCCCAGTACTCAGGAGGCAGACAGAGGTGGGTTGCTATGAGTTCAGGTTAGTCTAGCCAGTTACATGGTGAGACAGTCTCTAAAAACAAAGACAAACAAAATCTAGATGCTATCCATACCAAAAAAAAAAAAAAACAAGCTAAATTACTGGATTTATGCCTTAAACAGAAAACTAAATATTCAAAATAATAATGTTTCCCTTTCTTCAAGGGTGGGGTGATGTTCTGTATTCAGAACTGAGCTCAGCTAAAGGCAGTGACCTGTTCAATCCTCAGTACTCCACAAAAGCTCTTCTCCTACAAGCTCAGAAGAAGAGCTTATAGGGGATGAAACAACCATTAAAAATATCCGCACGCCTGGAGCCAAAAGATGGCATGGCGGCTAAGCGTGTACAGCGCTCTCGCAGAGGACCCCCGCTTAATCCCCAGTACCCACAGCAGCTCGCTCACAGCCCCCTGGAATTCCAGCTCTGGGAGGAGTCAGTGCCTCTGGTCTCCATGAGCACCCTCCCTCAGTGTATACACTCACACAACAGACACACACACCACAGACACATTACACATCATTAAAATATTTTTTAAAATACTTCACATTTATATCAAAAGATCACTGTGGCTTCTGTTGATTACCTGAAGACACCATCAAAGACACCTGAACACGGCCAGGTAAAAGCAAATTCCATGAAAAGGCCACAAGCAAGGCTGAAGCTAGGCCCACCCTGTTATGAAGACACCACTTAACTATTCAGTTTCCATCTTTGTGAAATCATTTACTTTTAAATATGAAGGATTATTCTAATGTAGTGTATGGAACTTAATATGTATCCTTGAATTCCTACATAGAAACAAGTTCTTGAATACTTACATGTGAAATAACATTAATGCCACACCAAACTCAATAATATTTTATGAAAGTATTCTATTATGTGGCAACTGGATATAACATAGTATCTGGCCTGGAAACAGAAGTATCAGGGTGATCTCATGACTTCCTTGCAAACAGACACCAAGCTAGAAATTGCTATGCTATCATGTAGGCATTTGCACACAGGAGCATCCACACAGGGTCTCACTGCTCCCTCCCTTCATTCTTGAAATCAGAGCAGCAAAGTCCTTTCTAAACACTACATGGAGACACCCACCCCACCCCTGTCCCTCTGCCTTCTACCCAGAAACTGAGTTTGGCCACTCCATTAGATCAATACCTGGGGTTACTTTCTTCCTCTTTGATCCAATTTACCTGCCAAATCAGAGCTCATCTTGAAATATACTCCCAGCATATCTAGTTCCCACTGTAATGCCTCCCTTTAGTAGGCAAGTTCCTCTGGTACCTCAGCCGCCACTGCATGCCTTCCCTTCCATAGCAGGGCCACCTAGGGCATGCCATCCAGACTACTCAAAAGGAGACAACCACACGAGGGTGGCACTCATCCCAGCCTGACTCTTCAGCCCAGCCTCAGTTGCATGTCTTGTCCCTCAGGGAGGGCCACACAACCCACCAGCACAATGAGAAGGCACACATGGAATCACAGGAGCAGACAGTCACAGTCCCTCTAGCAGATTCTCCACTCCACTCAATTTTTGCTTTTTTGCACCCTGTTGAAGAGCCAAGTGTCAGGTCACTTCTTCTGGGGAGCCATAAGAAGCAAGAACAGTAAGAACAGTAGCACCAAGGTACAGAGCTTTGTAAGGACTTCATGAGGCCAGGAGACCCAAGCCTCTCCTCTCTGCCTGACCTTGTGAGGTTTCCAGGGAATCCTAACTGCTCCAAGGAGCACAAGAATAATCATATCGGTGACAGAGAGCTCTAATGTCACCCTGCCACAACCCTGCCACCTGAGGAGGAAGAAACTGTCTAGATCAGGTTGGCTACAGGCATGTCTGTGGAGGGCTGTCCTGACGGTCGACTGAGGTGGCAGCGGGAAGGGACAGGCAGGCAGCTGAGTGCACCGTGCGCGCCCTGCTCCTAACAGTGGCTCTGAAAGGACTAAGGCCTGGCTTCCTACTTTGGTCTCTCCTTTAACAATAAAAATAAATAATACATTTTAACACTAGTATTATAGGTAAGTATTATTACACCTAAGCATATAGATGAGATTACCAATCAGCTTGTTTAGAAAATATTACGTTACACAGAAAGAACTTAGCTGAGGAGCACTACCTCAAATATAACTTTAAAACCAGTGGCATACTAACCAGGCTTCCTAGAAACTCTAAGAGTTCTATGCAATGGAGAGATGTCATTTGGGTTTGGGTTTTCCTGACATCTATCTTTTGAGATTCATTCATCAGGAATGTCTGCTCGTTAAGTCCCTTCCCTCAGTCACCTTAAGTGTGAGCTGCTCAGAGCAGCTCTGATTTGTTTCAAAGATAATTGTCACTATTTCCCTGCACGTGTGAGCCACTTAATTGCCTGAGAAATAACAAAACCCTGAACTTCTGTTTTTGTATGACTTTCTTAGCTATTCAAAAATGTATCATGCTGCGGGAGCCTGAAGGACACCTGTAAATGAAAGCAGCGTAAGACCACAGTGTGGCTGCAATAATCAACATGAGCTGTGCAAGTTCTAGTTATCCCATTAACTCCCCGAGCAAAAGCCAGAGGTTAAGTTGCATGCTCAATACAGTTTCTCCTTCCCAATCCAAGTGCATGGGGTGGATACCACATGGAGAGTGACTAAGGAAGACACATGGCATAGATCTCCACATGCAGTGAACATGTGACCACGTGCAGTCATGATCACACATAAACGCACTTGGTTTTCTTGCTAGAAAAGCTAATATACCCTTACACTCTCAGCTAAGGGCTGAAACCTGGAGGTAAAAGCCAAACAAACTCTTTCCTGCCCTATGTTGCTTTTTCTAAGGGTTATGGCCACAGCAAAAGAAATGCAGCCAAGACAGAATCCAACCCAAAGGAAACAACCTCTTAAAGTCCCTGACGGGAAATGAGACAGACAGAAGACGCCACTGAAGCAAGAACACAGAAAAAACAAAGTACTGAAGGCTGCTTCTGCCTTGAGGTGAATAAGAAATGACAAGAAATAAAATACATCACACGATCTAAAAAAATTTAAAACACAAAACTAAATGAAGGAATGTGCATAAATAATGTCTGAATGGTCCAGGAGCAACAGAACACAGCAACCTGTATTATCAAGATGCTCATATAAATGCCAAGGTTAGAGTTAATGTAGTCCTACTGGATATAGACTGCACTTTCTAATCATTAAAAAGGCTAAAAGCAAATAAGGAAATGTTTCCATAACTGTTATGTCCTTCAGTGGGAGTGCAAGTAAATGGGGCAGGATTGGGGACAGAGCTTCGTGGCTAGGTGGGAACAGGCCAGTCCCTCAGAGGAGTCTCCTTCACAGGAAATGGCCCAGCCCAAACTTAGCCCGGCAGCTCACCAGTGCACCCTGCCCGTGGGGAGCTCACCAGTGCACCCTGCCCGTGGGGAGCAATCTGTCTAGCAGGTGTGCGTCAGCAAGTCCACCCAACTCAGGAAGTAGTGTTTGATGGATCTGTGAGTCTTAGACCAGTCTGACCTCCACAGGGAATTTCAGGCCGGCCAGGACTACAGAGTGAAACCCTGTCTCAAAAAAACATTTTTTTTTTAATCTTTTTTTATTTCATATATTTCTAATCTTTAAAATTCTGTTTTAATGTTTACTATAAAAAAAATCTAGTCTTTGCATGTGTGTGTCATATGTACATTCATGTGTTCTTGTTATTTTTTTGTGTGTGTGTGTGTGTGTGTGTGTGGTGTACATACATTCATGTGTTATTGTTAATGTTGTGTGTATGTGGCATGGCACATGTTCAATTCATGTGTTCTTGTTACTCTTTGTGTATGAGTGTGTGTGGTCTATGTAATTCATGTGTTCTTGTTACTCTGTGTGTGTGTGTGTGCATTCATGTGCTCTTATATGTGATCATGAGTGCACATGTCCACATGTTCACATGCATGTGGAGATCTATGCCATGTGTCTCCCTCAATCACTCCCCATCTTGGTCTGTGAGACAGAGTCTCTCAGAGAGACTGGAGCTCATCTGTTTTCTAGGCGGTATACTGCTGGGATCTGCCAGCCCCTGCTCTCGCATCCTTGGGATCACAAGTGCATGCCACCACATCAAGCTTCTGTGTGGATGAGTGAGATCCAAACTCAGATCCTTGTTTGTGTGCAGCAGACACTTCACCAACTGTGCCATCTTCTCTGCCCCTTCCTAAGTTACGCTGGTTTGTCTTTAGAGATGGAGGACTTTCTGGGTAACCTGGAACCTGATCTGCAGACAGACTGGCTCAGAGTCAAAGATTCAAAGGCTGCTCCCTCACCTCAGCCATGCGGATGCTGAGATTAAGCGAGCTCCACCACAGCCAGCTAAAGAACCATTTTAAGTGTTCTTAATTAATAGTAAGGTAAGGGAATAAATAGTGATTTAATCTTCAAAGAACAGGATATTTTGGCTCTATATTTAAGATTTTAAAAAACTAATACTTTATAATCTGCCATACACTCATTCCCCAAAATATGTTTAATTAAGAAGCCATGTAAGTTTTTTTTTTTTTTACTTTAACCAAAATAGTATATTTCTTAAATGTTTGGAAAGATGAGGTTTTAAGGCATGAACTATCCATGCATCATATATAAGGCACTTAAGGACACCTGCTTACCTGGTCCACTGGGTGGCTGATCCTGGCCATAAATATCAAGTTCTTGTTCTTCAAGTTGTCTATATTTGTTAATATACTCCATTTCTGAGCTCCTCTGGCTGAGTGACCTGCAAAGAACAGTTAAAAGGTCACCACACTTATGCAGAGTTTCTGAGAGGTTATTTTATGGAAGTCACGGGAAACACAGATATCACTAACAATTGTAAATGCTCAAATTCAGTTAGCAAATGGAGATGAACTGAAACACTGAGAGCTATGGTGCTGAAAAGAGGGCACTCGTGGCAGTGAGGAGACCCGGCCACGCTTCCAGAGGAGCAGGCTTCAGTTCCCAGCACCACACACATGATGGCTCACAGCCACTTGTAACTCCAGTTTTGGGGCTCTTATGCCCTCTTCTGATCTCCACAAGCATAAGACACAAAACTGGTGCAGCCGTACATCATATATACAAACAATACACCCATATGCACACAAATAAAAGTAAAATTTAAAAAGCAATACGAATTGTTTTTTTTTTTTAAATAAACTAAGCTGACAAAAAGAGCAAGTCCTGGCAGAGGAAGAGGAGGTGAGTGATCTGACCATCCATGCTGACACAGGACAACCTGCAGACAGACTAAGACCTTAAAGCATGCTTCTTCTACAGCCTCACCATCTTCCCTAGAACCCTGCAAATCTGCACACATAAAGCCACGCGTGCAAGCATGCATAGAAGAACTCATTCAATATGCAAACACGTATAGAGCACCTGTCACTTAGAAGGCATTGTTTCAGATGGCAGACACAGCACAGCAAGCTAAGCTGGGGGCTTGTGAAATGCCACACCAGAAACAAAGCACGCACTGACAAGGAATAGAGAGCAAAGCTTTCCAGAGAATTCTGTGGTCTCAGCACTCAGGAAGCTAAGGCAGGAGGAATTCAAGTTCAAGCCAGCTTGGCCTACACAGTAAGTTCCAGACCAGTCTGCATGACAAGATACTATCTCAAAAGAAAAAAAGAAAACAAAACAAAACAACCCGGTGAAAGACATGGTTCAGTAGTTAAGAGGACACACCACTCCTGCAGAACATGAACCCCATTCAGCTGCCAGCATCCACACTATGCAGTTCACAGCTGCCTGCACCTCTAGCTCAGGCATATCTGAAACCTCTGTCCTCCTTGGCCATGGACACTCATGTGCACATATCTCCCCACACACACACACATGTACAGTTTAACCATAATAAAAGGATTTTTAAATCCAAAAATAAGCCGGGCGGTGGTGGCACATACTTTTAATCCCAGCACTCAGACAAAGGCAGGTGGATCTCTTGTGAGTTCAAGGCCAGCCTGGTCTACAGAGTGAGTTCCAGAACAGCCAAGACTACACAGAGAAACCCTGTCTCGAAAAACAAAACAAAACAAAACATCCAAAAATAAAAACTAAAAGAAGAATCCCAGGATAAAATGGTAACTTTTCACAATATTCATAGTTAAAACCTGTAAAAGTGTTCAACAGTCTATCCACATAAAAGAAAAAAACAAGTAAACAAGACAACATCACACAGAGAATGATCCAGTTGTTTCAAGTCTTCCATACACAATAGCTAATAAGGTTCCGATGCATCAGAAGTGACCCATTTACTAAATTTACTTCATAGTTGATAAACTCTTATGCTAATCTGTTTTTACCCTGATGAACAGCAAAACTTCATTTTAAAAAGGAGGTGCCTGATCTTGTCTACACACGTTCTCTAACGCATGGTGTAATGTAATCTCTAATGTAGGAGAGATATTTAGAGAGAATGTTATTTGATCTCTACTTTAATCTTAACAATTTCACGAGAAAGAAGAAAATGAAATTTAATGTAAGTAGCACACACCAAGCACTAGATAACATGCGCATGCAGAGATTTCCAAGGGGAGAGTCCTCATGTGGACCAAGGTGGTGATTGAAGCCCTGGGAAGATCAGACATGAGCAACACTCGCAGAAGCTGGAGAGATGTCCAGTGAGCTGAGGAGAGAGACAGCTCAGGAAGTTCTCTAAGGCCACTGAAGTCCGCTCAAAGGCCAGCAGGTGTTGTGGCTTATGCCAGTGATCCACCTAAGAGGCTGAGGCAGGAGTCCAGTGAATCTACGGCCAGAGGGCTACACAGTGAGACCTTGACTCAAGAACTAACAAATAAATCCCTGTTCAAAGGAATTATCCCAACCAGAAAGTCCTTGCCTGATCCCCTCATCTGACTGGAAGGAAGCAGGGCACAACACTAAATAACACAAAATAACTTTTAATTATCTTATTCACACACAGTCATCTTTCCTCAGGAGGGCAGCCCCAGGAAAGCAGGAAGTAGGCCTGTCTAGTGAACTGAGTCACCTCAGGTCCTAAGCCTCCAGAGCACACGAGATCTCAGTAAACATCTGCTGAGCAACTGAGCTCCAGCAAATATACGAGACATAGCTGAGCTGAATCAGAGCACTTAAGGATCGGAAAGAAGGGAACTAGAACAAGTTCAAACAAGAGCAGGATCCAGGAAAAAGTGGTGAAGACAAAGAAATGAGTTGAGCAAAACAAACAAACAAACAAACAACAAAAACAAACAAAACTTGACTGGACAGCAGCAAAAACAAAAGAGAAGAAAATAAGCATTTGAGTAGTCACTGTATCTGACTCTGGGGCGGGGTGGGAGGGTCGGCATGGTGTTATGTGCTTTAATCCCAGCACTCAGGAGGCGGGGGCAGGTGGAGATGTCTAAGTTTGAAAGTTTGCAGCCTGGTCTACATCGTGAGTTCCAGGACAGTCAGGACTACGTACTGAGACCCTGTCTCAAACAAAAGTGAGGGGCAGGCCTGAGCCCAGCAGTGCAGCACTGGTATGCTCCCCACTGCAGCAGATCAACAGAGACGTAACTCAAGACTGCACAGCACCTGAGTAGAAATCGCCTGTTCTCCAATACGTGGGTATTTTAGTTACCACTTCAGGGGAGGGGAGTCTGAAGAGTAACAAAGTTGTTCAAAGGGAAAAGTGGCGAGACTTGGTACAACTTTAGTTTTAATTTGGAAGGACACCTTGTCACAATAAACGTCACCCCTTCCTTTCTCCCGCTCCTGCAGGCAATGTAACGTGAATGCCTCTCACTGAGGATAATGGGGGCTGACGTCTGGCCTTTCCCAGACATTACAGGAACTACAGCATGACCACACATGTCACTCTTGATCACACATGGCACACAGGGCTGATGGGAACAATGTATTATTCTTGGCTCATTGGGAAGAAAAGCAACAGAAGAAATAAAGGTTATAAAAGGAAAAGCTACATAATGTCATCCCTTAACAGAAAACTAAGAAGCAAAGGGCCTTTTATACTCTTGCCTGTTTCATAAGACAAACATCTAAACAGAAAAATGTCTAGCAAAGTCCAAGGCATAGATGTACTCACCTAAGCAGGGGTTGTAACTTTCATCTGCACCTTTTAGACTTGAGCTGTATACACAGTCGTGGGTGACCTTGAACTTCTGGTACTCCTTCCTCCATATCCCAAGTGGAGATGACTGGAATGTAATACTGCCATCTGATTTTATGCGATGCTCGGGATGGAACTCAGGGCTTCATACATGTCAGGCACTCTGCCCACTAAGTCACACCCAGCCTGATGAGTTCTATTTATATCTTTGTTCTTCACGTCTCTACTTTTACTCATAACCCATTGCTGTCTTCCAACCGTGAATAGAGATGATCAAATGCACACTAGTTATCACCTAGGGGCTTTAGTGTCCTCTAGCATTTCAACCGGCTTCAATGCACAGATTTGCTGTTTTATAAGCAATAAACGAATGTAGAATATAATATTTGCTCACTGTCCCACACCTGACTGGTGCCAGCATGCTCTGCCCATTTTACTCAGTTACAAAAAGCTTTCAGAGTGTGTGTTCTGCATATAGTCAAGTCTGATCTATTTTCCCTGCTTTCATTAGAAGGGACAGTGACCTGGCTTCCAAATTGCCTCAGAGTTAAGATGAAGAATAAAGCAGGAGTGTGGTTATTTTTAGAGCTCTACAGGCATAAAAATACGGCAGGACCTGTGACCCACAGCTCTGCACAGCGGAGCCTCACACCACGAGGCACTCTTCCTCGGCGAGGGAGCATCTGGGGTGCCTCAGACGCCTGCTTTTCGCTCCACTCCTAGAGACGCTGCAGCATGCATCTGGGAGCAGCATCCGTAGCTGCCAGCATCTTTCTCAAAGAAAATAAGCTACATTCAAAAGGTAGACAATTATATAATTCATCAAGATGAAAGGTTTTATATACATATTTCTCTCCAAATGAAGACAACAGAGCCTCATTCCTAACACAGAAAGTTGTTTGTTTCAAACACAGTTCCAGTGGGTAAATGAGGAGACACTGCTTCCTGGAGGACACCCCCATGAATGAGACCCGCTGAGAGAAGCACAGCTTCATCCTCAACTCAGGCAGACTCTGGCAACATTCCCTCAGCAGACCTCCGGCTCGGCAGGTAAGCTCACGATTTCTGTACTAAGAGTGAGTCACACGTGTGCTTGTGACAGCACTTTTCAAGACAGTGATCTTTCAAAGCTCCCTAAAAACTTCTATTAGCAAGTGTTATTTTCAGAAATTGTTCAGTTTGTATTATTATCTTTGACTTTATTTCATTTCTGCTTAGTTTTTATCTAGGTATTTTCAAAGCTTGTGTTTAGCACTGACCTAGTTAGAAATTGACAGACTTTAATCCACATTCTAATCTTATTTTGACCTGCATGTTTTACCAGTAGAAAAAAATTCGTGTACTTTTCTGGCAACAGTAAAGAAAAAATATTTACTGATAAGGATCATAAAAATTTTATGCAAGTAAACATTTAATATCTCCACAGCCTAAAAATGCCACTTTTTAGTTGGGTGAAATGGCCAAAATATTCTTCCTACAAACACACACGCTACACTGGCTCCGAGGTCGTGACACAGACTCTGCTTCGGGAGTTAAAATGGCATCTGAAGGAGCACGAGAGATTAATACACGAGACAGAGAATGAACAGAATGTGAAGAGGACAGGCGTGGACTACAACTGGCTGAGAAGCTATCAGACCCCTCACACAAGCATCCCAGCCACCGAACAGAGACAACTGGAAGTTCTTTGCTCACAAGTACAACCTTGTCAAACCGGAACTGTTCTCAGCAGGTAAAGTACTAGGTTCTTTATGGTCTTGTGGTGTGTGTGAGCTTTAGACTAAAATCTGCCTCATTACATAAACTCCTTAATCACATGTACTGGATGCCTATCTGGTAAAATCCTATATACCTGTGAGCAGCTTACTGGTAGAAATTTACAAAGTTTCTTCACTAAAAGCTTAATTATAATGCTTTTCTGTTACTAGAAAGGTAAGCATCTAGGACACAGTTACATACGTAAGCTGCATTTGGGAAACGGGTACAAGAGAAATTTCTAAATATTCACCCCTGGGTCCCCCTTAGATTTCGAGAACTTTTGGCAGAAAACGATGTACTTCCCTGGGAAATTGTCTACATCTTCAAGCAAGTTCTGAAAGACTTCCTCAGCTGTCCTGACAGAGGGGGTCATCATGCCGGCCTGCAGGACTCTGACATCACCTGTCCCCCAACCCCTACACTCCCAGGTGAAAGCTCTGAGAGGCCAGACAAAGATGAGATACCCACGATCTCACGTTATGTAGACAGAAATGCCAGGGACAGGCTTCCGCCATGGTCGCAGCGAGGATGGAACCTGCCGTACTATTACCCACCAAGCTAAGGAGTTAACAAGACCACCTCAGAACCACCCTTAGCACTGCAGAGAACAAACAGTGATATGACCCCAAGCTTCTTGGCTACAACATCAGGGTTTAGTTAAAATTCCTTTACTGCCAACTTCTCTCAGCAGTACTGTTTTCTAACCATTCTAATTCAATATTCAATATTTTAATGAAAAGTATGCTTTTAACTAAAATACTGTCTGAATGTTTGAAGTTTCTTATGCGTCAAACATGATACAGAACTAAAGAAGTTTAATATGAAATTTAATATAGATCCTTTGTGAAACTTAATTAATCTTGGTTTTTATCCTAAGAGAGCCCATGTGTAAAATAAATGATTAATGTAAGCTTCTCCCAACAATGCAACTGAAATGAAGCCCACATCCATTGTGTGACCCACCCTTCGTGGGAACGAGGCAAGAGGCCCATGAGCCTGACAACCACCTTCAATGTGAAAGCATGGCGGTGCTTTCTTCCCCTGGCTGTTTCTGAGAGAAGTTCACTCGCCGTACGTAGGAGTTTAAGACTCATGCCCTCTGAGTGCGGCAGAGGTCAGCCATGAGGCAGGCAGGCTGACACATGACAAATGGAGGATGAGGAAGCCCAGAGAACCAGAAAAGGTATACTTAAGGGTCTGGTTAACAACCAAAACAAAGAAGGGAAAGAAAATGTCATGACGCTCCTTCTGAGTTCTGACGCAAATCCAACAGAACCTCACAGCAGCTCACGGGAACTGCCGGCAATCTGATTTCTAATCATGCTTAAACACATCCAGGTTTTTATACCTCAAGCTGTTTGCAATACCTAAATTTAGCAAAGGAATTGAGGTTAAATCTGTGTGTGTGTGCGCGTGCGTATGTGTGTGTAAGGTGCTTTGGGCACATTTTATTGAAAATGGTATGGGCACAGTAGCTAAAATTTTTAGCTAGGGAATAGAGAAAATAAGTTCATCCACAGAACAGCAGCTGTACAGGACTTTATTTTTTTTGTTGTTTTGGTTTGGTTTGGTTTTTCCAGATAGGGTTTCTCTGTGTAGTCTGAGCTGTCCTGGAACTCGCTCGGTAGACCAGGCTGGCCTCGAACTCAGAAATCCGCCTGCCTCTGCCTCCCAAGTGCTGGGATTAAAGGCGTGCGCCACCACCGGCCGGCTGTACAGGACTTTATACAACAGACCTTCAAAGTTGTTATCACTAGCCAGACCAATCTATCTAGCAATGATAACGTAATTCTACATTCTGGGTACTGTGCACTACCTCTCGTTCAACCCAAACCTTGTACATCTGAGCTATTATTCTCACTTGGCAAAGGAGCAAACCACTCAGACAAGCACAGTGCCTTGCCAAATGCAAGATAACTGGACTCGCACCCAGCCTCTCAGTCACACCGAGCCCAAGCGCCCTCCTGCAGTCCAAGTGCAAATACCATTGCCTACCTGACAAGTGCTCCTGCATGCTTACAGGAAGCATACCATCAACATGTTAAAACCAAAGTCTCAGGAGGTTTGTTTGTTTCCTAAAAGAATAAAATCCAAGGGGTGGGGAGCAAGAAAACAGCCCGGTTGGTAAAGTGCTTCCATGAAAGCTTGAGGCCCTGAATCTGATACCCAGAATCTACATAAAACAGCTAAGCACGGTAGCAGAAGCTCTAAAACCAGAGTCGAGTGCATCCCTGGGATTGCTGGCCGGCCAGCCTAGTCTACGTGGCAAGCTCTAGGCCAGTAAGAAACTCTCTTCAGTAAATATACAAATATAATAAGGGGAGGGTGAAATGGCTCAGCTGGTAATGGCACTTGCCATCAACTGAGTTTCATCCCTGGAACCCAGAAAATAGAAAGAGAACTGACTCCTAAGAGTTGTGGTGGCCTCCACACATGTACATGTACACGCCTCCACAAGTATACATGCACACCCTCCACACATGACATGACACCTCAACATGGACATGCACAAGCCTCGATCTATGTACATATACACGCCTCTACACATGGACATGCACACGCCTCAACACATGTATCATAGCATGCACACACACAAGCTAACATTGCATCTAAAACACACACAGAGAACAATCCTTCAAGTTCTTCAGCACCTCCATTTTCTATGTCAGTGGGTGCAGGACTACCCGCCCACCCAGGTATAAAAGCAAAGGTCTCATAATCGCTTGGGTTCCCTCGGGATGGGGACAGATCAAAGGCAGAAACACACAAGTACAAAGATGACCGGCAAGCCTGGCCTTTGGTTAACACAAATAACAAAAAAGGGAGTGCAGGCAGCACTTGGAGAAGGAAAAAGGATGAAACTGAGGAAAGAAATTAGGAGGAAGACAGAGGAAGTCTTCAGCTATGGAGATCACAAGATCTTCTCTAAGCAGACATGTGAGCAGGCCCTGTTAACAGGAAAACCATCCCAGGGAAAACCCAAGAGGGGAACAATCCATACAGAAGAGCAGATGCAGATACTGCCAGGAAAGAGTGCAACTGGAGCCTTCTGCACAGAAACCAACAGTAGACCAGATAGCAGGAGATCACAGTAATTCAGGCAAGTTCTGGATGGCTACAATTACGCATTCCAGTTGTGTCCAATAGCAATGTAGACACAGAAAGTCACTTGTGTATTCAGCCTCAGGTGAGAGTGTTGGTGTGAGAATTCTTTCATTCTATAAATAGTAACTAAGGATTGGCCTCATGCCAGACATTCCTCTAGGTGCTAGAACAGAAAATCACGAGAAGCCAGACCAAAGAAGTTCTTGCAGTAACATAAGCAGGAGACTTGGCTTCTTCAGGATGGTAATGTGTGAACAATAGCCACTCTCTCCACTCTCTTACTCTGGAAACACACCCGCTAAGTTGCCAGGATAACTTATTTCACTCTCATTGTACCACATACTTACATATCCTCAAAAACAGCCCTGAGGAAGTCAGCCATCCCTGCAGAGTACAGTCTATCTTACGAGTCAAAGCAGGGGCGGATCAGAGAGCAGTCAGGTCTGAGAGAAGCTCTGCTTCCAGTGGAGGCACTCATTTCCCTCTCCACAACTGTCAGAAGGGACAAATGTCTGTCCGTAGTGTCCATTAGCATACCAAAGTGCCTGCTGGCCCCCAGGCTCTCTCAGTCCCTGTGGCTCTCCTAAACTCTCTCCCAGCCCACCCAAACTCCTCCAGGTCAGGGACTTCCCCTGCCCTAGCTTCTTGTCTCCTATAACCCCGCCCTTGCAGCTCAGTGGGCTCATGGCCCTCTCCCTTGTCTTCCTCTCTTGGTCCTCCTCCCTCACTCCTCACATGGCCTGCTCCACTCTGCTGGCCATGTTCAGTCTACTACTTTCTCTCCCTGCTCAGGACTCTTCCAGATGCCTGTACTGTCCCTCCTACCTCAATAAAAACTGGGCTCAGCAGTTAAGAGCACTGACTGCTCTTCCAGAGGTCCTGAGTTCAAATTCCAGCAACCACGTGGTGGCTCACAACCATCTGTAATGAGATCTGATGCCCTCTCATGGGTGTCTGAAGACAGTGACAGTGTACTTATATACATAAAATAAATAAAACCTCTGCACCAGAGCAAGAGGGAGAAGGGAAGGGGCAGGGAAGTAAATAAAAACCTTCCCCTCAACCGTCACACCTTGGAGCAGTCATGTTCCCATTTTATACGGGGGCAACTCTCCTGTCTAGAATAAAGAACTGGTATAGCAAAACCTGGGGTCTGGTAGGCATTTCATTCATTCAAATCCCTGAGTGTCTACTGTATGTCAGAGGCTGCAGTGAATGCAGCAACTCAGTGATAATTCCACCCTTGTAAGCCTTCCGTGGAAACAACACATAGATGACGCCCAAAATATGCAAAGAGATCATGGTGGGTGCAGGATGCATGGGTGGGGTGCAGGATGCATGGGCGAGGTGCAGGATGCATGGATGAGGTGCAGGGGTACATGATGGGATGCAGAGATGCATGGGTGGATGCAGAGATGCATGGGTGGGATGCAAGATGCATGGGTGGGGTGTAGGGATGCCTGGGCAGGGGCGGGATGAATGCGTAGGGTAGAGATATGCATGGTGGGGTGCAGAGATGCATGGGCAGGTGCAGAGATGCATGGGGGGGTGCAGGGATGCATGGGTGGGTGCAGGATGCCTGGGTAGGTGCAGGATGCATGGGTAGGTAGAGATGCATGGTGGGGTGTAGGGATGCATGGGGGATGCAGAGATGCATGGATGGGGTGTAGAGATGCATGGGTAAGGTAGAGATATGCATGGGTGGGGTGCAGGGATGCATGAGTGGGGTGCAGAGATGCATGGGTGGGGTGCAGGGATGCATGGGCAAGGTAAAGGTGGCCTCACTCCATGGCTTCCTGACCTTTCCACACCCACCACCCAAAAAAAATTTCTTTTTTCTCAATCCATCTTACCTCTCAGCTCCAGACACTGAGATCAAACCGTGGATCTTTCTACTCTAGCTCTACACTCCCCAACTAAGACCTACCACCAAAGGCTGAGTGTTCTTGTCACACTGGGCTCAGAATCTTGATCCCCCAGAAGTATAGCTCCAGCCTGACTTCTTTCAACCAGACTCACTACAGTTATGGCTAAGAGTTTTGTGTCCACATCCATGTATCTCCCTCATAGTAGTTCTTTCAAGGGTCTCTCTTTTTTTGGCTTAGACAGAAATCTTTGTGTCACCCATGACCACCAGGTACTCGCTCACATCTTGTTTCTGATTCTGCTATAAAGTCGGTGCCTCTATCATCAGAACATATACAAGGGCTGAGCTGGGACTCAGCTCTGTGCTTAGCCAGCACTCCTGAGGCACTAGGTTCAATCCGCAGGCTTAAAAGAAAAGAAAGCGCTCGCCAAGCCTTGAGGACTCGGGCCTTTAATCCCAGCCTTGGGAGGCTGGGGAAGGAAGATCATGCATTTATCTCAAAAAACAAACAAACACAACTGTCATTCTCCCCTCTCCTCCACTACCAGTCTAAACACGCTCTTGCTTGATGTAGTAGGAATTCCTAGAGAAACACAGTAAGTATATGTATGAAGAGATTTAAGGAATTAGTTCATACAATCATCAAAGAACAAGTTCAATAACTACAGCTAGGCAAATAGGCTGGAGACCTAGGGAAGAGCCAAACTCTGAGGGTCCAACAGCCATCTGTCAATGGCACACTGATATCATGGAGAATAACTGCTTTTCAAGCAGTTTTTTTCAATAAAAAAAAGAAGTCTGTGGTCAAGATGGCTCAGACGGTAAGGATGCTTGCTTTCAATCCCTGACAGCCTGAACTGAATCCCCAGAACCTACATAATCCAAGGAAGGAACTGATTCCTGTATGTTCTCCTCTGTCCTCACATGCATGCCACGGCACACAGCATGCAGATACACTTGCATGCGTGTGGATGCACGCATACCCACAGTAAACACATGTAAAAATAAAAATCTTAATTATGCCAGCAAAATCCCTTTTCCCAGAACTCTACAGATGGTTCAGATGCTAAGAGCACTGGCTGCCCTTCAGAGGTTGCAGCTTTGACTCTGGTCAGCCACTTGGTGGCATACACCCATGTATCACTCTAGTTCCACGGAACCCAACACCCATCTGGCCTCCTAGGATATCAGGTACTCACATGGTGCAAACACATACATGCAGACAGAACACTCATACACATACATTTTTTCCATGTATCACTGCACGTTCATAGGTTGTGGCACATATCTTTATGAAATCACTCAGCCTGACAGGACTACCTGCCACAGGGAATTGGGCACGTCACTCTGTCAACCAAAGCCATCTTTTCCTTTACAAAGTCATCAGATGATTAACTGATAAGAGTCCAATAACATTAAGGTGTTGCTGTAAGGATGAAATAACAGCTGCATTCGATCTGAGTGACTTCCACATGCTAAGACCACTGCACTGGGTGTGTGTGACTTCCACATGCTAGGAACACTGCACTGGGTATGTGTGTGACTTCCACATGCTAGGAACACTGCACTGGGTATGTGTGTGACTTCCACATGCTAAGACCACTGCACTGGGTGTGTGTGACTTCCACATGCTAGGAACACTGCACTGGGTATGTGTGTGACTTCCACATGCTAGGAACACTGCACTGGGTATATGTGTGTGACTTCCACATGCTAGGAACACTGCACTGGGTATATGTGTGTGACTTCCACATGCTAGGAACACTGCACTGGGTATGTATGTGACTTTCACATACTAGGAACACTGCACTGGGTGTGTGTGTATTTAGAGTCCAGGAAGGCACTGCAGGGAAATGCCATCCCCAATAGCACTATGCAGAAAAGCATTGCTAGTAACTCGCTAGGTATGTAAGCTAAAATGATTATAGCAATCTGACAAGTTACAAGTCTAACTCTGTAATGGCATGCTTACCTTTTCTCATTTCACTGCTCTGAAAATTCACTGTCAATTTAACAAGTCTTAGTCCATAAAGAATTGAAGAGTTTTAAAAATTGCTTCTTAGCAATTAAAATGACAGTTGACTCTATTAGCTTAGTTTCTGATAAGGTCAACAAATATTTAGTTCCAATGTCAAAATAAATGAATTAAAACATTACATTTCCCCAGGGAAGCCTGAATCGGTTGTAGACCCTTAAGTAGAGGCTATGGAACAAAGTCATTTACCAGAGCAACTCAAAGAAATAAAGTAAAAAATATAAACAAAGTAGCCCCTCTATGTCCCCTGGGTTCCTTCAAAAAGCACAATTATCTAAGATGTAAAAGTTGTACTTGACTCTACAGAGGACCGAAGCAGTGCTAACAGGAAGAACTTTGAAAACTTAAAACACTGGCAGCAAGATGGCTCGGAAGGACAAGCACTTGCCACACAAGCCTGACGACCCTAGTCCCATCCTTAGAACCACACACACATGCACACACGCACAACACGCACACACGCACACACCTATATATCACAGAAATACTTATGCCCAGTTCAAGATCAAATTGGGCAAAATCGTAAAACACTGTCTCAAATTAAATTTGTATTGAAAACAAAGGCTCCTCAACTGCAGATGGCTCTGGATTTAGGGTGGGAGCAGAGAGGCCCCAGCTGGAGTACCACACACTGTGCTGGGTTCTACTCACCACAGGCAGGTGTCTTCTAAACAGAAGGTATCCCTCCAGCCTAATTTCCACGACCTTCATAGCAACTGAAAGCAGCTTCTTAACCCAAAGATAGTGAGAGGTGAAAGGTTAATGAAATTGGAGAGATGGCTTGATGGATAAAAGTCCTTGCTGCTCCTCCAAAGAACCAGAGCTCAGTTCCCAGTGTGTAAACTGGGCAGCTTATAACTACCTGCAACTCCCAATTCCAGGGATCTGGCTCCCTCTGTTGGCCTCTATTGGCACCTACACACATTCATCTCAGACCCACAAATGCACAACCGTAAAACAATAAAACTGAACAAGGTACCAGCATTCAAACTCCTTGCTATTGGTCTACTGAAATGTACAAATGTACTGAAACCTTACATCTTCACAAAAACCCTCACACGGATGTCTACGGAAGCTTCAATCATAACGTAGGAACAACCCAGTAGATAAGTATTTTAACATTCAGCCAGTAGGATCTCAGTTTATGCTAAAAGTACCATAAACAGACAGAACTTCAACTTCACATTACTAGGTGGAAGCAGCCAGTGTCAGAGGGCTACAGACTGTGGTTTAGACAACATGACATTCTGGAGAAGGGAAACAAACAAACGAACAAACAAAAACCATTGTCGAAAGTTAAGGAATAGTAAAACCAGGTGAAGCACGGTGATGTCGCAGCCAGTGATACTAGGAGGGCTTCGAAAATGAACGTGCACCGCCACTTCCAAATCCACACCATGTGTGGGACCACACCGATGTGTGTACCTTAACAACAGGGGTGACTCTGCACAAAGTTCCTAGCCACCTATGGCTAACTTCAAAAATCAGAGTCTGAGAAGTCCAGATGGGTCAGGGAGACCAGGGAGGCGTGTATAATGATGTTTGCAGACGACCTGAGTTCCATTCCCAGCACCCGGTCACGTGGCTCACAACCACCTCTTACTCCAGCACTGAGTTTCCCTCCCCACACATACACACCTGAAAAGTAAAATAAACCTTTAGAAAGGAGGGTAGGTTGAGTCTGAATCAGTGAGATTCCTGAGCTGATTGCACTTATCAGCAATGCTGACAACCTGAGTTCAATCCCCAGGAGCCAACAAGTCTAAGAGCCTACTCTAACAAGGTAACCTAGCACACAGGTGTAACACACACACACACACCGAAATCCTTGCAATGAAATTTTAAAGCAGCCTATGAACCTGGGACTGCGGACATACCCCTGTAATCTCAGGACTTGAGGAAATGGAGGCCAGAAGCTGAAAAATTCAAGGTTATCCACGGAGGCATAAGTTGAAGCCAGGCTGGGCTACACAGAAATCTTTCAAAACGAAGACAAAAACAGGCTGCAAATTAAAATAAACCAATTACCAAATTCTTGGGATGTTCAGCTCCTTGCAAAAACCTAGCAGAGCACCTATTTACTGAGAGCTCTTCACCTTCTTGAGGGACCCTCCTAATCCCCTCCTGGGCTCCCTACCTCCCGAAGGCTGGTCTGGCTGGTGCTGTGGCCTTTTCTGGAACCTGGGCCTGGGCCGTAGGGGCCTCGCTGGCGACCTCCTCTGAGCGCTGTCCCTCCTCCCGAGGCGCCTCCGCAGGGAAGGCGGGCGGCAAACCCAAAAGCTCCACATTGGTCACCGTCTTGCCTATGGTGAACCAGTCGTTTATCTGGTCGACCGTGAGCTTACGCAACATCCTCGGTGCCCAAGAGCTGCCTCAACTGCCCAGCTCCAATGGTGGCAAAGCCATAAGATCACTGCCCTGCCCAGCACCGCAACGACCGTTCCAGAAGCCCCTACCCCACCCCTCACTGAAGCCACCCAATCAGATTGTGCCACGCAAAGAGGGTGGGGCCAGGCCCTGCGTGCACGTGGGGGGCCTCGTGGCTTCCGGAGCACACATGAGGCCTGTGAGCTGGAGTCAGGTGACCCGGACAGGCACGTGTTATGAAGACCAGCTTCTTGTGGTTTTGCTGTCGGGGTCTGCATGCTGGACTCACTTGATACTCTGTCTGGTTGCTATCCCTGGGGAGGCCTCCCCTCTTCTGAAGGGAAGAGGAGGAGCCAAGACACGGGACTGGGGAGGAAGGAGAGGAAAGTACAGTTTGGATGTAATATATGAGAGAAAAGCTAACAAAAAAAATATTAATTTAGGAAAGTATTTACTGCATCCCTGCTACCAGCCTGGCCTAGGGCCCCACAAGGACTAAACTCAACTGGAGCTGGATGGCAAACCATGGAGATTATAACTTTATGCCTACAGGCAACACCAGAGCGGTCACTGAACCACGGGTCTCATTGCCTTAAGTAGGGCAGCTCTTAGTGTTCCCTTCTCACATGACCCAGAGATCAGGCAGTTATTAAAAGGCTTGTAAGCTCTAAGTCATGCAAGACTATTGGGGAGCTCTTAGACCTTGGCCTTTGGGGCAGATTTGGTTTAATCACAGAGCAGCTTGAGGTTCTGGGAGAATACAGATGCAGACTGCTAACATCCACTTCCCAATGAAGGAGCTGCTAAACAGCGCTCTCCATAAAGCAAGAGAAACGCTTTAGTTTTGTCCACAGTTTAGCCTCAAAATGCAACATTAGGCCTTTGAATGAATCTGCTGGGAAAGCCTTGTAACATTTGAAATTTTAGATGGTTTACAGTGTTTTTGGACTTGAAATTACATTAAAAGGCTGTTGATTTCCTGGTTAGAAACATCTTCGAGGAGCTTACTATGATGCTTCTCGTGGTAGTTCACAGCTGTAATCCTAGCCCTTGGGAGCCTGAAACAGTTTGGCAGCCTGAGCAACAAAGTAAGAGATTATCTCAAAAAAAAAAAAAAAAAAAGAAAGAAAGAAAGAAAAAAGAAAGAAAAGAATCAATCAAAATAAAATATTCTTTTTGAAACACATCTTTAACCTGAGTCACCTCTCCAGACCCTCTTTACACTCTTAATAGTGACTGGAGACCCTAAAAAGCTTTTGTTTATGGTTTATATCTGTCTACAGGGGATCACAACCAAGAAGTTTTATGTATTCGTCCAAATGATTTTCAGCTGTCAGTTTGGCACAGACCAGAGTTATCTGAAGAAGTCTTGATCTTCTTCAGGTAGGGATGGTCTGAGGGATTGTCCAGATCAGACTGGAATGTGGCCATGTCTGTCAGACATTGTCTTGACTGATGAGTGATGTGTGAAGGTCCGGCCCACTCTGGGCGGCACGCATTCCTAAGCAGGCAGAGCTGAGCATCCCGGGTCCATGGCTCCTCCCTCTGCTCCTGCCTGAAGTTCCTGCCTTGTCTTCTTTCCTCAGTAATAGATTGTGAGGGGTTTTGTTGTTGTTTTAACCTTTTTTTTTTTTTAAGATTTATTTATTATTTCATGTATGTAGGTACACTGTCGCTGTCTTCAGACACACTAGAAGAGGGCATCAGATCCCATTACAGATGGTTGTGAACCACCATGCGGTTGCTGCAAATTGAGCTAGGACCTCTGAAAGAGCAGTCAGTGCTTTTAACCACTGAGCCATCTGTCCAGCCCTAGATTGTGACTTTTAAGTGTAAGCTGAACTTAACCCTTTACTCTCCAAATTCCTCTAATCAGAATATCTTATTGCAGGGACAGAGATCAAAATAAGATAGTACTGATTAACTTAAAATAGCAATTAAAAACTCACTTGATGTCAAGCATCATTAGTTTATGATAATCACTATATTTCCAAAAGGCTCATGTGGAAGAGCAACACTTAAATTTTTATATTTTATATAAATTTTATATAAATTCTTACATAAATTAAAATTTTATATTTTTTATTTACAGGTATGTACAAGTGTATGTTATGTGTGAGTGCAGGGCCCATAGGGGCCAGGAGAGAACAATAGATCCTCCTGGAACTGAAGATAAAGGCACCTGTGAGCTACCCAATATGGGTGCTGGATTCTCTGGTACTCTGGTAGAGCAACCACTGCTGCTCTTAACTACTGAGTCATCTTTCCAGCCCCAGAGTGACACTTAGAAATCTTCACCAGTCCCTTAGTGTCTGAGTGGAAGATGGCAGCTTTTCTGTCTTTGTGTTAACACTATATGACATTATAAGTCCCATAGCCTCTGGAAATTTCCACTGTGCACGAGAGAATTCTAGCAAGAAAATGCAAATATTTCTACTGTGATGAAAGGTTCTGGTCCCCTGAGGCCTTAGAAACCACTAAACTTGGAGGATTGATGCCCTGAAATAGCAAACTTCCCAAATGTTGTATGCAGCTTCATTAGACCCAAAGCCCCCTTCCCTTCAGAGTGGAACTGTGGTCACTGCACTTCATTCTTCTCTCTGCCTTCCCCACCCTTCCACCTGAGCTCATCTTTCTCTGACCTGAATGAATTTACTGTGGATCTGTTAGTAATTATTCCATTATTCTCAACGTGTTCAAAACTAGATTTCACCTTTACTAAATGTTAATTTTCCTATAAAGAGAATTCTAGAGGGACAGTTATTTAACATTATTAGGTGTTGGGATCTTTTTGTTTGGCAGTGCTTGGAATGGAACCCAGGGTCCTCACACATGCTAAGCAAACGCCCTTCCAATGGCTTCAACCGAGGCCCTAGTGTTCAGTTTTATCATGTGACTTCCAGACTTTTCGTTTCTCCATCCACTTGGTTTCACTAAGACTTTTTTGAGCCTTTGATTTCTTTTATATCCCTTTTAGAAAATTCTCAGTCAGCAATTAGCTCTTCAAATATTTCTACCCTATTCCCCATTGATTTCTAAGTCCCAGTTACTTGTATGGTCGAGAGTAAAGCTCAGTTGTGGAATTTCTATCTTGTTCTAGGGCCAGGTTCATCCCCAGTACCATGAGAGAAAAGCTGGATAGAGTGGCTGACTCTTGTAATTCTAGGACTAGAGACTGAGGCAGGAGAATTGTCATGAGTTTGAAGCCATACTTAGACACAGGCAAAACACTGATGCATAAAATAATAGTGATTTTAAACTAGAATAACAAAGTAGCGTTAGCTAAATGGTTCACTGGGTAAAAGTGCATGACAACTTGATGCCCGGGACCTCCACACAGACACCATGGCACTTGGGATTGTTCCCCGCTCTCGTCCATATAATAATATTTGTTAAGGAAAAAAAATAAAGAGAAAAGGAGGAAGGAGAACAGTGCCAGCTGCCCTGGGCTGAGGGAGTGGGCTCGATTTTCTGTGTGATAGCTTAGTCTTGTTTGTCTGTATTCCTAATTAGTTTCTTCTGTGTTCTGCCTCAGTCATTACGAAACATGCCTAATTTGTTTTAATCCAATAGATGGCTTTCTTTTTTCAGTTTCTGTTCAGATTTTAGTCGTTTCTTAAACAGAAGTCTGGGGCTAAAGAGATGCCTTAGTGATTCACAGCATTTGTTGCTCTTCCAAAGGACCCAGGTTCAAATCCCAGCACCAGTGTGTTAGAACCCAACCATCCATGATGCCAGTTGCAGGGTATCCAATACCCTCTTCTAACTTCTGAGAGTGAACAGTCACATACTTGGTACACAGACCTAGATGTGAGCAAACCACTCATACACATAAGAAAAAAATCCTTTTTTTTTTTTAAACTAAAAAAAAGCAAGAACAATTTTTGTTCGTGTTGTTTTGGTTTTTTAAAATGTGGTCTCAGGATGCTCTTAAAAGCCTGATCGTCTGCCTCTACTTTCCAAGTGCTAGGATTAAATCACCACACATCCAGTTAGCATGCTTATTAAAAACAAACAAAAACTTAGGTCTAGTCCCTAGAGTTCCAGCAGAAGCCTTTGCATCACTTTACAACATTTTTAAGGATAATTACTATGCACAGAATGGCTGCTTAATCAAATATGTAGAGCAAAAAGTAACAATACTAAGGAAAATGGCAAGAAATGCCAAATGCCTGGCATAGTGGTGCAAGCCTTTAATCCCAGTAGATAAGAAACAGAGGCAGGCAAATCTCTGAATTTGAGGTCAGCCTGGTCTACATAACAAGTTACAGAAAGATCTGTCTCAAAAATCAAGTATAAGAAGAGGGTTTGCGGCCGGGGGGCGTGGTGGTGCACGCCTTTAATCCCAGCACTTGGGAGGCAGAGGCAGGTGAATTTCTAAGTTCGAGGCCAGCCTGGTCTACAGAGTGAGTTCCAGGACAGCCAAGGCTACACAGAGAAACCCTGTTTCAAAAAAAAAAAAAAAAAAAGAAGAAGAAGAAGAAGAGGGTTTGCCCTTTTCCCTTGTTGCTTTGTTTCCTTTGCTCTTTTTGTTTGTTGGGAGATGGGGGGAGTGTGAGAGTCTCACTAAGTAGCCCAGACAACAACTTGTCAAACTCAATAGACCCATAACTCCACTCTCCACCCTACACCCTGTGCCAATGGCCCTTAAATGCTGGGATTAAGGACCTGAGCCACTGTGTCTGGCCTTTGGTTTAATTGGTTGTTTTTATTTTTTGAGACAGGTTCTCACTGGGTAGGTCTGGCTGTCCTGGAACTCACTAAGAGACTAGGCTTAAACTCACAGAGATCCGCCTGCCTCTGCCTCCTTCCTAAATGCTGGGATTAAAGGCTTGCGCCAACACGCATGGCTTTTGGTTCAGGTTTTCAGGCTGGCCTGAAAGTCAAATGTATGGCAATCCTGCTGCTTCTATCTCCTGAGGGCTAGGATTAAAGGCATAAACCATGCAAAAGGGCTTTTTGTTTGTTTTCTTTAAGGTCAATTTGTCCGGATTATCTACTGTCCTGGTTTCAGCATTGAAAGTCCTGTGTTCCCGGAAACCCACAAACTCTAGGAAATCTGGTCAGTTTTATGACATCTAGAAACACAGTAGGCTGCTTCTCCCAGCTCCTCCTGGTTTTGACTAACCCCCACCGAAGCTGCAACACCGGGGCGACCACTGGGGGCGCTGTGGTGCGCAGGCGCGGAAGGCCCGGCAGCCGGCGTGTAGCGTCTCCGCTCCTTCCGCTTTCCAGCAGGCCCCGCGCGGCGCCTGCGTGCTCTGTGACCTTTTCCCATTCTGTTGCAGAATTTCTTGTTGCCTGTGGCTTGGTTCTGCTGAGGTAAGAGCGGGGCCTGGGCTTTTTGCTGTGTTCCCAACCGGGGGGACTGAAGAGAGTCCGGGACTGGGTGCGGTGGGGCCTAGGTAGGTCGCGAACGCAGGCGACGGACTCTGGGATCCACGCTGACCTTGGGTCAGCCCCTGCGCCGCCAACTGCAAGGAGGGTCTCCGGGGTTCCCCTCGACTGTGACGTAGGGAGTGCCCGGGTGAATCATTCAGACTGCAAGGGTGTCCGGAGTCAGTCCAAACAGATCCCCTGGTGTGTCTGGGACTTAATCACGCAGAGGGCGGGGATGTGCACGGCGTTTAGTCCTCCACACTGAAAAGGTGTTTCTGGAGCTAGTCTTCCTGATTATATGGGGAGAGGAGTTGTTGTCAGTTCCTTGGACTAATAAGAGTCAAGGAGGGTGTACTCAGACATCAAATCTCTATGCTGAAAGAGAGATTATTCCGCAGGACTTAGAGAGTAGGAGCCCTAGTATCCATTCTCACAGAGAAGTTGTGCAGGAGCTAGGTTCTAGTGGAGGTCCACTCAGCCAGGACTATGCCCTTGTGCTGACACATGGATGGACCCGTGTAACGATAAGCTTTGGCAGAAGAGTATGCCACCATCAACTGTGAGCATCTTGTTACCTACTCAAGTTTCCTCAGTTAGTTAGGGATGCAGCTAGACTCCAAGCCAAGAAACATCACTTGAAAGTTAGTGCCTTCTTTCCATCATACCACAGGTTTCTTCCAAGTTAGGCTTTGGCAAGGCCGATGTTTGAAATTGTATGAAACCCATTATAAGCTCAGCTGTTACAGAGTCCCTCTTTCCAGTGTCCTGCCAGGGAATAGCTTGCTATTACTGTAATTTTCACAAACTCTGCAGGCATAGGCAGTCTCAGTAGACAGCCATTTGACCCTCGAGTAAGATGATCTTTTATTGAATCTGGTATTGTAAAAAACAAACTGGGAAATGTGGTTGGTCAGAGAGACTTAGGTGGGAAGAGTAGAGGCCTTACTGAACACTAAGAACATGTCACTTGTGTAATCAAATATGTAGAGCAAAAAGTAACAATACTAAGGAAAATGGCAAGAAATGCCAAATGCCTGGCATAGTGGTGCAAGCCTTTAATCCCAGTAGATAAGAGACAGAGGCAGGCAAATCTCTGAATTTGAGGTCAGCCTGGTCTACATAACAAGTTACAGAAAGATCTGTCTCAAAAATCAAGTATAAGAAGAGGGTTTGCGGCCGGGCAGTGGTGGTACACGCCTTTAATCCCAGCACTTGGGAGGCAGAGGCAGGTGAATTTCTAAGTTCGAGGCCAGCCTGGTCTACAAAGTGAGTTCCAGGACAGCCAGGACTACACAGAGAAACCCTGTTTCAAAAAAAAAAAAAAGAAGAAGAAGAAGAAGAAGAGGGTTTGCCCTTTTCCCTTGTTGCTTTGTTTCCTTTGCTCTTTTTGTTTGTTGGGAGATGGGGGGAGTGTGAGAGTCTCACTAAGTAGCCCAGACAACAACTTGTCAAACTCAATAGACCCACAACTCCACTCTCCACCCTACACCCTGTGCCAATGGCCCTTAAATGCTGGGATTAAGGACCTGAGCCACTGTGTCTGGCCTTTGGTTTAATTGGTTGTTTTTATTTTTTGAGACAGGTTCTCACTGGGTAGGTCTGGCTGTCCTGGAACTCACTAAGAGACTAGGCTTAAACTCACAGAGATCCGCCTGCCTCTGCCTCCTTCTTAAGTGCTGGGATTAAAGGCTTGCGCCAACACGCATGGCTTTTGGTTCAGGTTTTCAGGCTGGCCTGAAAGTCAAATGTATGGCAATCCTGCTGCTTCTATCTCCTGAGGGCTAGGATTAAAGGCATAAACCATGCAAAAGGGCTTTTTGTTTGTTTTCTTTAAGGTCAATTTGTCCGGATTATCTACTGTTCTGGTTTCAGCATTGAAAGTCCTGTGTTCCCGGAAACCCACAAACTCTAGGAAATCTGGTCAGTTTTATGACATCTAGAAACACAGTAGGCTGCTTCTCCCAGCTCCTCCTGGTTTTGACTAACCCCACCCGAAGCGCGCAACACCGGGGCGACCACTGGGGGCGCTGTGGTGCGCAGGCGCGGAAGGCCCGGCAGCCGGCGTGTAGCGTCTCCGCTCCTTCCGCTTTCCCAGCAGGCCCCGCGCGGCGCCTGCGTGCTCTGTGACCTTTCCCATTCTGTTGCAGAATTTCTTGTTGCCTGTGGCCTTGGTTCTGCTGAGGTAAGAGCGGGGCCTGGGCTTTTTGCTGTGTTCCCAACCGGGGGGACTGAAGAGAGTCCGGGACTGGGTGCGGTGGGGCCTAGGTAGGTCGCGAACGCAGGCGACGGACTCTGGGATCCACGCTGACCTTGGGTCAGCCCCTGCGCCGCCAACTGCAAGGAGGGTCTCCGGGGTTCCCCCTCGACTGTGACGTAGGGAGTGCCCGGGTGAATCATTCAGACTGCAAGGGTGTCCGGAGTCAGTCCAACAGATCCCCTGGTGTGTCTGGGACTTAATCACGCAGAGGGCGGGGATGTGCACGGCGTTTAGTCCTCCACACTGAAAAGGTGTTTCTGGAGCTAGTCTTCCTGATTATATGGGGAGAGGAGTTGTTGTCAGTTCCTTGGACTAATAAGAGTCAAGGAGGGTGTACTCAGACATCAAATCTCTATGCTGAAAGAGAGATTATTCCGCAGGACTTAGAGAGTAGGAGCCCTAGTATCCATCCTCACAGAGAAGTTGTGCAGGAGCTAGGTTCTAGTGGAGGTCCACTCAGCCAGGACTATGCCCTTGTGCTGACACATGGATGGACCCGTGTAACGATAAGCTTTGGCAGAAGAGTATGCCACCATCAACTGTGAGCATCTTGTTACCTACTCAAGTTTCCTCAGTTAGTTAGGGATGCAGCTAGACTCCAAGCCAAGAAACATCACTTGAAAGTTAGTGCCTTCTTTCCATCATACCACAGGTTTCTTCCAAGTTAGGCTTTGGCAAGGCCGATGTTTGAAATTGTATGAAACCCCATTATAAGCCTCAGACTGTTACAGGTCCCCTCTTTCCAGTATCCTGCCAGGAAATAGCTTGCTATTACTGTAATTTTCACAAACTCTGCAGGCATAGGCAGTCTCAGTAGACAGCCATTTGACCCTCGAGTAAGATGATCTTTTATTGAATCTGGTATTGTAAAACTAACAACTGGGAAATGTGGTTGGTCAGAGAGACTTAGGTGGGAAGAGTAGAGGCCTTACTGAGCACTAAGAACGTGTCACTTGTGTAGTCAAATACAGCCACACTGACCAAAAGGGAAATCCAAAAGCAAGAGACAAAAAGGGGTGTGTGTGAATGCCCTACTGGTAGGCCTAGGGATTGCTGCTTTCTATAGAGTTACTGTAGCTTTTTCCCTTATTGATTTGGTCATTTATGGGGTGCTCACTGTGCACTGGGTGCCACTCTGGTCCATTTTGTTGTTGGTTTGGGGGGGGGGGTTTTGTTTTTGTTTTTTGAGACAGGTTCTCGTGTAGCCCTGGCATCCTGTAGACCAGGTTGGCTTGAACTCACAGAGGTACCCACTCTCTTCTGAGGGCTGGTTTGCTGGGATTAAAGGCTTGTGCTACCACCTCCGGCTAGGGTCTTTCTATTTCAAGAGTCTGTGGTGCAAGTAAGAGGTCCATGTTTGACAGAGAGACCTGATAAAGGAGGTTAGAGAATTCCTAAGGTCAGGAACAGAGCCGGGCCCCAAGAGTTCTAACCTTCTGGTCCCCTACAGTTCTCTCTCAGTGCTTGCCTGTCCCACAAAGATGCCTCTTACTGACACAGTGACTCAGGTTCCTTCACGCTTTCCAGAGGCTGCCTTGTAATATCTGAAGCAGGACAATCCTCCTGAACATTTGGATACACATAGTAGAAGGAGATTTAAGGACAGATAGACGAGACGATCTAGGATAAGATAATAGCACCGCTCTACAAGTTAACTCTCACTGGACTAGCTAACCCTTCAGGCCATTCCTCCACTTCCGTTAATTCCCATAGGAAAGAGCAGAAAGCAAGGCCATAGAGGCAGGTTGATTCCTGTAGTAATCAGCACTATGGGCAGATTTGTTGTGATCTAGTCTTGTTTGGATCATTGATAGCTTTGGGGCACAGTGTAGAAATATGTCAAACAGTATGAATAAGCAACCTATATTGTCTGGTGCCCTAGGAGGTCACATGACTCCCTGGAACTGGAGTACATTCCAAATGGTGGTAAACCACCTTGTAGATTCTGGGACAGGGACTTGCTGAGCCACCTCCACCCCCCAGGAGACATCCTAAATTCGAGTCTAAATGGTGTGCACATCTTCCCTGCTTCCCTAGTTCAACAGTAACATTCTGTATAACAAGCACTCCGGACACGATGGCAGGGCTGTGTGCATTTTACATGTACTAATGCAAGAATCTAGACGGTGACCCGATGTGAAGTGCAGCAATTTTTGTTATCCCTGTTACACAAGTGAGGTCATGGCAGTTAGTGGGTGAAAATGAGGCAGCGCCCTCTCTCCCGTCTTCGAGTTCACTATCCGTGCTTCTGCTGAAGACACTTCTCCGGGTGGCCTGGCTCTCCCTTGTCTCTTCCTTCGACATTCATTTTTTTGCTGAGTATGGTCCAGGTTTCAGTAATTCAAGGACAGCCATTTGACTAAATTAGCTGGTGCTATAAGAATAACATATGTTGTATGTCAGTAATACTTTCTGGTTTGCCAGAACAGTACGTCAGTTCTACAGTATTGCAAAGTAGGATTCTGTGTGCAGTAGTCCTGTAGAGCAGGGCCAGCAAGGCAAGGCACTGACTGACTGCAGCCCAGGGTTTCCCAGCCAGCTGAGAAGGGCTCAGAGCTGGGTCCTCCTGGCAGCTGTCGAATTCATCCGATGTTCCAAAGCCCCAAGTTGAGAGTGAGGTATCTAGTTTAGAATCTGTAGTAGCCTGTAACAGTAACTGGAACATTACTTTGAGGGCTGTCACATTTGGCTCGCTCTGTACCATTTGTTCTGTATTTGTCTGACCGCCTCAGGACTGAGCTCCTGGAGGCTTAAGTGTATTGGTATAACAGGCCCTGGTGTTCATTTCCTATGGAAACAACACACCCTGACCACGGTTTGTGTTTTGTTTGTTTGTTTTGTTTTGACTTGAAATGCTAACGATGCCATCGGTGGTGGCGCAACGCCTTTAATCCTAGCTTGGGAGGCAGAGGCAGAACCTGGTCTATAGAGTGAGTTCCAGGACAGCCAGGCTATACAGAGAAACCCTGTCTCGAAAAACCAAAAAAAAAAAAAAAAAAAAAAAAAAAAAGAAATGCTAACGATGCTGTAAGGGGTGTTTCTACCCAAAGTCAAAAGAACGACTGGTTTGGAGCCAGCTTTTAGTGGCAGAGAGGCTTGTGGGAGGAACAGCCTGCTGCAAGATGCTGGAGGGATGTCAGGAGTTCCGAAGAGCTCTATAGAGCCGGTGGGGAATAGAGTAGCACTCTTGTCAGGTAGAAATGATGAAACTATCTTGTCAGTTAGGTATACGTAGCAATTATCTTAATGTTTATCATTTCTATTTCAGATGCTTCAAACCTTTATTAAAAAAGTCTGGGTCCCCATGAAACCCTACTATACCCAGGTTTACCAGGAAATTTGGGTAGGAGTGGGGATAATGAGCTTCATCGTTTATAAAATCAGGAGTGCTGGTAGGTTATATTTTTATTTCTTTGCATTTAGCAGGGGGAAATGTTTTCAAGAAAAAAAAAAAAACATGATTCTTATCTACTAAGGAACTGTGACTTTTTAAATTATTTTATTATTTCCTGTGCACATAAATATACATAATGTGTGTGGGCACACATGCCATAGCAGTCCTGCAGGGTGTGTAATTGGTCATCTCCTTCCACCTGTAAGTGGGTCCCAGTGATTGAACTTGGGTCACCAGGTTTCTATAGCCAGCACCTCTACCTGCTGAGCCATCTGGCTGGTCCATAACTATGACCTTAGACGTTCATCAACAAATGAGTAGATAAAGAAAGCATAGAATAAAGTAGCTGAAATGACCCTTGTTGGGGGAGCTTAGCCTGAACAGTTCTACACAGTGGAATTTTATTCAGCCATTTAAAAAAAAAAAAAATATATATATATATATTTGCGCGTAGAAATAAAGGTTATCCTGCTGAGTGAGATGAGCCAGACTGAAAAAGATGGTAATGTTTTCCTCATACGCACCGTTGACTTACACACACACACACACCTGACATGAAAGTGAGAAGGGCTACTGCAGGCAGGAAGAAGCCGGGAAAGGGAGAGGAGAGCCAGGGAGGGCAGGGTGAGCCATGGGTGTGTACTGACACTGCAGCCAGACCGCCTGCTCCGTATGTGAATCGTGGACAGGGAACGGCCCGTGACATGGGCATCCCTCTGAAAGCATGCTGTCACATCTTGCTTTTCCCTGGTACTTTGACTGGTGGCACTTCTGTAGGGCACTGGTGTGACTGATTTCTCCTTTCTGTTTTAGATAAAAGAAGTAAAGCTTTGAAAGGTAAGAGTTCTGCTTTTTGGAATGTTCGAGGGATGAAAAAGATCATCTTAGCTTTGCAGAATGAGTGCTATGAATCCTGAATTAAAACTGACACCTGGTTCAGTGATTGTCAGATAGAGTGGAAATATTAAATAAAGATCAAGACTTTTGCAGCTGACCTTCAGTCCAGTACTCGGGAGGCAGAGGCAGGTGGATCTCTGAGTTCCAGGACAGCCCAGGCTACACAGAGAACCCTGTCTCAAAAAACAACCAAACAAAATGTTAAAAAGCAAAACCATGAGTAGCCCTTTGGGTCAAGTTACACTTCTGGCAATGACAGAGAAAGCGGGTAGCTGATGCCACTAGAAGGGACAGGCTAGCTGGGCAAGCATGCTACTGAAACTCCTGATGTTTCCATGTAATCTTGAAGGAAAATGACTGTAGAAGTTGTGCCCTGGCACTGCATGTCTATTCTGTCTCTCTGGTGGCAGTGGAACTGTGGTCATTTGAGCTTACACAAACCCAGGCCTGACTCCTGAGCTTTGGAAGAGAGCTTTCCCCACTCCTCCGGGTGAACGCCAGAGCAGCCTCACTTGCACAAACCTGGAACTGTGCTCAGTGTTTTCCACTGAAGTGGCCCACATCCCCATTCTGGATGGCTTTTTTTGGTTGGTTGGTTGGTTGGATTGTGGGGAGTAGAGCTTGTTTTTGAGGCAAGAGTCTCAGAAGTCCTCTTGCCTCTGCCTCCCAAGTGTTGGGATTAAAGGTGTATACACCGTGCCCAACCCCCATGCTTTCTGTAGCATTAAAATGGATATTTGCATTTTCTGACTTGTTACTTCAAACAATAATCGACACTCTGTACCGCTAAGCTGTACCACTTTGTTTCTCTCCCTCAAAGGTTCCAGTCCTGCCCCTGCCCATGGCCATCACTGACTGCTCCCTGAGTCCACTCGAGATGAACACGGCAGCTAAACTGAAGCCAGCCGTGTTAGATGGGAACACGGAACATCGCTGTACACTCGCCTAGTACCATTTACAATGTGGCATTAATAAATGTGTCTGAGAAGCCCCACTCCCTGTGGCTGCCGCTCTCTGCTTCCCCTGAATAAGTCCTTGGTAGTGCAGCAGGCTCCGTCAGAACCTCTGAGCCACCTTCATTAGGAAGCCTGAAGTACGAGAAGCAGTGTTTGCTGCCTTCAGATTGGACATTAGGATTAGTAACTTGATTCAATATTATATTTTTGAATGTTTGCTCCAATGTTATCTAAAAATTAATTATTTAGTGGTAAGTGGTTATAGACTTCACTTCCACTGAGCTCCCAGTCTTAGTTTTCATACTTGAGTACGAAAGCATGTTAATAAAGGATTTTAGAAAACTAGACGAGAGGTGATGGGACACTCCTTAATCCAAGCACTTGAAGGCAGAGAGAGATTCAGGCCAGCTGTCACGGAGTTCCAGGCCAGGCTACTACTAGAGAAACCCTGACTGAAAAACAAAAAAAAGAAAAAAAACTAGAAGGAGGCTGCGCGGGTGGTTAAGACCACATCACTGGCTGCTCTCCAGAGGACCCAAGTTTGGTTCCCAGCACCCGCATCAAGCAGCTCATAGATACCTGATGGCTCTGGCTCCAGCGGACTCAACACCCTGTTTGGGCTCCATATACATACAGCATACCCATGTAAACCCATCAATAAGAAATTTAACGGAAAGAAGGCTGATGTGTTGGTTTGGTGGGTAAGGATGCGTGTCCCAAGCCTGATAGCCTGAGTTTAATTCCCAGGGCCTATGTAGGGAAAGGAGAACGCCAGCTCTTGGAAGTTCTCTGACCTCCTCCTGTGCACGATCACATGTTTGCACACATTTATTTTAATGGGAAGGTAGCCTTAGAGCACATGGTGGGCATAATCTCTGGACAAAATTATATCCGAGTAATTAATCATAGGGCAAAATAAGCAGTGTGAAAAAACAATGAATTGTGTTGCACACCTATAGTCACGGTGTGAGGGAAGCTGGGACAGGAGAGTCACAAGTTCTAGAATAGCCTGTCCTGTGAATTTTGACCTTGTTCACAGAGAAGGTAGGCATGGTGCCTCATACCTGTGGTCTCAGCTCTTGGGAGGTTGAGGCAAGAGGATAAGGAGTTCTGAGTCTTTATTAATGACATAACGAATTTGAGGCTAAACTGGACTGCTTCACACATTTAGAGGGTGGTGGGGCACACCTCTAATTCCATAGCTCCTGTCCTAGGGTTAGTTACTATTGCTAGGATAAAACACCTTGTCCAACTTGGGGAGGAAGAGGCTTAATTTGAGTTACATATTCTGAATCACAGTTCGCCGAGGGAAGCCAAGGCAGGAGCTGATACAGTGCTGCTTACTGACTTGCTCCCAATAGCTTGCTCAACCTGCTTGGTTGTTTTATTATTATTTCTCTTATGTGTATTGTTGTTTTCACCTCTATGTCTGTGTAAGGGTGTTGAAGACCCTGGAATTGGAGTTATAGATAGCTGTGAACTACCATGTGGATACTAAGAATTGACCTTAGATCATCTGGAAGAGCAGCCAGTGTTCTTAACTGCTGAGCCATATAGCATATCTTCCCAGCCCCCAGCCTTTCTCTTTGTTTCAGTTTTGTTTTGAGAACAGGGTGTCTGTATAACAAATCCTGTCTATCCTAGACTTGCTTTGTAGACCAGGCTGGCCTTGAGTTCATGGAGATCTGCCTACCTCTGCCTCGAAAGTGCTGGGATAAAAGACTTGTGTTACCACACCTGGCCCCCAGCCTCCTTTTTTTTTTTTTTTTTTTTTTTTTTTAGAACATAAAAAGGGTTTTATTTCTTTTCACCTGTCTTTACCTGTCATGTCAAGGTTGCACAAACTGGTTTCAGCCCACATCAGTGAAAGGAAATCTACCTTCCCCTTCTTAAAGCACCCAGAACCACCAGCTCAGGGGAGGCATCACCCACCCAGGACGAACTGGATTCTCCCACACCAATCACTAATTAAGAAAACACCCTACAGGCTGCCTACAGCCCACATTTCAGTTAAGGTTTACTCCTCTCAGAAGACTCTAGCTTGGGTCAAGTTGACATAAACTATCCAGTACAGCTCTGGAAGCAGATATCCTGAGTTTAAGTTCTGTGTTACTGAATTTCAAGCCAGCCAGAGTTTCATGGTCAAAACCTGACTCAAAACAACAATAAAAAACAAAATTGATGGCTGCACCCGCTCTTCTCAGTCTGCACTGGAATCAACTAAAAGGCCATTGGCATGGACTTAGGCCCCTGTGTGTCCCTTTCCACTGGAGTTTGACAAGTTAATATTTCTTTTTTTTTTTTTTTTTTTGGTTTTTCGAGAGCGTTTCTCTGCATAGCCCTGGCTGTCCTGGAACTCACTCTGTAGACCAGGCTGGCCTCGAACTCAGAAATCCGCCTGCCTCTGCCTCCCAAGTGCTGGGATTAAAGGCGTACGCCACCACCGCCCGGCAACAAGTTAATATTTCTAAGTTCCCCAAGATGTGCTTGATGCCCAAAACCAGGTCTTAGAAAGGAGCAGTCACACTAAAAACAGGTTTGAAGCCTCCCTTGCCTCCCACCAGCCCCTTGACAGTTGCTTTAGTTCATGGACAGCAGCCATCTGGTATGCAGCTTAGTGCCCTTGGGGCTATCACGCGCCAGGCAGGAAGGGTTCAGGAATTGCCTTGGAATTGCTCCCTGCACAGGCTAGCAGCGGCTATTCCCCCATTTCTAAGTGGTCCTTCCATGAGAGAAGTGAGAGCAAGTCCACGTGGGACTGTCTGTAGCACACTGGGAACAGGGACAGAGGCACCTAATCTCAGCACTCCTGAGCAGAGGCAGGGCGGTTACAAATGGAAGCCAGCTTTGTTTCCACGGTGAGAGCATGTTTTTTAAAAAAAAAAACAACCAAGAAAGAACATCTTAAATGTGCCCATCCAGACATCACTTGGTTAGTAAAAAATCTGAATCCACCAGGGTTTCAGAAACTGCAAGTCTTCTGAAAGTGGCCTGTAGGTGGAGCCAGAGTGTGGGCAAACTGGCCACCATAGTGGCCATGAGGGCCAGGAGCATAGGTGACAACCGTGCCCTTGCCACTGTACTGGGAACTGAGGAACAGTTAAGAGAAGGATCACGATTTTGCTGTTTTATGTGTGAATGTATGTCTGAGTGTCGTGTGTTCCTGTGCCCACACAGGCCAGAAGAGGGCATGGAACTAGAATTGGGAGCTACACAGTATAGGCACTGAAAACAAATCCAGGTCTTCTAAAAAGTCAGCAGCATTGTTATGAGCTGTTTCTTCAGCCCCTGCATTCTGGTTTTCTGATAAGTAGCATTGAATGGACAGGCATGGCTGTTAAGTAGATTCCTAGCCAAGTATGATGTTCATCTATAGCCCCAGCCAACTGCTTGAGAGACGTAGCAAGGAGGGCACAGGTTGGGCCAGCCTGAGCAATGCTCCCACTCCCTCTCAATACATTTCCTAGCCCTTGGCAAGACACAACAAGCAATGTCGTTAGTGAGCATATACAAATGACTGTTAATAACGACAAGGAAACGAGGCTGGGACTTCCCATTCCACAGGCCACACCATATACAAGATCTGGCTCTGTAGCAGCAGAGGTCTGGGAATATGGCCACTTCAGCCAGGGCAGAAACTTGATTTAGTTTGTACTCCAGGCTAAGAAGTCTAGAGACGACAAGCCTCAGAGAACTGAACTCTAGGACACTGTTGATTAACCCCCTGACTGAGGGAGAGTAAAGTCAAGCAACCGCCAGGTGGGCTAGAGACTGAATCACAGAGACTATGAGCCTGCTCTACAAACTATACAGGCAAATTTAAAAAAACAAACAAACAAACAAACAAAACCCTGTAGAGTCAAGCATAGTGGTGCGTACCTTTAATCTCAGCACTGCAGGGCAGGCGAATCTGTGAGTTTGAGGATAACCTCATCTAATATTAAGTTCTAGGCCAATAAGGCCGAATAGTGAAAACTCTGTCTCAAAAGAAGAAGAAGAAGAAGAAGAAGAAGAAGAAGAAGAAGAAGAAGAAGAAGAAGAAGAAAGAAGAAGAAGAAGAAGAACCAAGAAAGCAAAAGATAATCTATTCCAGTGAGATTGAAGTCAGTAAAACAATGGAGCAAAATTGACGAACGTAGATGCCAGTTCCTTGAAAAGATCAATAAAGGAGTAAACCACCAGCCAGATTGTCGGAACAGAGAAGACAGTGTCAGAAATGGACAGGTGTCGGTACAGATTCTACAGATGTTAAAGGGACATGGACTAGGGTGTGACTCGGTGACAGGAGTGTTGGCCTGGCCTGCTCAAGACCTGACTTCAGTCCTCAGTAACTGGACATATACAGAGCAAAAGGACAATAAGAGAATGCCAAAAAATACTACCAGATATAAGAAATAGTCAAATCCCTTGTAAGCAAGTTCCATCATTCCGGAGTTCACACCAAGAAAAAATAGGCTGGCAAGATGGTGGCACAGGCGCTTGCCTGTAAGCATGCTGGGCCTGAGATCATCCACAAAACCACACGGAGGAAGGAGCAAACCAACACTTAGAAATTGTTCTCTTAGCGCACACTTTTTTGGTTTTTCGAGACAGGGTTTCTCTGTGTAGCCCTGGCTGTCCTGGAACTCACTCTGTAGACCAGGCTGGCCTCGAACTCAGAAATCATCTGCCTCTGCCTCCCAAGTGCTGGGATTAAAGGCGTGCACCACTACCGCCGGGCCCACACAAGTGTTAAACAAACAAACAAAAAAAAATAGCCTAGGTGGCCCTATGTCTATTAAATTCGAATTTGCAGTTTCAAACTGTTTGATCAGGCGTGGTGGCATGTGCCTTTAATCCCAGCTCTTGGAAAGCAAGACCCAGGAGAGGATCTGTGGGTTCGAGGCCAGCCTGTTCTATATATGTCAAGTTCCAGGGCAGCCAGGCTATATAGACAGACCCTGTCTCAAAAAAATAAATAAATAAATTTAAAAAGAACTTTGTTAGTGTTTGTTGCTGCCCCGACATAACTGAGAAAATCAACTTCAAAAATAATTTATTTGGGGCTCATAGTCTCAAAGTTTCAGTCCATGGTCAACTGTCCATTGCTTTCAGGCCATGCTTGGCAGAAACATAGAAGGGAGGGCCCGAAAGCTAGTGAAGCATTCTCCCTGCAGAACCAGGGCTCTGAACTCACAGGTTCGTGCTCCCGCAGGGCAGCCTGTGACCTTTGGCCACCCAAGCCTACATGGCGACAGGCCCACCATTCTCCCAATAAAACTTGGATCAGAAGCCCCACCCCTGCCCAGATTGACACCATGTGGGAGCCACCTGACAGCCCACCCTAGGACTCTGGATGCCCTCTGAAGATGGCAGGAACAGAAGGAGAAGACCCCCAGCCGCACATCGGGCACTAGTGCCCTTCCCACCCACCTGTCTTCGGGTGACCTGATAGCCCCAAACCAAGGCTCGGGAACATCATGATGGACTACTAGTGTCCTCAAGTATCCAGGAGACTGGCAGGAGGCCACCATCTCTCCTGCCCCACAAAGGGACTGCTGTGGGGACAGTGAGGAGCCACACAGAGACACTACCTGTCCTTACAGGCTCAGGTTCTTACAGCCACAATGAAGTCACTCTGCTATAGAAATGCAGGCTTTTTCTCTTTTGAAAAGGGACAGAGTGGGACCTTGTGTTTTTGTTCCCCACTCTGGCCTGATAGCCAAATGGCTGTTCTACTGAAGCTGGCACCGGTAACCTTCCTTGCATCGACCCAGGCAGCGAGAGTAGGTGAGACTCAACCCATCTGCAGAGGCTCTGCTGCCTTACAACCTGTGAGGGGGTGCATGCTCCCCAAGCCCACTGGACAGCGGGTACCAACTCGTAGGTACTTCAGGCTTCTCCCGACCCCACAGAGCGCCTGCTTTTCCAGCCACAGGAACTGGCAGAGGAGAGTTGTTTCCTTCGGATCTTAGGGATTGATTGCAGGTCTAAGGCAATCAGTGCTGGCTAGTAGCTATTCCCCAGTGGGGTCCTGGGGCAGAAGGGCAGACCTACTGCTCTGGGCCTGAGAGGATCAAGTACTCTGCCCTGCAGAGCCCCTGGGGAGATGATGATGCACACAGCTGCAAGGCCATGCCTGTGAAAGAAGCCCAAAGCAAGACTTTACCACTTGCAGAGCTTGCTCAGAGCAGCCTTCCTAATACAATGTCCACTCTTCTACAGAGTGTCCCTCTCTGGGCCCAGCCTCCAGACCTCCTGAGGGAAACAGCTACAGAAGCAGGGCTGTACATTTAGACATCCATCCTGCCTTCCCACCCTCTGCATACTGTGTTCCTGCCCATAAGGGCTAGGTGACAGAGGCTAGTATTCACGGAGTACGACCCAGAGACTTGGGACGCTGACCCTCTCTCCCCTCCCTGCTTGGAGGCACGTGAGGCCAGCATGCTGGGCTCCCCTTGGCCTTATTTTTCTCTCATTACATTTATCACGAGAGGCTCTGCCTTCTTCCCTAAGGCAGTGCTCCTTAGGACACACGTGCTTTCCCAACTCCCACTATACAGTTTAAAAAATATAGTCATCTCTCAATATCCGTGAATCCCATAGCCACACATCTAACCAATAGCAAGTTTGAAGTATTTGAAAAAAGTACATCTGTGCTGGACATACACACACTCTGACCCTTTTTCTTACAACCTAAACAGGACAGGACAGATAATATTCACATAGCATTATTCGCATAACACTTCCATTGCATCGGATTTTCCCCCACTGGGTTTTCAAGGCAAGATTCCTGTGTATAGCCCTGGCTGTCCTGGAACTCACTCTGTAGACCAGGCTGGCTTTGAACTCACAGAGATCCACCTGCCTCCGCAGGTGTGGGGATTAAAGGCATGTGTCACCGCCACCTGGCTCCATTGCATCAATTCTTAAAAGTCACCTAGAGATGATTTAAAGGCCAGGGGGAAGGGTGTGAGCTTCTGTGCAACACATGCCTTTCTTTTAAAGATTGTTTAGTTTAAATTTTTATACTTAAGGATTTTTTGCTGCATGTATGTCTGTGTACCAGGTGTTGTACAAAATCCAGAAGAGGACGTTGGATCCCCTGGAATTGTAAGTCCAGACATTTGTGAATTGCCACGTGGGTGCTGGGAATCAAACCTGGGCCCTCTTAACCACGGAGCCCTATCTCCAGCCACCAAACTACACCTTTTATAGGAGGCTCTGAACATCTGAGGATTTTATATCTAGAGAAGGCCTGTCTTTCTCCCTCATGCACACATGCACACATCCAAACATGCACATAAAATAAAGAAGTACTTAGTGTCACTACTGACCAGAATGCCCTTCCTGCATCCCCACCCACCAATGCTACCTGATCCCCTCAGGCAGTGTACTAGGGATCTCTAGAGGAACCGAACTGATAGAATGAATATGTGTGTGTGCGCATATATATATATATATGTATAATTTGTTTATATATTATTTATACATATTATATATTTTATTAGAATGGCTTAAAGGCTGTAGTCTGTCCAGCTAGTCCAAAATGGCTGTATACCAGTAGAAGATCTAAGAACCAATAGCTGTTCAGTCTACGAGGCTGGTTGTCTTAGCTGGTCTTCAGTATATACCAAAACCCTAAAGAAGTAGGCTCTAATGGCCAGTGGAGGGATGGACTTGCCAGGCAGAACAAAAGCAAGCAAGGAAAAAGAACAAGCTTCTTTCTTCCAAGTTCTCTACCTTCATCTTCTGCCAACTGAAAGTGTGGCCCAGATTAAAGATGGATCTTCCCGCCTCAAAAGGTCTGGATTTAAAGTGAGTCTTCCCACTTCAAATTATTTAATTAAAAAAAAAAAAATCTCACACAGATGTACCCAGCTGCTTGAGTTTTAGTTCATTCCAGATATAGTCAAGTTGACAACCAAGAATGACCACCACAGGCAGGTCTCCACTCTCTTCAGAACCCAGGTTCAGACCCTCCCCTTCTTGCTCACCCAAATCTGTTAGATCCCCACATACTCAGTGTTTGAGCCAATACGGGTCAACCTAAGTCTACCACAGGCGGAGTAGTGACCGACTCTAGGCTCACTTGCACACATGACACCTCCGACTCCATTCCCCGCCTTCCTTATTTCCCCACCTGTCAATAAAAGCAGCTGGGAGCATGAAGAAGAGTGAAGCCCAGGACCCACAGGTACCATCCTGAGATGGCCTCTTTCAAGAGCTCATGGAGCCTAGATCTACTGACAGGACACAGGATCCTGGATCCTAGTACTGTGGTTGGCCCCTGCATCAAAACAAGTTGTCTCTGTTACTTTTCTACTGCTGTAATGAGACACCATGAGCAAGGTAAGCTTCAGAAGAAAGTATTTCATTGGAGGCTTACTTACAGTCTGGGGGTGAGTCCTTACCTTCACGGAGGGGAACATGGTGGCAGGCAGGCATTGTGCTGGAGCAATTTCTAAGAATGTATATCTAATCTGCAAGATGGAGAAGGAGAGATGGAAACTGGGCCCAGCATAGGCTTTTAAAACCTCAAAGCCAACTACCTGTGACATACCTCCTCCAACAAGGCCACCCCTTTGAACCTTTCCAAGAACCAAACATTCAAACCTATGAGCAGATGGGGACCGTTCTCATTCAAACCACCACACAGTCAAGGAAAGGACAGCTCTCTGCTGTTCTGGCTCTGAGGGGCTTCTGACTCACTTCCTCTCACACCTCTTCCTGAGTCTGTCCTCTGTACCCTCCTGTGCCCTCCCCGGAGGATGGCATCGTGCAGGGACCTCCATGACACCCACATGGCATTTTCTTACATCGTCCTTCTGCAAAGTGATTCCCCTTCTTCTCTTTCTGGTCCAAATACCCACAGGATCAAGTCAATAGCCTTGCTCATCTTTCTGTACCAAGCAGTGGGTCTCTAGCAAGCCATGAACAAACTCCCTTGGGGCAGAGGTCTGGTCCAATCAGAGCAGGAGGCAGGGAGGGAGATGGCTTCCTTTCCTCCCCCATAGATCCTTACACAATCTCTGTGCAATGTCCTCGTCTAGATTTTTAACGTTTGACATGTAAAACCGTGTGCAGTACCTATTCATTTATTTCTATGATGTCAGAGATGGAACCCAGCGCCTGCCACATGCTAGACAAGGACTCTGCCAAGTAATCACCACTCCTCACTCCCATGCAGTTTTATTTAATCTCTAAAGACTGACAGGTCATGGTACGTCAGCCATTGACCCTGATCTAGAAGACCAGGCTTGAACTTGGGTGGGAATAGCTAATGGTGGGAGTGGAGCTTGGGGCTGGATGTCATGGCACTGGACAGCCTATTCCTACCCAAAGCACATGACTGATTTCTCCCAAGTAGCTGGTGTGGATGCAGGGGGAATGGACAGACAGCCTCGTTGCCTGGGCAAAATAAACATCCCCTTTGCTGGGCCTCCATTTCATTCAGCTTTCCCTGACTCTTGGAAAAGACTGCAGTAGCCCCTGTGTCTGTTCTCAGGGTCCTGGTAATGGCCAGCCGTAGGTGCTCCTGAGGTTCATCATGGTAGACGTGACCATCCCTTCCCTCCAGGAAATTAGTTCAGAACTCAACAGCCAGTATCCAGTTGCCTGTTAAAGAGTAACTTACACCCCATATTACATTTGAGCCTGGGAGTAAATATCCAGGGGAAGTGTTTATTCTAGTACACGAACAAAGCATCTTTGTCTACTGGCTGCGCCAGCACCAGGCTCTGGATCACAGGATCCAGCTGGCTGAGGCCTAGGGAACGTTTATCCTCATGATCTCTCAGTTAACCCTTGCAGATGGGCATGTCCCACAGGCCTTTTCTCTCACTGTGTAGGATGGGGGGTCGGGGGGGGAGGGAGGCTGACACGGCTGGTCCATCATCGAGGAGACACCAGAAGGTGTTGCTCTCTCCCTGCCAAGATCCTACAGGAGGAGGTGGGGGAATACCAGGGGAATTCATCCCCACCTGATTACAGCTCTTTCCCTGGAAGGAACCTGGAGGAAAGATACCAGTGTCCTTCAATGGGCCCAGGGAAGCTCATCTCTTCCACCTCCCCTGGGGTCTCTCAGTGTCCCAGCGCTCAGCCTTGGCTGCTCCTCCAAGTCTCTCAGAGAACTCTGTTCAAGCATCATCTATTCTGGGCCCCAGCCTAGAGTTCAGTTCCTGGAGTGAATCTGGTAACTGTTGTCAACAGAAAGCTCTTTGGTGACCTCAGAATAATAGAGCAGAAGGGAGCAATATGGAGACTACAAGAAGACAAGATGTGTCACCTCAAAGCACATGGCTAACAACGTGTTAACACAGGGAACATGTCCTTGTCCTCGTGGCTGCTGCTCCTGCTGTCTGCACTGTTCCCCCACATCGGTACACTGCAGAGTCTAAAATACACAGCAACACCTTAATGCATAGCCACAAGCTGCCTTGAAATGGCCTGTCGTTCACATATGAGGTCAGAAACCGTTAGCTTCCATGTTGGCGTCTGCCTCAAAAGCGAAAGCAAGCATTGGGTGGACAGCTGTCACCTCTGCTTCAAGCCACATACCCTGCACTTGCTGGCAGAACCACAGCCACGTTGGAGGCTCGTACCTCAGATCCCCTTCACATGATGCATTCTCCAGTCAGCCCCTTTGCTCTAAGGACGATGGAACTATAGCTGTCCTGCAAGGCCACCAAGCTCAACAGCTGCCCGATAGCAGCTATCAGAGCACAGAGCTCCAACTGTTTAAAAGGGATTGCGAACCATGAAGATAAATTCATGCTTCACCCAAGAAAAATATGTAAACATTTGAAAATGTTAGCATTGCGAAATAGTTCGCAACATTAATATCGTGAAAATTTGAAAAATACAAAATACAAAGGAATGAGCAGATTCCAGATCTAGTGAACAATGCTGGCCCTAAATTACTTGATTTAAAATGACAGATGGACAAATGGTTGCTGAGCTGGCTCAGGAGGTAAAGATGCCTGCAGCCAAGCCCAACAACCTGAGACTGATCCTGGAGGCTCACATGGTGGAAGGAGAGAACCAGTCCCCAAAAGTTGTTAAAGACCCCAGGAAAAAGAATGCTTAGCAAAATACAAAATTAAGGCATTCCTTTCTTTAGCCTTATAATTCTTTACTGTGACATGGCTTAGGGTAGCAGTCCTGCTTTAGGTAACAGAGTTGAGAGCTAAGCGAAGAAATGTAATTTGGATTATAAAATTCTGCTTTAACAAAATTTTATTTAAAATGAAGAAAAAAATCTTGTGGGAGTACAGCTGGCCTGTCTAGCCCCATGGTCCACTGAGAAGTGGACCACGGTTTAAGGAATCCTCAGGCCTAGGCCCACACCAGAGCTCTGAGTGAAGGTGCCCTTACCACAGGGCACCTGTAGCTTTTTGTAGCTAGTGGTCTCCAAGGAGACTGAAACAAGGTAGTCAAGTGGGGCCAGCCCTGGGGAACTGGGCCAAGAACACTGCCCAGAACTGGGGATGGCGTTAGCCTGAGTCAGGCAAACACCAGGAATGGAGGCAGGTCAGCTGAGGGAGGCCCATTTCAGAAGAATGGAGTAAGATCATGATCTTCCAGATGCCCAGTTTTAGCTGTTTCAGGGTGGCAAATGGTAAGCAGCCTTGAATCAGAAGGCAGCCGGGCTTAGGACACAGGTAAACATCTCCCAGCACTCATCGTCCTGTTCTGATGGATGCCTTCCTGATGGATGCCTGTCCTAATTACCACATTGGCCCCTTGACCAAGGTGAGCCTCATTGCATGTCACACCCCACCCAGCCAGCAAGCTTGACCTTTCTATAACAGCATATGCCTGGCCCTGACCCAGGTCCTAGGGGACAGACACCAGGTAGAGAGGCCACTCTGCGCTGGTGAGGTAGGAGGATTGGCATTCCCCGTAGGAGTAGGCTGAGAACACCTGGGAGCAGTCGGTGTGGAAGTGGGTCAGAGTTAATGTCCTGGAAGGCAGGGCCCAGCTTTACAAATCCAGCCCGGCCAGCAGTGGAGCCTGGTGCCTGGGAGGGAGAACATGTGACCAGATATGACACCTCAGCAACTCCTTCAGGTCCTAGAGTGATTATCTTTCCCCCATTATTCCCAAATCCAACACTGCTGGAGTCACAACATTTCCCAGCATCCCTTGCTGCCCTGTGGCTGGGGCCCTGGTCACCACTCCTTGCTGGCTGGCCATGCCTGCTCCTCCTAGTCTTCTTCCAGACCCTGAGCAAATCAATCCAACGCACACACACACACACACCACACAGCCCCAGTCTTCTCGTAGATAAAATGGAGTCATGATTGCTGTAGAGGACAGGGCTGTAGATAAGGTCCTTTGCATCAGGGCAGGTCCTAAAGTAAAGCAATAAGAGTTCCAAGAGAGACCTGCAGAAGTGAGCTGTATGCACAGTGACCATGATTTAAAACCTGCAGATGTTACCAGACATCATGGTGCATACCTTTAATCCCAGCACTCAGGAGGCAGGGGCAAATGGATCTCTGTGAGTTCAAGTCTAGCCTGGTCTACATAGTAGGTTCCAGGCCAGCCAGGGCTACACAGTGAGAACCTATCTAAAAACAAACAGCACCAACAAAAACCCGTCCACATATGTAAATAATACAAAATGAACCCAAAAACAAAATAGTGAATACACCTTGAACAGGGGGCAAGATCAGATGGGACTTGTCAACATGAACTTTAAATTTATGGGCAATACTTCAGTTTTTACAAAAGTGTACTCTAAGAGTTACTATGTGGCTTTATTTCTTCATTTTATTTACTTTTTGTTGTTGCTATTTTCAGATAGGGTCTTCCTTATGAGTAGCCTGGGTAGTTTGAATGTACCCTACCTAGCCTGACATCAACCTCATGGCAATCCTCCAGCCTCAACCTCCCCAGTGCTGACATTATGGGTATGCATCATCATGTCTGGCTTCCCATGTGACTTTTTTTTTTTTTTTTTTTTTTTGAGACAGGGTTTCTCTGTGTAGCCCTGGCTGTCCTGGAACTCACTCTGTAGACCAGGCTGGCCTTGAACTCAGAAATCTGCCTGCCTCTGCCTCACAAGTTCTGGGATTAAAGGTGTGCGTCATCACTGCCCAGCCCCATGTGACTTTAAATAATAAAATGTAAAGTATCGACTTACTGCAGGTTTGTAGAGAGGCTGACAGCCTTAGAGACTGACAAGGCCACCTTATGGCTACCCTGGCTCCTCGACTCTCAAAGCCCCGGGAAGAGGTCATTGATCCACCTAAGGAGGGGACACACCACCGCCTGTGTGCTGACCTCAGGCTACCCTCTATGTCAGAGGATTCCTCCCCAGCTGGGTCTGGAGGGACTCTGGCCCTACAGGAGTTTCTGGAAGAGCCAAGTGCCAACGCTCCAGCAAGTATTTCTTCTACATTGGGAAGACCCCCAAACCGCTGTCGTTTATCGTGCCAGACACTAGAGAAGTTTCCATCAGAAGAAAAGACGTGTCAGATCAAAGTTAACAAGATGGTAAAATCCTCAGCAAAACCAAAGGAGTCGAGCACACTGACTCCTCGTAGCACGGAAGTAGTGGAAAGCAGGTAAGCCCGGAGTCTTTCCAGACACCTGCGGCATATTCATGGCCTCGGCGCTTAAAGAACCCTTCCCGCATACAGTGCTGACTGTGGTATCTTTCCAAGACCCACAGGCAGACCTCCCCTGATGGGTATCCAGGCCTTTCCAATGTGCTCTGCCAAACCCTTCCTCCAGGTCCAAATTCTCTGGCCTCTAAACATCCACCACCTACCCCTTTCCCATGGGCATAACCAGCAACTACCCCAGGCCAGATCCCACAACCCAGCCTCTCACTCGTCCATGAGTTCCAGGGGCCTCCGCAGACCTGACACCTTAGTCCTAAAGATCCCACTGTGACTAGGAGTATGTGGTGCTGTAGGTTAGCCTACAGTCCTTTCATGGTATGTCCTTCCAGAGAGAGCACCATGAAAAGTGAGTTCCAGGGCCCCCCTCCCAGGAAACCTCACCTACTGCCCAATAACCCCTGGGCTGAGGAAGCTGAGGAGAGCTTGCAGTTGAAAAGGGACAGCAGCATGATCACACGTGAGGGAGGGTGCCAGAGCCAGTACAAGGCTTGCAATGGCCCCACCAGAAGGCAAAGGTCTAAGAAGCTGCTTGGCAGACAGGAGGGACACCAAGTAGCAAATAGGTGGAGCCCAAAAGCAGAGATGTCCCCAAGAGGGCAGTAGAACACCAGTGCCTAGACCAGGGCCTGCCTGAGAGTCAGCCAGGAAAAAGAGGAAGTGCTGGGCCCAGACCAAAGTGTCACAGTAAGTGGTCTTGTCCTGAGCCCATCTGAAAGTCACCCTGGTTGCTTCCACTTTCCAGACGCTGCCTCCCACACCCCAGCCTGGACCTGATGCCCGGGTGGCAGGAAGATGAAAGACAGTACACTATACTGGGGGCTAGTCAAGGGTGAACGGTCCTCAACTGCAGATGAGTTGGCAATACCAATCAGCAAGGCAGTGTATGGCCATAAGACAGTGAACGTTGGTGACCCAAGTTCCTCTGGACGCAACAGTCCGGGATACGTAAGGTGCAGGAGGTGGACCGGAAGTTCAACTTAAAATCAGGGAGAAAGGTAAGACTGCTGCCCTGCTGCCTCGGCAGCCCAGGAGTGAGAACGGGGAGCCAAGCTGTGCAAACTGTAGAGGCCCACACTCTGCAAGAAGAAGGTCTCCCTAAGGAGCCAGCAGCAGATGCCCCTGGCCCTGGCCATGCTCATCCTTCCTCTCCCAGCCCCACCTAGATGAGGCTACAGGTGAGCCAGGCTCAGCGATGACCCCAGAAGCAGAAGGAAGTCCTGAGTCACCCTGGCCGGGAGCAGGAAGTGGTTATCACCAGAACCAACACTACTAAAGCCCAGGAAGCTAGAGTGTGACATCACGGCGATGACGTCACCAGCCAGCAGGGATAGGAAGCATCTGCCAGCTCCCCAGCGCCAGCCCTGTGCTTCTCTGTCCATCCTCTGTCCCTCTGTCCACCGCATGTGCTGCGGTCTACCCTGAGCACCGTGGCGGAAAATAGGTGGGTGAGGGCCTTGTCTAGTCTAATAGGACACAGTGTGTGGTTCAGAGCTGGCAGGCAGGGCCTAGGCGGCTAGGAGGCGGGGCTGTGCTTGGAACCACCCTCAGGGAAGGCCTCACTGAGCTGTTGCTGCTGTCTGCTTTGGGGCTTTGTAGGGCTGTGGGCCAGAAAAGATTCCATTATGAACTGTAAGCTTTTGTGAATGTGGAAGGTTTGTAACTAGTTAGGCATTCTTTCCCACCCACCCCCCTCCCACCCCAACCCCACTACGCATACAATGGAGGTGGCTCTGGTCTCAGAGGTCCTTGGGAAGCCAGACTCCCAGACCAGAACCAGGGTTGAGCAAACAAGTTCCAGGGGATATGAAGGAGGGGGACCTGGTGAAAGCCTGGCAGTGTCCGAGGGCACCTACAGTCGGCCCTTTCCATGGAGTTCTCAGACATGTCACCATTGCACCCTGGCCTGTCCCTGCACGCTCCTCTGTGTTCAGAGACTAGAGGAGGAGAAGGATGCCGTCTAGGCTGAAGAGGAGTAGCCAGGGGTGCCACTTAGTGGAGCTTGGTATGAGGGTTGCCCTGAGGCCTGACCTGCTTCCATGGCTAGGGCATACCAAGGGCAGCACAGGAAGTGGGCTTTGCCCTTCCTTCCCGCACGTCACTGTGGGTGAGGACCCTTATCACAGGACGGTATGCAAGCACTGAGTGCCCCCTCAGTCTCTCCCTCAAGGCCCACGTGCAAACCATCAGGAGTCTTCACCCCATGGTTCAGCTTTGGGATACATCAGGTCTCCAGAGCGACCTGAAGCACAGGGATCTGGAACTGTGCCCAGCCCTCACTCCCACCCCTGCATCCCACACAGGAAGCATCTGGGGAAACAAGATAAGCAGCATGCCGGGTGGTCACAGCAGCTGGGGGTGGGGGAAGGGCGGGCAGGCCGGCAGGCTGGCCGGCCGACCGGGTCAGCAGCTCTCTTGTCCAGCTCCTACCCAGACCTACCCTACAGTTCACACCGAGGCTCCCAAGAAATGTGTTGTGGCTGGACTTTAGTTGGGGAAGGACCGGGGTTTATGGCATTTTTCTCTGCCAGGGTCTTAGATGAGTCGTGATTTTGGTGAATTATGATTGGCGAGTCATCCCATCATGAGGTGGTACCAACAACAACAACGTCGGCCACACACACTCATGCTTAAAGGACTTTATCATTTAAAGGACCTCTATAACCAAAAAATAACAAGGCACTTCAAAACCAATAAAGTGACAGTCCTCAAGCCCAGGGGGCTGCAGATGGTATCTTGTCAGGGCAGAACTGAACTTCCAGTCGGGTCAGGGTCAAGATGCTCCAGGCCACCAGCCACACAAGGGTTGTGACCTTGGTGACCAGTCTCATAGGCCTTCAGGGAGGCTACCTGGTGACTCAGCCTCTTCCTACAGCCCTGTAAATAGCCAGAGTCCATCCATCCACACTGAGGCTGTGTGAAACTGCCTCCACCAGGAAGGGCAGTTTTAACTGGCCCAGAACCCCACAAAGCCCCAAACCAGACAGCATCAACAGCTCAGTGAGGCCTTCCCTGAGGGCGGTCCCAAGCACAGCCCCGCCTCCTAGCTGCCCAGGCCCTGCCTGCCAGCTCTGAACCACACACTGTGTCCTATTAGACTAGACAAGGCCCTCACCCACCTATTCCCGGCCACGGTGCTCAGGTAGCCCGCAGCACACGCGGTGGACAGAAGGACAGAGGATGGACAGAGAAGCACAGGCTGGCGCTGGGGAACTGTCAGATGCTTCCTATCCCTGCTGGCTGGTGACGTCATCGCCGTGATGTCACACTCTAGCTTCCTGGGCTTTAGTAGTGTTGGTTCTGGTGATAACCACTTCCTGCTCCCGGCCAGGGTGACTCAGGACTTCCTTCTGCTTCTGGAGTCATCGCTGAGCCTGGCTCACCTGTAGCCTCGTCTAGGTTGGGGCTGGGAGAGGAAAGACTCATGAGTCCCTGCAAGCAGGGTGAGCATGGCCAGGGCCAGGGGCATCTGCTGGGGGCTCCTAGAGAGATCTTCTTCCTGCAGAGTGGGGACTTCCCAGTTTGCACAGCTCGGTTCCCCGTTCTCTCATGAAGACAGGACAGGAACTGGGTTTACCATTGAATGACCAGGAAAACGGAACTTTCAAGGGGCGTGTCTGTTTAATGAGGGATCAGCCTGAATGGAACCCAATCCAATGCTTTTCCAGGTAGGCAGTCCAAGGCTAGAGGAAGGAAAGCCTGGTCTCTGATGGACCAGGAGAGCAATATGGCTTCAGCTTGGGGCAAGAACACAGGTGCCGCTGTAGCCGCAGTATCCCTGAGCCCCGGCCCCCACCATGCTGGCCGGAAGAAAAAAATGGTTGATGAGCAGAAGGGAAGAAGACCGCTTCCAGCAGAAGAGGGCAGGAGGGGACTGGAGCTGTAATTGTGCTCTCTGTCCCCAGCAGCCCTGGCTTGCAGTTGTCACGGGGTGGAGGCTCAGGAACAACTTGCCCAAGCCACCCTAATTAGGAGGTCTGTTAGACCTGGCTTTTCCTCACCTGCTGGTTCTAAAGCTAATACCTTGTGCTTCCACAGGGCAGGCCCTACAGGGACAGAGGGGCCTTAGGAGGCACAGCCAGAGGCCTCAGGCTCTCAAAACCTAGGTCTGCCTTGCAGGGCCAGTTTTAGTCCTTTAGTCTGGACTGACAGACAACTGGCCATCCTCATGAGTCACCACGGTGCCCAGTCTGGAAGGTCCCTGTGGCCCAGAGCAGAGGGAAGGAGGCTCAGCAGAGCTGAAGATGGTTATAGGAATATACAAGCCCAGCCTCCGTTGGTGGGGACTCCAGAGTGGCTCAGACTGACTGAGAGCGGCTCAGACTGGCTGGAGCTCCTGTTGTTCATACCCGTTTCCGGCTTCTCGCTTCCGGCTTCTTTTCCTGTTGTAGGTAAAAGCTGTTGTCACGAAGCCTGGAGGTTTTCCGAGATGCCAGACGCATGGCGCAGCGATCTTGGTTTCTCATCTAAACCTGTTCCTCTCTCAGAACAGAGCTACACGTGACTCCTACGTGATCTCCGAGGGGATCGTCTTGCTGCAGGGTAGCCTTAGGGCACCACTGCTTGTCAGGGCTGAGCAGGAAGGAAGACCGGGATACTCTGAGTCTTCCTCCCACTTCCAGCTTGTTGACTCAGCTGACCAGAAGGAACTAGGGGAGGAGGAAGGTCTGAGAAATTGGAGGAAATTGGAGGTCTGAGAAATTGCTCAGCCTTTTCTGTAGACTGTTCTAGAGCGCCTTTAATTCAAGCACTCACAGGCTGAGGCAGGAAAGTTACTGGGAGTAGTGAATTCTGGGCCAGCATGGGCTACAAGGGCTAGCATGGGCTACCAGGGTATAACTCTGCATAGAACAACAAACCACCACCAAGGCTAGAGAGGTGGTTTGGCACTTAAGGGCAAGTCCTGCTCTTGGAGAGGACCCAAGTTTAGTGCCCAGCACCCACACTGGGTGGTTCACAATCACCTGCAACTCTAGGGAACACAGAAAATTCTTTTTCTTTTCTTTTTTTTTTTTTTTTTTTATTTGTTTGTTTTTTGTTTTTTCGAGACAGGGTTTCTCGAACCTGTGTAGCCCTGGCTGTCCTGGAACTTACTCTGTAGACCAGGCTGGCCTCGAACTCAGAAATCCGCCTGCCTCTGTCTCCCAAGTGCTGGGATTAAAGGCATGTGCCAGCACCACTTTAACAATTTCCTTTGGCCTCCACAAGTACTTTCATTCATATGTGTGCACACGCAAGAACACATGTGCTCTTGCACTTGCACATGCACAAATAAGAAATCTTTAAAAGAAAAACCATCCCAAGCCGGGCAGTGGTGACACACACCTTTAATCCCAGCACTCGGGAGGCAGAGGCAGGTGTCCAACTGTTCCAGCTCACAGAAGTTTGTGGGGAGCCTCCCCTCAAATGGGCCATGGTCATGGTAGAAGGCAGTTATGACTCCTTCAAACGGCAGCACCGATACCAGCTCTGGGAACACCTACCAGGAGAAGGGAGGGATCTTCAGGCTCAAGTGGTCACCTTAGGAAGCCAGGACGACTCCCCAGGGAGCACAACAGGACCATTGCAGGATCTGTAGACATATGCATCTCTCCCAAAGTCAGGAGAAAATAAACTTACTTTCTGAGGAAAATGTTTATAAATGTGTAATGTTGATACATTTGTCTTTTTATTGTTAAATACAAAATCTAGAAAGCCACTGGGAAAGCAGGATAAAAATCACCGTGGAGGTGCTCACACCTGTTATCTAACCTGAGTGACTGGAAGCTAACCAATCGGTTATGTCTTCATCGCTCCCTATCCCCGTTCCCTTTACAGGAAAGGTAACTTCGAGATAACCACTCTGATTTTGGGGGTTGTGTCTGTTCTGTAGGCCTTTCTCCGTACTTAAATCTAAAAACACAGGGCACTGTCACACACTTGTAAGTTTTATTCTATGAAATAAGGTACTGCTTCATTCTACAAATGGAAAAGAAATCCAGTTACGGTCTTGACACTTAAATGTGCTGTGACTTTGGATTTTGACAACAGCAATGCAGGTGACCCTGCCTCCAGGGTGGTCCCTGAACTCCTGGCCCACACGAGACCTAATTAATTGAAACAGGTGGAGTGGCCTGCCTGGCCAGGCCATTGGAGCCACCTCAGTAGGAAGATTGGGATGTCTGGAAGCCACAAATGGAAGCCCTTAGTTACATGAGGATTTCTCATCTCCACACCAAGCATTCTCTGTCCTGTCAAAAATAACAGCTAATGGTGGTGAGAACAGCAGCCCAGGAGCAAAGGAAGTGAGGGTACAGGCAGGCTACCTCCATCGGTGGATACTGCCCTCGGAGAAGCCCACAGAGAACATAGTGACTGAGACCACTTTCAAGGTCAGCATCATCAGTCACAGAGATGATCATAGGAAGCCTCAAGGTGCTCCTGAGAACCTTGTAGTGGCCAGGAGGACACCAAGTGAAGTTGCCACTGGGTCCTGACAGCTACTTGGAAAGAGGAGAAGTTGGAAGGTGAAGGACTGTTTGAGCCAAAGGAAAGTTGAGGATATGTTATAAGATGGGCCTATCCTTACTGGCTCCTTCATCAGTCCTCTTTGTGTCTATCAGGCAGAGAAGATTCTAGAATGGTGGCAAATGATGCCACATAGCCTCCTGGGAGACCTAGTTCAAATGTTCTGAATGCCAGCTTGCTACTCAAGGCCTGGGGGAAGGATATGAGACTCAGAGATTGAGGTAGTACAAGACATTCCACAGGTGCTGAGAGGCAACCTCTGACCCTTTGAATCTGAGAAAGAACCTTTGCAGGCGTGGAGCAGGAAGAGCCACCAAGGAAAAGCTAGAGCTGTGTGACTGGGGCTCCCAGTGCCCCGATTTTCCTCACCTGTCTCAGTGTATGAGAAGGCACAACCTGGTGACAACACTAAGAACAAGGTTCTGGGTGTGTCCCAGAAGGCAGTGAGCATGCACCGCAGAGCAAGAGTCTCTGTCCTGCCAGGCAGATGCCCTGCTCTAGTGACGAGGGCTGACCGAAGAGCCAAGGACATGAAAACTGAGTTCTAGAGGATAGCCAAGGCCCACCTAGCTGGAAAGCCTCTTTATTTCTGTTCAAGACCTGAGGATACCCCCAAGGAGCTGGGAAAGTACCCAAAGGTAAGGGTTCAACAAATGTTAGTTAAGGAGGTGTCCTGTCTGGAGTCTCTGTCTCTCTCTGTCTCTCTCTGTCTCTCTCTGTCTCTCTCTCTCTCTCTCTCTCTCTCTCTCTCCCTCTGTCTGTCTGTCTGTCTGTCTTCCATCTCCCAGCTATGAGGCTGCGTTCTGCATGGGTATCTTTCAGGAATTAAGGCTCAAAGAGGAAAGAACACCCTGAACTCCCCCAGCCCACAGTTGGCTCCAGGCCAGGCTAGCCTGTACCCTCACTTCCTTTGCTCCTGGGCTGCTGTTCCCACCCACCATTAGCTGTTATCTTTGACAGCGCAGAGAGTGCTTGGTGTAGAGATGAGACATCCTCACATAACTAAGGGCTTCCATTTGTGGCTCCCAGACATCCCAGTCTTCCTACTGAGGTGGCTCCAATAGCCTAGTGGGGCAGCCCACCACACCCGTTTCAATTAATTAGGTCTCATGTGGGCCAGGAGCCTAGGGACCACCCTGGAGGCAGGGTCACCCGCATTGCCCAACACCAAGCCTGCCCTCCCTCTATGGGGACAGCCCTAGCTCTCCTGCTGGCACCATGTGTCCCTAAGTTGACCACTCCCCTCTCTGGACCTCAGTTTTCCTATCTGTAGGCTGATGAGTCAGAGGGAGGAGGCTGGAGTATGTCTGTGCATTCTAAGAAGCCTCTAAACAATTAGTTTATCTGAGCAGCTAATGAGCTACTGGTCTCAGGAGACAGAGATTTCTTGGGTCAGGGCAGGCCTGGTTTTTACCTGCAATGTCCAAGAACCATTGGATGCACAGGGAAGGCTTGACCAAGGCCCTGACAGCCTCCTGCTCACAAGTCCCCTTCCCACCTTCGTCCTCTCACTCTGTCCTGTCGCCCTGTACGAAGCTGAGCTACACCAGGCTTGTCCTCAGATGAGGGGTGTCTGATATCAGACTAGACCCTCTACTGCTGGTCCTCACAAGCCCACATGCAGGTGTTTGCAGGACCCTGGGAACCCCACCCAGCCCATTCTATCCTACCCCAGGAACCAGACATTACCGTTTGGCACGCACTTAAAGTATGTAGGAGGAGCTTGGCTAAGGCCAAGCTGGGGATGGAAGGCTGCTCCCTGAACATCTGGAAAGCATCACCTGCCTCTCCCATGCATACTGGAGATAACACAGACTATTGGTTGGGAAGATGTGTATCTAAGCTGTGTTCTCGATGGTGACTTTCAGGGAGGAGGCAGCAGTGCCTGCCTGCCTGCCCCCGTCACCACCCCCACCCTGACACAGACACCATCCCCTGGAGCCCACAGTCAGCTTGCTCTGGAGGGTGTGGAGTTGCTGAGTTTGTGCTGGAATGCACCTCTGTGGTTTGTGTGAATATAGCTGTTAAATACCCAGCTCAATTTAAAACGAACCTTATTTTCAGAATACGTACTCACTAATGGATCAAGTCTGCTAAGGTCTTAGGAAGGAAGCTGAAGGCAGTGGCAGACATCTGTGATCCAAACACTTGGGAGGTGGAGGTGGGAAGGCCCGAGGTTTAGGCCCTCTTTGTTTACACAGGGAATGCCAGGCTGGCCTGAGCTACATGAAACCTCATGTAAAAAGGCACAGAGCAAGAGAGACCAGCTGGGCAAGCACTGTGAAAGTGGCAGCGGGGCTAGTCAGAAGGACTCAGAAGGCCTGCTGCCTAGGAAACCATCTCTTCTGAACACCATGCAGGCACTGTCCATAGGGCAGTGGGAACTGAGTTTCTTAGCAGAACGGGCCCAAAATCTCCACAGGGTGGAGATGGGATTCCAAATCCCTGGGGTCCTCTACCTTAATCTTCCTCAATTTCCTGAATTCTGGGAACAGTGGGCAAGCTCCACACATAGCTGTGCCAGCCAGTAACTCTGGTCAGCTCTTCCACGGAGGCTTGACCATACAAAGCCAAACCTGGCTGGAGTTTCTGAGGGCATCTGGTCATCGCAGAGTATGTGGGGGCAGCTGGGGGGAAGGGCCTGGCAGGCCCCAAAGGTCACATAGGCCTGAGCCTCACAAAACATCAGGAAATGAATCTCAGTCACAGAAACACCACAGAGGAGAGCCTGGGGCTATTGAGGAAAAATAGGCAGCAGCTGGCAGAGGGCCAGATCCTCAGCCTCTCAGTATGGCTCCAGGTCTGTCTGAGCACTTTTGACTGAGCAGCCTCCAAACTGGACCACCACTGGCCAGCTCTCCTGAGTCCCAGGAGGTATACACTGTAGTTATGCCCGAGCAAGCAAGCTCTGCAGTGGAAATATTCAGACCCAGAAAAGCTCTGGAAAGAATTAGCAGCAAGACAATGAAGGAAGGCACACTCTGAGGTTCCTAAGGCTGAGGGGAAAGAAATGCGGGGTGTCGAGGGAAGGTGGCCGAAGATGAAGGCCTCAGGTGACTCCACAGTACTACAGGCAGGTCACAGAGAAGCTCAAAGGCAGGGCTGATATAAGAGACTGTCAAGAAGGGACCCTGGGAACCCAGAGTAGAGGGAAAGAAGTTATAGAAGAAGCAAGAGACAACCACTCCCTTCCTATGAAGGTCTCTCTATGCCCCCCCACACACACCCAAATACTACAACAGCCGGAACTGCTCGGGTGGCTGAGCCTGATGGGGCTCTCCCAGGGAATGGGTGGCCTGTTGGGGTTCTCCCACGGAATGGGTGGGCTTTCAGCCAGCTCCCTTGAAGGTCAGGGAAGGGGAAGAGAAAGGGCGATGGAGAGGGAGCATGAGCTTTGGTTTGGGCACCTGTGGTGAGAACGAGAGCTGAGCGGCTGAGGCAACCCCACCTGCAGACATGCGCACAATGTGCTCACTGACAGGCCCTTCTCCCCTTAGTACCTGGACCCAGGCTGGGAGGGAGGTGGGGGGAGCACACACCTTTCACGCAGGACCCCGAAACAAGGGATGCAAGCCATCGATTTTCCCTGGCCCCAGGTAGATCTGCGTGAAGTGGGCGTGCCTCCAGGACACACTGCCAAGCCCAGAAACCGCAGATGGGGGTGACACGTGGAGGATCTGAAAACACATCAAGCCGCTCCTAAACCTCGGCCAACTTTTCAACGTGTTTGCTAGAAGCTTTTTCACCGCTCCTGAAAGCTAGCTCCTCGGTGAGGTCTCAGGGAGCCCCAGACGCCAAGAGGCTAGCACTGGATAATGGACCCCTTTTTATTTCAGCTTTATCAGCTAAAAGTGATTTTACACAAAATAATGTGTCAGAGATAATTGCTCCTGGGAACGGATCCCAACCCAGCCGGCAACCAAAGGTAAACGTGCCCATTAATGATTAAACCTCTGATGTCTCCCAAGGAACCGAGCTCTGGAGCAGCCCAGAAAAGAGACCCCTCCCGCAAGGTCTGGCAGGGGCCCAGGCAGCCCTGCCTAACAGGAACTGGTTCCTGCCCAATGGGAATACGGGACGATCCTCTCCATCAAGGGAAAGCCAAACACTGTCTAATTCCAGCACCCTTGGTGAGGAAAAACAGGTTTCTCTTTGTCTTTTGTCGAGCAGGTCATGGCTGCCACCAGTTTGCACCTGCCTGAGGTCACAGTGAAGGTTCCGGAAGCAGAGAGACAGGTCCTGCTGCTACCATCTTCCCCTGCACAAAAGGGTCTTCTCAAGAAAGGTCTCTGAGTGTAGAAAGAGCTTGAAACATAAAGAAACCTATATCTGGTCATGGAAAACAACTGTGGAGGCTGGGTGTGGTGTGCATCTGTAATCGCACGCTGAAGAGATGACAGCAGGAGTTTGAGGGCACCCATCACTGCTCACAGAACGATATGGCCAGTATAGTCTATGTGAGACCCTGGAGAAGGGGGTGCAGGAAGAGAATCAAGGGAGGAAAGGAAGGAGGAAATGTGAGGTGATTTGAATTATGGAAGGATGCCCCTAGCCCCCCACCCCCGAAATGTAGTCGAGAGCTTCCAGGCAGAAAGGTCTGGGCTTATGTACCAATTCTGCTACTTGTTAACTGTTTGAGACAGGGTCTACATAAACCAGGCTGGTCTAGAACTCCATATGTATCCGAGGGTAACCTTGAACTTCCAATCCTACTTTATCTCTTCGGGGAAGGGTTAAAGTAGTGCTCTCCATGCTATGAGCTGCCGTACCGGGGATCAAGCACAGGGTTTTGTGAATTCTAGGCAAGCAATTCTACCAAAGGAACACCTCCCATCTCTCTTGAGTTTTGCTTTTTTTTTTAAATATTTGTTTTATGTGTATGTGCCAAAGTGTATGCGTGTGTGCCTCATGTGTTCAGGAGCCCTCCGAGTTCAGAAGAGGCATGGATGGCCCAGAAATGGAATTACAATGGTCGTGAGTCACCTGTGGGGTGCTGGGGAACAGAGCCTGCTCCTCTAGAGGAGCAGTTAAGTGCTCTTAACCATGTAGCCATCTCTCCAGCTTCCATTGTTTTGTTTGAGACAGGTTCTCACTCTATAGCCAGGCTGGCCTGGACCTCACTATGGAGTAACTCATGACAATCTTCTTATCTATGTCTCCTGAGGTCAGGGGTTATAGGCATGAGCCACCATGTCAAAGACTTTGTCATAGGATGTCACTTAGCCTCAGTTTCCTCGTCTGTAACATGGGGACAGTACCACTGACCTGCAGGTCACCAGGAGGCCTACTGTGGTGATGCATGCATAACCCTTAGTTGGGTAGATGCTGCCTCGTCATGAGCTCAGCCTCGGTGAACCATGACCGGAGAGGTCTGCTCCTTTGCAAGATCCTTCTCCAACCTTACCCTTCTGCCGTGTCTCGGTGTTTGTAGCTTGATGGTGGACAGGGTTCGTGGTCAGTATTTGGGGCTGATGGCGGAGAGGTGGAAGCTGGAACATGAAAGTTCAATGTATAGCTTTTAGTCTATAAGGCACATTCCTTTCTTAGGTATCATCATCATTCATTCATTCATCATTCATTTTATGTGTTTGTTTTTAGAGCATGGTCTTACACCGTCCAGGCTGTTCTTGAGCTTGCTCTGTAGCTGAAAATGACCTTAAACCCTGGAACCTCTGCCTCCCAAGACCTGGGGTTAGAAGCGTGCACCACCACGATGTATTTGCCCGTTCCTTGTTTTAATTGTGGGCACAGAGCCAGAACTTCAAGTATGCTAAGCACACACCCTACCACTAAGTTGGATTTCCAGTCCCAAAATCGTACCCAAAGTGTAAAACTGGGCCGTTTTTATTACATCACAAAGTCTCACGATCTGTCATACTACCTAATGCCACCATTTTTATGGTGCAAAAGAAGCGTCCGCCAGACCTCTTAGCACTCAGGCATGCCCTCTGCACACGGTCCTCAGCCCTTGCTAGCCTATTCTCTGTCTCTATGAATTTGTCTCTTCTGGATAATTGATATAAATGGTGTTATAAACTATGGTGGGTTTGTTTCTTTCTGTCTTTGATAAAAATCTCCCTCCCACCTCCCCAATCCCCCCCCCTTGCAGGTTCTCATTATGGAGTCCTGATTGGCCTGGAACAAACTAAGTAGACCAGGCTAGCCTTGAACTCACAGAGACCCTTCTGCTTCTTCATCCTGAGTGCTAGGATTAAAGGCGTGCTCCACTGCACCTGGCCAAAAGCCAATTCTGAAAGTCAATTCTTCTTTCCACGCAGGTCACTGGGGATTGAACTCTGGGAGTCGGGCTTGGCTGCAGGAATCTTTACCCCACAGCCACTTCACCAGCCCTTGGATTTTATTGTAGCATTTTCATACATGCTTTGTTTTTGTTAACCCTCCCCTACCCCCAACCCTGACATAACTATAAATAAATATTAAAGGTCAAAGGGCAACATACGTTAATTAAACTTCTGTTGAATCAGAGTGTACGTTGAGAAAAGGGCTCACCTTTTTATATTTTATGTTTGCAGCTATCCACCGGTCTTTCTTTCTGGAGTACCCTAATGTCCTGGATTCTCCCTGGACAAATCTTGTCCTGTCATTCCATTGAGAACTGGCAGAAGCTGGTGGAGAGTTTGCAACATGGACTGTGCATCTGGAGGCACCCTTTCTCCCTAAGTAAAGTCTGGACATCCCAGGAGTAGTCTGTGGGAAAGAACAGACAGGCCTGGGCTGTGGCCCTGGCTTCCTTCCCACAGGCTCTGCCCATCCGCAGGTCCCCAGCAGGGAATGACCCTCGCTGTCCAAGAGTACCCCTGCGTCCTGTAGAAGACCTGCTGGCTGAGCTGGACTGTATTGTTAGTGGCTACTGAAGAAATGCTTACCTGGCTACTCTAATCAGAGACTCACCTGATGACCCAGAGTTGTACTTACAGGCAGGACACTACCCACCATACTAGGCCATCTTCCATTAAAAACCTGAAGCCTAGCCTGAGGAACTTCTGTGTCCAGCTGTCCATCTGTTCCCACTTAGCTGGCTCTGTCCAGGAGGGATGAGGTGCCACTGTAGAGGTGAAGGTAAATTGAATCCCTTCCTAAGGGAGAGGAGGTGAATTGTTGAAGGGAGATTGGCTGATGGGGCTGCCAGGTGGGTAGAGCCAGCCAGCCAGCAGCTGGATATGAGAGGAAAGCCAGGATGCTCTGGTGGGTTATTTGGTGACCCTACTCCACTTGGGTCCCAGAAGAGGTGTCAGGTGCCCCCAAGAAAAGCCCACATGCTTCTTATTGTTCATTGACTTCCAGTCCAGCACACAGGATCCGAAGTGAAGGAGAGAGGGGAACGGGGTACAGGATGACCAGCAGGACGGAGCTGAAGGCCACGGGAAGGAAGTGTGGTGGACAGGAGGGGCTACTACACGTAGGAGGGGGAACCTGGAGCTAGTGTCACACCTCTGAAGGGCGGGCTGGTATTAGCCACACCCAAAAAGCTCCAGGTCCTAGTCTAGAAAAGCTGGGCACTGATACAGACCCTAGGAAACCAGGGAGCAAGACCTTCAGGCTGAAGTGCCTCCTACCACTTAGCTCCTCCCACTTCCCTGGTATTTAGGAAGAGGTATCAGAAGAACCTTTGAGAGCTCCTTACACACACACACACACACACACACACACCCTATGCCCTGCCTCTGCTTGACCAGCTGGCTCTCCCTGTCAGTGAGGCTTCTTCCCCAGGAGGAGACTCAGAACCCTGCCTCTGACTTCTAAAGCAGGAAGACGAATGGACAGCTGCAAACATAAGATAGGGACAGCTATGGCACACAGTGACTCCAGCAGCTTCCCTGCTGCACACCTGGGGATTTTGCTTCATTAACAGCTGGTTCTTCTGACCAGCTAGTGTCTGGGGTGGCAGAATCAGGAAGGAGGGCCTGCCTGCATAGCAGATAGTCAGAGCCAGTCACAAGCTTGAGGTAGTAGGTAAGCTAGGAAGTCCAGCCGTGTGTGACAAGAAGAGTAGACTACTGGGCATAGGGTGACCAAGGACTGGGACACAGAAGGTGATGTGTCCCTGGTGGGGAAGGCAGCATAGGATTTTGTGGACAGAGTTCAAAATGGCGGATGTCAGAGGTTCTGAGGTGGAGAGCATGTGACAGCGTTCTGTATGAAGAAGGAATCCTACTGACCAACACTTGCCAGTTCACATCTGGTCAGGTCCCTGGGGATGGGTTAGAGCTAGGCGTGGAGTGGGATAAGGGCCAACTGGTAGCTTCAGTAACCCTGGAGTGTTGATCCAGGACAGGCCTGAGATTCCATTCAAAGAGGTTAGAGGCCTAACTCAGTGTCCCACATATTTGTCCATCTGACTAGGCCAGATTCAAGTGATCTTCTGAGGCCAGACCTAGTGGAGGCATGCAGGAAGGGAGGTAAGCTTGCAGTGAAGGAGGCACGAGTTAAGCAGGCAGTGAGGGAAGGAGGGAGGAAGAGAAGGAGGGAAGAGTAGAGGGAGGGAGATAAGGAGAGGGGAAGGAAGGGAAGGAGACAGGAGGCAGGGAGGGAGGAAGGGAGGCAGAGAGAGCCTTGGAAGTCCTACATCTAGGAAAAGCTCAGCCTTCTGACTCCGTCTCTTGATGTTCAGAGATTAGAAGCAGAGTTAAATAGCCAGGAAGGAGCAGAAAGAAGGTCAGACCTTATCCTGCAGGCAATCAGGAGCCAGAGGGTTTCAGCATGGCCTGATCTGATTTGGGTTTGGGCAGGACGCTGTGTGGACATTCTGGAAGAGTGGAACCCAGACAGAAAACACAGTGAATGACATCTGTGTACAGGAATACGGTCCTGTGCTTGGCAAGAACTAAGGGGATACAGCATAGGGTCAGAATCACAGGAAAGCTGCGGGGCCTGGCATACACCCAGGGCACATACCATGATGCTCAGGGATGGGGCACACTGCCACACACACACACACACACACACACACACACACACACACACACACCACGCTTCCCTGAGATGCTCAGACGAAGCAATGTTGCTGGATTTCTCAGAAGCCATCCATGGAGACAGCCCTCTGTAGCCAGATGCCCAGGCTACTTCAGTCACCTAGACAGCTGAATTCCATGTGAAGCCAGCTGTGTCCTCCGGATATCTCCCATGCTGCCCTAGAATCTCACCTGGAGCAGGAGCTTCCAGGAGTCTTCCAGAAATCCAGATCTCATTTGTGATTGAACCAAAGACCTAGTTTAAGGCACCTTGCTTGGCTTGCTGCCTGCTGTTGCTTCCCTCCCTGTGCCATTGGTCCAGCCTCCTGGCCTCCCTGGGTCTTGGCTTCCCCAGCTATAGACAGAGAGGGAGATGGCAGGTCTCTGAGGTCCTTCCTCACTCTCCATTCCTGCACAGTGCAGAGTATCAGGACCTTGAAGGGTCCCAGAGAGGTACAGATAAAGGGGAGGGACAGACGTATGCAGGAAGCCATACTTGACAGTGGGGATTGGAGGAGGTCAGTAAGGACATCAAAATTGGTCCTTTGGGTTAAAGAGATGGCTCAGTGGGTAGGAGTACTTATGGCTTGTGCTGGCTACTCCCCACCTCCTCCCCAGACAGGGTTTCTCTGTGTATTTCAGGCTGTCCTGTAATTCACTCTGTAGACCAGGCTGGCCTCAAACTCAGAGATCCACCTGCCTCTGCCTCCTGAGTGCTGGGATTAAAGGTTGCATCACCACTGCCTAGTGTATAGAGTCATTTAATAATAAGGAACTTCGCCGGGCGGTGGTGGCACAGCCTTTAATCCCAGCACTTGGGAGGCAGAGGCAGGCGGATTTCTGAGTTCAAGGCCAGCCTGGTCTACAGAGTGAATTCCAGGACAGCCAGGGCTACACAGAGAAACCCTGTCTCGAAAAATAATAATAATAATAATAATAAGGAATTTCAGTTGAGAAACTGCTCCCACCAGAGTGGCCTGTGGGCATCGTCTTGATTGATGATTGATGTGCCTCACAGTGGCAGTGCCCTGTGGGTTGCTGGTCCTGTGTGCTGCAAGAAAGCAGGCCAAGTAAGCAATGGGAAGGGAGCAGTGAGCAGAACTCCTCCGTGGCCTCTGCATCAGCTCCTGGATGTCTTCTTGGCTTCCCTCAGAGATGACGAAGCCTGACAGTCTTAAGCTGAAAAAAAACCTCTTCTTCCTCAAGCAGCTTTTGGTCAAGGTGTTTTATTGCAGTAACAAAAACCTAAGGCACTGCTCAAACATGAGGGCCTGAGTTCAGATGTTAGCAGCCACGTGCAGAAAAACTGCCAGTATGGCTGCGCACGCCTGCACCTATAGCTCCAGGCCTCAGAGGAGGGAAGCAGAAACAAGAGGATCCCAGGAGCATACAGCCCAGCTCCAGTCACTGAGAAACCTTGCCTCAAAGGGATAAGGTGAAAACTGCCAGAGTAGGACACCCAACAGTCTCCTCTGGCTGCCATCAGTATGTACACAGTCACATGTCCTGTAAACACACACACACACACACACATACATATACACACATATATACACACAGACACATACACACATACAGACACACACACAGACACACACATATACACACAGAACACACAGTAGACACATACATAACACATAGAACACACTAGACACAACAAACAATAACACACATACACAAACACACATACGACACACACATACAGACACAACGAGACACACATACCACAACACACACAACACATACATGCACATACACACATACAGATACACATACAGACACACACAGACATACACACATGCATACATACACACAGACACACACATACATATACACACACATACATGCACACAGATACATACACACACATATACAAACACACACGTACACACAGACACACACATGCACACATACACATAGATATACACACATACACACACAAATACACACACAAACACACACATATACACAGACACACATACATGCACACATACACACACATACACAGAGACACTCACATACATACACACATACAGACACACACACACAGAGACACACACATGCACACACACACACATACACACGCTTGAAGGGTTGATAGCACAGAGCCGGGGTTGCTACAATCTCCTCTCCCCCAGGCGCTGTCTGGATGACTGAATCAAGTTGTCATTAGTTGCAGCTACCAATACACGTGTGAAGTACGGAGGCCTGACATGCTGTAGCCTGCTGCCTGGCACTAGTCTCCTTGTCCTCTGTCTACAAATGAAGTGACTGAGTCTCAGAGTTGTGTAAGTCCCCGCTAGTGATGTAGGAGTGTAGGCCCTGAGGGGCCAGGTGGGCAAGGTGGGGAAACCCCTTCCTGCAGCCCTTGGCAGTCAGCTGTCGCCACCTGGAACTTTGAGATAGCACAGTCTTTCCTGAGAGCGAGTCTCTTGGTGACTTGCCTTTCCACCCTAATCCAATTGCCCTGGCCTAAACTGTAGACCCTTCCCTCCGGCCAGTACTATTTGGAGTAGGCAGTACAGAGTCGGTGGCCCAGGAACAGCTACTTAAGGAAGAGAGTGCCTAAGTCAGACCTTGAAGGCCAAGTTGACAATAAAGAGAACAGAAAGCAAGCCATCAACAATAGGAACAGAGGCTGGGGATGGGGCTATCGAGGATGGGGGTGGGGACACTTGGAACAGGCAGGACCAGCCCTGATAGCCAGAGTAGGGACTAGAAGCCAGGGCCAGGAGAACAAGGAACAGAACAGATCCCTTCCAAACCTGCATTCCTGAGGGGCTCTGAGGCAGATCCTACCAATGGAGTTGGGCAGGGTCTAGAGCAATGTTTCTCACCTGTGGGTCGCGACCCCTTCGAGTCAAGTAACCTTTATAGGGATTGCTTAAGACTCAGAAAACACAGATATTTATATTACTATTCATAACAGCAGCAAAACTACAGTTACAAAGTAGCAACAAAGAATAACTTTATGGGGCGCTGGCTGTCACCACAGCATGAGGAAATGTATTAAAGGGTCCCAGCATGAGGAAGGTTTCGAACCACTGGGAAAGAGATCCAAGCACCACTTCCTTTGCCTGTGGAATTAACCCTCCTGGGGCTGCAGGGTGACCTAGCTACAACCAAGGCCATCAGTGATGGCCAAGAGGGCCAGAGGGACAAAGATGGAGGCAGCATACAAAAGAGCCAGTGCCATCATGAGCCTCTGGCCAGCAGAGACCAAGGCCAGAGCTCACTCTGACAGCCACCAAACAGATTGCTCTTCCCTGGCCGGCAGGCCCAGGGCCAGAGCTTCTAGCCCAGCTCGAGTAAATCCTCAGCCCACCCCCCCCACTGCCTGGCACAAGCTGTACCACTGGCCTCAAGCCAGCTTGTTTGATATCAGAACCACAAGTACAGATGAAAGAACCATGGAGCTGCCATGTGGCCTCAGACGACAGTTGTGGTATATCTCCAGGCCTCAGTGTCCATGTGACTAAGGGTGCCCACCCAGAGGCTGTGGGGAGCTCACAGGGCAGAGGAGGAAGACTTAGGCAGCACATCTAGAAACATGCCAGAACTACCTGACAGGTTCACACAGCCTTTAAGAAAATGTGACAAGGTGGGAGGAGGGGTGCCTAGGCTTCCAACAGGAATGCTGTGCAGTGTCCCCTCGGAGCTGGCCTCTTGGCTCTCCTTCAAGCCACTTCAGTGTGTTGGCCTCCTTGCGCACTGCAATGCATCCCTGGGCTTCAGAGACTGAATGTCATGTGACCCAGAGGAGAAGTACAATTTTATCATGTTCCCAGGGTTCCCTGTGAGGCCCTCTGTGGAGCAGCCCCTATCCTTTCTGAGGTACCCACCTCTTCCAGGTTTCTTCTGCTGAGAAGAATGAGAGAGGCAGCATTGCTTCTAGAAGGTTCCAGAAGGGAGGAGCAGGTTCCAAGTTCCTATCAAGAGTCCCCCACTCCCAACCCAGAGCACTTGGCAGGTAGCTCAGAGCCACCCCAGAGCCCTAATAACAGAAAACGCTAACATGGCATTCCCACAGAGGGCTTGCTAGGGCGGGCACTCCTACCACAATCACAAATTGGGACACGCTAAGTAACGGAAATGTGACCTGTTAGAACCCAAAGTTCTATGGTCAGTGCCCTGGGTTGGAGGCTTCTTCAGCTCCGTGGCCTCAAACAAGTTGCTTAACCTCTCTGATTCTGGTCACTCTCCTCAACAGTGGGGATACCAATCACAATGTCTTCCTTTAGGAAGTAGGGTTTCCCAAGTTAGCAAGGAAGGAAATAGGCCCCCAGTTAAAGCAAACAAACTGGTACTGGAGAGATGGGTCAGCAGTTTAAAGCACTGGCTGCTCTTCCTAGAGGACCTGGGTTTGATTCCCAGCACCCACATCAAAGTCCACAACTGTCTATAACTGCATTTCTAGGGGATCCAGCATCCTCTTCTGATCTTCTGGGACACCGGGCACATGAGTGACAGGAATGGGAGAAAAATTAGCTACCGAACTGCCTTTGAAAGGCAGAAGCCAGGCTAAGGAAAGGGCAAGGGGCTTGGATATCCTGGACAGGAAGAGGTGCCTGCTCCTGGAATTCCTCCAGTGAGTCTCTGTGTACAGAGATGAAGAAGAAACACTCCATGGAGGATAAGAACAGTTTTTGGAAAGGCAGCTGGGTGAGCCTAGCAAGTCTGACCCCAGGGCCTGTGCCTCTTGTTTGCTCCCTGGTCTGTCCTGGGTGCTGCAGACATGAAGGTCTCCAAACTCAGCTATCCCAGAGCTAAAATGCCACCTTGGCTTCCCTGGGAGGCTAATATAAGGAAATGACAAAGGACAGAAGGCAAGGAGGAACGGGGTGCGGCATTCCAGGCTCAGAGGGAAGAATCCCACCTAGTCTTTCTCATATGGGTCATTATCTGACTACAGGTCAGGAGGCCTTTGTATACCAGTGTGGAGGGATAAGGCGCTGTCTAAGGAGTGAACAACTGCACTTCACACTCTTAATAGTCCAGTGGAGCCTCAGCACGAATGCACTTGGCGTGAGATCTTAGATCCATAGATGCCTTCTTTTTCCACTTCTGCCCGACTCCTGGGTAAGCTGTTCCCTGATGGCTAGTGGGTACCCCAGACCCCATCAGAGATAAACATGCCACCCAGACAGCCACTGCTTCCACAGATGGCAACCCGGGCATGATGCAGAAGGCCAGGAACAGGCCTATGTGCCCAGTGTCTTCTCAGGATAGGACATGGACTTGGTTCTCCTACCCCAAGCTGACAGAGCGACAAGGTGGTCGATGCACTCATGACTTGGCAGGCAAGTGCATCTGATCCACTTCCTGTCCAGACACTGAGAATGCAACCCCGAGTGTTGGGGGCCGGGTAGTCACACATGAGAACCAGGCAGGCTTTCCTGCCCTGGAGGAGGGGTTCTTAGCCACTGGGGTTTGTGCCTGTACCTTGGGCACTGATCAAAGCTACCATTCATGACAAACACACAAGTGCTCCAGATTATATACCTTTAAACATCAATTCCATTAGGATGCGGGAAGAGGCAGACATTGTGTGAGAAAGGGAAGCATTTCATATTTCAGTACATTTAACTTATTTGGTATTGGGGATTGGGCCTAGGGCCTCGTGCACATTATGCAAGCCCTTTATTACTGAGCTAGACCTTGTCCTTTTATTTTATATTTTTAATTACATTTATTTATGGGGGGCATTCCATGTTCTATGTGTGAAGGTCGGTTCTCTCCTTCTACCATGTGGGCCCCAGAGACAGAACTCACATTATCAGGCTTGGAAGCAAGTACTGGAACCCATTACACCATCTCACCAGCACCCCAGACCTTTTTTTACTAAAAATTATGAGAAAATGTCTAAGTTGCTGTCTTAGTCAGGGTTTCTATTCCTGCACAAACATCATGACCAAGAAGCAAGTTGGGGAGGAAAGGGTTTATTTAGCTTACACTTCCACATTGCTGTTCATCACCAAAGGAAGTCAGGACTGGAACTCAAGCAGGTCAGGAAGCAGGAGCTGATGCAGAGGCCATGGAGGGATGCTACTTACTGGCTTGCTTCCGCTGGCTTGCTCAGCTTGCTTTCTTATAGAACCCAGGACTACCAGCCCAAGGAAATGGCACCACCTACAATGGGCCCTCTCCCACTGATCACTAATTGAGAAAATGCCTTCCTGCTGGATCTCATGGAGGCGTTTCCTCAAGGGAGTCTCCTTTCTCTGTGATAGCTCCAGCTTGTGTCAAGTTGACACATAAAACCAACCAGTACAGTTGCCTATGCTGAACTTGATCTTGCCCTGTACTTCAGGAAGGTCTTGAACTTGAGATCCTGGCTCGGTTTCCAAGAAGTTGAGATTATAGTATTGTATTCCAGAGCCAGCTTCCCAACTGCTCCCTCCTTTAGGGGGGTCAGACCTAGAGCATGCACTTTACCACCAGGCTACACGCCCAGCCAGAGAATTTCTGGAGATTCTTCCATCTCCTTGCCACATCTTGCTCTACAAAAGCTGGGATTACACATCCCTACCAAATCCTATTTGTATGGCTTCTGGAGACTCACACTCAAGACCTCCTGCTTTAGGACAGGTGCTTAACCCAATGAGCCATCACCCCAGCCTTCTTCTTTGTAAGATAGAATCTCCCTGTATAGCCTTGGTTCCCCTGAAATTGGTGGCAACCTTCTTACCTGTGCCTCTCAAGAACTGGGATGATGGGCGTGAACTACCTCACCCAGCTCACACTCACCAGTTAAATGGCTATTGGGCTATTTCTAATTTGTGATTATTATGACCCAAGATGCTATGAGCTTATGGGTCTGACTGTGAATGGTTTACTGCTCAAGGCTAAGTAAGTAGCAGCAGGACCGAATATACAAACACATGACTTAATATATGAAAAGGCCTGACTGCTTGTGACAGGCATGAGCTAGTTTGTGTTCCTGTCCCTGTCTAAGAGCTCCAGGGACTCAGCATCCTCACTGGCTCGTGATGTCCATGTCTTAGTCATTCCGGCCTGAACTGTGGCCATGAGGATGACAGATGATGACGCTCTGTGCTCATTTGTCATTGGTCGTTATCTCTGCTAGCACACATTCAAGATTTTTTGCTCGTTTTTTTATTGGGTTGTTTGTCTTATTATTGAGTTACAAGTCTTCTTTATATGATCTGGGTAGAAGTCCTTTATTAGGTTTGTGTTTTTTTGTCTCGGAAGGTTGTAACCAGACTCCTAATAAAAACAACAATGATACCAATAAAAACACTAGCTCAGTCTTCTCTCCTGGGCATCAGCACCAATTATGGCAACTGCTGCCTTTTGAATAGTCAAGTTAGCCTTAGGGGTAGCTGCTTTCAGGGAGATCCTTACAGAAGTTTACCTCTAAAACAAACCAGTTTCAAGACTGGAGGATACAAACTAGCCAGGCACAGTAGCTCACTTCTGTAACCATAGCATCAGCAGGCTGAGACAGGAGAACTGGGAAGTCAGGACCAGTCTGGATTTCATGGTAAGCGCCAGAGTCCAGGACAGGACCTGTCTTGAAACAAAATAAGCACATAAACAAACAACACCAATGAAAGGAACCACAAGCAAGAGGTAGCTTTCTTTATCAATCAGAAACAGCTACAGGGCTGGCAAGGTGGCCCAGTAGGTAAAGTCACTTACCGCTAAACAACCTGAGTTTGGTCCACAAGACCCATGCGGTAGAAGGAGAAAGCAGAGTTCCACAAGATGTTCTCCGACCTCCACAAGCATGCCCTGGTATGTGTGCCATTCCAACCCACACACAAATGAAGAAGTGAATTTTTTTTTTTAAAGGAAAGAACAGCTTTCCTGGGGGAGGTTTCAGCTTGCCTTTGGGAAGGAGGGCCTTCATTTATTGCAAAGGCCCTCTTACTTTCGGTGTGATATTTTGTTTGGTAGCCTATAGTCTAGACAGTCTTGAACTCTGGCAATCCACCTGTTTTTAGCTTCTCAAGTGCTAAGATTAAAGGCATGAGCCACCACAGCCTTTAGTTATTGGGGTGTTTACTGCTGCTGGCTTTGAAACATGCCAAATAGAAACGCTGACCAAGTACCCTGTTTAGCAATCACCCGAGTATCAACTAGCTGATCTGCATGAACAAAACACACGTTATATCAAAAGAGCCTGTTCACAATATGGGCCAGCAGTGACTAGTGTTTTCTGGGCACAGTACTGGATCTAAGCATCACCTTAACCAAACAGAAAGGGGTAGATAAGTCTGTGGAAGAGGGCAAGTGAAAGGACTCAGCTCTCACCAGCCATAGCCAGCAGCTAGCCAATCACGTCCACCCCACACCCCATACTTTTTATAGAACCTACAGCCTTGACACAGTAGACAAGTACTCTTGTCACCTAGTCACACCCACAAACCTTTACTTTTTTTTTTTTTATGTGTAGGAATGCGTTGCCTGCATGTGTGCCTCTGCACCGTGTGTGTGCAGTGCCAGCAGAGGTCAGAAGAGGGCGCTGGAGCCTCTGAAACTGAGGTTACAGTCAGCTGTGAGCCAGCACGTGAGTGCTAAGAACTGACTACCAGGTCCTCTGCAGGAGCAGTAAGAACTCTTGACAGTTTAGTCGTCTCTCTAGCTCCCTCTAGCTTCTTCCATCCTTTCTTCCCTTCCTTCCTTCCTTCCTTCCTTCCTTTCCTTCCTTCCTTCCTTCCTTCCCTCCTTCCTTCCTTCTTTCTAATTGTGTGCATATGTATGTGTGCTACTATGTGCACATGCATACAGATGCCCACAGACACAGAAGTGTCAGAGCCCCCTGGAGCTGGAGTTATAAACGGCCGCAAACCGCCTGTGGGTGCTGAGAGCTGAACTCAGATCCTCGGCAAGAGCAGCCCATACTCCTGACTGCTGAGCCATCTCTCCAGCCCCTCTAAAGTCCCTCACATTGTTTTTCTTCTAAATAGGATCATGCTAAACTAGGGACTGGCACTGAACTTGCTCTGGAACCTGGCTAGGACTTGAACTGGAGATGTTCCTCCCTTTGTTTCCAGAGGAGCTGAGGCCAGAGGCTTGCATCTGGATAAAATATATCTCAAATAGGAAAACTAAGAAAGAACAAAGGAAATACAAGATGTAGAGATATGAAGATAAAACAAACAAAAAGCCTAAAAAGAATTCAAGGAGGCTCCTGGGGCACATGACTCCATGGGTGTGAGCCTGAATTTCTCACTGGAAGTTTGTATAGTATCTATCTTGTTAAAAATCATATATATATTGTATATATACACACACACACACACACACACACACACACACATACAATTTGGTATATATATACCAAATTAACCACAAGTGTTAGTTACTTTTCTTGTTGTTCTAACAAATTACCCAAAAAGCAACTCCAGGAAGGAAGGGTTTATTTTAGCTCCCAAGGTTCATTTGTTCACAGTGAAGAGGGTGTGACCACAGGAGCTTGAGGTGGCCGTTGTACCCTACAGTATCTGCAGTCAGAAAGCAGAGCGGGATGAGCATGTGCCGTCGGGAAGCAGAGAGATGAACATGGAAGTCAGGTTGTCGTCACCTTCTTGCTCAGCTTGGAGCTCCAGCCCATGAGATGGCCAGCTGGACCTACATAGTGAGACCCTGTCTCTAAAGGAAAAAATAAAAAAGTGAAGCAAATGATACCCTGTAATCTCATGTGTGTGTGAGTGCATGAGTGAGTGTGTGAGTGTGTAAGAGTGAGTGTGTGAATGTGAGTGTTTGTGAGAGTGTGTGAGTATGTGTCTGTGAGTGTGTGTGTATGTGTGAGTGTGTGTAGTGTGAGAGTATTATGAGCATGTGTGTGAATGGGTGTGTGAATGAGTGTGTGAGAGTGAGTGTGTGAGTGTGTGTGAATGTGAGTGTGTGAATGTGTGTGAGTGTGAGAGTGTATGGGTGAGTGTGAATGTGTGTAAATGTGTGTGAGTGTGAGCATTTGTGTGTGGGTGAGTATGTGAGTGTCTGAGTGTGTGTGTGTGTGTGTGTGTGTGTGTGAGAATGTTCTGAGTGTGTGTTTGTATGAGTGTGTGTGGATGAGTGAGTGAGTGTGTGAATGAGTGTGTGAGTGGGTGTGTGAATGAGTGTGTGAGTGTGAATGTGTATGTGAGTATGTGTGAGAGTGTTATGTGTGTAAGAGTGTGTGAGTATGGATGTGTGAGCGTGTGAGTATTGAATGAGTGTGTGTGTAGATGCGTGTGTGAGTGTGTGTCTTTAGGAGGGAGAGAGGGAAGGGGAGGAAAGAAGGGAAAGAAAAAGAGAGGGAGAGAGAAAGAGAGAGAAAAGGCTCTGGCACACCGTTTAAACCCAGTAGATCGGTGCCATCTATCAAGCCCCCATGGGACACTGGCTACCTCACCCATCCTCTGTGGGCTGGCAGAGCTATGGGGCATGTGTGTGGCTTCCCTTCAGTGTCCTAGGAGAGCAATGCTGTGCCCTCTGCCTGGCTTCAGAGGCGCTTGCTACTTCAGCATCTCTTTGCTACCAGTACAAATTGCCACCGTTGGACTCACTGTTTCTGACATCAGCAGGGCCAGCTGCCGTCCCTGGCATTGGCAAAAGGGACAGATCGCCTTGTTCCTGAGCGTGCTGTCTGTGCAGGGGAAGTGAGCATGAGTGTGGGCGATGAGGAAAGCAGACACTGACATTCAGGAGTGGGGGTGTCTTGAGGTCACGCCACTGGGCCAAGCACGCAGGGCTGCCGATTAGGCATACGTGCTGGGAGGCTGGAGAGTCAGGACCTCCCTGAAGTGCAGGAACATAGCAAAAGCCTTTGATCCCTCAACTTAGGCCATGCCTGCTATTTTATGTAATTCTGACAAAAAAAAAAATCCCCAAATAGATACTACTATTCCCCTACTTTACAGATGGGCAAGCCGAAGTGAAGAAAAATATATATATAACTTTGTTTTCCTTAGTTTTTTTGAGATTTGGTCTTGCTATGTGGACCAGGCTGGCTCTAACCCTGTGATCTTGCATCAGCCTCTTAAGAGCTGAGATTACAGATGCTTGCTACGGCATCCAGCTTGATAACTTCTTGCTACATGTTATTACAAAACAGATCCCAAGCAGGCTCATAAAACAACGTGACATGTGTACAGGAGAGGACAGGCGGCATTGAGAGTCAGGTTTGGAACCTGACCTTCCAGCTCTGGTTGTACCTCCCAAATACCCGTCTCCTCTCTATGAAAGGGAAACACTTTGTAGGGTCACCGTGACAGATAAAATCTGCCCAACCACCTGGAGCCAGCAAATGACATTTAACTCAAGGTTAAATCACAACATAAAAACAAGCAAACCAGTCAATCAAGGGGCACTCGGATCGCTTTGATTCAATACTCTGAAAAACAACTCCAAAGGACCGGATGAAGAACAGCCTAGCCAGGACTTGAAGAGAGGTCCTGGAAGCTTCGAGACACCTTTCAACCAAGACAGTGAGTGGAAGGACACTCACTATTCACCCAGGGTCCAGAGAACAGGGTGGGAAGCCAGTATCTGGCCTGCTTCCTTCCCCCTAGACCTCTCCTCTCCACAGCAGTGTGCACTTGAGATGTGGAGAGTAGCAGTCAGGACTGCAGGTGTTGGGAGGCTGGCGAAGCCATGGAGACTTGAGTAGAGATGGGCTCTGGGTGCCCCATCCAGGTGGTTAAAGGAAAGCAGAACCTGAACACTGGTAAGGATGCAAGCAGGGGCGGGCTGAGGACTGGCAACAGCTGTCAGCGGTTGCGGGGCAGTACTGGTAGCTCCTCTCCATGTAGTCAGATGCTAGGAGCCAGGATTAACATAAAGGGAAGTTCTCCTGAGAAGGTGGTCATCCCGTGTCAGAGGTCCCCTTCTTCTTAGCCTCCTCATCCCTCTTCATTTTTCTACCTACCAGCCTCACCCCAAGGTTCCTAGGTGTGAGTGCTGGGGAAATCCCCTAGCTGTCATTCATTCTTCATTCATTCATTCACTGAACATCTACTATCCTCTGGGTACAGCTCTAAGGACAAGGATAAAGGCCTCGTCACCCTCCCTCCACTTGCATTCTAACAAGGCAAAGAACAACGAGCAATACCTGTTATAAATGTTTGGATAAGATGTTATGTTCCAAGTGTTGTGAAGAAAAAGCAGAGCAGACTGTCTCCCCACTCCCGCAGCCTTTGTGAAGAGCACTTCTGGCTGCCGGCCTCCCTCAGCCCTTGGGTGGGTCAGAGATATCTAGGGTGGTTTTCAGTCACCTAGGTGCTTGCAGGAAATGCAGATTCTCTAGATGAAAACTCGTGGATCAGACATTCAGCATCCTGGTGCTTCCGCATGCTAAAGATGGGGGAAGCTGGCCTTTGAGGACAGGGACACACCACTGTGTTCTATACAACATTTGGAGGCCTATGAATTTGTAGGTGGGCCAGGGGCTTATCCTTGTTCAGGCTGCTAAAATAAATACCAAGCCAGATGTGGTGGCGCAGCATATCCTAATACATCAGTACTTAGAAGGCAGGGATAGGAAATTAGAAGATCAAATCTAGCCTGGATTACATGAGGGCCTGTCTTAAAAACAAAAGACAGCCTGATGTAGTGGCACATGCCTTTAATCTCCGTGCTCAAGAAGCAGAGGCAGGAGGATGGTCAAGTTAAGTCTGGTCTACAGAGCGAATTCCACTCTAACAGGGCTCTAAAAGGAGACCCTGTCTCAAATAAAATGCAAACAAGAAAACACATACCATAAACCGGGTATCTTAACCACAGCAGAGATTTAGTCTCATGGTTCTGCATTCTGGGAAGTTACACAAAGAACACCATTCCTCTCTGATCTCCTGGACTGCATCCAAGTATCGAGTTGGTATCCACCGAGGTTTCCCCCTGTGAGGTCAGAAGATGAATCTGCCTTCTCCCAGTGGATCACCCAGTAGGTCTGCATCGTTTCTCTCAGAGCTAGCCTTCTCTTAATGGCTCCCTCTTTCATTCTCTGTCCCTCCAGCTCTAGGAGTGGAAGTGATCTTGTCAAAACAGGGCCGGGATCCCTGCCCTATCTTGGCGCCCACTCCCACCTTTTCTATAAGCCTCTCCTTGGTAAATAACACTCCCGGAATTTCCCTAGTTTTCAGGAAGCCATCTGTTTCCCACGGGGACCCTGACTAACCCTGAGAGCACCGTGAATAGCAGCGGAAACTAGAAGTTCCTGGTATAGGCTCAGGGCAGAAGTGGAAAAAAAAATGTTAGGAAAAACCTGGACTAGAGGTGGCAAAGGGGGCACCGGTGAGGCTGACACACCCGCGGGCATGGAAGAAGTCAGAAATAAACCAAGGAATGAACTAGTCAAAGCGCCATCCAGGCCTGGCTCTGGCCCCTCTTCTCCCACAGGGGGGGTGTGGGGAGGGGGCACAGAGGCTAAGAGCTGGGAGAATAAGAATAGTTCCTTAGATTACAGAAGACCACCCCCCACCTCCATATGTGCTGTTGGCACCTGGGAATGCCCAGTCTGGGCATTGGGCGTGGGGAGAAGGAGCAGGGTATGCTGCACATGGCTACAGACCTGAACTAGTCCCTGGGCTGCTGGTTTGAGCCCTGTTCCAAGTAGGTATCTGCTCTGCAGCCATGGATGACGGGCAGGGTCTTCCTGGCTCTGGAAAATAATTGGTCCCCACTCCATCCACCTTAGGCCTTGCAAATCCTAACATTTGCCAGGGGCTTTGGCATTCAGACTTCATCCCTCATCCCAGAGGGACAGTGTCAGTAGGCCTGCTTGCACACATGTAAACCTCTCTAGAGTGTAGAGCCTTGTGTGCCATCTCCTGGCAGGAATACCCCGCTGACAGTCAGCTCTAGTAGCGCTTGTGGTTTTCCCGTAGTATTTTGTTTGTTTGTTTGTTTGTTTTCTGGTGGAGACAGCAGTTTGCTCTGCTGGTTGTTAGATACACCTCTGTGCAGGCTCCTGGAGTCAGCACTGGATGTATGAGATCCTTACAGAATGTTCAAGACAGTCACCTGTTGATGCCAACCTTTTTTTCCCTTTAAAATACATTTTTTTTTTTACTAATTAAGAATTTTATTTAATATATTTTGATTCCATCCACTCCCCACTCCTCCTCCAGTTCCTCCCAGATCTACCCCCTACCTTACCAGCTCTTCCCAACTTTGTGTTCCTCTTTTTTTAGTAAGCCACCACATCCAATTCAAACTGCCCGTACTCATGGCTGTGGTCATCCAGTGGAGTCTGATCCTACCAGAATCTATACTAAAGAAAACTGTCTCTTGCAGAAGCCATCAACTGTCAACAGCATCTCAGAATGTTGGTCGGTTTGATCTTGTACGGGTCTTGTGCAGGCAGCCACTGCTGCTGTGGGTTCACGAGTACAAGGGTTTTGTGTGGATGCTGTTTCTGTCTATTCCAACCTCTGACTCTTCCAAGATGGTCTCTGAGCCCTGTGTGTGTGTGTGTGCACATTTGTGAGAGTGTGTGTGCATAGGCATGTGCACATGTATAAGTGCATGTGTGCACACATGTGTAAGTATGCATGCATGTGCATGCATGTGCACGTGTGTGTGCATGTGATACACATGTCCCATTTGTGGCTGATACTTATTCTCTGTGCTTTGATCAGAGACGTGTTTCTTCACTAACCTCTCTATCGCAAAAAGATGCTTCTCTGATGAGTTCTTTATGGGTCTAGAGATACAGATTTAGAGGCCCGCTTGACACTATGACCATCTTAGTTAGGGTTTCTGTTGCTGTGCTAAAACACCATGACTAAAAGCAATGTGGAGAGGAAAGGGTTTATTTCAGTTTCCAGTTACATCATAGTCCCAAACTGAAGGAAGTCTGGGCAGGAACCTGGAAGTGAGAACTGAAGAGGCTGTGGAGGAATGCTGCTTATTGGCTTGCTCTTACCAACTTGCTTCTTATTGGCTTTCTTATTTTTTTATTTCTTATACAAATCAGGACTACCTCCCTAGGGGTGACCTCACCCCCTGTGGGCTGGCCCACCTAAATCAATTGTTAATCATGAAAATGCACTGTAGACTTGCCTATAGGAAACCTGATGAAGACATTTTCTCAATCAAGAGGAACCAACTCTGGTTCTTTTTTCCCCAGATGATTTTAACTTATGTCAAGTTGAAAAAGCAACAAACAAACAATAACAAGGACAAGCCCATTTAGTAGAATAATAGCAGCTCACTGGCTCCTGGGACCTGGTTCACTGCCAGCTACTGTGAAAATTCCCTGGAAGCCATGGTGGCAGAAAGTTCCTGTCCCCTTTGTCCCTCTGCCACTCCTACCACACAATGATTGCTGATGAGATGAGGTAGCCTTACTGGCCACTGTGGTGGACGAGACCGGATCCCCAGGGTTTGAAGAGCTTTGTTCTCCGGGCCCCTCCCCACCTCAGGACTGTAGTAGACACTCAGGCATTACAACTCACGGTGCTGGGTTTGGTTTCCTGTTTAGGAGCCTACTTCTGGTCCAGGGAGGTCAAGCTGGAAGACAGAGGCAAGCGCTGAGAGGAAAGGGGGAAGCCCGTGTGAAGCAGCCGTGGTGAGACTAGTGCCCAGGCTAGGTCCTGATGAAGTGAGATAGGACTGCAGTTTTGGGTGCAGGCTTGTGCTGGACAAAGGAAGGAGAGTCCTGACCCGTAACCCTGGAAAGTATCAAAGCTGACGTCATCCCTGGGCTTCTCTCTACTCCATCTGCTCTCCCCACCCCAGTTCCCAGCACTGAGCAGAAGCTTTGGGCTATCCTGTGCCTTTCTTCCACCCTCCCCAAGTCCCACCATTCAAACCACATCCTACACAAGACCCCACCCCTCATTTCTACTCTCTCTGCCCTAGTATTCCTCCACTCCTGAAGCAGGCCAGCTAGCCTTCCTAACTGTTCCTGGGCTTTGAAAACTATAAATTAGGTCTCTCTACTCCTTTGGAATCTCATCGGACGGAACACACACTTAAACCCGAGTTCGCCATGTTCCACTGCCACACACCCCCCCCCGTCCCTTTACAGAGCTCCCCAGCACTGAGCACACCCCACCGAGACCTTCCTTCCCCACCCCTCCTCCTCCCCAGCTGGAACTTCACAAGGGTATGTCATCAGAATTCAGGTACTGACTCAGATGCTACTTTCTACTGGCAAAGCAGCCATCTCTGTCACATTATCTGGTTTTATAGCTTTAAAGCACGTTTGCCAGCATTTAACGTCTTCTCCCTTGACAGGAATATGAACTCTGTGAGGACAGGGACCTCATCTATCCTGTTTGAAGTTAGGTCACTAGGGCCTAGCACATAGGACACGTATTGACCTAATTGGCTTCCTGGCCCCTGGGGAGAGAAAGGACATTGGCATGTCTAAGGGGGCAGGTCACGATGGGGTGACTCTGAGGCCAGCAGTCTGGGAAAGTGAGTGAGATCCCTCCCTTGAGTATCTGGGGAAACCTGATGGAAGGTCTGAAAAGTGAACAGAGTGGAGACATGACTACGTGCTATGTCACACAGGGAGGTAGATGATCACGGGTCTGTATCTTTGGGAAAGGGAAGGGGGAGGGCTCGGGGTAGCCGTGTGAGGGCTGCTGAGGTATGGGAGAGGAACGTGAAGAGATGAATTGAAGGTGTGTTCGGAAAGGTCTTGTGGATTCCATTGTGCCTACCCCCAAGTCAGATATGAAAGTCCTCACCTCAGTACACCTCAGAATGTGTCTGTGGCTGCAAAACAGAGGAAATTAAGGCTAAATGAGGTTCTGTGGCTGGGCTCCAGTCCAACTATGACTGCCATTCTATAAAAAGAGGGAAGGAACATGCATGAAGAACACACAGAAGACTCTAGAAGAGGCAGCAAGCATCAGCCATCGGCAAGACCACAAGGCAGGCCTTGGAGAACCCACCCTGTCTTGGATTTCATCTTTTACATTTGACTTTGGACTTTCAGCCTCTAAAACCATTTCTGCCTATTTCTGTTGTCTATGCCACTCAACTCTGTATGTGGTATTTTTCCCATGGTAACCACAGTAACCTCTGCATGTCTTAAATTTTTAAAATATTTATCTTACTATATAGTTGGACTCAAAAAAAAAAAAAATCAAACAAAATGTCATAGCAACCAAGTGATAAAAATGAACACAGCCAAGGGTAAAATTTGGTCTATATCCCGCCATCACGTGATGAGAGTGACAGCCGCTTCTATGATCGTCCTTTGAAATAAACCCCTAATTCAGTCTGATCATGAGAAAAATGTCTCCTACATGCCAAAGACGAACCTTCTGCAGAACATGCCCTGATTAGTCTTTTGTTAACTTGACACAAGCTACCATCATCTGGGAAGAACGGACTTCAGTTGAGAAAAAGCCACCGTCAGATTGGCCTGTGGGCATTTTCTTGATTAAAAACTAAATTGAGGCGGGAGAGCCCCGCCCACTGTAGGTGGTCCCTACCCTGGGCAGGTGACCCTGGGTTGTACAAGAAGGCTGAGCAAGCCACAGAGAGTAAGTCAATAGGCAGCACTCCTCCATGGTCTCTGCTTTAGTTCCCGCCACCAGGATCCTGCCCAAGTGCCTGCCTTAACTTCCCTTCGTGGTAGACTCGATAAGTTTTAAGCAGAAATAAACTCTTTTCAGGCAGTAGCAGAAAGCAAACTAAGACACCCATGTAAAGAAACTGACACAGAGCCTGGCAGTTGTGGCATACACTTTTAATCCCAGCACGCAGGAGGCAGAAGTAGATAGACCGATCTCTGAGTTCAAGGCCACCATAGTCTACGTAGTGAGTTCCAGGACAGCCAGGGCTACACAGAGAGACCCTGTCTCAGAAAAACAAAAACCAACTGGCACAGACTCAGCCTGCAGCCACAGTTTTGGGGAGACTGAGACAGGCAGGTCCTTGATGGCCTACTAGAATCAGTGAGCTCCAGATCCAGTGAGAGCCCTTGTCTCAAAAAATAAGATGGAAGACTAGAGGGAGCGCTCCGCAGTTAAGAACTCTTTCAGAGGACCCGGGTTCAAGTCAAAGCACCCACCTGATGGCTCACTCCATCTGCAACTCCAGTTCTGAGGATCTCGTGCCCTCTTCTGGTCTCTACGGGCACAGACATACATGGAGGGAAAACACGCATGCACATAAAATAAAGCTTAAAAATAATTAGAAACAATAAGGTGGAGAGCAAATGAGGCTAGTATCCAACATCACCCACGGGACTTCACATGCACATACACAGACACACACACACCCTCAGAATAATAATGATAATTAGACCAAACTGGGCAGGAAAAGTCTACAGAGGGCCACACCTTACAAGCAGTTTCACTGAAGGTTCTTTTACTTTATGGTGGCGTGAGGGAGATGTGAGTTCAGTCAAACCATATTTCACATTTTGGACTTTGATCTTTGTGTGGACAATTAGTGTTGGGTTCAGTACGCTGCGGTGACTCTGGACAGCGGGAGAGTCGTAACTCCCAGTCAGCTGTGTGATCGATCACCAGGAAATGGTACTCTGGGGTTCTGTGGATTACTGCTGAGGTGACAGCTTACAGACACAGTGACTACACCTTCCACGCACGACACGTTCCACGTCAGTGTGCTTACTGGGACACAAACTCTGTAAGTGTGAGGTCGGCTGCAAAGGTGTTGTAAATATTCAACTCTAAAACTGTTCTGAAAAGAAGAAGACTCAAAAAAAAAAAAATGAAAGCCACCTAATTGTGCCAAGTCTGACTTTCATCTGTCCCCATGTGCCCAGTTCCCGTCCCCACCTGCAGCCATTCCTGTATTCTGTTCCACGGAACCCTCCCTGAATTTCATTATGCAAATGTGAGTATATGCTAATTTTCTTCAAGGGCTTTTTAATTTGCCTTGAAGGGATACTTAACCATTTTTAGTATACAATACTAGAAAGGTACAGAACAGAGGAGAGTATGGCACGCCCACAGACTCGTCATCCCGACTACTGAGAATTTACCAGTTACAGCTCCATGCTGCCTTGTCCTGTCTCTCCAATGCCAGCTCTAGCCTAGACCTCTCACACATGCTGGAATGCATCTCTGAACAATATGGGCATCTTATAAGCCCTAATTCCTGTATTCTACCACTAATGTGATTCTGGTGGGCCTCTGATGAACCCTGGTGTAGATGATGGGAGATGCTAAAAGTTTATGGTGAATCTGTATCTGTGTTCAGGAGCTGTGGGAAATGGTTGCTGCTTGGTGGAGGATAAAAGTCTGGGAGGTGGGGAGGCAATTATAAATGTCTTTTTTGAGGTACAAGAAGATGAGACCTGAGCACTAGTGTGACCTTTGGGACAGAAAAGACCTGCTGGTCAGCCTGGCCTGGTAAATACTGCCTGGGGGCCATCCCGGAAGACACAGGGACATTACTGAAGAGCCAGGCAGCTGCCATTCTGTGCCCATAAGTTCTGGAGGTAAGAGTAAAAGTTTTGAGAGATGGCTCAGTGGTTAAGGGGAATTGCTGCTTTTCTAGAGGACCAAGAAGGTTCCCAGCACGTATGTTAGGCCGCTCAGAGCCACCTGTCACTTCAGCTCTAGGCATCTGAAGTCTCCAAATGCCTGTGTGAATCTGTACACACAGACCTTCTACATAAATAAATAAAACTTTAGATTTGTTTTTATGTATATGTCTGTGTGCCACATGTGTGTGCCCGTCTGAAGAGGACAGAAGAGGGTATAATTCCCTGGAACTGGAGTTATAGAGAGTTGTGAGCAGCCATGTGTGTTCTGGAGATCAAATCTGTGGAAAAGCAGCCAGTGCTCTTGGCCACTGAGCTATCTCTCCAGTCGTCCCCCCGCCAAAAAAAAAAAAAATCTTCTCTTCTCTTCTCCTTTCTTCTCTCTTCTCCTCTTCCTCCCCCCTCCCTCTCTTTGGTAAGACCTTGTTGTCAAGGTCCTCTTAAGAGAGACTGTGACATTTTTCTGGGGTTTTTTGTTGGGCATAAGTGGGTCAACATCTATCCCTTTACAACTCATGGACATTAGTATATTAGGACTGGAAGGCCCCAGAGATGACAGAATCCAACCCAGCTTCTGCTTCAGACGGGAAATGCAAGGCCCAGAGAAAGAGTATGAGCTGCAGGAAATGGAGCAGGGCTGGAATTGGGGTGCAGGTCTCTTGACATCTGATCTAAATCACTCATTCCCCAAACTTCCTCCTCTCTCAAAATCCTGCTCCCAGAAAGGATGTGTCACTGTCCATTCATAGTCCACGTGTATTCGGTCTTAAAACCCTAGGGACATTTGTACCCTAAACCTGCTTGCTAACGATAACGTAACTACAGAATTCACGGGGTAGCTGGCACATGCCACAAAGTGCTAAAAGTATTCATAACATCACACCTGAGCTTCCTCCAGAGAGGTACTATTATCCTACCGAATCCTATGACAGAGACTGGCTCGCCTAAGATCACACAGCGAGGGTGTGTCAGCAGTGGTGTGGAACCAAGTCTGTTGAACTGGAAAGTCCACGCTCTCAATCACTAACCCCCGTGGCCTCTTAAGCACAGGTGTGGTTGCCCATAAGGGGGCCGGTGTAACTCTGGTCTCCTCCCTCTCTCTGCCCCCACTTAGCAGCAGCCTCCCGCCACTCAGAGAACCAGACAGGCTATAAACTGCCCCTGATCAAGATCTGCTGCCCTCTCCAGGGTTGGGTACTTCCCAAGGTGATCGATCTACCCTTCCGGTGTTTAGGGGTCACCCAACGGCCTTCATGTTTCTGGAATTTCAAGGAAGTTTAAGTCCGGTGCAGTTCATCAGCCGCTGTGTCTCATCTGTCAGAGTTCAGGCAAATGGCACAATATGGAGTACTCAGAAAGGGTGCCTGCCCACCCGGCAGCCTCTGCTGAGGGTCTGCTCTGGGGCCTGCTCTAGCCTCTGTCACTCAGGCTCCCAGGCTAGAGGGAAAGATGATATGGGAGACAGCGTTCTAAGGACAGACCTGGACCCTGAAGATACAGATTGGACCCTGCACTGCGACGTTCCAGCTGGCTCTCCAAGGATACTGACACAGGTGGGGATGGGCCCTTTAGTCGTGGGATGGATTCTATGAAGGGTGGAGGTCGCGAACCTATGTGTCGTGTCCAGGAAAGCCTCAATGGCTCAGCCCGCGGTGGAAGCGGGGCAGAGACCCAGGTCCCTGGGGCCCGGGGCACTGAGCAGTATGCAATCGGCTGATGTAGACCCGTCGGAGACCCTCTGTGGCAGCCTCAAAGGCTCTGGCCTGTAGCCTTACATAGCGCTGGACACCTGGGGGTATGTTACGGTCAGGGCTGGTCTGTGGCCAGCTCGCCCCTGGCCTCTCGGACCTGAGAGGTTCGAATCTCCGCTGGTCGCGACTCAGTGCCGGACCCAGCCGCCCTTTCCTCTCTGCCCTTCGCTTCCTATTCGTCCGAGGTGACCCTGAGCCGAAGTCTCGTAGACTCAAGGTTCGGAGGTCCCTTAGCGCCCCAACGCCCCCTTAGCTGGTATGCAGGAGAGGGGGCGGGGCCGGCGTCCGCAGCGCGCCCCTCCCCCGCCTCCGAGAGCGCAGACGCGCACCAGCGCGCTCTCACCTGGCCGCGGCGGAGAAGCCCCGCCCTCTTATCCCGCCCACCCCCACCGGACCAATCATAGGTGGCGTAGGCGGGTGGGGGAGCGACGCGTGGGGCGGGGCCTCCGCAGCCTGCGGGGTGAGCCGAGTGGGTGGCGGAAGGCGGCCGGCTTCAGCAGAGGCGGCGGCGGCGGCTGAGGGACGGCGACGCGGCACGCGGGGCGGCGCGACAGAACGGGCGAGGGCTGCGCGGCTCTCCGCAGCTGCCGCCTCGCCGCAGCCGGGCCGCAGGGCGCCGCAGCGGGTGCGCGGCCTGTGAGGCGGCCGGAGCGGCGTCCTGTCAGGCGGCGCGGGCGCGGCGGACGGCGCCGCGATGATGCCGGTGGGTGCGGGCGACGGCGCCGCGTTCCCGGCCCCCGCGCGAGGCGGGCCCGGCAGGGAGGAAGCGGGCGGGCGGGCGGGCGGCGGCAGGACGGCGGACGCAGGGGCAGGTGGGGGCGGCGGCTGTCAGCGGGCGGGCGAGCGTGGGCGGGGTCGCGGACCGGGTGAGCGGCCTCCGCAGGGCTGCGGGCTGCGCAGGGGCTGCGGCGTGTACGGCCCTTCCCCGACCGCGACCCGTGCCTCGATTTCCACCGGGTGCCTTGGAGCCCGCGGCGAGGGCACCGGGTGCGGCGTTCGCACGCTCGGAATTTACGATTCCCCTGCACTGGGTGGAACGCACGCCGTGCGTGGATTGAGAGAGCCATCTTAGGAATCCCCTTGCCGTGGCTTCCCCGTGGGTACATTTTGCTCCACCTGGCATGATGTCCCTGTGCCCTTAAGGTTGAGCAGGTTTTGTGTCGCCCGAGCCTTTGTCCTGCTCTCAGGATGCTTTTGGCCAGGAAGACCTTCGTCTTTGGGGTTGCCACCTTCCCCTACCTTTTCCCTTACCTGAGTTTGATATAAGCAGCGGTAGATGCTGAATTCTCATTTTTTTAAAATAGGCTTTTTGTGAAGTATATATGTCGTAGTTAATGAAAAAAAAAAAAGACATAGGTTGTACCCTGTTGGATGTATAGTTTTTCGAGTGTCTATTGAGTATAATTCTCAGACTAATAAAGTAACACACAATCCTTTTTTGTTGTTCGTTTGTGTTTGAAGTGCTGGGGATCAAACCTGGGGTTTGTAGGGCTAGGCCATTGCTTTACCCCTGAGTTTTTATATCCCAGATCCACAGAGAAAAAAACAAAAAAGCGAAGCCTACGTGAAAGATCACGTTTCAGAAAGGAAATATGTCTCTCTGCATTTTTACTTGAATACTGTCTGTCGTTCTGCTATGCTGCACCCAAGCTAGTTTACAAACCCCCACCACTTTCAAATAATTTCCTGTTTCTTGATCATCTCTTCTCCCCCTTTTGAACTGATTCCAACCCCTGGTGTTGGTAGAGTTTTAAGATCTGACCTACTTGATCCTTAAATCCTTTGGTGTTAGGCTTGTTGAATGCTAACCATGTTTTTAAACGATTGTCTTGTAATGGAAAGAGCATTAAATGAGCATCAGAAGAGCGGGGGTCAAATGATTGTTCTGGTACTTTATAGCTTTGTGTCTTTGACAGAGTTGAGCCTGAATTCCGTCTAAAGTAAGGATAAGAACATATCAGTGTTGAAGTAGGATCCTGAAATCAACCAGGGCGCTTTTCAAAAGTGTTATGTAGAATGGCATACCATATTTTTAATATAGCTTTGAGTTTTCAGTTTGTAATCTTAATCTCTGCAAGATATACTTTATTTCCTCCTCTTTCTTACTGGCTGAATGTCGAAAAGGTATTGTGGTGTTTTGGAATTTTGAAAGCAGTTTCAGTTAAGTCCTGGTAGTTACGGTGATAATGCAGCCACACTATAATAATATTGAAGACTATCAAGTGTTTGACAGGTTTTATCACTCGTTGTATAGTGTTTAATTATAAATGCCCTTTTAGGAAACTTGGATTATTTTCCATATATTAGCTCAGATATTTTTACTTCTATCCATGTACTGGAGTTCAGAATTTACAGTCTGTGATAACAAATTTTGTTTTTAAAATGTTTGTTTAGCCAGAGAATGGGATGTTTACTTTAAAAACTCAAACAGTGCTTTTTAAAGCAGATCTTTTATCAGTTTAACACTGCTTTTGTTTTAAGATACTTTGAGAAACCAAAGGTAACTCTTTTGTGTCTTTTATTTTTGTATTTTTTTTCTTTATCTCTAAAGACACTACTTGTATGGTTGAGTCCTTCCTCTGTTAACACAGGTGGAGATACTTGTAAATTTAATACACCTCCCCCGACCCCAGACAGGGTTTCTTTGTACAGCCCTGGCTATCCTGGAACTCACTTGGTAGACCAGGCTGGCCTCGAACTCAGAAATCCGCCTGCTTCTGCCTCCCAAATGCTGGGATTAAAGGCGTGTGCCACCACCACCCCGCTTTAATGCAACTTTTAAGAACACATCTTTCCTTCTTGATGGTATCTTACACCATGTATCCAAAGTGTAAATGTGATTTTTTTTTTTTTGGCTTTATTGTATATTTGGTGTTGATCATCACAGTGAATCATCAAAGGAAGATTGGTTCTTCCTTTGTGGTTGTACAAAGCAACAGGACTGTCAGATAGAATGTAATGCACATTAGGATCAAATGCAATATAAAATATCCTAGGTACTATAAAAATTAACAACACAAAATATTTCTCTTCATACCTTTTTGCTAGCTGTGTTTATATGAATCATACATTTTTAGTTACATTTATTTGTTGTATGTGCACAGCACCACCATTAAGTATGTAGATCAGAAGATAAATTACAGAAGAGGGCTCTTCTTCCACCAGGTGGTCTCTGGGATCAAGATCAGGTTGTCAGGCTTGATAGCAGTACCGTCACCACTGAGCCATCTTGATGGTCACCTGAACTATCATTTTAAAAAGTGATCCCTTAAGTTATCTATGTGATGGTAGACTTTTTGTTGTTGTTTTTCAAGATACGGTTTTTCTGTGTAGCCTCTGTTGTCCTTTGTAGATTAGGCTGGCCTCTAAACTCAGAGACCCGCCTGTCTCTGCCTCCTGAGTTACTTTTTTTTTAACTAAACTTCATGTGAATGTCTTGAAAGTATACATTTATAGCACACTTCAAGTGGACTGGTACACTTCAAGTGTTTATTGTCCCATGTAGGTAGATAGTGGTGACCAGGTTGGGCAGTGCAGATTGGAGACTTACTGGTATGTAGTGTTGGTCTCTGGTGACTTTTGACTGATCAGATGGTTGTGTCCTGCACGATTTCAGCTTCTGAAAATCAGTGATGAGTGGGCAGGTTTCCATCTGACAAAGTAAAAGACGTCTGTCTGCTTGTTTCAGAGAATCCCAAGACTTTGGACTGAAATGGTGTCATATGCCTTTAATCCCTGTACTTGGGAGGTGGAAGAAGAGAATCTCTGTGAATTCAAGGCAAAACTAGCCTACATAGTGAGTTTCAAGACAGCCAGTGCTACATCAAAAGACCTTGTGTCCAAAAATAAAACAAAAAAAGTTCTATGACTTTTTACTTGTGTGTGTGTGTGTGTGTGTGTGTGTGTGTGTGTGTGTGTGTATTTTGCTTTGAGGCAAAGTCTCACCATGTAGCCTTGGCTGGCTTAGAACTCACTTTGTAGACCAGGGTAGCCTCAAACTCAGATTGCTCCTGCTTTCTGAATGCTGGGATTGAAGGTGTGCACCACCACACCTGGCAACTCTCTACTTTTAAAGTTGAATTTTGAAAATTTCCCTTATAAATAGAATTATATGATGTTCTAGTATCATCAGTCACTACTTTTCTGTCAGTGGATGACCCTTTAGAAATGTTTTCCCTAATGTCCTCAGAGGACTCCACATCCTACTACAGAAAGCCTCACTCAGTCACGTTCATTGCCACCCTACTCATAATAGCCCAAGCTGGAAACAGCCTAGATATCTATCAGCTAATGAATGCATAATGAACATTTACACAATGGGCTATTATGCAGCTGTTAAGAAAAATTATATTCTGAAATTCACAGGTAAATGGATGGACCAAAAAAAAAAAACAAAACCATCCCAAATGAAGTAACCCAACACAAAAGACAAATATTGTATGGTTTCTCTTATATCTGGATATTAGCTTTCAATATGTGCTACAATCCTAGGTTAGGTACCTAGGGAAGGAGGAAAGGCTCTCCCAGGGAAGGGGAACTAGAATATAGTATTATGGGACGACAAAGAGGAAATTAGAAGAGTAGGTTTAGAGAAAGGGGCAAGGTAAGGAATAAAGAAGGGAATATGGAGAGGAACCACTAACACTAAAGGCCACTTCAGAAACCATATGGAAACCTACTACTCTTAAAATCTTCCTAAAATATAGACATATATGAAAGGACTCTAAATAGAGTCACCAAATAATAGGGGAGACAGTGCCCCAACTAGATATCTTATGCTACCAAGTAAAACCTCCAGTTCCTAGAGTGGGTTGCATCTTTTTTTTTTTTTTTTTTTTAGATTTATTTATTTTATGTATACAGGTACACTGTTGCTGTCTTCTGACACACCAGAAGAAGGCATCAGATCCCATTACAGATGGTTGTGAGCCACCATGTGATTGCTGGGAATTGAACTCAGGACCTCTGGAAGAGCAGTCAATGCTCTTAACCAGTGAGCCATCTCTCCACCCCGAGTGGATTACATCTTGTTTAGTTGTTGGCCAGAGGGTTCCATGGAAACCCCCAAATATCATAGGCTATTGCCAAGGCTATTGGCTACTCTCTACTACTTGATGGTAAGGCCCTATTGCTGAAGATAATACGTATGTTATAGAACACAGAGAAGTTGAGCTGGTGCCTGACTAGAAACTTTGCCCCTACTGACTAGCATTCAAGGTACTAGAAGGTACTCTGCACACTACTGTACCTAGCTACAATCCCTGGACCTACAACAGTGACCTTCCTGCAAGATATACTAGTGTAACAGTGGCACTGATATTAGGAGAGTAACCAACCACTTTTGGATTGGCTTTAAGGCCATGAGATGAAACCCATACCTAACACTGCTAAAGTGGCTAAGAACCTAAGACTAGATAGCTCACAGGCCTATTCTGTTAAAGGAACATAGCAAAAAAAAAAAAAAAAAAAAAAAAAGACTCCAAATGACATAATGCTGTATCCATAAATAGGTGCCTCTCAGACCACATCAGAGATGCTTGTTTTGCAGTAGATGAGAACACAGAGACTCTGACTGGATAGTGTGCAGAAAGAGCAGCACTAGAGCACCCAGTCCTAAGTGGGATGTTTTGTCAAATTCTTCCCCTCAGAGCTCAGGAATTTATGTGGAAGAGGAGACGGAAGGATTCTAAGATCCATAGGAGATAGACAGCACCAGGGAAAAGGTGTCCTCCAGAAACACCAGGACTAATATACATATAAACTGAGACAATAAGACCCACATAAATACAAACCCAACAGGATCCCAGCACTGAGGGGGCAAGTGGACACAGGGTGTTACCCCTAACCAACAAGCCACCTGCAGTTGACAACCATTAGCAAAGGAAAATCTTTCTTTTTTTTTCTTTGCCAGTGAGGTCTCATTGGGTATATCAGTAACACTTCAGAGCAGGTCCCATGCTCAGAATTAGTTAGCCAATACAAAATGAACTCAATGGTGTTTTTGTGGGCTCTTGCTTTTGTGTGTGTGTGAGAGAGAGCGGGGAGGGGGGGAACAAAGTTGGATGGATCGGTAGGGAGGTGGGGTATGAAAGGAAATGCTATCAAAATATATTGTATGAAAAACTATTTTTTTAAAAAAAAAAGGAAAACCATTTTCTACCTCTGCCCCCAGAAAAAGTTTGCCTGAGATGCTGGAGAGATGGCTCTTCTGTTAAGAGCACTAGCTATTTGATTCCCAGCACCCAAGCGGAAGCTCCCAACTGACCTCAGTGGTTGCCAGGCATGAATGTGACACACAGACATACATGAAGGCAAATACACATATAAACTAAAAACAACAAAACTTTAAAAAAAATTGCCTAAGGGAAAAAAGGGATATTTAAAGAATGCCATAAGACTCAATTGGACCTGATAATATTGAGTCCATACCTAGACAAATTGAATAGAAATAAAAATTTTTAGTTAAAAACAGAATGCCTGATCTCCATCGTGGAACAGATATTTGTTTAGAGAGTGACATTTGGGAGCTGGTGGAGCTCTTTAGAGGGATGGAACATACTAAGGGAATGGGACTAAGGCTGCTTTCGCCTTCCAAAAGGAGGCTAGCAGGAAGTCATACAGCTTTGAAGTGTGTTCTGGGTGAGGAGAATACTTGGTAGTGATGTTAACCCTGGGGCTCCTTAACCTCCATCGGACTTTCCCGTCTGACTACCTGGTTCCACTGGAGGTGCTCTTGGAACCCTTTGAGCATGCTCACTGTAAGGTATGGTTATGTTCAGTTGTGCTTATATTTAGCTTTTATTAAACAAATATTTCAGGCTTTCAATGAATTTTTTCTTCCTAACTATGAAGGAATATTTTAAGACCCAGAGTAGGTCATTTTTCTTATAAATTATCAGCTGTCAGATGGGTGATACAACACTGAATGGTAAATGTGAGAGACTTGGATTCTAATTCCCCACTTGGTAATGTGACCTTTTGACTTAACAGCTTGTGACCTTAGCTTCTCATATGTCCAGTAGTTGGATTTGGTAATTTCCAAGTGTTTGTGGTTGGTCTGGTAGTTGGTTTAGAGCAGAAACTTTCCTGAAGTTGACATTCATTTCATCCACATCAAAGACTGAGGCATCCTAACTCTTTCAAGGCAACCTGGTGTCTAGGAAGTCTGTGTGATGGGGCAGATAGGGAGAACTCAGGTATGTGATGCAGGCGTTATGGTTGACTGCTCAGAAAGCTTGACTTTATACTCTACGTAAATAAAACTCAAGACTTTTAAAATTCTTGTTCCTTCAAATAAAATTATACATACAAGATCACGTAAACATAATGCATTTGTGGACTACTAAGCCCCGTTTCACTGGTCCAAAAATGTTATGTATAAAAGCTACCAGTGCTGTTTTTCTGAACATGCAGAAGTTTAGGAGGAGAACTCTTCTTCAGGCTCCACTGCAGGCCAGACGCTTTGCAGCTCTGTGGCCTCCTACAGTTGAGTTTAGTGAGACTGAGCTCTCAGCAGGCGGGGTGTGTCCTCGCGTGCTCTGCCAGTGTGGGGGCACTTTGTGGGTGTCTGTGTGTGGAAAGGGAGCTTTAAGAGGTAAAGAGACCTGGCCAAGTTCTCCAGGCTAATAAGTGGTGAGGCAAGGTCTGAAGACAAAGGATCTGACTCAGACACCTCTGCTCCTAGTCCTTGCGCCAGTCACTGGGGAGTTTGCCATAGTCAGAGCGTGTTGCCAGAGGTGCTGCTAAATGGAATTTGGCAAAAAGGTTTGGTTTTTTTTCTTTTATGCTTGTGTCAAATAGAGCTTAACATTAAAAGAATCCTAAGGCGTGTGTTCTTGATAAGATAGTAGTTTTCTCTGCCTTACATTGTGTTTGTGTCTGCTTCCTTTTTTAGCATCCTTCAGTGTATGGCCGCATATACGCTTTGTAGTTACCGAGGACTTTAAACACGATGAGAGCTTAAAATACCACTGGGTTATTATGTTAACGTTACATAACTGGGTGTCAGCATGCATCTTTGTGTGTTTGCCCAGATGGAGAATGGTTGTCCAGCAAAGTGTGGTGGAGTTTGGTGCCTCGAAGCGCTTTTGCCATAGTTATTTCACAGACTGTGCTTCAGAACTAGTATAATCAGGTTCTATTGTGACACTTTCTTGGCTTGATTGCCTTGCTTTATTTGCTGCAAAGACAGCTTTATGACTGTTGTACATACTAATTGATAAGCAGAAGCTGTTGCTACTAGATTTTATAAAATCAGAGTGTGTGGTGACATCATGAAGAACAATGAAAGGCCTGAAAAATGAGAGGCAGTTTTGTTGAGATTATAAATGAAATCTAAAATATGAATGTATACTTCAAGGCAGGGTGCTGTTGGTATTTTGGTATGTTTAAAGGAAATATTAACTGAAAATTTGACACAGCCGTGATTGATAGCATATGCCACAATTGTCATCATCACAGTTCAAGCACATGCAAAAAGAGTGTGCTGGACACACAGGGAGGCCTGTGATTGGAGCACGTGAGTGAGGGAGTACTGGAAGAGATTTGGTTAGAAAAGTGACGGTGTTCATGAGGGGTACAGAGGTGGGGTGGGTGATACAAGTGGCGTAATAGTGTCTTCAGGGTCAATGAAGGGAAAGGAGATTTCTGTTATAAGAAATGAAACAGGATCTCCTTAATATATCTTAAGTAGTTCTAAGCTTCAGGTATTGCTAAGGTGAATTTAACTGCATTAGGGAAGTATGTGGGGGTCTTGGGTAAACCTCGAACTCACAGATATTCTCCTGCTTTTACCTCCCAAGTGCTGGGATCAAAGGTATGTGCCACTATGCCTGGATCCTTTATTTCCTAGGTTAAAGATAGCAGTAACTGTTTAGAATTGGTAGGCTCTCCTAACTTATATAAAAGGTACCTGGCACATAGTAAATGCTCAGAAGCATACAGCCTACTGTGGTGGTTTCCTTTTTTTTTTTTTTTTTTTTTAAAGTAAGTGTGTGTGTAAGAGAGAGCGAGAGAGAGAGAGCGAGAGAGAGAGAGAGAGAGAGAGAGAGAGAGAGAGAGCAGAATATCTGAAAATATGAGACTCTGTGGGTATGCCACAGTGTTATGAAGCAGCCAGAGGACAGCTTTCCAGAGTCATGCCGTCCTTCGTCTGGACATCACACTCAGGTCCTCAGGCATACACAGTAGAGGATTTTACCTGCTGTGCTGGTTAGTTCTTTACCAGTTAGACACAAGCTAGGGACTACTGAGAAAGGGGAACCTCGATCTAAGAAATGCCTCCATTAGATTGGCCTGTAGGCAAGTCGGTAGTGCATTTTCTTGATAATGTTTGATGTGTGAGGGCCCAGCCCACTGTGGGCGGTGCCAGCCCTGGGCAGGTGATCCTGAATTTTCTAAGAAAGAAAGCAGGCTGAGCAAGCTGTTGAAACCAAGCCAATAAGTAATATTCCTCCATGACATTCTGCCTCAGTTCCTGCCTACAGGTTCCTACCTTGAGTGCCTACCTTGGCTTCCCTTTTTGATGGACTCTAAACTGTAAGCTAAATAAACCTTTTCCTCCCTAAGTTGATTTGGTTATGGCATTGTATCACAGCAATAGAAACCTGCTGAGCTATCTTACTTGTGTGGGTGGTTTATCTTTGTAGTGAGGGGAAGTATCGTTTATATGCCACTTTGAACGTGTATAAATCAGTGGCTTTAGAGTATGACAAGGTGGCACTGTGTGGCAGCCACTCTTTTCAGAATAGTTTACCTAGTTCATCTTTATACTACAGTGAGTATGTAACCCTTATCTGAAGTGCTTCTGAGCAGAGCCTCACCGTTAGCTTTTACTCCCCTGGATTTTAGAATGTTTCTATACATATAAGACTTGGAAACTGAGCTCGTGTTTAAACACAAGATCTGTTGTTTCATATTGTCATACCTGTAGACTGAAGGAGCTTCTATACAATATTTTTAATGCTCTACTGTTTTGACAGATCTGTCACGTGGGTCGGGTAAGGAATCTTTTACTTGTGTTTCATGTGATGTTCATTTTTAGATTCTGAAGCCCTTTGGAGTTCAGTTTGGATAGGATGCTCGACTTGTACCTGCTGCAGTTGCAGCTCTTGGCAGTTGTGTGTGGCTCCATTCCTGCCTTTCAGGAGAGGAGAGAGGAGTACTTTCATTTTATTTCCCGTTGTGCCACTACCTAATCTGGCAATGGCACATAGTTGGTATTCCGTGAGCATTTGTTGAATGAAGGAAGACGTGAGATGCAGGGTATTGTCATCGCGTTGTGGGTGTGCCTACAGGAGCAGAGTCTGACTTTCAGGAAGTGCAGCAAGCAGTCCGGTTTCCATGGCAGAAGGATATGTTCTGTACTGAACCTTAGTTAAGAGGCTGGGAAACTGTAGAAGAGTGATTCTGGAGCCCATGGAGGGTAGAAGGTGTGTGGAAAAGGAGAGAGAGAAATGAAGGGCCAAGTGAGAGGCTTAGAGGTAAAGGCAAGCCACCGCCCCTGAAGATCTGAGTGTGATCTCTAAGACCCCCACGGTGGAAGCAGAGAGCCAGCTTCTGAAGCTTGTGGCACTCAAACAACCCCTTCCCCATCTACCACACAGAAGTAAACAAAATGTAATAATTAAAAAAAATACCTTGGAAAAAATGAAAATAACAAGACCAGCTAAGAGCCAGTTGATTCAGATTTTCCAGAAGTAGTTTCAATTTCTAGTAGAGCTGATCTGATACAGTACGAGTTGAGTGGTTGTGTGAGTGTGAGTGCATGTGTGTGTGAGGGAGAGTGCTTATTAGTGTGAGTGCTTGTGTCTGTGAGTGCTTGTGTGAGTGCATGTGAGTGCATGTGTGAGAGTGCATGTGTGTGTGAGTGCTTGTGTGAGTGCATGTGTGTGAGTGCTTGTGTAAGTGCATGTGTGTGAGTGCATGTGTGTGAGAGAGGAACAGTGACAGGCTTACTGCTTCAGCAGCTGGATTTGTCTTCTCTTTAAGATAGAGTGTAAGTGAAGCAGTTAGTGCAAAGGGATGTGTGTGTGTGTGGACGATGTGTTTTCACTGGGCTGTTTGAGATGGTGGCTACTCCAGAAATATGTTACTTAAATCTGAAGGTCTAAATGCAAGGTAAACACGTCTCTCTCCTTCAGATGAAGTAGCTTTAGTGCTGTGGGATGGACATGAGGGTTGCTGCCTGGGCATCCATACTGCACTGCACACCTCACCCTGTACTTCCAGTGTGCGTGCTCAGGTTCTTGAGATGACTAACCCAAGTTTCCCAGATCATGACTGGACTAGAGCTCTTTCATCTTGGTACTAAAATACCTAATAGTTCTGTATGCCCTCCTGCCTGCCTTTTCCCCCTCCCTCCTTCCTTCCCTTCCCCCTTTCTTGAAACAGGGTATCTCAAGCTAGTTTGGAACCTGATATGTGTGTGTGTGTATTTATATTTCATGAAAAAAAAATATATATATATTTCCAGCTGGCCTTGAACTTGGATCCTCCTACTTCAGACTCTGACTGGAGAAATACTAGTGAAATACTAGTATAAAGCCACACAGCATGGTAGTTATAAGCTAGGCTTCAGTGACACAGTGGGCTTCTGATTGTGGCTTTGCCACTCACTTTTCTGAGGCCTTGGATAAATTATGTAACATCTTTGTGCCTTATCTTCCTCCTCTTAAAAATAGGTTTACTGATGTGTTTCCTAAGATGGCTGGTGGCTTGTCAGGTGCAGGAGTGTCAGCAGTCATGAGAAGCACTCAGTAAGCATTTGTTCTTACGTTTCTTGTTGTAACCTGGAGCCATTGTGGAGATGGGATAGAACGGAGACTCCACTCACAGTGTGCTTCTGCTCTTCATGCTGAGGGGTGCTGGAATGAGATTGTAAAGTCTACCTGGTCGATAGAACGCGGAGAACATAGTCTCCTTTGTTAGAAATGAAAGTTTGTCTGCCTTGTCTAGTATTTCTATTATTCAGACCAACTCAGAACCAGACTAGTACAGTTCACCAGGGCTCTGATAGGAGACGGCACCTCCCAGACAATCTCACAGGAAATGCCCCTCCCACACTGTGATTTTCACTTCCTTTAGGACAGTGCCTGCCTGGTGTTTATCTCTGGGCACTCCAGGGAAGCAGGAGTCTGTTTTCCTTTCCCACTGCAGCGTCCTCAGTGCTGAGGACATGGCAAGGCCCCAGTGGCCTTCAGAAAGTACTGTTTACTGAATGAGCTCAACAGCATTTGGGATGCATTAATTATATGCAGGGTCTGGCCCTGCTTGAAATGAGCTCATCATGTAGGATGTAAACAGAAGTGCCATTGGAAAGATTCAAGTCAAAGTACCAGCCGCTGCAGAGCAGGGTGGCAGCAACTATCTTTGCAACCTTCCATGTTGATATGGGGGTTCAGCGATAGTTCTAGAAGGGTGAGGAAAGAAGGTGAGGGTGATGGAGCAGGGTTGTTAGGTAGAAGGGTTGCCAGTCAGAGAGGACCAAGGTTAGAATTGGAATGTATAATGAGGGAAAGTGACTGGAACATGAGGCTGGAAGAGGGAGGGAGAAGGGGCTGAGAAAACTTAGGTGGAGGCTAGAACCTGAGGACTAATCCTGCCCTGCATGTGGGTTTGAAGTTTTCTGAGGAAAACATGAAACTGGAAAAGGATCTTTAAAATGTATCTGTTATGTGGTGAGGTGACTGTGCAGTTCACTGGCAGGGATGCGTTCACACTCCTCACCATTGCCCATCTACAGTACCTTCCTGTCCTCAAACTAAAACTACTGTTGAAGCTTTTAAGGTGAACTGAGTGTCTTCCAGTTAAAGCCGTATGATTGGAGTTGAAGAAAGGAGTCTCTTGAAGTAAAGACAGAGTACGATCTGAGCCATCAACGTAGTTGTCAAAGTCCTTTAAACTCGCACAGGATCTTCATTCTTTTGTGTGACACCACTACAGTTTACCTAGCTTCCCAAGGATAGGTGCTGCAGCAAGGGAGCCAGATACAGAGAATTGCAGGACTCCATCTCAGCCTGGAAGTCATACAATGGCACGGCTTTAGCACGCTGGGAGGCTGTAATCTGAGGTCTAAGGGGCAGCCTGACTTGTTGGTACCTGAGGCCTGATTACAGATCACACAGGGTATAGTTAAAGCTCCTTATGATGCCTGAGTCATCAGAAAGAGTAAACCGTGTCAGTGATGTCTAGAGCTGATGCGTTTTAGATTGCTGTGTGCAGTAGAACATGATGGAGCTACAAGTATAACTTTTCAGTGTCCAGGAGCTGAGCAGAAAAGTCAAAAGACTCAGTACAATTAACCCATCATGTCTAAAGCATTGCAGCATACAGTATTAAAGTATTAGTGATATATTAAATTCCCAGAACATATTTTACACATACAATCTATCTCAATTCCTGTTAACCATGTTCTTAAGTTCTCAGTGACTGTGTGTGGTTTAGGTAAAAGGGCTAAAGCCCTAATTTTACAGAGAATGCTACTAGTCCTGTAGTTTATTCCTCAAGGGTTCAATGGAAGGGCTTGGCTTGACTTGGCTTTTTTTTTTTTTTTTTAACCTAGAACTTGCTAGGTAGACTAGGCTAGCCTCAAAATCACAGAGATCCACCTGCCTCTTCTTCCTGAGTGCTAGGATTGAAGTGTACCAGCATGCTGGGTCTGGAAGGGCTTTTATTATAGTTGTTTTCCATTGCTAACATTTGCTTTGATGTTTGTAGACTGTTAATCAGGATAGTGAAGTAATGGGAACACATATCTGGGGGAAGACTCTATGTCCTAGCCGTGCGGTGTTGGGTGAATGACTTAATTTCCTTGTCTCAGTTCCCTGATCTATAGAGGGAGCACCGTTAGCGCTAACTTGTGGGTTAGGAAGGATTAAGTGAACTACTGCAGTGTAAAGAACCCACAAGATCTGGCACATACCAAGTACTAAGGTATGCTCCAAAATGCTTCATGGTTTTGAGTTAGTTCATTTCACACATTTTTGCTTTGGAGATTGCTTTAGATAAGGGCTTACAAAACAAGTTTACACAGGTGAAAATGTTGCATTATCCGTCTATAAGGATTCTTTTTAATTGGTGTCTTTGGGTAACTAATTTTCTTGTTTGCCACAACATTTGAGTGTACCCAACAACTGTACGAATAGTATAATTAATGATTAAATGATTTAGGATTCTAATTATGGTATAGGAAAGTTTTGAAGGGATGATTTAATCAACATTTTAATTGCCAATACTGTTATAATTAAGCTACTCTTTCTCTCTGAAATACTTTATTAGCTCTACTGTGTCTGGGGAGACTTCTTAGGTCTCATTTTTCTGATTTTTTTTAATTAGTATATTTTAACACACTGAATTATTTTGAGTTTTACCTTCTGTTCTTTGTAAATGAAATATGAGAGAATAGCAGAAATAAAATCAGAGTGTAAAAAGATGACCATTTAGCAGGAAGACAAGAGAAGAGGCCTTGTATTGTTTTGCAGGGTTGATAACCATGTCACAGTGTGGCGGATTGTCTGGTCAATGTATCCAGACCGCTATGCCTAATAAGGCCGTTTTGGCAGACTCCTTGCTGCCTGGCTCTGCTCTTTGCTGTCTTCTCTGTCAACTGAGCACTGCCTGTCCAATCCCCCACTCATGTCCACAACTAACTCCTTTCCTGCCCAGCCTACTTGTTGCTTCCTTTGGGAAGTCTTTTTCTGATCCTGGAGTCTGGGCTCCTCCCCATGGGATCTTAGGGCACTTGGCAACTCCACATTGTAGTTCTCTGTTCTTGGTCTCAGGTCCAGTGAGGAAGTAAGGCTTGGGCCAGTCTTTCTGACCTTGTATGTCCAGAGTCTGGCTCTGGGCCAGGTTGGACTCAATAACATTTTCCTAAATGAATAGACAGTGATCCTGCAAATGTACCCAATTTACGCTACATACAAAGTAGCAGTTTGTGTGAGTATTGATGTTTCCTGCCTGTTGTACTGTAAGCTTTGCCATGAAGTGACAAGAAACTTGGTAGCTGAATCTCAATCTCTTTAATATGAGTGTTTACCTGTATAATTGAATATATTTCAAATATCTCTGTTAATAGAGAAAAGCCTATGGTCCAGTTGGTTTCCTGTCCTTTTGGAGAATTTCCATGAATAGATACCTGACCCTGTGTGAATAACTTGGAGGGGAGAGTAGAACTTTTAAAAGTAACAGTGGGGGCTGAAGAGATGGTTCAGTGATTAACTCCATTTCCTGGGGATCCAACGCCCTCTTTTGGCTTCTTTTGGACACTGGGAATGCACTTGATGCTCAGATATATAATCAGGCAAAACACATACAAACTATGTGTCTGTCTGTCTGTATGTATGTATGTATGTATGTAGTATATATATTAAACATATATGAAAAAGTAGTAGTAGCAGCTGAATGTGGTGCCCACATCTTTAACCCCAGTACTCAGGAGGCAGGAAAAGGGTCTTTGTGAGTTTAAGGCCACCTAAGTCTACATAGTGAGTTCCATATCAGCCATAGCTACAAAGTGAGACCTTGTCTTTTGAAAAATAAAAATAACCCCTGGCAATGGGCAAAGAGACACCTTGTTGATGCTGGTGTCCTTACACCAGTCAGGGGCAGAGCAGACGGCAGTCCTTCCTTTTTTCATCTAGCTTGATGCCTGGCTTGGTGGTCAAAGCTGTCTTATGCCTAGGATTCATAAAAATCAAATCAAATCAAAACCAGGCAGCACAGTGGGAGGAGGAAGAGGTTGACCACACCACCCACCCAGAGACACTGCGCATGGCACAGGCAGGCCATAGACATCTACTTGCCTCCGTGCAGCAAAGATGGAAGATGTCACCCAGGGATCCACCAGCCTTGTAACCAGTCTACAGCAGGAACCATCACAGTGTACAAACGTGTGGTGGTTAGATGGGAGAGAAAGAAGTGGAACAGTTTGAGCATTATGAAGACTTTGAGCTGGAGACTGGAGGTGTGGAGGAGGAGCCTGTTGTGAGCGGCCAGCCCTGCTACCTGGGGCCGTGGTGAGGTCCCAGTCTGAGCTGCTGCTTAAGGCCAGTGACTACATAGCAGCAAGGGTCAGTGTCTATGTCCACAGCTCATGTTACCACTATAGAACATGGGGATGTCTCTGGCTGGGACAGCCACTGGGGACCACGTGAAGGTTCAGGGGCCATGCATAGCTGGCTCCACCCCTTACTAGACTCAGAGCTCTGGAGAACTGGCCCCATGTCTCACCATTGGTAGCACTCAGGAGAGCAGGCCTTGCACCTCGTCCGGGTAGCATAGTGGAGCTGGCCCAGGTGGCAGGCGAGCAAGTTCTGAGGGTGTCAGTGTGGGAGAGCTGAACCTGCCAGTTGTCTGCCATGGAGTGGCATGGGCACAGAGGTGATGCTCCTCCCCCCTGCCCCTTGCCACCTCTGGTCATGAGCTAGAAGAGCTAGCCCTGCCCCTTACCAGCTGCAGCACTTGGCAGGGTGGGCTTTGGAGCTTGCCTGGAGAGTGCAGGAGAACTAACTGTGATGGTAGGGTACAGGAGAGCTGGCCCTTGCCAGTCTGTCTGGTGCGAGGTGGCATGAGTATGACCCCCACACACACTCCGGCAGCTGGGAAAGCTATGCCTGCCCCCTCATTGCCTGTAGCAGGCAGGACAGCAGGCCCTGCACCTTATCTGGCAACACAGTGGAGCTGGCCCTGATGGCAAAGGCACCAGTGAGCCAGGCCTAGGAGTGTAAGAGACCCAGCCCCTTACAGGCTGCAACCCTTGGGAGGGTGAGCCCACCCCTTGACTGGGTAGCACAGTGGATCTGGCTCTGGAGGCCTAAGTGTTGAGTGGGCAGGCCCGAGGGCATGAGAACAGGAGAGCTGACCCTGGCTCCTTCTAATGGCAGTGTTGAGTGGCTTAGCCTGAGCCGTGCTGGGTAGCTCACCCTGGTGCTACAGAGAAGGGAAAGCTGGCATGCTGTCCTACTTGGCTCTTACCTAGGCCCAGATCCAGGGCTCTTGAGTTGGCCCACCCCAGAACCTGTATCATCTGGAAACGGTTGAAATGTGTGAAAGGGCCAGTCGTGCTGAGCTAAAGCTGCAGGACCTCCATGACACAGGGTAGCAATGGGATGACCTGGAGGAGTCCCAGTGAGGATCTAATACTGGTGTCACAGAAGCCAGAGATCTTGAACAAGACCAATGACTCATTGCAGTGGGCATTTGCAAGTGAAGATGTGTGGACGGAGGGATCTACTGTGAGACACACTGTGACACAGTACAGCTTCCATGATGAGATGTTTGCTATGCTTTGTTTTTGCTGTTGTTTATTTGTGTTTTACTTTGGGGTGGGGTTGCAAGGACAAAGGGCAGAGATGAGGGAACGGGGAGATGAGCAGGACTGGGGTGCATGATGTAAAATTTACAAAGAATAAACATATATATATATATATATATAAATAAAATTAAAAGTAGCAGTAGTGGGCATGGTGGTGCTTATCTTTAATCCCAGTACTTGGGAGGCAGGCGGATCTCTGAGAGTTGGAAGCCAGCCTGGTCTACAAATTGAGTTCCAGGACAGCCAGGGCTATACAGAGAAACCCTGTCTCAAGAAACCAAAAAAAAAAATTAAATAAAAATAAATAATTAAGTAGATAAATAAATAAGAAAGTAGCAATAGTAACTATTTATGTTTTATTTTGAAATTATTTTTTAAAATATTTATTCTTGTGTGCATTTTGGGGGATGATGTGTATATGGTACCCATGGCATCTAGAAGAGGGCATTGGATCCCCTGGAGTTGGAATTAGAGGTGGTGGTGAGCTGACCCGCGTGGTGCTGGGAATTGAATGTAACCGCAAGCTTTCCACTTGGCCTCTTTGTTCCCAGAAATAACAACTCTGAGACTTAATTATAGATGAATAAATGCTTAGCCCGTAAGCTTTGGCTTCTTTCCTGACTAGCTGGTAATTTATTTAGCCCGTTTATTTTATGTCTTCCACATGGTTAGTTACCGCTCTTCAGGCTTATGCCACTGTCTCCTGCAGAGTTTGGGGTGACTCTCCCACACCTGACTCTTTCCCAGAATTCCTCTCTCTTTGCCAGAATGGCCTCTCCTATTTCCTGCCTCAGCTCATTGGCCATAGTTATTTTTTCTTTAATTGACAAGTGACGCTTCCATCCAGTTCACAAGAGATTCTCTCTATCATAGAACCCAGGTCTTCTGTACGTGCGGCAAATGCTCTTACCTGCTGAGCCTTCTCTCTAGCCCCTACTCACATTTTTAATGTTAAAGTCAAAAGAAGTAACATTCCACAACTAAATTGAGTTGAAAAGTAAAATTTTCCGTATTGCCAACTTTTTTTATGTGACAACTAATTGTTAATATCAAGAAATTGTTCCTGCTGGGCAGTGGTGGTGCACTCCTGTAGTCACAGCAGCTGGGAGGCAGAGGCAGGCCAGTCTCCCAAGTTTGAGGGCAGCCTGGCCTACATAGCAGGTTCTAGGATAGCCAAGACTTCACAGATAAACCCTGTCATGGGGAAAAACAAAACCACACACACACACACACACACACACCACACGAATTTGCCTCTAATAGTTTGATGTTATTGGCCAGTATTCAAAGATATCTTGTGCTAGAGAGTACCCAAATCAAAATGGGGCACTATAATGAATCTGAAGCATAGGATTTGAACTGGGGGTTCTCAGTTTGAGGATTCATGCAGACATTTAGATATTAGAAGTGCCCTACCCCCTTGGTGGTCTAGTCTGCCTATATCTCAGTCCTGGTGTGATCTAAACTTACATGCATTTTACTAGTGTTTAGAAAATCTCACAGAAGTTTGTCAGTTTGGCTTTCAATCTTGTTATACAATGACATGAATACTGATACTGCTGCTAAGACTGGCTGGAGGGTAGACTTCTGAAAACAAGGAGGATGGAAGACCATCTGCTGAGCACAGCGGCACACGCCTTTAGTCCAGCACTCCGGAGGCAGCTCTGGGTGTGAAGCCAACCTGCTCTACACAGTAAGTTCAGGGGAGCCAGTGCTACACAGAAAAACCCCGTCTCAAAAAAAAAAAAAAAAGTAAGAATGTTTGCTGGTGAGGCTTCTCATGAGGTGGGGGTGTCAGGCTAAGTTAGGTTGTCCTGAGATCTAGGAAGGCCAGAGGCCTTGCTTTGGTTACATGAAAGGCAGTTCTATGCTAGTCATTGGATCCATATTTCCAGAAATATGTTTGTGTGTCAGCTATTTCACAGGGCATTGAGAGAGATGTGAGTGGCCCAGTGGGGAAGTTGAAATATAGTAACCCCAAAATGACATGCACCAAACACTTGTTTTATAATATGCTCTCACAGTAGTTGGTGCTAAGACTTTCTTTTTTTTTTTAATTAATTTATTCATTTATTTTTATTTTTTATTGGATATTTTCTTTATTTACATTTCAAATGTTATCCCCTTTCCCAGTTTTCCCCCAGAGACCCCCTATCTCATTCCCCCCTCCCCTGTTTATGTGAGAGTGTTCCCCACCCACTTTGGGTGCCCTCGAATTCCCCTACCCTGGGGCATCGAGCCTTCACAGGACCAAGGTCCTCTCCTCCCATTGATGCCCGACAAGGCTATCCTCTGCTACATCTGCAGCTGGAGCCATCAGTCCCTCCATGTGTCCTTGCGCTAAGACTTTCTCGACATGTTTTCAGCCTGGGAGTAGAAGCTTGCAAACCCATGTGTGGCTGGGAGGAGTGTTGGAGAACGCAATCTTGAGAGTCAGGCAGCCCTGGCTTCAAACCTGGCTGTGCCACTTTACCAGCCATGTGACCTTTAAGCAAATTATATAACCTTCTGGAACCCATTTCCTCATTTGTGAAATAAAGTCATAGTGCCTGTCTCAATAAATTATGGCGTGGTCATATAGAGAAAGAACACATAGCCAAAAGAAAGTGTAGCTGTGTGTACTCTATGGCAGCATGCCTAAAGCGTATCATTAGCTAAATACTAGACATTCTACTTACTGTGCCATTGTTATTTAAAATAAAAAGAACATTTTATGGTACAGAAAAGGTATGAGAAATATATACTTGATGTGAAAAGCAAATCAGAAGAAACTTCATTTCCGCTGTTTGCCACTTTCAAAAATTATGTGTTGTCATTTACAGATTAATGTGGTTTTCATTGATTTATCATTTACATACTTATTTGTGTATCTGGAGATTGAACATAGGGTCTTGTACATGCTAGGCAACTACTCTACCTTCCAGCTAACACCCAGCCTTTGTTTTCTTGGTATGTAACTCAAGGTGGCCTCAAATCCATGATAACTTAACTCAGCCTCTAGAGTGTTGGAATTATAAGTATATACTACCACAGCTGGCTGTTTGGAAAGAAAAGAAAACCTTTACCCCAGGCTGAAACATTCTATGTGGACAGTGCTCAGCAGTAGCCCTGACACCCAGGATCAGCGCGTACAGGTTGTAGCTGGAGACGGCAGCTGAGGAGGAAGACTCCGTGACTGTATATGAGCCTTGGCAGCAGAAATGGGTGTGGGGCGATGGTTTGCTAAGCCAGTTGGTTCCCCAAGTGTAGGATCATGGTCATCAGGTGGGGACTAGAGTCTGTGTGCCTTAGCTACCCTGATGTAAAGTAGGCCAGATGCCAGCCTGAGCTCAGCTGAGTGCCAAGCACACAAGAGCACTCCCCTTCTTTTTCCCTCCATCCCTCCTACCCCATTCTCTTGGAGAACAACAGTGCCCATTTTTATCTTGGAGAGGTAGAATGTCCTGCCAAGTTGTGCCTGCCTTAAAAGATTTTTATGGGGCTGGAGAGATGGCTCAGCACTTAAGAGTAGTTGCTGCTCTCGCAGAATGCCTGGTTCAGTGACTAGGACCAAACTGGTGACTCACAACCATCTGTAACTCCTGGGGATGCCCCCACCCCTTTTTTTTAACCTCTGTAGCCGCTAGTCAGGCACAGAGTACACATATATACATGCAGGTAAAACATTCACACATATAAAGATTTGTTAAAGTTTTTAAGGTACTTGGAGCCCAGGCCCACCATGAACAATGTCATATCGTAGGCTCTGTGGCGCTGTCTAGGTTGAGTCTGTCCAGAGCGGGCACTACGCCCTTGAAGCCTGCATTCCCTTTACAAAGGGCTGATGTGATCTGCCTCACTTTCCAGCATGTCATCGAGCCTCGTTCCCTTCACGTTAAGAGTGTCTGAGAGACAGGGTCTTTAAATTTATTTTATTATGTATGTGAGCACAGCACAGGCATATCGAGACACCCGTTTTCAGGACGGTTAGCTCTTTTCACTGTGGGATTGGGGGTCACACTCAAGTTGTCAGGCATGTATAGTGTGTACTTAACAACAGCTGAGCCATTCAGCCAGCACAACTTAAGTTTTATTCATATCAGTGACTTTTAAGGGACTTTTAGTGCCCAAGGTTGTTGGGTACGGGGTTTTAAAGAGAGATGGTTTCAGAGGATTTGCTGTGGGAGGGGCATGAAGCTAGGATCTTGCTGTGTAGCCCAAGGTGGCCTTTAACTTTTTAAAAAGTATTTTTATGTGTATGAGTATTTTGCCTGCATGTATGTCTGTGCACCAAATGCGTGTAAGACTGTGGAGGCCAGAAGAGGGCACCAGATCCTTCAGAGCTGTAGCTACAGTTATGGACTGCCATGCAGGTGTTGGGAATCAAACCTAGGTTAGTGTCTTTCTGTCTCTCCCTCCCTTCCTTTCCCTCCCTCCCTTCTTCTCCCTCTCTCCCTCTTTATTTTATTTTGGTGGGCTCACTATGTAGCCCTGGGTGACCTAGAACACCCAGACCTCCCTCTGCCCTCCTATTGTGGAGACTACAGATACATGCCACCAGGCCCATCTTGGCATGATGTTCTATGTCAGACTTTGTGCTATATATTTCATAGACTTTAGCATTTAAGAGTTAAGTAGTTGAAGTCTCTAAATGTAGGAAGGAAACAGCTTGCTGTGCTGAGAATCTAGCCACTTAGATTACAGTCTTGGTTTCTTACTGAAAAGTTTGTTGATCTCTGGGCAGCTTTCTGTTCCCTCATCTATACGCTGAGGAAAGGGTGTTAGATAGTTGCTAGTTTGGCTCTGACATTTGATGGCTGATCTAAGCGTTTAAATTTAAATTCTCAGAGTGTTTCTTTGTTGATTTGAACAACTTTAAAAGGGTTGAGAAGGAAGCAATCGCTTGATCACTAACTCATATTACAAAAAAAAAAAAAAAAAAAAAACCTACTCAAAAACATTAGTTTTAAGAAATTGAAGCATCTAGATACTATAGTCTCAAATTTGCTGCTTAAAATGTGTGCTTCTCTTTGAATGGACTGGTATGAATGCTACCTTTTAGTTTTGTGTTGGAATATGCATCCCTGTGAGAACATAAGTACTGAGCCAGTGATAGCACAGGAACTATTTTTGAAATCAGAAGAGACAGAAACTATTGAGAAAGAGATAAGACAAAGGGAAGGTGGCTTTAGCTCATTCCTCTTCAGCATGGGCTGTCACCACGCTCTGCAGGACTTCTCTGTGTTTCTTGAACAGAGGGGTGATTTGACCTTGGGGTGATGGGAAAGGAAGGGCGTTTTTACGGTTGTAAGCCTTTCTCACTTCTCTGGTCAGCCCTTTAGTGGGCTGAAGCTGGGTTTGCTGCCCTCTCTTCCACTCCTGTCCCTAGTTGTTCAGCTCTGTACCGCTGGCAGGCACAGGGCCAGTCAGAGCCTGGAAGCAGTTGGAAGCAGAATGTAGCCTTTCTGAGCTGTTACAATAAGCTGTGGTACCTGGAGGAAGCAGAAAGAACCTTCATAAAAATGTTCTCAGATTTCTGTTTGTAAAGTGATAAATTTAAATTTAGTTATTCTATTTGTGTATTATACATGTGCATTTTCAATTGCTATAGCATGTATGTGTAGGTCAAAGAACAACTTGAAGGCATCAGTTCTGTTCTGCTGTCTGGGTCCTGGGGATGGAATTGATACTTAGCTGCAAGCACCTTTACCTGCTGAACAGCAAAGTAACCCATTGGGTAAATCACTTGCTACACTCCACAAAATTGTATACTCTGACATGCATGTGCGTATTGTGCGCAAACACTGAAGTGCCACCTCACATACATCATATATACAAATAATAATAGATAAATAATTTTAATAAAATTTCTGGAAGGACATTGGATGGAAAACCAAACAGCATGGTGTTCAGCTAGAGCAAGAAAGGAACAACTTTGGGAACCTTGACAGCAGGAGTACTAAGGCCCTGTCTCATCCCTCTTTTCTTTAAATCTACATCTATGCCAATTAGCAAGGCTGCAGAGCATCCTTCACAATCTCTCCAGCTACTTTGTCTTGCTGCATCTCTGATGCTCTGTCTTGGATTCTTACACTAGTTTATTATTAAGGCATTATTGTATCCGTGCTTGCTCTGCATGGGTCTGTTGTCAACAAGGCAGCTGGAATGAGCTGGGAGATGTCTAAATGTGCTGGTCTTCGAGGTCTTCTGGCTTCCATCAGGTTCATGTCAGCAAAGCCTGACAATGTCTTATATCTTCTTCTCTTCTCTTAGTTCTCTGCTCCAGCAAAGGTGGATCCACAGGGAATCTCACTCTTGCCTTGCCTTCATTCTGCCTCAGGGCCGTTACACTTTCTCCTTTGTGTGCTCTTCTTTCAGCCTGTTGTCAAGGCTTACTGTATCACCTCCTTCAGTGAGGCATTTCACTTCAGTGAGAGAACAGAGTCTTCTGTAGCCCAGACTGGCTTTGAACTTCTCTCTTGAATGTTGGGATTTTTGGCACACACCACCATGCCTGGCTCTGAGGTTCTACCTAAGAGTGAAACCATTGCATTGCCCATCTGTTCTGCTTGCTGTATGTTTTTCTATAGTGCATGCCACCGTCTGCTATACAGCATGTTTTACTGTGTCTTTCCCTCACGTGCACAAAACTGCATAAGGGCCAGAGCCTTAATTCATCAGTGCAGTCCCCAGCACATAGTAGGCACTCATTTCGTGGTACAAAGAAAAAAAAATGTTTTTGAGTGAGCAGTGACAGGGGGGGAACACCATGTGAAACGAGCGCCATCTGTGGGAGCCAAATCCCAGAGCAGAGGGGCCAGTTGTCATCTGAGTTTATGGTACCAGGGTTTCTGTGAGGACCAAATGCATGTGTGTTTTACGGGCACTGAGAAAAATGTTTCTTTTTCTCCTTTGTGAGAAAGTAGGGCTGCCTGACTGCCAACATCCAGCAGCTAATTGTTCATGACGCAGCTTGTTTGGAAGACTATAGCCATGCAATGAGGTGAAAACTCATTGTATGCTTTATCATGCTGTATGTTTTATTAAGTTGGACTATAGAGTTTTCTTTTTAAAAGGAATGGGGATAAAATTCTACAAGTGTACATGAATTTCTCTTGAACTCATACCTCTGTCTCTTGAGTGTGGGGCTAAAAGCATACACCATCATGTCCAGGACCTCTGCCGCCTGCGCAGGCTCAGACCTCAGGGCTCAGATCAGGTGCATACCCTTGCTTTGATGGGCATAGGCCTGTATTCCCAGCAGTGTCAGAGCCCGAGGAGTACAAGTTCAAGGCCAGGCTGTACAGTTTAGTGAGACATTGACTTAAACTGTTAAGACTAGAGACATGGTAGAGGGTTTGTTTGCCTAGCATGCAAGGCCCTAGGTTCAGTCTTCAGTACTGAATCAAAAGTGCATTCCTAGAGTCAGAAGGCACCAAGGGCTTTATAGTGTCCTGGCTGTCGTTCAGTAGGTGGTTTCTCTGAAGCAGCATGAGCTGTTGAACACTTTCATTTTTATAGTGCCTCTATTCATTAACTGTCTATAGTCATGCTTAAAATCTGTTTTTTTCAAAGCTACATGCATATTATATGTATGAAGTGAGTTCTTTCATTTAAAAAAGTTTGGCTTTATGTTCCTATCTGATAACTTTTGTGTGAAACTCAATGTACAGCTTCGTGGCAATGAAGAACTTGTCTAATTTGGTTTTGAAGTGATCCATGGTTTCAGACCTACTCAAGCAGAAGTGTAGCCAACTCTGGGTTAGCACCTACACTCTGTTTCTTCCTCTTGTGACTTTGGATAGTCTAGCCTGCCTGTAGAGTGGATCTCCCCAGACCCTGGCCCGGAGGTTGTTGGGAGAGGTAGATGACGTAGCATAGTTAGAAGAAGACCTTCAGTAAGCACTAAGATAATAATAATGGCTTTTTAATACTAATAAATGGCAGAAGTCCTTTGGGGCTTTTATTTGTTTGTTTGGTTGGTTTTAGTTATTTTGTTTGTTTATATTTGTTCTTGTTGTTTTGTTTTTTTTCAAGACCTGTTTCTCTGTGTAGCCCTGGCTGTCCTGGAACTAGCTCTGTAGAACAGGCGGATTCAAACTCAGATATCTGCCTGTCTCTGCCTCCTAAGTGCTGGGATTAAAGGTGTGTACCACCATCGCCTGGCTCAGGTTTTACTTTTAAAGGTGATAACTAGTCTTATGTAAGGCCACCCCCCTCTTCCTGCTCCTCCTCTTTTTTCTCTAAATTTTTTTAAAATTTTATTATTTTTTTATTATTTTATTTGTATGAGTGTTCTGCCTGTATGTAAATTGGCATACTGTGTTCATGCAGTGCCTGAGGGATCCCGAAGAGACTGTCGGATGCCTTGGATGTTGTGACCAATCATGTAGGTGTTGGGATGCCAACCCAGATCTTCTGGAAGAGCAGCCAGTGTTCTTAACCCACCTAGCCATCTCTTCTGCCTCCTCTTCTAGTATAACAAACGTTACAAATGTACCTGGTAAATTCGTGTTTAGTCTTTGTTTTCCGCTTGTTTTCTTGATCCTATTCATAGTTGCTAGTGAAGGTTGCTAACACTGGCTGTCCCTCATGGAACACACTTAATTAAGTGAAACTACCCAGACCACTCTGGCAACAGTGCATCTGCCTTATTTCAGTGTCTTGTCACAGTTCCGTCCTGGCTCCCAGTGTAGTCTGACCTCTGGGTCACCTGCCCTGGTACTGCCTTATGTAAACAGACGCGTGTCCAGGCACTGGCACGTGTGCTCCGCACTCCACTCTTGCTGAGTTTCTTAAGATGACAAGTATTTAAAAACAAGAACTCACACCTTTATAAGCCAAATCCACAGTGTTTCGGCTTTCAAGAGCCAGTGTACACCTAAAGGACAGAGTTAACAGTCTCGTGTAAAATAAGGGGTGAGGTATTTGGGGGTTACTTTTCTTTTGGAAATTGTGCTCTGATTGTGTTGTGGATATACACCAGGTTCTGTCAAAATTATTGTTTAAGTTTACTGTTTTGGTAATTGTTTTCTGTCAGTAGGCCTCCAGGCCTGCCAAGCATGCATTGTACCTCTGGCTTCGTTGTCTTTGTTTTAAGCCCTATTTTCCTACTAACAAAAGGATTAATAGTAAATTTTTGTGTTTACAGACATGACAGAATAGGATTTGTGTTGCTATAAGTTTATATTACCAGGAAGGAAGAAAAAAATACAGAGAAATAAATAATACACTTAGTTGTTTGAGAAAAAGTCTATCTGTGTAGCCCAGACTGGCCTCAAACTCCGGAGTCCCCTTGCCTTAGTCTCCTGATCATGGGAGATCAGGACTCATGATCATGGGATCATGAGTCTGTAATACAATGGCCTGTTATAATAGTTAAAGCTGCTTCATTGAGAAAAAATATTGATAGATAGAATTAGCATAATTAGGTATGTTTTAATAAGTTTTATTGATACATAGTCACATAGTGCCAGGCTTTAAAAAGTATTCCCAGTTGTACAATCTAATTGTTTAGTATATTCACCTCCCCGCCCACAAAGAAACATGTTCTTATCAACTGTCACTTGCTATTTCTCATCTCTGCTGCTCCTGGCAAGCACTAGTCTGCTTCCTGCCTTTGTGGGTAGTTTGCTCCAGGCATTTCATATGAATAGAATTATTCGGTTTTTGTTTTTCGAGGCAGGGTTTCTCTGTGTAGCCCTGGTCGTCACAGAACTCACTCTGTAGACCAGGCTGGCCTCGAACTCAGAAATCCGCCTGCCTCTGCCACCTAAGTGCTGGGATTAAAGGTGTGCGCCACCACTGCCTGGCCAATTTGTGACTTTCGTATCTGACTTTATTCGCTCTCTTTCCAAGGGTTGTTTGTGTCGTAACAGTCACTTCATTTCTTTTTCTGTCCGAGTAATAATCTAAGTTCAGAGTGTATTACACATTATTCAGCCGTTTGTAAGTCTGGGCTGTGGGCTAGAGAGAGGGCTCAGCAGGTAAGAGTGCTTGCCGTTCTTAGGGAAGATGGCACCCACGTCTGGTGGCTCACAGCCGCCTTTGATTCCAGCCCCATGGGCTCAGTCAGTCCCTCTCGTCTGCCCTCCATAGCCATGTACACATGGTGGCAGACAGAGACATAAGTAAAAGTTTTAAATTATCTTTGTAAGTTTGGGCTATTTCTATTTTTGGTTGTTATAAGTGATAGTGTGAGTTCAGGCTTATGTGTAATGTACATATGTAATTCTCTTCAGTATATGAGTAATGCAGATAGAAATACATATGGGGCAGGGTATAGTAGAATGATAGTGCATTTATTAGCATGAAGCCCTGGGTCTCATCCCCTACACCATCAAAATAATCACGGCGCTGGGCTTAGGGGTGCTTGCCTGTGGATCTCTGCCTCTCTGCCTGTCAGGGTAGGAGGATCACTTTTGTCAGTAAGATAGAGACCATCCTGGGCAATAGAGCGAGCCAGTCTTAGCATCAACAAAAACCACTTAGGAATAAATTCTCTTGAGTTTTATCAGTGAGTAGAAAGAGAGTCTTATTCTGAGAATTATTGGTTTATACCTAATGGAAAATTTTTGGAAAACCAAGAACACTTAATTAGAAAGCTTACATGGTTTAGGCCAAATAATTTTTCTATTCCATTGTTGTGGTGAATTGTGGAAAATGCCACTATTCTCTGTTATTGTTCCCATAGTACAGTGATTACATGAGGGAAAAGCTCTCCGTTTGCAGTTGATAATTTTGAATAATTGAAATGTAAACAAATGAGGAAAGATTATACAATCAAGAGACTATTTATTAAAACTCTCCCTGATTTCTCTCTTCTCTATTTTATTTTGAAGCACTGGGGAGTTGGTCTGGAGAACTGGCTCACAGAGCCTTAGCCTTGGAGTCAGGCAGAGTGAATCAAGTTCCCTCTCTAGTCTTGTGAGCTCCGCGGCTTGAACACACTGTTAACCTCTCCAAGCCCTTTTTCCTTTTTAAAAAAATTTTTTTAATTTTTTAAAATTTATTTTATGTATATGAGTACATTGTTGCTGTCTTCAGACGTACCAGAAGAGGGCATCAGATTTTATTACAGATGGTTGTGAGCCACCATGTGGTTGCTGGGAATTGAATTCAGAACTTCTGGAAGAGCAGTCAGTACTCTTAACCACTGAGCCATCTCTCCAGCCCAAGCCCCTTTTCCTATTCTGTCAAAAGCAGCTGTCCTAACAGAGTGAGCACAGAGAGTAAGAATGTGAGAAACCGTAGCACTGTACTAAGGAGATTGGAACCAGTGGCAGTGACTTTCCTAGTGCAGTGACGACTCCTTTAGTGTTATACTAGTTATGTTGCATTTCAGAAGACCACCCTAGCATTTTTCCAAAGTATCGAACCATGGTCCACACTAAGAAACATTTTATCAGGTGACTCAGTCCTTATATACACCTCTCTCCTGTGACACACACACACACACATCTGTATGCACTCTTGCCAGGTGCAGGATACTATTGTTTTTATTTTAAGTTAGATACCATTTTACAGCAATTTTAGGAATACAGAAAAATGGAACAGAAACAAAATTCCCCCCCCCTGCTTCCTGCGCCTCCCCTCAGACCTAGCACCTATTAACTGTCATTGTGATCTGTCACTGTGACGGACCAGTGTTGGTGTTTCGGCTGACTGAGGTCCTTGGCTTACATGCCAGGCTTCAGTCTTGGTGGTATAAGTTCCGTGGGTTTTGACAGATGTGTGACGTTCACACTTGGAGTGTCATTCAGAATAGCTTTGTTGCCCTGAAAGCCCCAGGTCTGTTTTCCCTTGCAGCCCTTGGGCTGGTCCTGGCCGTACTGTTTCCTTTTCTAGACTCTCATGCAGTTGGAATCCTGCAGTGTGTGTGCAGCCTCTTAGACCAGCTTCACCCAGCAGCTTATAGTTAGAGGTCCTCCTTGTCATTCTCTGGTTTGATGGCCCCTATCCTTTTATTGCTGAATAGTATTCCACTGCCTGAGTAGGTCAAGTTTGTTGATTCATTCATTAACTAAAGGCATCTTTGTTGTTTCCAATTTTTTGGCAATTCTGAGAACTGTTATAAGCATGGATGTGGGAGTAAACATCATATGGTAAAAGTGGTTTTGTGAGGAGAGGGTTTGAGACACTACCTACACAGGCCTGGCACTTAACTGTGAAGTCCAGGCTAATCTGGAACTTGTAGCACTCCTCCTACATCATCAGCCTCCCAGTTACACAGCTGGACTGGATTACAGCTGTGACCCCTGTCTTGTTTTATAAAACATTAGTGCTGTCTTCCAAAGTGGCTGTGGCATTGTCTGCTGCTTAGTTCCTTTTGCTCCGTGGCTGTAAATGAAACAGTGACAGCAGAGTTGGCAGGACTGTCGAGGGCCATTTACCTGATTGACGGGTGACTAGTGTGTCATTGTTCTCATAGCTGTTCCCTGTGATGGGTGATGAGCATTTCACATGCACACATGGCATTTACACGTCAGCTTTGCTCAGGTACAAGCTCACGTCATTTGCCTGTTTCCATACCGAATGTTAAGAACTTTCTGTGTTTTAGGATAGAAGTCCTTCATTATCTGTATGCTTTGCAGATCTTCTCAGTCTGAGATGTGACTTTTCATTTTCTTTTCAGATTTTTGTTTTTGTTGTTGTTTTTCGAGACAGGCTTTCTCTTTGTAGCCCTGACTGTCTGCAGTTTGTTCTGTAGACCAGGCTATCTTCATACTCAAGAGATCAGTCTGCCTCTACGTTACAATCCTGAGTGCTGAGATTAAAGGTGTGTGCCACAACCACTCAGCTATATTGTTTGTTTGCTTGTATGTATGTATGTATGTATGTGTAGATACATGCAACATGAGTGCAGGTATCCATGGAAGCCAAAGAAGAAGTCATTAGATCCCTTGAAACTGGAGTTATGGGGTGACCCCTTATGTGGGTGCCGGGGATTGAACCTGAGTCCTCTATAAGAGCAACAAGTTCCCTTAACTACTGAGCAATAACTCCAGCCCTTTCTTTTCTCCTCCCTGCCCCCTCCTTCTCTCTCTGTTTGTTTTGTTTTTGAAACAGGGTTTCTCTCTGTGTAGCCCTGGAACTTGCTCTGTACACCAGGCTGGCCTTGAACTCACAGAACTTCACCTACCTCTGACTCCTGAGTGCTGGGATTAAAGGCATGCAAGACCACCACCCAGCCCTTGTTCATTTTTTTGTTAAAAGGAAATGACAGTCAGGGGGAGAATAAAAGAGGAGAATGGGGAAGACTGATCATTTTTTTCATGCAGAAGCCTACATTTATAGTACATACTGTGTGTGTATGTATGTGTAAAGAAAACTAGGGGCATTGGGGGCAGTAGAAGGTGAGTTGGTGGACACACAGTAGGGGCAGTAGAAGGTGAGTTGGAGGACACACACAGTAGGGGCAGTAGAAGGTGAGTTGGAGGACACACACAGTAGGGGCAGTAGAAGGTGAGTTGGAGGACACACAGTAGGGGCAGTAGAAGGTGAGTTGGAGGACACACAGTAGGGGCAGTAGAAGATGAGTTGGAGGACACACAGTAGGGGCAGTAGAATACAGTAGGGGCAGTAGAAGGTGAGTTGGAGGACACACAGTAGGGGCAGTAGAAGGTGAGTTGGAGGACACACACAATAGGGGCAGTAGAAGGTGAGTTGGAGGACACACAGTAGGGGCAGTAGAAGGTGAGTTGGAGGACACACAGTAGGGGCAGTAGAAGGTGAGTTGGAGGACACACAGTAGGGGCAGTAGAATACAGTAGGGGCAGTAGAAGGTGAGTTGGAGCACACACAGTAGGGGCAGTAGAAGGTGAGTTGGAGGACACACAGTAGGGGCAGTAGAAGGTGAGTTGGAGGACACACAGTAGGGGCAGTAGAAGGTGAGTTGGAGCACACAGTAGGGGCAGTAGAAGGTGAGTTGGAGGACACACAGTAGGGGCAGTAGAAGGTGAGTTGGAGCACACAGTAGGGGCAGTAGAAGGTGAGTTGGAGGGTAATGGGTTATATGAATAAAGCACAGTAGACATGAGTGTGAATGTTACAGTGAAACCCATTATTTTGTACATTAACCAGAAAAGCAAGTTGCTCCTGGTCCACTGATTTCCCAGCTCATTGACGGTATCCTACAGTCCAGTGCTTAGTAGCCCCAGCTCTGTCCCTGTAATATTCATATGGATGGTGTCAGTAAAGTGACTGTCATTCCTCAGCACCGATGGGCAAGCATGCCGGGATACAGATGCCTCTCTATAGTTTCAGACGCCACTGTGTTGATCTCAAGTCATGACTCATTATGGAAAGCTGTATACTTAAGTTTGGCATTCCTACTAGGTTCTAGATGGTTCTCAAATGGTATGTGTTAACTATGAAAGGAACTAGGTAAATGAGGTGAAAGGAAGCTATTAGTGTTGTATTCTCAAGAATAATGTATACCAGATTTTGCCAGTTCAGAGTGGCATTTTGATGAAATTTCAAGTGAAATTTTATAGAATAGAATATGTATATATACGTGAATGATGTGTGCTTAAAAAAATAATGTTATAACCTAATGTGCCCTAAGTAGTCAAGGATGACCTCGAACCTGTGATCCTCCTACACTATACCCAAGTGCTGGGATCACAAGCATGCACCACCATATCTGGCATGGAATATATTTTTTAATCTTCAGTTCATAAATCAAATAAAAACAGTGGTTTTAGTGTAGTAATAGGACTGTTGAAGACCTAGTGTTGGAGCCCTCTAACAGACTAGATGCCACTTACGTTTTCAAATACACCTGCCCTCCACAAGTGAAATATGCACCTTTCAGGTTTAAGTATTTATTTATTTGAATTTTTTTCATCACTCTATTAGGCTAACTTTTCCTTTAAAACATGATCAATTCCAAGTTTACAATTACATCTTTTTGAAAAACTGAAATGAGACTCATGTAGCCTAGGCTAGATTCAAATTCTCTATGTAGTTGGGGCCAGCCTTGAACTCCTGATCCTTCTGCCTCATTTTTTGAGTGCATCACCACATACATCTAACTTACCTCTTGTTTTCTCCGAATATGGGATTGTTCCCCGTTGCCATACAGCGCCACCTTGTGGGAGGAGGGGGTTTGGCTAGAGGCACCCTGATGTTTAGGTTTGAGGGAATCCGCTGAGAATCATGTTCTTATATTAATCATGGCTTCTGACTTTCAAAATAATACTTTTCTTCTGTTATGTGGACTAAGTCAGTGGGTAAAGAGGTAAAGATTATCTTATCTTTTTTGTGAAGAAACCTTGAAGATAAAAAGGCAGACAAATACATATCCTTCGGATTCCAAAGCCCTCCAAGTCATATAATTGGGGGATTTAGATAGACCATGCTTTATGTCGGTGCTGATCCAGGTACTGATGACACAGCTGAAGGCTGACCAGGATCTCTGCTCTCAGGAAACAGAATAAGCATTTGAACAGCTCCCTGATCCAGGAAAGAGATAGCAGACGGAGCTCCTTTAGATAGGCTGGTTAGGGGGAGCTCTGATAAGTGCTAAAACACTTATCAAGTGCTGTTACAGCTGAGGAGCCGAGTGGAGTGGGCTCACCAAACAGCAGATGCCAAGGCTCTGGGGCAGGAATCGACCTGCTTACTGGAGGAATGAACAGACCACTGCGCTGGAATAGGGGAGTAAGAAACACAGTCCAGCATCACAGCAGTGAGTATGAAGTCAGTCTCATCTACATAGTGAAAACTTGTCTCAAAAATAAATAAATATGCCTATTTTAAGTGAACAACTTAGTAATCTTCAGCAAATGTACAAAGCTGCAGAACCATTACCACAATCTGTAGTCATTTTAGAACATTCTGCCACCATTCAGTCCCAACTACCAGGCTGCCAGTCTCCTCACCTCCGTAGGTGTGATGGTGGTAGACGCAAACAGGAGTATATACTTATACTACATGTGCATTGTTTTTGATTGGTTGGTTGGTTGGGTTTTGGTTTTTTGGGTTGTTTGGTTTGGTTTGGCTTTTGGGTTTTTTTGTTACTAGCCTCGTCCACTTGTATCATGTGGTCAGACTTCATCCGTGAACTAGGTCTGTTTGTATGGAGCATTTCAGCTTTTGTCCCTTCATTTGGGGATTCAGGTCTAGGGGTATGGCATTTTCAAGTCTGGGTTTTGTCCTTACTAGTGTGCAGGGTCCTACACTCTTGCAACTTGTGTACCTGTCTTTATGTATGATAGTGTATTCAGTATGTTATCTGTGTTCATATGTGTAAGTTCTGTGTGGTCTTGTTGATGGAAGGCATACACAGAGGTGTGAGTTCTTTCAGGTACCTCCAATTGTAAGTTATTTATTATTTAATTGTTGATTGTTTTGTAGTTTGTTGATGCAGGATCTCACCTGTGCTCTTGGCAGGCCTGGAACCTTAGAAGTTTGCCTCTGCTCATCCTTTTACCTCTCTTTTTTGTTATGTTTGTTTGTCAGTTGTTTCTGTCTGGCGCTCTTGCCTGCTCTGCTCTCTTGCCTTGCTCTGGACTCTGCTCTCTCTGCTCTCTTGCCTCTCTCCTCTTGCCTCTCTGCCTCTCTCTGCCTCTTCTGCCTCTCTTGCCTCTCTCTGCCTCTCCTCTCTCTGCCTCTCGCCTCTCTGCCTCTCTGCCTCTCTGCCTCTCTGCCTCTCTCTGCCCTCTCTGCCTCTGCTCTCTGCCTCTCTACCTCTCTGCCTCTCTGCCTCTCTCTGCCTCTCTGCCTCTCTGCCTCTCTGCCTCTCTACCTCTCTGCCTCTCTGCCTCTCTCTGCCTCTCTGCCTCTCTGCCTCTCTCTTCTCTGCCTCTCTGCCTCCTCTGCCTCTCTGCCTCTGCCTCTCTGCCTTCTCCTCTCTGCCTCTCTGCCTCTCTGCCTCTCTGCCTCTTGCTTCTCTGCCTCTCTGCCTCTCTGCCTCTCTACCTCTCTGCCTCCTCTGCCTCTCTCTGCCTCTCTGCCTCTCTCTGCCTCTCTCTGCCTCCACCTCTCTCTCCTCTCTGCCTTCTCTGCCTCTCTGCCTCTCTGCCTCTCTGCCTCTCTGCCTCTCTCTGCCTCTCTGCCTCTCTACCTCTCTGCCTCTCTCTGCCTCTCTGCCTCTCTGCCTCTCTGCCTCTCTGCCTCTCTCTGCCTCTCTGCCTTCCTCTGCCTCTCTCTCCTCTCTGCCTCTCTGCCTCTCTGCCTCTCTGCCTCTCTCTGCCTCTCTCTGCCTCTCACCTCTCTCTCTGCCTCTCTGCCTCTCTGCTTCTCTGCCTCCACCTCTCTCTGCCTCTCTGCCTCTCTCTGCCTCTGCCTCTGCCTCTGCATGAGTACAGGGACTGAAGGTGTGTGCCACCATACCTGCCACTTTGGTTTTAGAGACATAGTCTGTTGTTTGGCTAGGAAGCCCCAGTGTTCCAGAAGTTGTTGCTTCCACAGTGCTGGGATCGCAAGTGTGCTACCATGCCTGATTATTCTCCAGAGATCCTCTTGGCCTTGTTGTTTTATGTTGAGACAAGGGTTTCACTGTGTGGCCCTGACGGGCCTGAAATGTGCTGTCTAGACTGGGCTGACCTCAAACTCAGAGACCCACATGCCTCCAGATGTCTAAAATTAAAGATGTGCACCACCATACCTGGTCCCTCTAGTTTCCGAACTTCGATGAAGGATTAATGGAAAAACTTTGGAATGCTTTCTGCGCAGAGGTTCTCAACCTGTGGGCTGTGATCCCCTTGGGGGTCACATATCAGATATCCTGCAAATCAGATCTCCTGCATATCAGATATTTACATTGTGATTCATAACAGTAGCAAAGTTACAGTTATAAAGTAGCAACAAAATAATTTTATAGTTGGGGGGGTCACCACAACATGAGGAACAAAATTAAGAGACCATAGCATTAGGAGGGTTGAGAACAAAGGAAATCTTTGGTTTAAATTATACCCAATTTAAAGAGTATTGTTTTCGGCTGGGCGGTGGTGGCGCACGCCTTTAATCTCAGCACTTGGGAGGCAGAGGCAGGTGGGTTTCTGAGTTTGAGGCTAGCCTGGTCTACAGAGTGAGTTCCAGGACAGCCAGGGCTACACAGAGAAACTCTTTCTCAAAAAAAAAAAAAGAGTATTGTTTTAAAAAAATTTTTTTTTAATTTCCAGTATTACATTTTAAGACTTTTTAAAAAAAAAGATTTATTTATTTTACTTATATGAGTGCACTGTAGCTGTTTCAGATACACCAGAAGAAGGTATTGGATCTTACAGATGGTTGTGAGCCACCATGTGGTTGCTGGGAATTGAACTCAGGACCTCCAGAACAGTCAGTGCTCTTAACTGCTGAGCCATCTCTCCACCCCCCACATCTTAAGATCTTTTTTTTTTTTTTTTTTTTTTTTTTTTGGTTTTTCGAGACAGGGTTTTCTGTGTAGCCCTGGCTGTCCTGGAACTCACTCTGTAGATCAGGCTGGCCTTGAACTCAGAAATCCGCCTGCCTCTGCCTCTGCCTCCCAAGTGCTGGGATTAAAGGCGTGTGCCACCACTACCCGGCCACATCTTACGATGTTAATCAAAGTGACCAAATCTTTTTTTTATATCAGAAAGAAAATAGATCAATTTTTAGTTTTCAGATGTATTATGATGTGTTTTATAGTTACAGCCATTTGTTTTTCTTTTGCTATGATGTTTTAGTTTATTTCTAGGGGCCAATTTTTTGAGGGGAGGGGGCCAATTTTTTAATGAATTGGATTTTTAGTGTTTTGTCAGTAATTTTTAGGGGTCCTTTATAAGATTCACATTAGCCAGTTGTTTGTAATGTGAACTTCAGAATTTTTCCAGTTTGTCTTTGCTTTGTAAAATTTTTATTTTTTTAATGTGCTTGAATAATCAATCTTCTTATGATTTTGTTTTTTTAATTATTAGTTAGAAAGGGCATTTACAGCTACGTAGTTATAACACATTTGCTTAGTTCTAGAATTTTTTATTTAGTCTAGAATTTTTATGGTTTTATGAATTATATTTATGGCAGAACTGCAGAGATGACTTAGTGTTAAGAATACTTGCAGAGGACCTGGGTTTAATCCAAACACTACCATGGTCCCTCACAGCCATCTATAACAGGGAACAGGGAAGCCCTCTTATGACTTCTGAAGGCACATACATACATGCAGAGAAATATTAACTTAAAATTAAATAAAACATTTGATCTAAAAGCAGCTTTGCCAATGCATGAGACAGAGAATGAGCCCAGTTTTCTTCCAGGTGGGAAACACTTACGATAGAACCTTTTTCCTACTTGGTTTTGAAGCATTGTATCACTTAATTTTTTTTCCTTTTAAATGAGTCTGATTATGAAATGTCAGCTTGTCCCGTTTATATCTTTGCATTGTGTGTTTTTTATTTAATTAATTAACTTGTATTGAGGGAGAGGTGCTGGTGTAGGTGTGTATGTCCTGGGATGCAGATATGGAGGGAGGTCAGAGGACTATTATGAGAAGTCTATTCTTTCACCATGTGGTCCCCATATCAAACTCAGGATTGAACTTAGGACATTGGGTTTGGCAGCAAGTGCCTTTACCACTGAGCCATCTCAACAGCCTATAATGTGATTATTTTTCTATTTAGATTTTTAGAATGTTATAGGTATGAGTAGATGAGTGTTCTGCTTATATGTATATCTCTGTATGACACATATGCCTGGTGCCCTCAGAGGTGCTAAAGAAGGCATTGACTCCCCTGGATCTGGAGTTATGTGTGGGTGCTGGAAATCAAACCCAGCTCCTATGCAAGAAGAACAATCGCTTGTAACTACATCTCTCCAGCCTGCTGCTGTGTTTGCTACTGTACAGTTAAACATAGAAAGCTCTTTGTGTGAGGAATCTAAATTGTGCTCTTCATCTTTTCTCCCACAGATGATATTAACCGTGTTCTTGAGCAGCAATGAACAGATTTTAACAGAAGTTCCTATAACACCAGAAACCACCTGTCGCGATGTCGTAGAATTCTGCAAGGAACCTGGAGAGGGCGGTTGCCACCTGGCTGAAGTGTGGAGAGGAAGTGGTATGTCAGACTACCCTGAGCTGGCCACATACAGCTCAGGTGCTCAGTGGGAACACTGCTGTGACTCCTAGTTATCTGTGGAGAAGGCAGCTAATGCAAAGAAAAACACCTGCAGTGTAGGGGATAAGAGTCAGTGACATGACTAGTGGGATGGCTCTGTGGTGTGGGCTCATGTACCACAGTGTGCTTATGAGGTCAGAGGACAGCTCTGAGGAGTGAGTTCTACGCTTCTATAATATGGATCCTGTGCATCAAACTCAAGTCAGGCTTGCTGGCAAACACCTTTCCCAGCTGAGCCATCTTGGCCCAGCAGCAACTGTTTTTAATGTTTTGTTTCTGGTGTGTGTTATGTAGTATTTTATTTTAGTGTTTTGTTTCTGGTGTGTGCTATGTTGTATTTTATTTTAGTGTTTTCTTTCTGGTGTGTGCTATGTTGTATTTTATGGTGCTGGGGATGGAACCCAGAACCTTTCAAGTGCTCAGTACGCACTCTACCAATGAATGAGCTGTACCTCAGCTTCTGTCCTAATAACATCAGGAAGACAGCATGTATAAGTAGTAAGTCCTCCAAAATAGTATCAAACTGAGAAGAGTAAAATCCTGGCTTTTATACTGAAAGACCTGTTAGCAAGCAGGCAAGCAAAGAAAATTCTCAAAGATGATATGATTTCAGGTAGTTCTGCAAAATTTACATCTAATGAAGAAATTTAAACTGGGTATCCTATAATCCTAGCACTCGAAGTGAAGGCAGGAGGATCACGAGTTCAAGGTTACCCTCTTCTATATAGTGGGTGTGAGGCCAGCCTAGGCTACATAGGACCTCATCTTGAAAAAGCAAAGTAAGAACTAAAAAGAAAATAAAGAAGTGGTTGAACTTAGAAAGGAGACGGCGTCAGACCAACGCACACAGGTCCTGGTACCACAGAGAAGCTGGAAAGGGTTGTGCAGATTTTAATAGGAGTGACATTATGAAAATGATGCATGAGAACATAGACCTGGTGGCTGAGGTGGGAATGAGTCTACATTAGATGCTGAGAGAGCCATCAGCCATGTGAGCGTGAGGTCACAGTAAGGTAGACGTCCAAAGGAAGTGTCTACCCAACCCTTAGACACAGGTTATTTTTAAATACTTTTTATTCTTTGGAAGTTTCATAATTTTAAGCTTTATTATTTGTAGTTGTGTATGTGTGTCTGTCCATGCGTAGGATTGTGCACATGAGTGCAGGCACCCACAGAGATCAGGGGTGTGAAATTCCTCTGTAGGACTGTGAGCTACCTGCTGTGGCTAGAGTGTGCTGAGATCCTTCTAGAGGAACAGTATGTGCCCCCAACACTGAGCATCTCTGCAGCCCCTAGGACTTAAAGTTTAAAAAGGCCAGTGCAAACATTTGAAGTCTGATTATGGACCTGTATATATAAACACACTACTTTTGAAACCAAAACTATGGTGTGAAATTTACTTTTTTATTGTTCAGCTTGTACTTGTTTTTTGATATACAGTGGGTTGTACTTGGGCTAAGCACACATGGATTTCATGTCATCCAAGATAGGACCAGACCCTTGATATTGGTTAAGCAAGTAACGCAGAGCTTGCCCAGACATGAATGACAAATGGTTCAAAAGAATAAGTCATCATATGTGTTGTGTTGTAGCTCAAAGGAATACTTCGTGTAAAATAAGCAGTTTGGGACTAGAGTGATGTCCCAGTGGAGCACCCACTTTCTCTTACAGAGGACACAGGTTTGATTCCCAGCACTTAATGGTTGAACACAATCTCTGTAACTCAGGTTCCACTGGGTGCAGCGTTCTCTTCTGGCCTCCAAGGCCCTAGGTACACAAATAGTAGTGCACAGACATACGTGCAGGCAAAGATACATACATGTAAAATAAAAATAAATACTTAAAAAATAAAATAAATGAAAACCAAACAATTTGAAGTAAACCAAAGCCTGGAATGATGTCTGCACATCAGTAATCCCAGCACTTAGAAAGCTGAAGCAGGAGAATCATGGAGTCAAAGGAACCTGAACTGCAAAGTGACACACTGTCTCCAAAGCCAAAAGAGTAATAATGATGGTGATAAGAAGAAAAATAATAATAGTGGTGACAATGGGATTAAGTGTGTGTGGCACCACTGCCCGGCAAGATAGGCTGTCTCTGGTGTGCACAAAGTTAATAATCGTGGGCTTCCCAGAAAATGTTCAAAGAGGAGTGTGACCTTTCCCAGAGTCATGCAGTCACTCGGTCTAAGCTGATGCATTACCATTTTAACATGAAGTCCATGAGACATTCCATCCCGTGTTGGCACCTTCACAGCAGATGTTCCTTGTCCTTCGTAGTGGGTCAGACACTTCAGCTAGACTCTGGGCTGGGGGACTCCATTCCTTACATGTCCCTGAAGTTTTTCATCTTTCATATGTTCAAAGAATCATCCCTTTTGATATAAGCAAAGTCAGTTAGGCAACAAGATGACCACTTAATTCATTTATGAGACAATATAAATTCTATACCAATACTAAGCAAGAAAAGTATAGGCTAATCTTAGCTTGAGTGCTTTGAGGCAGTGTCTCATATAGCCAGATAGGGTTCAAACTCCTGTGTTGGAGAGAGTGATGTGGAGTTTGTAATCGTCTTCCCTTTCCCTTAGTGCTGGAACCGTGCATGCTGCCCGTGCAGTGTAGGGCACACCCGGGCTTTCTACAAGCTAGGCAAACATTCCTCCAACTGAGCCACACCTCTAGTCCCCTTATTTTGAACATAGATGAGAAAATCCTAAATGAAATATCAGCTAATCGATTTCAACAGCAAGTCGAGACGTTGTGCCACATTGTAAAAGTCTGTTTATAAAGGAGCGTGCACTCGGTCCACGTGAGCGCTGTCGGCTGCGTTCAAGGTCAGAGTTCTCCTTCAGTTACCAGTGAGTACAGTGGGTTTCTCCCTGCTCAGTAAATGACCTGAAGTAAAGCTCACACTTGTCACACTTGTCTCTGTCTGTAGAAGCACACACCTGTTAGAACCAGGGAAAAGAAGTGTTCTCCTTAGTCTTCTGCCCAAACATGCAATCTATTAAATCATCAGACAAACTCAAATTAGGGTCATCCTGCAATACCTGTCTGCCGCTCTGCATTGCCATAGTTCTAAAGCACAAGGGCTGAGGAGCTGCTGAGGCCAGGGAGTTACACACTTAAATATACTTTCATGGATTGGATTCTGTACAGAAAGGGAGCATGAGTGAGAAGCTGCTGATATCCAGAGAAAACCAGTCACTGAACAGTGGTCTGCCAGTGTGAACTGCTGGGGTTTGACAAATCTACCTTAGGGAGACTCAGATAAAGGTATGTAGTACTGCCTTAGCAATTATTCTACTAGTGTAAAATAAAAAATTTTATGAGAGAGTATCACTAGGTAGCCCAGGCTGGCCCAGGACCTTCTATTTTTAAGGCTGGCTTCAAACTTGCCATCTTCTTACCTCTGTCTCCCAAGTGATGGGATTATAGACATGGCATGTAATAGTCTAAAATTATTATTTCAAAGTAAAAATTATTGAGAGATTATTGCTCAGTAGTTAAGAATCCTTGCTGCTTTTGCAGAGGACCAGTGTTCAGTTCCTGTCACCCATGTTAGGTTGCTGACAACTTCCTTCTAACTCCAGCTCTAGGGAATCCTGTGCCCTTTTCTGGCCTCCATTAGTACCTGAATAACCCTGCCCATACCTACACACAGACATAGACACATACACGTAAAAAGAATTTTGAAAAAGAAAAGACAATATATGTGTGAAACAGAAAATCTAGGTTCTGTCAATGTGAGCTCAGTGTTCTGTGAGGCCCTGAGTTCAGTCCTCAGCACAAAACCAACGGAACGCAGAGGAACACACTGCCGTGCCAAGGCCTGCGGACGCTTCACTGAAGAATCCAGAGCCGTGAGAGCAGAGATGCAGCCAAGTTCACTGTTCCCCTCTTGAGTGCTGGAAATCTACTGTTATGCATTATTGTATTTGTATGTTGCCCCATTCTTCATTTCTCATTAATTCTACTTGTTTATTAAAGTAAAATGTAGTGTTTGTAAAGTTCTTGGATTCGTAGGGGGCGCCGAGGGGGAGACAGACACAGAGAGAGAGCAAGAGAGCGAGCGCTTGCTTTGACTGGCGTGTGTCCCTGTCTTTCTCCTAGAGCGTCCCATCCCCTATGAGCACATGATGTACGAGCACCTGCAGAAGTGGGGGCCTCGCAGGGAAGAAGTAAAGTTTTTTCTTCGCCATGAGGATTCTCCAGCCGAGAGCAGTGAACAAGGTAGGGAAATGCTTACTTCCTTATTCACTTGTTAACTTTCATCATACTAGTTAATTTTAGAAAACATTATTTACACCTTTTCTCCTTGTACTCAAAATTGATGGGAGAGAGAATGCATATCCACGTGCCCTTGATGTCTGCTACTGCAGATTCACAGCTGTATGTGACATACAAGGATGTCACAGCTGTAGGCGCCGGCTTTGCTTCCTTACAGGATACATTGTTGGTTAGATGATGCACTCAATATGTGTAAACATGTAATGTATGAAGGCATTAATTTTAATAAATACCACATATATCAAATATCCAAATTTTAAAATAAAACCTTGAAATAATAAAAAGGTTATAAGAGATGTTTCTAATTTTAGAATGGACCAGGCTTTTCTTGGTATCACATCATACCATAAAAGACAAAACCAGCAAGTATGCTACTTAAAAACAAAGCCAGGTGTGGTGGTACACACCTTTAATCCCAGCACTCAAGAGACTAGGCAGGTGGATCTCTGAGGTCCAGTCAGCCAAGGCTACATAGTGAATCCCTGTCTTAAAAACAAGTAAAACAAAACAAAACCAGGCAGGCATGGTGGCTCAGGCCTGTAACCCAAGAACTCAGGAGGCAGAGGCAGGCAGATCTCTGTAATGTTGAGGGCAGCCATGGGGACTCAGAAAGCCCTGTCTTGAACTGTCCCCCCTCAAAAAAAAAAAAAAAACAATAAAACACCACTACCATTACCACCAACAAAAACAAATCAAACAACAAAAAGAAAAGAAAACTGATGGCAGTAAGCATCCTGACAACATGGATGGATATCTTTTCTTTCTTTCTTTCTTTTTTTTTTTTTTTTGGTTTTTCAGGACAGGGTTTCTCTGTGTAGTCCTGGCTGACCTCGAACTCAGAAATCCGCCTGCCTCTGCCTCCCAAGTGCTGGGATTAAAGGTGTATGCCACCACTGCCCGCCTAATATTTTCATTTCCATGTAAGAAGTCTTAGAAATTTATATGAAAAAAAAAATGTTTGGTAGAGAAGCAACAGACTGTCTCTAAAGAAGTACATACATGCATGCATGCATACATATATACAAACAAACATGCATGCATGCAGACATAAACACAAAGCTGGACCAGAGAGATGGCTCATCAGTTAAGAACACTGGCTCTCTCCAAGAGGACTTGAGTTTGATTGAGCACTGACATGGTAGGTCACAACCATCTCTAACTTAAGTTCATGGGGATCTGATGCCTTCTTTCAACTTCCTTGGGTTGGTGTGCACATACCATAGTATGTACACATTAGTAACAAACACACATAACATGAATAAGTCTTAAAAAATAAAAAAGCACAAGGCCTTTTAACCCAACAGTCTTCTTGTCGAAGTTCTACATTCAAGCTGTCCCTGAACCTATACAAGATGAGTACACATAGTGTGCCTTGAGGGGCTGTCAGCTGTAGGATGTCCACGTGGTGAAGTGCTCTGCAGCTCTGATACTAAAGAAACCCTGGGACCAGGCCTGGAAGTGTGTTCGGTAGAAGAAACCTGATAGAAGCAGTGTGCGTATGGTATTAGTGCTGCCTTTTGTGTGACTCAGACAAGAGTGACTGTCGCACACGTGCTCATATGTATGTGAAAAGCTGGCAGAAGGGAACAGGATGCCTGAGGACAGGAAGGGGCAGTGTTAATTTTAGGCCTGTCTGTTTCTTTTGAATTTTGAACTGTAGAAATATATATATATTTAAGCTAAGTTTTGCAGAAAATCAGGTGATTTTTTTTCCCTGATACATAAACACTGTAGAGTTAAGAGATTTTTATTATATTAGCAGTAATTATGAATGACTTTTAGTATTAATTATAAAGTAAACTCAAAAGGAGGTAATTTTATAAAGAAGGATTTCTGTATTGCAAGTTACCCTCATCCATTCATTCATTCATGCATTCATGCATTCATTGAAGTGGGTTTTCTCTGTTGGTCCCTAGCTATACTGGAATCTCCTCATAGACCATGTTGGCCTCCATGCTTGAATTACAGGTGTGTGCTACCATGCCAGGTTGCTGTTCTTTATTTGTACTTTGTATTAAAGGGAATGGCTCCTGCTAGCTGAATTAGTATTTGCTGTAAAATTAAATTTCTTTTTTCTTTCCTGTCAGGGGCCTGCCCTGGCCTTTAGAATGAACAGTACTGAGGCAGGACATTGGATGAAGGCCAAAGACTGATGATCTTTGGCCTTGTAACTCTCTCTTACTGCTCTGTGCTAGTAAACACTGGGGTTTTCCCTCTGACTCAAGGGCTTCTTACTGGCCAGGTGAGAGCCTTGGAACTCATTAACTCTTCATGAACCAGAGAGAAAAGAAAGGAAATGAAAGAAAATCGTTGACACAGACAACAAGTACAGACACTCACACTCTGGTCAGGCCCAGCCACCTGCCTCGTCAGCTCAACAAGTGTTCATGCATGCTTACATAACACACATATACCTACTATGTATGTATGTATGTATGTACATACATAGACAAATAGATACATACATTTGGTAGATACAACTGAGCCCCAGATGCCACACTTTATTCCTTCTTTCTGGCCTTCTTATACCTTCTTAGACAAAAGTTCTTTAGAAAATTACTTCACAGATAAAATGTTACACAAAAGGGGAGTTACAGAAGGATGTTGATAGTAAGTTCAAAGCAGTGTTTCATTCTATAAGCTCATTACAAGTTCAAAGCCGCAGTTTCACATGGCCTTGCTTTATCAGAGTGCACTGCACACCTGTGGCCTCATCCTTGGACCTGAACTAGAATGAGTGTTTTTCCTTGATCACAAATCCTCCCAAGCTATTTCTCTTTTTAGTGTAATTTACGAAAGCTCCTTTTATTCCTTATTGTGCAGCCTTTACTAGCTATTCTGTGAGTAGAGGGCACATTCTATTCTTGATTCTTACTTTATTATATCTTTCTAGCAAAACAGCTCAAACCATCTCCTTAAATTTTCTTCTTAAAATTACTTGAATCAAACCAGGAATTCTATAAAGTCATTAATTCATCTAAACACCATTAATTCATAAAAGTTGATCTGCAGGGAATTTTCTCAGTAATGTGGGCTGATGCCCAAGAGTCATTAGGCTGTAGTGACAGGAAAGGTCTATTGGCAGTGAGAAACAATCCTGGGATAAAGTCTCTAAGGACACTGTATTCTTAGAGCTCACCCGTCACAGGCCATGCAAAATGGTGGGCCATCTCCAGAAAACTCACTTGCATGTCTTTAACCTTTCCTTGATGGCCCCTGACATTTTCTCTTTTTTGTTGTTGTTGTTTTGGTTTTTTTGGTTGTTTTTTTTTTTTTTTTTTTTTTTTTTTTTGAGACAAGACTTTGCTCTGTAGCCTCGGCTGGCCTGGTCTGGTTCTCAATATGTGGACCAGGCTGGCCTCAAACTCATAGAGATCTACCTGCCTTTGCCTCTGAGTATTGGACTTATTGGCAGGTACCACCATGCCTGGTAGTTAAAACACACTGTTTGCTTGTTTGCTTGGTTGGTTTTTTTGTATACTTATTTTATTTACTTATTTATGTGTATAGGTGTTTTGCCTGCATCTATGTCTATGCACCACATACATGTTGGTGCTTTGTGAATCAGAAGAGTGTCAGATCTGCTGGGACTTGTAGTTACAGAGGGCTATGAGCCACCATGTGGGTGTTGGGGAGTTAAACCCAGCACCTTCAAAAGAATAGCCAGTGCCTATAAGCACAGAACCATCTCTGTAGCCCCTTTTGATAATAAGTCATGTTTGAGATTGATGTGTGTGTGTTTGTGTGTGTGTGTGTCTGTGTAATTAAAATACAAGAAGCAGCCCATGAAAAGACTTGATTACAAAACATTTTTAACTATACTAAGTCTTGAATTTCTTGGCCTGGTATTTTATACTTATTCTCAATAAATATGCAAATAAGTAAAAAGTTGAAAGATTGGTAGTTGTATTTGTTATTTTTTTTCTTATTTCTGTGGGGGAAAAAATAACTGAGAGCCAAAGAGGTGACTCAACAGCTCCTCTCCAGAGGACCTGAGTTCAGTTCCCAGAAGGAAGATCAGGCGGCTCACAACTATGAGAAACTCCAGTGCCAAGGGAATCCAGTGCCCTCTTGTAGACTCCGTCAACACTTGCTGTGAACATATCAAATAAAAAATGTTTTTGAAAAGAAAAAGCCGGGCGGTGGTGGCGCACGCCTTTAATCCCAGCACTTGGGAGGCAGAGGCAGGCGGGTTTCTGAGTTTGAGGCCAGCCTGGTCTACAGACTGAGTTCCAGGACAGCCCGGGCTATACAGAGAAACCCTGTCTCAAAAAACCAAAAAAAAAAAAAAAAAAAAAATTGAAAAGAGACAAAAATATTTTGAGACTGGAGAGTCATCTCAGTGGTTAAGAGCACACATACTGTCTCTACAGAGGACCTGAGCTGAGTTCCCAGCACCCAGCCACACTGCCTGTGAGTCCAGGTCCACGGGCATCCAATACCTTCTTATGGCCTCCACGCATAATGCCCTCATGTGCATGAGTCCACACACAGACACTTACACATGCAATTAAACATAAAGACTTACATGTGATGGCACACACTTCTAATCCCAGCACTTAGAAAGCAAAGGCAGAGAGAGGAGGGTCTCTATGAGGCTACATGACAAGTTCCAGGCCAGCCAAGGCTATATAATACAGCAAGACCTCCTCTCAAAACAAAACCAACCAACCAACCAACCAAACAAACAAACAAAATAATAATGATGATGATTTTTTAAATCTGGAAATAAGTTCAGTACTCATGCATGAAACTCTCAAAAATATAAAATAAAAATCTAGAAAAGATAGCTGACAATATTTCTTTGGCTTCCAGTTTTAAAAGACAGCTGTCCATCACGGTGGGAAGGGCATGGTGGGAGAGCTGCTCCAGCTGTGGGGTCAGGAGTGAGGCGTTGCTCACACTCAGGAAGCAGAAGACAAGTGCTAGTGCTAGCTCTCCTCCTCTGTCTCCTTCAGTCCAGAAACCCAGACCATGGCACAGTGTGACACACATTTGGGGATGGTCTTCCCGCTCTCCCCACCTTAGTTAAACTTTTCTGGAAACCCCCTTCATAGACACACACAGGTGGTTTTGTGGTGTTTATAACCCAGTTAGCAGTGTCGAAGAGCTATCACAGTGCACTTCATCCTCTCATCCCTTTAGGTGCCCGTCAGAGCCAAGAGCAGAGAACTCAGAGAAATGTAATAAATGGACCTGGAGAAAAGCGCACTGAAAATGGGGTAAGTCATGTGAACTAAATTGAATGTGTGTGTTTGTGTGTGTGTATGTGTGTGTGTGTGTGTGTGTGTGTGTGTGTGTGTGTGTACACGTGTACTGGCCACGTGTTTATGCGAGTACTTATGTTCTTGGGCCTATAGAGGTCAGAGGACAACTGCATGTCTGAGCAGTTGAAGGGAGAGAATGTCAGTATTCTGTAGCATTGGGCAGTAGGCTTGATGTTAGGTCATATAAAGACTTCCTTCTTAGGAATATTGTGTGCATGGAAAGAACAAGGAGATAGCGAAAATTTATCTCTGATCTTTTTTGAAAATTTTATAACTTTTTCAAATAATTTTATGACTAGAGGACTGGTTTGTTTCTTTCCGCTCTGAAATTAATACAGTGCTCTTAGTTGATGAACCTTTGCTCCAGCCCAAATCTCTGCTTCTTTGAATTACATGATGTCCATCTTTGTAAAAGAAGGATGCTAGCCTCCTACTCATTCCTCATCTTCCCTCTTCCAAAATTGTAAGCAGTATATAAATAGCTTATATTGTCAAGGTTGACAATATTTATATACATGTATCTTTTTTTTTTTTTTTTTTTTGGTTTTGGTTTTTGGTTTTTTGAGACAGGGTTTCTCTGCGTAGCCTTGGCTGTCCTGGAACTCACTCTGTAGACCAGGCTGGCCTCGAACTCAGAAATCCACCTGCCTCTGCCTCCCAAGTGCTGGGATTAAAGGCGTGCGTCACCACCGCCCGGCTATATACATGTATCTGATTCTAACTAGTTACCATTTTAGACTTTGTCTACAGAGTGTTCTGGGCTGTAATTCAGTTGTTAAGAGTGTTTGCCTAGGACATATGAAGTTCTGGGTTCCATCTCCACCACCATATAAACCAAAAATGGTGTCCTAGGCCTATAACTTCAGCAGCGAGTGAGGTACAGACAGGAGGGTCAAGGTCATCCTTGACTATACTGTGAGTTGAATGAAAGCCATCTGGGATAGTTGAGAACCTGTCCTGAAGTGGGGAGGGAGGGAGGAGGGAAGGGGGAGGGACAGACGGACGGAGGGAGGCGGAGGGAGGCGGGGAAGCCAGGCACGGTGGTATACCTCTTTAGATATGGCTATTGAGAGGCAGAAACAGGTAGCTCTCTGTGAGTGTGAGACAAAGACACCTGTGAGGAGAGAAAGGGAACAAAGACATAACTATAATAGGTTTGTTAAGTTTTACAGCTAGCCAACATAGTCCCTGTCTTAATTACTGTTCTGTTATGAAAGATATATCATAATGAAGGCAATACTTGAAATGAAGCATTTACTTGAGGGCTTACAGTTTTCGAGGATGTCCATGACCACCAAGGTAGGGAGCATGGTGGCAGCAGAGAGGCATGTGGCAGGAGCACTAGCTAAGAGTTTGCTTCCTGATCCACAGGTTGGAGCAGAGACAGTAAGACCACACCCAGCAATGGCTTCTCAAACCCTAAAGCCCACCCCCAATGACATGCTTCTTAAACAAGGCCACACCTCCTTCCACAAGACCACACCTTCTAACCCTTCCCAAACAGTCACCGGCTAGGGACCAAGCATCCAAATGAATGAGGCGATGGGGAGACATACGGTACATGGTGTGTGCAGTATTTGTGTGAGTACAGGTCAGAAGACAGCTGTAGGTGTTGGTCTTTACCTTTTGTTGTCCCTGCTGCATATAGCAGACTAGCAGGCCTGCTAGCGTCCCAGGATCCTCCCAGGAGGCCTCTTGGGTTTCTGTAGGAAGCCATGGGGCTACAGCTATGCTCTGCATAGGCTAGCTTTTATGTGGGTTCTGAGGGTTCAAACTCAGGTCCTCACACTTGGGGCAAGTGCTTTACCCACAAAGCCATCTTCCTAGTCCCATCGTTTTTTTCCATTTGTTTTCAATGTTGTATTTCCTTTTGCCACTCATAGCTGTGCTGGTGCCTTCCTTACACTCCAATCTCTAATCATCATTTCACAGGTCCTCATCTGACATTGTTGTTCATTCTAAATCTGGAGGAATTGTACAGAAACCTCTTAACTGTTTCAGGAAGTCTGTCTGTCTGTCTGTCTGTGTGTCTGTCTGTCTCTGTCCCTCTGTTTCTCTCTGCCTGCCTCTCTTTCTCTCTTTCTCCCCCCCCACACACACATACACACACACACACACACACACACACACACACACACACACGTTCATCCCTACCCTATTTTTGTGCAAGGCCTCACTGTATCCCAGGCTTACCTCACACTTGCTGTGTAACTGAGAATGATCTCCTCCTCCGCGCCTCCTATCTTCACTGCCTGAGCACGGGCATTACAGGCCTGTACCGCACCTGGCATCTCTTACTCTGAGATTTCCTGACACAGCTCGGTGTAGCAGCACATACCTATCTTTCAAGCCCCAGGGAAGTAGATGGCAGCTTGCTTGAGTTCAAGCTAATCCTTGGCTACATCATGAAGCTCTAAGCTTCCTTAGGCTACATAATGAGACTGTCTCAAAATGGATAGATGGACAGTTGGATGGATAGATGCTCAGTGGAATTTATGATTGTGTAAATGTAGTGGAATCTAAAGTGTTGCTTATGTGACTGCCCCTGTCACATGTCGTACATTCCAGCCTACATAACCTCCAGGACACAGACACACATCACAGTAAGAATTCAGAATTAACAGCATAGTTTTGAAAATCCTTTATTTTTTTTTTTTTTACATTTATGTATGTGCGTGTGTATGTGTGCACATGCGCATGTTTATGTGTTAGTATATGTGCTATAAGAGTATGTGGAGGTCGCCGGGCAGTGGTGGTGCACGCCTTTAATCCCAGCACTTGGGAGGCAGAGGCAGGCGGATTTCTGAGTTCGAGGCCAGCCTGGTCTACAGAGTGAGTTCCAGGACAGCCCGGGCTACACAGAGAAACCCTGTCTCGAAAAAAAAAAAAAAAAAAAAAAAAACAAAGAGTATGTGGAGGCACAACTTGAGGAGTCAGTCCTGTGCTTCTGCCATGGGGTTTCAGGGTTTGAACTCAAGTTGTCAGTCTTGGTGGCTAGTGTCCTTACCTGTTGAAAATCCCTTTGAGTTCTCAGACTGACCATGATCTAAACTTCAGGGACGGTAATGTAAGATGAATGATAGAATAATGTCTTATGTGTAATAAAGGGAGAGGTTAGTTTTTATAGGTCTGCGATGTTTACTTCCTTGATAAAATTGTTTATGTTGAGAGCAACAAAATATAGACCTGAAACTAAAAATTAAAGTGTGTTTATGGAGCCGGAGAAACGGCTTGGCAGCTAAGAAAACTGGCTGCCATTCCACATTATCCAGGTTCAATTCCCACCACCCACATGGAGGCTGACAGCCACCTGTAACTCCAGCTCCAGGGGCTCTGCCACTCTCTTCTGACTTCTGAGGAACTGGATTCGTGTGGTGCACAGACATACAGACAAAACCCTCAGACACATAAAATAAAAAAACTTTAAAGAGTAATTAGAGCAAAGTCTGAGGTCCTGTCTAGAGAACTAACTGCTGCAAGCATCACATCAAAGATGATTTAATGTACTTCACAGCAGGCACACCCGCCTTTTAATCCTGTGATGAATGCACTTCATTGGCTCCAAAGCGCTTTACACACATTTCTAAATTAACAAGATGTTAGGAATACTTTCCCCACAATTTCTGTGTTCCGGATGGAGCAGTTGCATCTTAATGCTCTGTGTGTGAGCTGAGACAAGGAAGAGCAGACAGATAGCAGCTGTGAGGGAGAACGATGTGTGGGTTGGAGTACGGCAGGATGCTGGACCTCTGTGAGTCACGCCCATTAGCTGTTGAAGCAAGGGCTGGGGAAGTTCTCTACAGCCTGCAAGTCAGCAAGACAGGCTGCTCTAGGTAATGATTGACTGTGCCACACAGACACTCGGTTCACTCTCTCTTGTGTGCCCTGGGTGCGGCTCTAAAGACCATGAGTTCTTTGATTCGATACAAGTGCTCACACATATGACTTACTACTTTGAAAGGACACGGTGTATGGTAAAATGTGTCCTTTGGTAAAGTACTGGATGTCCTCAGTCCTGCTTCCTCGGCCACCTTGCTGAGAAAACCTCCTCCTGCTTTACTGACACATGTCCAGCATGCTGCAAGGCCAGGAGGTTCTGCTTCTTCTAAGTGTTACAAGCATAGCTCATATTTAGGTCTATGATCTATTTTGAGTTCATTTTTGTGTATGGTAAGGTAGAATTCCAAATTCATTGTTTTGCATTGTTTTATTATTTGATAAAAATATACTATCTTTTCACCTAAATTGCCTGACATTTGATCAATTGAATATACATGTCAAGATTGACTTTTGGAAGCAGTTACTAATGTGGTCACTCAGTGTTCACTTTTCCTGTGGTACTGAGGACACTGTGCATGTCAGAAAACAGTTATCTAGGAAAGTCATCTGGACGTTAACTACTCTAAGTAGAGGTGGGGTCAGGACAGCATTTAACTGCTTCGGAAGCAGCTTTTGTATGTCTGCCTTGTAGATAGACACCTGTTGTTTCATCCCTTGCCAGCAGTTGATGTCACACCTCTGCCTGGGATGCCCATCCGGGTCACCTGGGCTCGGGCTCTGCTCAGCACCATCTGGTCCCAGCCGCTTCTGTACACCTGCTTTGTATGGATGTCAGGAATCTCTTTACTTTCATTTAGTGGCATTTGGGATTTAATGAAAGTAGGAATAAATAGCCCTCTGTTTATGAGTGAGGCCATATAAATTTATTCTGACTTTGTCAAACTTACTGATTCTGAGGCTTAGCATCTATTAATAATTCTATAAAGTTCCCTGTGGGCATTTCATCTTCTTCCCCCTTTCCTGTTGGATCTTGATTAGATTTTTTTTGTTGTTGCTTTGTTCTCCTTGGCTCTTAATTTCCTTTGCTTTGTGTTGTGTTCTACATTCTTTAATAAAGAGACTTTTTCAGCCAGTGAATTTGTCTTCAGCTATATCTATTTGGTTGCTTAGTACTTATAAGGTGGTTGTAATATTTGTAATGAAAAAAAAATCCAGAAGGAAATACCTGAGACTCATATGCTCAACAATTAACTTATACTAATAACTTAATATACTAGAGATATAAAGAATTCTGAAAACTGAATAATTTTTGTTCATGTTTTTATTTTTTTAGTTAATATTTTTATACATTTTTATCATGTTTTTCTCCTCCCCAACTCCTCCCAGATCCTACCCATCTAACTTTATATTCTCTCTCTTAACAAATGGGAAAAACCCACAAAACAAACAAACAAACAAACAAAAATATAAGACAAAAATGCCAAAGTGAAACATAAAGTTCACCAAAAAAAAAAAAAAAAAAAAAGTGGCATTTATTTTGTAATTGTGTTCAACATCATTAGTGTTCAGGAAAATACAAACTAAAATCATTGGAACATCCAGTGCTAAAAGGTTGCTATAGCAGGCTTGATCTGGCATAGAGAGGAGAGGCAGGAATCAGATGCACTGCTGGGTGGGGATGTAGATGCTGGAATCTGCAGAGCATTTGGCAGCTTGGAATTTAAACGTCAGTCTGCCATATAAGCAGCACTCTGCTGCTGAGAAAAGCCAGTCTTTGTACAGACGGAGTGTGGATGGCTACAGCCGCTGCTAGAGAGCCTTATCCAAGATGGGCAGAGCCCGAGGGCAGATGCCAGCTCTGGGTTTCTTTTGTTGCCCAAGGCTCTGCCTTCTGTTGATTGTTCTCTTTGCTCAGTGAAGCTTCTAAGAATGGAAAAAACACCCATATGCATAAAATAAATTAATCAGAAATTTAAGATAAATATGTTTAATCTTGTATTTGGATGGTTACCATGAGTGTGGCTCCAGGCATCCTATCAGCCATGATCTTGGAAACAGTCACTTGCCCTGGTACTTTGCCTGTGGTTCTCATTAGAATCCACATGCACTGGGTTTTGCTGCAGGGTCTTCTGTGTGGCCCTGGGTGTCCTAGAATGACTCATAGCTAGGTCTGTCTACTGGGATTAAAGGTATCCGCACTGTGCCTGCCACTGGCTAGCTCACATTCTCTCGCTCTTTATATATTTGTTTGCTTGTTTTATGTGAATGAGTGTTTTGCATGCATGTGTATCTGTGGACCACATGTGTGCTTGTTGCTCATGGAGGCCAGAAGAGGGCGTGAGAGCCTCTGGAGCCAGCGTTACGGTTAGCACCACGTGAGTGTTGGGAACTAAAGCCAGGTCTTCTGCAGGAACAGGTGTTTTCCAATTTCTGAGCCATCTTTTCAGCCCTTTTTGTTGTTGTTGTTTCTTATTTATTGTGAACTATCCATACAGAAAAATGTATAAAATGTGCTGTTCAAAGAATTACTCAGAGGCTCTGAGGATTACCAGTCAAACTTAGAATTTCTCAATTTATTCTTTTAAACCAATCCTATGTTGTTTGTTTTAGCTTTGAAGACACTTAACACAAGATGTTTGGTGGTGGTAACTTTTAAACTTCTGCTCAAATTTCTCGGGTTGTTTTAAAGGAAGAAATATAAACAAAAAGCAGTTGTATTAAAAATACAGCAGAAGCCGGGCGGTGGTGGTGCACGCCTTTAATCCCAGCACTTGGGAGGCAGAGGCAGGCGGATTTCTGAGTTTGAGGCCAGCCTGGTCTGCAGAGTGAGTTCCAGGACACCCAGGGCTATACAGAGAAACCCTGTCTCGAAAAAAACAAAATAAAAAAATAAAAACCAGCAGAGGGCTAGAGACATGGCTCTAGCAGTTATGAGTACTGACTGCTCTTCCAGAGGTCCTGAGTTAAATATGTTGGCTCACAACCATCTGTAATGGGATCTGACGCCCTCTTCTAGTGTGTCTGAATAGTGTGACAGTGTACTCACATAAAATAAATAAATAAATCTTAAAAAAAAATACAACAGAAGTAGAGCAAGGTTCCCAAGTAAGCTCTGGCTCAGTTAGCTGCCTCAGAGCATCGTCAGAGGTTGCCAGAGGGAGCGGGAGCCGTCAGGGGCTTCTGCAGAGATGGGCGAGGGAGGGCAGATTTGGTAGTGGTATAAATTGTAACTGAGGTGTAGGTGCGCCAACTATGGGGACAATTAGAGCTCACTACACTGGGATTCAATTAAATCTCTTTTTGAGACCGATTCCTGTTACTGTCTAGGGGTCTTGATTGGGTTTGTCTTCTCTGCCGGTTAAAGATGAAAAGGCAGGGAGAATCTCAACCACAACAGCTAGCAGCAGGGATAATGGCAGATCTCAGACACAGTGAACAGCAGATTCTGCTAAAAGAAAGATTTTAAGGGGTGAGTACACATACTCAGTCTCTCCTTGATGACTGGGGGTTGTAAGGGTCTCTGAAGGAGGTCTTCCTTCCTCAGTTTAGAGCTGCTCATTTTGAACCAAGACAGAGAGGCTGATGGGTCCATAGCTTTGGGATAAAGATGTCCTGATCTGACCTTGAACTTGCAGGACCAGTCCACAGGAAGTTCACTGTCTTTATTATCTAGATTTGATCCATCTCCCTATCTGTGTGCCTATGAGGGAATCTTCTTAACAGTTCCTCAATACAAAACACTTTTCATACACATAAGATACAATAGAAAACATGTTTCTGTAGGAATAGTGCATACATGCTGCTTTGGTTGCCAGACAGGAAAGCAGTGCTTCACAGGAGGGTAGCTAGTGGTGTGAGGTGCAGGGACATTCTTTTGTATATTAGTATTTTGTCTTGTGGGTAGATTGCTCTCAGCATGGACTTAAAGGACAACAAAGCATCTTTAGGATAGCAGTTGCCAAGACGAGAGAGCTTCAAACCAAGAGCAGAACATGTGTCCAGTAGAGCAGGAGCACTGAAGAGCCACATTGCCAAAGGCCAGTCTGAAATGTCCAAGCACATGCGCAGCCCCTAGTTATACCACTGGGTTGGGTAAGCTACCAATGAGTTTTCCTCCCTAAATTATAACACCCGAATATCACTTTTTTTTTTTTTTTAAATAGGACTTGTGAGTATAGTGAAGTGATGCTTTGGGGACCCATATTAGCTAATTTCTGTTGCTATGAAGGAATGCCCTGACAAAAAGCAACTCAAGAGGAGAAAGGGGGCCTGGTGGTTGGTGGCGCATGCCTTTAATCCTAGCAGAGGCTGGTGGATCTCTCTATGTTCAAGGCCAGCCTGATCTACAGAGCAAGTTCCAGGACAGCCAGGACTACACACAGAAACCCTGTCTCAAGATAGGGAGAGGGGGAGGGGAGGGGAAGGGAGAAGGGAGAGGGAGAGAAGAAGAGAAAAAGAAGAAAAGAAAAAAGTTGGTTTTGGGTAGAGTTAATCATTATGGAGAAGATATGACAAGAAGAAGACAGGAAAGGACCAATGCAGGAGCAGGGGACTGGCTGGCCATAGTGTGTCTACACCCAGGAAGTAGGACCTGGGTGATCATAGTGGGTCTACACACAGGAAGTAGGACCTGGGTGTACCACCTCAAAGCCAGTATTGTACTTCCTCCAGGAAGGCTCCACCTCCTAAAGGTTCCAGAACCTCCTGAGCAGCCGCAGCCTGTGAACCAAGTGTTCAAGTACAGGAGCCTGTGGGGACAGCTCTCATTCCAACTTCTACAGGACTCAACCCACAACAGGAGAGCCTGGGATATTTCTCCTGAGGTCACCAGGGTCAGCAAAAGTGTGCTACTGGTCTACATCTAGTACACTTTATACTTCCCTCGAGCAGCTCAAGCACCTGACAGACAGACAGACACAACACACACACACATGCGCGCACATGCACACGCACGCACACGCACACGCACGCACACAGCACCTCCCAAGCACCAAGGTGTGAGTCCCGTGTGTCTGCCTTTTCTTGTCCTGCCCCACTCCCACTGACTCACTTGCGTTTTCCAGCCAGTCCCCCTTTACTTGTCTGTTTGTTTTGGTGAGCCAGTGAGTTTATTTAGGCTTGCTCACAGGAGCACAGGCGGTTTACCAGTGGCTACTGTCTCAGCAACCATTAACTGTCAGTAACTCTTGAGGAAGGCGTGTAGTCTGGTGAACCTTCACCGTCCCTGACAGGATGAAGCTGACAGCCCGCTCCGATGCAGTTCCTGTACAAGTAATCAGAGCTGCTGCAGGCCAAGAGCGCAGCAGGCGGGCCACGCCCCAAGTCAGGGTCCCTGCCCTTCCTCTCTGTCCCCAGCTCTTACCCGCTTTCTCCTCTTCCTCATGATGGTCCCTGAACCTCGGTTTGGATGACATAGATATCCCATTTACAGTCAAGCATCCAGTTGTCACTTATTCTCAGCATTCGGGCCAATTATAAATCTCCACAGTAACCGTTTGCCACTGCAAACTCACAGCAGCGCTGAGCTCTGGGCACAAAGCTACGTATCTAGAAGGCAGTGTGGTGGTCACGCATGTCCATTAGCAAGACAGCAGCCTTAGCTCATCCTCTAGGGCCTGTGACTAAGCTAAAAACAGCAAGCATGGCTCCCCACAGAGCAAGCCAGCTCCAGTCAGAGGGCAGTTGATGGCCCTGTACTGCTCAGCAGGACGGTCCACTAAGAACATCCTGCCTGGCAAGCAGGTCAGCGATGTCGGGTGCAGGCCCGCAGCTAAGGGGAGCTGCTGGCATTGCTCTTCCAGAAGTCTGTGCAGGAGGGACTTTAATTTTGCTAGAACGTGCTTGTGTTAAAATGGAAGCCTCTGTAACTTGGCAGCTTAAAATACCTAATTTTTAAGGACTGGCAAGATGGCTTAGAGGGCAAAGGTGCTTGAGGAAAGCATCTTCCTTCTGCATGTGGGAAGGAAAGAGCTGCCTCTTTAAATTATCCTGACTGCCCATGGTATGTGTGCTAATTAATTTATTAACTAAATAATGTACAATGTCTAATTTTTAAAAGAGTGGCTCCACATTGCTGCATCAGGATCTTTAGATAAAAGAATAATATTCAAGTAGAATGTTGAACAAATCCTGGTTTGAGTCAGTATTCCTGGAGCTTAGAGTATGCTCAGAGAATCCTAAGAGTTTAGGAAGAAGCAGAGCTGGTAGCGTGTGGGCTGCAACTGGAGAGACAGCACAGCAGTTAGAGCCTGTTCTTTCAGAGGACCAGATTCAATTCCAGCACCCACGTGGCTGCTCACAACTCTGTAACTCTTCTTGCCTCTGTGGAAGCACAGACATAAGGCCAAACACCCATATACGTAAAATTAAATTCTAAAACTAGAAAAATAATTGTAAGAGGTTAAAATGCCAGGACTTAAAGGGATCCTGTGTGTGTGCACGCGTGTGCGTGTGCGTGTGCGTGTAAATGTAGAAGTAGGTAGGGGTGCCATACAACACACCCTTCCTGGTTAGAAAGGAAGGGTTCAGAGGAAGACCAGGCCTTTAGAATGGCACTCGGCTGCTTTTATGAGCTGCCTCCTTTGGCTCTGTCCTAACTTTTCCCACGGCTCCTTTCCCAGAGTCCTCACACACCTCACACCTCACACAGTGCATGGAGCACATCTGAGAGAACACGGCTTGTACATGGCGAAGCTTAGTGAGTTGTGTTCTGCGTGAAGGGCTAAGAGGACAGGCTGCCTGCATTGCCGTATTGTGCTGTCTGCTTCTGTTTGCCTTTTCATCTGTGAGGTGGGGTGCCCCTGGCAACTGCTGATGGACGTTCTAAGGCTTGTGTGGGAAGGGTATAAGGCCAGTTGTCAGGCTCCACTTCTTTCTTTTTATATCCAACCCACATGCACCATTCTGTCAGGTAATAGCTGAGCCATGCACAAGGTTTTCAGTGAGTATTTGCATTTTAGAATCTATTTGTATTTCAGTTTCTCTAGAGCAGTGACAGTGAATTTTTGGGGGGGTCATCTGTATATTTACTTTTTTGGCTGTTTGTCTTTAACCGTTTGCCCACCCTGTGTGCTCAAACACACCTGCTAAATCCCTATGCAAAACAGAAGAACTTCAGTTATGCACATCTGCAAATGGTCATGTAATATTTTATTAAATATAGTATCTGAGATTTATTCTGTATTTAGAAAAAATTATACCTGTTATTTACCTTTAATAAAAGTAGTCACCAGATAGGAGAAAATTTTGTCAGGAAAAAAACTAAGTTTTATTCCTCTAATTCCTTGGGAACCTATCTAAAATCGAGCTGTGTATGAATTCTGACATTTAGAAAAAGGTAATTATGCAGAAGGAAGTACATACTAATGAGTTCTTTTGTTGCTACAGGTTGGGAATCCACGTGTTGAACTTACTCTCTCAGAACTTCAGGATATGGCAGCCAGACAGCAGCAGCAAATTGAAAATCAGCAGCAAATGTTGGTTGCCAAGGTACGTTCAGAAGAACCATGATTCACAATGTGTTATTTTCAACATGCTGTTAAGGTTGAGGTCACCATCATGGGTGGTGAGATGGGACTGTCCCAGGAACGTGAGTGCTGAGCGGCGTGTGTGGTGCATCCTGTAGTGGCACACGTGCCAAAAGCTTCTTGATGTTGGAGTTGCATCAGAGCCTTTGGTCTTTGGTACATATACCGTTACAGAATGGTGAGTGATTGATCTAACCAAATGGCTGGCAGAATGTGGAAAGATCCCTGGGTGTGATCTTTGCCATGTAGTAGGTTTTACTATCCTAGAGGAGACTGGCAATCTGATGAAAGCTCTGCTGGGGCCCTGGAAGAGTGATAGCCAGTTAACAGATGGGCTTTCCGAGTGCTTTTCCACATTGTTAGGGCTGTTACAGTGTGGGGCATCGGTAGGGCCCATTATATACCCCATATCCTGCTTGTGGGTAAACACCGAAAGTGGGTTTGGAGATTTTTCTAAATCATGGTTTAGTTGTGCTTGATAATCAAGTGTAGAAAAAAAATCAGAGCTACCACCTATCCCTCTTGGGGTTATTCATACTGCCTTAAAGCCAAGAAAGCCCCTGAACAGCAAGCCTTTAATCCCAGCATTCCAGAGGCAGAGGCAGACGATCTCTGTGAGTTCAAGGCTAGCTTGATCTACAGTTCAAGTTTCAGGACAGCCAGGGCTACACGGAGACCCTGTCTCAGGAAAGAAAAACAAAAAAAGGGCCTCTGAACATTCTGGCTTGGCTTGTTGTCCTCTGTTTTGTGTTTTCCTTTTGTATATGTGTGTTTAGATGTTAGTAGCACGTGTGCCATGGCATAGGTGTAGGGAAAGGACAAATTCTTAGAGTTGGTCTCTCCTTCTACCATCCGGGTCCCGGGTGAGGAGCTTAGGTTCAGGCTTGGGAACGGTGCCTTTACCCACCCGTCTGTCTGTCTGTCCTCTCTATAGTTACTCAGTCAGCAAGGGGCCATTCTAGTCTTTGTTTTATGCAAATGAGAATTGGTTGTATTTTCTTGAAAGTATACCTTTAATAAGATGGCCAACAAGATGGCTCAGCCTGATGGCTGGAGCTCACATGGCGGAAGGAAAGAAGCAGTTCCTTTAGGTTATCCTCTGACCTTCACTGAAGCAGTTCCTGTGGGTTATCCTCTGACCTTCACTTGCACACATGGACCCACCCACTTATACTTACACTTTTTTTTTTTAAAGTTGTTTCAAAGCTTATTGGACCCCAAGAATTATAAAAACAGTGTTGTAGAGCTGGAGAGATAACTCAGCAAGCCAGAGCGATTGCTGCTGTCAGGAGGACATACATCCATCTCCCAGCACCCATATCAGACAGCTCCCAACTGCCTGACTCCAGCTCTAGGGGATCTGACACCCTTTTCTGGCCTCTGTGGGCTCTTGCACACATATGGCATGCATAACACACACACACACACACAATACAAATGTAATGAAGAAAGCTATAGATTGTTTACACAATATAAACAAGTTAATTTCTAATCTGAAATATTTGAGCATGAATTTCTGTACCTTAATGTAGTGAGTAAAGCCTGTAGATTCCTGTGTAAGTCTGTGCACAGATGGGACCACACACATTTACTGCTGACTTAACTTTTAAAGCATGTTTTCATGTGAGGAAGAAAAAAACTGGTGAGAAGTGCTGTGTGCATTTTATTGTAGGATTGTCCTATTCTAAAATGTTTCACCAGTTAAAGTACTAACTATGAAGAAAGCAAACAGTCCTTTGATTGCTTAGTATGAGGTAAAGACTGGAGGTTCATCTAGTGATCTTCTTTCCATGTAGGCAGAACTCTTTACTATTTAGGAAATTGAGTGTGGGATCCTTGGAAGTACTTCGTAGGATCAGGAGCCCTGAGCAGACAGCAGGAAGCAAGGCTGGTGGGACTTGACAGATACTATGGCATGCAGAGGAAAATGCGGGAGCAGACCCAAGTTCCTTGCTGTGACCTTTCGGCAGAGGCACCAGCATGTGCAGATCAGTGCTTGTAATCAGGTCTCCCTAAGATTCCCAAACTCAAATTGTCTCACACATACGGATGTCCAGTCATGTCAGTTTTGTGTGGTCTGCTGTGTGCAGAATCCCTTCAGTGTTCTTTAATCGAGGATGCTGTAGGGTGCGCTCAGTCTGTTTGTTGGTTTGAATGTGTAAAGTTTCCATTTGCAGAGCTTACATCTTTTCATTCTTTATTAGGAACAACGTTTACATTTTCTAAAGCAGCAGGAGCGCCGCCAGCAGCAGTCCATTTCTGAAAATGAAAAGCTTCAGAAACTGAAAGAGCGAGTGGAAGCCCAGGAGAGCAAGCTGAAGAAGATCCGAGCCATGAGGGGCCAAGTCGACTACAGCAAAATCATGAACGGCAATCTGTGTACGTGCTGCACACGGCACACGGCCTTGTGCCCCACGCCCAGCCACGGCACGGCACACAGGCCAGGGCCTGCCAGTCCCAGTCACAAACCCAAGTGACACTGTGCATGTTCTAACACTTAACTCTCCCCTGCAGCAAAGAGGGCGGAGCTCATTGGGTTAACTGGGATTTTAGTTATATATTCTTTCTCCGAAAAGAGCTAATGAAGTCTGGATGAGGTTCTGTTCTAGGCAGGTTTGAATTCAACTTCCTGAATTTTTTAAAATATAAATTTAATTATGGGTTTTTATAGGGCACAATGTAATAATTCTATGAATGTATATTACGTGTATTGGTTAATCAGGAGGTTCACATATCTGTCTCCTTAAACGTAAAATTTTGATACATGTATGGTGATTTTTGCATATTTACCACATTCGGTTTATCTGGGATTAGCTGTGGACCTTCCTGCTACGGTGGTGATGATTGGTGTCAGGTTGCCCCAGGGCTATAATGAGTAGTCTGTCTTTGTTTTATACTTAAGTTTCATCCATGCATTAAGATGACCATACAGCCAGGTACGCTGCACACGCCTGTAATCCCAGCCCTTGAGACTGTGCAGTGAGGCGTCACCTCCGAAAACAGTCAGTTACAGTTACGTCACACAAGTGCTTCTCTGCGAACTCTGGGAACTCTGGCTTTGTTGTGTTTGTTTCTCAGTTCAGCTAATGCCTGTTTAATGTTACAGCGATGGATAAGACCTTCACAACAAACCATGTATCTTGTTCTCTGGGATCTGAAGTGCTTTGATCAAACTAGCTTTTGAATTGATACCCCTAAAGAACATTCAGTAACTAATGGAAGCATAGTTGTTGAGTTTGTGAATAGTCATGTCATGGAATTCAAAGCCTGCTGGTGTGTTTTGGAGTCAGGTAGGCTAGAACACCTGCACAGCAAGTCTCATACTCAGAGTTTCTTCATCCCTAGCTCTTGGAAGGAAAAAGCTCTGTTTTGCATTGTACATATACTTAATCTTTATTATTTTATTTTTATGCATACTCTTTAATACAAGGCTAGCACTAAATAATACCAGAATGGAAGTAATGGATAGAAATGAAGACAGAGTATGTCCTTTAAGTAACCATTTTTTCTTTTTGGTAATTGCAGCTGCTGAGATAGAAAGGTTCAGTGCCATGTTCCAGGAAAAGAAGCAGGAAGTTCAGACTGCAATCTTACGAGTTGATCAGCTCAGTCAGCAACTAGAAGACTTAAAGAAAGGAAAACTGAATGGGTTCCAGTCATACAATGGCAGGTTGACAGGGCCAGCGGCAGTGGAGTTAAAACGACTGTACCAAGAGCTGCAGGTAAGAGCCTGGGTCTGGGGATGGTTAAATGCAGATATTCTCCTTCTGACTTTCTCTTTAAAATGTCATAGGTATTCTGAGCCTGGAAACAGACTCATAGATCCTAACTTCATAGTGGCTCTGTCATCTACATGTAAATGCCTCCAAAGGTTCACTCCTAACACCTTCTCAGTGCAGGCTAGGGCTTGGGACTTAGGGAGACAAAACAGTCAGATTTCAGCCTTCAACATTTCCATCTCTCAGGCTTGGAGAAATGGTTCAGAGCTCTTAAGCACTTACCGTTTGTGCAGAAGACCCAAGTTCAGTCTCTAGCACCTCGTGGTGATTCACAAACATCTGTGACTCCAGTTCCAGGGAGCTGATGCCCTCTCGTGCTCTGTAGGCACTACGCACAAAGAATCCGTATACCATTCATCCAACACACACACACACACACACACACACACACACACACACACACACACGTATGTACGTACACACACACAAATAAAACAATAATAATAAAATGTCAGTTACAGTTTAGCAGTGTACTGTATTTGGAATTTAGGGTTATCTTTGTGACCCTCCAGTTACTTCCGTAGTTGAAGTTCCTCATTCAGTGGCCTGGGGTTTGCCTCCTGGATTCTGTAGAGCTGCTGCAGGGGCTGCCGCCTAGACTGAGTGCTGTTGGCCCGTGTCCTGCATGTACTTTGAAGAGGATGAATAGTTGAAGATGTTGGTCCTGCTTTTGTTCCGTAAGAACTCTGCTGGGCAAGAAGAGCATGAATTCAAGGCCAACGTGTGTATATAGCAAGTTCCGTCTCAAAAAACAAGGACTGGCGATCCTGCTCAGTGGTGGAGTTCTTGCCTGCGGTTACTTACAAGGCCCTGGGTTCAGTCTCTGGCACCAGAGCTCAGGCAAACAGAAAAGCTGCTTCTGTACTGGCTCCGCTGTGCTGTGCCTGCTCACTGTGGCGGGTCTTCTCTGCAGACATTCCAACACAGCCACATTTCTTTCTTCCTTCTCCCTCCCTCTCTCCTTCTGTCCCCCCCTTCCCTCCCTCACTTCCTTCCTCTTTCCCTTCCTCCCTCCCTCCCTTTTTAACACAGAATTTCTCTGTGTAGTCCTGGCTATCGTGGAACTCAGTTTGTAGACCAGGCTGGCCTCAAACTTAGAGATGTGCCTGCCTCTGCCTCCCTGACTCTGCTGGGGCTAAAGGCATGTTCTCCCATGCCTGGCTAAGAATTTGACCTTTTAACTAATATAAATATAGGTTTTACTTTAGAAAGTGCTCCACTTTATTAAAATAATGGGAAACATTCTATCCATAAATTATGTTTTCTGTAACAGCTAGGGGTTGGGGAGGGTGCTCTTATTGTTGAAGAACACAATAAATATGAAAAGGCACAGAGTCTTGTGCTTCTAGATTACTCTGCCAGGAATCAAAACTTAGAGTTGAGTATTCTCCAAAGTAGAAATACAAAATTGTCATGTCAGGCCACTCTCTTCTCTGACATCCACACCTGCCTATCAGAACAGCTAAACTAAGTCAGAACAGCCCAACAAGAAACAGAAAATACTAAGTCAAGAGATCTGAGGTTGTCATGTAAGCTGTTCCTTGCTGTCCCTATTATTCTATAGCCCTAATAAAGGGACTATGTTACTGCAGCAAATGTTGTATTTGTCACTAGCCATGAATTTTGGAATTAGTTACCATGCATTTGTAACATAGGGTCATACAGAGATGGCCTGGCTGTCACATGTCCACAGTTCACTTCTGCATTCACAGATGGAGATTTCATGGTCAGCATAAGCAGGCCCGTTAGGGAAGCCATGCGCTGAGATGCGCCCTCACCGTCGGCTTCTGCTCTGAGGCAGGCAGCAGTGTAAGAAGGGGTACTACAGTCACATTTGTTTGAGTGATTTTATACAACAAAATCTTTGAGGAGTGTTGCGGTTTTTTGTTTTTTGAGATGGGGTTTCTCTGTGTTCCCTGGCTGTCCTGGAACTCTCTCTGTAGACCAGGCTGGACTTTAACTCATAGAGATCCACCTGCCTCTGCCTCCCAAATACTAGGATTAAAGATGTGTTCCACCACTGCCTGGTCCTTATATAACAAAATCAATCAAATGTACATTCAGAAATAGTTACAGACTGTAAGGGTTGCTTTGTTTGTTTATTGAGAGAGGGTCTCATACGTTCCATGTAGGCCCTGAACTTAGTATGTATGTAGCCAAGGCTAGCCTGAAATTCCAGATCCTCCTGCTTCCATCTCCCTGGTGTTAGGACTGCAAGCGTGAGCTGCCTTCCCTGGCTTACTCATTATCGGTTTAGCTTGCTGTTTTGTTGATCTCAGAGACTCTGCAGCTGCCGTTTTGTGCCTCTTGCTACTCTGTTATCACAGGCCTGTTGCTAAGTTTTGAAAAACAAATGAGTTGTATACCAGGAGCTCTTTGTAGTTTATAATTATTTTTTTAATTGGGAGACAATGTCTCGCTGTGTACCCTGGGTGGCCAGGGTACACAGACAGCCACCAGCCTCTGCCTCCAGAGTGCTGAGATTAAAGGTGTGTGTCTCCACATGCAGTTCCTGAAAGCTCTTGACCAGCTGCTTTCTAGAATGTTTTAGTCTACTTTTTAAAAAGTCTTTGTTGATGGATTTATGGAGTCTGAATCCCTTGCAGCTGTGTGAATGAGAACCATGCTGTGGCCAGGGCAGACCGGCCCTGAAGAGACATAACACTTCTGGATTCACATGTAGAGCCCATGTAGGACCCGCCTACTAGACACCTGACAGGATGTAGTTAGTGCAACTGTTAATTTGTATTTTCTACTTTGCAGATCCGTAACCAGCTTAATCAGGAACAGAATTCCAAGCTCCAGCAGCAGAAGGAGCTCTTGAACAAGCGCAACATGGAAGTGGCCATGATGGACAAGCGCATCAGCGAGCTTCGGGAGCGCCTGTACGGCAAGAAAATCCAGGCACGTGCACGAGCGCGGCTGTGAGCGGAACTGCCGCGGGGGCTTCTTCTAAAAGTCCACAGTTGCTGCTGGACCCACTGAATCGCAATTCCTAGGAGGTGGAGGCAGTAGATGTGTAAATTAGAGGCTAGTCTGGGCTATATAGGGAAGTCATGTCTCAACAACAATCTTGAACAAAATGCTGTATAATATAGAGTTATATTTTCAAAAATATTTGCTATTCTAAATTTCAAAGATAGTAAATAAATACTTTGAGCAAAAGCTGGAATAGTACAGGAATATTCACAGGGGAATACGGTGGTCTTCTCCCTGTTCTCCAGAACTGAAAATTGCTAAAGCTTCTAGTCTAATCCTTAATTCAGAACAAAGGCATAGAGGTGTGTAGGATAGTAAATGGAAGTGGGATTGTGGCAAGTGTGTTAGTCAGTCTGCACCTTGACTTTTTTTTAAAAAAGAAAAAACATGGTGACTTTCAAGAAATTTCCTTTAACATCTCATGCTTTCGTCATTCCTTTAACATCTAATGCTGTACCATGGTCCAGGGTCTGCCTGTTCTTTACCCTGAGTCTTTCTGCCTCTCAGTGTGGGTGAGAACAAGCACTATGCCCTGTGTCTAACTGGATGCCACATCCAACCCTTACACACTGTGGGCTTAGGGCTGAGTGAAGAGCCGTCCATTCTGTCCTGGTGCCAGAGAGCAGGACGGGTGCCCGCCTGCCAGGCGTCTCCATGTACACACTGAGACGGTCTGGGGACAGAGGTGTCTGAAGGATGGTCTAAGGAGGTGGGTGTGGGCATTCTGTGTGTTGATTTATATTGAGTATAGTGGAGAGAGTTATTCAGAGAGGAGGAGGAGAAAGAAGGGAGGGAGGGGAAGAGGAAAAGAAAGATACCTTCAGGAATTGGCATTCTTTCTGCTTTAGATTTCTATTTTATGTACGCCTGTGCATCATATGCACACATTTCCCATAGAGGCCAGGAGAGGGGGTCAGATTCTCTGGAACTGACCATGGGTCCTGGAAGTCAAATCCAGGTCCACTAGCAGAATGGTCAGTACTCTTTATTGCTAAGGTAGGCAGTTCTCCAACCTGGTTATCTGCTGATAAAGGCTGGCAACTCTGAATTCTGTAGCGCAGAGAATTTAGGAGCTTAAGTACAAGGCTGGCTGCTCTAGTCCCCTCTTTCTGGATGACCAGTTTTCCTCAAGGCCTTGCACTGGTTGCACGAGACCCACCCATGTTACAGAGTGTCATCTGTCTCCGAGGTGATTGAATGTTAATTTCATCTAAAAAAAAAAAAAAATCTTCCTGGCAACATCTAAATTACTGTTTGAGCACCTATCTGTGTACTGTGTCTTAGCTAAGATGTATAAAATTACACCACCACCCCAAAACCCAAACAAAAGGGGGAGAAAACCAAACTGTCACAGGGCTGATGAGGTGGTTCCGCAGGCAGACACACTTGCCACCGAGCCCAACAGCTCAAGTTCAAGCCCAGGACTCAGAATGCAATGGGATCAGAGAACCAATTCCTATAGTAATTGTCCCTGACCTCTACATATGTACTGGGACATGTGCACACACACACACACACACACACACACACAATTGTAAAAATGAAAGATCACAAATAGCTACTAGGTATGTTAGACTGTTTCAGGGATCTTGAAAAAGATGGTGTTTCTATAGAGCCATGGCTCTCCTGGAAGATCTAGGTACATCTGAGCATTTGTGAAGGTCTTGAACCTTTCCCAGCATGTGGAATCATGTGTGCAGTTAGGAATCCACATTTCCCTATTTAGAACCTTCCTAGCAAGGAGCCATAAGGAGCCTGTGGTCCTCTAGTTAGGATCCTGCTGGACTTGCTTTTGATCTTGGTCAGTATCACATGGTGGGCATCTTCTGCTTGGTTGTACCCTTTCTTACAAAAGTAGAACTGCTCTCAGAGATGCAAAGTCCCTGTCAGGACTGGGGTGTCGCCTGAGCACTTGCCTGCATCCTTACAGTAACTCTCATCCTAACTATAGATTCAGATACGGAGGCTCAGAGAGGCTAAGTTACTAGCCTGAGACTGCACAGTTAGTAAGTGACAGGATTTGAAGCCATGCTCAGCAAACAGGCAGGCTCGTCTGTCCATACAGCAGGGAGGTAGTGTCCCTGAGTGAAGGGAGGCAGTCCTTCACTTGTGCTAGCATCATGCCAGCCAGCTCTTTAGTTTTGGAGCTCACCAGTAGGCAGCATTAAGTATAAATCAAGTTCCCTGAAGGCTCACTCCCTTCTCTATGCTGGTCTCTCAGGGCAAGGGGCTTCCCAGGTCACCGGCTTTGCTCTTTCCTAGCCCGACAGTCTCTCACTGGACTTAATCTTGACTCCGGTTTCATCTTCATTGCAGCTGAACCGTGTGAATGGCACATCATCACCACAGTCGCCCCTAAGCACATCTGGCCGGGTCGCTGCTGTGGGTCCTTACATCCAGGTCCCCAGTACTGGGGGGTTTCCTCTCCCAGGGGACCCTGTAAAGCCCCAGTCTCTCACCATTGCCTCAGGTGCAGCCCACGGAAGATCCAAGTCTGGTAAGTTGCCCCAGTCCTCTCCTGGGAGCACAGGAGGAGTATGTGGGCAGCGGCCCTGCCCCTGTAGTAAACCCGGGCTCTCTTCCCCAGAGGTGCCTGCTGTCTACAATAACAATGACCCTAAAACAAAAACAAATGATCTTTCCTGATCTGAAGGTCTCCAGTGTGCTTTACAAATCACAAATGACAAATTACAGTGGTACCAGCAGTCAGAAAATCCACAGACTTGGGTTGGATCATGGGTGTGGCTGCGAAGCCATGGACTGGATCTCCAGCACCAGGGATCGAGGCTAGGAGAGGGAATATGCAGAACCCCTTTCTTTGGTCTCCGTAGTTCCAGCACTGTACTCTGAGTACACTCACTCCATGAACTTTCAGCAGGCGTAGGACTCTCTGTGTGGAGGGGATGATTATTTTTTTTTTTAAGAATTACTTATTTATTTTATGTATGTGAGTACACTGTAGCTGTCTTCAGACACACCAGAAGAGGGCATCGGATCCCATGACAGATGGTTGTGAGCCACCATGTGGTTTCTGGAATTGAACTCAGGACCTCTGGAAGAGCAGTCAGTGCTCTTAACCACTGAGCCATCTCTCCAGCCCAAGGGTGATTATTTTTAAACTGATAGATTAAGAATTCAGGACTTGCCAGGTATGGTGATATGTGCCTGTAATCCCAGTAGTCAGGAGGCAGAGGTAGGAAGGTGACCACAAGTTCAAGGCCAGCCTAGGCTACACAAAGAAACTTTGTCTAAAATATCAGGGTTTCCTTACAATGACTAGGGTTGACCTGTATACACAGAATCAAGAATCTGTGTCCTGGCATATTAAATTTGTGAAAATATTATTCTCCAGATATAAAGCTCATGTTTTGTGTTTTCCCCTTCAGATTAGTAACAAGTTTGTGGTAATCTTTTGTGCTGCTGCCTTTTTCAGGCATGGGGAGTAGTTGTGTTTTTGAGTCAGGGTTTCATTGTGTGGCCTTGGCTGTTCTGGAACTCACTATGTAGACCAGGCTGATCTTCAGCTCACAAAGATCCTCCTGCCTCTGTTCTGCTGGGATAAAGCTGTGCACCACCAAGTCAGGCATTGTTGTTTTCTGTTGCTTGGCACCTAGTGTACATAGCTACTTCTGTCATCTGGCTCCTGACTCCAGTAAAGGAGGCTTCCCTTGTGGGCCAGAACCCACTCTGTAGGACCATGTCTCAGCAGTCAGCTAGATCCCGTGCTGAGCGGGATCCCTCACCAGTGTTCATTGGTGAGGGTGACTGCTTTATCCATGGAAATGTTTAGTGGCAAAAAATTAGCATAGCTATCTCCTGCTCTGTTGAATCAGTTGTTAAAACTTCCAAGTGGGCAGCAAGGCAGAGGGAGGTCTCTGAGTTCAAAGCCAGCCTGGTCTACAGAGCTAGTTCCAGGACAGCCAGGGCTACACAGAGAAACCAAAAAACCAAAACACCACCAACACAAACCCAAGCTGAGAATGCCACCTATTTCCCAGGCTCTAAAGTGCTGTGTGGCCTCAGAAGGCTGCCAGAGATGCCCCTTCCTTCCTTCCTTCTTCCTTCTTCCTTCCTTCCTTCCTTCCTTCCTTCCTCCCTCCCTCCCTCCCTCCCTCCCTCCCTCCCTCCCTCCCTCCCCCCCCTCCCTCCCTCCCTCCCTCCCTCCCTCCCTCCTTCCTTCCTTCCTTCCTTCCTTCCTTCCTTCCTAGCTCAAAGAACCTCTTACAGTTTTCCTGTGTGAACACAAGCTGGGGGCAGGATCCCAGCTGTGGAGCTAGGATGAGGAATTCTCCTCAGGGTTACTGTGATCCATGTTGGCTCTTCTGGTTCTGTTACCTAGATGGCTACAGTAGATGCCGAGGGACCAGCACATGGACAGTGTCAGACCTGGACGTCGGGCCTCATTGTGGCTCCTCAGGGCACTCTGCAAGCCCTCTTGTAAACTGTATGCCACCTAACAGCCTTAGTGGGGCACTTGTGATCTATAACAGACTGAATCAACAATCATTCGTTTTTCCAAACTGACAAAGGACTGTTAATTACCCCTGCACTTGAAGGCAATACTGGGCTTATACACCTGCCCTTCCAGCGAGTTGTGGAATTGGGGTTATGGCCCCTACATGGTCATCCAGACATGGTTGGTCACCGAGTGATAGATGTTGGCATGGAAAGGGTTGTGTTAGAGATGTGTGCGGCAAAGCAGAGTTGCGTATTTCTCCAGAAATTAAGATGAACTGCTGGGCATCGTGGCACACACTAGGAGACCGAAGCAGAAGGACCGAAAGTTCCAGACCAGCCTGAGCTACATAGAGAAACCTTACCTCAGAAAAAGAGAGTGGAGATTTTCTGAGTTATTTATGAAGCCTGTTTCTCATCATAACTGAAGGTCCTTTGATTTTCAATACAAATAAGTGGCTCCTTTTAACATCTACCTTATCCTGATGAAAAAAAGTTTCTTAATCTTCTCATGGCTGCTTCCCATAAAACTTCTGAGGCCAGTGGGCAGCCATATCGATTCCCATGACCCCAAGAGCAGAAAATCCCATCTCAGCCTGTGTGCTCACACCACGGATCTCCAGTTGGCCTTGCTTTCCCAGTAAACTGAGTTTTCCCCTGGGTGCCTCTGGTGAGCTTCATATAGCCCACACTCCCAGCCACTCACCAGAAGGGAGGGAAAGTTCACATGCTTGTCAGAGGAGGCAGACAGACTGAAGCAGAATGATAGTTGTTGGGCTCCCACTGTAGTCGGTGAATGGTGCAGAGCAGCCAGAGAGAGCATCAGAGCAGCTTGTCCCTACAGTACATGCCACTGTCCCGCAGGCCTGGCAGAATATTCTGAAGCAGCTTACACTTAGGCCTAGGAGCAGTTATGGCAGATGCCTTTTGTTCTGCTGCCCAGTTCTCCCCACCTGCGCTGTTCCTGCTCACACCTAGCTGTGTGGAACTGCAAGTTTGACAGCCCACACCTGTGTCTGCCAGAGGAGCAGAGGCCTAAGGCAGGACATATGGCTGACCCACAGTTTCAGGTCAACTTGTATGGACTCCTTTTCAGTTTGGAAAATGCTCTATAATAAACACCTTTCTCTGGGCTTCCTGGAAACTTGCAGGTGAGGACTGGCCTCCTAATCATTGCAACAAAATGTTAGCTGCTGCTTCTGCTGCTACCCAGTCAGAAAGAACTGGGACTGACTGCCTCTTGTGCTCAGTCAGACTTTCACAGAGGAAGACCTCCTCACACTGAAGGAGAAATTTTATTTTAATAATGGAAATCATACAAATCAAATCTATTATGAGGTCAAATGATAAGTCTTCTATGGCTGCATGTGATTGGTTATAAATGGTGCCTGATGGGTAAGAGCTTGCTGTGGTCTGTGCTGTGGCTATTCCAGTTGGTGAGTGCTGGCCACGGTGGCCACAATCCTTGAGCTTTAGGCAAGGGTCTGTGGGCTTTTGAGCAAATCAGTAATCATGCAGGTGTTGGAAGTCCCTGCACAGTAATTGTTTCTGCCTGGACTAATTTCAGGGCTTTTTTTTGTTTTTGTTTTTATTTAAATTCTATGCTACTTTCAAGCTAATGATGGAAACTGGCCAACATTAAAGCAGAATTCTGCTTCAGTAAAGTCAGCTCCGATGACTGGTGGAGACTGGAAGGACTCGAGCATGGAGGGGACCCTAAAGCAAGGCGCCATCTCAAGCCAGCCTCTGCCTTTGTCAGCACTGGGAGCTACAGAAAAACTGGTAGGTCATCTGGCTTTAATCACAGAGCCCCAGGGAGTTTCCCTTGTGTTCTGATCTTCAGCTCAAGGGTGTGAACCATGAAGGGAAGTTAGTCCTGTTGGTGTCCACTTTATACCCCAATTCTAGAGAGCACTGGCCCTTAGGTACCTGGGCATGCTCAGTTTAGACAGATAATGAGCTCAGTAGTGTGTCCTGTGTCCTCTGAAGGCTTACAAATTGTACTGTGTGCTGTTAGAAATGGAAGAAGTGTGTTTTAACCTTCCAAAAAGTAACTTACCGTTTTCTTCTTAACTTCTAAATTTAGGGCATCGAGATTGGCAAAGGGCCACCTCCTATACCTGGTGTAGGCAAGCCACTGCCCCCAAGTTATGGGACATACCCAAGTCCTGGGCCCCTGGGCCCAGGATCAACAAGCTCTCTGGAGAGGAGGAAAGAAGGAAGCCTGCCCAGACCTGCCGCAGGCCCACCAAGTCGGCAGAAACCCGCCCCGCTGCCCCCAGCAAGCAGCGCTCCCCAGCCTGGCTCCTCACAGCAGATTCAGCAGAGGATCTCAGTGCCACCAAGTCCCACATACCCACCAGCGGGGCCACCTGCCTTTCCAACTGCAGATGGAAAACCTGAGCTTCCACTCACAGTGGCCATTAGGCCTTTTCTGGCTGATAAGGGGTCAAGGCCACAGTCTCCCAGGAAAGGACCTCAGACAGTAAATTCAAGTTCTATATACTCCATGTACCTCCAGCAAGCCACACCGCCTAAGAATTACCAACCACCAGCACATGGCACCTTAACTAAGTCAGTGAAAGCAGGTACGCTGGCTCTGCACTCTCCGAAACGGAAGACCCATTGCATGCTACTCACGATAAAACATAATTCCTACCTAAAATACAGGGTGTCAGTTTGGGATGAAATAAGACACAAAATACAGAATAGTTTTGCAGGTGAGTCACGCCTTGACTTCCTGCTGGGTGTCGGCATCTCACCCAGAAAGATAACACTTCAGGAATTTCCATTTTCCTCCTGCTTCAGGGTAACTCGTGCCATTAGTTATCCAGTGATCGGGGTGGACCTGCTGGCCATTGCTAAGTAAGCATCCTGGGCCTGGGCAGTGTGAGGAGTGCCAGGAAGGGCATCCCGGAGCAGGTCTTTGAACAGGGACCTTCTAGGAAGGCAAATGAGAAGAGCCAGCACAGCTCTATGGATCGCATGAGGCCCAGAGATTCCCATTCTAGCCGGACGGTTCTGTGGGCCAGGTCAGGGCTGCAGCATCCATACTTGTTCAGTTCCTGGGTATGTTTACCTGTCAAGGACCTCCCAAGTGGTGTGGTCTGTGGCCATGGTTCTGACCTTGGGAGTTCTTGGGCCACAGATCAAATGTGTCCTGTTCCAAAGAGGTAAGTGCCTCCCTCCCTGGTGCCTGAGTCAGTCCTAGGCATGAATGCACATAGTGGATTTGGCATTTTCCTTGGCCAGAAAACAACAGACTTTATCAGAATGGGAAAACTCAGGTTGACAACCTTTTCTTTTGAAAGAGCCCCGTTTTGTAAAATCCAGTCAAAAGGGAGCAAGTGGAGTCTTGGAAAGCTTTGCTGCGGATTCAGAAATGAGAGCCTGGCAGCAACAGTAGCTTCCCTGGCATCCAGTCAGTGCCAGGGAGAGGCTCGTGTTACAGCAGCCAGGTGAACGTTGTTCTGTCCTCTGTCTCTCCTCTAGTGTATGGTAAGCCTGTCCTGCCGTCAGGGTCAGCATCTCCATCGCCCTTACCGTTTCTTCATGGGCCACTGGGTCCAGGCACGACACAGCCTCAGCCACCTTCAGAATGCGCTGAGAAGGAGCCAGAGCAGGAAGGCCCCAGTGTACCTGGAGAAGGCAGCACGGTGGAGAGCTTGCCACGGCCGCTCAGTCCCACCAAACTCACACCCATCGTACACTCCCCACTCCGTTATCAGAGTGACGCGGACCTGGAAGCTCTCCGCAGGAAGCTGGCCAATGCACCCCGACCCCTGAAGAAGCGTAACTCTATCACAGAGCCAGAGGGCCCTGGAGGGCCCAACATTCAAAAGTTGCTTTATCAGCGCTTCAACACCCTGGCTGGTGGCATGGAGGGCACCCCTTTCTACCAGCCCCGCCCCTCGCAGGACTTCGTGGGCACCTTAGCCGATGTGGACAATGGAAACACCAATGCCAACGGCAACTCGGATGAGCCTTTCCCTCCCCGACCCACAGCCCCCCTTCCTGATGAGCTGGCCCCATCCTCAGATGCCAATGATAATGAATTACCGTCCCTGAGCCAGAGGAACTCATTTGTCCCCAAACAACTCATCAAACTGCAGAGCCTGCTGAGGACGATAACAACAATGTGGCCACAGTACCCTCCACAGAACAGATCCCAAGTCCTGTGGCTGAGGCTCCTTCAGAGGAGGATCAAGTCCCTCCAGCTCCTCTTTCCCCTGTCATCCATCCTCCAGCAGCATCTGCGGTGGGTATCCTTGCTAGACCAAAGCCAGGCATGCAGAATTCGATGTGGGGACGGGATAGTCCAAAGCATAGCACATGGTACTCTGGTAAGCTAGATGCCACTGACATTGAATGACAGACCAGGAGAAAAGCAAGGAGCCTCCCTGAGGAAGTCACTAGTGCCACTGCAGAGAGGGCTTGGGACCATCTCGGGATACACACAAGTCTTTCTTAGTGGATCCCTGAGCCACCACCAAGGGCTTGGCAGTAGGGATGAGCCAACTCCCTTGGGGAAGACATCTGGTTCAGCAGTGTGGCTGTCACCATACTCCCTCCCACAAGTCTTCCCAGGAGTAGCTAGCAGCCTCTGGCAGGCACTACACTCAACTGATAGCCAGGCCCTCCTAAGGCAGCTACCAGAGCTGCTCCTGGAGAACTGCCTTAGTTCCTGCCACCCCGTCCCACAGCAGGGTCTTGGGTTGGTCTTTGACTTGGGTAGGTTACCTGATACTGAACTGCTTCCACCTACCTACAGAGCAAACGGACCAACCTGAAGAAGCCTAACTCTGAACGGACAGGGCATGGGCTGAGAGTGCGTTTCAACCCCCTAGCACTGCTTCTAGATGCTTCTCTAGAAGGAGAGTTTGATCTCGTGCAGAGGATCATCTACGAGGTGAGCCATCCTCCTGTATGTGCTGCTGGGAGTTGGAAGGGCTGGCTTTCACATGCTCTGTGTCCTAGGTGGAAGACCCTAGCAAACCCAATGACGAAGGGATCACCCCTCTACACAATGCTGTCTGTGCTGGCCACCACCATATCGTGAAGTTTCTGCTGGACTTTGGTGTCAATGTGAACGCTGCAGACAGTGATGGATGGTGAGAGTCCATGGGTGTGGGGATGGAAAGGCCCAGAGACTCACTCCCTACCTTACGAAAAGATGATTCAAGCCTCAGACAATTGAGAATCCTTAGAGGTAGAATACCCGTGGTCATTCCCAGAAAAGCCTGCCTGCATCCTTTTCTTTCCTGTTACTATTGTTTGTGTTTTTCATATCCCTTATTAGCACTGCAATTATTTGTACTTCCTGTTTTCAAACAGTCTATATGAAATACGTGCGTCCTATAGAAAATGAAAAATACCTAGCAGTGATCTGATGTGCCAGGGTGGGGTGATACCCAGGTGGAGAGGCTCCCTTCTCAAAAGAGAAGGGGATGGCGGGAGGAGCTATGTGAACGGGGGACTGGGAGAGGGGAACTGATATTGGGATGTGAAGTGAATAAATAAATTAATGAAAAAAAAAAAAAAACTCAAAATCCAGTAATACCAAAAAAAAAAAAAAAAAAAAAAGTGGGAAAGCAATTGAAAAAAACACCCCAGTGTCATCCTTTGTCTCTACATGCACCTGCACAGGGACATTCATACACAATTACCCGCTTAGCTGTCTATAAATAAATGTATGTTTAAATGTTTTTTGTATGTTGATGCTCCAGAGATGCATCGTTGGATGATCTTCCAGAGGACCCAGTACTTGCTTCCCAGTACCTACACGACAGTTCATAACCATCTGTCATCTAGTCCCAGGGAATCCACTGCCACCCTCCTTCTGGCCTTTGCACACTAACGCACATACATACATGTGTGCAAAACATCCATACACATACACCTAACAAAATACCTAGAAACTTGCCTGGCTCAAAGCTATGGTACCTTCAGAATCCTTGGAGGTTTGTGTCACACAGCAGCCAGGTAGCCCTGTGTGGTTCCTGACTAACCGTTTCCCCTCTGGTTCTAGGACGCCATTGCATTGTGCTGCCTCTTGCAACAGTGTTCACCTCTGCAAGCAACTGGTGGAAAGTGGAGCTGCCATCTTTGCCTCTACCATCAGTGACATTGAGACGGCTGCAGACAAGTGTGAAGAGATGGAAGAGGGGTACATCCAGTGCTCTCAGTTTCTATATGGTATGTGTAGAGGCTCAGTGTGCCTCAGCTGCCTCCCCTGGCTAGTCAGCGCTGTGTCCTGTATGCTGGGCTAGAGTCTGGCTCCGTGAGTGGACCATGCTTAAGTGCTTTTATACTCACTTGGGAAGCTTAGGCAGCTGCAGGCCAACCCGGCCTCCATGGGGAGACTCTGCCTTAATGAAAAAAAAAATCACACTGGGATTCTGTTCCTGCTGCTGAAGAGGGAGAATGGCCGGGATGCCTTGTTTGTAGGGTCACAGGAGTGGGGTCGCCAGGCAGCACCGGTCCACACACTTGCTGCTGGGTACATGAGCTGAAGCAAGGCTGCTGTTCCTTCCACCTGTGAGCTGGCTTGGGTCATTTATGTACCTCCAACATCTGGCGAGTCAAGAGCATGTCCTAATGAAGTAGCTGTAGTCAGGGTCAGAAATGGGGAGCTCGACCATGTCCTCTGTTACACAGGCACAGTCACTTGTACAGCATACAACTTGAGAAATTACTGTTGGGCCTGATGGTACAAGTGTTGACAGCCAAGCTCTAGTCTGTACTGAACTCTTGAACTCCCACAATGGCAGGTAACAAAGTTCTTGGGCATTAAAACTGGACAGGCACACGGGCCCTGGCAAGCCCAGCCCACGTGGGAAGGAGGCTGCAGTCACATAGGCTGGTGAGGGAGAAAGTCCCACAAGACCCCATGTGATGTCACAGCACCCAAGGTGCAAAGCTCCATGTGCAGCTGCCGCGCTGCTACTCGGTGGTCACAGCTCCTATCTGGTGGTTGCCCAAAGTTGGTTCTTGGTGTAAGTTTTGTTTCACCGTTATCTCTGCTGGCCACCCTCTGCTAAAACCTGTGTCCCTTTCTGGTCCCAGGGTACAAGAGAAGCTGGGAGTGATGAACAAAGGCACGGTGTATGCTTTGTGGGACTACGAGGCCCAGAACAGCGATGAGCTGTCCTTCCATGAAGGGGATGCTATCACCATCCTGAGGCGCAAAGATGAAAACGAGACCGAGTGGTGGTGGGCTCGTCTTGGGGACCGGGAGGGCTATGTGCCCAAAAACTTGCTGGGGGTAAGCACAGAGCACACACAGATTTGATGCTGTAAGCGTTCTGGCCTTGCTGACCCGTACAGAAGTCACAAAGACACTCATAGCATGGGGTTCAGTTCTGCTGACATCAAGGTAGAACAGAACATGTTTCTCCAAGCCCTAGCAGCCTGCTGTGTATACGGGCAAGCCCCCAAGTCCCTAGAGTTGTGTGGCTTTGTCACATCCTGGAGAGCATGCGGGGGTTTAAAGACCATTGGTCACTTCAGTCTGCTCGGCTCATGGCGAACTTTGGCAAGTACTAAGCCACCCACGTAGTTCTCCCTAATGTGGAATTCTCCAGAGCCTGGTGCAGTACACACCAATCCTCCTGCTTGGTTGCTTTGGTTTTGCTGCTGCTGCTGTTGTGCTTTGGTAGTTTTGTAACCCTTCCCTCTCCTGAACTGATAACTGAACCCAGGGCAGTGCTCTACCACGGAGCCAAATCCCCACTCTCTGTAAGCATAGCACTTGGAAGGCAGAAGAATGGAAAGTTAATGGCCAGCCTTGGACAAAGACGTGACTGCTCGAAAGGAAAGCCTGTAAAGAAATGAAGTGGAAAGGTGTGGGTCACTGTCGGCTCTGCTACATTCATCATGTGCTTTAACAGAAAGGCTTCCTCCACTCTAAGTGCTGTGACAAGCCTGGCAGATGCTTCCTGACAAACCTTCTCAGATATTTTGAACCTGCCAGATGCCAAAGCATGGCCAAGCATGGGTGCTACACCTGAGGGATCCTGGGGACAGTGACAGGTTTTCAGGTGTGATAAAAACATGAACAGGGCCAGGCATGGTGGCGCACGCCTTTAATCCCAGCACTTGGGAGGCAGAGGCAGGCGGATTTCTGAGTTCGAGGCCAGCCTGGTCTACAGAGTGAGTTCCAGGGCAGCCAGGGCTACACAGAAAAACCCTGTCTCAAAAAACCAAAAAAAAAAAAAAAAGAACAGGATCCTTGGGTCTTAGTGGAGGTGACAGCTGAGGTTAGGTCTGAGCAAGCATGTTTTGGAGATAATGCTGAGGTGACAGGAGAGGAACCTAGAGGCCAAATCCTTCTCAGTCATCTTTGCCCTAACTCTTGTCCATTGCTTCCCAGTTGTATCCACGGATCAAGCCGCGGCAGCGAACCCTTGCCTGAGCCCCTGGAGTACCACAGTCTGATTTGCTCCCAGGAGCTACTTGAGAAGATCCCAGCTGCCCGGGGAAAACTGAGGCTAGGATGGTCTCATGGTGCTCACTTTAGCAGACAGTCTCCACAATGTGAACCCACCTGCCCAGGTGAGCCCTTCTCCAGTGCGCAGTGACGGGGAGAAGTAGTACCTTTGCCTACAGAGGACTGCATTTTTGCCAATTACTGTAAATCCAAGTAAATACCCAGCTTCCAGAACCATCCAGTCCTTTGCCAGTAAGAAGTCATGACCATGAACCCTGACTATTGCCAATGAAGACAAAGGCTCTGACTTGGCCCAAAGGCCCCTCCCTTCTCATGTTAAATGTCTCAGACCTTCAGCAAGAGCAAGCTGCTACCAGGTGGCTTTGGCTCCCCCTTCTTGGAAAGTCTCAAACCATCATCCTTTCTCACATTGCCTCTCACAGAATTGTCTTTCCTTTCACTACCAAAGGAGCCCTTTGGACCCTGCTCTGTTTAGTTCCTGACGAGGCTGCGCTGTGGCTGCGCTTCCTACAGATTTAGCTGCGCGTGTGTTGTCTTCACTCTCCCCTTGGCGTTAGCTCCTTCTACTCTGAGTAGCTAAGACACGGGGGTCTGGAAAGCCCAGTGCAGGAAGGCCACCTGGCAGACTGGGACACTGTCACTGTGGCTGCATTCCAGGCAGGGTGAGCCCTGTGCTCTGGGGCTTGAACTCCGTAGACCGGCTTTTTATACATCAGGATATTTTTCAACCAGGCCATTGGAACCTACCAGAACTGTGTTGGCAATGTTTCTTCTCACCAAAACACAAGCCCTTAGGCTTTATTTTTCTGTGAGTCTTGTGCATAACTACATGTAAATCTGTGTAGGCTCTGGGAGCAGTGCTGTGGTCACCTGCCAAGTGTTGATCACACAGGGTGGCGCCGAAAGTGATGCCCTGTGAGCAGCCTGTGCCATCCCAGCGCCACCAATGCTGTGTGGCGTGCACAATAAACTGCTGTCTCACCCCTGGCTCTGAGTCTTGTGTTCTGAACGCAGGACAGCTGCACAAAGTGAGGCCAGAGCCTGCTGTGTACTTTCAAAATAAGTTTTAATCATACACTTTATATACAAAGTACTGTACAGTCAATTTAATAAAGTGAAATAGTAAGTGAAAGTAGAAAACAGAAAGCTGGTAAAGCTGGTGCCTTCCCTTAGAGACACAGCACAAGGACCGTTCATCACCCTGGTTAGTGACAGCAGAGTGACAGAAACAGACTAAGGCATTGTGAGTGGGCTACTGAGAATGGAAGGGCCCGATGCTAAACCTGGAAGTTTACAGAAACATGGTTATACTAAACCTGGTTTAGCAGTACTGTAGTGCAGCTTCTCCCAACCCTGCTGAAGTACCAACGATGCAGTACAACATAAGCTCTTTAAAGCATTAATCAGCGGTGTATATATTGCACTAGGTAAGTGGATATTCTGCTTCCAGACACTTGAATTGCATTTCCAGGCACACAGGGCAGAACCCTGAGGGTACAGGCAGGGCCAGCAGCTTGGACTCTGTAACCCGACATGCTCGGAGCTCAGTTCTCTTGCAGTTACTGGTCTCGCGATTCATAGAGGAGCTTGGTAGCCTATGGAACACCATAAAGCAGGGTTGGTTCCAGGCCTGTGTGCCTGAGCAGGCAGGGGCACCCCAGACATGTGGCAGTCTTTTGGTAAACACACAAGTCTATGAGCTCAGCCTCCCCACCCTGCCGTACCTTGTGCATGGCTGCCAGCCACGCTGCTGCCTGCCTCTTGCTGCCATGTGCGTCCTCTCCAGCCGCCAGCCTCAGCTGTGCTGCAGCCTCTGCCCCTGGCACTGTGTACTGCAGGAGCATGCCTGCGGCTCGAGTGCTGCCTGCTGGAGGAGGGACATGAGGTGTCATGTGGGGACCTTAATGCCCTGTGTGCTGCTCAGAAAGCAGCCTTGTTAGAAACATGCAGAGACCCCGTGTGCACAGAGAATGGAAAAGGGATAGAGACTCAGCATGTGATCCCCAGGACCAGGATAAACTAATGGAACCATATCACTGCGACAAGGGCGTGTGACATAGCCCTATTCCCCAACAGTCCAGAAACTGCCAGGCCATGCTCCTTCCCTTCCTGCCTTCAGAGAAACGGCAGGCACACGGGGCACACACACACACACACACACACACACACACACACACACCACACACACGAGCACAGCAGTGGAAGCACAGAAACTGCTTTAGGAATGGCTGGGCCACCAGAAGATCAGCCAAGCAGATAGTGACATCCGATCTGGCTTCACACCTAGAAGTTGTACTGAAATGTAGTCATAGCCACTGTTGGTTGTGGCTGTTCTGTGCTTTGTGGAGCCATAAAAATCTTAACCACACACTCCCATGGTAGCTAAAGAGATGATTCTGTAGTTAAGAGCACTCACTGCTGTTACATAGATCCTAGGTTCAGTTCCCAACCTACAAATGATGGCTTACAACCATTTGTAACTCCACTTCTAGGGCATCTAAAACATTGTTCTGATCTCTAAAGGCACTAGGCATGTGCATGGGACACATACATACATGCACATTTCCTGACCTTTGGACTCCTAGGGCGAGGCTGTCCTAGAAGAGTGGGGAGTTGAGCATCTGGCACTAGGGGTCTCCAGCCAGCTTACTGCTCCGTGCACCTCACGTACCTCCCTGCTGCGTGCCATTAGCTGGGCCTCTAGAGACTGAGGTGGAGGAGCTGAAGGGCAGGGGCCCCTGGAGGCCAGTGTTTGAGTGAGGTGAGCTACTGGGTACAGTGATGACAGCTGCTGTCCACTGCATATGCCTGCTGCCCAATCAGCAAAGGAGACCGCACACTGACAGAAGCTGTGGACTCCCGCAGAACTTCCCCCCTGGGAAAGAACTGAGCAAACTTCCTTGGTTCTGTCAGGACACTTCGACTTGCGCTTTATAGGCTCTTATACTGAACCTAGTCTCTCTCTTAATCAAAAGTGACCGCAAGTTTCAAAATCCACCCCAAGAGATAGAAGCAAAGGGGCCAGAGGAGGAACAGACATCCCAGCATGCTGGAGGCGTGCCCAGGGAGGACGGAGGCTGACCTTCAGAGACAGGCAGGCTCCTCAGGAGGCTGGTGTAAGTGTGAATGTCTTTTTCTACTTGAAGAAGGTAGGCAGGCAGTGCAAAGAAGAAACAACCAAGAGTCAGTCAGAAAACGAAAAGCAAGATGCATTAGGTCAGATCTGCAGGTTCAGGATGTGCGCTGTGCAGTTCAGCCAACGAAGTCAGGCTGAGCTAAGATGACTGGGCTCACCAAGGCGCTGGGCCTTGGCTGCACAGGTGCCTGCAGGGGGGGCAATGACAGCAGGCCGGCACGCAGGCTCCAAGTCAAGCCACCAGACCTTGTCCGGAACCCCAGACAGTGCATCTGGAGCGTTGTCTAACAGTGAGTAAGACTACCTAAGTCGCAGGAAGTCATGGACAACAGGCAGATCTCCTCTCATCATCTCTCCACTTACCTGGTGGGTTCTAGTTACTGACTAAACACGAGCTCCGATGAAGAGCATGGCGGCCATCTTGGGACCAAGTGCAGTACCCCCTGTTACCCACATAGATACTAGACCGTTCCCTCCTGCTCAGGAAAGCATGTACCTCCAGGAGTGAAGCCTTCTGTGAGAATCTGGACAGTGCAGACATGTGCAATCTCGATTTCATGATGGCTGTCTCCATCCAGAATCAAGCATCTGTAACAAGAAGAGGGACAGTCATGAGACTGAGGCTCAAAGCTTATGACAACACTGGCCAGTGCTGGTGTGACGTCTGCTCTTACCTCTGGTTGCTGGAAAGACGACAAACCATGGTCTCAGGCTTCTCTGAGTCCCCAAAAGTGACAAGGAAGGTAGCTCCTTGGAAGACAAAACCAAACCACACATGACCTACTGCTTCATCTAACTGCCGCCAGACCCTGCTCTCAGGACGGAAAAGCTCTCCTCCACTACCACGTGGGAGAGGACAGGCTGACACAAATGACAGCTTTGTGTTTAGGGTCCCTTTGGTTAGGCAAAAAGGCAATAATGAATTAAGGGTCTCAGAAGCTTAAAAAGACACTGCTTGGAGACTGGAGCGGCTCAGTGGTTAGGAGCACTGATATTCTCTCAAAGGACCGCGAATCAACGGCCAGCACACTCACGATGCTCAGATCCGCCTCTAACTCCAGTTCTAGGGGAATGGACGTTGTCTTCTGACCTCAGTAGACACGAGGCAGGTACATGGCACACAGACATAATGTAGGAAAAATACCCATCCACACAAAATAAAGGCACTGCTACACATACAAAGCTGTGGATTTGTTACAACCTTCAAAGAAGGCAAGTAGGAGGAGGAATTCAAGTCCCAGACCGAACAATAGTAACTCCACTCTAGAGCAGAGTTGGACAAGACCAAGTGATGAAGAGGAGGCCCACAGCAGAGGCTGTGCTGCCGGGCAGAGCTGAGAGAGGCGGGCCTCACCCCCAAGAGAACTGTCCCTGTGTTCCTTGGATGGATGTGGTTCAGTCCCTGCTACAGCTTGTCTCCAGGCCTCTCCTCTTAGGCCCGTGATCACACAAACCTGACTACTAGTGACAGCCTTCCATCTGGGGAAGGTGCCGCTAGCCCAGGCCCCTGTCCATCTGATGGCAGTGCCCAGTAAGTCAGACATCTCACAACATTTCCATCTCTAAAGTCAGCTCTAGAGCTGCTTTTAAGTAGAGGAGGGCAAGACACACCATCCTGGAGCAGGCCACATCTTAAGTGACAGCGTGTCCACTCGCCATGCTTACTTACCACTCACGAGCACCTTCAGCTGCTTGTCGTAGAACTCAGCCTCACGGTGGGACACCAGAGCACAGTCGGCACACTGGCGCACCGGGTCCACAAAGCACATGCGCCGAAGTGGCACCTTCTGGCTGCAACACCTGTCGCAGAAGCATTTCCCACAGCGGCGGCAGTGATGCTGATGAGGAGAAAGGTGGGGCAGTAAATAGGACTCCCAGAATGCACCTGTGCTGTATGTCTCGTCCACACAAACCCACTGTCAACACAGCAGAGCTCTGCCTCACTTGGGAAAAATGGACCAAAGAGCTTCTCTGTGTGTCTGTGTGTGGTGTATGTGCGTCTGTGTGTGTGTTGATAGAGGCTGAACCCAGAGCCTTATGCATTTTAGGTGAGCAATTCAATCACTCAAGCACACACAACCCAAGCCAGCTCCTTCGAGCTCCTGCTGCCCAGCACAGGCTGTCTCTTGAGCCTCTTTGAGAGCTCAGTACTCTGTGGGGGAGCTGACTGAAAGAGGGCATCGAGATAGTCTGTGAGATCCAGTTCCTCTAAGGAACTGGGCTTTCCCCAGAAAGAACTACTAGGCCTAGCACTACCCCCACCACTCCACCCCCACCACAGCCTCAGCTTACCTTTCTGGTGATAAAGTCAAACTTGGCATCACACTGCATACATCTTGGACACTAGGAAGGAACATGACACAGAATTACAATCCAGTTCTGTCACTTGGCTAACAGCTAAGGTAGGGTCAAGAGGCACCAGGAAAGGCTGCTGAGAATCTGCCTGCAGAGGCAGGTTATGGAACAAGGCAGAACAGCCCAGAAGCTCAGGGTCTAGCTCAGAAGCCAGACAAGACTGATCAGGCCGTAGCCCAAGGCTCTCGGTTAGGAGGGGGCTTAAGGCCTGCAGGAGCCCCAGCCAGGACCTGGCCTGAATGCCCAATGGCCGATATTTTGTGGGAAGCAAAGGCACAGGTTAACTTTTTTGCAGCTGAGTTCAGATCAGAAGGGCTTTGATTCCTTCAGACTCTGGGTGCAGGGGCAGCTCATTCCAGCTGCCTCACCTCTATCCTGTTACAGGAGCACAAGTTCAGAGCTGCGAAATAAACAGGACATTCCACGGCACTGACCCTGTCACACACAAAGGGAAGTATGAATGGCTCTAGAGAGCTGAAACACAAAGTTATCTCAACACACACCTGACTGGGCCTGTGAGAAAGGGCTAGAGCAGAACACAAGATGAGAGCCCTTGTGGCCTGAAATGTCCTGAAGAGGCTTTCTCATACAGGACACAGAAGCAAAGGCTCTGAGACTGGACTTGGCAAACACTCTTCTGTGCACATGGATTTGCACAGAGGCAGGAGAATGGCACTGACTAGGATGGCATGAAAGGCCTGGGGATAGGGTGTGGCTGCACAGCTCCTCGGTGCACAGGGCGGGATCTGCTCTCAGCGCGCTTGCCTTCCTCTGCTGCTTTTCCCACACACAGTGGAACGGGTACTCTCCACTGAGGCTGCGTCCTGCTAGAAGTTTCTCCAACCCCAGAATTCAAGTACATGGTATAAATCCTGTTCAGAGGGGCCATTTCATAGCAAGACCCACAACAAAAAAATAAGTATCCTCTCCAGATGACCCAGTGCCATCAAATCCAAGGGACATGTATGGTATCTTCAGATACTCTGGGGGCCTTAATTCCGGGGACCACTAGCTGGTTTACTCCAAGGGTCACCACAACTTTAAAAAGTACATTCACTCTACAAAGCCATGGACCTGGCGGAGGTGCTGTCCCCCTGGGCTGCTCACGCCACACTAAAAGTCTGGATGATACAGCAGGCAAGGACCGCCACCTTGCTTCTGAATTGTGAAACAAGTCATGCTAACCAGACCATGTGGCGCTCACGAGGCCCGAGGCCAAGACACAGAGTGAACAAGTCAGGATGGCTGGTAGTGCTGAGGGACGGCCTACGCTTATCACATAAGGACAGAGCAGGAGAGAAGACCTGAAGAAAGCATGCACAGCAGGGGAACCCATGCTCAGTCAGTCAGTCAAGCCCACACTGCCAACTGTCTGTCAATCAGTATTTCAAACCTTGCTGTGGGAGCTGGAGACACGGCTCAGCAGTTAGGGGCACCTGCTGCTCTCTACAAGACCCGAGTTCAGCTCCTAGCTCTCACCTGAGGCAGCTCCCAACTGCCTCTAACTCCAGCTCTAGGGAAATGGATTCCGCCTTCTGGCCTGTGGACACTGGTGCTTGCATACACATAATTAGAAATAAAAAGGTTTTTAAATGTTCATGTTTACCAAGACCTCAGTCATACATGGATAGGGTTGTCTGCCCAGGTGCCCGTGGGATTTGAGGCCTGACTAGTCTCCATTGCTGGGATGAGGACCCAGCAGCCCCAGGACTCCTGACTTGTTCTAAGTGCACCTTGGAAGAAGGCCCAGCTGGGGCCTACTGAGTCCTGAGGAATGGTCACAGCACTTCTCCCCACATATCCCAGACGAGAGTGCTACCTCCACTGACTGCAGCTGTGTCTGCAGTGCCCAGCTGGAGGGACATCACATTCAGTGTATGGTAATTCTCATAGCTAGCACAGGATATCTGGTGACATCGGATGGCCAACTCTAAGGACACACAACTCCCAGGTCAGGGGAAGGTTCTGCTCTGAACTAGCTTCCTGCGTGCTCTTGGAGGGGAAATTGTGTGAGAAGACACCAATGACACCGTCCCTCAGTGTCCCACTCACGCCCAGATGGTGCTTACTCCTAGCTCTGGAGGAGTAATTCTAGCCATCATCATTGCAAATTCATGGAAGAAAGCTTTGACTGATGAGCTATGACAGACTTGTCCTAAGTCCCATGCACTAATGCTTCCAGCCTTAGAAAAGGTGCCAGTGAGACTAGGTATGGCCTTCTGTGTGGGATGTCTTAGATATCCAGAGATGGGAGAACAAACGGCCATAATGGGCTGAGTGGTGGTGGCGCATACCTTTAATCTCAGTACTCAAGAGACAGAGTTGGAGACTAGCCTGGTCTACAAACTGAATTTCAGTATAGCAAGGCCTACATACTGTAACCCTGTCTCAAAAAAAAAAAAAAAAAAAAAAGGAGGAAGAGGAAGAAGAGAAGGAAGTAGGGGGCTGGAGAAATGGCTCACTGGACTGCTTTAAAAAATGAATGAATGGGTCCTATTTTGACCAGGATCTTTTTATCTAATAGTTCTAATAGTTCTTCCAGATCTCAGCACCGACAGAGGGCTCCAGCTTGACAAGGCTTGGCATCAGGACAGGACACCTACTAATGAATCTCTGGCTCTGCTGACAAGCAATGTGGTCAATCAGAGGCTTGCCATGTGTGGTTGCAGTCCTGCCAGCACAGGCCTGGCTTTCTGTCAGGGCAACAGAGTGAGGTAAAGAAGATGGGACCACTAGGCACCTTCTGTAGCACAGAACCACAAAGACTAGAAACTCATCCTGAGTGTCTGGTCACCAGACACCAAGTAATCGCAAGCCCTGCCACCTACACATGTGCTAGAGGCTCTTCATTCTCTCCACTACATCAGCTAGGCAATCTGTGGAGAGCCCCTCCTCACCCCACTGGGAGCCTGACCTATTTCTGCTCTCGGCCTTGTCACAGGCAGATTCTGGAAGACACCCACACAGAAGGGGCCAGGACATGGGACCGTCACCTGAGAGCCTGAAGCTCTTCCGTGAATTGATCTACAAATCATGCACGTAGCACTAGGCTAGTGCAAGTATGCTCCACAAAACCCACACAAACGAATGCGCGACTTAGAGGAAAGTCCTATCTAATGAGGCCCACTGTCTCAACTGATCCAAGAGGCTAAGAGGCCAAGCCTCTGCAGGTGCCTGAGAGGAGTCCTTGGGGTCATGCTCAATGTCCCTTCACTGTGAGAGAGCAGGGACCCTTTGGGGCATCACTGCAGCAAGGACAGAGATACCAAGCCTTTCAGCCCTGGTGAGTTCCATGGGACCACACAATGTGCCATGTAGCTTCTAGGTTTCCTCAGCTCCCTGGCTAGCACGTGCTTTCTTGCTGCTCTTTCTGGACCTGGAGTTCCTGCCTCACCCATCCCAGCTCTGGAACTGTCCACAGAGGCCAGTCAGTAGCTCTGTCAGAAGCCTTTGCCGTCAGATTCTTGTCATTTCATGAGCACGCCACAAACTTTGAACGGTGGCAGGTCTCTGCTACAACATGGTGCCTTTCTTGACTCAGATGTCTATCACAAAAGCTACACAAGTGTTCACAGTGAGAGTGAGAGCAGCTGTTTAATAGGCCCTAGGCCACCCTGGTGCAGTCATGACCGCACAGTTCTGGCTTGGAACACAACATACACGACATTCAAAGGACAACTTTCCAGGGGTGTGGTGGAATGCTATCTTCAGAAGTGAAGTGTGTGTGGACACTAGAGGTCTTTCTTAGGTGCACTTTGTGTGTGGAGGGAGGCTCTCAATGGGCTACAGTCTGCCAAGGAGGGTAGGCTGGCTGGTCAGGCCCCAGGAATTTGCTTGTCTCTGGGCTCCCTGGTGTGGGGAACCACAAGTGCACTCTGCCACACCCAAATCCCCACCACATACACGGTATAGTGAAATATTTAGGACCTACTGCGACATATTTACTGCTGAGTGAGCAAATCCCTGGCCTGAGATGCAATGTGGGGCACTGTGCTCCCCTGTTTCCTGTTTCCTCAGAAGAGCTGCTTGTCCAGCTAAGAGTGCCCACACCATCCCTGATCCACCATCCTGGACCATCCCTGTAGGTGCCACACCACCCACAGCCCCTTCTAGAATCCTAATCCCTACCTCACAAACCACCCTCGTCTGGCGCTAGGATCCGAGGGACACCTTAGGTCTCTGCCATCCTCTATGCAGAGATCTCTGCCCTGTCCCTGGTCTCTTCCATGACTGGACTGTGGAAAGGTAGAACCTGGCACTTGGGAGGCAGAGGCAGGAGGATCTCCAACTTAGAAGCCAGCCTGGTCTACAGATGAGCTCCAGAACAGCCAGGGCTACACAGAGAAACCAGTCTAGAAAAACCAAAAAGAAAAAGTGGAAGTGGGGAAATGTAGAAGTGAGAAATAACAATGGCTGCTGAGCAAATGGTCACCTGGATGCACCTGAGTCTCGTCCCTTTCCCTGAGATGTGTTCGACCTGGGGTTCCCTCTCCCCTCCCCAAAGGCCACGGTGTCTTCACCTGCCCACGCCCTCACCTTTAGTCAGAGCGTCTGTCTTTCCCACATCTCCCCGTTCCCTGGTCTCCTTCCCAAGCCCCACACTTCCAACCAGGCTCCTCCCCCTCACTGTGCTCACAGAGGCTGACAGCCAGCACCAGGGCCTGCAAGAGGCTACCAGAGGCAGGCAACTTGCAAGTGGTGGCACACCCAGCCTTGCCATGGCTTCTAGAAAGCACGTCCTCATGCTTCTGCGGCAAACACTTTTGCCAACTAAGCTATCTCCCCAACCCCTGAGGACCAGTTTCTGAGACCACAACTAGAACACGTATCCATCCCTTTCAAAACCTAAGTGGCCAAAGGTATTTTTGTTATTCTAAATAGCCAACAAACTAGCCAGGCTTAGTACAAGTCTAGACTCCCAAGCTGATGCAGGAGGATCACTGAAAGCTCAAAGTTATTCCCAGCTACATAGTAAGTTTGGGAACAGCTTGTGATATAAACATTAAGACCATCTCAACAAAACAACAACCACCAAAAAAAAAAAAAAAAAAACACAAATAACCAGTGTGCTTATTCAGAAAAGATTTTTAAATAAAATCATTTTTCTGTTGATTTCATTAATAAAATAAATGTCACTAGGCAGTGATGGCACATGCTTTTAGTTCCACCACTCAGGAGGCAGAGACAGATGGAGCTCTGTCAGTTTGACGCCAGCCTGGTCTTCAGAGTGAGTTCTAGGACAGCCAAAGTTACACAAAGACACCCTGTCTTGAAAAATAAAAATACCCGCTCCCAAAGAAGATTCAAATCAATTTAACAGAAAAAGAGAATAAAAACCTAACAGGACGGAAAGTTATAAAAGTAAAAGTCCTGCCACATGATCAGCCCCACGTCAGGGACCAGCCCAGGTCAGCGAGGGGCCTGCCTGGGGTAAACAAGAATGCTGGGAAGTTGGCCAGCTCCTCCCTCAACTGAGTCTTGAAGCTTCTGCTGTGTATGACACAGCTTTCAGAGGCTACACCACACAAAGCCCAAAAACCCAATGCCTCACCGCATGCAGCAAGTGTGTGCAGCTGACCCTCGCTCTGCATCATGGTCATATCTGTCACCGATGGGCAAACTCAACCATCACACTAACCCCAGAACTGAGACCTACAAGAGTAGACTAGCCAACCCATTCAGCCAGTAGCTTAGCAAAAACTACAGGACACGCATGGCCTAGCAGAGACAACACCAGCTTGAGCAATGGTCCCATGAGACCTACCTGTCGTCTGAGGCTCTGGCCAAGGCTGAACAGACAAACCCACCAGGACAGACACTACCCATGGCATGGGTAGGCCAGGCTGCAGTGCTCTCCAGGGGCCCCTATGGCACCCTGTGCTGCTTCCACATTCCAGAGGTGGGGGATAAGCTAAAAAGAGCTGCCCTGAGGACAACCTGGTCAGTCAGGGGGCAAAGGGAAGGAGGAAGAGACAGGACAGGTAAGAGTGAGCCGTCCCTGAAAATCTCCAGCTTACTCCCTCTTCCCAGTACCAAGAGCCCAGGGCACCTGCTGCTTGTTGGTCTAGACACCCAACCTGACTCAGTGGTGACCCCTCAGGAACTGTTTAGTGCAGACTATACTTCCAGCGAAGTGAGAGAGCCTTGAGCAGCAAAGAACAAGAGGCCCACGGCAAAGCCAGGCTTAGCTCTGAGAACTTGGGAGGTGGAAACCCCCCTTCTCTTTGCAGGACAGTTCAGAGGCTCAGCATACCGGATCGCTGAAACAATGTGCCTTCTACTTATTCCTCCAGGACATGTGACAGCAGACAGAAAGCACAAGGTGACCATACCCTCACAGTGTACTGCAGGCTCAAGTGGGTGCACACAGGAGATTACTGTGAAAAGAACAAGGCTGCAGGGCTGGAGACAAGCCTCAGGTTAAAGGTGCCTGTTGCTCTTGCAGAGAACCTAGGTTCAGTTCTCAGCGCCCACGTGGTGACTCACAGTCACCAGTTCCGGGCATCCAATGACCTCGTCTGACCTCTGTGGACATCACTCACACACACGCACACGCACACGGTACTCAAACACACATGTAGGCAAACATTCGAACACATGAAAATAAATAATACAACAGCATTTAAGAAAAACACCTATCTCCCCTCTGAGGAAGGGGAAATGAGGCAACCCTGACCCCACCGTCCTTTCTTTCCACTGTGGAGAAACTGTCCATCCACCAGGCTTCGGATCAACTACGGCCTGGATTTTTCAAAGATAAATTAATTTGGCTGGGCCAAGTAGTTCATGCCTGTAGTCACAGCGACTGGGGGGATGAAACAGTTACAAATTCAAGGCCAGCCCAACTAAAGACTAGCCTAGACAACCTTGTGGGACTCTTTCTCAAAACAAACAAACAAACAACAAAAACACACAATAAAAAGAGGGCCTAGCAAGACGGCTCCAAAGGGTAAAGTGCTTGCTGGCACACCTCAGTTCATCCCCAGATCCCATGGCAAAGGAAGAAATAACCTAAAGGCTGGCCTCTACTTACACTGGCAGCCACACCCCAAGAGCGACTGTTTATTGATTAACAGGAGGTTCACAAGCCCAGTTCAAGAGCTAAAGAGACAGAGACGGCTCAGCAGTTAAGAGCACAAGCTGCTCCTGCAGAGGATCTGGTTCAGTACCCAGCCTGGACTCAATGGCTCACAGCTCCAGCTCTAGGGAACCCAACACCCTCTTCTGACCTCTGCAAGCACCAAGCATGCATGGGGTACACAGACAAACATGCAGTCATATACATTAGAAAGAAAAGAAAAAAGTTCAAAGGAGAAGACAGACACAGACACACACACACACACACAACACACACACACACACACACACACACACACACACACGAACACACGAGATGAGGAAGGAATCTTTGTGGGGCTGGAAGCTGGCGGCCGCTGCAGGCTCAGGGACTGCTATCAGGTCTGCACTTTACAGCTGTGTAGACTGCAGCCTGGAAGTGGATCGGAAAAAGTCATCCTGACTTTTACACAGCTCTCTCTCTCTGCCAGCCATGGGAAGGAGCCTCTCACAGGGCCGACGGTTCCAGAGCTACAGCACACAGGGAGGCTCCTGCAGCCCTCGGAGGAGCACAGGGCGAACTTTACACTGTGATCCTAACAACTGTGAAATCCCAGCCTTTCCCTGTCAGACCAATCGCCCTTCCCCCTGGACCAACTAAGATCACAAGCACCACCCCCACTCCGGGGTTCAGCACCAGGCCAGGTTTGGCAGGCGCTCCAAATCCCCATTCTTTTCCCATAAAGCACTTGCTGAATTGGGTTCTCAAGCACCCGTGAAGCTGAGCCTGATTCCTGACTGGACTGTAAAGTGGCCGTTCCCCCTCCATCAGGCCCTGACTACCCTTCTCCGGCCGACCTTCTGTCGGAGTCTGCCACCTATGCTTGTCCAAGCATCTCTCCAGCCCTGGTCACCCCTGCAAAGTCAAGCTCATTTTTCTGTGACCCCTGAGACACTCACAGAGCTGGTGCCCTTCTAGGCACTCCCTTGTCAGAGCAACCTCTCCTCCCCCCTTGGCACAGACTCGGCGTTGCTGTCAGGGTATCCAGGCTTATGGGGATGTCCCACAAACCCCGTAAATTTTAAAGTTTTACGTAAAGATTTCATCACGTGTCAGACAGGGGAAATATCTACCTTAAAGGCACCCTGTAGAACAGGGAGAATGTCGGGAAAGCCCTTCCAGAGCCCTGGCCTAGAGACCAAGAGCCTCGGCCTCTGACCCCCTCAGGCATGGCTTCCCACCCCAACTGGCCGCCTCTACTTGCCGCACATGTAGCCGTTATTCCAATCTAGGCATTACTGGGCTTCCCTGGAGACAGTTCTGGAACTCATTCTCAACAAGCAGCTATCCCTCTGAGCCACCTCCCCAGCAGCCACTCCATGTTTTATTTTTGAGACAGCTGTGTAGCCCAGGCTGGTCATAAACTCTCCACTATAAATTCTTAGCCTTCCAGGGGCTAGAGTCCAGGCTGTACTCCAACATATCTATAACACACACCACACACACCCTTTTTATCTTTTTAAGACACGTCTCAACTGTGTAGCCCTAGCTGGCTTGGAACTCACTACCCTGAACTCAGACACCCACCTATACCATGAATGATCACGCTTGTCCATTCCTAAGCCCACACGCCCTTCAGGGGCGGCGCTAAAAGCACTCAGGGGTTGTTATCTTTGCACACAGAGGAACTGTGTGCTCAGATGCTTAAGTGCAAGGGTAAAGTGCAAAACTGAAGGAGCACAATCAGGAGGGACAGGGACAGCTCAGCGACACACTAGTATAGCCAGGAGTCGTCTGAGTACGAAGATGAACCTTCTCTTTCGGGGCCCTCGGAAGGTCAGAGTTGGGCTGGGGAGTGGCAGAGCACAGCAGCCAGGCTACAGGCTTCTGATGGCACAGATGGCTCTCCAGGCCCCAGGGCCCAGTGTTTTAAGAACACCGGACCTCACTCTAAGAAGCGGCTGGGCCCCACCCACCTATGGATGAGATCCAAAGGAGAAAGAAGAGCAGCTGATTAGAATTCCAAGCAGGACGGAGAACTTAAAAAAATTGGGAGGAGGCCAGGTGTGGTGGAGCACATCTTTAACTCAAGGGGCTGACGGAAGAGGAGTTCGAGGACAACATAGCAACAGGATGTGGTAGTGCATGCCTAGCACTCAGACAGATCCTAGGAGTTCTGGGCCAGCCTGGTCTCTGTAGTGAGTTCCAGACCGGCCAGGGCTATATAGTGAGGACCTGCCTTAAGGAAGGGGAAGGAGGAGGGGGATGGAGGAGGGGGAGAAGAGAGAGAGAGAGAGAGAGAGAGAGAGAGAGAGAGAGAGAGAGAGAGAAACATATGGATGAATTTACCAGAGCCATTTCGATAGCTCAAGCTCACCAAGTAAAGGCACATGCTGCCACACCTGAAACCTGAATTCCGTCCCTGGAACCCAGATGGTTTAAGAAAACTATCTCCTACAAATTATCCTCTCATCTACACACTAGCACTGTGACATTGGGGACCCGAATAAATATGAAAAAAAAAATTTTTTTTTAAAAGTTTATCAGAGTCACAGTATTTACGTTGGTGTCTTTTAAACATACTTAATTTGCTCTGAAATAAAATCGCACGGAATGCGTGAAGTGCTCCGTTTTCTCCCAAGGGCCAAGCTTTTCAGAGTTTAGAACTCCGAAGACTGCAAACTCCTTGGCACCGGTCCTCCGTGGCAGGTGGAGGCGGACTCCCTCACCCTCGTCCCACGGACACACTCCAGCCCCAAACTCACGCACGGCCCACTGGTCAGCCGCTCCCCCGCTCGCCCTCGGGCCTCCCCGGGCTCTGCACCGCGCAGCCAATGACCGCCAAGGAATGGAAAACGCCCCACAGCGCGGAAGGGACAGCGGGAACGCCCGGAGGGGAGCCGCGGCCGAGCGCCCCGAGGGCGGAGGAGGGAGACGCCTCGGCTCCAGCTGGGGACGCGGGGGCTAGGACGCACCTCTTGTCCGGAACCCACTGCGGCTCCTCCAAGCCGAAAGGACTTCCGAAGGCGCGGTGCTCCGGCACCATGCGCAGGCCACTTGGCGAGCGCACAAGCTTCTTGGCGTCGCGACGCGCGGCCACCCCCGAAGACATGTCTCCGCCTGAGCCCCTCAAGCCACTGCCCGCGCTGAGCCCACACCGGGTGCCGCCCCGCCCCGCCCACCAGCACGATGACAGCTCCGAAGCCCAATCCTCAGCCACAGCTCGGGATATGAGCCAATCGGAGAGTAGTATCCGCCCCAGAGCCGCCCTTCTCCAATCCGCGCAAGGTCCCCGCCCCTACAGCCAGCCACCAATAGGCGGCGAAGACCGGGGGTGGTACCCTTGCCCCTCTCGGGAGATTATGACTTCGGATTGGCCAATTAATCAGCCACGTAGCCGCCTCTTCGCTCCTTCTGGGCGGAGCAGACTCTGACTCGAATCGTTCATTGGAAGAGAAGACTGAGATGGGCGGAGCTTCCGGAGCGGGCGGAGTGCGCGGGAGAGTTGCGGGGCCGCTGATCCGGGAGGTGAGCTAGTTGATCGCGAGTGGCAGGACATGGGGTGGCGGAAGAGGACAGAGGACACCGTGGGTTTCGAGCGCTCCAGGCCATGGCTGGGGCTCAAGAACGAGCTTCCCCGGCGGGGCACCCCTTTAGGCCCTAGCGGGGTTTGGAGGAATCGAACCAAGAGTCCTGGCGCTCTCCACTGAGTGCGGGACCTGCTTTCAGCACTAGATTCCCCGGCCAGCCACCACGTGACCAGTCGCTGCAGACTTGACCTGTGACTTTTCTTTTTTCTTGTGGCGTTTGTAAGGACGAGTCACATTGTGCGTGTAGCCTAGGCTAGCTTTGGATTCAGCAGTCCGGCCTTCCTTGTTCTAACGCAGGTGTGAGCCACCGCGCGCACCTCACCCTCTAGCTTCTTCGGGTAATTGGCCAAATCAGCTACCCAGGAGCTTTGCTCGCTCCGTCACAGCCTGCTCTCCAATTGGAGATGGGCTAGTGTAACCCTACTTCTCCGGAAGACAGGCGGCCAAGTGGAGCATGGAGCTCCAGCGTGCCTTTGCCTGAGCCACAGGCTCTCGGTTGAAGTAGAGGTTGTTCAGTGGCACTTTGTAAAGCAAGGTTGGCTGCCTCAAGGCCTTGGCAGTTGATAGTGCACGGATAGAACCGGTCCCATCTATTGTCCTCTGTCCAGACGCCACCAAGCCCTATGGTTGCTCTGGTTCACCACTGGACAGGGTCGCTGATGGCTTGGGGAACCTTTGAGTTCCGGTGCCAGAACTTTGTGTCCTCAGCAGGAAGCATGTTCTCTAGCCAGCTTCCCTCCTGCCCTGTGTGATGTGTGTGTGTGTTGTATGTACATATGTGTATGTCTGTTTGCATCCGTACTGGTGTGTGTGTGTAAGCCAGATGTCTGAGGTGTATTCCTCCATCAGTCGCCCTATGAACCCAAAGTTCACAGATTCAGCTAGTCAGCCTGCTCTGAGGAACCCGTCTCTACCTTCTGAGTGCTGAGATTACTGGCAGGCTACCATACCTGCCCAGTACCAGATCTCATGTCCCCAGCCTCCTCACACTTGGCACTGCCAGCCTGAGCCACCCCGCCCCCATCCTTAGTGCTTCTTGGCACTGTCATTTGAAGCCACGAGTGAGGAGTGAAGCAGTGTATTGTGGGACACGTCTTTTCCTCACACTGGACTGGCCCTAACCTAGGCAGCCCAGGTGGGCGGAACAGAGGCCTGGGCTTCTTAGAGTGGATGGCGCAAACAGAAGCGTCATCCTCAGCTTTCACGGATAGTGTTCCCAAGATAGACACATCTGTCCTCGACGCTCAGGGGGACACCTAACCACACTTTCACTCCAGATTGCCCTGTACTCCCTCCCACAGGTGGTTTGAGTTGACAGCACATGGAACTGTGTTGTCATCGCTGTGTCCCTGTAAGCCCTGCACGCTCATGGTGAGCCCACTGAGGAAATGGACTTGGATCAGCTGGACCTAAATCCCAGAATTACGGCTGCGATTAAAAAGGGTAGGTCGTGTGAAGCGAGGAGCGGCACACATGCACTGTGGGGGAAACTAGCTGTGGTCGTGCCCCACCTCCGCAGAGCGGCTTCTCTCCCTTTCAGAGCGGGGTTGGTCAGTCTCGGAAGGGGCACCTTTCGCACGTGGGTTCCTGAGAGCTGTGGCTGCTGAGGGTGAGCGGCTCAGCCCTCGTGTTCATGGCAGGCCTCTCTGCCGTTGTGTGAGCTGCTTTGGTATATCTGCAATGTAGTTTTCCTTTTTCTTTTTAATTGCAACAGAGTCTCACTGTGTAGCCTTGGCTGGCCTGGAATTCACTGTGTAGACCAGCCTGGCCTTGTACTCACGAACTCCTCCTGCTTCCATACTTTCTTTGCCAACTGGTTTGAAAGTAAAAAGTAAATCCAAGCCCAGAATTGGTTTCTTTACTTCTCCCCTGCCCCCCAAGCAGGGCCCTTGGTTATCACTGTGTGCCGCCCGCCCATTGCTTCCTGCCAGTCCTGGCCTGCTTGGATCCTCACTTTGCTTTTTGTCACCCTCTTTGCCTGGCCTGGCTTGGGGCCCAGAGTTGATTCTCCCTTGGTTCTCTCTCTCTCTCTCTCTCTCTCTCTCTCTCTCTCGTCATTGTCACCCAATGCCAGGGCTTTGTGCAAGGTCAGCAGGCACTCTCTTAGGCCACACCCCTAACTCGACATTCATGCTTTTTTGTTTTTAAAATACAGGGTCTTGCTGTGTAGCTTAAACTGGCCTTGAATCCTGGGTGCAAGTGACTCTCCTCCTGTCTCAGCCTTCCAAGTAGCTGGGACTGTGACAAAGGGTGGGACACGGTGATAGTCACACCCTCATAGCACCCAGGATTCAGTCTCTGGCTTCTGCTGCTGCTGCTGACAGGAGAGTCAGGCCCAGGTTACCAGGGTGCAGCCCAGGCAGCAGGCCCCTCCCTCCCTTCCCTCTCCACCCATTAGTCACACTCCCCAAGATTTTCTGGGCGAATCCAGAACTGTTGTCCCAGGTCCAGCTCTGTCCCGCCTCCCACCGTGGGTGAGTGCCCTGACTTGCTGTGGTCTATCTGTGTGACTTAGGCAGGCTGAAGTCCGTAAAGGAGGTTCTGTGCTACTCCGGAGCAGACTTGCAGCGGCTCACCAGCCTGCCCAGCCACGATGTGCATTGCCTGCTGAGAGCAGCCGCTCTACACCTTCGGGGAAGCCGCGTCCTCACAGGTAGGCAGGGAGGCACCTGTGCTGCCGGGCACTGGGCTAGCGGCTGGGGTGCTGGGGGCACAGGCTCCAGAGTCTTTCTGGAGAATGGCTTTGCAGCAGTTGCCCTGAGCACACTGCCACCTCAGGACACGGCTTCCACATGATGGCTTTGGCTCACTGACATCTATGCTGAGGCTCCGCTGCTCAGAACTTGTCACTGTCACTGTCACAGTCTGATGCTTTTTCTCTTCCTGCTGAGGCCGTTCAGGACTACACAGACGCTGAGGGCCCCCTACCCCCTCTGATGGAGTCTCTATGTAGTTCTGATTGTTCTGGCACTCTATGTAGCTCAGGCTAGCCTCAAACTACGGAGATGCTTCTGCCTCCCAAGTGCTGGGATTAAATGTGTAGACCACTACACCTGAACTAAGTTTCCTCAGCAGCTTTGCCCGCCTGGAAGTGTGGCAGGGACATATGCACTGTACTCAGCTGCACAACCAGGCGGCCTGCCTTCTGACCTTGGCACTTTGAGAGTGTGTGTATGTGTGTGTGCGCGTGCCTGCGTGCGTGCGTCGTGTGGTGTGTGTGTGTGTGTGTGTGTGTGTGTGCGCGCGCGCGCGTGCGCGCGCACCCATATGTGATGGTTTTGCCAGTCCTTCACCCATGTTGCATGTGGAGCCAGGACTTCTTTGAAGGCCTCAGGCTCACAGGCCCTGGCAGGCTGTGGGCGGGGCGGCGCAGGCTGTGGGCGGGGCGTAGGCTGTGGGTGGGGTGCAGGCTGTGGGTGGGGTGCAGGCTGTGGGCTGGGGCGGTAGGCTGGGGCGGGGCGCAGGCTGGGGCGGGGCGCAGGCTGGGGGGGGCGCAGGCTGGGGGGGGCGCAGGCTGGTGGGCGGGGCATAGGCGGGGGGGGCGCGGGCTGTGGGGGGGTCGCAGGCTGTGGGTGGGGTGCAGGCTGTGGGAGGGGCGCAGGCTGTGGGAGGGGCGCAGGCTATGGGGGGGGCAGGGACTGTGGTGGGGGGTTTGGGGGGGCGCAGGCTAGACTGCTGACGCAGCCTAACCCCTGCTCCCTGCAGCACTGCATCTGTTCCAGCAGAGGGAAAGCTTCCCTGAGCAGCATCACCGCCTGAGTCTCGGCTGCCCTGTCCTGGATCAGTTCCTGGGAGGAGGCCTGCCCCTGGAGGGCATCACTGGCCTGGCTGGCCGCAGCTCAGCAGGAAAGACGCAGCTGGCGCTACAGCTCTGCCTAGCTGTGCAGTTCCCACGACAATATGGAGGCCTGGAGGCTGGTGAGTGGCTCCCCTTCCTGAAGGGTAGGGGAGGCAGGACCCGAGGCAGGTAGAGCTCGGACCCCTGTCCTGCTCTGAGGGCTGCTTTCCTCTCTGGGAGGCAGTGGCTATCTCTTGGGTGGTTTCCCATTGTCTTTCTTCTTCCAAAAGAGTAAGTGGGAGGTGAAGCTGCACTTGGCTGTCAGAAGGAGGCAGGGGTACCAACTGGTCCTACAGTTACTACACACCTCAGGCTGAGGTACCTCACCCCTGCACCCAGACCCACAGAACCAGATAGGTAGGGCAGAGGCACGAGGCCTTTCCCTTCTGGTCATATGGCTTTGATACAGGGAGACTCTGCCTGGGCCCTCTGTGGGCTGGCTGATGGTCATAGCTGCAAAACAAGCCATGGCTGAGCCAGGCATGGTGGCACACGCCTTTAATCCCAAGGGTTCAGGGGGCAGAGGGAAGTGGACTCTGTCTCAGAACACAAAAGAAAAGCCGCGGTCTGTGCCGTTTACACCTTGGGTCCTGTGCCCAAGACAGGAAGCTTCATCCGGTTCTTCACTGGCTGGGGCTTCACAACACCACTTCACGTTGGTTTTTGTGTCACAAAAGCCATACCTGAAGGCTCCAGTTTCCCTCGTTCTCATTGAGGCTGCCTTGTACAACAGCTGCTCCTGGTGGCGAAGGCAGTGCTGGTGTTTCCAGCATTCCAGAGGTCTGTAGCCATGTGCTGTCAGCCTCTGAGTGCCTTCTGTCAGGTCACTCCCAGAAGACCCAGAGCCCTTTGCCTACTGAATCTTCCACACCAGTCATAGTGGCGCACACCTGTAACCCCAGGCCCTCAGAATGCAGGCACAGGAAGACGGATGTAGGCTAGCTCCGTGTGAGTCTGGCCTGAGAAGTAAGACCCTGTTTGAGCAGAAATCTTTAAATACTTATATTAAGTCCAGAATATTGTCGGCTCTGTTTCCCCTCTGTGGATGATCTTTGCCTTCTTATCTAAGTCCTTCGAAACATGGGCAGTGTTTATCTTATGAAGCACGTTTCCTTACTCTCTGCTTTGACAAGCCACTGGGCTCTTTCTCCTCAGAGTTCTAGAACTAATCATGTGGATTCCAACAGTCCCAGGGGAGGCACCTGCTGCCCACACACAGGGCTCCCTGCTGGTTGTCCGGCTCTATTCAGTAGCAGGATCTGGGTGGCCTTTGGCTCTGCAGCATATGGCACAAGGACTGTTTGTGTTCGGGGTGTCTCGGGTGCCTGTTCACCCACTCTTGCACTTACGATGAAGGCACCAGCCTCATCAAGTAGACACACAGAGAGAGGCACGAGCCTGTGAGTTGTCCTGAATCAGGAACATGTCTCAAAGTCCCTTAACCCTGGTCCACCCTCCGTCCTGCCCAGCCTGTCGGGGAACTGGAGAGCAGGTATGAGGTAGCAGGGTATTTAGGAACACAGATGTATGTACTCAGATGTCAGGACAGGCCTAGCCTGCATACCTAAGGAACCAGCAAGGTAGCCACAGGGTCTAACCTGCTGACCTTCTGGCGAAAAACTCATAAAGGGACAGGCAGAAGATTGCCTGTCTGTGCAGCCATGGGTCCACTTCTGTTTCCTGAGCACACCAGGCACTCTGGCTTCTCAGGGGCTGTCTACATCTGCACAGAAGACGCCTTCCCCAGCAAGCGGCTGCGGCAGCTCATTGACCAGCAGCCGCAGCTGCGGACGGATGTGCCTGCAGAGGTGACACGGAAGATCAGGTTCAGCGACCACATCTTCGTCGAGCATGTGGCTGACGTGGTGAGTGTCTGCTTGTGTGTGACACACACGGCCCAGCGACGCACCCAGTGTCACCTGTGCTGAGACCATGCCAGGAAGAGGAGGTGTCAGACTCCCACAGGCCACACAGCAGGAAGCCTGCTGTCCCAGAGGTATCCGTGGGCCAGGCCTGTGAGGATTCTGGGTTGGTGAAGAACACACTCTCCAACATGGGGATTTAATGCAAAAACCGGTCAAGCTGGGCGTAATGGCGTATTTTGATCTCAGCCCTTGGGAGGGAGAAACAGGAGAAATCTTAGTCTGAGGCCAGCCAGGGCTACACAGTGAGACTTGTCTCAAACAATAAAACCTTACTAGTCAAGTTCTTGTATAACCTGCCCCTCATCCTATCTTTGAACCAACATCCTTATTCGTTACCTGAGACATAGACCTAACTGGGTCAATCAACCCAGGAAAAAGGCAAGGAAGGCCATAGACATACAGCAAAGGTGTCCTCTAGGTGGGGGTACAGAGAACAGACAAGCCACCACAAACCCCCCTCCTGCTGCTGTTCTCTGTTGACCCTGCCTGAGCCCAGGGCTTACCTGCTGCCAGAGAAGCTAGCCAGGCTGGGCTCAGTTCTAGCAGCAGGAAGCAGGGCCATGCCCAGGACACTGGATAGTGACCAGGACAGGACCCTCGGCACGTCCATCTAGGCTGTCACTTGAGTAGGCCAGGAGTTAAGAGCTCCGAGAGGACCTCAAGCTGGCTCGGCTGACTCCAGTGTGCCCTCTGACCTTAACACACTCAGCCTGCCATGCACTCACTCACATACATGATAACAAAACATAGTTATGAACAGACTTTCACTCTGGTAGACGGTAAGGCATATAAACTTTTAATTTTAAAAAATGTACAATAAAATACATAATCACACACGACACAGAACTAAACACATACGAAGTGCCACAGAGAGGCCAGGCAGAAGCAGCAGGAGTCGGATCTGTCCTGTCCGTGGGCCTCCCAGGAAGGGGCCGGGGCCAGGTCAGCAGCCTTACTGACTGAGAGTTGCTCTCCAAGACCCTACTAGTGGTGTAGTTGTTAGTATGAGCTCCACAGCATATGGGCAGGGGAACTAAGTTAGCACTGCGGACCCCGGCCGCGGCCCTCCCAGCCCCACCCTAGCCTTCACAGGGCCAGCTCTGGAGCCATCCTCAGCAGCAGCAGCATGGTGTTTAAAGCAGACCAGGCTCAGGTCACTGCAAGAGAAAGCTATAGGTCAGGTCGCCAGTGAAGTAGCTCCACCTCCTCCTGCCCTGGGGTCTGCCCAGCAGTGGGAGTGGTCAGTGCCAGCCTCAAGGCCATGGGATGTGGACACAGAACCTCCCCTCTTGTGCATGAGAACAATGTGGCCCACGCCTGGCCTCTTCCCTCTTCCCGTCATCCCCAAGGTGCCCAGGCCCTGGCTTAGGGAGGCGCAGACACTCACGTTAGTGCTAGCGTCTTCTAGGCTGCTGCTGTCGTCCACACAAAGAGGCTCTGCGGGGGATGCCCTAGAGAGAAGTACAGACTGAATTTCACGCCTGGCTGGATGCTGGAATCTGACAGCTCCTCATAGCTGTCCAGTGAGTTGGTATTGGTCTACCTGCTTGGCCAGCCAAGACTGCCTGAGGACCCTGACCCTGAATATGAAGGCCCTGGCTGAGACCTCAAGCCTTACCACGGCCCAGTTGTAGCCACATGGCCACTAGCAAGGCCTTCCTCTGACAGCAGCATCTGTTGTCCCCATACAAGCCTACCCTGTCAGCTGGGCCACTTAACCACATCAAAAGTCACCCAAGTCCAATGCCAAACAGGGCACAGTGGCCCCAAGAAAGCCCAGGGCCCTGGAGAGGGCAGCAGGGGAGATGACCCTGGAGCCATCCCTTCTCTGTCCCCAACAGCATTTCTCCAGGGAACAGCCTGGAGGATGGGGATAGTGCAGGGTCCCAACTCCTTTAGGAGTGGGTGGTACCTGATGTGTGCAGAAAAGACTCCCAAACCACTACTCCATCCTACCACAGCAGGTCTGGCCTGCCCCATCAACACAGAGACCTGGAAGGCACCTACCTCCCCATACACACATCCTGCACACATCCTACTCAAGCAAGACCAAGCAGAGCTGCTCTCTAGACTCCAGCCTACTGAGGTGATCATGTCAGCCACGGAGCTGTAGCTGGGTTGGGTGTCCTCAGTGTCTGCAGTAGACTCAGGGTGAAGTTTTCACCCTAGGTGGGCAGGAGGCAGCTAATAAATGTCAAAAAGCTAGTCAGGGAGTTCTGACCATGTGGAGGCCACTGGTGGGTGTTGCCAGCATAGACCATGACGTGTCCCCCACAGGACACCTTGTTGCAGTGTGTGACTAAGAAGGTCCCCGTTCTGCTGTCGAGGGGCATGGCCCGCCTGGTGGTGGTGGACTCCGTCGCAGCCCCATTTCGGTGTGAGTTCCATCTTCAGGCCTCAGCTGTCAGGCGAAGCACCTGCACTCGCTGGGGGCCACGCTTCGTAGGCTGAGTGGCACCTTCCGGAGCCCAGTGCTGTGCGTCAACCAGGTAGATGCGGCTGGCCGGAAGGCAGAGGGCTGCCCTTGACCATGGGGAGAACAAGAGGCTGGCTGGGAGGCAGCTGCTGTTGCTAACCCTCGCTTGCATTTTTCAGGTAACAGAAATGGTGGAGGACCAGGAGTCTGTGCCCAGGTCACTGGGGTGAGTGTGGACACCTCAGCATGCCAAACTCTGGGGTGGGGCAGGGCAGGGTGTACAAGCACCAACACCCATTTTGTGTCTCAGGGCTTGGGACGAGCGCCTCTCTCCAGCCCTTGGCATCACCTGGGCTAACCAGCTCCTGATGCAATTGATGGCTGACCGGATCCATGAGGATGATGTTACCACAGGCTTGCCCAGAAGCCCGGCTCGGACACTCCGAGTGCTCTTTGCTCCCCACCTACCCCTCTCCTCCTGTTGCTACACAGTCAGTGGGGAAGGCGTTAGAGGGATTCCAGGAACAGTGTCCTACTAACAGTGGGGCCAGTGGATCAGCCTGACCAGGTCCCAAGGAACCCTGATTCTGATGACTCCTTCCAACAGTCTGTGTCAGTCAATGGCACTGGTAAGCAGGCACCCAGAGACGGTCAGTCAGTATCTGCTGTCTCCTCCCTGGGGTTCACCTACTCTTAAGCCTTGGGGTTTGGCCTCACACTACCCATTAGAGGATGACCAACCAACAGGAGCTCTGCCAGCCCTGACTCAGCTCTTCCCTCATCTGCTTTTTGTCTGGGACTCAGTCAGCAGCTTGGTGGGGCCTCCCTCCTGCAGGATGGTCTTAACCTACTCCCCCGCCCCCACTACACACACACACACACACACACACACACACACACCACACGCGCGCGCGCGCGCGCCGCGCGCACGTGCAGTAACACCCACCACTCAGGCCAAATGTGGCTTGCAGTGAGGCTCTCCCCAATGTGTCCCTCCCCACGCATATACAATATTTTAGGGCAGAGTGGAGAAAACACTCTGAGGAAGGGAGAGGGGCCTAGCCTGACTCAGCTGCCTAGGCTAAGTAGCTTTGGGCAACTTACAAAAGGGACGCTAGGCTTTGTGTCCTCGCTGAGGCCTGGCTAGTATACCCAGCAACTCTGGCCTGCCAGTGCATCCAGGCTGGAAGGCACACAGAGCACCCAACAGGACTGCACGCTCAGCTGGTGGGCAGGCCTCCTGGTAACATCTGCTCTGTACTCAGAATCAACACCTTGTGGACTTGAGTCTCAACAGTCACCAGGAGCTGTGACCTCTGAAGACAGGGCTGTGGTGTTGAAGCCCTGTGCTTCCAGATCCTGTCGGGTAGCATAGCCTCCTGCCAGCAACTGTGCCAAGTGGACCCTCACCAAGGCGTCCTGTTGCTCCAGTGGTGTCTGACTCCCCACACTAGGACATGCACTGTCACTGTCCCCACTCAAATAGGAAAAACAGTGCACTTATGGTATATTCCATGACATCCTCAGGGTGGCCCCACTCTCTTCTGAACTCATCAAACTTTCAAAGCCCCCTGGAGCTCCTACCCTCCTTTTGGCAATCCTGCAGGCTAAACCTAGGGTCTCCTGCACGCAAGTGCTCTACACTGAGCTATAGCCCGCTGACACGGCCTGAGAGATTGAGGATACGGACATAAACGAGGGGACACAGCTGCTTGGGTAGAGATGATTCATATAAAACACCTTCTCTGCAAAACTGGAGGGCTTTATGCCAGGGAAATAAAACTTTATTTTTGTAACAAAGTATCAACACATCCAAATTCTTTTCTAAAGAGATTGTATTGAAAATTAAGACAGTTCCCAGACAGACACACTTAGAAGACATGCCCAAAAGCTCCTAGGGCCTGGATCCACCAGCCAGGTTCAAGGGGCCCTGAAGGTCCACCCCAACATCAGTCCCCCTGAGAAGTCGAGAGTATCTTTCAGGATATGGGAACGCCTTGCCAACAGTATCTGCATTTACCACAGCCAGCTAGCTGCCCGGATTCCTGCTCACCTGCATCCCAGGGACAGTCAGCTCAAGACCGAGTGAAGACGGATGCAGGAGACAGAAACTAGGCTCACATGCCCCATGGGCTACGTGAGCTGTAAGCACACATCTTTAGCAATTATTCAGTATATGTTCCTAAGAGCACTTCCTCGGGCTGGCAAGATGGCGCAGAGAGGAAAGGAATTTGCAGCACAATGGCAACCTGGGTTCACTCTCTAGAACCATGAGGAGAACGGAATGAATGCTGAGTTAACCTGATCTCCACCCAGCCATCCTTATGCACACACACACACACACAGAGAGACTTTCTACATGACATCTCCAGCAGCTTTCCAGAAAATTCCTATCTGAACTCTTCCAACACCGAGGACCATGCACCACCCCCGAGCTTCCCAGTAACAACCACAGCAGGCTGATGACACGTCACTCTCTGAGATTCCTTTGCCATGAAGAACAGGGTGAAAGGGACAGCTGGGCCCTGCTTTTCTCCTGAGAACATGAAGCACAACAGAACCTTGCACGATGTTGACTGCATACACGTTCCCAGAGTGCTCCTCTGAAGCAGGGTCAGCTGGTCAGGCCAGCCAACTTGCTCCAAGATTCTGTCTCTGCTTTCTGCAGGCCTGGATCACAGGAGGCCCCATAGCCACTAAGTCTTTACATGGATTCTGAGAAACTCACACTGGTATGGCAAGAGCTTTGCCTGCCTATCTATCTCCTCAGCCCCAGCCGTGTGCTCTACCTTAAGACAGGGTTTCTCTGTGTAGCTCTGGCTAGCCTGGAACTTACTCTGTAGACCAGGCTGGCCTGGAATCCCACCTTCCTCTGTCTCTTGAGTGCTGAGATTAAAGTTGTGTGCCACCATGCCTGGCCTAAGAAATTCTGTAACTGGCTGTGATCAGTTAATGAATGTTTAACACCAGCCCAAACCTTGGTGTTTTATGGGAGCCATGCAGTTCCTCAGACTGAGGTGAGGCTGAGACAGAGTCCCCGCAACCCACAGGCCACATCCCGCTGCCCTACTGTGGGCCTGCAAGTCCACTGCTTCTGGCCTGGGTTCTTGCAGCTTTAAGTTAGTCTCATACAGTGCCATAGGTCGATCTGAACATTGTCAAACACACCCATGAAGCGGCTCCTGGATGCTTAGCACAGACCAGGTGCCCACCACCAACACTGACCCAACAGCAGGTCTACAGAGCCCTGTGGGACGCAGTCCTCCGTGCACTGCTGCTCTGTCTCTTCCCTCTACACATGAAGCCAAACAGACAGGCCACTGTGTACTCTCGGCTGAAGGAAGTGATTTAAGCTTCTGATTCTTACTTCACAGCTTTTTCACAGTGTTAAATTTTAAATAGAGCTAGGTGTCATAACAGCGCGGCTGGCAGAAGTCGCATGCAGCAGCTGATCCACACATGCCTAAGCCACCAGCTGTAGCCTGGCTGTCCTCCCTGGCCACAGTGCTGCTGGCTCTGGCCATAAGCAGCCTCAGGCACAGATGCAGATCAGGCAACAGAATTCTGGGGTGTGGCTGCCAGGCACGTTTTAAGCAATAGCCTGCACATCTTGGTGAACATCCCCATCTAGAAGGAAAGCCCACTACAACCAAGAGGACAAGCTCCCTCCTGGGCAGGCTGTCCGGGTTTCATACTCTCAGGACGCTATCTAGCTCAGCCTAGCCCTCAGTGGGCTAGGTCAGTGTGGCTGGCGCTCAGTGCTCTCGAGTCTGCCAGGCCATTATTTCGTTCCTGTGTGAAAAAGCAAATGGAAAAATTAAAATTAATCAATGCTTCTATGGAGATCACCATTAAGCAGTGTGACCTCTGATACCAAATATATGCGTGTAAAACACTAACATCTGGACTGGAGGTGTAGCTTAGGGCTGGGTGCGGCTCTATGGGGTATGTGTTTAATGAGCAGTAGCCTCAGTGCATCCCAGCACCAAAATCAATCTTCAACTCCCAGGCCAGGTGCCTGGAGCACACACCCTGTCTTAAAGTATCCTTCAGTCTCTGCTTGGGGCTAGGGTGACAGCTGACACTTTATTAGTTAAATCTGGGCCACTGAAAGAGCTGTGGGCTCCCCAGGTGTGATGGGCAGAGAGCCTGTCGCCTTGGACTGAGCTCTATGTGGCAGCAGAGGAATGCCCTTCACAGTCAGTCAGACACGCCTCCGGCTGTCAGGATGCTCAGAGCACCCAAGCAATGGGGCAGCTTCTAAGGTCAGGCTGATGGCCACGCCCAGTTGCCAATTTGGGTAACAGAAAGGAAAAGAAAGGCCACTCTGCCGAGCTGCACAGGGAAACAAGGCTATGGCCTTAAGTATCCCGGTGACAGCAGTGACAACAATGACAGACATCTTAACCCTACGAGGAGACTGCTTGAACTGTGACACTACTTCTGGTGAATACAGTACTTAGCTCAAGTTATCCTTAAAGAGGGCTGCATCACCAGCTGGTGTTCTGAAGGCAACCCCACTGATGTGCAATGAGACACCACCTAGAAGCCCCTCACAGAGGGGGGAGCTCAGGGCCAGGGAGCTAGGACACAAGCAGGGCAGGCTCCTTACTTGAAAGCAATCTTCCGTGGCTTCGCCGCCCGCATTAAGAACACTCAAAGAACTGACGCGCTTCATACTGCAACCCAGACATGGACATGCAAGGACAAACCTGTCAGCACATTGTCAACCGAAACAGCAAACAACCTAAGGTAACCTCTCCTGCCTTGGGAATATTAGGGACCATGCAACTTGGAGAGTGGGTCTTTCTCTCACCTGTTCCTTCTTTAACTGGATTTAGTGCCTGGGGAGTCCCCATTTCTCTGCAGGCTTTACAGCATTAATCAATGCAGCAAGTTCTGCTACCTTGTGAGCCTGCTCAGCCAGGGGCGAGAACTCTGCTGCCTGTCAGGTGAGTCTGGGCTCTCAAAGGGCTCATTACTCCCAAGAGAAACACTCCAGGATCGCTGGTAAATTAATAAGAAGAAAAACTATTTGACTATTAGCAAGACTGAAGTTCCTATTTGTCTACTTAGAAAATCACTCTGAGGCCAGTGTGGTGTGACACTCAGAGGAGTAGGTAGGTGTAAGGTTGGAGACCAGCCTAGTCAGGGCCACACAGTGAGACCCTGTCTGAAAAGACAAAATAAAGCAAACAAACAAACAACACCCCCCCTTTTTTCTTTTAAAAGCAAACCAAACTCTGAAGCCAGGCATGGCTCACACACCACCTATACCCCCAGTTGGACGGGCCCACGTGGAAAGGGTCTTCTAACAGATCTGTGGTTTTGAATGTGAACTGCACACAGCTCCAGCCAGAGGCAGGCTGAGCAGGCTGCAGCCTATGGGTCACAGGTGCTATAACAAATTCCAGCAAGTGGCTAGCTCTGCTCTTGAATGGAAACATTTTATCATGGCCCAGCCACACACTGGTGGAGGACTAAACAAGGTTTTCTTTACAGCAAACTGATAGAAACAAGTCACATGTAAATTATGACTTGACTCATCCCGGTGGTTTTGGGATTTGGGTTTTTTTGAGACAGGGTCTCTCTGTGTAGCCCTGTCTGTCCTGGAACTCACTAAGTGGAGCAGGCTGGCCTTGAACTCAGAGCTCTGCCTGCCTCTGCCTCCCGAGCACTGGGTTCGTACCATACTCGTTGAAGCAATTGAGTTCTCAGAAGAAAGCTATACAAACTTGACTCTCAGCCTCCCTTTTACTCATAAACGACGGCAGCGAAGTGGCCCACGCTGCACCCTGTCTCTGATCCATGATAGTGGAAACTACCAGGGTTCCAGTGTGGCCAAGCATTAGTGTCAATCTGTCCACCCAGGGCAGCTATTCTCACGGGCCAGAAGGCCTGGCTCTACCAGGGAACACCCTGGAAAGACAAATCCTGGGGTCCTTCTAGAAGCTGACAGCAAACACATGGAGAATCGGCTAGATAATGTCATGGGTGCAGGAGGAAGGTGCCTCAGTTTTACACTCTGGGTGTATAACCCAGGTCACGGAAACAGTGGCACGCAATGTGACGTGTACTTCACATCATGTCTGACTGCCAAAGGGGCCACGACACAAACCAACCCCACTCCAACAGCAGGGATGGCCACTCACTGCTGCTGGCTGTTAGCACAGAAGCCACAGGGAAGGTGGCGGAAAGAGGAAAGTTCCAAGCACTCTGTCTTGAGCAGGTGGTACCAGAACTGACTGCACACTGGGCGTTTCAGAGTTTCCCAGAGGGAGAGAAGCACCACTCAAAAGGTGAGCTCATGTCAGGCATGGGGATACAGACCTGCAATCCCAACTACAAGTGTGGCTAAGGCTAGAGGATCACAAATTCAAGGCTTGCCTGGGCTACATAGTAAGTCCCTGCCTCAAAAAATAAAAGCGAAAGGCTGGCCCAGCTTTAGTAGGTCTCAGAGTGGAGCACAGGCTGGACCGAAGCTTTCCAGGAGGACTTCTGGCCATTAAAAGCCAGCATTTCTCAGGAACCTGAGAAATGGGTTTCCATCTGCCAGGAGTCACTTCCTTACCTCTGGCAGGACACAGGGCTACCTGTGGCACCTGTGAGCACATCAAAGGCCACGATGACCCCAGCTCCCTCAGTATCACAAGGTCTGATTACACATTCCAGAGTCAGAGCTGGTGTCTCCTGGGCCTTCTCTCCCTTCAGCTGCTTGTCCTCTTCAGCTCACATGATCTGTCCACCACGCGAACCCTTTACCTCCTGCTCTTACTATCTGCACAAGTCTCTCCTCTCCTCTCATTTCTTTTCTCTGACTCTCCCAGATGCCTTTGCATATTTTCTCTCTCTTACCCACAATAAAAACCTTCCCCCTAAAACTAAATGTAAATGCTAAATGTAGCAGTCAAGACAACAGTTCCTTTGCTGCACCCACTCACAATCTCAACAGTGGAGTATTTGCCCAGCAGAAGCACGACCCTGGATTTTATCCCAAGTACTCTGCTCAGCCTGAGAGAAACCACCCAGCATCCTCCATGCCTCCCTCTCAGTGCTACCCCTCAGGTGTCACACAAGAGCTGCTGCCTTTCTGACTCTCTCTAGCTAAAACTTGTATAATCACCATCCCAGAGACAGCTGGAATGGCTCCCTCACAGGCAGAGGCTTGCAGGACGCAGTCTGCCTCACGAACTTCCAGGCGGTGTTCAGACAATGGAGCTTCCACGTGCTCAGGATGTCGAGAACGCCTTAGACCCTCTACAGATGCAGCTGGCCAGCACAGAGCACCTCCTGCCTCAGGCCAACCTGTCTCCCAGATCCACTACGAACCCAAAGAGATTGCTGGAGGGACATAGCCAAGAGTGTGACATATGCACAAGGCAAGCTGGGGCCACAGTAGCCCCAGTCCCAGCTGTCAGTCCAGGCAGGGGGCGAGGCATGGGGTCTAAGGCAAGTGACCCTAAGAATGGAAGTGGACACTTTCTGAAGACACATGCCAGCAGAACAGCTCTGAAAACACTCATTTCCAACATGGTCTCCAAATACTGCAAACTCATACCAGAGCCTGGGAGCGTCCTGAGCAGCAGGGTACTACCAGACACCTTTAAAAACTGCATCCCTGTGCATTTCTGCTGAGCTGGTTCTATCTGAGAAGTCTGGGGCACAAAGAATGACTGATGAGACTCCAAAGAATGTCCCCAGTGGGGCAGCTGCCAGCACAAAGGGGCGAGGCATGTCAGTTTGTTACAGAGCAGCAGAAGTCTGAGAGTCTTCCCTGTGATCCTTGTAGAAAATCCCTTTGACAACATGGATATCTCCACTCAAAGCCGCAGTGACGCCTAGAGCTTTGAAAATCTATAGGTGCTCCTTATAGCAGTCACAGAGCTCAACCTCATTAGAGACCATCCTCCCCCGCACCCCCGGCTAAGTCAGTGTGGTCAGAGCTCGCCTTCTGGAAAGTGAGTTTTGGAGGAGTTATGCCAATGTTAACTTACAAAGAAATGTGCTGTGTACTGTGTACGCCAACTGGGTAGCTTTTGTAGTTTTGTGTGCACATGTGTGGTATATGTGTATGCACATGAGAGTGTGTGTGCAGAGTCTCCAAGTCATCTTTAGGTGTCTTCTATCACTCTCCCATTTATAAGTCTTTGAACCTAGAGCAGTCACTTAGGTGACTGGCTAGCCAAGATCTGATTTCCTCCGCCTCCTCTAGTGCCGGGGCCACACCCCCGACACCACGCCCCTTCTGCATGAACCCTGGGGCTGCACACACGACACCGAGGCCCTTCTGTATGAATCCAGGGGTTGTACACCTGACACCACGTCCCTTCTGCATGAATCCTGGAGATCCAAACTCAGGCCCTCAGGCTTGAGCAGCAAAGCGCTTTACACACAAAGCCATTTTCCTGGGCTGGTTGTGTGTGTGTGTGTGTGTTGTGTGTGTGTGTGTAAATGCACATCCTTTAGCCATGGCGTATGTGCGAAGATCAAAGGACAACTTTCGGGAGTCAGTTCTCCTACAGTGTAGATCGACAGGTTCAAGTGGCTTTACCACGTAATTCATTGCCTGGGCCCCACTTTAACTCTGTGAGACAGAGTCTCACTGTACCCCATGCTGGCCTCTCAAACACTGAGATTCCAGCTATGAACCACCTGGCTCAGGGGTGTAAGACTAAATTCCCACTTGTCATCAAGAAGGCTTTCTCTGACCAGAAGCAAGGCGCTCACCGCTCCCTTTGGGACACTACCGGCCAGCTTCCCAGCTGGCTCAACCCACCCTGGAATGCAGCAGGCAGCTACCCAAACCCTCCGGGACAACTCTGAGTTCCAGGAAGGCTGACTGTGACTGAGGCTGTGGCTGTACCGACGCTGGCGGGAGAGGGCGCGCTCAGGAGATAGTTACCCAGGGTTCCTTGGCTCACTGTCCCGTGAGCTTCCGCCCTTCAGCTTCCTAACCAGCTTCTCACTGCTGCGTCTAATGGAAGCCCGGAGTTTGCTAAAGGAGCCACTGCGCTTTAAAGATCCAGTGCCATCCTGAAAAACACGTGAACAAGTGTGACGCTCTGGGTGTCCCCTTCTGCCCCACACTCAGCCCAACAACCCCAACTGCTGCCAGGCACTGGCCGGCCAGTGAGTCCTGCCAAAGCCACCGGCCTGCAGTGTGCACGAACAGGTTAAAAACAACCCACGATCAGGAATCCCCTGAAAATGAAGAGTCCGAGCAGAAGCAGCCGCATTCCCAGAGGAGAGTGCGCCCACTGCTGTCCTAGGACAGAGGAGAGCATAGGAGCACGAGAACTAAGGCGTCTTCATGTCGCATGAGCATGTGTGCACCTGGAAGGACACCAGGCCTCATGCAGGCAGTGTACTCCCGAGTCTCACCTACACAACTGCAGGTTTTTAATAAAACGCTCATTTTTTATACAAATGTCAGAAGTCTTAGATATCTGCAGAAGAGTGGCCAGCTGTCCCCATAACCAGCTCAGACACTACAGAGGAAACACCTGGCAGTCTGGACGTGAAATCAAGTGCAGATGGAAACCTATGCACAGTAGCACTGAGTTTCAGAACGGCCCCTCAGGGGACCCCAGAAACCGACTGCTGCTAGAGCCCACGCAGCCCAGCGCCCCGGAAGATCAAGAAATGTACAGAGCAGACAGACACAAGACACAGGTCAGTTGGAGTGAGTTTATTAGAAGTTAGAAAGACACATACACACATCACGGAGCACTTCAGATTAGTAGAGAAAAGCAGAATTCAAATTTCCACACCAAGACTACACAGCAAATCTACATCAGTGTGTAGTGTACTGGGGAGGCCCTGTCAGGGCACCGGCCAGGTCTCTAAGGACGACAGGGACGTGCAGCACAGGTCTCGCTCCTACAGCTCAGTGACTGCACGGGCCACTACCATGCCACAGTAATACACCTGCTGACACTAACGCCTGTTCTCAAGGTGAAGAGCTACTCTCTCCTAACTGTTAAACTTGTGTGTTACACATTAATGGGCTTATTAACACGGTTGATATTTCTAAGTACATATCTGGCAAAGCTACATGTATCCAGAAATCAAGACCCCAAAAGGACGGCAGCACCGAAAGGAGGGGCCAGTCCCAGGGGTGCTGCTGACAGGCTCCTAGGGCTGCTAGACAGCGGACAGCACTGCAGGGGCCGGAGGAGGCGCTGCCCGTCATGCAGGAGCAGAGGGGAGGCACCGGGCGGCTAGGCCTGTCAGACAGAAAGAGAGAAGCAGATGAGGCCACAGGAGCAAGAGTGGCAGGCCCCGCCCCGCAAGCCTGCGCTACAGTATTTCTAGGTCACACATCTCCACAGATTATGCTCGGCAACCCAGGCGCTCCTGCACACCAGGCTGGCACAGGTGCTGGCCAGGGCGTGTGAGGGAGCTGAGGCCAGCTTCCAGGTAACTGTCAAGAGTGAAAGTCAACGTTTTCAACACAGACTAGCATTATGTGAGAAATCTCCTTGATACTTATATGGAAAGTTTCACAAGTTGTTGTGCATGCGAGAGACTGTGGTGGTGAGGATCACCACACAGAAGGACAGGCTGCTATGGAGGACACCATGGAAGCAAGTCTCTCCTGCCCTGGTCTGCTCGCTAAACTGTTACATACCCCTGCAGGCTGAGGACGTCCAGACTCTTAAAAATACTAACATCCTAGACATCTTGGAAACTTTGAGACCCGACGACTTTAAAAGTCGTCAGCACATTGAAACATGCAGTGGATGATCCAAATAAAAACCATCTCCACGGGCAGCACCACCTCCTAGGTCTGCCAGAGTCTCGAAAGGCGCACAGACAGCTAGGCCTGGCCCGGCCGCTCACTCACCATGGGACGCTGAGCAAGTCATTTAACCAGCCCGAGCTTCAGCTTTCTCATCTTTAAAATGAAAAATAAGACTTGTTACCAACGGCTCGTGAGTGCCAGGAGGACAAGAAAACACCAATCCCACCGTTTGAAGAGGATTCTAAATGCTAGGTAGCTCCCACACAGCCAGATCCTGGGCCCCATAGCAAGACGCTCGCCTCCCGTCCCTGGGTTCACATGGACCACAGTAAATGCTTTCTCTCTAAGCAACTGGGGTGGCAGCTGACAAGGGATCAGGGCAAACAGACGTGGGCTTGGTCCAGGCAGCTACCACCACCTAGAAGCCTGAGGACCCAGGCTACCTACCAGGGCAGGCCCTTGATCTACGGATGTGGCACCTGCACTCCAGGGGAGATGGACAATGGCTGACTAAAACTCAAGCAGACAAATCCCCATCAGCATTGCCCAAGGCTCACTGTATTCTGACACTCATTTATACTGCCACAAACTCTCACTCAAACACACTGCATAAACCCATAAATGGGTTTCTGTTTTAAATTACATGGATCATGTGTACATTCACTTGCACGTGTATTCCAGTATTTAGAGGATAACTGTCCACCATGTATGTCCTGGGGATTAAACTCCAGGTCACTTGAATGGCAATTGCCTTTACCAGCTGAGCCATTTTGTAAGCTCTCAAAGTGGGTTTCTGAACAGAAATAAGTTATATAATGTATTGATTTTAGTATTTAGTATCTCTTTACAATAGAATTATAGATGTGGCATTTTTATGACTTCTTAGTATACTCTTGCTGCCTTCTTAGCATGTCTCCCTGTAAATAAAAATCTACTTTGAACTAACAGTTCTCTCATTCCCTAAGACCCTTAAGTAGGAATTTCATACATTAAAACCTGTGAAAGTCAAAGTGGGCCTACTAGCCCACACTCTAAACTCCAGACCTTAGGAGTCACAGGCATATAGATCTCTATGAATTCCCCAACCAGCGCTTTACACAGTGAGGTCCTCCTGTCTCAAAGATCAAAATAAGGTGACACACACCTTCAATCCCAGCACTCAGGAGGCAGAGGCAGAAGGATCTCTGTGAGTTCGAGGCCAGCCTGGTCTACAGAGTGAGTTTCAGGACAGCCAGGGCCACTTAGAGAAGCCCTGTCTTGAAAAACAAAAACAAAAGAACAACCTGTCGAAGCCAGGCACTGGGGCACATCTCCATAACCCCGCACCTGGGAAACTAACACAGGAGAAGCCTGGGTCTGAGACCAGCCTGGGCTCCATAGTAGATCCTGTCTCAAACAAGAGTAAAGCAGGCAGGGTACGGTCGGTTGTAGAACCCTTCCCTTCCACGTGGATGCTTCAATCCCCAGTACTGAAGCGGTACTCCGCACGCACGCACGCACGCACGCACGCACACTCACACTTGTAGAAGTGCACAAGAGCAATGTAGCATAAGAGAAGATGGGCAGGAGGCTGCTTCTCAGGGATCCCAAGAAAAAGGAGCAGCAAAGATGGAGGCTGCCCTGGGGGTTCTGGTCCACGGAGACTAAGTCTCGTGGTGATGCATAGTAAACTGTCTGCAGATAAGTCACACCAGACAGCCCAGCATGGCTCCGTCTCAGCTGGGGCCAGTGCCCATGACGGACACACCTTTCACAATAGACACAGAATCACACAGGTACGGGGTAATGAAGAAACTGACTTTTATCTAGAAAAGGACGAATGGCCACAAAGCAGCCTTCTCAGCAATGCACCCCGCTAGAGAGTGACCTGCTGTTGCAGTGCCTGCGAAAGCCACATCATATCTCAGACTCTGGGAAGCCTGAGGAGCCCTTCACAGTAGGTGCGACCACAGCATCGTATGTACACTGAAGAGGGACTGCTGGACTCTCAGGCAGGGTCACTGTGCGCTCAAGAACCTGGTTCAGAGTGGCCTGAGAACCCCGTGTCTTCATGCCCTGGCTCTCCTGCGCGAGCACACGGTCAAGCCTCTCAAGAGCCACGGATACAACCTAGCAAGCCTTGTCTTTGACAAACATTATCCTGTTTTAAATTCTATTTCTGAGCACTGAAAAAAAGCCCTGAATTTCTGTCTAAATTGTTTCTGTGATTTAATCAACTACCATCTGCTCCTGTAAACTCACTTTGGCTGAGGCTGTAAACACCCAAGAGAACAAGGATGGAGAGCTGTGGTATTTATAGGGCACAGAAGTCTTCTCTCTAAAAACTACAACTGGAACCCAGGAGGTGGTGAGGCACGCTTTCACCCCAGCACTCGGAGGCAGAGGCAGGCGGGTCTGTGAGTTCAGGCTTGGTACAGCTCTAATCTCAGAACTATAGTCAGATGCAGGCATGTCTCTCAGATCAAGGCCAACCTGGTCTACACAGCAAGTTTCAGACCAGCCAGGGCTACATAGTGAGTGAATGCGTGTGTGAGAGTGTGAGTGATTGAGTGGGTGAGTGTGAGTGTGAGTGTGTGAGTCTGTGTGAGTGTGTGTTTGAGAGTGAGTGTGTGAGTGTATGAGTGTGAATCAGTGTGCCAGTGTGTAAGTCAGAGTGTGACTGTGAGTGTGCCAGTGTGTGTGTGACTGTGAGTGTGCCAGTGTGTGTGAGTGAGCCAGTGTGTGTGTGACTGTGAGTCTGCCAGTGTGTGAGAGTGAGTGTGCCAGTGAGAGAGTGTGTGAGTGAATGAGGGTTATAGGGAGGGATATGACTCAGCTAAGTGGAAAAGGACTTGCCTAACCTGTGTAAGACCTTATGTTAAATACTTCAAAGTATAAAAGTTAAAAACCAAGGCAGGCAGTGACCTGCACACCTTTAACCCCAGCACTTAGGTGGGAGAGGCAGGCAGATGTCAGAGTTTCAGTGTCTAATTCTAGAACAGCCTGGGCAACACAGAGAAACCCCGTCTCACTCACACACACACACACCCACACACACCCACACAGAAAGAAACAAGGTATAATTGTAAGCTAAGCGTGCTATGCACACCTGTATTCCCAGCAACCGGAAGGCTGAGGCAGGAGGACTCCAAGTAAGTACAAGGACAGCCTAAGCTATCTGCTGAGACTCCAACAAGGACATAGTTCAGTGATGGAGCATTTGCCTAACACGCATGAAGCAGAGGTTAATCTCTAACACTCACTTGTGTGCACACGCTCATGTGAATGCACACACATATGCACACATGCACACACACACACACACACACAACCATCACGCATAGGGCTGGGGACAGGAGCCTGAGAGGAGCGAGCACAATGACAGCACCCCCCTAAGTGCCCAGGGCAGGTGTGGGACTCAGAGTTGGTGACATTGTCTATGGCACAGGAGTCACGTACTTATAGACCTAGAAATACTGTCTCAGGAGAGAGCTCCCTGGAACTTCACTCGAGAGCATTCAGTCTGTAAGCAAGCCACTGGCCACCAAGCAGAACAGGCCTCTGGACAAACATGCAGGACTGGAGCGAACACGGAGTGCAGGCCACAGTGCTGACAGGACAGGCATGGGCAGGAAGGCCCAGGCCTCTGCTGCAGCTTAGGACCACTGCCCAGCAAGGCTCAGCAGTCAGAGCGGATGCTGACTGGCTGGGCTGGCACGAGGGAGCTGCTAGGCAGAGAGAGGATGTCTTCCTGAACCGCGGCCACCAACACTTCACATGAGGTTTCCTCAACACACTGGCTCCTCCAAACTGCTGCTGCTAAGTAAATTCTAGAGCCAATCAATCCGAGAACCAGGACAGACTAGAAGAAAGTCCCAAGCAACGATCTGACAAGGCCACACAGTGACAGCTAGGCACACTACCAGTAGGAGCCCAGGGTGTCACAGATATGCTTGGTCTGCTGAGCCCTCCTCACACTCTCCCTGAAGAAAGGTCCAGAGATGACAGCTCACCACAGGAGGTGACACCTACACTACACACTGCCCACAACCCTGGGTAGAAAGCAGTGAAGACCTCCCAGGGGAGGTTGGGGGAGCAGACCAACACTGTGTCACACACAAGCAGGTGGTGACCCGTTACATGGCGGTGTGGAGACCAGCCCTAACGCACCTGCGCTGAGCGGCCCCTGAGCTACACTTAGCCAGCATCAGTCCCGCAAGGCTCTCTAGCAGCCCCAGGGCAGCCTCCTGAGCTGTGTCAAAAGCACTGAGTTAGCAGGACATGGGGAGTTAGGGAAGCTAGTTAGTCAGCCATGCCCATCCCCAGGTTACAGGAAACCAGAGTGTGGAGGTTTTTACACGGCCAGGACACCCAATCAGCATGCACACATGCTCTACGAGAGGCCAGTCAGCTTTCACGGATTCCTAAAGAAAACTACTGCAAGCAATACAGCTTCAGAGTTAGCAGAAGTTAGGAACTTACAGAAAGCTTCCCTGATGCTTAATTTGCGAAAAGTGGCGAGTCTAGCATGAGACAGAACAGCCAGCGAGTGCCGCTGGGGAGGCCGGCAGGCCCTGCCCGGGTGCAGCCAGCGTGCTGTACTTACCCCATTCCACTCTACGCTCATACTCACTTCCTCCCCTCCGTCAGGGCCACTCTCGTACTTGACCACGTCCACGTTGAGACTCTCCCGGCTCCTCCGCTTCTCCACGTTCTCAGGGTCATTTAGTACTTCAGCCACCCTCTGTTTGTGAACATTGTCAAGACCCTGTGAGCCAGGCAGGGGAGAACGGTTTGCCCATTAGCACTGACATCTCAGAAGACTCCTCAGGGTCTGAGCTTCACTAGGGACAGAGTCAAATTCTCTTCTTTTCTCTTTGTTGTTGCTGCTATAACTTGGGTGTGCCTGCCGCAGAGCCTTGTGGGAGAGGTCAGAAGGCACGGTACTCAGCTGGCTTTCTCCTTCCGCCCTCATGCAGGTTGCCAGCCTTGCAGAGCAAGCACCTCTCCCCTCTCAGCCCTCGCTTCTCACTGCCCTAAAGATACCAGTTCTTACAGAACCAGGACAAACACAGACCAGCACTCCTGGGGTCATGGGGGTTGGAGGTGGGGGTCTGCACTGTATGAGTCCATATCACCGAAACTCAGGAGCTTACACACAGAACTGCACACTGCGCTCTACGTACGCATGCCAGCAATCTCAGCACTTACAAAGCAGCAATAAAAGGGTGAAGAGATCAAGGCCAGACTGGCTACGTAAGGCCCTGTATTCAAAACAAAACTAATGTTGTAAGCTAATACTGAGCTCCAGGTAAAGAGGGACACATTTGAAGGACGGGACTGGAAAGGCAGCTAAGTGCTCACCCAGCATGTCCTATCAACAGCACCACACACACCAGACCTGATGGTGCTCGCCTGCTACCTCAGCCCTTGAGAGGTGAAGGCAGGAAGAGCGGGAGCTTGAGGCTATCCTCAGCTAGAGACTGAGGCCAGCTAGGGAAACAAGATAATCTGTCCCAAATAACAACAATGTCAACCCTGGCACATCCCCATATCCTGCCCTACTATATGTGACATGCCGCTTCTGTGACACAGAATCTGTCCTTCTGTTCAGAGCTTCTGTGGCTACCTGTTGGAGAAACATGATCCAGAGTAGACCTGAAGTACAGGCTGCTCCAGGGGAGGCAGCGTCACAGCTAATGACAGTCACATATCGCCTAACTCGGCCCCAGGACCAGAGGGGCAGTAGCAAGAGTTCTGTTTGAGCCCTGGCCCACAAGTCCCAGTAGAGCAGCTCAACTCAGAGAACCTCACACCAACTGTGAGCACGTGACAACTGTGAGCACGTGACAACTGAGCACCTCACACCAACTGTGAGCATGTGACAACTCTGAGCACCTCACAGCAACTGTGAGCACGTGACAACTGGGAGCACCTCACAGCAACTATGAGCATGTGACAACTGGGAGCATCTCACACCAACTGTGAGCACGTGACAACTCTGAACACCTCACACTAACTGTGAACATGTGACAACTGGGAGCACCTGACACCAACTGTGAACACATGAGGGGAGCTCTTCCATCCTTATCCCTCTTTCCTTGTCTTCCGTTTTCATTTATCTCTTTAGTTCCTGACACTAGGTCTCCTATAAATATTCACTCTCTCTGCCTCAGCCTCCTGAGCACTGCAAGGCCATCATGCCTGGCCCCTTTGAACATTTCAGACAAACAGTCCTGTGCGTGTGACACGTGTCCCTCACTGAGCTAAGCCCAAATCAAGCTTTCAGTAACAGCCATATAAGAAGCTATCACAGTTCCAACAAGTTAGTCTGAGAGAAGTGGTGAGCACACCTGTTTGCGTGACCTCATAGCAGCTTCCTCCAATGTCTCTGCAGCTTCAAACTTCCCCTGCCGACGGTAAAGTGCTCCAAGGTTTTTCAAAGTGGTTGTGACAGTGGGACTGCAAGAGGGCACACAACACAGAACCGGTCAGTGAAGTGCCGGCCACCCTGCTGGTCTGATGGGCAGATGCTCACAGTGGCTCAGAGAAGTCGGCACTGCTGCAGGACACGGACGACAGCGCTCTTCTCAGCTGCCACGCTCTAACGTTCTCCACTCAGGCAGCCTGGCGCTCAGGACTGTTTGGTCCCTACAGCGCTCAGCTGTGTATGTAAGAGCCATGCAGGACGTGTACAGAAACCGCAACACGGAAGGAGTGAGGACACGTGGGTACCAGGCACTCCCTGGCCAGCCAATCAGCCAAAACAGCATGCTCCAGGTTCAGGCAGAGACCCTGGCTCAAAAAATGTACTTGGAGAGAAATAAAACAGAGTAAAAGTCGGTGTTGCTCTGGCCTCCACAGACATACACAGCTAAGTGCACTCGTTCACAAGGACAGATTTACAAGTCAGAGACTGCCTCATATAGGGTATACCTGTGTGATCCTAGCACTCGGGAGGCTGAGGCAGGTAGACTGAGTTTAAGGTCAGGATGAGTTACAAAGCAAGGCCCCATCACAAAAAAAAAGCTAGAAATATCCTGGCCTTAAGTATCGGTCTGTATTCTGAGAGATGGTTTCCTCTCACTAATGGCATCTCAGTGCCAGGGATAAAGATGGCACCTGCATGTCCCTCAGGTGGAAAGGTGAGTCCTGTCCACTGCAGTGAGTACATGTAGGTGAGGGAAGCTGAGCCTTAAAAGAAGGAAGGCAACACTGGGGGCTTGCAGCAGGCTTCTAGGCCAGCCGAGGGCATGGGACCCACGCACGGGGCCCACGGGGCCCAGGACACAGTGTGTGCTCCATGTGCTCACACTCAAAGGTGTGGCCATGTCACCCTGTGCATATGGAGGGTTTGTTAAAGACAGGCTTCCACCCCACACATGCTTAGCCTGCCACACAGCTGCCTAAGGTGGCTCTAGTTAAGGTTCCCTCCTCCAAGTAGGTGTCTGTCAATAAAAAGTATTGACAGCTGGCATCCCTGCTGGGGTGACTGCAGTGGAGGTAAACGGACATGATCTCACTGGGCAAGCAGGCAGGGTTTTAGGTTATTTTTGTCTTCTGTTGTTGTTGTTTTGGAGACAAGGTCTCACTATGTAGCCCTAGAACTCCTTATATTAACCTCAAACTCATCAAACATGTCTTTCTGCAACTGTCTCTTAAGTTCTGGGATTAACGGTATGTGTCACCATGCCTGGATGCTTTCTTTTTTACCTTATTAATTATTATTAATTATTATTATTACTACTAAAGGAAGAAATCCATGTAGGTATGCTCCCAGGACAAACGCTCCCAGCCTTCTGTCCCATCAACTCGATGGTCAGGTTTAAGGAGAATACGGGGAAATAGGGAACCATGTGACGAGACTTCACACTGGTCCAGCGCTGCTGTTCCCTGCTGTCTAGGGTTTGGTGTGGGCAGACTCACCTGTCCACTTTGCATGCTTTATACCAGCCACCATACTCTCCAAAAGACGACCCGTCCTTCTGCTTTCCCTAATGGCCAGAGAGAAGTCAGGTAAGGGACCGGCTACAGAGCACCCCACCCAGCCCTCAGAAGCAGCTCAGCCTTACTTTGCACTCTTCTCTCTCCTCAGCGTGCATCCAGATGGGCTTGTTCTCATCTAGGGAAGAAAACAGTGCAAGCTGTGGAATGGAAACCCAGCCAAGGGTGGCGGAGCTCAGGAGGCAGAGACAGGCGGGGCTCAGCTGCAGAGTGAGTTCCAGAATAGCCAGGACTACAGAGAAACCTTGCAGAGAGAGAAGAAATCTGGGGCCAGATGAGATGGTTGGTACACACCCTTAATTCCAGCACTTGGGAAGCAGAGGCAGGCAGATTGCTATGAGTTCTAGGCTAGCCTGCTCTACATAGGAGTTTCAGGAAAACCAAGGCTACACAGTAACCACTGAGCAGACGGCCTCTAAGTCTGTCAGTGACTGCAAGGTTTCATCTTTTTGTATGAGCCTTCTCAGGAATTTTTTTCTATTCTTTCAAGTATGTGTACATGTATTATGTACTGTGTGTGTGTGGTGTGTATAGTGTGTGTGTGTGTGTGTGTGTGTGTGTGTGTGTATATATATATTATATATATATATATATATAATATATATATATATATATATAATATATATATATATATATATATATATATATATGTTGTGCATGCATATGGTCACACATATGTGGAACTGAGTGTGCACATGGGTGAACATCCATGTGGAGAACCAAGGCTGACGTCTGGAGTCCCTCTCACCTGCTCTGACTTAGTGCAGCAGGCCTTTCAGCCACACCCAGAGTTCTCTCCCTAGACAGCCTGCTGTCAGGACTGTTTCCCTCTGAGGCTGGAACCCCAGGCTGGCAGCCATAGCACCTGGCCTCCCCATCATCTCACAGCCTGATTCTGAGGTCAGGCTGACACTGGAGAAGCCTGGCAAGGGCACCAGAAGGAGACAGTGTCTAGCACTGAAGACACCAGGTGGTGAATGCCTCCTCGCTGAACAGAGGCTAGCCTCTGTGAAACATCCATATACATAAAAATAAGCTTTATGTAAATCAATAATAAATCCTTAAGTGAAAGAAAACCACACATGTGCATGTAATAATTGACAGAAACCCTGTGTGGATCCATCCTGTGACCTTTTCACAAATTCATAATTGCTGTCTGAGTGTTTTACACCACACTAAGTAAAGGAAACATTTAACATAAACATTGTTTTTGATTCAGCAACTTAAGATTTATTTATGTATATGGCTGCCCTGTCTGTGTGTACATCTGCACACCAGAAGACATCAGATTAGAGGCTGTTAGTTGTAAGCTGTCATGTGAGTGCTGGGAATTGAACTCAGAGCCTCTCAAAGTGCAGTCAGTGCCCTTAACTGCTGAGTCATCTCTCTAAGCAATTTATATCCTATAAAATACAAATCTCACTGCATGTCTTCCAGTGGCACAGGCAGAGGCTTGGCAGAGCGCTCAGGGCTACAGACTGAGGCCCAGACCGGCACGGGCACACCAACACTTTCTCCTGTAGTGTCTGGAGGGATATAAAGTAGGAGGGGCCTTGTCTGTGCAGCAAACAACACAGCAAGTCCACGGCACAGGGACGTTTACATTTGTCACAGGTTCCCAGGATGGACTGCAAACTAGACAGGATGAATGGCTCAAAGAAAAGGTTCCAGGGCTGGAAAGATGGCTCAGCAGTTGAGAGCACTGACTTGTTCTTCCAGAGGTCCTGAGTTCAATTCCCAGCAACCACATGGTGGCTCACAACCATCTGTAATGGAATTTGATGCCCTTTTCTGGTGTGTCTGAAGATAGCGACAGTGTACTCATAGATATAAAAATAAATAAATTTTAAAAAAAGAAAGAAGGAAGGAAAGAAAGAGAGAGAGGGAGAGAGAGAGAAAGAGAGAGAGAAGGTTCCCAATTGATGGCTCAGGCCGTTATGAGGTAGGCATGGCCTCTGGAGAAAGGCGCTGTGGGAGGCTCTGAGGGAGATGGCCTCGCTGGGCTGCCAAGAGCACCCAGGCAAGCCCAGAGCCTCACTAATGTTCACTGAATGGTGAATGACCACACAGCCTGGAACACAGCTTCTCTCCTACCAGTAGTTAAGAGACTCAATTCAAGGCCAGCAAGATGGCTCAACCAGCAGAAGTGAAGCCACATAAAAGAGGCAGGTGTGGCAGCACACACCGGTGTGGCGGCAAGACAGGAAGGAGGAGACTCGCCTTGGCTCGAGCACCAGAAGTTGGGATGGCTTCTGACCTCCATATGCACACACATAAACGACACTAAATAAATGAACAAATATTAAAAAAAAAAAAAAAAAAAAAAACACTACAATTCAAACTAATTTCTCTCTAGAAACTGAGTGGAAAGGCTGGAGAAACAGCCCCAGGGCTGAGACTCTGGCAGACCTTGCAGGGACACAGCTTTGATACATACCACCCATATGCTGGCCCACAAACACCTCTAACTGCAGCTCGAGGAAACCCAGTACCCTCTTCACGTTCACGTGCAGGAAGGCTAGGTCCCCAGCTGGTGAGACTCTCTGGAAGGATTAGAAGCTGTGTGGCCTTGCTGGAGAAGAAATGTCACTGGGAAATGTATATAAGGTTTCAAAAGCCCACACTATTCCCAGTCTCGCTCTCTGCCTCCTGCCTGTGGACAGATGTAAGCTCGCAGTTGCTGCCCCAGCGCCATGCCTGCTGCCCCCATGCTCCCTACATGAGATGGTGGTCATGGACTCTTCCTCTGAAACTATAAGCAAGCTCCCAAGTAAATGCTTTCTCTTATAAATTCCCTTGGTCATGGTGTCTCTTCACAGAAATAGAAAAATAAATAAGACAACATAAAATAATAAAATCTTGAAGAAGAAGAAAAAGGAGGAGGAGGAGGAGCAGAAGAAAAAAGTACTGTGGGGACTTGGGCATTACTGCCAATTTCAAGGCGAAAACCACTGTTTTTTAACACATACATTTAATACATTTGCTTAGAATATTTCTTACCATCCACAGATCCAAATTCCCGTTCATGTGCGCGGGTAAGAATCTCCTTGTACAATGTTTCCGCTTGTTTGAACTTCCCTTGTTTCAGATAACAGGAAGCCTTCAAGAAAATACAGTACTTAGTGAGTGCCTTCACAGAGAAGCAGGGGTGGATTTTCATCCACAGAAGAATCACTGTCCATCTGCCATACCAGGTTATTCTTCGTCTTGGCCACGTTGGGATCGTCAGGCCCCAGCTGCGTCTGGTAGATCTGCAGGGCCCTCTGGTAGTAGTACTCCACCTCCTCATACTTGCCCTGGTTCTGGCACAGTAAGGCCAAGTTATTCAGCTGTTTGGCAACGTCAGGATGATCCTTTCCCAGAACCTGGGGTGAGAGACAGCGCGTCAGAATCACCACCATCCACTCACTATGAACCTCCTGCTAAGGTAAGGGCACTTCCAAAACATGACCTGCCGTGTTCCACGTACACACAGGAAACCCCACAGAACTCCCATGCCAGACCACAGCAGAGTGTGGTCCTTGAGGGAAGGAACGGGTGTGGTACTCACTTCCTCGGCTCCCTTATTGTCAAGGTGGGAACAAACAAGTCATAATGTGGCCAGGGTCAACTGTCAACATCAGATTCCCCTGCCTCTACCCACCACGCTTGAGCTACCGTACCTGGCTCTTTATTTTTTCTTTATTTTGGGTGGAATATCTGTTAGTTTCTTTAGGGACATGGTCTCACTCTGTAGTGCAGGCTAGCCTAAAACTTGCTATTTAGGCCAGGCTAGTTTTGAACTCTTGGCAGTCCAGCTCAGATGTTAGGCTTCCACACCCCTTAGTAACCTTGTCTAATTTGGTAGGTGCTCTACAGAGCAGACATGAAGCTAAGGAAGTGGGCTCCTGAAGGCTCTCATTACCTGAGTTCAAATGCTCCACCCCGGGTGCTAGCTGCTCTCCCAGGAGTCCCACTCGTACAGATTCACCCAGGTCCTCAGTGGGCTCATCCCTCCATCTAACACCCATGTTTCCCCCGCCCACTGCCTCATAAGCACACCCGCTAGTCTTCTCTGACAAGTCTCAGCACCAAAAGTCATCTTGCTAATCCTTTCCTTGCCTAATCCTTGCCCTAGAATATGAACTCAAGACTGCAAAAGTTGGTGTCTTCCCTCAGCATCCTCCCTAGAAAAGGTGCCTGACACAGATGGAAGAACAAACTCACATTCCCTCCAAAACCTGCTCAAGCACTGGGTCTGATGGCCCACACTGTCAGTCACTGCACTCGAGGAGGCAGAGGCAGGCAGATCTCAGTGAGTTCAAGGCCAGCCTGGTCAACACAGAGAGTTCCAGGACTAACAGAGAAAACCTGTCTCAGGAAAAAGAAAAAACGAAAACCCAAACACTGTCCAGGCCCTGGTCCCGTGGCCCTGCGCTCACCCATGCGCAGGCCCTGGTCCCGCGGCCCTGCACTCACCCCTGCGCAGGCCCTGGTCTCGTGGCCCTGCGCTCACCCATGCACAGGGCCCATACTTTCCCACATGCTCTATCTCTCCCTGTCTCTGAAACCATGAAGCCAGCTAGCCAAGACTCAGTTCAAACACAAAACCTCCATGGAAAGCTGACAAATAAAGCACAGTACGGTACTATCTAAGGGGCTGGAGAGATGACTCAGCAGTTAAGAGCACAAGCAGGAGCCCTGGATTTCATTTCTAGCATCCACATGGTGGCTCACAACCATCTGTAACTTCAGTTCCATGGGTTCACATCCAATGCCGCCTTCTAACCCGAGGGTACTATGCACATGTGTTGCACAGACATACATGCAGGCAAAACACTCATAAATAAAGTGACTAAATCTAATAAAAAATTTAGAAAAATTATCTATACATTTGGTAATCCTTGCCATATGGCTCAAAACTAAATGATCACTTGCCAGTATCACTGATAAACAACTTCATGAAGCCACCAAGCGGGGACTGGGGCTGGAGGGATGGCTCAGTGGTTAGGAGCATAGCTGGGGCTGGAGGGATGGCTCAGTGGTTAGGAGCGTAGCTGGGGCTGGAGGGATGGCTCAGTGGTTAGGAGCTAGTGGTGGAGACTGGGTTAGAGCGTAGTGGGCGAGGGATGGCTCAGTGGTTAGGAGCGTAGCTGGGGCTCGGGGATGGCTCAGGTAGGACTGCTGGCTGAGGATGTCAGTGGTTAGGAGCGTAGGGCTGGAGAGGCCAGTGTTAGGAGCGTACTGGGCTGGAGGGATGGCTCAGTGTTAGGAGTACTGGGGCTGAGGAGCTCAGTGTTAGAGCGTAGTGGGCTGGAGGGATGGCTCAGTGGTTAGGAGCGTAGTGGCTGGGGAGCTCAGTGTTAGGAGAGTGGGCTCGATGGCTCAGTGGTTAGAGCGTAGTGGGTGAGCGGCTCAGTAGACTAGCGGGCTGGAGGAGGCCATGGAGGGCGTAGTGGCTGGAGATGGCTCGTAGGAGCTGCTGGCTGGCATGCTAGTGTAGAGCGCGCACTGCAGAGAGCAGAGTTCAGTCCCGCACTCAAACGGCAGCTCCTGATGGCACCTCCAGCTCCAAGGGCTCGGGTGTCCTCTTCTGCCTCTGCTGGCACCAAGCACACACCCAGCACACGTACATGTTTGTAGGCAAAACACTCACATATACGGAATGAAGATAAATAAATCTTAAACCAAAAGAAAACGCCAAGTTCAAGTGTGACCGTTCACCCCGTTTAGTCTGCAGTGCACCCTGGGAACCTGTGACAAATGTAAACGTCCCTGTGCCGGGGACTTGCTGTGTTGTTTGCTGCACAGACAAGGCCCCTCCTACTTTATATCCCTCCAGACACTACAGGAGAAAGTGTTGGTGTGCCCGTGCCGGTCTGGGCCTCAGTCTGTAGCCCTGAGCGCTCTGCAAGCCTCTGCCTGTGCCACTGGAAGACATGCAGTAAGATTTGTGTAGTTATTGCAGATTTATTGATACGTTTCTGTGCATCACATGCACACCTGACGCCCACTGAAGCCAGAAGAAAACTTTGGATCTCCTAGAACTGGAGTTACAGTTGTAAGCTGCATGTGGGTGCTGGGAATTGAACCCACGTCTTCTGTGATAGCAGCCAGTGCTCTTAACTGCTAAGCATCTTTCTAGTCCAGTAAATGTATTCTTGTTTCGGAGACAGGGTCCGTATGTGAAGTCCTGACTGTCCTGAAACTCACTCTGTAGACCAGGTTGACATTGAACGCACAGAGATCCACTTCCCTCTGCCTCCCAAGTGCTGGGACCAAAGCTGTGCGCCACTGCACCTGGCAGTAAACTTAACCTTCAATGACAAGAGCACAGCATCAGTGAAACGCAGAGCCCGCTGCACTTCGTCCTGCTAGTCAGAACATTTCTAGTCAATAGCAGGGAGAACAGTGCTACACACAGGAAGCCCCTTTCTGCCTTTCCAGGAGTTATTCTCGGTAAGCGAATAATATAACATCACTGTGCTCAGTTCCCAAACCTTAAAATGTCATTCCCCTGGGAAAAAAAAAGAGAGAGAGATTACATTCAGTGAAGAAGAAACATGGCTACCTCTCACCTTCTCTCTGATCTCCAGGGCTCGTTTACACAGCGGCTCCGCCTCCTTGTACTTCCCTCTCTTACCGTACAGTACTGCTAGGTTGTTCAGAGTTGCTGCCACCTGCCAAGACAGAAGGCCACAAGGAGCCACTGTAAGAGAGGCCATGAGGGGAGCCCCAGATCCTCCCCATGCGTGGTGACACTCAGCCGATCAGAGGGACTCACTACAAAACGCATCACTGAAACTAAACAAATCAACATGATCTTGATTCTTCAATTTCTTGAAGCCACAAAGCCAGCCGAATCAGATCTCTGTGCACAGCTGACCAGACACATAAAAGACAGCACGATTCTTAAGAACAAGTCTAGAGAAGGTCATGCACCTTGATTCTGGATCAGAGTGAAGTGAGACGGTGATCTGAGGAGGTGACTGGACAAATCAGAGGGGACAGACCCAAGGGTGTGGGTGAGCATGTGCACTACCTGAGCAAGCCCTACTGGTACCATCTGGGACAAGGTGGCTCTCAGACCCTCCCCGCTGAGCTCGTCAATGGGATGAGCTGGACAAAAATGCATTGGGGAAAATAAAATGTAAAGGCCTGGAAGAAGAGGGTATACACACCGCGGGGTGGTCTCTGCCCAGGGTTTTCTCACGGATAGCCAGCGCGTCGTTCAGGAGGTTAGCTGCATCTTTATACTTGTTCTGATCCCTAAACCGAAACACACATTCTGCGCTCAGCTGGAGGTCAGTCAGAAAACCCACCAGGTTAGTTAGTTAGCAAGCCATCACTGATACTGCGAACTGAACCCCCAGGGTTCAGACATACAAAGTATTTGCTCCACCACAAGCCAGCCTGAACCTTTCTACAATGCAATTTTGACTGCAGTGCTGGCCTAGCGGGGCAGTCCCAAGCAGTGGACAGAGCCTATGGGAGGGTCAGACAGAGTGGATTGTCAGCCAGCAGGAGTCAACTGAAGCCAGAAGTCTGTAGAGATCTATACTGCCCTAGACCTGCTTAGTCAGGGGATCAGGCCCAGCTCAGTGAGACTGAAGCCCACCAGGGAATTCAGATTAAAAGTGAAAATTTTAGAGCACTGTAAACCCCTACAATAAAACTCCAAGGAGAGTGCAGATGACTTTAAATATACATGTAAAGAAATGCACACTGAAACAATCCTTCCCTCCCTCCCTGACAAGAAGGAAGAACAACTGGCACCGCCCACCCGGGGCACCGCCCACACGGGGCACAATGGGTCCCGTCCCCTACAACAGAGTTGGGCAGAACCATCAAAACTTTAAAAGAAAACCTGTCTCAGGAGATTATCCTAAGGGGAAAAATATTTTTATATTAAGTATGTGATTGGTTTGCCTGTATTTGCACAGACACTTACAGGCAAAACACACATGAAATAAAATCGATTTTAAAGAGGTCAAAGTGACTGAGTTGGTCAACGCAGAGGGCAAAATGGCTACTCAGGAAGAGCTGGCCCAGTGGCCTGGGGAGCACCTTCTGTGGTCCTGTGAGACCCCTGCCACCAAGCCGGCTGAACATTCTAGATTAACGGCTGGCTGTGTGAGGCGGATGGGAGGGCTGGAAAGCTGTTCCATAGAGGTTTAGGAAACTCTGCCTCTCAGAAAGTTCAGTGCAGTAACCCAAGGACTAGCCTGTACACCAGGGCCAGGATGTTGAGCATGGTGGCCACATCAGGGTGGTCGTGGCCGGAAGTTTTCTCCAGGTCCTCCAGGGCCTGCTTGCAGAGTGGCACCGCCACCTCGTAACCCCCCTGCGAAGCATACTGGATCACCAGGTTGTGGAGTGTGCGCAGCCTTGCAGGGATCTCGTAGCCACCCTGCTGGGCGGCGGCCGCAGCACTGCTGTGTTGCTGCTGGACTGCAGAGAAGGTACAGGGCATGGTTAAGACAGAGCGGCTAACACGGGACAGCACCCAGCACCAGTCAGTGTATACGCTAGCCCATGCTCTCCTGGGAACCCCTGAGCAAGCCAAGAGAAACAAGCCTGTCAGGAACAGTGTGCTTTGGACAGACACCACCACAGGACTCCTCCAAGGGGGAACGGAAAGGGCAGGTACTCTGACTTCTTCAACCTGCAAACACTAACATCCCACCACTAACTACTTTAAAGGTTGGGAAAGACAGAGGCCATCTCCCAGGTATGGTGGCACATACCTATAATCCCAAAATTAGAGAGGATGAGGCAAAAGAACCAAGAGTCTGCGGTCTAGGGCTGGAAAGATAGTTCAGTGGTTAGGAGCACACACTTACTGCTCCTGCAAAGGACTGGGGTTCAGTTCCCAGCATGCACATGGCAGCTCACAACCTGTAATTCCATTTCTAGGGGCTCTGCCACCCTCTTCTGACCTCTGTAGGCACCAGACACCTACCTAATACATATACATACATGCAAATGAAACACCCATACACATAAAATAAAAATTTTTAATCTTAAAAAAAAAAAGCCAACCTGGGGTAGCACAGTGAGACCTCGTGTGAGGAGATATACGGCAGTCTCACAGGCTACGACCAGAGTGTCCTCAGAGAGGACGCGGCACCACAGTGCTCCATAGTTAACGACACGGTCACACATCTGCAACTCACTTCCTTGTCCCGGTTCGTCCTCGTCATTTGGGAAGAGGTCATCCAACGGCTCTTTGGCAGAATCAGAGTCTTTGTCCTCCTACAAGAGACCCAGAACATCCTTCACCACACAGACCAACATGCTGCCTGCAAATCTCTTAACATAAAAATTCCTTTCTATTTACTACAGAGCACACAAGATAGCCAGTATCTTAGAGTTAAGTGTGTGATCATCTGAGTGTGGCTTTACTAAACTTGCCTACCCTGACAAGGCCCAGGGTAGATAACTACCCCTTATCCCCCACCCCCACCCCAAAAAAAGAAACAACAAAAAGGAGCCAAAAAGGGTTTGGCAGATGAGAACTGAGGAAGCCCATGTGAAGAGACAGACCCTGACTGCATCTCTAGACCTTACATTCTTTGGCTGTATTCAGGTGAGGTTCTAATAGACTAGCAAAGTCTTGCTGGAAATCCAAAATTAGTGGCAGGAAAAAATGGTGTCCCTATAATTCCCAAAGCAACGGGGACCGGGGTGGGGGTGGGGGGACGACCTCCCTCGTCCTGTGCCTACAGAGGAGTGTACTAGGGCCCCAAGAGGAGCTAAGGATCTGTCAGCCTTACATCATGAATCCAACAGATTCCAGTTAGTACACAGACAGAGACAGTGAGGAGAGCAAATGGCCTGATGATGAAACAAATAAGCATCACCACAGGCAACAGCACTGCCTAGGAAGAGGGAACTGTGAAGCAAACCTCAGGCTTAACCTTCCCTAGGGATACATAACACATTCTTCAAAGATGCTGCGACCAGGAAAGACAACTGTTCTAATGAGATGGGACAGCCAGAGAGGTCAAGAATCAGGGCCCTGCCAGTGGAAAGTCTCTGCATATGCAGAGGCCTGTGTCCTATCTCCATCACCAAACACACCTACACCAAACACACCTACACAAAACGCACCAAACACACACAGACGCTTAAGAAGCTAAGCCAGAGTACTAGCAAGCACCCACCCAACACAAAGAAAGACAAAGGAAGCCAAACAGCACAATGCAAGTCTTCATCATCAACTGGAAAACCAAGTCAGCAGATCTGAGCACACATCAGTCACTAAATCCAACCTGTGAACATGGCTAAGAGCAAAGTCAATCAAAAGCAACAACTAGCTATTCTTGTTTCAGGCTGGGTCTTACTATGTAGTTCTGGCTGGCCTGGTACTCACCAGGCTAGCATTGAACTTGCAGCAATTCTCCTGCCTCTGCCTCTCTGCCTCTCTGTGCCTCTGCCTCTGGCTCCTCTGGCTCCTCTGGCTCCTCTGCCTCCTTTGTCTCTGCCTCTGCCTCGGCCTCGGCTTTGGCCTCCCAGGGCAATGGTTTAGATGGTTGCTGGGATTACCTGGCTACGGTCTGCTTTTAGACAGCCTATGGACACTGCCTGAGCAGAGCACAAGCATGCTGGGCAAGAGAACTCACCGAGGGAGAGATGTCATCGTCGTACTTCTTCAGCTGGTTCATGAACTCCAGGTGCTTCTTTTCCTCCTCCAGCTGAGCCACCGACTGCTCGCTCTTCTGTAACTTCTGCTGCGTGTTGGCCAGCTCATCCCGAAGCCACTGGTTCTCCTGGCACAGACGTCGGACCTGAGCGCGGAGCTTCTGCTTCTCGGACTCCACGGCGTTCAGGTGGTTGGACAGGGCCATCATCACCTGGTCAGAAGAGACATTTACACACTGCAGCACGCCTCTGGAGGGCCCAGAACACACATGTGCCTTGCAGCTCCAACTCACATTCACAAAATTTTCTCTATGTGCACGTAAACAAGAACTGCCCTTTATCCCTCCTTTTACCCTTTGCACACATCATACATTGGAGAGTCACAGGACCATAAGCCTCACACATCATACACTGGAGAGTCACAGGACCATAAGCCTCACACATCATACACTGGAGAGTCACAGGACCATAAGCCTCACAGATCATACACTGAGGTGTCACAGGACACAGGACCATAAGCCTGGAACATCTATACCCTGTCTTTCTGTGAGAGCATCTCCAAGAGGACTAGAAATACATGTCTCCTCCTCTTGTATGTCCCACTTTCTATGTAGACCAGTCAGCCTGACTTTGCCTGACCTTCTTCCACATAAGAGTGCATGTTTCTGTTTAGAGTGCAGGTAGGTGAGGAGCCAGCGGTGGAGCAGGGTAGCATGTAAATTGTCCTCACCACTAAGGCACTGGAAGAGTCCTGTAGCTAACACCAACTACTGAAAGTACTGCACACTCCTAGCCACACTAAGACAAAAAGAAACAGAGGAAGGCCGAGGGCTTCAGCCTGTGCCCTCTGCAGACCATGTGTCTGCCAGTCCTGGTCACAGCATAGTAAGTGAGTCACCATCTTCCTAGGTATAAAATATGAAACACCAGAAGGAAGGCTTTTTCTTACTTCCTTAATTAAAACCTATCATCTAAGAAGAAAAAAAAAAATCCACGTTCCTAACACCTTGCAACAACAGAACCAGAGGTGAGCAGACAGGTAAAGGAGCTCGCCACCAAACCTGAGGACCTGGGGCCAATCCCTAGGACCCCTGTGGTAGATTCCCATGGGTTGATCTCTAACCTCCATGTACAGACCATGGCAAGAATGTGCATACCACACACAAAATATCTAAGCCTGGCAAAGTGGTGTATGCTTTTAAACCCAGCGGAGACAGAAATACAGAGAGGCAGAGAGGCAGAGACAAAGAGAGGCAGAGTGAGAGAGTGAGAGAGAGACAGACGAGAGAGAGAGAGAGAGAGAGAGAGAGAGAGAGAGAGAGGCAGAGAGGAAGAGGCAGAGAGAGGCAGAGAGAGGCAGAGAGAGGCAGAGACAAAGAGAGGCAGAGAGAGAGAGAGAGAGAGAGAGAGAGAGAGAGAGAGAGAGAGAGAGGCAGAGAGGAAGAGAGGCAGAGCCAGAGGCAGATATTTGTGAGTTTGGGGCCAGCTTGAAACTTCATAGAGGCCGGGCGGTGGTGGCGCACGCCTTTAATCCCAGCACTTGGGAGGCAGAGGCAGGTGGATTTCTGAGTTCGAGGCCAGCCTGGTCTACAGAGTGAGTTCCAGGACAGCCAGAGCTACACAGAGAAACCCTGTCTCGAAAAACCAAAAAAAAAAAAAAAAAAAAAACCCAAAAAAAAAAAAAAAAAAAGAAACTTCATAGAGTTCCTGGGATAGCCAGGACTGTGCAGACCTTGTCTCAATAGATGGATGGATGGTTGGATGGATGGATGGATGGTTGGATGGTGTGGATGGATGACAGGCAGGCAGATGGATATATATAAAAAACAAATAAAAACCACAGAACTTGGAGGAGGCAATGGGCTCATATAAGATCCTGAGTTCCTCCCCAGAATAGATTAGCACAAGAGAAGCTGTGGTTTATAACTAATATAACAAAGTGAAGCCGGGCGGTGGTGGCGCACGCCTTTAATCCCAGCACTTGGGAGGCAGAGGCAGGCGGATTTCTGAGTTCGAGGCCAGCCTGGTCTACAGAGTGAGTTCCAGGACAGCCAGGGCTACACAGAGAAACCCTGTCTCGAAAAAACCAAAAAAAAAAAACAAAGTGAAGACACAAAATTTTTAATTGGAATCTAGATGGTGATCTAGAAGTCTGACACTTGTTCATTCACTAACTGTACAAGCAAACACCAGGGAAGATGCCAAGCTCAGCACACTGGGGTGGTTGGTTGGCTGGTTGGTTGGTTGGTTGTTTGGCTGGTTGGTTGGCTGGTAGTTTGGTTAGTTGGTTGGCTGGTAGTTTGGTTAGTTGGTTGGCTGGTAGTTTGGTTGGTTGGTTTTTTTTTTTTTTTTTTTTTTGGTTTTTTCGAGACAGGGTTTCTCTGTGTAGTCCGGGCTGTCCTGGAACTCGCTCGGTAGACCAGGCTGGCCTCGAACTCAGAAATCCGCCTGCCTCTGCCTCCCAAGTGCTGGGATTAAAGGCGTGCGCCACCAACGCCCGGCTGGTTGGTTGGTTTTTTGAGACAGGGTTTCTCTGTGTAGGCCTGGCTGTCCTAGCACTTGCTCTATAGACCAGGCTGGCCTCAGCCTCAGAGAGCTCTGTCTGCTTCTGCCTCCTGAGTGCTGGGATTAGAGGTGTGAGCCACCACTGCCCAGCCAGAGTGCTGAATGCTGACTGGCTTTACTGACAGGACCTCAGGTCTTTAGGGGAGCATGTACAAATCCACTGTCCTCATCTCTGTCACAAACACTCAGCGTAGCATGGTGCTGGGGCTGCTGTGTGCTGACTGGGCACGCACACGCAGGACTGAGTGGCGCTCAAGGGTACCTGGGCCTCACTAAGGCCGAGCTCCAGCATCTCCAAGGACTTGCGGATCATGCTGGACTTCTCTTCCACCAGGTTGCTCTCATCATCCTTCTTCAAGCACTTCAGGGTCTCCAGCAAACTCTGCAGGATGGAGTTGTGCTCGTTCTTCAGGGCTTCCAGCCCCTGAATCACTTGCTTGGTCTTAGAAATGATCTCATCCTGCGTGAGCTTCTCCAGCTTCTCCTCCTTTATGTACACCATTGTGGACATGTTGTCATACATTCTGGAAGAGAAAGAAAACCAGACAGGTCATTAAGATCTCTCTTGATGTTACATCTTACAACAGCAGAGACTGGCAATTTTAAATCACATTTGACAGAGCTGAGAGACGGCTCAAAGGCTAAGAGCACTAGCTCTCAAGAGAACCTGAATTCAGTTCTTGGCACCCACATGGCAGCTTACAATGATCTGTAACTCCAATTCCAGGAAATTCGATTCCCTCTTCCAACCTCTACAGGCACTGTATACATGTGGTGCACAGACACAAACAAATACACACACACACACACACACACACACACACACACACACACACAGACACACACACATAAAACCAAACTAAGTATTTGTAAGAACTATTAGCCAGGCAGTGGTGGCGCACATCTTTAGTCCCAGCACTCAGGAGGCAGAAGCAAGTGGAAATGTGAGTTTGAGGCCAGCCTGGTCTAAAGTGAGTTCCAGGACAGCCAAGGACCCTGTTTCAAAACTCCAAGAAAAACAAAAAACAAAACAAAAAAACCAGCAGGGACTCCACCTCCCTCCACTGCAGGTGCTGCTGGAAAACTTCAGATGAGAGCTGCTGGATAGACAGGAGAGAAGCAGCAATGCACCCTGGGAATGGGTAAAAACAAGAGCAGTCTCAAAATAAAGATGACTCCAGTTTCTGTATTGTTGATTTCTCTAGAAGAATGATTGGGGCATAGCTAAGATGACTACATTGCTCTTATAATCAATTGCCACAATTTATTCATAGGTGCCAGGTGTTGGTAGCACACACCCTTAATCTCAGCAGACAGGATTCAGGGGCAGGTAGATCTCTGAGTTCGAGGCCAGCCTGGTCTACAGAGTGAGTTCCAGGACAACCCAGGCTACACAGAGAAACCCTGTCTCGAAAAACCAAAAAAAAAAAAAAAAAAAAAAAACCATGGACTTGAATTTTTTTTTTTTTTTGGTCTTTTATTGTGTTCTTCAGTGAAAGAGGGGGTGTGGCATGTGTGTGATCTTTTTGAGATCCGCCTGCCTCTGCCTCCCAAGTGCTGGGATTAAAGGCGTGCGCCACCACCGCCCGGCAGGTTTTTTTTTATTTTTAATGTATATGGAGTGCTCTATCTGCATGGATACCTGCATGCCAGAAGAGGGCATCGGAACTCATTATAGATGGTTGTGAGGCACCATGTGGTTGCTAGGAATTGAACCCAGTGGAAGAGCAGACAGTGCTCTTAACCGCTGAGCCATCTGTCCAGCCCAAGGCCACTGTGGTAAATGTACATTGTATGGCAAGATAGAAAGAGAGGATGCTGGCCAGAAAATGACTGACGCTCCTGAAAGCAGGTGTGTGTCCTCCTGGCCTAGGTCTCAGTCCTGGTACACACTGTATTTTACTGAAGGACTAAGTAAGACACTGAAGAGCATCTTTTGTGGAAGATCAACCTGTAAATGTAAGCAGGGGCACCAGCCCTAGTGGGTGAGCACACAAACATATGGACCTTCCCCTCATCCTCACCTGAGCCCAGTATTTAAAGTTCCCAGTAACCAGGCAGTGGTGGCGCACACCTTTAAATCCCAGCACTTGGGAGGCAGAGGCAGGCGGATTTCTGAGTTCGAGGCCAGCCTGGTCTACAGAGTGAGTTCCAGGACAGCCAGGGCTACACAGAGAAACCCTGTCTTGAAAACACCAAAAATAAATAAATAAATAAATACATAAATAAATAAATAAATAAAGTTCCCAGTAATGAACCATGAATGTTTGATCTTTCCCATACAAAATGAATCAAGCATTACACCAAAACTTACTCTCAAGCTAGGCCCTGGAATACAGCATTTGTAAGAACCTGCCCTCAGGGACACAGAGGCCACAGGACAAGCTAAAAAACAGGCCCTGAGGCACTATCTTGTCAGGGAGCACAGTGGGCTAAGGAGTAGCAGTCAATCCTATTGAGAGAACCAGTCTTATTGATAACACAGCAATTTCATAGCAGAAAAACTTTGGGATGCCAGAAGCTGAGCCTGAAAAAGGCTGCTGGAGAACACAAAGACCACTGCACAGTAAAGCCAAGCCAAGGCCCTGAGCTTCATCCCCTAGCAGACAGACAGACAGACAGACACAGACACACACACACACACACAAACACGAGGTGGGGGAGAGAAGAGATGAGACAGACAGACAGACAGATGGAAGAGACTGGAGAGGGTCGGGGAAGCAAGAAGGAATTCCAAAGTATTGGGGCCACAGTGTCCCTTAGGCATGAGACAGGTGTGGGCATGAGAGGTTGTGAGTCTAGGGAGACAGGCACTAAGCTTGGCCTTCCTGAGACTCAGCAGTCAGCAGTCAGCACTCCGCCGTGTGGGGCTAAAGGAACATAGTCTCAGGGCACCAGACACTGGAGTTCCTTAATAACTAGCCCAATCGCCCAACCTGCTAAAAAGACTAAGGCACACTCCAGGTGAGCAACAGCCTGATTTTTGCAGACACATTTCTCAAGACTGGACTCCCCACTTTCTGACTGCCCTCCTTGCCAGATTACTCCAGCATTTTGTTAGATGGTCATTGTTTTTCCTGAAGCGAATTTTGCCTCCTTGTAAATTCTACCCAGAGATCATTTCGTTCTTCTAAAGTATACAAGCAAGGCACGGAGGCTAACACCTGCAACCCTAGCGCAGAGGCTGAGGCAAGAAGGCTGCTATGAATCTGAGGCCTTCCTGAGCGACAGAGTTTAACCACTCAAACAGTAAACAAAACCAAAATCACCCAGAACAGGAGGAGTGGGGTGGGGATATGGAAAGATGGCTCAGCAGTTAAAAGCACTGGTTCTTCTCTCAGAGGACCTGAGTTCCATTCCAAGCACTATCACGGCAAATCACAACTGTTTTAACTCATCTTGGGGAATCTGACGCCTTCCTCTGGCCTCTGCAAGAATGGCACAAACATGATGCATATGCAAGCATCCATGCATGCAAGCAGAACATCCATACACATAAAAATGACGGTTACAAGAAAAGGTAATTAAAACATTTTTTTAAAAACAAGTCATCCAGTGGGGCAGTGGTGATGCACACCTTTGGTCCCAGAACTCGGGAGGCAGAGGCAGGGGGATCTCCCAGTTATAGGCCAACCTGGGCTACAGAGTGAGTTCCAGGACAGCCAGGGCTCCACAGAGAAACCCTGTCTCAAAAAAAAAAAAAAAAAAAAAACAAAAAGAACAAACCCCAAATCCCTGAGAATGTGCTAGAGCCCACATGGCAGCGAGCTTGACCAACACTCCTTTGTTACACTCAGATATCTCCATATCACTAGTCACATTAGCCCTGCAGACATACCACCTTCTACCATCACAGAAGGATGCCATTACAGCCCTGAAAAAACACACAGAAACAAAGAGGGGGCTGGAGAGACGACGAAGATCTGGGTTCAATTCCCAGCACCCATATGGCAGCTCACAACTCTGTAACTCTCCTGTTCGTGGTCGCGACGCCCTCACACAGACAGAAATACATGCAGGTAAAATACCAATGTGTATAAAATCTAAAAATAATTAACTAACTAATTTGTTTTAAAAAGAAAGAAAGAGAGCCAGATGGTGGCACACACCTTTAGTTCCAGCACTTAGGAGGCAGAGGCAGGCAGATCTCTAAGTTCAAGGCCAGTCTGGTCTACAGATCAAGTTCCAGGACAGAAACCATATCTCAGAAAAACAAAAAACAAAACAGAACAAATAAATTCGATATGTTCAGAAGTTCTATTCTTGGTCCATTGTTACATTAGTCTATTTTTTATTGTGACAGAAAGATCCTTTCTGCATTTGAAGGTTTAAGAAAAGCCTCGAAGGTCTAGACTTCTAGCCATTAGACATTGGTCCCCCACCCCTGCTGGCAAACAGAAAGCAGCATGAAATATGTGTTAGTGTACCAGGTCTGTGTGCAGGGCAGTTATGTCGAGAAGCCTTGGTTACAGTGGAGGGGGTTCAAGTCACATCATTGTCTTAGCTCTTTGTGGTATAAATGGAAACCATGACAGTCAAGAAATGACCTGCCAGCTTATTTTCATGAAATACAAGTATGAAAATGCCATACATAGCTGATGAACTTGAACTTCTTTTGAAAAGGTTTATAAGTTCATATGCTCACACTCGTGCGCGCGCACGCACACACACACACACATACATGCAGGCCAGAGGACAACTTCCAGGAGTTGGTCCTCTCCTTCTACCATGGGTTGTAGAATCAAACTCAGATTGTCAGGCAAGCATTTGCTGAGCCATCTTGCCCAGCCTGGCCTTGAATTCATGATCATCTTACTTTCTGAGTGCTAAGATTACAAGTGTGTATCACCACACCCAGTTTATGGGGAGCTGGGATTGACCCCAGGGCTTCATACATGCTAGGCAAGTGTTCTGCCAACAGAACTGCACTGACCCACTCCTTTTGAGAAAGCATCTCATTCTGTAGCCGAGGCTGACTGAAACTCATGACACAGTCATGGCAGCCCTCCTGCCTCAGCTTACAAACGTTGGCATCAAAGTGAGTCAACATACCTAGCCTCCTGTGGTTTAGGAACTTAATTCAGATATTGGACTTGTCATTAAAAATGGGGGGTTTTATGTAATGTGATTTACATCTCAACTGAAGAGAGAGAGAATGGTAGAACCCAGGTCTGGGTGAGTACACAGAGCAGAGGGTAGCTGGGAGATGACACACAAGCAGCCTGCAGTTCTAGGATACGGGGTAAATCCCAGCAAACACAGCAAAGATGAAGGTGCATGCTGGGGAAAGAAAGGTAGACAGAGCATGGAGGCTCTTGTACAAGTCAGTAGAAGCACACTGCACAGAAGATGTTCCCCAAAGCTCTGTATGTTCTCAGTGGACCCACTAGAAACTAGGAGTACTCGGGAGAGGCTAAGATCACAGACAGTCCATTGCAGTATACACAGGACACACAGACAGTCACCCCGAACAGCACCAGGCACAAGCCAGAGGACAGTCTGAAGGCAGTAACTCATGCTATGTGTCTGGGGAAACAAATGACCAGTCTAGAACTAGATTACAGTATGCTGTGGGTTCAGTGAGGTAAGTGTCAAAACTATAAAGTTCAACAAAGACCTGGCAAGCCCATCTGATAACACACGACACAGCTGAAAACATATGCTCACACAAAAAGCTGCACACAAATGCTCTAAAAATAAAATGCTGGGCAGATTTTATACACACACACACACAACTCCTAACAGCAGATGTGGAAACAACTCAAAGTCTTATCAATAAACAGGCAACAAAGTGCGGCCCCCTCCTAGAGAGACACTGCTCAGCTATACGAAAGGGACCTTGGTGGCACACTGAGTGAAAGGCCAATGGGGCCACACAGCAAGACTCCATCTCAAAACAATAACAAAAAAGTCAAAGGGGAAGTTGAAAACTGGCAAAGCATGCTGTCAGGAAATCTCCTGTGATGAGTTCAGTGAGGCAAGAGACAGGGAGAGCAGGGAGCACAGAGGCCTCTGTGATTACACAATGGCGACCAGGTTCATGCCTCCTCCAACAGACAGAAGGGTCTCATGGAGGGTCTCTCAATCTTTCTCAAACCAACCATACAATAGTTGAGTAAATAAATGAAGCCTTGGCTACGTGAGATCCTAGTTCACAAGATATCAATAAATAACTGTTTCCATGGTGACTGTTCTATCCAGATCCTCGCTGCTCATCCTTTCTGATGTTTGGCTTTTGAGACAGGGTTTCTCTGTGTGGCCCTGGGTGGCCTGCAACTCACTCTGTAGACAGACTCAGGGAATCCACCTGCCTCTGGATTACTGGCCTGTGCTACCAATGCCCATCTTTTTCCTTTTTTTAAGGAGTAGCCAGCCTAGGTTGGTGGCCAACTTGTGATCCTTCTGACTCCGCCCCTTCAGCACACTTCCTGGTGCTCACCACAACCAGCCTCCTGTCCTGTCTTAAGAATCACTAGGGGTAGCCGGGCGATGGTGGCGCACGCTTTAATCCCAGCACTTGGGAGGCAGAGGCAGGCGGATTTCTGAGTTCGAGGCCAGCCTGGTCTACAGAGTGAGTTCTAGGACAGCCAGGGCTACACAGAGAAACCCTGTCTTGAAAAACCAAAAAAAGAAAAAAAAAAAAAAAAAAAAAGAATCACTAGGGGCTAGGAATGATGCTCAGAGACAAAGCATGCCTAAGGTTCTGAGCTCACTCCTCAGCACAGCTAAAAAGTAAGTAAGTACACCTCTGAATGCTACAGAGGTATGTCATGTCCAGAGCATCAGCAGAACCCTTGCAGGCCCCTCTTAGCCATCACAGACAGCATCTCCTCTATCTAACCTCAGTCTGTAACTAACTAACCCTTTCATCTTCTCTCCTAATGTGAACCCTAACAATCAACTGAAGGAGCTCAGGAGGTAGAGTGCTTGCCCAGTTGCCAGGGTTCAATACCCAGCACTCCATAAAACTAAAGAGGTGACTCAGGCCTGTAGCCACAGTCCTCAGGAGGTAAAGGCAGGAAGATCACAAGTTCAAGGTCATTCTGGACTACACAGCAACTAAAAACCAACCTGGATTACATGAGACCTGGGTCACACCACAGACACACACACACACACACACACACACACACACACACACCAGGAACCAAAAAAAAAAAAAAATCTATAAAGTAGAATTGTATAAGTAAAAGCCCTATAATAGCAGCCATTATAATTCTGTTTACCTGCATACACCACAGATTGTTACAAGAAGATCATCTGCTCACCTTTCTAGGATTTTTGTTATAGACATGGCTATGCACACTTCTAGACCTAACAACATCCAGGAGGTGGGGACAGGTGGATCTCTGTGAGTTCAAGGCCAGCTTGGTAACTGACAGCTAGAACACAGAGTTCCTGTATCAAAAGCCAAAATGGAAAAGAAAGAAAAAAGAAAAGAAAACGGCCAGGTGTGGTAACACACGCCTTTGATCCTGGCAATGAGAGGCAGAGGCAGGCAGAGATCTCTGTGAGTTCAAGACCAGCCTTGTCCACATAGTGAGTTCCAGGACAGCCAGGGTACTAGTGAGACCTGTCTAAACAAACAAACAAACAAACAAAAAACAAAGAAAACCACACACACACAAAAGAACCTCCCTCCCCAAGTGATTATCCAATACGCAGGGCAGGCGGATTTCTGAGTTCGAGGCCAGCCTGGTCTACAGAGTGAGTTCCAGGACAGCCAGGGCTACACAGAGAAACCCTGTCTCGAAAAACCAAAAAAAAAAAAAAACATTTTTGCCAGCTGTGATGATTCAGCCTTTAATCCCAGTACTTGGGAGGCAGAGGCAGGTGGATCTCTGTGAGTTCAGGACAGTCTGGACAGGTCTACAGAGTGAGTTCCAGGACAGCCAGGGCTCCACAGAGAGATGCTGTCTCAACTGTAGGCAAATGGTGACAGCGTTCACATGAGGCTGAGATGCTGACAAGCGCAAGTCAAAACCTGACATGGAAGCACTGAGGAACTGTCCACAGCCTGCTCTGTCTCCTTGTCAGCAGGACAGAGTGACCACAGTACCCACTTTACCAGGATCACTCTAGTCACAGGAGAGATACATCCAGAGGCATCTGGACCTAAGAGTTCACATAGGCAGCGGAAGTCAGGAGAGACCCATGGCTTAAACTGAGCTAATGAGAGGCCAGCTTGGTGGCGCACACCTTCAATTCCAGCATTTAGGAGGCAGAGGCAGGAAGATCTCTGAGTTCCAGGTTAGCCTGGTCCACACAAGTTGAGCTGTAGGTTAGCCAGGGCCACATACTGATACCCTGTCTTAAAACAAACAAAAGAGCCCAGAGGCAGGGGAATATTTTAGAACCAAAAAAATCATTTCATTGGATTTCTGAGTTCGAGGCCAGCCTGGTCTACAGAGTGAGTTCCAGGACAGCCAGGGCTACACATAAAAACCCTATCTCGAAAAATCAAAAAACAAGCCGGGCGGTGGTGGCGCACGCCTTTAATCCCAGCACTTGGGAGGCAGAGGCAGGCGGATTTCTGAGTTCGAGGCCAGCCTGGTCTACAGAGTGAGTTCCAGGACAGCCCGGGCTGCACAGAGAAACCCTGTCTCGAAAAACCAAAAAAAAAAGAAAAATCAAAAAACAAACAAAAAAAAGAAATAATTTAATTCACACATATACCATTCCGCAAAAGGCTTATTCCACTGTTATTCACTGTCTAAATCTAAAAAAACATGAACCACTTTTACCTCCAAATATTAGTAAAAACAAAACCACAAGTCAATTTTTGAACTTGTTGGGGTTTTTGTTTTTTACAGTGAAGTGCCAGAGATTGACCCAGGGACCTGTACATACCAGGCCCGTGCTCAACACTGAGTTAGACACCCAGGCAAGCTCAGTCCCTGACATAGCCCTGCCGTGATGTAATCTAGGCTAGCCCAGACTCAGTCTTCTGCCTCAGCTTCTTTTTTTCCCTTCCCCTCTCCCTCTTGCTCCAGCACCGCTCGCTCCCTCACAAAGGTTTAGCATCAGATCTCATTACAGATGGTTGGGAGCCACCATGTGGTTGGTGGGATTTGAACTCATGACCTCAGAAAGAGCAGTCAGTGCTCTTAACCACTGAGCCATCTCACCAGCTCCTGCCTCAGCTTTTTTTTTTTTTTTTTTTTTTTTTTTTAAAGATTTATTTGTGTATTTTCTGTATATGAGTACACTGTAGCTGTCTTCAGACACACTAGAAGAGGGCATCAGACCTCATTACAGATGGTTATGAGCCACCATGTGGTTGGTGGGAATTGAACTCATGATCTCAGGAAGAGCAGTCAGGGCTCTTAACCACTGAGCCATCTCTCCAGCCCCTGCCCCAGCTTCTTAAGGGCTGGAGGTATAGAGTACACCTCCACACTGGACCACAGAGCATTCTGACTCATGATTACTAACTACTTCAGGTTTCTTGTTTGCTTGCTTGAGGCAGGGTCTCCCTACATATAATCCTCTGGCTGTCCTCTGAACTCACTCTGAGGACCAGTCTGGCCACAAACTCAGAGATCCACCTGCCTCTGCCTCGCTAATGCTGGGATTAAAGGTGTGCACCATCATTCTTGGCCCTCATGAGGAAACTACAGCCCAGACTGACATCAGGATGCCCTGGCAGCAAGTAGACTGGCTCTTATACCTCATACCAAGTACCTCAGCTCCTGATATGTGGTACAAGGTGGGGGGGGGGGCCCCAGCAAAACCCAGAATAGTCAGCAGTAACTCCTAGAGGTCAAATCCACAAGACTTTTCAGTCCAGCTGGTCTCCACAATCCTCTTCTCCCAGAGTCACAGATCACTCTCCCGTAGGGGCCCTCTGGTCTCCACCAGGCAGTCAGCGTGATGGCACAGCTGGCCGGCTCTGGCATGCTGATTCACTCTCACATCACCATCTCCAGCCTTAGTCTGTGTCTTAACTCCAGGCCTGCATCTCTAGCTAGTTCACTGGGCCTCCCACAAGCACCTGGAATTTATCATATCCAAAAGTAAACATCATCTTGTCCTCTCCCCATTCTCTATAACAGGGTGGGTGTCACCAGTCAGTGAGTCACCAAAAACCAAAGACACTATTCTAAATGCCTTCCTTCAGCAAACACTTAGTAAGTGCTGACTGTGCGCCGAGCACTGATCAGGAAGGCAGGGATGGCTCCCCCACCCTTGTGCAGAAGAGGAGTGTATGAGCAGATAGACAGTAAACAAAGTAAGAGAAGGTAAGCCAGGGCTGGCCGTAACTCAGCAGTAAAGAGCAACACTGCATTCAGAGGACCTAGGTTCAGTTCCCAGCTCACAACCGTTTGTAACTTCAGTTCCCAGGGAGCCTTTTCTGGTTGCCTTGGGCACCAGGTACACATATAGTGCACATACATCCATGCAGACAAACACTAATACACAGAAACTTCTTAATAATAAATAAAGCACAGCACTGTCTGTAGGGGGCACTACCGAGAAAGGTCAGCAGGATGGGGCAGAACCTCAGTCTTTAACCCAGCTCAGTGGCACCCGGCTGCACACTAGTCAGAGCAGCCAGGGAGACGAGCAGGACAATATGGAGAACATTGGTAGCTGACTCATGGTCCACTAGCATGGTGTGCACAGGCTGGAGTCCCCCAAACCCTCACCCTCCTGCCCCTCCCTCAGACTACTGCATCGTAGTTCCCGCTGACCCATCCACTCAGCCGCTCTTCTGCACCTCCAGCCACTGTCCTAACTTAGCCTCCTAGACTAAGGTGGGTAATTGCTAACTAGCTCACCTGTGCACAGCACCATCCACGCCCGCCCTTACCTTCCTTCTCTAAATGCCAAGCCGGACAATCTGCACTTGCCTCTGAGTGTCCGAGAAGAGCCTCCTCACCACCCACGCTGGGTCTGAGTTCTTTTGGGAACTATCCATACCATAATCCCCAATAGTAGAGTGGTGCACAGTGGATTCTCAGCACTCAACAATCCCTCGAGCCCATACTTCCAGTGTTAATCGGACATCTTTATTCTTTTTGTTTTTTACTTAGTTTGAGGGAGACTCTTTCTGTGTAGCACAAGCTGGCCTCCAAATCCTTCTGCCCCACCTTTCAGAACGCTTGTGCCACCATGCCCAGTCTTAAACATTTCTACTCTATGCTCTAAAACTTGACACTATCTTACTCAGCGTGGCAGTCATTTTCTTGTTGCATAATCTGATTTCTGGTAGTCACTCAATTAAGAACTAAGTCACTTCTGGCTTTTCTTTCTAGTTCTTTTAAGTCAATTAAGTCTGGAGATTGTTTATGGCCCTTTAGAGATTTTCACTTTTTCCAACCTGAAAAAAAACATGCTTAAAAATGTTTTCTCTTTTTTTAAGAGTTGCTATTTGTGTGTACACGTGCGTGACTTTTATGTGCCCCACGGAGGTCAGAAGAGGGTCTTAGATTACTTGGAATTGGAGTCAGAGACAATTATGAGCTGCCTGTATCTGGGTGCTAAGAATCAAACCCATGTCCCTCTGAGAGAACAATTACTCTTAACTGAGCCATCTCTCTAGTCCCAAGAATGAATTAATCTTTTTTAATATAAACATTTAAGTTGTGGGTAATATTTGGTTTGTTTGTTCTTGCACTGAGGAAACAGGACCTTTCAGATCTAGGCTACTAGCCCAGCCCTGAGTGCCCTCTTCAGCCTGGAGACTCTGCTATGGAATAGCTAAGATGTGTAGAACTCACCCCTTCAGTCTTTGCACCAGGAAAACTCCCTGTCCAGATTCCATGCAAATCTACACTTTTCTTGTCTTGGATTTTTGTTTTGAGATTTTGCTATGTAGTTGTGACTGGCCTTATACTAATGACCCCCTGCCTCAGCCTCCTGAGTGTTCATTCCGGTTATAGGTACTGTCACTCCCTGCTATACGTTGGCCACCCATGCTCTTACAATGCTGACGCTACAGAGAGGTCACCACCAGGTCCCACCCCTCTTGGGTGCATCAGGCTGGACTGTAGCATGCTGCTGCATTCTTTAATGATCTGGAAGGGGCCCACCATCCCACATACCCATACTCTCAAATTTCAAATAGAATCATTGCATTCTTACAAATATTTAGGGCAAATTTCCTACAACAACTTCAACAAATTTCCTACAACAATTTCCTATTAAGTCAAATTTCCTACAACAACTGAGCTTGTAGGCAGTCCGTGGAAGATCCCTAACTGTGACTTAGGAGGCTCAAGGTTGGTCTAGTTTCCTAATGGGGCTTCACTGTCCTATTACAATGCATTCCTGGCTAATTGTGATCTAAGGCTTAGTCATACTGTATAAAGAGCCTTGGAATTTAAGTAATGCAAAGAATCAAAAATGCAACCACCACATAGCAGTTTAAATGGTATATAATCTCTTGTTCTCATGCTTTTTAAAACATCATTTTTGCAAGTACACCAGATCACCACTTAATAATGTAACAGTCGCAGGTAGTGGCAATTCCAACACAACACACCCGGAAATGGCCTGCAAACTTCGTTAGAAAGCCATCGACTTCATCATACATTAATATTCTTTATTAATGCCTTAATTATTTTTATGGGAAAGGGGCTCCACATGTAACAAGGAAAAGCACTCCAGGCTGGGCACGTTCAGGTCACCAGGGAGATTCCATACCCGGCTACTGAAAGAGACTGGCTGGCCACCGGCCACGGACCACAACATGACAGCACGCCACCCAGGGCGGTGCCGAGGAGAGGTGGGGCTAGAAGGGCGGGGAGGCCTGAGACAAAGACAGTCGGCTGACCCCCAACACACACACAGTACCATCACCACCACCACTTCGGGACCTCAGCAGAGAGAGGCTTTGGGTCTCTAAGCTCACAGCTGCCATTGAAAGGCCGCCCCCGCCCCAGGCCTGAGTCAGGGCGGGGCCCTGAACACAGATGGGACAGAAGCCTGAGGGACAGAGGAAAAGAGTGGAGGAGAAGAGAAGGGGCAGGGACCCCTCCTAGAGTGCAGGCGGAGAGGACTGAGCCCCGAACCTAGAGGATCACAGAAGAAGAAGGGACAAGAACCCCAACTCAGAGAGGCACAGGCAGAGATGGGACAGAACCCGAACCAGAACTGGAAGGGAAGGGACAACAGCTTCAACCTGGATGTGCAGGCAGAGAGATGACGACAAAGACTCCAGACAGGAGGGGCGCAGGTAGTGACAGGAAAGGGACCCAAAGCAGGGGCGTTAGGTAGACAGAGATTGGAGGAGCGCAGAGAGGTGACAAGAGACCCGAGGCCAGAAAGGCGCAGGCGGAGAAGGGATAGAAACCCCAGCCTGGATGTTCACAGGCTGACAGAGGACAAGGACCGCAGACTGCTGGCGCGCAGGCAGAGGTAACAAGAGACCGGAGCACGGAGGGGCGCGGGCGGAACGCAGAGCGAACCCCAGGGTGCAGACAGGGATGGGAAGGCCGGGGAGGGGTCTGGGTCCGGGCGGAGGAATAAAATCTCAGTCTGGAAGGGCCGGGTGCAGATGCGGCGGTGGACGGAAATGTCCAGAAGCCTCGGCCTGGAGGATGCAGGCGGGAAGGGGTCGCGTCCGCGTCTGGAGCACTGCGCACCAGCCGCGCGGAGCCCGGGGCGGGGCGGGACGGGGACCGGGCCGCGCACTCACCGTCCGATCGGGAGCGCCGCGCTCGTCGCGCTGTCACAGGCCGAGGCCGCGCAGAGCCCAGCCGCCTCAGCAGCAAGCGGCGCCTCCGCAGCCGCCCCGCAGCATCCTCACCCTGACCCGCGCTCCGCAGCCTCGCGCCACCCTCCGCCGCCGAAAATGGCGTCGCCGGCGCCGCGCCCGCCCCACAGTGCTTTGCGCCGTGACGTCACCCGCCCTCGCGCTGCCGGGCGGGGCTCAGGGGAAACTGAGGCTGGGGTCGCAGTCGGGAGCTCTCCACAAGCCTCTAATCCGCTCGTGGTCGCCTGAGACCCCCGAGGCTTTACTCGTCGCGCCCCCCACCCCCGTGGAGGAGGGGAAGAATGCCAGGCGGCCAGGGCCCAGCCTCTGCGGCTCGCTCCTGGCCGCAGCTCTCGACCTCCAGCCTGGCCCAAAGGGCAGGCTTGCCAGCTCAGGTTGCTCCTGGGCCTCGTACAGCCGCCTGGCACCCAGCTGCAGGCCTGACTCAGCAGCCGGCCGGAGGGTACGCTGAGTCAGTGGCAAGGCCGAGCTTGCCTGCCACCGGCTTGGGAACTCTCCAGGTGCCTTTAGATGTTCCCAGAATGGCCCGGTTGCATTACTAAGGGGATAGGGGTTGCGAGTGCCCACAGCCTCCCCACCTTGGGGACCGCTGCCCTCTTCTGATGGTATTACCCAGCACCTGCTGCCGTCCTCCACCCTGCAGTTACACCTTCCAACATCAGGGAGGCAGGTGCTTTTGGTCTTAACAAGCAGATCCAGTTACTTTGACCTCCGTGAAAAATCAAAGGCTGGCTAATAAAGGGGCAGCTCACTCGTTAGCTTAAGGAGAGGCTGTGGGTTCAGTCAGTACTGTTTTGAACAGTCTTTACGGCTTCATTTGCCCCAGCACACAAACTGGATGCTACTTGGATGTCGCCTTGTCACCGGCTCTTCAGCCACTGCCATATAGCTGAGCAAGGCATATGATAGGTCCTGCCCAAGTGCTGTTGGAAAGAAAAGAGTAGGCTAAGCGGGAGCCCATTTCCCTGCCCCTCAGAGCCCCGTGTACGTGCACACTTCTTCGGCGAAGGGCTTTTTTGTTTCATCTGTCCCTGCCCCTTCTTTGTTCAAGCTTTATCATCTCATTCTTTTGCCCCTTCGATGGATATCCACTAAGTTCCCAAGTTCCTCACTAGAAGACAGAAGCATAATGTCACAGTGTCTGCTGGCCAGCTCCCATTCCAGTGAGGAAAAACAAGCTCGAACAGAACCTGACTTGTTGAAACAGTAAAACAAGCAGGTGGGGGAGGGGTACACGATCCAAACTCCAAGGTCAGAAAAGTATGCCGACACCCAAAATATAGGAAAGAACAGGCCCATGGAGCCAGCCTAGAACACTCTAGTAAAATCCTGAGACAGGAGCAGCCCTGTTGTGTTGGAGAGAAGAAAAGACCAAGCTAATCAACCCTGCCACAGACATGCATCACTCTCAGCATGAGCATAAAACTCCTTAGCTTGGTCTACAAAGGCCCACGGGACCTGCTTGTGCTAACCTCACGTTATCCTGTCCCTAGCTGCCTCACCTGTCCTTTAGTTTGCTCTGCCACACTCAGTCCCAATGTCTCCCTGCATAGAATGTTGCATGACTTCCTAGGGACAACGTACCAATAGAGACGTTCTCATCTTTCAGGGACTGCTGAGAGGCATGGCATCAACTAGTTAAGAATGTCTTTTGGCCGACTATTCCATGGTGGATTTTGAGATTCTGTTTCCCCGTGCGCACGCCAATCCAAGCCACTAGCCTCAAGCCAGCTCGATTATCTGAGTGAGCGCTTCTCGGCATTCCAGGACACCACTACACAGAGCAAACCCTCTCGAAACAAAAGAATAGAATTGAAAAAAAAAAAATATTTCAAAAAGAAATAACAGAGCAAAGAATTCCATCCTAGTCCAGTTTGATGAGCCAATGAGATTAGGGTTATTTACAGAAGCAAAGATGGCATACAAGCAGCTATACCACCCAAAGGCCACCCAGCACGATTGACAGCTCATCAAAGTGGCATTGCTGGAGTCCCATCCTCAGATAACCTAGCGCCTCAATACAGCACCTCTCAGGACCATGGACAGCTGGAAGTCAGGAAGGCGCTGTCTCTGGACTCTGGAGAGGGTCTGGTTTAACAGCTCCTTCTGTGAACCTAACCAGCACTGAATCATCTGGCTTCTTTCTTCCTCACTCCCACAGGGCCAAGGACTTCTGTATATTCCCATAGTAATTTCTGCTCCATCACAGACATGGCCATGTTTCCCCACAGAAGTAGTTAGACTACAACAAATGTTCTTTGTTCCCAGGTACTTCAAGACTCAGGCAGAGTCATTCCCTCAAAAAAAAAAAAAAGCCTTCTGTGACCATGCCAGCCTGGCTAAGGTCTCCTCCAGGCTTCCACTACTTCCCTTCCCTACTATGCATGTGGTCACTGTACACAGCTGCTTGTCCCCTGACCTGACAGCATTCCAGCAGGAGTGTTCTGTGTCCTCAGTCCACACAGCCCGCCCTAGCGCCTGCCACTGAGGCCAATGTCAGAGAGGAAGCTCGAGCTGACCCTTCTCTTTCTTTGCCTCACCCCCTCTGGAAGAAGAGACCTTCACTCAGGCCCTTTGAGTCCTCGACTTCTGTCATATCTCTCAGGATTCCTGCCAGTTCTTAGAGCCATTAATGGCTGAGGCTGCTCCCCAGGGGAAGGGCTAACCAAGGCAAAAGGCATGGATACTGAACTCACTGCTCAAGTATTTGGCAGGACAGCTGCCTGGTGGCTGGGTGAAGCAAAGGAGGATTTACAGCCTGCCTCACCGGTCTCTGAGGGTATCACCCACCCTTGCTGAACACATTGTTTCTTTCTTCCTTTGTCTTTTTTTTTTTTTTAATAGTTTGAGTAGAGTAGGGTCTTATGTATCCCAAACAGATCTCCAACTCACTATGAACTGTGGATCACCTTGAATTTGTGAACCACTTCCTTCACCTCCCAAATAGGGGGAATTAGCGGCATGCACCACCCTACCCAGTTTATTCGGTGCTGGGGACTAAACCTTGGTTTGTGCATACTAGGCAAACACTCTACAAATGAGGGACTACATCTCCAGCCCTGTACTGTCTCTGTTGATCATTTGACCCTCACAGCCACTGAAGAGAGCACTATTGCCCCCACTTTACAGATATGTAGCCCAGCTTCCGGAGGTTTTGAGATTTGCCTGTTATTCCTTGGAGGGACATTATGTCTCTCGGTTTTAGAGATCACAAGAGAGCCTCTCCGTGCTTCTGACTTGGAGACTGGTAGAGCCAGGAGTCATGCACCAGGTGAGCTCTACCTTCACAGTGGGACGGTCTCACTCAGCAGGAGGCATTGGGCAAGCAAACATATTATCTGCCCATCTCAGTCAGCCTAGAGGAACAGGGTCCTGGGAACAAACATGGGGATACCAGGACAATGCCTTCACACCTGTTCCCAGAGATCCTTGTGGCCTCTGAGTATCTGTGGGACTACCTGAAGGGTTTGGGGGTTGTGCCATCATGGGTTATCAAGGGACCCTAGCTCCACACAATGGGCTCTGGATGCAGCAGGCCGGCCCAGTAAGCCTGAGTGCTGGTCTTGTTCTATGCAACAAGAGCAGCTAGCATGGTGGCACTGCCTGTCTGCGTCTCCACCCTTTTCCCTTCCCAAATGGAAATGTGTAATCCTCTGGCCTCATTATTTTCTTCCTCTTCAGCCTCTGGCCCTTCTGCCCTGCTCCCAAACCTGGACAGATCAGTAAAGCTGACTAGAAATGTGAACCAAGGCTGAGGCTCAACACGCAGGTCTGATTTCTGTCCTAGTTAGGGTTACTATTACTATCCAGAGGCAGAGGCAGAGGCTGGCAGAGCTCTGAGATCAAGGCCAGCTTGGTCTACAGAGTGAGTTACAGGACAGCCAGAGCTACACTGAGAAACCCTGTCTTGAAAAAGAAGGAAGAAAGAGGAGGAAGATGAAATAGAACTGCTGAGTACAGATAGAGCTAGTTACTAATTTTAAAAAAATCATTCATCTTTTTAATGTAAATACGGATAGGTATCTGTCTTAAGAGACAGGAGTCTGAAGTGGTCCACAAATGCCCAAAAAGAGAGGAAAACACAGAGAAGGAAGGAAGGAAGGAAAGGGAAGAAGGAAGGAAGGAAGGAAGGAAGGAAGGAAGGAGAAAGAGCAAGAAGAAGCAACAGAAAGAAGGAAACGAGAGTGTAGACAGAGAGGATGTCACCTGCGAAGCTCCCTCCCTCAGGCTGGGAGGAACTGGAGGGCAGGTGAGTGGGTGGGTGGCCTTAGGCAGCTGGATGCTCCTGCCCCTCCCCTCAGAGGCCTGCAGCCCCCTCCTGACCTCAGGCTCCGAGGCTCCGGGAAGAGTCACTGGGCACACCCGTCCTGGTATCCGGCCCTGGGGCTAATCCAGCGCCTGCAGATCACACCCTTTCTCGTCTGAGGCTCTAATTCTAAAAATGGAACTTCAGACAGTTTTTCCTTTGCGGAGCCAAAACTGCCCTGCACAAAGCTCTAAGGCTGCTGCCTTCAGAACGGCAATGCTGAAGGGCAAGCCGGCAAGTGAGGCAGGGACTCTGGCAGGAGGCAGCCTGGCCATCTCTGCCCCTCACATTCTCCTAGGAATGCCCGCAGAGCCGAGGACTAGGCCCTGTGTGGGCAAGCCAGCTTCTTTATGGAGTACCTAAGGTTCCCCCAACTTTTGCAGACCACCATGTCACTCCCAATCATGGCTCAGGAAGTCCAGGGCCGGGCTGGTGAGATGGCTCAGTGGTTAAGAACACTGACTGCTCTTCCGGAGGTCATGAGTTCAAGTCCCAGCAACCCATGGTGGCTCACAACCATCCACAATGAGATCTGATGCCCTCTTATGGGGTGTCTGAAGACAGCAACAATGTACTTACATATAATAAATAAATAAATAAATAAATAAATAAATAAATAAAACCTTTGTCCTGGAGCGAGCTGGAGAAGGAGGGGAAAAGAAAAAAAAGGAGGTTCGGGGCCTTGGTAGCTGTTTTCCCATGACTCTGAGCCCATCTTTATTTTATTTTGTTTATTTTTTTTTTCAAGATAGGGTCTCACTCTGTAGCCCTGGCTGTCCTGGAACTCACTATGTAGACCAGGCTAGCCATGAACTCACAAATATCACCCTGCTGGGATTAAAGACAAGTACCAGGCTCCAGGCTGACACTAGTATGCTGACTGTGCTCTACATCCCTCAGGCCTTATCACATGACTAGACCTGAAGAGTTTTGAGGAAATTTTCCAACTGTGTAACTGAAAACTCTACCAAGTAATGGCAATTCTCTTGCATTCCTGGTGTGCCCCAGCAGGCCATGTGGTGTGAGAGTCTTTGGCATCTTTACCTATTCATTCTGCCTGTCCCAAAGCTATGTCAACGGGATGGTGCGTTAGTGCTGCTGTCACCCATGTGACCCTTCGTGAGTCACCATCTGCCTGTAGTCAGAGTCGTGGCCTGCTCCTGCTTTAACGTAATTAAAGCTTCTCAGACATCTGGTGTTGTCTACATGTGTCAGTCCACATGTAGTGTTTGAGACGGTTTCAAGTTTGTGGTGCTGGGATTGAATCGAGAGCCTCATATATGTTAGGTGAAGGCTCTGAGCCACATCCCACCCCTTTGCAGATTAAAGTTGCATTTTTCCCCCATGACTATCATGCTGAAAATATCACATGCTCACTGCACATTTATATGTCTGTCTTAGGGTTTTACTGCTGTGAAGAGACACCATGACCACAGCAACTCTTATAAAGGAAAACATTTAATTGGGGCTGGCTTTCAGTTCAGAAGTTTAGCTCATTGTCATCATGGCAAGAAGCATGGCAGCACCCAGGCAGGCATAGTGCTGGAAAAGGAGCTTCCAATCTGCAGGCAGCAGAAGGAGACTTTGTGTCACACTGGGCATAGCTTGAGCATAGGAGAGTTCAAAGCCCACCCCCACAGTGACATACTTCCTCTAAAAATGCCCAGTCTGTTGCTTGTACACCTTTCCTCCTATTTTTATGGCAGTAAAGTGACCGAACATGAAATTTACTATCTAAACCATTACAAGTATTTAGCATCATTCAATACATGAACCATTCACAGCCACCTCATCATGCGTCTCCATGATCCTCCTCATCTTGTGAGGTGAGGATACGGCTTGGCAGAAGAACAATTGTCACCACATCCAAAGTCCTGGCTCCCATGCCTAGCCCTGAAAAAGAAAGTTGGAACTTGAAGATCTCAGACAAGAGAGGACACGAAGACAGAGACCATGTCTTGAGATCACAACGTTTATTTAATGCTATGGACAGAAAGATAACAACAGCATCATAGCGGCTCTAAGAGGAAATCGGGGTCCATAGAGCAGAAGGGGGGTCTCTTCTGTCTTTCTGAGGGCGATGGAGGTTTCACAACACAAGCCTGAAGCCAGGCTGCTTTCCAGGGAGGAGTAAGGGAAGAGAGGGAAAGGACACATATATGTTCACCTAACATATATGTGTGGGCGCCAATACCTCTTTGGATATAAATTCACTTCTCCAGGTGAGATGCTAGGACCTGGGTTTTTCTGCTGCACAGCACTGTGCCCTGATTAGGGGCTGGGTTTCGCACTGTGTTCTTTTTTTTTTTTTTTTTTTTTTTTTTTTTTTTTTTTTTTTTTGGTTTTTCGAGACAGGGTTTCTCTGTATAGCCCTGGCTGTCCTGGAACTCACTTGGTAGACCAGGCTGGCCTCGAACTCAGAAATCCGCCTGCCTCTGCCTCCCAAGTGCTGTTCGCACTGTGTTCTTATGGAACTCTGGTAAGCATGTTCTGACTACTCTCAGTAGCTCATGTAAGGGATCATGCAGCATGGTGTGTGAGCATGCTACCCACCCCCGAGGCTCATCCTCAGCACATAATTAGCATTTCCACACACTCAAACATTTCTCTCTTCTATGCCTTGGGAAGATGTGAACGCTTCTCTTTTTTTTTTTTTTTTTTTTTTTTGGTTTTTCGAGACAGGGTTTCTCTGTGTAGCCCTGGCTGTCCTGGAACTCACTCTGTAGACCAGGCTGGCCTCGAACTCAGAAATCTGCCTGCCTCTGCCTCCCAAGTGCTGGGATTAAAGGTGTGTACCACCACCACCCGGCAGGGGAGCTACCTATTAAAAGACAAAGATGAGGTCTGGAGAGATGGCTCAGCAGTTAAGAGCACTGACTGCTCTTCCAGAGGTCCTGAGTTCAATTCCCAGCAACCACATGGTGGCTCACAACCATCTGTAATGGGTTCTGATGCCCTCTTCTGGTGTCTCTGAAGATAAAGAAAATGTACTCACATATATAAAATAAATAAATAATATTTAAGAAAAAAAAAAAAAAGACAAAGATGAGGATGTCCTTTAACATCTGACCCTCCAGATTACTGTCATTTCCTTGGCCCTCTACCCTATCTAGTCCCCAGCTGCCAACTAAACCCAAGGCCTTGTGCATGCCAGGTTAAGTGCTCTACCACTGAGCTACATTCCCAATTCACAAACACTCCAAGATCCCCTTGTTTTCTCCCTGCCCAGCTGCAGGTCATCTGGACCCATCTCTATGATTCGTCTTTGGCCTGGAGAACCCACTACTCTGCAGATGTTGAACATGGACACGGAGGAAGGATCTCGGTCTCTCTGGTGGTTCGGCACCTCTGCCATTTGTGCATCCAATCCCATGATAGTCAGAATACCCGCAGGCCTGTGGGAATCCCAGTGTGAGCTTCCCATGTGTCTACGTCTTTACCCCAAGACTGCTTCCCTTTCCTTCTACAGCTCCCATATGTTCTTCAAGTGCAGCTGGAGACAGCTGAGGAGCGATTTCTAGGTCCCCATATTTTAGGTATTCTCACATACATGGTGCTTAGAGAAGAGAACCATGTATCTCTTTTGGCTTGGACTCATACCAAGAGAGACAGCTAGGACGACAGGTGTATGGAAACTCTCTGCAGAAAGGCACTGGATAGCGTATGGGTGCACATACTTGTAATCCCACAAACATCAGGAGTTCAATGTTATCCTCAGCTACATAGCGAGTTCAAAGCCAGCTGGGTTACATTAGACCTGCCTCAAAAACCAAAGGAGAAAGGTGTCTGGTGGGATGAGGCCCCAAACAGAGGCATACCTCTAGCTCCTATCTTACCATCCAGGTGCAGGCGAGGTTCAGACCTGTGCAGATTGAGGAGGCAGCCAAAGCTGCTCAGAGACTAGTCAGATTCCATGGATCAGTTGGATGGTTCAACCTGCCTGGCCCTGGAAGACAGAACCAACCTCTGCCAGAAGGCCATTGCAGATATTTCATAGGTAACCTTGGAGTAGGTTCTGTGCAGACTGAGGTGGTACATGCTAAAAAGATAATAGCCATCAGAAAGGAGATGGGGGAGCTAGCTTGGCCTGGCCCTGGGGGAGGCCCAGTGCTCCAGTCCTCAGGATTCCCTCTGCACAACCTTCCCTCAGCAACCATGAACAAGGCATAGCCCCAGCACAGATCCAGAGTCCCACATTCTCATTTCTCAGGAGTGTCAGCCAGAGCAGGGAACACTGCCCCATTTTACAAATAGAGAAACTGAGGCTTCAAGCAGGACACTGGTGGTAAGGCTTCTACTCAAGTCTTATGCCATGTTACTCCAGGAAAGTAAGCCCGAAGCTTCCAGAGTTCAGGTCCAAGTGGCTGCCAGCAACTTTTTCTAGCCATCTAGTCATTCTGTCCCAAAGTTGCTGAGCATGCAGGCTGTTCCCACCCCACCCCACACAGTAAGCTCCTCTCCTTTCTCTGACCCAGCACCACCCGTCCTCCTAGCATATGCCCCAGAGCCCTCCTCTGTGATAATTATAGAACTATGTGTCTCCTGGGACTGCAGAGCCAAACACCAAAATCCCCACAGCTGAGAACAGCAGGATCCTTTCTCTCTGGTTCTGGGGCAGAGACTCACCACTGAGAGGAAGGGGAGAAGAATTATCTCAAGGAAGGTTCACTCCCTTCTCATATTCCCTTCCTATGGGTCCCACTATATAGCACTAGAACTCACTATGTAGACTGGCTGGCCTCGAACTCACAGAGATTTACCTGCCTTTGCCTCCTGAGTGTTGGGATTACCCCACACCTGTCTTTTATCCTATTTCCTATTCATTTGGATGCACCCACACTCATGTTATATGATGAATGCAAAGAAAACTTGCAGTTCCTTCCTTCCACTGCGTGGGTTTTGGGGATGCAAGTCATCTAGGCTTGGTGGCCAACACGTTCGCCCACTGAGTCACTTACCAGCCCTCAATCCTGTTTAAAGTTGTTTATTATTTCCGGGAAGGGTGTGGTTGCAACAACACAGGCAGAGCCTCTCTGGGGCTTACCACGTTGTTCCTGCCTTCTGGCAGCATGGCTGGGTCATGACTCTCAGATGGCCAGACCCTCGGTGGTTCCCAAGCCCTTGGGGTGAGAGCTTAAGTCTAACCACCTGCCTGTCCACAAGGGCCTCTCTCCTCCCACATCTCACTACCCACAACACAAGGGCCACCCTGCTCCAGGCAGCTGCCGGATACAGCAGCTACACCTATTAGTCACAGGATCTAGCTGCACACCCTAGCCAAGGCCCCATTTCCACAGCACTTAGTCTGGTAGATGTGTATAATTTATATCTGCTGTGTAGACCCCTTCTCTCTCTTCCTTTCTCTCTCCTCTCTCCATCACATCAACACTGCTCACATATGATCTCTGGCACCTGTAGCAGTGACTCAGAGCCTGTCTGTCCTCTCGGCTTGCACCAGACAGCAGCCTTGGCCATGACCAGCCATGTTTGTAATAACAGGGCTCTGATTCCAAACTGCAGCTAGGCAGAGCCCCGAGACCCAAGGCCTGCCCTGAGACTATGAAGGATACCCAGGACCCCTCCCGGCTTAGCTCTAAGGATGTCATGCTTGCATGCCATATGAATAAATGTCTGATGACTCTGACAGGTCCCCATACATGTTGTCTTTGACTATTCAGTGAAGGGTCCAGGTGTTATAATCCTTCCCATCTGACATGTCTGTGGAACAGAGAGCCACAGGTTAGGGGCCAGATGATCCTGGCTCGGCCCTTGAAAAAGTTGTTCCTTCATGACCATATCATCAGATTCTGATGTCCACAGCCAGATGTGTGTCCAAGACACTCTAACTAGATGGAAATAAGTGTGGGACCTGGCTGTGTGCAGGTGGCACCACGTCAGAGTGGACAGCATGCTAGACCTAAGCTGCTGGGTGGTTGACCACGTGGAGAGACTGGGAAGCTCTAGGGACATATAAGACACAATTTTTTGTTTGTTTGTTTGGTTGATTTGATTTGGTTTTTCAAGACAGGGTTTCTCTGTGAGACAGCCCTGGATATCCTGGGACTCACTTTTATAGACCAGGCTGGCCTTGAATTCACAAATCTACCTGCCTCTAGACTGCTGGGATTAAAGGCATGAGCCACCACACCCAGCAATGGAACACAATTTTTATTTAAAAAAAGGAAGGTTCCTTTACCTAGGACCGTAGCTGCCGGATACCTAGGACTTTACCTAGGACTGTAACCCCCGACTGATGGTCTTCTCCAGACCAGCCATCAGCTGCACATGCTCCTTGGTGCCGGTGTGGGAGGATGGGCGGGACAGAAGCAAACAGATGCCCTTTCCCAGGGTTGTGCCAGACACCCTGGCTTGCTTTCCATTCCTCTTTTCACCCCCACCACAGGCTGGTGCCTGTTTCAATGCTCAGCTCCTCCCTAGGTCCCAGGCTGTGCTGGGGCAGCAGGGCTGTCAGCTGGACCCAGGAAGAGCCTCCTCTGGCCATCTACTCGCTGTGTCTGTCCAGCTCACGGTCCTCCAAGCAGCAATCCTTGTACTTTTCCACCGAGGACTGACTCAGGACGAAGTGGAGCCAATTACAACAATCACTATCGAGCCGTTGGAAGCAGCCAGAATGTTTCTAGGAGACCAATCGATTCATTTTTGACAACATAAAAGTAAAGAAATAACATTCTTGGCAAATGCCCACAGTCAGCAGCAATTTCCGTAGCGGACACAGGACCTTATACCCCGAGTCCTGGGGTATAAGGACAAGTGCCACTGAGGGCTAGGGTATGTCTTTTCTGATGGCTTAGAATAGTCTTGTGAGCGCCCTAGCTCGTCTCAATACTTCGTGGGAAGCCCTCACACACACCGAGTATCACTGTGAGTTAAGGTGGCCAGCTGCAAGCAGCTGCAAGCAAACATTTCCTTATAACAAACACTGAGGGGATTTGAGGACGCTGGGCTGTGAGGTCGGCCGGTCTCAGAAACTGGATCCTGTAGGGCTCCACATATGTGAGGTCTCCGGAACCATCAGATTCATAGAAGGGAGGCACGATGGGGCTGCCAGGGCCACGTGACAGGCAAGGAAGTGGAATTTAGAACGTGAACAAGAGCTGGAGATAGTATCACATGATGCTGGAGTCACGTGATCCAGCAACATGCATGCCTGTAGTGTCTCTGAGCCGCATCTTTAGGGAGTGAGAAGAAACTGGGGAAGGCAGGAGGATCCGGAGCTCCAGGCTGGAGGCTTTGTCATGATGGTGCAGACCTTTGACACCAGCACTCGAGAGGCAGAGACAGACCAAGCTCTGTGAGTTCGAGGCCAGCCTGGTGTGCCTAATGAGTTCTAGTACAGCCAGAGCTACATCATGCCACCCTGTCTCAAACAAATAAAAAGAGAATTCAAGGTCATCCTTGGTCCTGCGCCGAGTCAAGGCCAGCTTGGACCATATGAGACCTTGGTTTCAGAACAAAAGGTGATGAGTGCTCACGATCGTTATTTTCTACTTAAAAACATGTATTTATTGAGGCCACGTGGTGGTGGCACACGCCTTTCATCTCATTACTTGGGAGGCAGAGGCCCGTGGATCTCTCTGAGTTTAAAGCCAGCCTATGATTTCCAGGCCAGCTAAGGCTACACAGTGAGATCCTGTCTCAAACAAATACAAAATTTAAATTAAAAGACAACAACAACAAAAACCTTGAAGGCTGGTTGTGGTGGCACACAGTTTTAATCCCAGCACTCAGGAGGCAGGGGCAGGTGAATTTCTGTGAGTTTGAGGCCACACAGAGAGTTCCTCCTGGAACAGCCAAGGCTACACAGAGAAACCCTATCTTGAAAAAAAAAACAGGCCTGAGCAGCCCTGCCTCAGCACAGGTATGGAGGTGAGAGAACTTTCTGGAAGTCAACAGCATCCTTCTGCCACAAGGTCTGGCTGGCTGCTTGCCTTGCTGTGCACTCTAGGCTGACTGACCTGTAGGTTTCCGCGTGGTTTTCTGCCTTCACTCCCTCTCAGCCTTCTTATCTCTCTGAGATGCTCCTCATCAACTCAGGCAAAAGAGATAATGCATCAGGCTGGGTGGAGAAGCACTAGAGGAAGGGGCTTCCTCTGGGACAGCTCTTAGCCTGTGGGCTTCCTGTGGTCAGACTGGTTTTCCGCCCAGACTGGTGGGCAGATAATGGAAGTCCCCTGGGGCATTCCCAGTGTCCTGCACATCCGGAGTTCCTCAAGGTTCTGCAGTAGCTAACACAGGCTGCAGACATGGAGACAACTGACAAGGAGGTTATCTTGAGGGCTGGAGAGATGGCTCATAAATTAAGAGCACTGGCTACTCTTTAAGAGAACCTGGGTTCGCTGGGCGGTGGTGGCACACGCCTTTTATCCCAGCACTTGGGAGGCAGAGGCAGGCGGATTTCTGAGTTCGAGGCCAGCCTGGTCTACAGAGTGAGTTTCAGGACAGTCAGGGCTATCACAGAGAAACCTTGTCTCGAAAAAACCAAAAAAAAAAAAAAAAAAGAAAAGAAAGAGAGACCTGGGTTCTATTCCAAGCACCCACTCACAACTGTCAACAACTTCAGTTCCAAGGGATCTGATGCTGTTTTCTGGTTTCCACGGGCACCAGGCATACACATGGTGCACAGATAAACATGTAGGCAAAACACCCATACGTGGAATTTTTTTTAAAGGTCATCTGGGTGCCAAGTACCCAGCAGGCTGCAGATGAGGCTGAAGGGAAGACGAACCCTACAGGACAGTGGTATAATCCTTTCAGGGGCTTTGCCAGTCAAGGGAGAGTTGGATAGAAACACCTGGGGTGATGGGGAGGTATACCTAGGCTTAGGAGACAGGCATAAAGGGGTAGAGAGGCTGCTGTAGGCCCTTGTGTCTAGACAGAGAAGCAATGCTGGCTATGGATGAGGCTACAAGTCCAAGAATGGGGTACAGGCTGTGCTTCTTGACTGTGACTTGGCAAAAGTTTCAACTTCTTCCTCCCGAAATCATGGTCCTCATGTGACAAATGCCAGCACTGAAGAAGCGAAGGTGGGAGGAAGAAGTGTTTAGGCCAGTCTAGGGTTATATTCCAGAACAGTCTGAGCATACAATGAAACTGTCTCAAAGAACCCACGAGGGCCAGGCCTGGTGGCACAAGCCTGTAATCGCAGTGCAGGGAAGGCGGGGACCCACACTGCCCTCAGCACCACAGCCCTGCACTGGAAGCATCATCTGACCATGGGGCACACAAGAGCCACTGGGGCTGAACATACCCTGGGTTTGCACAAACGAGTAAAGAACTGTCATCAGTGGGCTGGAGAGATGGCTTAGCAGTTAAGAGCACTGGCTGCTCTTGCAGGAGACCCAGTTCAGTTCCCAGCAACCACATGGTGGCTCCCAACCATCTATAATGACATCTGGTACTCTCTTCTGGTCTACAAGCATACATGCAGGCAGGATGCTGTATACATAATAAATAAATCTTTTAAAAAGAAAGAGGTGGGGGAGGGAGGGAGGGAGAGAGGGAGGGAGGAAGGAAGGAAGAAGGAAGGAGAAGGAAGAAAGAAGAAGGAAGGAAGAGAAAAAGGAACAATATCAGCCCGGTGGTGGTGGTGGGTGGTGTGGTGGTGGTGGTGGTGGTGGTGATGCACTCCTGGAGGCAGAGGCCAGCGGATCTCTGTGAGTTTGTGAGTTTGAGGCCAGCCTGGTCTACAGAGTTAGTCCCAAGTCAGCCAGGGCTACACAGAGAAACACTGTCTCAAAAAACAAAATAAAACAGAAATCATCACTTCAGCACCATTTACAACTGTTTCCCTGTCTGAACATCCATGCTCAGCTTGCTGGCTCTGCCCTCGATTCTCGATCACCCTTCACTGTGTGTGTGTGTGTGTGTGTGTGTGTTTGTATGTGTCTGTGTGTGTATATGTGTGTGTATATGTATGTATGTATGTGCGTGTATATGTGTTTGTATGTGTCTGTGTGTGTATGTATGTGTGTGTATGTGTTTGTGTATGTGTGTGTGTGTTGACAGAATGGTTTCAGGGCTTCACAGAAGCTAGGAAATCACTTTACCACTAAGCTACTCCCTCAGTGCATATTCCTGTCTGAAAACTTTCTGTCATCTCTCAGCTCCACTTCACCCTCCAGCAGGGCAGTCACTGGAAACACTAGGTTCACACTTCACCCTCCAGCAGGGCAGTCACTGGAAACACCAGGCTCACACTTCACCCTCCAGCAGGGCGGTCACTGGAAACACCAGGCTCACACCACTGGCTTGAAGACCCCTGAGCAAGTAAGGGCAGAAGAGAAGACGCTCTTCTCTCCTTGCTCTCTGGGGCTCTGGACTGTTTGCAGTTATGTACCCATCTCTGTGAGCTTTAGCCCCTCTACCTGACACAAGGGCAGAAAACTAGGTGCCTGGGCAGACAGAGGTTTACCCTAGCTTTAGCACATTGCTTTGGCCTCTGTGTTCCTCATTAAGCAACTGATACCAACTTGGAGATTCCCAGAGAAGAGGCAAGGACTCCCTGACTCCACTTAGAAGCTGGTGTGTAAATATTGTGGATGACATTAAAGTTGATAATACACTTGGTAGAGTAAATCTTTAACTTGGGAGGCAGGAGGCTAGCCTGGTCTACATAATGAGTTCTAGGCCATGGACAATACTGGGGCTTGGAGAGATGGTTAAGAGCACTGGCTGCTCTTCTGGAGGACACAAAGAGTCACATGCACACAGCAGCTCATGACCGTAGATAACTCTAGTTCCAGGAGATGCAATGCCCTCTTCTGGCCTCTGCAGGCACTGCATATATATATGCTGCACATATATACATGCAGGCAAAACACTCATACAAGTTTTAATTTAAAAAGTGGTAACAAGCCGGGCGGTGGTGGCGCACGCCTTTAATCCCAGCACTTGGGAGGCAGAGGCAGGCGGATTTCTGGCCCGGGCTACACAGAGAAACCCTGTCTCGAAAAAAGAAAAAAAAAAAGTGGTAACAATGCTAGCCAAATGTTATCGCGCATTCATGAGGGCAGTCTGGACTGAAGAATAGGTCAAGAGCCTTCTGTAGGAATCAGATGGTAACTGTGTATGGTGGCAAACTCTGTAAAGGTTACACTGTATGTGTCTCACTACTTGAAATTTTATGCTGTAAAATTTGGCCATTTGCAGGGCTGCAGGTGCAACACTGACTACCCTTCAGAGAACCCAGGAGTTCAGTTCCCAGCCTCCAGATGGTGGTTCACAACCATCTGTAATTCCAGTCTGAGGGGACCCAATACCGTCTTCTGGTCTCCAAGGAAACATATATGCAGGCAAACACACATACACTTAAAATAAAAATAATCACTTTCAATGTTTTTTTTTTTTAAATGAAATGTGGCCATTAATTTGGAGAAAGTGCTTTTATTAGCTAACACCTAAATATAATTGCTATAAAATTTGAGACCAGCTGATTGTGAAATGAAAGAATATAGTTAAGCAACTGGGCATAAGGGGTTGTGTCTGTAATCCCAGTACATGGCTAATTTAAAGCAAAAGAGTCATAAATTTGAGGTCAGCCCTGCTAGTGAACTCCATGCAAGACTGGGCTAAGAGGAAGACCCTATCTCAGAAAACAAAAAATACAAAAAATAAGCCTGGCCGGGCGTGGTGGCACACGCCTTTAATCCCAGCACTTGGGAGGCAGAGGCAGGCGGATTTCTGAGTTCCAGGCCAGCCTGGTCTACAGAGTGAGTTCCAGGACAGCCAGGGCTACACAGAGAAACCCTGTCTCGAAAAACCAAAAAGAAAAAAAAAAAAAGCCTGGTGGTCCATGCCTTTAATCCCAGCACTTGAAAGGCAGGTGGATCTCTGAGTTCCAGCCCAGCCTGGTCTACATAGAGAGTTCTGGAACAGCCAGGACTACACAGAGAAAACCCGTGTCCAAAAAAAAAAGGCCAGAGGTAGCAGAAGTGGACGGCTTAAAGGAACCGGCATTCTAGACACACATGAACCCACAGCAATTTGTGACAGCACACACTACACACAAGACCTCAGCAAGCTCAAATCTCCTGACAAAAGCCCAGTAGGCTCAGGGCCCCATCCCTCACTGAAGAGTTACTAGCATCTGATAGCTGCTGAGAGAGGGGAAGTCAGCATCCTCTAAGGATGTGATTCCCTGGTGGGTTGACAAGTCTCCAAGGCAGGTCCCATTCCCAAGAGCAGCTGGACAATACAAGCTGAACTCAATGGGAAGAAAAAAAGAAGAGACCTCAACGTTGGGGACGGGGAGGGAGGGAAAATTGTGGGTGTTGGGTATAACCAATACAGTGCCTACAATTCTCAAACCATTAAAAGTGTGTTTTACAAATTAAAAAATGTAATAGGCATTAATGAGAAAGTAACATGACTCAAAGTGCCATCGAGGGGAAGGGCTGCCAACATACAAGCCCTCGGCTTAGAAAATTAACCCTCTTCACGAGACAAGCTGTTCCTTTGTGCCTGCTCCTTCCCGTGGGATTTCAGCAGAGCACGTGACAGTGTGCCTTAGAAACTGTCAGCAGAAGGTGGGGTATTTTATATTCCTGTTTTAAAAAAAGCAAAGCTGGTTGCAAAATAGATCAGCAAACACGAAACTTGGTCATACCACTTCCCACGTGATTTCCCCATTAACAGGAAATCCAGGATATCTGTTGCAAGTTTATAGGAACCAGCAAGGATGGCAAATGGAGACCGTGCCTGGCTGCTCTCCTGTAGGTGGGAAGCATCAGTGTCAGGCACTAAGTCTTAGAAGCTGTTACTCCTTGAACTGGCTGGTTTCGTGTCAACTTGACACAAGCTGGAGTTATCACAGAGAAAGGAGCCTCCCTTGAGGAAATGCCTCCATGAGATCCAGCAGGAAGGCATTTTCTCAGTTAGTGATCAATGGGGGAGGGGCTACCCTATTGTGGGTGGTGCCGTCCCTGGTCTGATAGTCTGGGTTCTATAAAAAAGCAAGCTGAGCAAGCCAGGGGAAGCAAGCCAGTAAGTAACATCCCTCCATGGCCTCTGCACCAGCTCCTGCTTCCTGACCTGCTTGATTCCAGTCCTGACTTCCTTTGGTGATGAACAGGCATGTGGAAGTGTAAACTGAATAAACCCTTTCCTCCCCAACTTGCTTCTTGGTCATGATGGTTGTGCAGGAATAGAAACCCTGACTAAGACGTTCCTCAAAGAGGTCTTGGCTTTCAGGGCTAGTGGGACACACAGCCTTGATTTCAGGGACAAGAGGTTAAGGTTCAGTACAAGAAAAAAGCCTGGACACAGGGCTTCTCTAGTCACAGGTCTGGGAGTGTCTCTGGAGGGCATGACAGAAACCTGTTTCTGCTCGTTAGTCACTGAAGCTTCAGCATTTGAGCCTGGGCCAAATCAGACACAGGAACTAGAGCCACCCTGAGGCCACCTGAGGTTCTGTGTGCTGTTCTAGCCAAGACGCTGAAGCCTTCACCAGGCTTCCCTGCATAGCATCAGTATTAAGTAAAGGCCCATGTCCAGATTTCCTGTTATGACTGTCATAAGCCACCGGAAGGTTCCTGAGTTTCTGAGGACCACACCAGTTCCCTTCCTGGGTGACATCTTGGAGCACAATGCGACACAAAGGACAGTCAGAGTTGTGGTTTTGAGACTGCTGCTGTTGCTTTATTCTAAGTATCTACCTGTTTCGTACTTCTGTGTATGTGTGTGTCTGTGTGTCTGTGTATGTCTCTGTGTGTCTGTGTGTGTGTCTGCGTGTGTATGTGTGTGTATATATGTGTGTGTCTGTGTGTGTCTGTGCCCTCAGTGGTCAGAAGAGGGCCTCAGATCCCCTGGAATTAGAGATGGTTGTGAGACATCACCTGGGTGGTGGGAATTGAACCCAGGTCCTCAGGAAGAGCAGTGTCCTAACTGCTGAGTCGTTGCTAAGACAGTCTTTGCATTGTAGATATGGACAAGTCCATAAGCTGCTGGCACATGCCTACCATCCTAGTATTCTGGAGACAGAGGCAGCAAGAGCAGCACAAGCTTGAGGGCAGTCAGGGCTGCAGGCCCACCAGAGCTACACACAAAGAATGTGTGTCAGAAGCTAAGGCTTCAGTCTGGAGAGATGGCCTGGCAGTAATGTACTCTGACACTGGATGTAGTGGTGTAGGTCTGTAATCCATCACTCCTACAGCAAGATGGGAGGCAAAAAACATGAGAAGCAACTGAGGGGGAAGGGGCAGGCAGGACTAGTGCATGCAGCACAGCAGAGACAAGAGACACCTAACCTCAACAAGGAGGAGGGAAAGAACCAACCCCAAAAGCTGACCTCTGACCTCCTTATAAATGCCACAGTATAAAGCCTGCACCCCTCCCACATCACACACACACACACACACAGACAGTAAAATATAAAAGTTCTATCCCTAGATGCCAAAATGTCTACAGTAATACTTTATTAGAATGTGCCTATAAAAGTGACTCTCCTTGATCTTTTAAAAACAAAACAAATTTTACGGTGAGAATAACTGCAATTACAATTTGTTTGCACATATTTATGATCTAACATAACATTTACTAAACTTTAAGAATCCATGTCTAAGTCGGGCGGTGGTGACGCACGCCTTTAATCCCAGCACTTGGGAGGCAGAGGCAGGTGGATTTCTGAGTTCCAGGCCAGCCTGGTCTACAGAGTGAGTTCCAGGGCAGCCAGGGCTACACTGAGAAACCCTGTCTCAAAAACCAAAAAAAAAAAAAAAAAAAAAAAGAAAGAATCTATGTCTAGGATGTCACCCAGTGGCAGAACACTTGGACCTGCTGTACAAAGCCCTGGGTTCAATCTCCAGCAGCAAGTACACACACACACACACACACACACCTTAAAAAGTCCAAAAAAAAAAAAAGCCAGGTCTGGTGGCGCACACCTTTGGTCCCAGCAGTCAGGAAGCAGAGGCAAAGGGATCTCTGCGAGTCAGTGACCAGTCTGGGCTACACAGTGAGACCCTGTCTTTGATTGTTTGTTTTTGTTTTTTTTTTTTGTTTTTTGAGACAGGGTTTCTCTGTGTAGCCCTGGCTGTCCTGGAACTCACTCTGTAGACCAGGCTGGCCTCGAACTCAGAAATCCACCTGCCTCTGCCTCCTAAGTGCTGGGATTAAAGGCGTGCACCACCACTGCCTGGTCCCTGTCTTTGAAAAAAAAAAAAAGGTCTATCATTTCTAATCATGCTACTGAGTGCTCTTCCCAGGATCAGGCTGAACTGTTGGGTATATAAGCACAGGACAGTAGAGGCTACAGAGACAAACCTCACACAAACCTTTCATGATAGAACTTTGTCTTGTTGGTCCTGGAGCATTTGTTGTCACATGGCCCACAACTGGACAGTCCAAGGAGACCAGACTGGGGCAGTACAGATCAGGAGACTACTGTGTACTCTTTGCAGATTCTCCATCCACGGTCCCCTGTGCTGCCTTCCTGCTGCCAACTTTCCTCCCAAAGCCAGGCTTTGTCCTGAGGAAGAGCCCGTGTTTGCTTCTCTCTCTGCTCTTGTATTTCTTCTCTTACACAGTGAGAGAGCGCCTGACAAGGGCAGCTACAGCGAGGAAAGGTTTATTCGGGCTCAGGCTTTCAAGGGTTCAGTCCATCACAGGGGAGGACACAGCACTGCAGGGCAGTGTACATCCTGGTGGCCAGAAGGCAAAGAGAGACCTGAAGGAAGCGGTTGTCACAAACAACACCCCATCCTCAGCTGTCTGCTTTCTGCCTCATCACACAATGTTTCTGGAACCTCTCAAGATAGTGCCGGCAGCTGGGGGCCAAGGAGGTGCTCACTGTGCTGACATCACATCCCAAGATCAAGGCTGTGAGCGATGTCTTCCCAGCAGCCTCAGTCCTCTGTGAAAAGTGGCTGTTTTAAGGCTGTGTGCCTAACATCACCAAAAGGTCCGACCCAGAGTCGAGTGGTCAGCCAGAGAGGTCATCTGCTGGTCTTGGTGACTCTGCAGATTTGGAACAGATTATCTTAGACTTCCTGTCTGGTTTCAGGCAGTCATAACCGCTCATGTGGAGCCCTCCCCAAAGACAGCCCCGGAGCCAGTGGGATGGCCACACACACACACACACACACACACACACACACACACACAAACTTTAAAAAGGAGGAGGAGGAGGTGGTGGTAGCTTTGGCGTTCAACCTGAGGGGCAGGATAATGAGAGTCCCAAGTCCCTGTCACCTACTTGAGGTTACTTCCATCAAGAGAGAGCCTGCCGAGTCCCTGCCCATCTGCAGGAAGCTAGCAGCTTCTGAAGAGACAGCTGCTGACATGACACTTGGGTCCAGTCCCTGGCCCTCAGCTATCAGGACTGGGGAGTCTGTTTCCAAATGTCCCTGGCTCTAATGCTACCTAAAGCAAAGCAACGTAGTAGTCTCTTCCCCTGAAACAAGAGGCTTAGTGGCTGGCACTGTGAGGACCAATGGAACCTCACACAACCTGTATACTTGGACTGCTCAGCAAGCCACTGATGAGGAGCAGAGACCATGTGTCCAGGCGTGGCAATGTCTCTGTTCTACCTGGCAACTCTGGGACAGAAAAGTAGACGTGACGTGGCTCTGCATAGGTCTGGCAGGGTCCATCCATCATAAGCAGTGCACAAGGTGACATCAGCTTCTTGCTACTGACGAACTACTGCAGACATTAGCGTAGAGGACAGGTCATAGTGTCAGAGACTCCAGTCCTACCACTCTGCCTCGCTGCCTTTGGGCAGCTGGTGAGGTGGCACCTGGTGTCAGGGAGCATGTGGCAGAGGACACTGATTACCTTGTGGTAAGAGGACTGAGAGAAGGGGGAGGGGCTGGACTCCTGCTAGCTGCTTTTAGGGAATGTCCTATGACCTACCATACAGGCTCCAATAGGTCCCACTGCCTTCCCATAGAGCAGTCATCTGGAAACTAAGCCTTCGGCATCCGAGCCTTTGGGAGACTTTCAAGATCTGAACCATAATAGCACCGTGAGCCCACGCTCACCACACACATTTCCGTGTTCTGTTCTCGGAGGCACCTTTAACCGTGGTGACGCTGGCTGCTAGGCAGTGCCTTTGGACGCTGAGGGGGTCACCTCGCTGTAAAATGACGACATCGCTCTGATCATCGGTCTTTCACACAAAGATGCTGCACCCGCTGTTTCCCTTCACTGTGGTCAGGCTGAAGACCGCCGCCACACCACCAGAAACAGCTGAAGGTTCACTCCCAACATGCACCGGTTTAAATTCTTGCAGTGAAACTTTATTCACATTTTTACGTTGCTATATTCTGGATTGGTATAATATAGACAACAAGCACACAGTATATCAATGAGACTGGGCCAGCTGGGGATGCAGTCAGGAGCTGGGCCAAGGGATTTGTGCTCACTGAGCTCCCGGGCCTCATAAAGGAACCTGATGCTGTGGGTCAGCTTCGGGCCGCCTCCTCCTAACAGCTTGTCTTCTTCGCCTTCTGCTTCAGTTTGTTCCACATTCTTTCGAAGGCCACCTTCCCCATGAAGAAAGTGATGGCAAAATTACGCTTGTACCAGTCTCTACAGAGAAAGAGAGGACCCCGGTCAGCGGCAGTGTCAGGCCTGATCAGACGGCCGCTCCCCTGGGGGTGCTATGGTCACCTGACTCCCTACTTCCACCCCAGCAGGCCATACACACACACACACACACACACACCCAGCTCCCCTAAGCATAGAGAGCTCTATCTTCCCCTGGCCTTAACTTGCAGATTCCTAAGATGCCCTGTGAGCCTGGCAGAGTCCCTAGACAGGCAGTGGTGAGTATCCATGCAACAGCCTACCAGGCTTTCTAGGGACCTGGGGTGGGGCGTGGGAGGTGTCCTGCTTTGATCTAATTTGTATGAGACAAAGTATTCCATAGTAGACGCTGAATGTCACAAAGCTCTAAATCCCTGGTGTCTCCTGGTGACAGGTCTCTGATCCTCTCTCATACACACCCTGGCAGAATCCGTGCAGGGAAAATTCACTGGGCTGCTGCCTACAAGTCATCAATGGAAGCCCACCCACTTGTGACAGCTTCGAGCCTAACAGTGAGGTGAAGTCTGCAGGGCTTACTGCATGGAGGAAAGGCAATCTCAGACCCTGGGTGCAAGCCCCTGCTGCCCCAAAGCCACCAGCACCAGCCGTTCCAGGCCCTGAGCTACTGAACACTTCTGCTAGGGCTGGATCTACTGACTCCCTGGATCTCAGCACAGAAGGTAAGAGATTAGCCAGAGCCCTAAGGAGGTGACAGCTCAAGCCGGCCACAGTGTAGGTCCACATACAATGTAGGTCCACAAACTCCATCCACCATCCTGAGAACTTTACAGCTCACTAGCTGAGACAACCCTGCTAGCAAGCAGAATCCTAAGCAAATAGGAAAGGCTCTGGGAGAGCAAGAGGCCACCCCGTGTGTCTCAGGCAAGGAGAGCCACACTTCTCTTGTGAGACAGATGATCTGATCCGGACAGTCAGGCAGAGAAGCAAGCAAAGCTTCCCTGTTTCTGTGAGGAGGCAGCCTCCCGAAAGCACTGCACACACAGAGCCTGTAGGGGGCAGCCGTGTGCTATGTCCATGAGCGCCTAACTGGGTCACAGTAACGTAACAGACTCCGTTCCCTTCAAAGCTCATCCAGCCTCCAAGGCTGTCCATGTTCTCTGAGACCTAGCCACTCTGGCCACACCCTGCCCAGTCACTGCTACATTTCAGTGCAAATCTCAAGTTGCATCTGAACTGTTTTACCAGACATAACAAGAAACGAAGATCTTAAATAAAAATCAGATTTATTAAGCCAAGCATGGTGGCCTACACTTCTAATCTCAGCACTTGGAAAGTGGAAGTAGGCAGAATCTCTATGAGTTTGAGGCTAGCCTGGTCTACACAGTGAGTTCCTTCCTCAAAAACAAAACAAAAAACAAGAAACAAAAAACAAACAACCACAGTAACAAAAAAAAGAGGCAAACACGATAACATCTCTTTGTTATTTCTCTGTCACTCCTGAGACAGCCCTGGTCCACAGAGCAAGGACTGGGTGCCCTGTAGAAGGACTCCCAGTACTTTTGAGTACTTTGAGCTGACATCTTCAGGTTCTCCTGCCTGCCCTACATATACACAGCCCTTACTTTTGGATTCAGAGGCACAACCACACTTCAGCCCCACGACTCATGAGAACAGCTGCAGGCGTGGGCTGTCCCTCCTCCTGCAGCATATTGGGCCGCCCCACTGTGAAAGATTCGGACAAGCTTAGGACTCAGGTGTGGCACCCTCATCGGTCACCATCCAACCCCCACAGCTTTTGCTGACCAGTGGTTTTAGCAGCCAGGGATGACGAGGGATGACGAGTGTCTAGACCTGTGTGGCCATTAGGAAAACAATTACATCACTATTTTTGAGTGTTCTTTTTGTTTTGTTTTCCAAGACAGGGTTTCTCAGGGCAGCTCTGACTGTTCTGGAACTCACTCTGTAGACCAGGCTGGCTTCAAACTCACAGAGATCCGCCTGCTTCTGCCTCCTGAGTGATTGGATTAAAGGCGTGTGCCATCACCAGCAAGCCTGAGTGTTCTTTTGTGTGGTCACCTCTGAATACTATTGGCACAGGGGCAGGGAAGCTTTCCACATGAGCCGTACATAACCAGAAGAGACCCAGAGCCTTCGTGAGCGCTCACACAGACACATGTGTGCAGTGATATTTTGTAATGCTCTGTGTGTACTGCCTGGGAGGGTGACTCACCCTGCATTTCAGGCTCCTTGCTGGTCCCTGTATAGCTCTCCTGTGGCCCTTGAGCTCCACGGACCTTCTTGTTCCCACTCAGGCAAATGTCCTGACTGACCCCATATTCCAAGATACTTAGGGGATGTCGTCAGAACCTACTCACTGATGTGAGGCCCGGAGGCGCTGGGGTACTGTGCACACATACTGATGCTGACAAGCTTAGTTACAACTGCAAAAACTGTCATCTTACAGAATCATGCAACTTCCACCTCCACTGAAACATCAAAGCTGTTAAACTATGGTAAAAAAAAATTACCCAGATGTGCTAGGTGAACCATACAGATGTGGATGTGCTGGGTGAACCATACAGATGTGGATGTGCTGGGTGAACCGTACAGATGTGGATGTGCTGGGTGAACCATACAGATGTGGATGTGCTGGGTGAACCGTACAGATGTGGACGTGCTGGGTGAACCGTACAGATGTGGATGTGCTGGGTGAACCGTACGGATGTGGATGTGCTGGGTGAACCATACAGATGTGGATGTGCTGGTGAACCTACGGATGTGGATGTGCTGGGTGAACCATACAGATGTGGTGGCTAGCTGAACTCAGATTGACGTGCTGGGTGAACCGTACGATGTGGATGTGCTGGGTGAACCGTACGGATGTGGATGTGCTGGGTGAACCGTACGGATGTGGATGTGCTGGGTGAACCGTACGGATGTGGATGTGCTGGGTGAACCGTACGGATGTGGATGTGCTGGGTGAACCGTACGGATGTGGATGTGCTGGGTGAACGATACGGATGTGGATGTGCTGGGTGAACCTACAGATGTGGATGTGCTAGCTGAACTCGTACAGATGTGGAGTGTGGGTGAACCGTACAGATGTGGAGTGCTGGGTGAACCGTACGGATGTGGAGTGCTGGGTGAACCTACAGATGTGGATGTGCTGGGTGAACCATACAGATGTGGATGTGCTGGGTGAACCGTACAGATGTGGATGTGCTGGGTGAACCGTACAGATGTGGATGTGCTGGGTGAACTGTACGGATGTGGATGTGCTTGGTGAACCATACAGATGTGGATGTGCTGGGTGAACTGTACGGATGTGGATGTGCTGGGTGAACCATACAGATGTGGATGTGCTAGCTGAACTCTACAGATGTGGACGTGATGGGTGAACCGTACAGATGTGGATGTGCTGGGTGAACCGTACGGATGTGGACGTGCTGGGTGAACCATACAGATGTGGATGTGCTGGGTGAACTGTACAGTGCTAGGTAATGTAACCTTAGGGAAGGCATGAACACTTACCGGTTATAGCGCATGTGCTTCTGGAAATTCTTACTCAGAAAGTCCTTATAGAAGTCAGCCATCTCCTCTGCATTCAGCGTTGCTCTTTGGCCTAGAAGTAAATCACAATTAAACATAGCACGGGAGAAGCGGGCCATGCTAATACACACTTAGACTCCAGCACTGTGGCTTAAAAATAGAAGGATCCAAGTTTGAGGCCATTACTACATGAGATCCTGTCTTAAAAATCCATAAACCAAGCCAGGTGGTGGTGGCGGCGGCAGCGCATGCCTTTAATCCCAGCACTTGGGAGGCAGAGGCAGGTGGATTTCTGAGTTCGAGGCCAGCCTGGTCTACAGAGTCAGTTCCAGGACAGCCAGGGCTATACAGAGAAACATTGCCTCGAAAAACCAAAAACAACACAAAACAAAAAAAACAAAACCCAGGGGACTGTATATGGCTCAGTGGGTAAACCATTTGCTGCCCAGTCTGAAGACCTGAACTGAATCCCTAAGATCCAGAGGGTGAAAGGAGAGAACTGACTCCCACATTAATTGTCCTCTGACACCCACATGCCATCCTGGAACTCACACTATAGTCCAGGTGGCCTCTAAAACACCTAGATCCACTGCCCTTGCCTCCCAAGTGCTAGGATCAAAGGCAAGCGCCAACATGCCCAGCGTGGTGTGTGTGTGTGTGTGTGTGTGTGTGTGTGTGCGTGTGTACAGCACAGTGGGTAGGTACAGTGCTTGCACAGACCAGTAGGTGTCAGAAGGTCTGGAAGCTAGAGTTACAGGCAGTTGTGAGCCACTTGACATGGTTGCTGGGAATCAACTTTGGGTCCTCTTGACCACTGAGCTATCAGCTACCAGGTAAATAGTTTATTACTCTCTGTGTTTGTTTTATGTGTATGGATGCTCTGCCTGCATTGTATGCTTATGCACCCCTTGCATGCCTGATGCCAGAAGAGGGTGTCTCTGGCCCCTAGAAGCAGAGCTACAGATGGGTGTGAGCTACCATGTGGGTACTGGGAACGGAATCCAGGTCCTCTGTGAGAGCAGCCAGTGCTCTTAACTGCTGAGCCATTTCACTAGCTGGGTTATTGTTGTTCTGCTTTTTAGTGTTAAAAAGAAAGAAATGGAAAACAAACAAACAAAGAACAAGGTTCCGCTGACCTCAGCATCACACAAGTCAGCAATCAGGAGGAAGCATAAATTCAAGGTCACTGTGGATTACACAGTGAGTTTGAGGCTAACACGGGCTACAAGATATACTGTCTCAAAAAGAAAGAAAAGAAAAGAAAGAAAGGGCGGGCGGTGGTGGCGCAGCCTTTAATCCCAGCACTTGGGAGGCAGAGGCAGGCAGATTTCTGAGTTCGAGGCCAGCCTGGTCTACAGAGTGAGTTCCAGGACTACACAGAGAAACCCTGTCTCGAAAAACCAAAAAAAAAAAAAAAAAAAAAAAAAAAAAAAGAAAGAAAGAAAAGAAACAAAACAAAGGCTGGAGAGATGGCCCAGCAGTTAAGAGTGCTGCTGGTTCAATTCCTGGAGCTCACATGAAGACTCATAGCCATTTACCTCCAACTCTAGGGGATCCAAAGCCCTCTTCTGGTCTCTGAGGGCATCAGGTATTTATTTACACAATGCACATACATGCATGCAGGCAAAACACTCATACACATAAAAATAAATTGTATGTGTGTGGTTGTGTGTAAAGAACTAATACATCCAACAAACTTACAGAAGATGAACACATAAACACTAACAGTAGCCAGGGGCGTGGTGGCACATGCCTTTAACCTCAGCCCTCGGGAGGCACAGGCAGACCGAGAAATCTTATCTAAAATAAATAAACAAATAAAAACCAACAACAAAGAGAGGGAGCAAGCTCTCTCGGGATTTGAGGCAGGCTTTTCCAGCTTCCTAGACTGGGGCTTTTGGTTATTTTGGAAATGTTAATGCTTATCTTACAACTCACGGGGAAAATCAAAGAAGTTAAAAGCTCAACAATGGGTTGGGAAGGGCAGGACAAAATTAGCCTTTTACCCTGGCAGTCAGAAGGTAGAGGGAGGCAAATCTCAATGAGTTCCAAGCCAGCCTGGTCTACACAGTGAGCTCCAGGCCAGCCAGGTCTACACAGTGAGCTCCAGGCCAGCCAAGGTTTCATAGGAGGAAGAACCCTTTCTCAAAAACTAAAACAAATGAAAGAAGCAAGAAGGCTTGCATTTCTCAATTTCCAAACTTACTATGGGGGAGGGGGTGCCGTGCTGGAGAGATGGCCCAGTGGTTAAGAGCACTCAGTGACTCAGTGCTCTTCCAGAGGTCCTGAGTTCAATTCTCAGCAACCATATAGGGGCTCACGACTATCTGTAATGAGATCTGATGCCCTCTTCTGGTGTGTCTGAAGACAGCAACAGTGTACTCCTATACTGCAGGGGGCCATGCAGCACTACCACAGACAGACACAGATCATTGGACAGAACTTGGGCCCAGAGATAAACTTGAACACACTGGTCAGCAACGGCCAGCACATCCTTGAGGAAGGTGAGGGTGTGCTCTGAGTCGGTCAGCACACATTGAGGCATTGGGGACAGCTGTACCTAGGGCAGGTGACCCTCTCTGATGCTTCTCCCATCTGGCGGGTAGCACCCATTCTCGGGGTAATCCACGCATGAAGACTAAACAGCTCTGGCGGCACTGGTCCAGAGGCCAGTCTCAGGTGATTGGGCGACGGCAAGGGGACGACTGTGAGGTAGCAGAGGGTTCATGTGGGAAGGGCACTCTGACTCGGAAGCTGAAATCCTAACACCAACTACCTTGTGAGGTGCATGGGGGCATCTGGCAAGGGCTACACTCTTCTTTTTTGGGTGGGGGTGCGATGCTAATACCTCCAGCAGACCTGCCTGCCTCCGGCAGAGAATCCTGTCTGGTAGTACAGAGATGGGGGCGCTAAAGGGGGAAGAGGCATCAGGCAAGTACATATCCACAGGACAGACAGAAACTCATGGAGCTGTCGCAGCATGACAGAAACAAGTAGACCCTCCTCTAGGCCCACCCCCACCCTCCCACCAACTCCACCTGGGCAGCCCTGTGCGGAGGATGACGCAAGACAAGATGGAGTGGGGAGGCTGGTTCGACTCCACAGCTGCACCTCTGTGTTTGTCTTCAGCCGGCCTCTTATTAGGCAGTTGTGGGTAATCTGCCATCTTCTCTACAAGGTGCAGACAACAGCATACGTGCTGTGCATCCCTGCTTATGTGTAGAGCACATGAAGAGTCAAGCCCTTGTCAGGAGCTCAGCAATGTCATCTACTGTGCTAACCACACACGGTACTTATTTCATATTTGTCTCTGACTCAGCCTTCCTGCTGTCCCCTCCACCTACTAGAGGACTCTTCTGAGGACAGACGGGGACACACACACACACACACACACACACCCCAACAGGTGCCCACTCTCTTTCCTAATTCCCTGCTAGTTTTCTTCAAGGGTCCACACTCTAGAAGTGCAGTGTGAGCCTAGCTGTATGCTGACCCTGCTCTGTTGGCTTGTTAGTCCCCAAAGGGCAAAACTGCAATTCTGTTCCATGACCCATCCCAGAAGCCAATGGGGGCCTTTGTGGAGACAGATGCTACTCAGATGAAGTGAGGAGTACCCACCACCTGAGATGTAAGGAACACCAAAGGCTCCCAGGGAAGGTGATACATAAGCTGGTCTCAAACGATAGACACAGGCAGGTGGGAAGGTAGGACCAGGATGGAGGAGGGACCAGGATGGAGGAAGGACCAGGATGGAGGAGGGACAATGATGGAGGAGAACCAGGATGGAGGAGGGACCAGGATGGAGGAGGGACCAGGATGGAGGAGGGACCAGGATGGAGCCCAGTCCAGACAAGCTGGACTTAGAGAAGGGAGTTCCCTCTTCTCCAGCAGCATCTCTGGGCCTTTCATAACAAGGGAGGGACTGTCAAAACAGGAACCTGTTCCCCTGGCAACAGCAGCACATGCTGTTTCTCTGGAGGGCCAGGCCTGTTGACCTGTAGACTCCAACCGTGTCCTCCCTAGTGAACTGCAGGGCGGAAGCAGGCAGAGCTGCCCACAGCTAAGGCTTCCCCAAGGAGCTCTCAGACAGGCCGAGGTCACTCACCCAAACACCCTCAGGCCATGATCAGACAGCAGGAACCGCATCAATGCTTGACAAGTTAATTCCTGTTCCGTACTTCCATCTCTCTGCCTCTTATTATTGAACATAAAGCTAACTGGAGCAGGGAGCAGGGAGGAGGGTAAAGAGAAGGGCTGGGGAATGGGAAGGGAGGAGGAGGAAGGGGCCATACTAGAGGGATGGAGAGGGAAAACTCAATTACATCACGTCATTACTGAAAATGTGTGGGTGTCTCACAAATGCCGTCTGAGAAAGTGGATCTGTCTCCATGCCTCCCTCTCTTCCGGATGCGCAAACACGTATGCAATCAAAGAAAGGGACGGGAAGAACTCCCTCTTGACACTGCTGTCAACATGAAATCAGGGCTTCCTACTTCCTGCTTCCTGCACTTGAAGTTAGTCAGTGAATTCTCCACAAGGCAGAATTTGCAGAACGTGGAGTCAGCAGGTGGCCAGCTGCTCTAACGTCTGCAATCATTGGGCATCTAGACACCCCCACTTTGCAATTAAAGAAACTTGCTGAACTCGCTGTTCGTAGCCATCGCTTGTTTTCCTGTAGAAAGGGGCTACAGATGTCAGGCTACCACCAGCCACCAAAGCAACTCCGTCAGGTCTGTCAGGACTGAGTGCCGAAGGAACCTTTCCTGTGAACTCAGAAAGCACAGACAGGCACCTTGCTGCTTGAGATGCTGTTTGTTTAAAGCCAGAGTTTTCTCCGCACATGCGCGGTCACTGGTCCACAGATGGTGTTATTAAGGCAAATTCGTTGCAGCCTGTTTAAAAGTCCAGATGCTCCGTGTCATCTTGGCTACAAACACCATCAATCTGTTATTCATCAGGAACTGTATGTGCTTCCTGGACATTGTCTGACCATCCCTCTGGGCCTCCTTCATCCTGTGTTCCCATAGCAGCAGCCCGGCTCATTCAACACCCCATCTCAGTCTGCTGATCCAGGGCCCAGCATGGCTGGAAGCTGGCCTTGGGACTGGCATCTCTAGACAGAGGGATTAACTGGGAGGCAGGGGGCCAGGTTATGCAAAGCAAGAGAAGGGTAAAATAACACAGAAGAGGATTTTAAGAACAAAGGAAGAAGTCCCAGCTTGCAATTCCACCAACAATGGAGGAGTGTTCCTCTTTCTCCACATCCTCTCCAGCATCTGCTATCCTCTGAGTTTTTGATCTTAGCCATTCTGACTGGTGTGAGGTGGAATCTCAGGATTGTTTTGATTTGCATTTCCCTGATGACTAAGGATATCGAACATTTCTTTAGGTGCTTCTCGGCCATTCGAGTTTCCTCAGTTGAGAATTCTTTGTTTAGGTCTGTACCCCATTTTTTAATAAGGTTATTTGGTTGTCTGGAGTCTAATTTATTGTATATATTGGATATTAGCCCTCTATCAGATGTGGGATTGGTAAATATCTTTTCCCAATCTGTTGGTTGCTGTTTTGTCCTATTGACAGTGTCCTTTGCCTTACAGAAGCTTTGCAATTTTATGAGGTTCCATTTGTCAATTCTTTTTTTTTTTTTTTTTTTGGTTTTTCGAGACAGGGTTTCTCTGTGTAGCCCGGGCTGTCCTGGAACTCACTCTGTAGACCAGGCTGGCCTCAAACTCAGAAATCCACCTGCCTCTGCCTCCCAAGTGCTGGGATCAAAGGCGTGCGCCACCACCGCCCGGCATCCATTTGTCAATTCTTGATCTTAGAGCATAAGCCATTGGTGTTCTGTTCAGGAACTTTTCCCCTGGGCCCAGATATTCAAGGTTCTTCCCCACCTTCTTCTCTATTAGATTCAATGTGTCTGGTTTTATGTGAAGGTCCTTTATCCACTTGGACTTGAGCTTTGTACAAGGAGATAAGAATGGATCAATTTGCATTCTTCTACATGCTGACCTCCAGTTGAACCAGCACCATTTGTTGAAAATGCTGTCCTTTTTCTACTGTATGGTTTTAGCTCCTTTGTCAAAGATCAAGTGACCATAGGTGTGTGGGTTCATTTCTGGATCTTCAATTCTATTCCATTGATCTTCCTGCCTGTCTCTGTACCAATACTATGCAGTTTTTATCACTATTGCTCTGTAGTACAGTTTGAGGCCAGGGATGGGGATTCCCCAGAAGTTCTTTTATTGTTCAGAATAGTTCTCGATATCCTGATATCCTGGAAATCAGTCTGGCGGTTCCTCAGAAAATTGGACATATCACTACCTGAGGACCCAGCTATACTACTCCTGGGCATATATCCAGAAGATGCTCCAACATATAACAAGGACATATGCTCCACTATGTTCATAGCTGCCTTATTTATAATAGCCAGAAGCTGGAAAGGACCCAGATGTCCTTCAACAGAGGAATGGATACAGAAAATGTGGTACATTTACACAATGGAATATTACTCAGCTATTGAAAACAATGAATTCCAGAAATTCTTAGGCAAATAAAATATCATCCTGAGTGAGGTAACCCAATCACAAAACAACACACATGGTGTGCACTCACTGATAATTGGATATTAGTCCAAAAGCTTGCAATATCCAAGATACAACTCACAGATCACATGAAACTCATGAAGAAAGAAGACCAAGTGTGGGTGCTTTGGTCCTTCTTAGAAGGAGTAACAAAATTCTCATGGGAGCAAATATGGAGACAAAGTGTGGGACAGAAACTGAAGGAGTGGCCATCCAGAAACTGTTCCACCTGGGTATCCATCCCATGTGCAGTCACCCAAAGTAGACGCTGAAGTGGATGCCAGGAAGTGCATGCTGACAGGAGCCTGGTATAGCTGTCTCCTTAGAGGTCTGCAAGAGCCTGACATATACAGAGGCAGATGCTCACAACTAACCATTGAACTGATCAAGGGGTTCCCAATGGAGGAGTTAGAGAAAAGACTGAAGGAGCTGAAAGGGTTTGTGGCCCCATGGGGAGAGCAACAATACCAATCAAACAGAACTCCCAGGGTCTAAACCACCAGCCTGGGAGCACATAGGGAGGGACCCATGGCTCCAGCTGTATATGTAGGGGAGGATGTCCTTGTCGGGCATAGGTGGGAGAGAAAGTCTTTGATCCAGTGAAGGCTGGACGCCCCAGTGTAGGGGAAATTGTAGGTGGGGAGGTGGGAGTGGGAGGGTGGGTATGGGCATATCCTCATAGAAGTAGGAGGACGGGGGAATGTGACGGGGGTTTCTGGGTGGGTGGGAAATGGGGAAAGGGGATTACATCTGAAACGTAAATAAAATATCCAATAAAAATTAAAAAAAAAAAAAAAAAAGAACAAAGGAAGAAGTCCTAGGGTGGCTCTGGTGCCATTGTCTGAGGACAGCCCACTGCTGGGACCCTGCGACCCATGCTCCAGGTCCTTAGCATCCAGGCAACTGGATGTTCCACCACAGGGGGCCCAGCCATTTAGATGCTTTCAGTTCCCATGCTGCTGGTGTTTGGTCTAGACCATGTCCTTCATCCGAAAGATGAAGGTGGTATTATCCTTAGGATGTGGAGACTAGTAAGAGCCCTAGGTCACACTGCATGTGAGCTTTCAAAAGGGACTGTGGGACCTACGTCCTATCCACACAAACGACACACACACATACACACACACATACACAACATTTTTATTTTATGTTCATTGGTGTTTTGCCTGGATGTGTGTCTGTGTGAGGGTGTCAGAAACTCTGGAATTGGAGTTATAAGCAGGTGTGAGCTGCAATGTGGGTACTGGGAATTGAACTCTGGAAGAGCAGCCAGTGCTCTTAACCACTGAGCCGTCTCTCCAGCCCCATGAATTTTTGTTGTCGTTACTGTTTGTTGAGACAGGGTTTCTTTTTTTTTATTGGATATTTATTATTTCATTTCAGATGTCATCCCCTTTCCCCTCCCTAGAACCCCCCATCTTATTCCCTCCTCCTTTTTGCTTTTATACCATTTTAATTGCATGCAAGTATTCAGGTCAGTTCTAGGTTGAGGGACTAGCAAAACAATAGATGCAAATAGTCAAGGAACAAGCAAGGTGATAAACAAAGTTCCGGGAACACTCCAAGCTCGGTGGTTAAGAGCATGACTGAGTCCTCTGCCTGAGACCCTGGGAGACCTCTAATGAGCCGCACATGCTAAGTGTTTCTCAGAACATGTGTGTTCTGAACAACTGAGATATCTCATACATTGTACCCTCCTCTCCCCATTACAACGGTTGTGCAGCCTGGTAACCCTTTGTTTAACCCCACAGAACATGGTGGTTTTTTTTTTTTTTCCTTAAGTACATATACATTATGGAGCAGCTGTATCTAGCTAGCTGAATCTCGTCAGAGCCGCCATGTGGTAAGGAACTTGACAACCGCGCTCAGCAGTTTCCGAGAACACCTCATTAACCAAGTTACTCCACCCAACTGGGTTATTACACGTCCTCTACGTGACTCTGAATGCTGCCGGAGTGAGGTTCTGTACGTTCCCTCTCCACACACAGTGTGTTCTTTTTCATTGCCAGATTAATTATAAAATGTTACTTAAGGCCAGTCTTTCAATATACAGCAGTTGCCAGTGGAACTGGCATGTTCACAGGAGTCAGAACAATTCTTCCTGTCCCAAGCATGGCCAATCTTTAATGCAATACCACAGCATGAGCTGACCTGACGGGGGTATCTGATGGACCACAGACATCCTTTTGCCACATGAGTGTGAGAGAGGGGCTGAGGGTGGGAAGAGAGGGGGTACACAGACACACAGACACAGACAGACAGACAGCTAGCAGCGGCTGAACTGAGAACTGTTGAGATCCACGGTCTTCAGATCTGATTCCCTTGGGCAGATTCTAACCACCTTTCTCACTGTGTGATCTCAGGTTGGGCACCCAGCCCCAGTTACGCCTCAGGTTCTTTATACATATTTGGTCTTTGTAGTTGATATATACAAAGGACTTGAGCACAGAGCCTGGCCCACAGATCAGGACCAAACTGACCCACCATTCATCCTGACAGTGCTAGGATGCAGCACCTCTTCTGTTGAAGCAGGGGCTTGCATCCAGACTACACCCCTCACCCTTCTGAAGCAAACGGGACAGGATAGGAATTAGTAGAGAGTGAGGGCACTTTAACCCAACGACAGACTCAGCTCTAGAGGTTAACTATCGGTTGTGGGTTGTGCTGGGAAACAGTTCGACTGGCCTGCCTTAGCAGAAGGCTACCACACAGCTCTCTGCTTTCTGTTTGAGAATTAACTCAGGAATCCAGGAAGAAGGGCTGGGAAGATGGAGGGCTGGGAGATTACAGAGGCCTCATGACCTCAGGGGAAGCCATTCATCCGAAGGCAAGGCTGTGCAGTCCAATGGCTTGAGCGCTTACCCACAATGCTCAAGGCCCTGGATTCTATCCCCAGCACCACACACAAGAGGAAAATCAAAGGTTAAAAGGAGGAGCTAAACTCTGAGAGGCTGTGACATCACCTGAAGGTGGAAGAGAAGAGAGGGGCCAGGAGCCTATGGGAACCGATGACACACACACAGGACAGGGAGTCTGCAGGCAGTGAGGCAGTCAGGGCACAGAGGCTGTCTGTCGAGAGCGCCCCTTCATTTAGTAACACTTTTTTTCTACAACATTACCAGCGCAAACATACTAACCTGACTCGTTCGCAGGCCTGAGCCTTTAGCTTGCAGTCTTGAGTACATGAATTCTTCTTTTTCCTGAAAGATGACATGAGAACTCTCTTAGCCAGGTGTTTGGTACTCACCTATATGCCCTGGACTTGGGAAGTGGATGGAGACAGGGGAATGGGAGACCACAGTCATCCTCAGCTACAAGTTCTGAGCTCCATCCTGGGCTACTGAGACCTGTCTCAAAAAATCAAATTTGGCTTAAAACATATTAAAGCCCTTGGGTGGGAAAGATGGCTCAGTGGTTAAGAGCACCAACTACTCTTCCAGAGGGCCTGAGTTCAATTTCCCAGCAACCACATGGTGGCTCACAACCATCTGCAATGGGATCCGATGCCCTCTTCTGGTGTGTCTGAAGACAGCAACAGTGTACTCATATACACAAAATAAATAAATAAACCTTTAAAAAGATTCTAAAACCCAAACAACCAACTACGGTCTTAGCCAGGAGTAGTGGTGCACAGCTACTCAGAGGCTGAAGCAGGAGCATAAAAGTTTGAAGCATCATGGGCAATTGAACAAGACTTGATCTCAGGATAAAAATCAAAAAGGGCTGGAACTGTAGCTCACAGGCAGAGCACTTATGTAGTATAAAGCCCTAGGTTTAGTCCCGACGCTAAAACCAAAAGACAGAGAGAGAGAGAACTGTTCTCTAGCTCCCTACTGGTCTCACTAGAGCACACTGCTGGGAAATTTGGGACAAACTTCCTGAGAACATCACACTATAAAACCTGGGTTTTTTTGTTTTTGGTTTTTTTTTTTTTTTTTTTTTTTTGAGACAGGGTTTCTCTGTGTAGCCCTGGCTGTCCTGGAACTCACTCTGTAGACCAGGCTGGCCTCAACTCAGAAATCCACCTGCCTCTGCCTTCCAAGTGCTGGGATTAAAGGCATGCACCACCACCACCTGGCTTAAAACCTGCTTTTTAAAAAGGTTTATTTTATGTGTGTATGTGTTGAGTCTGCACATACTCTGTGTAGAACATGTATGCATGGTGCCTGAGGAGTCCAAAAGAAGGCATTGGATTCCCTGGAACAAGAGTTACAGAGAGTCGTGAGCCACCATCTGAGTCTGGGAACCAAGACTGGTATTCTAGAATCAGCCAGTGCTCTAACTGTTAGCCATCTCTCCAGCAGCCATGAGAGCTTGTTCTCAACTATCTCAGCCTGGTTAAAGATTCATGCTTGATACAGGACTTTTTTTTTCCTGTAGCCCAGAATGGATTCAAACTTGCTATGTTTGAATCCATTGCTATGAGACGGGCCTTGAACTCCTGATCCAGAGTGCAGGGTAACCACCATGCCCAGCTTGAAACAGGAACTTAAAGGATGTTCAGTGGATTCCAGAAGGTAGGTTTTTATAAATCCACAGAATACAACAAACAATCCATGTATATTTTCTTTTCCATTGGGATATTTATCCGTGTTTCTCATGCCCTTTGTGAGTAAGCTGCTAAGAATCCTGAACTCTCCTAAGTGACGACAATGGCAATGACTTCTTATAAACAGGCAATGCATTCAAGAGCTAGTCCTGGCCCTTGCTACTGCTCTTCTCAGAAAGCCTCGAACTGTGACTTAAGACAAGGCGTCTTCCACACAGTTACATGCTGGTTTAAAACAACTTTTTATCTCTTAAAAAACATTCTTTGACACAGGGTCTCACTATACATAGTGAGACATGTCTCATGTATTCCTGGCTAGTCTGGAGCTCACGATAAAGGCTGGCCTTGAACTAGAGACCTTCCTGGATTTGATGACCAAGCACTGGGATTAAAGGAATGCATGCCACACCTGACTGCTACAGACACTATTAAGAAGAGACAAAGTATTCTATTTACTCCCATAAACCCCCTTTCAGAAAGGCAACAGTGTAACTGCTAAAGATGTAGTGCCCCCAAGTGGCTGAGCCGATTGTCCCTGACTGATCTGAACCCCACACTTACCTTATTAAAGGACAAATTCTGCTTGGCCCAGAACTGCTGATTCCATTCTTGTGTTTCTTGTCTCAATTCTCTAAGCCTTTGTTCTAAGGGAGACTCGTTTTCAGGGATGTGGAAATGAACAGGACGAAGGTTGGAGTATTTGTCTGGGGGGCCTATCCAATCATGGCAAGACTGTCTTGGAGGGCAGAATCTTGAGACCTTTAATGAAATGAAAGGAGTTAACGCATTAACTAAACCAGACCGTGATGTTATAAAATTAACAACCTGCGTTTATTCGAGGCCCTTAGCAGCTTACTCTGTGAAAGACTACAATGTATCCAGCTGATCATTTTCCAAACTAAAAGAGCTACAGTATAATTTTGCTTTGTTTTCCCTTTTGGTTCATGCAGACATGATCTAACAATGTGGCCTAGGATCGACTCACAATCCTTTTGCCTCAGCCTCCCAAGTGTTAGTATGACAGGCAGACACCACATACCTGGCTTAAATATTAACATTATTATACTCTTTATCAAATGATGCTGAAATAGTTCCACATCCTGGCGGAGGAGGCCAGGCCTGGTAGGCAGGCCAGCAACTCCAGCTAGGAAGCTGAGGCAGGATCATAGTTTGAAGCCAGCCTGACAACTTAATAAACTCTGTCTCAAAATTATAAGTGGAACACAGCCGAGTGGTGAGAGTGTTTGTCTAGCACTCCCAAGGCTCGGGGTTCTACCCCCAGTACACCTAAAATTAAAAATTTATACACACATACAGCGTGCATGTGTACTTTGCTCTTCTGAAGACACTACTAAGGCCAGGAGGTGTGATTAAGAGTATTTGCTGCTCTCTCAGAGGATCCAGCAACCTCATATTGCAGTTCACAGTCACCTGTAACTCCAGCTCCAAGGGAGCCCAGCACCCTCTTCAGGGCTCATCAGACACACACACACATTACACATATTCACACACACAACATAAATAAAATAAAAATAAATCCTTTAAAGTAAACATTTAGAAAAAACAATATTTTGACCATATGCTTGTTGTTGGGTATAGACTAAATGCTTATCATATCAATCATCCTTTTTATATGTTTTTTTTTTTTTAATTTTTTACTTTATGGGCATTGTTGTTTTGCCTACATGCATATCTGTGTGAATGAGTTGGATCCCCTGGGAGTGGAGTTACAGCCAGTTGTAAGCTGCCATGTAGGTGCTGGGAATTGAACCTGGGACCTCTGGAAGAGCAGTCAATGCTAACAAAATGCCATCTCTCCAGCCCTAACATCAATCATTTTTTTTTTTTTCTTTTTTTGGTTTTCGAGACAGGGTTTCTCTGTGTAGCCCGGCTGTCCTGGAGCTCACTCTGTAGACCAGGCTGCCTCAAACTCAGAAATCCGCCTGCCTCTGCCTCCCAAGTGCTGGATTAAAGGCGTGCGCCACCACCGCCCGGCTAACATCATCATCTAAGACAAAGACTCTTCCTATGAGCTCAGTTAACAGTGCTTCACACACATCGGGCAAGCACTCTGCCACAAGGAGCCACGCCCCTAGCCCTGAACCCGCCCATTTATTACATTTTGTAGTGGTAAAGATTGGAACCAGACTTCATGTTTGCTATATACTTTTAATAGGAAAGAAAGGAATGATCCAGGCATAGTGGCCTGTGTCTGAATCCCACCATGCAGGAGGCTGAGGCAGGAGTCTCCTTACCCCTCCAATGAAACATGAGGACCAGTGTCTCTCCTAAGTGCTCCCCGACCCGACTCCCAGAGCTGAGGACCAAACCCAGGACCTGTGCTTGCTAGGCAAGTGCTCTACCACTGAGCTGAATTCCCAACCCCAAGTGCTTCCTTGAAAAACCCTGGCTGGTGGCACACAGCTTTAATCCCAGGATCTAGGAAGCAGAGGCAGGCAGATCTGAGTTTGAGTCCAGTCTGGTCTACAGAGCAACTTCCAGGGCAGCCAGGAGTTGCTGCAGTGAGGCTGGAGGTGAGTGGTTGACTGCACTCAGTGCACCTACACAGAAGCCAAGTTCCTAGCACCACTAGGATTATAGGCATACTCGATTTTTACATGGGTGCTAGGGATCCAAACCCAGGTCTTCCTGATGGTGTGATGCACACCTGACCTATTAAGCCATCTCTCCCACCCTTGTACAAGCTTATTTCCCCTTTCTTCATATGTCTGTGTGCCTGTTTGTGTGTGTGTGCGTGTGTGTCTCTCTCTTTCTGTATGTGTGTGCACGGGCATGCACATGTGAAAGTCCAAGGTTGGCACTGGGTGTCTTTCCCCTATTGCTCTCCACTTTGTATCCTGAAGTAGTGTCTCTCTCTGAACTTAAAAGTCAGTTTCAGCTATTCTAGTGAGCCAGCTGACCAGGGTTTCGTTTCTGTTTCTCACACGCTGGGATTCCATAAGCAATCATTCACTTGGATTTTACATGGATATTAGGGATCAGAACTCGGGTTCTCGGGCTTTTGCAGCAAGCACTTTACCACTGAGCCATCTCCCTGAGCCAGGCTTAACTTACACAGACTGCTCCACCACATATGGCAAGTTTGGATGAGGTAGCATCAACATGTTCAGAAATCCTAAGTGAGCCAAAAGTTGAGCATGTCCTTCATTCACTTCGCAGGTCCTTGGAACTCGAGCTGCTAGCTCTGGCGTTTCTCTAGGTATAGCCACAAAGGCTCAAATGCTGGCATTGTAGGCAGGTAGACTGGCCCAGGGTCCTGAGTTAGAACTTCTCAGGAATGTAAAGAAGCAGAGGCAGGTAGGTCGGTGCTAGCAGGAGCTGTGGAAGGCTAAGCTTATACAAGGGAGATGGGGAACTCAAGGGCCTGGTAGAGAAATGCTACACAGCTCCTGCTGCTAAAGAGTGCTGGACACTTCACGAGCCTAGCACAGTCCACACAGTGTGTGCTGTACTTCAGCTACTTAGTACAACATGGTTCCATACTACAGTTCCTGCTTACGGCTTCAAACACCTACAAGGAGCATCCTCAGTGAGTACAAATGTTCTTTTTGGGCTGGAGAGATGGCTCAGTGGTTAAGAGCACTGACTGTTCTTCCAGAGGTCCTGAGTTCAATTCCCAGTACTTACATGGTGGCTCACAACCATCTGTAATGGGATCTGATGCCCTCTTCTGGAGTGTACTATACTGTACTATAGTGTACTCACATATATAAAATAAATAAATCTTTGAAAGAAAGAAAGAAAGAAACGTTCTTTTCTTCTTACAGGCTCTGTCCTCATCAGGAAATGTAAAGAGTCACCTCATGTGCACCTTTAATTCCTGTACTCAGAAGGTAGAGGCAAGAGAGAGTCCAGGCCAGCCTGATCTATAGTTAGTTCCAGGACAGCTAAGGATATACAATGTGACCCTGTCTCAAAAATTAATAAAGGGCTGCCCCAGCAACCACTCTTTGCCTGATTGTTGTGCACTGCACAGTGACCCCAAGGAGTGGCCAGCAGAGCAGTGGCTTCTTCAGACGGACCTCCTGGTGTCAGATCACCTGCTGCCTCAGAGGAACCCATGTAACAAATTTTCTGGTCCTTCCATTTTTCATAATTACTTGAAAGATATTTATCTTTGGCTATGATGAGTTAATTCCTCTGCTTTCCCTACATGAAAACACCCTTGTCTTTGTTCACCAAGCAGATGCTATTAGGAAAGAAAGAGGCTTGGGGGAGGGGAAAAACCTTTCTGTAAAAGAAATCTCCCTCTTTAGAGTGAATAATTACTGTAATTTAAGTTCTTACACTGTAAGAACATAATGCCTGGCTTCCTGAAGCATGGACGGGAAGGCTGTGCGTGGGAAGGGAGGCTGCACATGGGCCATGGATCCTGTGGTGAGCCAGACAAGAATCCAGCACTTCTGAGAGGCAGCCCAGCCTGACAGCCCACCTGCTGCTTCCCTCCTTCCAGGCGACCAAGCACAGACAAAGCCGCACCGGGAGATGGGATAACGGGGAGAATGCACACTTACCAGAAGCTTCTTGCTGTACAAGGCTCCTTTAAGATGCGAACTCAAAGAGCTGAGAGTTAGGGTCTGCAGCCCCCAACTGCACAAAAGTGCTACATAAAGCAGCAAACAAGCTGGGCAGTGGTGGCGCACGCCTTTAATCCCAGCACTTGGGAGGCAGAGGCAGGTGGATTTCTGAGTTCGAGGCCAGCCTGGTCTACAGAGTGAGTTCCAGGACAGCCAGGGCTACACAGAGAAACCCTGTCTCGAAAAAACCAAAAAAAAAAAAAAAAAAAAGCAGCAAACAAAACTGAGCCAATGCAAGATGATACCCCACCGGGCATGCAAAGGTTTAATACTAAAAAAAGCAAGTCGCAGAATCTGCTATCTGCAAGGGAAAGCATACAGAACTGCGCGCAGTAGGAGTTTCCTCCCCGGGGTCCTCCGTATTTACTGCCTTATTGCCTTTCCTACCATCTCCAGACCCAAGGCCTGCTTCACAGGTGAGCACTCCAGTGCTGTCTGTCTTAGTCAGGGTGACTTACTGCTGTGCCAGGACACCATGACCAAAAGCAACTTGTGGAGAAAAGGGTTTATTTCACTCACAGTTCCACATAAAAGCAGTGAGGTGAGAAGCTGTCACGGAGGCCGAAGAGGATGCCCTTACTGGCTTGCCCCACATGGCTTACTTACTCAGCCAGCTTTTTTTTTCTTTTTTTTTGATTTTCAAGATAGGGTTTCTCTGTGCAGCCCTGGCCGTCCTAGAACTCAATTGGTAAACCAGGCTGGCCTTGAACTCAGAGATCTGCCTGCCTCTGCCTCTCAAGTGCTGAGATTAAAGACGTGCGTCACCACTGCCAGTTTTTTTTTTTTTAATGTATTTTTTTTTTAAACTTTGAAGCGTTCTCTGTCTGTATGTACACCTACATGTCAGAAAAGGACATCAGACCCCTTTATAGATGTTCGTCAGCTGGCGTGTGCTCAGGACCTCGGGAAGAGCATCCAGTGTTCTTAACCACCTAGGACCACCAGCCCAGGACGGTATCACCACAATGGGCCCTTTCACATCAATCACTAATTTAGAAATATCCTACAGGCTTGCCTACCCATGCAGTCTGATCTGTTTTTTTTTTAAAGATTTATTTATTTTATATATGTGAGTACACTATAGTACAGTATAGTACACTCCAGAAGAGGGCATCAGATCCCATTACAGATGGTTGTGAGCCACCATGTGAGTACTGGGAATTGAATTCAGGACCTCTGGAAGAATAGTCAGTGCTCTTAACCGCTGAGCCATCTCCCCAGTTCCAAAGTTAAAGTCTTCCCCCCCACCCCCCGCTGAAGGACAGTGGCTTAGAACTCAGGACAGACAGAGTGCTCAGGCGACAGAGCGTGATCACTACAGCGATGCGCCACCTCAGGTCGGTTCATGCGGTCTGATCTTATGGAGACTTTTCTCTGTGCAGCCCTGGCTCTCCTGGAACTCGGTAGAACTCTGTCCTGGAGCTCTGTAGACCGGGCCTGCCTCTGCCTCCTAGCTGGAGACATTTTCTTTATTGGAATTTCTTCCTCTCAGATGACTAGCTTTTGTCAAGTTGGCGTAAAAACTCTCTACCGCACTGTCTAAGGAAATGATTGGTGGCTTTTTCCAACTCCCAACTCCTCTTAAAAGTTAGGCACCCTGGTCTACAGAATGAGTTGCAGGACAGCCCGGGCTACACAGAGAAACCCTGTCTCGAAAAACCAAAAATGCCGGGCGGTGGTGGCGCACGCCTTTAATCCCAGCACTTGGGAGGCAGAGGCAGGCGGATTTCTGAGTTCGAGGCCAGCCTGGTCTACAGAGTGAGTTCCAGGACAGCCAAGGCTACACAGAGAAACCCTGTCTCGAAAAAAACCAAAAAAAAAAAAAAAAAAAAAAGTTAGGCACCCTGGAGGTACTCCCCTGGAAGGTCAAGGGCCCAGCCTTAAGCTGCAGACTTAGTAAACTTCTCGTAAATTCTCTAAGAGTCCAGAAAGTGTCAGCTTTAGCAGAGTCCACATCTGGGTCAGCGGTCAGCCTGCTCTTTCTGCATAAAACATAAATTACTGTATGAAGCCCTCCCTGCAGAGCCACCTGTGTCTGCTAAGTACTTCTGCACACCTGGTACTTCAGGGACCTACACAGAAATGCCAGCTATCACTAGACACAGGACTCTGTTAATGCTTCATTAACATATTACAGGACATGGCTTTCAAAAAAATGAAGAGGTGGCTTTATCAGGAACCCTATCTGTGTCCATCTGTAGTATTTCTTTTTTTTTTCTTTACATTTTTCTTTTTTTCTTTTCTTTTTCTTTCTTTCTTTTTTTTTTTTTTTTTTGTTGGTTTTTCGAGACAGAGTTTCTCCCTGTAGCCCTGGCTGTCCTGGAACTCACTCTGTAGACCAGAGAGGCAGGATGACCAGAGAAAGAAAGACACTGAAGGATGAATTTAGGCTTTGCAGTAGCAGAGGGATAAGCCTCTGAAGGACTGAACTCCAAACAGCTTTTCAGATTGTTACACAAACGGCACTTTTAAGAAGTCAATTTCTGCCTACAAAAACCTCTTATCTGATCTAGGAGTTGTCCGAAGGAACTATTATTACCTTAGCAAGTCACAGCCAGGCTTCCTGGTTTACCAGGTATGCCAGAAGACTAAGTTACATAAAGGCTCTGTGAATCCTTCAGGAAGAGCAACTTCATAAACCTCACAACAACCACTGGCTATTTACAAAATGCTACTTCAATGCCTAGGTGCCTTCACTCCAGAATTCATGCCAGACACAATGGCTCTGCTAAAATTCTCCTACCCTGGAACTCAGAGATCCACTTGCCTCTGCCTCCCCCAAGTGCTGGGAATAAAGGCGTGTGATACCACTGCCTGGCAACGTTTTATGAAGTTAAAAGTGGCTTGGTTTTCTTTTCTGAGAAACGATTTTCTCCAAAAGCATATACCCCAGGCAGGGCATGGTAGTACATGCCATTAATCCTAACAGTCCAGAGGCAGAGGCAAGCAGTTCTCTGTGAGTCTGAGGCCCTCCTGGTCTTTGGAGTGAGTTCCAAGACAGCCAGGGTTATACAGAGAAAACCTGTCTCAAATCAAAACCAAAACAAAACAAAAAGACCAGGGTCGTAGAGATGACTCAGCGGTTAAGAGCACTGACTGCTCTTCCAGAGGTCCTGAGTTCAATTTCCCAGCAACCCACGGTGGCTCACCACCATCTGTCATGGGATCTGATGCCCTCTTCTGGTGTGTCTGAAGACAGCTACAGTGTATTCATATAAGTGAAATAAATAAATCTAAAAAAAAAAAAAAAGACCAAAACACCAGGTGCTTGATATGATTCAGTCGGAAGCAGAGAATAATGTCATTCTTGACTATACACAAAGTTCCAGACTAACCCAGGATATGCAAGACTCTGCCAAAGACAAAAATAAAAAGGGGAAAAAGCAGGGAGTACAAAGAGACCAGAAATGAAGTTAGACAGGAACTCAAAGTGGGTCTCCTTAAAGCAAGACCAGGAAGCTAAAGAAAAATGTGCAGAGTAAGCCAGTAGAGGGTTTATTTGATTGAAGAAGAAACGGTTTGCAACATTCTTTTTAAATTTCACTTGTTTGTTTTGGTTTTTCAAGATAGGGTTTCTCTATGGAGCCAGACCAGGCTGGCCTCAAACTCTTGAGATCTGCCCTTCCTCTGCCTTCAACCACGAAGTTACTTTTAAGACTTGGTATTTACAAAGTTTCTTTGCAATACAGCAATCTGTCTAACAACCATTTAATTATTCAGGAAACAAGAAAGGTAGCAACACGTAGGAAATAACCCTGAGGCAAAACTATTTTCTTTTGTGCCACTCAACATTTACCATAATGGTCCATTTAGATCCTAAAAAACATAATAAAGGTAGTCAGGATAGAAATAGGCAAGCTGGGCAGGCAGCCAGGTCCCCAGCCACAGTCATTCCCACTGCTCCTCTTCAAGAGGAAGCACACAGGCTTGCCCCTTAGGCTCCAAAAGGCTCAAGTGTTACCCTGAGGATCCAGACCCCAGGTAACTTCTTTTGAGACAGGGTCTCACTGTGTAACCCTGGCTTCCCCTGAACTTGCAATGCAGACCAGCATGCCTTTCTAGTTAAAGGGGCTGTGCCATCAGGCCTCCAGCCAGACTCTTCAAAGACCGCTGCTTAGGAGTCTTTCTTCCAACATTAGTTCACCAAATAGGAAGGTCAGGCAAGATGGCTCAGAGGGTAAAAGCATCTCATGCAAAAGCCTGAGTTCCACCCCCGGCACCTACCATGGAAAGAGGAAAGGGCCTCCAGAAAGCTGGCCTCTCCAGGCATATCACACACAATCATAATAATGTTTTAAAAAGTAAAGATGAATGTTAGGGCAAACTCTCACCATGAGAAAGCTGTTGGCTCTGAGTTAAATTTTCCCCTCCCAGAGCATGTTCAGACACCTGTTTTACTTTTTTCTGCCCAAGTTCCCTTTTCTAAAGACAGAAGTGAAGGCTTGTTTGTTTCTTCTGCCAGGAGACTGAGCCAAAGGCCAGGGTCCTAGGCAACAAATCTAAACGGTAGAGTAGACAGAACTTCAAAGCTGTAGTTATAATAAAATGTGCCAGAAGACACAGAATTGCAGAAATGAAAATCTTCACAGCACATTTGCTATTCTCAATTTTCTCTGTCTCTGTCTGCTTGTCTGTCTCTCTTTCCCTCTCCTTCTCTTAATTATTGCTTAAACCAAGGTCTCCAGTCTCTATCACTGGCCTAGTGGCAAATGAAGTGTTAGTGGCCACTGATTCATGTTTTACCTTTAGCCTTAGCATTTCCGTCTAACTGATAGACTCAAAACCTAAGCTTTCCTTAAATAAAACATTCTGTAGCAATGAAGTGCAATTGATTTTTTTAAAAAATCTTTTATTTATTTTTATGTGAGTACACTGTCACTGTCAGACACATCAGAAGCGGGCATCGGACCCCATGACAGATGGTTGTGAACCACTAAGTGGTTGCTGGGAATTGAACTCAGGACCTCTGGAAGAGCAGTCAGTGCTCTTAACCGCTGACTCATCTCTCCAGCGCTCGCAAGTGATTTAAAAAAAAAAAAAAAAAAAAAAGGCTTCATGTCCTTTCTTGCTGCAGACATGCCCTGTGGATCTTTGACATTGTGTGCATATTTGCAAACAATGCGAGGTCTACAAAAGTGGGATGATGAAGTCAGTCACCGCTTCAAGTCGAACACTCATCTTAACGACGCGAAAATGAGAAAACACACACTCCTGTGTCAATACAAACGGTATTTAACTTGGTAGAATAAGCAAGATTCGCACTCTCCACAGCGGATCCGCTGCAACGATCGTCAGCCCGCCGGAGAGATGAAGGCGTCGTGGGGATGCTCAGAGGCCTCCCTCCCTGGCAGCGCCCCCGGCGTCCCGCTTACCCGGCTGGACGCAGCATCCCTGCGCTCCGTAGCGCGCTCCCGGCCCAGCCGAACGTCACCGCCGGAGAAGGACCGGCAGAGCAGCCGGCGAAGCGCTTTGCTTCCGGGCCGCAAAGCCGCCATGGCCCGCGCGTACGGCAGGATCGCGACAGTGAAAGAACGGCTTTACGGCAGCGTCGCAAAGCCTGAGGCGACGCGCGGCGAGGCCGACCGTGCGTATTCCCTGAGAGAAACGCCGGGAGGCGGGCCCGTACGGGACGAGCAGAGGAGAAGTTTTCCCGGCTCGGAGCTGTCGGGCCCGCTCTGCGAGGACGGCGACAACGCTGCGGAAGTGGGGGTGGCGGGGCGCCATGGCGCGTGCGGCACAGGTGAGCGCAGCGCGGGGGCGCGAGCTCCGGCCTCCCCGACTCGAGTGCTTCGCCTCCGTCGCTGCGCAGGCCCGCGCCCGCCGCGCGCCCATTGTGAGGTCAGGCGGCGGCGCGTCCGGCCGGGCCGAGACCCGGGAGCGGCCGCCGCGGCCAGTAGCTGCCGCCGCCTCCGCCGGCCCCTTCACCGGCTGCCCGGGTCAGACCTAGCCGGGAAGGGCGAGGGGGGATGCCGCTGGGGGCCCCGCTCCGGTGCCGCTCCCCGTGAAGGGCCGATCTCCCACCTCGCCGCCCTCCGCGGCAGCCAAGACCGCCGCCACCCAGACCTCTCGGGGTAAAGCGCTGCGAGGGCCGGGCTTGGACCCTCCCAGGGACTGAGTCCTGTGGCCTGCCCGCCAGAAGTGAGCTGTTTGACAGAAACCTGAGAGCGTGGGAATTGCTCTAAGCACACTTACGGGGAGGCGAGTGACCGAGTTAATCGCAGTCGTCAGGTTTTTTTGCGGCGGGGATTTGGAAGTTTGTTAGTTCCTCTTTCTGAAAAGTAGCAAGTTAGCTGTGTGGCCGAACGGTGCTCCTAGGAGTTCGGAAGAGCTACTTTTTTAACTTTTCCAGAAAGTAGCTTAGGGTGGAGAGATCTAAGGAAATTGTGTTGCTGCTAACCTGATGGGTTGACCTAGTATGAAAGTGTACGCGGCACGCTCTCGTGGTTTAAGACAGAATTCATAGGCCTAGACATCTACCCAGGCTGGACCATGAGTACTTTCCGTTTGTTCTTAAAATCCCTGTCGTGTTACCCTATTTTTGTTTTGCTTTTGATTCTTGGTGTTACCAAGTAGCCCGAGGTGATCTTGAATTCATAGTTCTCTTTCCTCTGTCTCCCTGGTGCTAGGATTGTAGGCATACACCAGTACACCAGCTTGGTTTGTTTTGTACCTGTCCAGAGAGGGAGTTGACATGTCACATCTTCTCTTTTTCCTCAAATATGGCTTTTTAACCTTTGACAAAACCCTTTGTGTGATTGGTGCATGCCCAGGTGCCAGAGTCCGGCCTCCACAGCCACCATCGTTTCTGTTGTGTCCTTTGACTTTTGATGCAGGGCTTCTCTTTGTCCTAAAGTTCCTCAGTTAGGCTAGGCTGGCTGGCTGCAGTGACTCACGGAGATCCATCTATCACTGTCTCCCTGGCACTGGTAGTTTAACTAAGCACAGTCCTACCCGGCTTTTCTATTTTATTTTATGTGCATTGATGTTTCCCTAGCATGGACATCTGTGTCTGGTGCCTGTAGAAGACAGGAAGGGAATCCAATACCCTGGAACTGGAGTTAGCGGTGGTCATGAGCTGTCGTGAGGGTGCTGGTAATCAAAGCTAGATCCTCCAAAGAGCATCCAAGGGTTTTAGCCACTGAGCTGTCTCTCCAGCCCCTGCCCTGGCTTTATTTTTACATGTGTTTTGGAGCTCCAATTTTGACACTTGACTGAGAATTATCGCCACAGCAGGAATGAGCCCTTTTAAAAAGTGTACTAAAAATGAGTGTTTAGAATGCCTCATTATCCTGCAGAGACTGTAATAAGTTATCATTCTTGCTATCTTTCAGTGCTTGTGAAACTGAACACAGAAGTATGGATATGGGAAACCAACACCCTTCTATTAGTAGGCTTCAGGAGATCCAACGGGAAGTAAAGAGTATAGAGCAGCAGGTGGTTGGCTTCAGTGGCCTGTCAGATGACAAGAATTACAAGAGGCTGGAGAGGAGTCTGACGAAACAACTTTTTGAAATTGACTCTGTGGATACAGAAGGGAAAGGAGACATCCAGCAAGCTAGGAAGAGGGCAGCACAGGAGACAGAACGCCTCCTCAAAGAGTTGGAGCAGAATGCAAACCACCCACACCGGATTGAAATCCAGAATATCTTTAAGGAAGCTCAGGCCCTTGTGAAAGAAAAGATTGTGCCCTTTTACAGTGGAGGCAACTGTGTGACTGACGAGTTTGAGGAAGGCATCCAGGACATCATTCTGAGGCTGACACATGTTAAAACAGGAGGGAAGATCTCCTTGCGGAAAGCAAGGTACCGCACCCTAACCAAGATCTGTGCAGTGCAAGAGATTATCGAAGACTGTGTGAAGAAGCAGCCTTCCCTGCCACTTTCCGAGGATGTGCATCCTTCTGTCGCCAAGATCAATTCTGTGATGTGTGAAGTGAACAAAGCCAGAGGGACTCTGATCGCACTTCTGATGGGCGTGAACTGTTCTGAGACCTGCAGGCACTTATCATGCGTGCTGTCAGGACTGATTGCTGATTTAGATGCTCTAGATGTGTGTGGGCGTACAGAAATCAGGAATTACCGGAGGGAGGTGGTGGAAGATATCAACAAATTACTGAAATATCTAGATTTAGAAGAGGAGGCCGACAGTGCTCATGCATTTGACCTAGGGCAGAACCGTTCCATTATAAAAATAGAAAACGTCCTCAAGAGGATGAGAGAAATCAAAACTGAGCTTCTCCAGGCGCAGAGCCCCCCTGAGCTGTACCTCAGGTCCAAGACAGAACTGCAGGGCTTGATCGGACAGCTGGATGAAGTGAGTCTTGAGAAAAACCCCTGCATCCGGGAAGCCAGGAGGAGAGCAGTGATTGAGGTGCAGACCCTGATCACGTACCTGGACCTGAAGGAAGCCCTGGAGAAGAGGAGGCAGTTCCCATGTGAGGAGACCCCCCCACATAAGGCTGTGTGGGATGTCCTTGGAAACCTGTCAGAGATCCAGGGCGAAGTCCTCTCCTTCGGTGGAAATCGAACTGATAAGAACTACATTCGTCTGGAGGAGCTACTGACCAAACAGTTGCTGGCTCTGGATGCTGTTGACCCACAGGGAGACGAGAAGTGCAAGGCTGCCAGGAAACAGGCTGTGAAGCTGGCCCAGAACATCCTTAGCTACCTTGACATGAAGTCCGATGAGTGGGAGTACTGATGGGCCAGGAGCTGATCTCACTGCTCCCCACTTTATCTCCTTTAAAGAGCTTCCAGCTCATGGAGCCTAAATGTAGTTTCTATGTGCATAGTCGATCTCAGTATTTATGATTTACTCAAATTATATTCAGTATTTCTGCTGCTTTTGATGTTGCAAAACGAATATCATTATAGCACATTAACTTTCCCATCTGGCTCATTATCCTTACAATGTGTGGTTGTGTTTATTTTGTGTGTTTTTAATGGGAACATGAAAAGGGCAGCATTCCTAAGTTTTAAGTGGGTTGTGCAAGCATTAAATGCAGAATTTGAGAGTCTAGAAACAGATCTTTTCTAACTAGCCAAATTAAAAGGAGGAAATTCCAGGGTTGAACAAAGTCCAAGCATAAAAACAGTACAGAGATGCTTTATTATGCTGAACAAAGCTGGGACTTTTTTAAAGTTACAAGGCCTGATGGGTCCTGCCTAATTTTAATGGGGGGGGTTTTTGTTTGGATGGTCTGTTTTGTCATAAACATTTTTGCTTGAAAAAAAAAATCTGTTCCCCTGTGCTTTTCATTTTAGAGGGGGGAATCTTGTGTACAACACAGAATTAATGAAGCCTAACAACCCAGAACTTGAAACCACAGTGAGGAAGGGGTGAAGCATCACCTATCCGATACCTTCAAGCTGTTTTTGCTTGTGTGATCTCAACTTAAACTTCTCCTTGTTAATAAGGATAGGGAACATTTAACTGAAGCCAGTGACCTGCAGAGAAACAGAGCCGTTGCTACCTACCTGTGACTGCAGGATGAAAGTCGTAGTCCAGTGTCAGCAGGTCACTCCAGAGCTATCAGGAGCATCTAAATATCACCTGTACCTACCTGGAGTGAGTCTGTGGGGACCTGCTGATGTTATAGTTCATGCTCCTGCCACGAAAAGTCATTAGGACCTGTCAGTTATTTAAAGGGTTTTATTATTTGTTTTATCCTCCTGTGTGTTTCTGTGAATATTTTCTAAGTAGCCAAAACTTTATGGCTGTCTATTAATGTAAACAAAAAGAACTCCCCAAAATTCTGCAGTGCTTTGATAATGCCAGCCCCAACATAACTAACAGACCCCATTCCATGTTCCCATTTCATTACATGATCCTGTGAGAGCTGACCTTTCCAACTCTGATGAGCTGTGGTTTAATTTGGAAATTTACTATAATTCTCTTTAAACAGCTAAAAGTATGACAGACAATTGAATTGGCCTTACGTACCTAAGGTGATAAGCACATAGCCCTAAGCTCACCATCTCATCAAAAGCCCTTTACAGCTTTCCTAATGGAAATGTTCTAGAACACTGGTCCTGTGGGCTTCTGGCAGCGAGCCCTCCCCACTGCAGTCCCTGGAATTCTCAGTTTGGCCAGAGCTGCTGGATACTGCTCTTCTGTTCTCTTTAGAACGCTCAAGCCTGACTAAAGATCTTCAGATTGAACTCTGAGGTACACGGAAGTCACTTCCCGTGTACCTATCACCCGGTTACTAATTCTTTAGCTTCATTTTGAGACTCGACCTTTCCTCGCAAAAGTATCCATTGTCCTGTTGAAGCAGATTTTTCTTTCGTCTCTTTAAAGTGGTTTTCCTGTAACCTGCTAAGCTTACACACTGTAAGCTAACCTGTCCCACACTGCTGAGCTTGGAGCCTTGCTTAGCACATGAACCTTCCACAGGGTTTCTGGGTGCATCTTCTGGGTCCTGGAGGTGGTCACATGACCTTGTGTGGCTGTTGGGGTAGGCTTTGTTTCTGTTACAGTTCCTTGGATCCAGTTGTCTCATAAAGAATAAGAGCAAAAAAAGTTCAAAAAAATAAATAATAAATAAAAAAAAAAAAAAAAAAAGTTCAGACTGCAGTGTCTTATCCCTCTTGGGAGTCAGTGTGTCACTGGGCTGCTTCGCGGGCTTCTTAACGTGGGTTCTTCACTGTAGTGGTTTCATGATCGTAAGTGAAGAAACTACAAAACCCCAGGGAAGTGTGGCCTTTGCCAGCATTAAACCACATCATTACTGTTTCTAAAAAGAAATATTTGCTATCTTCCCCAAAATTCAGATAGCTTTGCCTTCAGTTCATTCTTTCGACACTTAGATGAAAATCTTATCAGAAAGTCACTGCTAGATGAATGTTTAATGCTTTATTTTGCTAAAATTACCCACATATTAGCTGTAATGAAATACAACTGGTTTTCCTCATTTTAAAAAGAAAATTTTCTGTTTTTAATTTGAGGCTGGCTTTGAACTCCTGAACTTCCTTCCTCCACCCCAACAAAGTGCTGGGATCACAGAAGTGCCCTGTTACGCTTGGCTTCTTGCTGCTTTAATGCAAGTCCCCAGGTTGGTTGTTTTGTTTTGGGTTTTGTCTCAGCTAATTCTATACATGTAGCTTTGGGTTTGGTTTGGGTTGGGTTGTTTTTGAGGTAGGGATTCACTCCAGCCCTGGCTGGCTTCACACACACAGAACTCCTTCTGCCTCAGCCTTGAGAATACTGATTGATTTACCAATGCGTGTCCTGAAGGCTGACCACAAAGGCCTTGTTTTTTTTTGTTTTTTTTTTTTTTTTTTTGGTTTTTTTTTTTTTTGGTTTTAACTTGAGTATTTTCCCTTAAGGACAAAAACACCTGCCCATGATTTTGATGTGTTTCCCATATGCTGGTTCCAACCTCATCCCTAGTAACCATGTGACTAGTAGGTTCTCTAGAACAAGTCAGTATTCTCTTGACATAGACACAGTAGCACCCTTTAAGTTATTTTTTTAAATAAAACTCAGCTCAGCTTGGTATGGAGAAAGATGAGCCCAGAGTGTGTGTCAAGTTCTCTGCTGACCTCCAAATACCTTGTCCCTCACATTCCTCGTGACTTTGGGGAGGGACCCTTCATGCCCTACCTCGGAGCACTTACGATGGGCCTGGCACTCTTCCCCTTTGCTGCACAGGAGTTGGCCTTGTACAAATGAGAAGATTGTTTCTAGAAAGACCCTCTTCCTGAGGAAGATCGGCCTTGAGAAGATTCTGTTACACTGCTTCTGAAAAGCTTGTCTGTGCCCACCCCCAAAGACATGCACTCCCCACACAGTGGAAGAGCAGGCTCTGGCCTGTCACAAGTCTGACACACAATAGGGGAACATTTCCCATTGGAACTTTCGTCATTGCACCTGCATGAAGCCTTCCTATAATCCAAGCAGAAGCAGAGGCAACCTGGGCTACCTTGTGGGTTGTTTTGCTTTTGAAGATTTGAGTTGTACAGGTTAAAAAGAGTACTACTGTAGGGAACTTGGAATCTTACGTGACCACATAGAACACTGGGTAGCATTAGGCATATCACAGGCTCCCCTACAAACTTACGGTAGTGCTAAGATTGAGCACTACCCATCACCCTGCACCGACCTCAGAGGAGTAGCAGTTTCTTGTAGGAGATAGTAGATAAGGAATCAGGCATCTTGGGAGCTGGCAGGTCAGGTGGAAGCCGAGCAGCCTCAAAGGACAGTTGAGCATGGGATAAACACGGATCAGGCCAACACCCAAGTAAGCTTGTGCATGGCCCCAGTCCAGTCCTGGAAGCAGGACCAGGTTCCGCCCTTCCTGGTTGGGATGTGTCTGAAGCCATCTATTTCCCTTGCTATAATTAGGTCCTTTACTTGTTAAACCACCATTACCTCTGTATAGGACAAGCACCAAGCAGTGTTACACGTGCATTCAAAGTTCTCAGAACCTCCGGAAGCAGGTTTAGTACTACGCATAGACAGTCACTAAGGTAGTCACAGGACCAGTGGGAAAACCAGGGCAATGAAGTGCAGGTCTATGAAATTAATTTACCTGGGAAGTCAGAACAATGGCTGGTGTATGGTCCCCTGAGAGTGAATGAGTCCATCAACTTAGGGCACGGCATGGACACCAGGCTTGGTAAAGCCCCAACTGAGGTAATCGAGGATTAGACAGGCAACACTCCAGTAAACAAACACTCCGCAAGGTTCACATGACAGCTCTGCCTCCGTCAAAGCCAGAGCTACTGGTGAGCTGCTTAACCTTGGCTTCTGGGAGTGGGTAGGTGTCTCGCTGAAGGGTGATTCATGCTTGGAACATTTAGCTGCCGCACCACGTTACTCCAAGCTATCAAATCACCATCAGCAGCATGAGTCCCTTTCCGAGAAAAGACTTCTGTGGATCTCGTGCAGTCTGGTGTCTTTCAGCTGCGAACCACACCTGCAGAAACTACACCAATGTGAATTTCACATCTAACTACTTAGGATGCAGGGACCTTTCCAGAGCAGTAGGGCCTCCGACTGCCCATCCATTTCCTATAACCTTCACTACCTCGGCTCATTTCAGTGTGTGCCAAAGGCCTTTGAATGCTTAGGCCTTTCCTGAAACTACCGTCTTCCCACCTGAATGTTGCTAGTTGTCTCCCGCCTCACACTTTGCATCTATCTCTGCACCGTCCTTCGAGGTCCCTAGACACAGACCCGGATAGTCCTGACTGAACAGAGGTGAGAGTCGTGAACGGCCAGCCTGTTTGTAGCCTGGGCTGGCTGCACCCCCGACCCTCACACCCTTCCCGTCCCTAGGTCTGGAAGCCTGAAGGCGTCTGCATTCACCTTTCCAGCACTGCCTTGCTTTTCTAGCTGGCTTCTGTACTCGTAGCCCCAGGGCCTGGGAGGTGCAGACATGTGCATGCCTGTGGGATGAGCTGTCCTTTAGAATGGTGTGTTGGCTTGTGCTGAGCACTCAGAAGATACTTACTGAATAACTCGGTAGGGAGGTGGTCTGATTAGTCATTCCTGTTGCTTCAGAGACTTTCTAGGGCACAAATGACCTCCTCTCTGAAGGTGTTTTGGTATCCCTTCTCAAGAACTCTAGTGTGATGTAGAGTGCCCTATGTGCATAAGACCCTTAGATATGCCACCTATGGGGACAGATGGCCCCCAGGGCTGGCAGTCCTACCCTGGCTTTGGTGCTGCCTCCCCCACTATGCAATGTTGGGTTCTGACCTTAAAACTCACCCAGGCCAGGCAGTGGTGGTGCATGCCTTAATCCCAGCACTTGGGAGGCAGAGGCAGGCAGATATCTGAGTTTGAGACCAGCCTGGTCTACAGAGTGAGTTCCAGGATAGCCAGGGCTACACAGAGAAACCCTGTCTCGAAAAAAGAAAAAAGAAAAAAAAAAAAAAAAAAACAACAAAACTCACCCAGAACTCAAGTCTGCCTTGAATTCATAGCTGTTCTGTGACAAGTGCTATTTGCAGAAGGCAGGGTGATAATGGAGGGGCTGTGACAAATCTGTCTTCTTTAAGGTTGACTCCAAAGGACAGGAAAGGGCTCCACATCTTAGATGTAAAATTACTAACCTGGAGGCTGGAGAGATGACTCAGCAGTTAAAAGCACTGACTGCTCTTCCAGAGGTCCTGAGTTCAAATCCCAGAAACTACATGGTGACTCACAACCATCTGTCATGGGATCTGACTCCCTCTTCTGGTGTGTCTGAAGACAGTGACCATATACTCACATAAAATGAATAAATAAATCTTTGCCCTGGAGAAAACATAGAACCAGCACATCTCTGGTAAGGCTGGGGTGTCGAGGGTCAGAGTACCTAATGTTCTGTTGAGTAGGGCACAAGTGATTTCCATGCAAGGGCCTGCACCCTGGGGTGAGGGCCACCATGCAGGGTCATATGTGGTTGAAAAGTCTGGGGAGGCTTCCTGGAAGAGATGCACAGCTGTTAACTGACAAGGATAATGTGTGAAATTTGTTGTCTGCTGGAGAGGGCCAGCCCAGAACCACTGTGGCCTCAAGACCAAAGTCGTGACCACATCATCATTTCCGGGGTTGGAGCAATAGCTCTATCATTTATTAGGGGGCTCCGGCCATATTTCCCCAGCAGAGCTGTGGGGGTGGACCAGCCTGTGTGACCAGCGAAAGCCACACCTCACCTGCTCCTCTGGGGATTGCCTCCGCCCAATAGGCACACTCTGGGCCTCCTGTCCTTCCTTCCAGCCTGTGTGGCACAGGTGCCCTGCGGTGCCCCTCCCCCTTCGCCCTTGGCCCAGTTCTGTTGACAGCTTCATTCCTGACTGAGAGGTATCAGGCTGGAGCCTCCCTGACTACTGCCCACCCACAGGTGCTCACCGAGGACATGTCACCACAGCAGGTCACACTCCCGGAAGGCCACTGTTCTCACCTGTATGTTATTGGTGGTTGGAGCCTGGGTCAGATGTTTTCAAGTTCTTGGCCTCTAATGTACAGTTGAAATACGCCAGGCGGTGGTGGCACACGCCTTTAATCCCAGCACTTGGGAGGCAGAGGAAGGTGGATTTCTGAGTTCAAGGTCAGCCTGGTCTACAGAGTGAGTTCCAGGACAGCCAGGGCTACACAGAGAAACCCTGTCTGGAAAAACAACAACAAACAAAACGAACAGAAAGTTGACAATAAGAACTTGGGGCTGGTGAGATGGCTCAGTGGTTAAGAGCACTGACTGCTCCTCCGGAGGTCATGAGTTCAAATCCCAACAACCACATGGTGGCTCACAACCATCTGTAATGAGATCTGATGCCCTCTTATGGGCTGTCTGAAGACAGCTACAGTGTACTTACATAAAATAAATTTTAAAAACCATGGGCTGGGGAGATGGTTCAGTGGTTAAGAGCACTGACTGCTCTTCCGGAGGTCCTGAGTTCAATTCCCAGCAACCACATGGTAGCTCACAACCATCTGTAATGGATCTGATGCCCCTTCTGGTGTGTCTGAAGACAGCAATAGTGTACTCACATACATAAAATAAATAAATCTTTAAAAAAACACCTTTGTGCCAGAGCAAACGGGGCCGCAGTGAGAGGGAGAAGGAAAGGGGAAAAAAAAGAAAATAAGGACTCACATGCATTTATGGAAGAAGCAAGCCAACCTTATTTGGAATGAAACAGTATTCAGATTATAGCAAGCTAAACTGTCAAGGTTGACAGTGGCCACAGGACTGAGTGTGCTCAAGGGTGCTAAATATTGCTGGGAACTTCTTTCTACAGTGTTGAGCTCTCTGTCTCATGTGCATTGGTGTTCTAAGCCTGCGTGTATGTATGAGGGTGTCCCATCACTTCAACTGGAGGTACAGATAGTTGTGAGCTGCCACGTGGGTGCTGGGAATTGAACCCAGGTCCTCTGGAAGAACAGTTAGTGCTCTTAAATGCTGAGTCATCTCTCCGCCCCCGCCCCCCCCCCGTGGTTCTCTATTGTAATTGATATAGATGAGTCATACATGTCCATTTTACCTATTGCATATGCTTCTCTCATAATGCACCATTCTTCTAGTCATATGAAAGTTCTCATTTTGTGGGTTAAAAAGGGCAAATAGGGGATTCTCCCTAATAGTGTTATATAGACCGGGCGGTTCAAACTCTGAGATCCACCTCCCCTACCTCCCAGGTGGGGTTTGGGGTTTGCCAAATCCCTAATTGAGGATATTTTCCCCAAACTTACCCAAAACGTTGGGCCCCCGGGCCCTTTTCTTTAAAACACCCTTAAAACCCTTTTGAAGCACGGGGTTAAAAAAACTTCCTAAACCGTTCCGGGGTTTTTTTAAACTTTTTGTGGGGGGAATTTTGGTATTTGGGTAGGGTTTCTGAGTTGCTGGTGCTTTTTTAAACGGGGTGGTGGGCCAGAAAAGCCCCGGGGGGAAAGGGGTGGCTGCCAGGTGATTTTAGGGAAGGGAGGGGAAACGAAACCCCAAATAGGATCCGGGGGTAAAAACCCCAAGTTTGCCCCCCCCTGGGCCTGAGGCAATGTCTGCCCCGGACTCGGCCACCCCCTTTTCCCACCCCCACCACCCCCCACCCACAGCCACCCACCCGGGGAAAGGCCTTGGGGAAAGTCCCGTTCCGAATCCCCCCAGCTGAAGGCCCCACCCACCCTCCCTTTTTTGGGGGGTGAAATAGACTTTTTGAGGTTTCATTCGATGGGGGGAGCCAGGGGGAAAGGGGGCTACCGCAACCAAAAATTCCGGGGGGAGGGGAACGCCCTTTGGGGCGGTAACACTGGGGGTTTGAAGCCCGCGGGTTTCCATTTTTAAAAAGGGGCCGTCCCTTCTGGTTTTTTTTCCAAACCGGGGCCCCCCCCCCCGTAAACCCCTTTTTCCTCCCCCTACCACCGGCTCCTCAAAAATGCCTTCTCCTCTTTTGTGGGTTCCATTTTTTTTTTAAAAAAAATTTTGGGGAGAAGGGCCCCATTTTGGGGGTTTTGGAATTGCTTTGCCCGGTGGCCGGGGAAAAAAAACCCCACATTGTCTTTTGGGTTAAAAGGGGGCCCCATGCCCAGGTTGCAGTTTAAAAAAGGTTCAGGGATTTTTTTTCCCCTCTGGCTCGGGGGGCGGCCCCTGTTTAGATTTAACCCAAAGAAAGAGCCCAGCCCTGGGGACAGTGGTAAATTTGGGTTTTTTTGGGATTTGTTTTTTTTTTTTTGTATTCCCTGAAAAGGGTCCCCCAGCCCCCCCCCCAAAAACTTGGGGGAAAAGGGGGGCTGGCCCCGATTAAATTCCCCCCCCCCCCCCTCTCAGTTCCAGGGGGCTGGGAAATTTAAAAGCTTTGGGGCGAACACGGGGGGCCGAAGGGGGCCTGTTTTTTTTAAACCCGATCCAGGAAGGCTTTTAGAAGCTACCTGGGGGAAATTTGGAGCTAAACCCCGGGGCACCTCACTACCCAAACCGGGTTTTTCCTTTTTTTTTTTTTCCAGAGGGGGTTTTCCTTGAGTATTTCCCCAAATTTTCACGCCAGGCGGCCCCTAAATTCCTCCCTCCCTCCATTTGGGGGTTTTAAATTTGGGGCCCCACCACCCCAGGATGGGGATTTTTGGGTTTGGGGGGCTGAAGTTGGGGGATTTTAAAAAAGGGAAATTTTCCCCAAATTTTTGCTTGGGAAGGAGGCCTGGGGGGGGGCACACGGCGGGGTTTGGGGGGCCCAAAACCACGCCAATTTTGGGGGTTTTAGTTTTTTTCCAAGGGGCAAAGGGGAAACCCCCTTTTCCAGTAACTGTTTCGAGGGCCCGGGGAGGATTCCCGAGAAAAGGGTAAAGCCGACCACACCGGGAAAAAATTTTTTTTTTTTTTTTTTTAAAACGGGGGTTTGGGGTGGTTTTGGGGTTTCCCCCGGCCCCCTTTTGGGCCTCCGGGGTGCTAGCCCAAAAAGGTCTCCCCTCGGCCTCCCTTGCTGGGTCATTTTTGGTTCCCTAAATTGTGTATGTCACACAAAGTTGCATGAACCGGGGCGGGGGGCCCACGCCGGGGGTTTAGATGGGGGGGGGGAGGGGTTTTGTTCTTTTCCTTCCCCGGGGGTTCCCCCCCTTTTCCCAAAAAGGGGCTTTGTGGAAAAAAACCAAAAAAATAAAAAAAAGGTGAAATTTTTGAAAAAAAAAAAGGGGGAGAATTCCCCCCCCTTCCCCCCCCAAAGGGGAAAAAGGGGGAAATTAAATTTTCTCCCCCCCCCCCTGGGGAAAAGGGGGCCGGTGGGGTTTCCGGGGTTTTCGTTTCGAAAGGGGGGCGCCTTTCAAAATCCCCTATTGGGGAAAAATTTTTTTCCTAAAAATTTTTTTTTTCAAAACCCACCCATTTTTTCCCCCCAAATTTTTTTTTTGGGGGTTTTTTCCTTTTCCCCTTCCTTTCCTTTTCCCTTTAATTTGTCATTCCCCTTGGACCTTGGGCCCCCCTTGGGGAAAAGGGCGGAGCCCCGGTTTTCCCAAGGGTTTGCTTTTTTAATCTTCCCCTTTTTCATTTGGGGGGGTTTTCCCCCCCACTCCAAATTTCAGAAATTGAAAACACCTCAATAAAATTTTCCCGGAAAACCACGGGGTTTTTGGCCCTTCCTTCCCCACCATAAAGTCCCAGCCCTCCTACGGGAAAAAGGGGGCCCCGCCCTAATTTCAGTGAAATTAAGGAGATTGTCGGGGCAAACCAAAGGATTTTTCTTCTTAACCAGGGGGCCCCAAAGGCAACGCAGCCCTGTTACACCGGGGCTGGTTGGCCCATTACCTCAGGGGGAAGGGAAGGTTTTTCTTCCCCCAAATCTCCCAAAAAAAGGGGGAAACCAGCAATCCAAACCCATTGGGCAGCATTTGACCCCCCGGGGAAGGGGTTTTTTTCCCCCATAGGTAAAATCCTTTTTTTGTTCCAAAAGGGGGGGCCCCGGGGGGTGAGGTAGGACTCTAAGAAGGTAACCCCATTTTTGACTTCCCAACCTGATCCCAAAAAAAGGTCCCAAAAAAAAGGGGAAAAGGGGGCCCCCTTAAAAAGGGGGAAAGGGGAAGGCCACAAAGGGGCCCCCCCCTTTAAAACCCCCCAAGAGGGGGGTTCCCCAAGAGGGCGCCAAGGAACTCAGAGAAAACCCCAAAATTTTTCCCCAAACCCGGGGGAAAAGGGACAAGAAAAAACCTTAAGGGGGCCCCGGGGGGTTTGGGTGGGCCTCTGAACCGCCCCCGGGGGAAATGGGGGGGTTTTTGGGGAACGGGCGGGGGTTTTTAATGCCTCCCGGGGGGGCCAGGGGAAAAAGGGGAAAAAAAGGGGAAAAGGCCTTTTTGGGGGCCCCCCGGCCTGGGAAAAAAGGGCCCCCGGGGATCAGGGTTTTTTGGCCTGCCCCCAAATCCGGGGGGGGGGGGGCCCCAAAACTGGGTTTTGGGGGGGGGGGGGGGGGGGGGGGGGGGGGGGGGATTGGGGGGGGGGGGGGGGGGTTTTTTGGGGGTTTGGGTGGGGGGGTTTGGGGGTTTTCCCCCTTGTTCCTGATCGGGCGGGTTTTTTCTGTGGGGAAATTTAAGGGGAAGGCTTTTTTGGGGGTCCCCCCGGGAAAAAGGGGAAACCCAGAAGGGGGGCCGGGGGGCACCCCAAAAAGACAGGGTTTTTTGGGGGAAAAGGGGACCTATGGGCCGGGAAACCGGGGGGGCCGGGGGCAAGAGGATAAAAAACCAAAAATTTTCATCGAAAGGGGAACCCGGGGCCTTCAACGGGGCACAGGGGGGGACGGGTATCCCCACTCCCCAAAATTTTCCAAAAGGGCTTTGGGGGGGAAAAACTCTTTTTAAAAGGGCAAAAAACACGGGAGACTTTTCCCGGGACACAATTTACTCTCACAGCCCACTAAAGGGTTTTAAAAACCCACTGTAACTCAGTTCAAAGGGGAAATCTACCCCCCTCTCTACCCCCCCGGGGCACCATGTGAGGCAAGCTAAACAGGAAAAATACCCTTACGTTAAAAAAAAAATAAAGGAACTTTTTTTTTTTTTTTTTTTTTTCAGCAACTGGCCTTGAACCAAGAATCTGCCTCCCCCCGCCCCCTGGAGGGGGGGTTTTTAAAAAGGGCTAAAACACCACCACTCACAAAAAATTTTTTTAAAAAAGGGGGCATGGGAAAACAGCCCCCAGTGGTTGGGGCCCCAAAGGGGCAGCACCCGGGACCAGGCATGAAAGGGGCACCCCCACCCCCCTCTCCATTCACTTATCCCTCAAGCACTAAGGAAACCGGGCTTTGCCGTGCTCCTGCCCTTACCACACCACCCAACCTTTTTTTTTGGGTTCTGGGGCAGGTTTGAAAGACGGCCGAGGGTTAAACCCCAAACCCCCGTTGCTTGGGCCCCCCACCGAATAGATAAAAAGACCCCCCACAACAAAAAATTTTTTTCATTCACCCCTCCCTGGGGGGGGGGGAAAAGGGGGGGGGGCCCAAAGGGGGCGGGGAAAAAAGGCCTAGTTAATAAAGGAGGGACTGAGGGGGGCCCTTCCCCTTTGGTTAGTTGTTTAACCCCCCATTGCAATGAAGCTGCCCCCTTTGGGGAGGTGGAGGGGGATTAAGAGGTTTGGAATCCTGAATTTTTATGAAGTTTAATTACCTCAAATTTTTAGACCCCTTTTTTTTGACACCTAAAAACCCATACCACTTTTTCAAATCCTAAACCTCTTGGTTCTTCACATGTGACCACCGGGGGGCCCAAAAAGGGGCCTTTTTAAAAAAAAAAAAAAAAAACTTTTCTGAGCAAAGCCTCTCAAAGGTCGGGCCCAGCCAACTGGTGCAGCTGCCCAGGCCTATTTCTTCCCCACTGGTGCACCTGTCCCACTATGGGGGACAGTGGCTGTGTGCCCCCCGACGGGCTCTGTGCCCATGGAGATGGTGCCCGTTGGCCTTCTGGTGACTGCCCACTACGAACAATTTAAGTTGGGTGGGCCCTGCAAATCGGCAGCTTTAAACCCTCCCCCAGACTATCTTACCACGGAGGGAGGTCTTCAGCCCGGCCCTGCCTGGCCCACTCCCAACTGTCCTAACGTCCTGTTTGGCCCAAGTCACCAGGTGTGGATGCAACTCTGGGTTGTGGCAAAAGGGCGATTGTGCTAACCCCCCCCACCAGGCTTCCCCATCTAAACCTGGCTGCCCCTTGTAGATTGTCCATTGTCGTCATCTTATTAACCCAAACAAATGTCACCCCTGGAAGACCTTAGGACACACCCTCCCCAAACAGCCAGCCTCGTTGGTCTCTGCGCCGATGCAGCTTTCTAAGGGAGATTCTGCCGCCATGGCAATGAAAAGGAGGAAGAAACAGCCAGAGGGTCAGGACGTGTGCCCTGATAACTGGTAGGATGGGGTGGGGGGGAGGGCCCACTTTGCTCAGTTCCCCTAGTGAGCCTGAGGCTTGAGGCCCTAGCAAGTTCTTGCTCTACTCAAGCCCCAATTCCTGTCCCATTTAGGCCTCGTGTCCTACATCCTGGGTCCTACCTTCTTGTGCCTCCCCAGCTAAGCCATGGCCCCTGACCTTCAGCAGGTAGATGGTAAGGTTAAGGTACTGCCAGGTAGCTGGGCAGTGGTGGCAACGCCTTTAATCCCAGCACTTGGGAGGCAGAGGCAGGTGAATTTCTGGTTCGAGGCCAGCCTGGTCTACAGAGTGATTTTCCAGGACAGCCAGGGCTACACAGAAAAACCCCTGGGGGTGGGGGTGAGGAAAAGAAAAAGAAACCTGGTTTGGGCCCCAGGGCCCCGTGCTCTGATCTGAACAGCCCCATAGTGCCTAGATCTCTGGAGGCTGGAGCTCCAATCTTCAGGGCTATCCAAGGAGCCTAAGACCCTGGGGACCTGGTGCTTCACTGAGCAACCTGTGTGTAATGTGCACATATGCATGTGGACACATGTGTGAGTTCATGACAGTGTGCAAACGTTAAGATAAATGCAAACATGCATTGGGGTATGCTTGTATGTAGGTAAAAGCAATATACGTGTGGTTGCATATGTATGTATATGTTATGGGGAAAACTAAGGATAATGAAGGGCTTGGAGCCTGGGAGCAGCCCTGACTGAGGACAGGCTGGGGCTGGACAGGGCTGGGGAGGGCTGTAGCGGGAACTAGCTCGAGGTGTCCTGGGAACAAGCCCAGAAGGAAGCTTGCACAGGCAGGCGATGGCACCATAGCAACGCAGAACAAAGTGCTGGCCTACTTACACCCCACCCCCACCCCCACTCCTCATCTGCTGGGGGGCATAGGCCCTCTGGGGACCTCTGTGCCCCTGCCCTTTGGGAGCCCAGTGTCCTGGAAGCCTTGGCCTCCTCTAGGCCAGGCTAGGCCTGTGAGACAGACTTGATTTCTTTGTCTAGGAACGGGGCGAAGAGTGGGCATTTGGGGAGGCCCAGCACTCTGTACATCCCCTTGCCTCGGGGTGACATTAGGCGCAATGGTTTGAAAGATCTTTATAAATTTTCCATCCCCAGAAATCTCAGGGCTTTTGGTAGTTCTGGGTGAATGCAGTACCCTTCCACCAGCGAGGGTGTCATCATGCTGAGAGCTTCCTGCTCACTGTCCCTGGGCAGGGCCCTTCACGCCTTGACTTTCCACTCCATCCTCTGACTCCGTGTGCTCAGACCCCGGACTAGGCTCAGCTCGGGTTGGGAGGATGATTTCTGGGGCCTGGAAGTCCTCCATGCTGTCTGTCCACCCTGCATCACCTCCATCCTGTGGGTCTCCAACAGAGTGTGGACAGGGCTGAGGGCCAGCAAGCTGTGAGGAGGCTTTGTGAAGCACCCTGGAGACAGGAAACCCTTGGCCTCATGTGAAGGACAGTGGTGTCACTGGACACTATACACAGAAAAGCAAACATTTTTCTGACTTCCCACAACCCCCAGAGGATTGTGTGGCCCCAAGTTACTGTGGTGCCTCATGATCCTGTGACAGGCTCTCCCAAATCTGCTCAAGTCTGGATGGCAGCTGTGACCCACAAGTCCCAGTTCTCCCCAAATCTGGGAGCTCCGCCCCCCAAACCATCATCACTGTACAGCACTTGTGCCTGGGCCAGTACCCAGGAGCCATGGATGGACAGGATGCAGAGATGAATGGAGCTGGGTGGATAGGAGCCCTCTGCTCTGTGTGAGTGGGGGGATGTGTGCCCTTCACAGGCGCCAGCTGCAACTGCCCTCCTCTGCCCCCCCTTAATTTATGCCATGAGGAGGGCCAGCCACTCACTGGTCCCCCACTTGGCAGCGGCTTTGTCCCCAGGCGGATTCCCAAGGGCTGCCTTTGGGAAGAAAGGGCCCTTCTCTGGTGGATGGTGAGGTCACCAGGAGGGGCCCCACAAGCACAAAGGCTGTGGGCCCCCACCCCACCCCTCTGGCAGCTGCTGCTTTGTCCTCAGCTCCTGGTCTAGGAGAGACCCTGCAAGGCCCCAGCTCAGTCTTGAAGGGGCCCAGGTTTCCTCTCTGTTAAGTTAACCAAGTGGGGGAGGGGCGGATAGAACCACATCCCCTAGGCTGCTCCTGATCCAGTAGCAGCACCTGCTGTAGGCTCCACCCAGAGGCCAGACTCAGCCAGAGGCCTGGTCAAGGGACTTGTGCAGCTACCTGTCCCGTCAGTACAAACAGGCAAACTCCAGGGGTGACTGAAGGGGAAAGCCTGAGGTTAGAAGATGAGCCATTTGGGCAGCTTGTCCCCTGGCCAGAGGTGGGCTCTTATGCAATGACCCAGAAACCAGAGCTCCTGGCCTGTGACCCTGACGTGTATGTGCAGTGTGTGCATGTCTGAGGGCAGGAGGTATAGACGTGTGGGTTTTCCCTATGCAGCTCTCAAGGATCCCAGGAGCACAAACGGGAGCTCCTGGGTGGACCAAGGAGTGAACCCAGAGTTCCACACGGTCCCGCAGACCTAAGCTGAGAGTAAGCTCTTTACCCAAACCCCCTCAGCTCCAGTCAGAGCCAGGACCCCAGGAACTGCCCCTTTCAGCATCATAGCTTCTGCAAAACCCTTTGTGGGGTTGCAGAGGACTTGGGGTGGGGGAGACAGCTCAGGGAGACCACAACAATAGGGACAAGCAGGTAGCAGAGAAGGGGTGTCCCCCAGAATACACTTCGAAGGATGGATGATGCCTGCCATGCGTTATGGTACATCCATTGGGTGCCTAGGACACGCCAGACCCAGATAGAATATGCAGGCACCTCCTTAAGAGACAGAAGGAGTGGGGCGGGGACTTTGAGAGCTGAAAACCCCAGGGGAGAGCCTAGTGGCTCTGGTTGTGTGTTTGATAGTGGAGGAGCTTCCAGGGTAAAGGCCTGGTGACCAGACCTAGAAAATCAGAAACTGTCATAGGCAGGGGTAACAGTCAGATGACAACAGGATGGGTGAAGCATAGACCATAACAGTGGCCCAACCCCACACACCCCAATAGTTGGCAGCACTCAAAGTCCAGAACTCCTTAGCAGTCTCCCAGGAAGGAGGAAATGACACCTGAAGGAAGTAAAACGAACCATTATCTCAGGCAGAGTATTGGGACTGCCTTGGTCTGGGCCTACTGGGCTCAGGTAGGGGGCTGTTGCTAAAATTCCTTCTCTAGGAGAGACTAAACAATGAAAGATAAATCAAGCCCTGATTCTGCCACAGTTCACACTAGGGAACAATAAGTATCGGGCTTCCTTACAGAACATAGGTGAGGGGTTACTTCAGGGATGTGGGTGCTCCTCTCCCATCAGGGTGTACCTGGAAAGCCTTTACCCAGCAGGAGTGAGGGGGCCCTCTTAGTATTCCCTGGCTTACATACCGTAGGCACTCCTGAGGCCAGCTAAGGCATATGGCTGGCTACTCAGATAAGGGGGTCAGGAACCCCTCCGCCCTGCCTTGAGTAACAATCTCAGCTGGGCTAATCACTTTGCAGGGTGCAGGGTGTGGGAGTTCCTTATTTCTAAGGATAATCATGCACAACGGGGACCCCCTGTGGAAGACCTGAGTGGAGGCATGGGCCCACCCACAACTCAAATCCTGGACCCAAGTGAATTCTTCATGCCTGTCTCTGAGGGAACAGATGCAGGAGTGCACACGTTAGTCCAGAGTGGCTAGAGACAAAGGCAAAGGGATAGTGGGGAGGGCAAGTTAGCCACCCCCAGACAGGCTGCAGGCCCCTTGGTGAGGGCTGGACAGTGGCCACATTTAGCTCTGAAGGGCCTATAGCCAGTTGCCTGGATTTCCTGCAGAATCCACAGCAGAACCAGGAAGGCGGGGACAAGGAGACACTGGTGCTCCAACTCCCTCCCCAAACATGCCCTTTCCTCGTTGCCTAGTGCACTGAATGTCCACTGCTCTTGTAACTTAGCAACGAGCCTCTGTCGCCCCCACTGTCTCCACCCCACAGCTGGCCCTACCACCCACAATGGGTGCCTGCATTCCACAGCAAGGCCAAGACCTCAGCAGGCCCAAGCTTTCTGAAGAAGCCAGATTGGGGGAGGATGCTTACTTACTCTGTGTGTGTGTGAGCTGTAGCTCAGAGTGGCCGGTGATCGGTGTGACAGAAGTGGCCCCAGCAGGCAGCCAGGTCCCTGCTTCCCACCAGGGGTTGGCTCCTGCACAGTGCTGCTTCCTGTGGCAACCACACACAATCTTCAGAAATCTCACCACGCTCCTGCTTCCCCGTGACCCCATTGACACCCTCACTCTGGGCAAACACAACTTAAACAGGAAGTGGCTGTGTGGATGCCTTAAAGTAGGGTTGAGAGCCTGCCAAGTGCCAAATTAGTCTGACAGCTACACGGGCTGCTCAGGGGGCTCGGAGAAGGGCAGGGATAGGAGAGTTGTCCCGTGCACAAATTGGGAGTGTAGAAAGTGGGTGTCTGGCTTGCCTGGATTTAGCGCTCAGAGGTAGAGAGGGCTATAGGCTCCAGCCATTCTATTCTACATAGGGAGATCCCCATGTAAACACATTCTTTTGGAAGGGACAGTCCAGACCTGTTGTTGGCAGATTGGCTACAGAGGTTCTGAAAGGGACCAGAGCCCTCCAGCATTGACTCAAGAGGCCAATGTGGGTGAAGGGTGGCCCCAGGCCCTTTCTTCTGGTTCTACTCTGCAAGACTAGGATGCTTTGATGTTTCGGGGAACATCCTGACTCACTTGGGGGGAGAGGAGGATGGATGAACATATGACCTGTGCTGGGGACATCAGTCTCACAGCATGTAACCCCACTGGCCACCCAAGCCTTGCTGTGGTCCCAGGGGATGGAGGACTCAAGACCCTGGAGTTCACCAACTTGAGGGATTCCTGATGAGAGTGAGGCTTGGAGCAGGGACTGCTGGGAGCAATTACCACACAGGTGCCACGGTTGAGACCAGCATCCAGAGCGCATCGACAGGGCCTGGCTTGGTATGTCTCTACCCACTCCCACCTCACCCTACACCCAGGTTATTTTGAGGCAACTCTCAGCCACTGTATCCTCCCACAAACACCATAAGCACATGAGAAAGTTGTCCTGCCTTAAACATTCAAGAATCAATCCATTTCAAGTTGGCCAGTGGCGATGGCAGCTGTGGCAAATGCTTTTAATACCAGCACTTGGGAGGAAGAGGCAGCTGGATCAAAAAAAAGGGCTGGCCGGGCGGTGGTGGCGCACGCCATTAATCCCAGCACTTGGGAGGCAGAGGCAGGCGGATCTCTGAGTTCGAGGCCAGCCTGGTCTACAGAGTGAGTTCCAGGACGGCCCGGGCTACACAGAGAAACCCTGTCTCAAAAAAACCAAAAAAAAAAAAAAAAGGGCTCGATAGATGGCTCACAGGTTAAGAGCACTGACTGCTCTTCCAGAGGTCCTGAGTTCAATTCCCAGCAACCACATGGTGGCTCACAACCATCTGTAATGGGATCTGATGCACTCTTCTAGTATGTGTCTGAAGACAGCAATAGTGTACTTGTATAAATAATAATAAATAAGTAATATTTTAAGAATCAATCCATTTCAGGTTGGCCAGTAGTGGTGGCAGCTGTGGCAAACACTTTTAATCCCAGCACTTAGGAGGCAGAGGCAGCTGGATAAAAAAAAAAAAAAAAACAAAAAATCAATCCACTTCCGGTTTCCTGGTAGATGCCTTAGGAAAGAAAGCACGTGGAAACAGCACGCTGTTTGGGAGGGAGGCGGAGTCCTGAGGATCTGAGATACACCAGACGCCTGTCCGGTTTGATTTTTTTTTGAGACAAAGGTTTGTTTCTCCGTGTTGACCTGGCTGTCCTGGAACTCACTCCGTAGACCAGGCTGGCCTTGAACTCAGAAATCCATCTGCGTCTGCCTCCTGGGTGCTGGGGTTAAAGGCATATACGACCATGTCTGGCTAAGACTCTGTTTCAAAAAAATCAAGCAAAAGACCAGCTGGTTTGTTCACCTTGGGACCATGAGGTCCTTGCCCAGTGGGGCATTCGAGCACTCTGTAGGAGCCTCAGTGCCTTTGCAAGATGGAGCCAGCAGCAGTAGCAATTCTGAGAAGTGTTTGGGGGACTCCAAGGCACACTTCCCAGACTGAATGACTAAGGAGCTCTGAATGGCAACAGCCTCAGAAGGAGCAATGGCTCTCTCAGAAGATAACTGTTTACAGTCCGCAGAAACACACACGGAGAAAGCTAGTTTGAGGAATTCCAGGTCTTTCCAGCAGAGGCTGCTAGGCTTGAGCCTTCAGATGGCTAGTAGAGTTGGGCAGAGGGTTTCTGGGTGGGGCACATGTGAGTACCTCGGTGGATGCTTCATGCCAACAGTGAGTGAGACTGTGGCTTGTCCTGCTGCCTGGCATGAGAGCCACCCTGAAGCCTGTGAAGCCCACAGAAGCAAACACTTGTGCGGGAGGGGTGCACCGGTCCAGGCGGCACTCTGACAGGGTGAGGCCAGGATGTACTAGGTATTATCAACATACCCAAGTGGAAGTATGGACCTGGCTTCCAAAGCCCTGTGACTATACCCACTCTCTAGGCTACTCTGGAAGGGCTGGACCCAGGAAAAAACAGGTAGGACGTACTAGATGGGGTAAAATTCTGTATACTTCCAGTAGATGGACTGCAATGGGATGAGAGTTTCCTAGTCGCTAAACCAAAGGGGGAACCAAGATTTCTCAAGCTAGTATTTTTTTGGGCCAATGAAACCACTCAGCAGGTAGACACTTGCAACCAAACTTGACAACCTGAGTTCAGTCCCTAAGACCCACACGATGGAAGGAGAGAGCCAATCCCCACAGACCATCCTTTGACCTCCACACACTTGACAACTGCACACAAATGCACAAAACAAACAAAAGCAACCTGACTTGAATCCGACTGGCCAATAGCTTCTAGGTACAGCCACTGCTGGAGCACATAGCCATCTAGCCGTATCTGGAGAGGAAGCCTGAAGCTATCTCTCTGTAAGCACAGACTGGGTCAGCTAAGCAGGAGGAAGCCCAGGCCTGGGAGGATCTGGTGTACATTCCTACCGTGTAGAGCACACCTTGGTATTGCCAGAGCCAGGAGAGGTACTGAACTCAATTTAAAGGTACAGACCTGTTCTGCCAGGACATCAGTTCAAATGGTGAAGGACATTGCTGTAGGTCTGAGGTCACCTTTGTTCCTAGGACTACAGATCAAGGAGGCTCAGAACCATAAGGCTGAACTGAGCTGCTCAGGACTCAAGGGGCAAGGTCCTGGAAACTTCCCATGCAGCCTGTACATGGCACATCAGGACAGGTAGAGGTATCTGGATGTGTGGGCAACGTCAATGAGGCTGTGGAGGGCCAGGGCTACAGTGCAGCCAGGGAAAACCTACTGGAGTCTTACAGAAACGTGGTTGGGTAAATCTAGGTAAAGAATTTATGAGAGGGCGGGGGGTGGGGGTGGGGGTGGGGGTGGCGGGCGGCATACAACTCTAGGCTCCAGGATAGATAATCCCTGTCCTCACCGGTGAGGGGCGCCAAGGTTGCTTTGGTTTAAGCAGAAGTCTGAGGGGTCCTGGGAGTGGAGCTAAGGATGGGCAGGAAGGTTTGAAGTGGCCAGCATGGTGGGAGGGGTGGGATTCAGATGAGGGAGGCTTGTCCATCAAAAAACAGCTTCCTTTCCCATCCCCTCACATTCTTCTAAAAATGTGCCCAAGCCTGCCTCCCCCTTTGAAGGGACAGATGTCGGGGAAAAAGCTGATTATTGTCAAAGGCTGGAGGCTGTGACCGGAGCGCTCGGTGAGCATGACCCAATTCTGAGCTATTCTCAGCCTGGTGGGAGCCAAGCTATTCCCTCCCGCTGAAGATCCCGCCTTGGAGGCAGCCTGACTTTGAAACGCCCTCGTTCTGGCAACAGACTCAAAGCAGGCTGGCCAGGCTCTGCATGGACAGGGCCCTACTTGCTGATGACCCCCGTGTAGAGCCCACAGGCGAGGCTTACTCAGACACAGCAGGGCAGAGAAAGAGCAGCGAGGGCTTGTTTCCTCTCTCCCCAAGTCTGCTGTTCCTTCTCTCACTCCCCAGGGTCTGTCTGCTCCAGGCCAGGCATGGGATAGCTTCAACCAGAGACTGGGGGGGCGGGGGGGGGCTCTGTGGACACAATGAGACACAGCTGGGCTGGGACCTACTGTACCTAAGCTCGTGATGCTGGCACGTGTCCCAGGAGCAGGAGAGGCAGCCAGCAGCAGCAGCAGCAGGCTGACATTAGCTCAGCTCTACCCTGAGACTTGCAGAAGGTCTGACCACTGTTCTTAGTCCTTTGGGGGTTGTTACCCACAAGACATCAAGGCCAATGCCTTCATTTCCTACAAGACTGACTGCAAGTCTTCCACCGTCCTGAAGACTCAAGTGCCCCGGAAGTGCACAGGCTGTTAGTACCTGGAGCGCAAAGGTCATTCCGGGCGCCTGCAAAGGCTAGTTAATGGCCTAGAGCACAAAGGATATTTCTCAGACGGACCCGAGATGGAACCCAAATTCTGGCCTTAGATTCTGAAACGAACAGAAAAGGAAGCTGAGCTAGGGTATCTCTCAGCTGCTAAAGCACGAGGACTCAAGCGGAATCCTCAGATTCAATGTAAAACTGGAAGGTATGGAGACTCCTGGGGTTACTGGTCAGCCAATGTCACCCGGATAGTGAGCTCCAGATCAGCGAGACCGTCTCGAAGGATGACTCCTGTGCCTGCTCTCTGGTTTCCCACGTGCACGCACACAGACATTTCTATTAGTCATTTGTTTTGCACGGAGGGCAGGGATGCTTGCATGTCCCATGGTGCACATGTGTAAGTCAGATGGAGTTGGTTCTCTCTGTCTACCATGTGGGTTCCAGAAACGAAGTCTGGTCATCAAGTCTGGTGGCAAGAGCCTGCCTTTACCTGCTGAGCCATCTTGTCAGCAACTCCCCCTACTCCAAAGAGGGCTTCTGGGAGAAGCTGGCAGTAATCACAGTGGCATTCTGTATGCTGACTGTCCCAACCACTGACATGACACACTCTCAGCAAGCCACGAGGCAGTCACTGTCTCATCCCCACAGGGAGGTGACTCAGCCCCAACCTGAGTGGCACATCCAGAGGCTGAGCACATCCCCCGACCTGCACTCCCAAGGGCAGGCTACCCACCCAAGCTCTCCTGCCCGGAGGAGGCCAAGTCTACAAACCCCAGGTCCCTTCCTTGGGAGGTCTTCCCAACCATGACCCATATAAGAGGTAAGCCCTTGCTTTTCTCTGCTGCTCATCTCTCACACTGTGGGTCTGGTTCAAACCAGGCCAGCCGTGGAAGTAAAGCTCCTCTCCAGTGGGGATACAGGGCTGGGAGCATCGGGCACTGATATCTCTCAGACATTCCTAATGGCCTCATGAGCTCAGGCCTGAAGGAGGCCCCTCCCTAAGGAGTTTATTCAACTGACCTAGCAAGAGCACCCCAGGCTGGCCTTAAGTCCACAGGACATTCACCAGCCCATCCCCTCTGGCTTCGGATGTAGGAGCTAGGTAGTTTTCTTTCTCCACCTGGGGAGCATTTCCAGTGGTGGGCAGGAAGCACTTGCCCCTGTTTTTGGGGTCCCCGGCAGCCTGCCTGTTCCCAGGATGCAGACTAGGCTGAGGCAGGAAGAGGCAACAGTACACTGGTCAGGAGGGGAAAAAGAGGACACAGCATCAAGGTCAAGTTCCAAGAGACCTAGACAATGTAAAAGGCAAAGGTGTCCCTTGTACTACCCATTCCTCACCCAGAGACACACTAGGTCCCAGTGCCCTTGCAGGAAACCCTCAAACACAAGGCAGCATGAGGCCTGGGCACAGCTTACAGGTGGCTCAGGAGTATGCCTGAGTAAGCTGACTAGCCTGGCCCAGGAGCCTTCCAGCAGGTGACCCAGGATCTGCACCTACAGATGCATCCAGGGCTTCCCAGGGCTTGGCACTGCAGAGCAGACTCTTGCCAAGGAGGTTGGGGGTGTGCTGCTGTTCTGGTCACAATGCAGGTTGTGACCCAGGAGAATATCTAAGGGAAAACCGAGGGCCAGAGACAGAAGTAAGGCTGGAAGGGAAGTTTCCAGGATCTTGCCCCATGATGAGTCCCAAGCCTCTGAGTCAGGTGCACCCAGGCTGGGCTAACTGAACTCACAACCATGGCTGCAGGGATGCTCCTCTGGGAGTCAGGCTTAGTCTGTAGGACCTGGGGACCTAGCCTCTCCTTTGACTTGGGGGTTTCCATGCTGAGGTAACCCTCAGATCAATATAGGGCATGGACAGAGGATGGCTGAGCTGAAGACTCCTGCCTAAGAGCGGGTAGGTCTGGGAAAGCAATCAAGAGGGGACCAGTTAGCAAGGCATGGATTGCACACCTCTGACACCAGTGTTCCGAAGGCAGAGACAGACATCTGAGTTCAAGGCTAGCCAGTTTTAATAGAGCAAGTTCCAGGTCAGCCAGGACCATACAGAGAAAACCCCACCTTCAAAACTACCTAACTAATGAATGAGCTAATAAAGAGGATGATTTGAGCAAAGCTGTAGAGACACAAAGGCTCATGGGTAGGTCCAGTGGCAGGTGGAGCTCCAGTCTGGGCTTAGAGGTAAACTGGAGTTGGATGGACTCTCCAAGGCCCAGAGACTACAAAAGCCAGAATTTGGTTATCCCAAGGGACAATAAGCAGACGGAGTTTCCCAGCCTTGGCCAGGGTCCCTTCTGCAGGACATCTAGCTGCAGTGAGACCCATATGGAGAAAAGACATAACCTGGGCCTCATGGCCATACGGCCTGTGTCTCCCATAACTGGGCAGGCTCTGCTCCACAGTAATACTGCTCCTTGACCTTTCCCTGTTGGCCAGGAGCCCTCCCCAAGGACAGATAGCCAGGGTTGGTCAGGCCAGGTAGCAGGGTGCCCAGATCATCCAGCTTACAACCCTTTAGCAGGTCCTGGTGCTGAAGGCACCCACTTTATGTTGAACATGCCCGGGGACCTCGCCTCAGTCCTTTAGGCTAGGTATTATGTTAGTGCTGAGACCAGGTCCTGGAGGGAGGGTGAGTCCCTGGAACAAGGCTAGTGGTCCTAGGAGCCTCAACAGCTCTGAGGGCACACAGGACACGGATCTCCAGGACCTACAGTTGACTTACACTGAGAGCAGGCAGGCTGGGAGCCAGCCCCAGGGACACTGAGTGAGGTCGTTATAGGAATGTAGGAAGGAGCCCAGGACAGAGCTCGAAACCCCGTAGTACCTACTCAGGGCAGAGAGGGAGCCAAGCATGGGGCAGCCTGGACCACAGCTGAAGGACTACCCTTCTGGTAGCCAGGAGAATAAGCACAGTGGGGCAAAACATTTATTGCTCCTTTAGGTATCCTCAGGTATGACATACGACAATGTGTCATTACCAGTGTGACATGGGTAAGTCTCTCGATGGCTGGTCCCACACATCACCAGCAGCTGCAGGGCAGCCGCACACCAAGATGACCTGAGCATCGAAACTTCCTCAGAGCTACCCACATACTGGGAATGGACACCAGGCCCAGGGTGACACGTGCAGCAAGTCTACAGCCAGGGCTCTGCACCTCCTCGATGACCTGCTTTGACCCCAGCTCCAACAAGGGCCTGACAGGCCACTGCCAACATGGCCCTGTCCTGCTGCACTCCATCTCCACAGGAAGAGGTCTAACCCCAGAGCACACCAGGAACTCTCACACAGGTGCGCTCACACGGGTGTGCTCACACATGGCCTGTGCAGCACAAGATTATGGAGTCACCTCCTTTGATCCTAGGCCAGCCTGGTCCCTCCATCAGCCTCAAGGAAGCACAGGGAGATGAGGGCAGAGCCAGCCTTCTGGTTAGCTTAACTCAATTACAGCTTCTGAATAAGCTCTGGCCCACCAGGGGCTGGAGCCCGGGACCAAGAATGGGACCATCCATGCTCCTGAGGTTAGCCCAGGCTTCAGGCAGCGCCCAAAGCTTCCACTGTCCTCAACTTGTACCTTTTGGTCTCAAAACCCAGGAAAGCCTATGGAGAGGAAACTTCATGTTGACGACAAAGAGTTAGGACAGAGCTCGCGCTGGGCAGTGATGAGGTGGAGGCTTCCCTCTCAGACAGGAATGCCTCCCGACTGAGCAGGGCCAGCCTATTCACCCCCCTCAACCACCCAGGAGGCCCCCGCCCCCCATCTCTTTCTAAACACGAGCCACACAGGCAGTGGCTGACCATATAAGGCAGCCTCTGGCCTCCCTGCTTGCCAGTGATGCTCCTTGAGGCCCACTAGCCTGGGGTCTTGGTGGCAAAAGTCAGGTAGCCAGTGTGGCCCACAGTCTCCTTCATGGGTGTGCCACTACGGAAGGGGCTTGCATCAGAGCCCACGTTGACCTCTGAGTCGTTGGCCCCCAGGTCAGGCAAGGGCAGACTGACAGTGCGCACATTGTAGACCTGTGGCAGTACCTCCAGGGTGCTGAGCTCTGTGAAGCCATGCGCTGCCAGCGCCTGGCACGTGCGCTGCACCTGCTCAATGCACGGAGAGAAGGAGCAGAAGCGCCCACCTGCAGGAGCAAGACACCGGGTCAGAGGGCAGTGTAGTGGCACCCACAACCCGCCCTGAACCTGAGGCTGGCTCAAGACTGACTGTAGACTGTAAGCCTTCAGACCAAGTGGCAACACAAGGGTCTTGGGAAGCTATGCATTTGTACCCTACCTTCTGGGCCACCTTTGGGCAGAAGCCCAGGTCAGTAGCGAGGCCCAAGACCAAGATGCCTAGGTCTCCCTGCCACTAGGCACCACCATCCTGCCTTGTAGGAGGCAGTGGAGGGCTGGGGGTCAGGGCTGTCAGAGCCAGTCCCAAGAATAGCTCTAACAATAGGGCAACATGGGGTGGTGTGTGGGCTGCTGTCACAGAAAATTAGAGGCTGTCGTTGGCTCTTGGGAACAGGAGGAGCCTACAGCGAGCACAATTTGAGCTCCTCCCTGCTGCCTCCCACCAGGCCAGCCCACAGGCTTTACTCAGCCTGCCCAGAGACTGTCAAACTGCCCGATCCCTGTCTTGGCAGCACTCACAAGCAAGTCATGGCAGAGATGGAGTATGTACACATGACCCTAGGCCTGGTACCCACACTGCTCCCTGACAGAGGACATCTGCATGTATGAGACAGGAGGAGGCCTGATGCCAGGAGAGAGTCCACTGTCACTAAACAGCAAACCACATTATATACTCCTTGCCAGAGGCCACTGGAGACACACCTAAGGACCCAGAGCATGAAGATCTGGGGGAAAGAGCCCAGAAGAGGCGGACATGGGTCACGGGACAAGACCAACAAGAAGGCAGAGGTGCCTCTGACTACTTTGTAAGGAGGCTCATCTACCTGGCTCGGACCTCACCAAGGCTGGTCTGACCAATGACCCTGTATCAGGGAACTTTCAGGTGTAGTCCTCTAGGCTTCCCTTAGGCCACCTCAGCAGACAGCAGGGACACAGAGATCTGGGCAGAACCCAAGGCAGCAGAAGAGCCTCCCCCGCCCTCTTACAGAGCTGGGCTGAGAGCAGCCCTGGTTGCCAAGCCTGCTTCTTCTCCAGAAAAGGCGAAATCCCTGGGCTCAGCAGCCGCCTCTCTGGCTCGCAGCCGACCTTCTCCAGGCCTTCCCATGGCCCCGCCTCCACACTCACCATCTTCCCTAAAAGGGTCCAGCTGTCTGGCTCTGCAGCATGGGTGTTGGGAGTCTGCAGGAAATGGCTGGGGGTAGAGGACTGCCTATGACCTCCATCTTGGATCCTGGCCCGTTCCATCATGCAAATCCTGCCTGCCTGCACTTGGATGGAGCTGTCAGGGCCCCAGGGCCCCAGTGAGTTCCCATCTTGGCTGGAGAATGGGACCCATCTTCTCTAATCCTAATCTCCAGCCAGCCTGAGCCAGTCCTCACTGTGGGCCAAAAGGAACCCTGATCTGGCCATTACTATGGTGTGGCCCTCAGGTACCTGGGTCTTCCTGAGTTCCAGATGACCCAGAAGCTCAGACCCTACCAGTCCCTTACCAACACCATGGACGCACCTTCAACCTTGAGGGCATCCCAGGCATGGCCCACAGCTTCCCAGGGCGATGGGATATCCAAGAAGACAGCGTCAGCCACGTGGACCACACCGAAGCCACTGCGGCACACATCCTGGGTGTGCACAGTCACCCACTGGCTCACCCGATGCTCCTGGAACTCCTCCCGGGCCTTGTCTGCCCGCTGCTGGTGGAACTCTACCGTGTGTAGGTGGCCAGTGGGGGCGATACTGCGGATGATTGCATGGGATACAGAACCACTGCCCGTGCCTGCCAGGAGAAACAAGAAGGAGGGGTCCCTTGAGGACCATACCCACCCATCATGACAGGCATATGAGGGCAGAGACAGTGTAACATCGTGAGCGACACGTCTGCTCTGGCAGCCTCAGTCTTGGATTTGGGGTGCTGGAGTTGATGGGCTGTGTAGTACTGACACACAATAAGGACAGGGCATGCCTACCCAGCACACACACAACAGGTGTGAAGCATAGAATCAGCGGGGCCAACCCAGGGTGAGTCTAGGCAGAGCTAATGCTGGGCCTGCACTATCCTGGGACCTAACCTCTTCTACACTACAGTTAACCCATAGGTCTCGCCAACAGCTGGCCATCTTATTTCCCCCTATGCGCTCCTTGACTCAATCCTCCCTGCGACGCCAACCCTGCTAAATCTTTCCCGTGACATAAAGCCAACTGCACCACCCTTCCCATAATGTCATCAGCCTGTCAAAAACCAGACTTTCCAGGCAGTGGTGGTGCACACCTTTAATCCCAGCATTTGGGAGGCAAAGGCAGGCGGATATTTGGGGCCTACCTGGTGTACAGAGGAAGTTCCAGGATAGCCAGGGCTAACAGAGAAACCCTGACTTGAAAAACAAAACAAAAAACAAACCTCAGCTCTTCCTTAGAGGCAAGGCTACCTTCTTCACCTGACTTCATATACTCCAGGACCTGGGCTAGCTCTGGCTCCACTCATCCCTATAACTGCCCCTTCCACAGCTCCAAGTACCTGTGCTTGGCGACCACTTCCAGTAATGTGCCCCACTGTAACAGTGCTCTTTCAACTCCCACCCCCCAAAAACCCTAAGAGCAAAGATGGACCCCATCCAACCCTGATCACTCCAAGACCCAGGAAGGGACACCTACTGCAGGGGACAGTTCAGTCACCCATCCGCAGGGCCACCCCACCTCCAGTCTACCAGTGACTCCCTCCTCCCCTCCCCGGAGCCTCATCCACCAGGTTTCTCCCTCTGCTCTCGGCAGCCTCTGTTCTTTCACTACTGTCAATCAGACCCATCCCTGACCCAGCAGCAAAGCTTACCTTCCCATTCAAGGGAGACTCCAGATCCTGACAGCTACCCGAAGACACCCCTCTCGCCTCCCGACTTCATTCACTGCTCCTTGGCCCTCATGTCCCACAGATCCAGCCACATTGATCGATCTCTTTACCAACATGCCCAGGTGTTGTTCTTCTACCTCAGGGCATTGGTGGGGCTTTTCTTTGGCTTTTGGTAGTACCTCACCATCTATAACTCAAAGATCACCTCAGACCCCTGACTTCCTGAGTTTGGGGATCTCACCAGGCTCACTGCCTGTCCTGTCTTTCAGAGGGTGGAGAAGGGACCTGGTACCCCACGGGAGTGCAGGAGTGTGCTGACTGAAATAGGGCGAAGGCCTGAGAGAGGATAGCACTGCACCTAAACTAGGTACAAACGGGGAACCGTTAGAGCTGACTCGCCCCCAGAAAGCCAGCAACAGGGAGAATGGGAACTCTTATGACTCTGGACCCCGGCTTCTTAGCCCACAAGAAACACACCACCAAGGATCTAGCCACGTCTGATCCTGGGGTCATTCTTGGCAGAGATGCGTGGCTAAACTGCTGCACCCAGCAGCCACGGTGCCTAAGGGTGGGTATTCGAGAGACAGCTAGCTCAGACACTTCTAGCTACCCCCTGGCCTTGTATCAGTGACAGTACTTATCGACGGAACTAGGGGAGGGCCTGGCTGTAAGTATGGGCAGAATTCTCTCTACCACGTGCTCTGGGGTTACCAGCCTCCCCAGGAAGGGGCAGCTGGCCTAGAGGTAAGCAGTCAGCACCTTGGCTAGCATCAAGCATATCAAGCAAGCCGAACTCTGACCCTCATAGGGTACCACCACCACCTCCTCTTTCTTCTCCAACCCGAGTTAGCCCCCACCGGCTGTCATTTCAATGACAGCAGCTAGTACTGTTCCTGTCTTCCCTCCTTGCAGTCACACCCTCCCTAGCAAGTGGAGTTGCTAAATAAAAGCTAGGATAAAAACCAAGTAGTTCATCACACAACTGCAGGAAGGGTTGGCTGCAAACTTAACTGTGGGTGTGACTCCTACTTTCATGTATGTCCTCAGCTCTGAAGACAGCAGAGGAGCTCACCTGATTCACAGACTACAGAACCGGGCCGCAGCTCCAGCATCATGGTGAGTAAGGCAATGTCGGTGGAGTAGAGGATCTGCGTGCGGTGGGGCAGGTTCACTGTCCAGAGCTCAGGAGTGGGGTGCAGCACATACACCCAGCCGCCTCTGCTGCAAATCACCTTGGAGCCAAATGGGCGGCCAATGAGGTCCACTGAGTGCCGAAGAACTCCATGCCGGGTCTGGGTCTGTGCCCCACGCTGCACACGCACTGCCACCATCGAGCCATGGCCCAGTGAGAGAATGGCTGTGTCGCCTTCCTTGATCAGCTCCTCGTATGCCACGAAACTCATGGTGTTAACGTTTGCCAAGTGTCAGGGACCTGGAGAAGTGGTATGTGGGCGTGAGGTCAGAGGACCGGGAGGCAGGATGAAGATCTGTGGTCTGGATAGAGAGGTCTGTGTGGGCCTGGGTTCTAAGCAGGGTTAGCTAACTTGCTTAGGCAACCCAACAGAGCTGCACTCTAGCCTAACATACGGAGCCATTTAGGAGGGCTCTGTTCTCGGAGGATACAAGAGAGAGTGCGCAGTGGCAGAAGCCCAAGGATTCTCACACAGGAAGGGCCAGAATATAGTCTTTTCTCCATCCCCCAGTGTGAAGGCGACGGCCTCTGACAGGCGTGCACCAGCAAGGGAGAGAAGCCACCTCCGAGCCCGGATTCCCGTTACCCCTTGCCCAGAGTCTCCACGGAGGGCTGCCGACGGCAGGGAAGGCCGGCTTTCCGCTGAACAGCACGGGACCTGCCAGCAAGCTCGGAGCGCAGCTCCAAGTTCGGAAACTTACGCAGCAAAAGCGGCTCTGGACTCCACACGTGGCTCCGCGGCGGCCGCAGCACTTCCGGTGCTCTTTGATGACGTCAACCAGCGCAGGGCTTGCTGGGAGTTCGCCGCGCTGTCCTTTACGCGCTCCCAAAGGACGTTTCCTGGCTGGCTTCTCGGCTGTGTTCTTGTGTGCATACTTGCGCGTTGCCTAAGAGATCCGAGCACTGTGCAAAATAAAAGTCCCCTGTTCGCCAGCGGCTTGTCCGCGTGCGGCCTTTTACGGATGCCCAGTGCATGAAGCGTCTGCCCGCGGGATACGCCCGACCCTAAAGGGCCCTTTGACAACAACGCAACCCCAGGGCCTCCCCACTATGGTCTACCAGGACATTTTGTCATTGCAAACGGCTCCGAAACTCCCTGTCTGGGCTCCAGGATAAATGCCAGAAAGTGGAGCCTCAGGGCAAAGGAACCGGGGTCAGTCGGCGCAAAGACTTTGGCTAGGGCTGGGCCGAGTATAAGGAATAGGGTTAACCTGGAGTATTCTGCAAAAGTGGCCCTGGGCCAGGTCCTGCTTGAGAGGCAGGGGACATAGCGTCCCCTCCTAGGATCCCTGGCATCTTGAGAGCCTATGAAGTGGACTCACTAGTGCCCTGGGAGAGCGACTGCTGGAGGCCAACCAGAAAGGTCAAGCTGTAGTGATGTTTTGTCTCAGCAGAGGTGATCCAGGGCCCCCATGGGCTCCTTGAGAAGGAAGATTCTTCCTCAGATGTGTGCAGAGGAGAGGGGAGTAGGGGTGGGGCAGAGAGAGTGGAGAGCTTTACTGCAGACCTCAGCTGGCAGAACTGGAGAGAATGAAACTTTAGCTATTTAGAACCAGTAGCAGTGACCAACTTCAGGCTGAGCTTTCCACCGAAGAGGCTTTTGTAGCCTGTTAAAATGGGGGTAACCTACCCTGCATTTTCTACAATCCTGCCGGCCTGTAGGGTCCTCTGGGGCCAGGCTACACCAACCTGTAATGTCCTTGCCCTAGAAACTCAGGTGCATGACTTCAGACCTCCTCAGATTTCTGCCCTGGCTGACTTTAATATGATAGCCCTGGAAGGACCAGCAATGAGGGGTGGTTTTGGACGCCATGCTGTGAAGTTGCACTGAGACATCCCAGCCATATCGACGAGTCCACACCCCCTGTTCTACCAGAGTACTTCATTCCCTTGGTGGTGCACAGCCCAACACACATCCTAATTGCACCTCTGGAGAGTTAGACTTTCCACTTCTGGGAGGTTCCTCTTCCCCTGCTTCTTCTCCGTGGCATGGAGACCAGGCCTGACTGCATCCCCACCCAACCCATGAGTTCAACAAGGGGGGTTTCCCTTGGTTCCAGTTACCCACTGTAACTGGCTACCTTCCCAGTACTTCCTGGGTACCTTCTCCAGTCCACCTTCTCAGAACTAGCCACCTGTCATGCGTAACCTCAGCCTGGAGTCTTCAAGCAGAACCAGCCTCCTTAAGCCCCTAGCTGGTGAGGCGAGGGTGAATAGTTTCCCAGGGTAGTTTATACACTGAGTTCCCCTAACAAGAACAGATGCTACATGCGGCCAGCTACCTCTCGTGTCATTAAACCCTCTCCCCTACAATTTTATGATCACTTTACAGATGGGGAACAGAAAGTTAATTTGTGTAACATCATACAGACAACATGGTTCAAGCAGGACTGAATTTTGTCTTTGAGACAGTCTCCCTATATAGCCTTGGCTGGTCTGGAACTCATTATGTAGATAACTCAGAGATTTGCCTGCCTCTGCCTATCAAATACTGAGTTTAAAGGCATGCTGGCCTGAGGGATTGCGGTTCAAGGCCGAGTTTTAGAGAACTGATAGCACACTTGAGCCAGAACAGAGGCAGACCAGGAAAAGAAACTGAAGATGCTTTGGGCGGAAGCTGTTTCAACTGCACCTCTGGCAGGGCCTGGGTCTCCACGAGGCCCCTTTGACTGGCTCAGCCTCTCTTCTTTTTTTTTTTTTTTTTTTTTTTTGGTTTTTCGAGACAGGGTTTCTCTGTGTAGTCCTGGCTATCCTGGAACTCACTCTGTAGACCAGGCTGGCCTCGAACTCAGAAATCCGCCTGCCTCTGCCTCCCAAGTGCTGGGATTAAAGGCGTGCGCCACCACCGCCCGGCCTCAGCCTCTCTTCTGACTCCTGCCAACTTCCCCTTTGCGTTCCATGAGCAAGGGAGCAGAGAGGAAGGAACGTACCCTGGGCACAGACTGTGGGTGGCCTCTGTAGAATCTGGAGCCCAGGGACCTAGCTGTTTCTCCACTTGCCCTGCTAGATTGGACCATGCTCTATGAATAAAAATCTTAGGACTCCTTTGAGGCCCCTTCCTTCTCTGTGGTTAATGTATGACTTGCTGTGATTTGGAAGGAAATGGGACCATAAATCTGGGGATGATGTCACCCAGCTTCTTGCCCGGAAGCTGCCAGACCAGCTACTGAGTCTGGAGGAGGGCAGCGGGTCCCCAGTCTGGAAAACAGCTGGGTCAGCAGACCTTCACCTTGCTTCCTTGCTCTGAGGACCACCAGGACTTCCAAGCAACATCCCAGTGGGTCCTCACATTGATCTTGTGATCTGAAGGCTATAAAGACCCCTTCATCTCCCTACCCTGCTGTCACCTCCATGATAGCTGTCGTATACTCTGCTCTATGAATCTGCACAATGTCCCAAGGGTAGTCACCCTAGGGCCACTGAGAGATATCTGCACTTCTGAGCCAGCACTTCTTTGTGTATCTTCCTTTGTGTATCTGCAGTAGAATGGGACAGGGGTTGAAGGTCACAGGAACCTGTGCCTGTCCTGGGTGTGGTTTAATGCTGGGATAGGCACCCCTGGCAGTTCTGCCTTCTATTTGTCACCTCTACTAGAGTTCTGGTCTTGCTCTGGCAGGGAGATGGAAAAGGGTAAGGAAGGAGAAAAGGCTAAGGTGCTGTAAATCCTGGAGACAAAGAGGAAGCCCTGAGCCCCCTACCCCCACCTCCAGCCTAGATAACAAGCTTGCTTCCTATTTCTACAAACAGAAACTTGAGCACTTGGGGCTCAGCAGAACCAGCTTCCTTGAAAGGCATAGGGACTACATAGGCAGCTGCAGATATTTCCAAGATGGGGAGGGGCTGCAGGAAGCATAGACTACAGGCTGATGGTACACCTGCTGTCTAGCCAGAGACAAGGGCTCATGGATCCCAGGCTGGCCTGGAATTTCTAATCCCCCCCCCCTCTTTTTTTTGAGACAGGCTCTCTCTATGTAACCCTGGCTGCCCCAGAATTCACTATGTAGACTAGGCTGGCCTTAACACACAGCTATACATCTGCTTCTTCTTCCTGACTGCTGGAATACCTTCCCTTCTGTGAGGTTGTGTTATTGACCTACAAAATAGTGACTTGACCTGGGCATGGTGGCTCAGTTCTATAATATCAGAACTTGGGATGCTGAGACAGGAAGAACCTGGTCTACGGGGCTCTTTGTCTCAAAACACAATAGGTTGGAGCTGACCAAGGTGAGTGAGAGACAGGAGGAGTCTCTGCAGTAGTTCTGGGGACAGAACAGTGATGACTTTTCATGCTCACCCAGGCAGAGGCAGGCAGGCAGGCAGGCAGGCATTCTGTCTTGAGTTCTTCATTCCGGAGCCTTCTACCCAGGCACCTGCACATTCTCTCTCAGCCTGGAATTCCTGTCATACCGCTCAGTTTGCTCAAGGCAGCCTGCCTCCACAGAAAGGCAGGGTCTCTATGCCTCTTGTATACTTCCTTCCATGTTCGTTGCACCCAGCACCTCATGTGTGGCTGGAGGTGCAGATGGAGCAGCCTCCCCCAAAGACATCTTTCAGCTTCTTTTCCTCTGGAGCTTAAGTGTGCTATCACTTCTCAGAAGCTAGGCTTTGAACTGCAATCCCTCAGGGCAGGCTGAGCACACCTTTAAGTCCAGAGTTGGGTAAGCAGAGGCAGGTAGATCTCTGAGACCTTCGTGGCCTACATAGTGAATTCCAAGACTAGAGAGAGAGAGAGAGAGAGAGAGAGAGAGAGAGAGAGAGACTGCCAAAGACAAATGACTGAAGATATACTGTCAAATATGAAAAGATGAGCCAGGCGGTGGTGGCGCATGCCTTTAATCCCAGCACTTGGGAGTCAGAGGCAGGCAGATTTCTGAGTTCGAGGCCAGCCTGGTCTACAGAGTGAGTTCCAGGACAGCCCGGGCTACACAGAGAAACCCTGTCTCAAAAAAACAAAACAAAAACAAAACAAAACAAAACAAAACAAATATATATATATATTTATGAAGGGTTCTCTCATTCTTGCTGTATTAGTCCTGAAGTGAGGGACCATGAGTGGACATTAAACATGAAAGTATAGATATTGATTTTTTGAGACAGGGTTTCCCTGTGAAACAGAGCCCTGGCTGTCCTGGACTCCCTTTGTATACCAGGCTGGCCTCAAACTTACAGAGATCAGCCTGCCTCTGCATCCCGAGTGCTTGGATTGAAGGGGTGTGCCACCACACAGGGTCTCACTTCTATATTTGTATCAACTGCACTGTCTACCATTCTGCACACTTTTCTACCCATGGCCATCCCCTTATGAGCATCAGGTCGAATCCAAACTTGTCGTTCCCTCTACACGTTTCCTGATCTATTTGTAGAGAAGGGACACCGGCTTTCTATAGGCTGGATTCCTCGAAGTGGAAATGCTAGGTCATGGAGCAATTTTAAAAAATTTTAATAAATACTGCCAAATTACTTTCCAGAAAAAGACGAAGCTCCTGGCAGCTGCAGGCAGACTGCGAACGCCTGTCTTCACACATTCCAACTCACAGCCGGCACTGGCTGTGGTCAAATTCCAGGTTTCCCCGTACCTGCGTGTGTGGGGCACGGGGAAGAGAACTGTTTCAATGTGTTGAATCAGATAAATGAGCTTATTTTTGACTGGCGTTTCCTCACCCCCAGTTTGCCAGCCGACAGTGGGTAGGTATTGTGGGCGGGGTGGTAGAAACCAGTCCCCCGAGAAAAGGGCCAGGGGATGGGGCTTTGGAGATTCAAAAACAGTCTCTAGGAGCTAAGCATCTTGAATCTTTCAGGGTCTGGGTCCAAGGGTCTTGGCTCGGTTCTTTAGAGCCGGTCCAAGGTCAGAACACCCTGGGTGCTTCCGGGCGGGACCGCAGCCAGACTGCGCCTCTGGTGTTGCACCAAGAACACCCAGGAGATGCCCGCAGGCACCTTGAGGAAGGTCAGTGGCTCTGTACCGTTTTGTACCGCCTGGATGCGGTGGATGGATGCCGTACCCAATGTTAAAAACCTGGACTGTCTCATCATGACCTCCTCTCCACCCCTGTCGGCCAGACGAGGCAGGAGGCAGGGAAGGCAGAAGCCTCAAGTGCCAACTGGCTTTCCAGACTCAGTTTCCTGCCCCAAGGCGGTGTGTGAAGCAGGTCTAGGGTATCTATTGCCCTGGGGTTTCGTCTTCGGGATCCTGCGCGAGCTCCACGGAGATGGCCAAACTGCGCAGCGAGGTCGAGACTTGAGGACTGCTAGGGTGGGCCGCTGGGGGTGTCAAGAGCTGCTGCCTCGGACAAAGCGGCGGCACCACCCCAAAGGGCGGGCCAATGGAATGAATGGGCTATAAATAGCCGCCAATGGGAGGCCGGCGACGCGCCCCTTAAGAGCTCAGGGAGCAGCGAGCGGCCGTCGTTCTTCTGCGCTGCGCCAGGAGCTGCAAGCACAGGCACTCTTCGTCCCTGCTCCGTCCAGCATCCCGGTGAGCGGGTCCAAGGGTCAGGGGTAGCCCTGCGGGGCGCTACGCGGTGGGGTGCGGGACCGGGGCATCACGCGCAGTCTCGCTGCCGGGAGCGCGCATCGGACCTGCCGGGGAACTTGGGATGCGCCGGACTCAGACCCCGCTGACCTTGGTGGCGTCCGGGGAAAGCCTCGGGGGTCCCGAGTGGTTTGCAGGTCCCTGGAGGTGTGTATAAAACTCCTCTGACCCCGCTCTTTCCCGCAGCCCGCTGCCGCCGCCATGCCCTTCTCCAACAGCCATAACACGCAGAAGCTGCGCTTCCCGGCCGAGGATGAGTTCCCTGATCTGAGTAGCCACAACAACTACATGGCCAAGGTGCTGACCCCCGAGCTGTACGCCGAGCTCCGTGCCAAGTGCACGCCGAGCGGCTTTACGTTGGACGACGCCATTCAGACTGGCGTGGACAATCCGGGTATGCACACCCCTGTAGCGTTAGGCTTCGGCCCCCCCAAGAAGCCCCCCGGGCAAGGAGCCCACTGCTCTTCCCTGAACCTTCAGTGGGTTGGGGTCCCTTGGTCCCCCCTCCGCGCTTAGCCTTAAGGGCCTCGGCTTGCTCCTGCCTGACGGTGACGTCACTGTCGTCCGCGCCCCTCCTCCAGGCCACCCGTTCATCCTGACAGTGGGTGCAGTGGCGGGCGACGAGGAGAGTTACGACGTATTCAAGGACCTTTTCGACCCCATTATTGAAGACCGGCACGGTGGCTACCAGCCCACTGATGAACACAAGACCGACCTTAACCCAGACAACCTGCAGGTGCGGGGCGTCAGGGTCCGGGCGTGCTGGGGAGAGGGGTCTCGGCGCTCACTCAGGCCACCACTTTGTATCCCCAGGGCGGTGATGATCTGGACCCCAACTACGTGCTGAGCTCGCGGGTGCGCACAGGCCGCAGCATCCGCGGCTTCTGTCTCCCCCCGCACTGCAGCCGCGGGGAGCGCCGAGCCATCGAGAAGCTGGCAGTAGAAGGTAGGAGTCGGGTATCAGCCGCCAGAGCTGCTGCGCTCTTGCGCGCGCGTTTCCCCAGGGGACTGAGGGTCGGAGACCCACCTTCGCCCGCGGGGACACATTGCCGCGGGCGGGGCGGCGGGCTTCCTCGCCCGCCCACCCCGTCCTTGAACTCTGCACTCCACAGCCCTGTCCAGCCTAGATGGCGACCTGTCTGGCAGGTACTACGCGCTCAAGAGCATGACCGAGGCGGAGCAGCAGCAGCTCATTGACGACCACTTCCTCTTCGACAAGCCTGTGTCGCCTCTGTTGCTGGCCTCCGGCATGGCCCGCGACTGGCCGGATGCTCGCGGCATATGGTACGAGCTCTCTCCCCCCCAGTCTCCCGGAAGGTGGGGACCGGCCTGAATTCCTAGCTTATGCGGTGACACCCTGCGCGCAGGTGACCTTGGTTCTGCGGATGACTGAGGTCCCTGCGCTGCGGGAGGCCGTGCAGTCTCCAGGATTCAAGGGTGGTGACCAGTCTCTTGGCGTCTGTTCTCCGCCCTCCTCCTGGGAGCCGGCGCTTCTTGTTTTCTCTCCTCCTTCTCACCCCTTATTCCGCCGGGATTGTGCCAGGTGCTAGTGACGCAAAAGCCTCCGCACCCGTCGGGGCAGGGCTCCTACCGCTGCAGACTGCGCGGGCGGAGGCGTGCTTCCTCTGGGCTGCTCTGGCTGCTCCAGACCCTTGCGGGCCATGACTTTATATGAGGTGCCCTGGTCTCCTGCCTTTCCTCCACTGTTGCTGGGATTGGAGTCTTGGTGACAGCCCACACTCCATCACTCGGGAAGCTTTTTGTTTGAGGTCACCCACCTATGGCGTCTTTCTGGCTGTGATCTAAGGCCATATTCTGGCAGGGACTTTGTCTTGACTATACCCCTCCTCCAGGCACAATGACAATAAGACTTTCCTGGTGTGGATTAACGAGGAGGACCACCTGCGGGTCATCTCCATGCAGAAGGGGGGCAACATGAAGGAAGTGTTCACCCGATTCTGCACTGGTCTCACTCAGGTCCGGCCTGGTCCTCACCCAAGGCCTGCTCACTGGGGGGGGAGGGGGTTGCTAGGGAGGGGTCGGGGCAGTCCACATTTCCCAGGGTTCTTAGGGCTTCCAGCCAGGCTTCCCCTCTTAACCTTCCCTTCTCCACCTTCAGATCGAAACTCTCTTCAAGTCCAAGAACTATGAGTTCATGTGGAACCCTCACCTGGGCTACATCCTCACGTGCCCATCCAACCTGGGCACCGGACTCCGGGCGGGTGTGCACATCAAGTTACCCCACCTGGGAAAGCACGAGAAGTTCTCGGAGGTGCTCAAGCGGCTGCGGCTTCAGAAGCGAGGCACAGGTGAGGGGCAGACAGCACAGGTGGGGGGCAGAAAAATGCAGGTTTCCTCAGCCCGGCTGACCTGCCTGTCTCCCACCCCCAGGGGGCGTGGACACCGCTGCTGTCGGTGGAGTTTTTGATGTCTCCAACGCTGACCGCCTGGGCTTCTCGGAGGTGGAGCTGGTGCAGATGGTGGTGGACGGAGTGAAGTTACTCATTGAGATGGAGCAGAGGCTTGAGCAGGGTCAGGCTATTGATGACCTCATGCCCGCCCAGAAGTGAAGCCTGACCCTCACCACCACCAGGCTGCCGCTTCCTAACTTATTACCCGGGCAGCGCCCGCCATGCATCCTTGATGCTTGCCGCCTGGCGGCTGAGCCCTTAGCCTCGCTGTAGAGACTTCTGTCGCCCTGGGTAGAGTTTATTTTTTTGATGGCTAAGCTGTTGCTGACACTGAAATAAACTAGGGTTTGGCCTGCCCTATGTCTCTGAGTGTTGCTTCTCCTTTCTTAGGGATAGACGTGCACACGCGTGCGTGTGTGTGTGTGTGTGTGTGCGCGCGGCGCGCGAGCCTCTGAGTCCAGCCTGAGCATCTAAGGACATTTGTGCTTGTAGGGTGGAGTCTAGTATTTCCTTAGCTCCAGCCAGCTAAAGGGAGTCAGAAACTTGACATCTTCCCCAGTTTCTTCCGTGTTCCTGGCAGTCCGAGGATCCAAAATGCTTATCGTTCTATCTCCTCACTTCCTTCCCCTCCAGGCTCCAACCTTTACTCCAATTCCTAAATAATCCTCTCCCTACTTCCTCCAGCTCCCATCTTCCAGGTTGAGGTGCCTCCGCCCAATTCTAGCCCCAGACAGCAGCAAGGACTTTGCAGGTTTGCAGCTTCCTCTCTGGGGCCCTGGTGGTTGGGAGGAGACAACCCTCCTAGCTTCTGTGCCACGTCATCTAGGAGACAGGACAGTAGCTAGAGGGGCTCTGCTGTGACGGGTCCATGGACACATCAGGGGTCCTGGGCACAAACAAGGGTTGGCTGTCTTCATGGTGGCTTATCCTGGTTGGGCCTCATGAAAAGATCTGGCCCACATTTGAAAGCTGAGAAAGGAAAAAAAACGACAACCCAGGCCTGGGACTACAGTTCCCCGCCCCCACAGTGGCTCTTCCAAGGAGACAGTCTTGTGCTGCCACCTGCTGGTCAGACTCAGCACAGGCTTAACCGATGATCAACCCAGACTTTATATCCAGTAGACAGGGAGGCACCATTGAGCTATGAGCTTACAGAGTTGTGTCCTGGTGTTTGCTTCAGTGGCCAGACTTCAGCTATGGCTCATTTAGGTGGTGTCCAGGCTGGGGAAACTCTAATTTTGAGGACTAGCCCTCTGTAGAAAGCTGCCAGAATGCACCTCACTAGGTGGGCTGGCTACAGGATAGGGCAGGTTCCCTAGAAGTACAGAGGGGTCAGGGATCTTTGTATCTCTCCTAAGTGTCCTGGGATAGCACTCACTCCTGTGATAGCACCGACAGAGCTGGCTCTCTCTACCCCACCAGCTGAGTCACTTTGGGGCTTCTGCTTCCAGAGTTGAGCTGTTTCCTGGCCACGGGCACTTCCTGACCTCTGTAGGCTCAGAAACTCAGGACTCTAACAGGCCCTGAGGTTCCTATCCCAACCTCACCCGGACAGAATCCTGTTCTTGTGTTCCCTCTGCTGTGCTGTATGTTCCATTGTAAACTGCACTGGTGTTAAGCGACACGGGGTTTGTGAGCATTCCGATCTCCTGTGCTCAGCAGACCTACGGGACATCTTATGGCTGTCCAGACAGCCCTGCTTTTTTCTCTGGATCTGAGATTCAAATGAGTGTGCTGAGCTTGGCTTTCGTGGGAATGGGTGCAGAGAAGGTGCTGTGCTCACTGGGTACAGGGGTGTGGTGAAGGCACATCTCCCTGGGACAGTCTGGCCACACTAAGTCTGGGATCGCCCTGACTTCTTGCCAGGAGCAGGCAGAGAAGGATTTCACCTTGGAGCCACCAACACTGGGGTAGTCCATCGATAGGGTGAGTGTTCTGTCCACTAAGACACCAACCCACCATACTAATAAAAACCCCAGTCCTTGCCCTGGTTCTGGTAGAATTTCTAGATGCTGACCCAGGAAGACCACTATCCTCAAGAAATAACAAGAAAATACAACTGCTCAGAGGATGAAAGAACTGGTCAGGATCATTTACCTGAAAAAAAGAGAACAGAAAAATGAATGCTTGGCTAACCCCACCCTTCCTACTTTGTGCAAGCAAACTTCACACGAAGGACTGTGAAGACAGGCTAAGAAAGCCAGGAAGCAAGCATGGGTTATAAAACAGCTCACACTGAGATCCCACACAGATTATGTATGGAAAAACCCCCAGAACAGTCTGGCTGTGGGTGGTAACAGGTGATTTCCTTCTTTATACTTCTTTTTCCAAATTTCTTCCACTGAGCATGCATTGCTTATATAAGGCATTTTCTGTCATGTTGAGGGTCAATCTGAGGACTCTGCACATGCTAGGTAAGAGCTCGACCACTGAGCTGCATTCCCAGTCCTCCCCATGGACCTGAGGATGAAGCGGAGATCTTCCTGCTTCCACTGACCAGTGGCTGGGATTATGGATGTGTATGTATTACCTCACCCTGTTTTTGCAGTGTAGTGTTTCGGATTAAACCAAGGGCTTTGTACTAGTTAGCATTTGGCCGGCTGAGGTACAGCCTTGGCCCTGTACCAGTAAAATTGGAAATATTTTTCTTCTTCTATTTATATTTTAAGAATTTAATGTGTCCCAGCTGGTGGGAGTCCCCTAAGGCAGTAGCAAGAAGGCATCCACTGCTACCCTCCCCTATGATGGGGAAACTGAGGCTCAGATAGAAAAGCCTGACTCTAGGTCAAGCCTAAGTCAAGCATGGGTTGACTGCTCTGCTCTTTAATGTCTGGGGCTTTCAGGGGTGGGACCAGCCTCTCGCAATAGTAGCTTAGAAGGCTGCAATTGCCCACAGGGTTCCTTACACAGCACTTCTATTTCTGACCCAGCCTGGTACTTAACAAACCTCCCAGATGCCTGCAGCAGCTAGACAATTGTACCCACAGGGATTCAAGTTAAATATCTTTCCCACTGGCCAAAAGGAGAGTTAAACTATTAGTGTAGTGGGCAACAGCCTAGGGAAGCAAAGCTTGTCGGTCGGCTGGGACTCCTGTGTCCTGCAGCTCCTTGCTGTCTCATCTCGCCCTTACTCTGCTTTGCTAAGGACACCAAGGCTCAGGCATCCTGACTACTACACCTTGGGCAGATACAGTCCCTACTTGAACAATAGCTGGGTATGGCGGGCACCCCTTTAACAGGACAGAAGCAGGACTGGCAGGAGCTCCCTCTGGCCAAATTTTAAGGTACTGATGGCTTAAGGTCCCCTAGTGGCCATCCCACTGTAGCTACAAAGTTTTGGTGACAAGACAGACATTCAAGCAGCGACCTTGGGATGTGCGGACAAGGCCATCCTGCAGGAAACAGGTGGGGTCTCCTGTGCTTGTATCGGCTAGCCACTAGGTCCTTATGGAAACTTGTGATGTCCCCAAACCACTCCCGGGAAGAGATGACCAGGGACTGTGGAACAACAGCAGCTTCACGGCAGAGCGGGGCGGACTGTGGGCCGGCGGGGTTGAATGACCTGGCTCTGGCTTTATCCACACTGAGGCTGATTCTCTAAGTTGTCTGACGGGAGCGTCAGGCTGTCTGTAGTTTGTGTCTAGGCTCAGGTAGGGCTCCATTTGGTAAATCCTACCACGCCTACACCAGCAAAGGTGGGACTGCTACATTGGGCTTTACACTGCTGCTGTAGTCCTGGCTCACTGTTCTCCTTGAGTTGGTTTTTCAACCTGGTGCTGAGAAACTGTGTTCATCGTGCCAACGTTGTTCTAAACCAAACCACCCACCCACCCACCCACCCAACCAACCAACCAACAAACCAACCAACCAAACAAACAAAAAACAGGTAGAGCCCAGTGTGGTGGTGCACACCTTTAATCCCAGCACTTGGAGGCAGAGGCAGGCAGATCTCTGAGTTTGAGGCTAGTCTGGTCTATAGAGCAAGTTCCAGGGTGGCCAGGACTATAGAAAAAACGCTGTCTTGGAAAACAAACAACAAAACCCCCAAACAAAAAGGAAATCTGTTCTGTTGAAAGCAAAGACTCGCTCTGTTAGATGCTTCTGGCCACTCACCAGCTCTGCATATACGGGGAGGGGGGAGGCGGGGAGGTGGTGGTGGTGGGGCTTGGGTACACCAGATGTCCAGACATAAGCAGCTCATCCTGTCAGACCTGCAGCTGTTGGTGCTGGCCTGACAAGGACCACCTGTGTTGCTGCCTGGGCCAGAGGCCTCAATCTGTCCTTAGTCCTGCAGACAGAGAAGAGGGGCCAGACATTGCTTTTCTCTGGCCTCCAGTCAAGGATTACGTGAATTTGCTTGCTTAGCAAAGTCCCAGTGTTTGCCTAGGTTCATTAATGACATTCCACTCAGTAATGCAACTCTGAAGAGCGTATGGTACACTTACTGTCACCAGAGCACAAGGACGTAACGCTGCTCTGAGTGACAGGGTGGGTTCCCTAGGGCTTACCAAATGGGGGAGAGGTGTGGCCAGTGGGTTGGGGCTCAGACTTGGGAGAACTGAGCTGTATGTCCGAGAGTCTGGCCTGAGAGATAGTGGTAGGCAGCAGATGCAGGCCTAGACTGCTCCGGGCGGCCTGGATTGGGGCCTCATGAGGCTGGGGCTCCTCTACCTAGGACTATCTGCTACCTCCCTGAATGTGTCTGCGGGGCCCACGCCTGCTGGCAGCTCCTGTGAGGAGGCAAGCCAGTGCAGATCCTGCTCTACAAGGCATGGCAGAGGCACACTGCATGCCAAGCCCTTCTAGATGCTTGGTGCAAGCCATCCCGTCTTGGTCTGGGAGCGGCATGCATCTTATCCAAGGAGGTAGGGCACTCTTTGGTGAAGTACTGAGAACAGAGCCACTAAGAGGAGTGCATCATCTCAGACAGACTTTATTGGGGACTTCCTGGTGTCATGGCCCCACATAGCATGAGTGGGAGACAAGCTGGGCTCTATGCCGCCTGCCTTCTCACTTCCTGCAGACTCATTATGTATGCCTGTCAGCTCCGCATCTTCTCTGCCTTCATCCTGCTGGTGCAACCCCTTGGCCTCCTACGCTGTCCCTTCCAGTCTTGAAACAGAGCTTCTCAACAAGGGGAGTCTGCCCCTTGCTTATTTTTATATCTCTAGGATCTGCACAAGGTCCTCGGGGCAGCACCTTCCTTTAACCACCTACCATTTAAACTTTGATAAGCAGATACGCTGTCTGACTGGCCAAGGGCATGGAGCAGTTAACAACAGAAGCGAGGTCTCCATTTTTTTTTTCAACTTGTCTTTAATCTTCAATATTTGACTCCTGATTACTTAAAAGTTCCCAAGACAGAAGTCTCTGGGGCAGTTCAAGGAGTACATATCTGTCCACTAGGAATAAGTAGTTGTTCAGCCTCCTGAGTCAAGGCTGGGGTTCTGACACTGAAGGTGTAAAAGTGCTCACAGAAAGTGTAGAAGGTGACAGCATAAGGTGATAGCTTAGCTCTGGAGGGTTGAGAGAGCCGGATGTGGTAGAGCAGGGATCTGCACGAAGCTGGGGTCAGGTTAAGAACCACAGTAGCAACCACTTGGTTCTTCTTTTTTTTTTTTTTTTTTTTTTTTTTTTTTTTTTTTTGTTTTTCGAGACAGGGTTTCTCTGTGTAGCCCTGGCTGTCCTGGAACTCACTCTGTAGACCAGGCTGGCCTCGAACTTTTTTTTTTTTTTTTAGAGTCTTTGTTTATTTTTTTATTTTTATTTTTATTTTTATTTTTTTTTGGTTTTTCGAGACAGGGTTTCTCTGTTTAGCCCTGGCTGTCCTGGAACTCACTCTGTAGACCAGGCTGGCCTCGAACTCAGAGATCCGCCTGCCTCTGCCTCCCAAGTGCTGGGATTAAAGGCGTGCGCCACCACTGCCCGGCTTGGTTCTTCTTTTTATTTATTCTTTTTTATCATTTTTGAGACAGTTGCTCTTTGTAGCCCTGGCTGTCCAGAAACTTGGTTTGTAGACCAGGCTGACCTCAAACTCCACTTGCCACAGATCCACTAGCCTCTGCCTCCCAAGTGCTAGGATGAAAGGTATGTGCTATCACCACCTGGTTTATTCTTTTTAAAAAATATTTTTGTGTGCTCATGTGCCATGCAAGCAGACGCTTGTGGATGCCAGAGGAGGGGACTGGACCACTTGGATGTAGACGCAGTTGAGGCCGTCTGCTGTGGGTGCTTAGGAATTAGGTTCTCTGAAGGAAGAGCAGCATCTGAACAGCTAAGCAACCTTTCCAGCTCATTTGTTCTTTATGGTGATACTCCAAAAGGCCCCCAACTTATCAAAACCCAGGAATTACAAGATGAGTGTCTGGGGTTATGGAAAAACAAGCTGCCCTGATTTTGCAGTCAGCTTTGCCGCAGCTGACATAAGAAGACCCACAGCCAACCAAAGTCACAGCCAGGAAGCAAAACAAAACACAACACAAGAAAACAAAAGCAGATGGGGCCTGTTTCTTTGGCCGTGTCTCAAAAACCAAAGCAACAACAGTGACAAAAACCGAAACCCAAACTGTTATCACCTTGATGATAGTGTACCGAACCTCTGAATCTGTAAGTTAGCCACAGTTAAACGTTGCCCTTTATAAGACTTGCCTGGTGATGGTGTCTGTTCACAGCAGTAAAACCCTAACTAAGACAGAAGTTGGTACTGGGACTGGGGTATCGCTGTGATAGGCCTGACATTGCTTTTGTTTGGAAGAATGTGGATTTTGGGACTTTGGATTTGGAAAGCAATGGAATGCTTTAAATGGGGCTTCATGGGCCATCCTACTAGGAATACGGAAGACTTTGTTACTGAGGGTGATTTGAATTGTGCAGACCTGGCCCAAGAGGTTTCATTGGAGAAGAACTTCAGTATGTGGCCTAAAGACTGTTTCTGTGTTATTTTGGTGAAGAATGTGGCTGCTTTTTGCCCTTGTCTGAAGAGTCTGCCTGAGACTAAGGTGAAGAGACTCAGATTAATTACACTGACAAAGGACGTCTCAGAAAAGCCCACCACAGACTTTGTTCTCTGGTTAAATCTCATGAAGAGCGTTTTAAACAAGCATAACAAGCTGAGAAAGAAAAAAAACTATAAAACATGTAGTTTGAGTATTAAAGGGGCATCAAGAAGTGAGATGGATCTGAATCCTAGGTTCTAGGAGACTGCAGATGGGGCAAGATCCTACCCAGCTAAATTTAGATCCAGCATGGTAGTACACACCTTTAATCCCTGGAGATAAAGCCAAATAGATTTCTGAATTCAAGGTAGGCCAGCCTGAGACAGAACAAGTTCTAGGTAAAGAAAAGCTTAAATCCAGGCATGGTAGCACATACCTTTAATCCCAGGAGACAGACATACAGATCTCCGAGTTCAAGGTCAATCTACAGAGCAAGATACAGGACAGCCAAGCTTAGGCAGTGAAGGAGTTGGAAAAGAAGCATTTGGTGATGATGTAATAGAACAAGGGACCATGTTCCAGCTCCTGCAAGCAGCAGAACTCGGCAGCTTTGGCCATGTCGCTCTGACTTTAGAGTCAAGAGGAGAAGGAGACTATGGGACAACTGATGCTGGTTAGCTGGAGCTAAGAAATTAGTGGTGATTAAGGAGATACCAGCATCACTGAGGTGAAATCCTCTGGGAAGTGTTTTCTGAGAGCACAAAGAAGCTGTGTTCCAGAGATAGCCAAGGTTGTACCTTGTGCTGCAGCTGGACTTGGTCATGTTTAAGAGTCACCCAGGTAACTAAGACACAAACCCACCCCAAAATAAAACAAGGTAGGAAACTAATGATTATTCTTACCCAGCTGTGACCCCTGTGAGCCACAGTAGTGGGCAGCCTGGCAAGATATAACCATGTGGGCAATAGTGGCACAAATATTGCTTGAGATATTCTTAACATTAGGCCAGGTGTGATGGTGGTACATGCTTTCAATCCCAGCACTCAGGAGCCAGAGGCAGGAGGATCTCGTGAAGCGAACATGTTCAACATAATAAAACTGTCTCAAAATAGAAGGCAAACCATAACAACAAAATTGCCCAAAGTACAGGCAGGCTAGTGGAAGGCAAAGTGATAGTCCTATCTAATACCCTTGGGTCTACTCCCAGTCCAACCTCTGGGTCTCCAGCCTCTCTGTCCTACAGGAAGGGTTCTGATGGCTGGAAATCAATAGATTAGATGTGTTAACTGACCCACAGCAGCTGCCTGTCTGGTGAGGTGCAGCCACAGGAGAGCATGGGAGGCAAGGACACAGGTCTCAGCCAGTAAGGATGCCCTGCTCTTTCCAGACATCTAAACTTCCTTAATGTAAGAAGGAACCAAACTGAAGCCATTTTGAATAAAACTTCCATTTTGAATAGGGGTCAAATAAAGGTAAGTTCGTTTGTGGATTCCAGGCTTTATACACTGTACTATTTTGGCTCTGCATTGGAGTTCAGCTCCTGAGTCTGTGCTGTGGCCCTAATTGATCAGTAGCTGCCTGAATACAATAGGTTTTTGTCATCTGCTGAAATATATCCTAAGATGAACATTCAAAGATGCACTCGGTTCCCAGGCACACTGTTGTCCCTGACTGGTCAGGTTTTGCTGCCTAATTCAAATAAGGATCTTGCTTTGCTGGACTCTTGTGCTTGCTTGGGCTGTTTTGTTGGTTTCTGGACCCCAAGTGTTTACAGTGCTTCTGCACACACCCCTTCCACACTTCAGGCTGTCACTATTCTAGGTCCCTGGGATGAAGGAAAAGGAGATGAAAACTTTCCTATCCTATACAGGACTTACACTGTAGGGTGGGGAGGGCAGATGGCCCAGACTGGGTAGATTTGTAAACAAAGCCCATAGTCAACTGTGGGCTGTCACTGTGCTGGCTGCTGTCCAAGGAGCACCAATGGCCTCCCATTTGCCTGTACCTTTGTGCTGGGCTCAGTGCCTCTCCCCTGACCCTCTCAGGAGGATCTATGTTGTCCTGCTGTCCTGAAAATTTCGATGTAGATTCTCCTCCACTGTTCTTACTAGGTTTGTGCTGGCTGGCAGTGTGTTCTCCCGAGAGCCATGTGAACCACAAGTGGGCTAAGCCAAAAGAGAGGCGACTCCTCATCCTAGTGCTTCTGGAAATGGAACCCACACCAGACCTTGGATGTGCTTTGCCACAGGCATGCCCTGAGATTCTGTCAGAGCTCTTGCAGAGTGGCCATGATGAGCTGGCTACCTGTCTGTCCTGTCTGTTGTCTGCCTAGCAAGCACAAGACAGGTGTTACTGCTGTCGTTCTTAATTTCTTCGCTTTGTTTTGTCGAGACAGGGTCTCACTGTAGAGCCCTGGCTGTCCTGGCACTCACTCTGTTTACCAGGCTGGCCTCAGACTCAGAGAGATCCCCCTGCTTCTGCCTCCCAAGTGCTGCAATTAAAGGGCATGACACCATACTAGGCTGTGTCCTTTTGACTTCTGGAGGAGGCAGGCGGGGGAGTGTTCACAGAGTGGAGTCTGGACTCAGCCTACTGCTCAGTGGTGCTAGCATGTTTAAGGCCTTGAGTTCAATCCCCAGAAACACACATTCCCCAGTCCAATCTTCTGTAACTTTAAAGAATAGTTTTCCCAGACGTGGTGGTATTCTCTAAGAGCAGTCCAAGATCAGCCAAGGGTGCACGAGATACTCTGAAAAAAGAAAACCAAGGAGTCTGTACCCTAGACGGTTAGACCTACCCAAAGCACACACCTCAACCATTAGGCTACTCTGTCTAACCTGTTATCCACCCACCCTCTGTAGCCTAGACAAGGTCTTGCTATGGACAACTGTCTTTAAGAGCAGTACGGTCAGCTGTAAGATTCCTAAACTGGTTGTATTGAGAGACTTACTGTTGACTTTGCTCTTTCTGCCCTGCCATCTGGGGACAGAGATCACAAATGTGCACCACCAGACCTGGCTTAATCTTGAACTGGTCCTGCTTCAGAATGATGCACCCCCCCAGGGGGGGCCTTCCCACACTCAAGATCCTTTATTATTACACAGCAAACTTGGTGTCTTTGCTGGAACTGGGTTTTGATCTCCCTACAAAGTACTTGTGCTCCACCAGTGAGCTAACAATCCAAGTGGTGGCCTTCTTGTTGGCCTCAGACTGACTTTTGTATGGTAGCTCAGCATCTCCAGAGATGAAAAGAGGCCCTAGGAGCCTGGCACCTTTGTCTCTGGTAACAAAGTTTGCAATATTAACCCTATCCTCAGGACCATGCTGCCTGCCAGGTTCCTTTTTTTTTTTTTTTTTTTTGGTTTTTCGAGACAGGGTTTCTCTGTGTAGCCCGGGCTGTCCTGAAACTCACTCTGTAGACCAGGCTGGCCTCGAACTCAGAAATCCGCCTGCCTCTGCCTCCCAAGTGCTGGGATTAAAGGCGTGCGCCACCACCGCCCGGCTCAACCTGCCAGGTTCCTTAACTAATTTGAGATACTCTCAAGAAAAAAACAGGGCCACTGTCTAGGTCTGAAACAATTTTCAATATTAATGCCTTATTTTGGACTCTAAAGAAAGGACATGGGCCCCATTTGTGGTGGGAGTTTTCCTTTTAACCTAAAATGTTGTCACTGAAATCAACATCAATTAGTAAGTCTTCTAGCTAGGCATAGCATTACACAGGTTCAATCCCAGCACTTGGAGGCAGAGGCAGATGGATCGCTGAGTTCGAGGCCAGCCTGAGCACTCGGAGGCAGAGGCAGATGGATCGCTGAGTTTGAGGCCAGCCTGGTGTACAAAGTAAGTTCTTGGACACACATAAAAACTCTTTCTCAAAAAACAAAAACAAATTAGTAACCTTCTAATTATGACCAGTTCAGGAACCCAGTGGCTGTCTATATTTCTTAGAGGTAGTTAACTTATTTGATCCATAACATTTAAATGCAGCCAAACAGCAAACAAAATAAAACCTAGGAGAGTGCTTGCATTCACACAGAAAGTGGCCATGCTGATACAGGCACATGGCCGAGTTCTAGCACCCCACTGGCTTAGAGAACATGGAGACGGAGCAGCAGTTAATAACAGCCAGTTCCTTTCCTTTCTGCCACCATCATGCCATCCAGACTGAGGAAGACCCGGAAACTCCGGGGCCATGTGAGCCACGGCCACGGCCGCATCGGTAAGCACCGCAAGCACCCAGGAGGTCGCGGAAATGCTGGAGGCATGCACCACCACAGGATCAACTTTGACAAATATCATCCAGGTTACTTCGGGAAAGTTGGTATGAGGCATTACCACTTGAAGAGGAACCAGAGCTTCTGCCCAACTGTCAACCTGGATAAATTATGGACGTTGGTCAGCGAGCAGACGCGGGTCAATGCAGCCAAAAACAAGACTGGAGCTGCTCCCATCATTGATGTAGTGCGATCAGGCTACTACAAAGTTCTGGGCAAGGGAAAGCTCCCTAAGCAACCTGTCATCGTGAAGGCCAAATTCTTCAGCAGAAGAGCTGAAGAGAAGATTAAGGGTGTTGGAGGTGCCTGTGTTCTGGTGGCTTAAAAGCCACTCCAGGGGTTAATTAAATGCTAACATTTAAAAAAAAAAAAAAAATAACAGCCAGTTCTTTTTTCCTTTGCTGTGGCTCTGGATGACTTGTTACTTGTTATGTAGACCAGGCTGGCCTCACTGAGACATCTACCCACCTCTGCCTCCCAAGTGCTGAGAGACTAAAGTTGTGCACCACCACACCCAGCCTGAGCCCTTTTTGACAGACATCTGCGTGAGTTCTGTGAGCCATCCTCTGACTGGATTTCTAGGGCAGGATTCTTTGAGACAGGGCCTCACTAGGTAGTCCTAGCTGTTCGAGACCTCTTGCTACAGAGATCTGCCTGCTGTGGTCTCTCCGAGTACTTGGATAAAAGGCATGATGAAAAGTATGTCACCATACCCAGCTTAGGGCAGGATTCATGGACCAATGGCTGGTCAGAATTCCTAAAAACAGGCCAGCAGCTCTGCCTTGGTAAAGAATGTCATATATGGCTGTCTGTCTAGCAAAGCTACAGTGACCTAGAGCACTCATGTGCACCATCTACTGCAGATCTCAAGAGAAGCCCATGCATACCTAGACAGTGCCCAGTGTTGTGACCCTTTAAAGTTCAAAGGAATGAAAAAGCTGGCACCAGACCAAGAGGCTGGATAGTCTCTGGTTAGCAGGGCACAGCTACAGCAGCACATCTCTCTAGAAGCTTTGAATCCAGGGACTAAGAGATAGTAAGACTTCAGGGGCCTGCCTTCTACTGTACTGCTGTCTGCTGTACTCAGCTCCCCTCAGTCTGTCTTTATCCACCCACTGAAGGTCCTGGAGTATCCTCTATCTCTCCTCCTGGTTTAGCCACTTGCTTCCTTCCCACCGGGCCCCTGCTGCTGCCTGCTGTTCACACCAGGCACTGCCCCTTCGCTCTCTCACTCACCCCAGACCAATCAAAGGGCTGCCTCACTGGGAGTGCCTGCAGCAGGCAACCCACTGGCCATGCCGAGGGCCTCTGTGAGGCTCTCCTGGCTTGTTCTAGTTCTCTCCTTTGGCCAGGAGGCCCAGTGAGACATCCTCACCTTTCCCTGTCCCTGGAGACCCAGTCCTCTGGACTCCCCACGCTGCTCTGCAGTGGATGTTACACACTTCCCACTGCATTCTACTCCAAGTCTTCGCTTGTTTTCTTTTCTTTTTTAAAAGTTTTTCAAGACAGGGTGTTTCTGTGTAGCCCTAACTATCCTAGAACCCTCACTTTTATTTTTTATTTATTTATTTATTTATTTTTTTGGTTTTTCGAAACAGGGTTTCTCTGTGTAGCCCTGGCTGTTCTGGAACTCACTCTGTAGTCCAGGCTGGCCTCGAACACAGAAATCCACCTGCCTCTGCCTCCCAAGTGCTGGGATTAAAGGCGTGCGCCACCACCGCCCGGCAGAACCCTCACTTTTAAATACATGTAAATGTGGGGTGTGTGTGTTATATATGCATGTGAGTGAGTACAAGTGCCCACGAAAGTTAGAAGTGCTGGATCCCCTGGACCTAGAGTTACAGGTGTTTGCGAGCCACCATATGCGGATGCTGGAAGTTAAACCCCTTGGCAAATGTAGCAGCTTCTAACCACGGAGCAATCTCTCCAGCTACTAAGTTTTGACTTCTTGTTGTTGACTGACTGCTGGAATGTAAGCTTTGAGGTCTCTGGTCTGTGTTTTTATTCATCCACGTTGTCTTGTACGAGTGTCTTGACCATGGCAGACAAGACAAAAAACAGCTGTGACTTATGAGCTAGTCCAGACTTCATGATCAGGCAACAACCGCCCAAAACAGCACTCTCAATCAATGTGACAATTTCTTTGTGACATTAAATTGTTAAACTTGGTGTCAAGTTCATTACTCCACCCCTACATCTAACCATGGAGGTGTCGAGGAGAAGCTGTAGGTCTGACTCATGTGTGAATCACAGGGAGGGTGAGGACTACAGGCAACACATGGAAAGAAACCAACTCAGTGAGGCCAGGGCCTGGTGTTTCCTCATGGCAGTGCATGGGCCCCAAGGACTAAGCAGCCACTATCCCCTCCCAGGGACCAGGAGGGCGGGAGAAAGGGTGCTTCAGATCTAAATGCTGGGGTCAGTGCAGAGCATCCGCTGGCGCTCTTCAGCCCCACGGGAGGCAGCAGCAATGCTTCAGGACTGCCTTAGGCTGAGGCTTCAATAGAGCATGAGGAGACAGTGCAAGGTTTTACTGAGAAAAAGTGAATTTTTAATTATCTTGTGAATCTACTTAGAAAAACACACACAAGCAATGTTCACAACTATAAATTTAAACCTTTTGCACTAAAAAAAAAAAGCAAAAAAAAAAAAAAAAAAAGTCACGAAACAAACACAAAACCACAGGTATGAACTGTAAACCTGTATTAATTATCAACTAGTCTTAAGGTTAATTCTTAGCAGTAATTCAGTATTTTCCTTCTTGGCAATTGTAATGTTTTAGCACCAAATGATCTCCCACAGAGGTACTAGTAATGCTGGCTGGCAGCGTGAGGAGACCTTTCCAATACAGTGCTCCCCACACACACCCACTCACACCACACTCAGGAGTCACGTGCAGATGGTGTTACACTCTGACTCCCAGGGCAACGGAAACGAGACAGAGGCACGGGGTCACAGACTTTAATGTAGTGCATTCGCAGAGAAGGCCAGCCTTCGCTCCCAGGCGCTCTCATCCTCAGACTTTAATGTCATGATTTAGAAGATGCAGACGTTATTGCCTAAATATTACTCTATACATTTCCATCAGTGCTCTGGAAAACACCTTAAATTGCTACTTAATTTACACCATAATTACTGGGTTACAGCTTTAGCTCATTGGCAATTTTGGAAGCAATATTTTTGAAAGCTATGGATGTCCCTGATATCCGCTTAAACCGGACTCCATTCAGAGACAGTCTTGGCAGCTTACAGACTTCCATTTCCCACTGCACCAGGTTCTCTGCGTGCCCGTCGCCATGGACACAGAAGAGCAGGAAGCGCTCCCTCTGCTCATAGTCGCAGTTATTGGCGTCCAGTACTTTGCGGATCTCCCGCATCATGTCACTGGGATCCATGGAACTAGTGGTTTTCATGCTCCAGGTGAAGCGCAGTGAGCGAGGTTTTGCCTCTCTGTTTTCGTCTTTTTGTTCCGAAGATACATTGCGACTGAAATGCACAGGGCAGTGTAATTTTTAATTGCACTGGAAAAAGAACCTTTTTTTTTTTTTTTTTTTTTTTTTTTTTTACCTTAGCTGCTAGTTATCAGCTTCTTCAGCTCAAATGACAACTGATCCCATGCACCGCACATTTACCAGAGGCACACACCTATATCTCCAACCCCTAAACATACAGAATGAACACAAGAGTCTACCTGGCTGGAAAATGTCCAGGAGCCATCTGTACTGGAAATCTTTGAAATCAGGCAAAACAGAGTCGACTCCTGTACCTGGGGTGGGTGCAGACCAGCAACCTTCTGCTCTGTCACAGATAGCTTCACTATTGCTAACGGCAGTGCTTGCCACGAGTGCCACAGAAACCAGTGTGAAAGGCAGACTCAGTGCTCTCAGTCGGATGCTGAGTGCACAGGTGAGTGCACAGCCAGCTCTCCGCCACTACCATCTACCTCACTGTCTCTACTTCTTACAGTTTCTCTCCTTTGTTACAATTCTACTGTCAGCGTTGAAAATACCCAGGCCATGTTCCCATTGTATCACTGCTCAGAAGGCTGAGAAAGAAGGATCAAGGAGCCATGACTGTGAGGTGACTGAACAACAGTGAGGCCCATCTTAAAACGGGCAAAACCAAGCACTACAAATACCCACAACTTAGATGATCTCATTTTAATGAAACAGGGAAAAATGAAATGCTACCGCTCGCTGTCTGTGGAGAACTGAAATGATGGGTTTGCACAGGTGAGGGCTCCGAGTGCAGTTAAATTGCTACGTTAGACAGACACTCCACGGGGTACAAAGGCAAGCACAAGCTTGGCAACATTTTTGGGATCAGGAAACCTTATGTGAGGAGGCAGAAGCAGCACACAAAAAATTAGAAACAGAGGTTGGGGCTGCTGTTCTCTCTCTCTCTCTCTCTCTCTCTCTCTCTCTCTCTCTCTCTCTCTCTCTCTCTGTCTCTCTCTCTTTAACAATAGGGTCTCATGAAGCTCACGCTTGCCTTGGCCCACTGGGCCTCCTGCTGTACTTGCCAAGTGTAGAGACTCTAGGTGTCTATCACCAGGATGACATACCCCAAAGCGCTGGCCCTTACAGAGCCCTTGTATGGCAAGCCTGGTCTTGCTCTACACCAGGAAGCAGGTTCCATCTCCTCCTTCCTATTGTGGATGGGGCAATACATATCTGGAAAGGCAGAGCCCGCTCTGAGCTGGGACAGGCCTAGGAGGAGACTACTTGCTCACCTCAACTCCACCTTAAAGGAGGTCTACACAGTGCTCAGTGCAGTAGGTGTCAATGAGGATTTTCACTCGGAACGGTAGTCTCACCACAGTCTGTACTGGGAGGAATAGTAGGAGGCCTACCATACAGACATGGACGCCTGAGCCTTCTGTGATTCTATATTCACACAATGAGAGCTACACAAAACCAAAAGGCAAACATACAACTTCCATAATCATCATTTAAATAGGAACACTGGGCTGGAGAGATGGCTCAGTGGTTAAGAGCACTGACTACTCATCCAGAGGTCCAGAGTTCAATTCCCAGCAACTACACGGTGGCTCACAACCATCTGTAACAGGATCCGATGCCCTCTTCTGGTGTGTCTGAGACAGCTACGGTGTACTCACATACATAAAATAAATAAATCTTTTTTTTTTTGTTTTTGTTTTTCGAGACAGGGTTTCTCTGTATAGCCCTGGCCGTCCTGGAATTCTGCAGACCAGGCTGGCCTCGAACTCAGAAATCCGCCTGCCTCTGCCTCCCAAGTGCTGGGATTAAAGGCATGCGCCACCACCGCTCGGCTGAAATAAATAAATCTTAAAAAAAAAAAAAAAGAAAGAAAGAAAAAAGAAAAAAAAGAACCGCCAACTCCGCCCTCCTGAATGTACTCAAGGCCTCAAGAGACCAACGGGAACTGGGGCTGAGGGTGCTTAGGAAGGCTCTCCTGGCACACTGCTGCCCTCTTATGGCTGCTGGGACAAAAGGCAGTCACCTAGGTCTAGCAGGCAGAGCCAGCAGCCTCAAGAACATTCTAGAACCAGAACCTCGCCACAGTACCAGGCCCACTATACTTGAATGAATAAGCAGAAACCAGCACTGGTCACCCTGACATAATAACAATGAGGTAGGTCAGTACTTAGGAAATATTTGAAGTAAAAGTCATTCCCTCACCTTGAGCCCTCATATCTCCCGTTCCTCTCATATTCAGTTGGAAGTCTCAATGGACAGAACGTAGAAGCAAAGGAAAGTGGGAAAGAGAAAAAGAAATCTTACAAACTGGTACACAACCACTGTACATCAACAAAACATCACCCAGTGAATAGCCTAGGCATTTCTCAGTTACCGCTGAACCAACTCCCCCACCCTCTGTGTCTGACTCAGGTGACGTGTGCTCTGAGGACAGAGCTGTTCTGTGTTCTGGTACCGCTCAACACAGTGCAGTTCCCATTAAAAATTAAATGAAGTTATCAAGAGACCTCTACATTCAAATATAACAAATTTGTGAAATGAAAAATTAGCTATTTGGGAAAATCACCTGAAGAAAATCAGCATGGAGTGATACTGGCCACAAAAACAACTCTCTTCAGTTCACTAGAGAGATCGTGTTTCATAAACAGAAAAACGTAGCCAGGCCTTCTAAAGAGCCACAGGCAGACAGGAACTTGAACTAACTTTTTTTTTTACTTTCTTCTCTTCCTCTCTCCCTTTCCCACCCTCCTCTCTCAAAACAGGGTCCCTTTTATGTAGCCTTGTCTAGTCTAGAACTGAACAGAACTGGCTTTGGAACTCAGAGGTCAGCCTGTCTCTGCCTCCCAGGTGACAGGATTAAGTGAGCCACAGTAACCGTAACAGCAGAGCTTTTTATACGTGTACATTCCAAGAACATCAATATTTTCTGTCTCTTAATGGCAAAACCAAAGACATTAACCCAACTGGCACCTACTTACTGTAGTGCTCTCTTCCCTCCTTGAGAAGCAGCATATAAGAACACTGTACTAGACACTCCTGCTGTGAAGTTACTGAGCTTCTACATGAGCCAAACCGAACGAGGCTGGAGGGTTTTATGTCTCTCCAGCACCGGAGATGGCCTGTGCCAACTCAGTCCTCAGTAAGTCATGATAATGACTGACATATTACACTTACCTTCTGCACGCGTGCGGCTCGATCGTTAACTGTACACTGATTATTGAACATAGCATCTTTAAACAGGAGCATGCTAAGTGCTATTAGTACCAAGACAGAATTATCTGGATGCTAACTCATTCTACTGAAGACAGAGAGTGCACAGGGCATGCACAGGCCTTTATTGAGTGGGTGCTGCGGTGCCTTTAAAATGCCCAACAGAGTTAATCTAGTTCTTTCCAGTTTCCTTTTAAGGAAATGAGGATTTAGTTCTTAGCAGAAGGTTTAGTTTTAAAGCAAAGAACAAAAAAATAATAAAAAATAGGACCAAAAGCCAAACCTGATGTTAATTGCAGGAGCCATTTGGGGAGGGTGGGTGAGGATTGAGGAATAAGTGTACATATATAAATCCTACCTTTTGATAAACCTGAATGACATGTTTCTAAAAGAAATTAAGCCAAAAAAAAAAAAATTAACAGAAAAGACTTGTACAAATTAAACAGAAATCTAATTAATTATAGAAAGAATAGAAAAAAACAAACAAAAACAAACATCAGGGCTCCTCTTCTGGTCAATATAAATAAAAGGAACATTTGTTGAAAAAGTAAAATTACTGTAAACACTTGTGTGGCTTTTAATTTGAAACATAAAAACTTGTTTAGCCATAGTAACTAAATTCATTACAAAATCTTTTAAAATAAACTTCAATCTTTAAAAACTATCATGAATATCGGTGTGTGGTGGTCCATGCCTTTAATCCTAGCACTTGGGAGGTAGAGGAGGCAGGTGGAACTCTGAATTTGAGGCTAGCCTGGTCTACAGAGTGAGTTCCAGGGCAGCTAGGCTATACAGAGAAACCCTGTCTTGAAAAACAAAAACAAAACCCAAAATTCCCACAAAACCCAACCAAACAAAAAAGATGGCAACCATTACCAGCTGTTACTGACTCAGGCCCCTGCTGTATAGATCAGAGGCTGGCCTTGCATTTGCAACCTGCTTCCATCTGAGTGCTGAAATTACAGACCAGCCACCACACCTGCAAATTCAATGTTGTCTAACAAGTACTTTACGACGTACATGATGTAAATACGATTTCTCAAAGTTCTACATATTATCTCGTGAGCAGAACTCTTGTCTTCTGTTGCATAAACACAGAAGCTCTAATTACAAGTAATTTAGACATGAAAGGAGCCAGGTGTGATGGCATGGTCCGACAACGTAGCTGTGATAGAGGCATCAAACGCTGTAAATTTGAGGCCATAATAGTCAGGTCTATTAATGTCAAGTTCCAGAGCCAGTGCTACATAGCAAGATTATGTATTTATAAAAAGGGGTAGGGCTGCTAACTCTTCTTAGTACTGTTTGCTTAACATGTATAAAAGCTTTGGGGTTCATCTACAGTACTTCATGAAACAGGGCATGACTGGACATATCTGTCTTGAAGACATATGAGTTTGAAGCCAGCCTGGGCTATACGAAACCCTGTCTCAAACAACGAAAAAAAACAAACCAAAACACAACAACAAATTTAAAGAGACATATAGGCTGTGCCGAATAGAATCTGACAAGATCCTTCTCACAATAAGCACCTCTGGGCGACTGTAGGTAGGAAAGTCCAGCAGTGTTATAATGGACATACGCATATGGTCACCAAATGATGGTGCTAACAGAAATTTTGAATTTTTCCTTTTGTGTTTAACTTTGTACTGCTTTTAGGGAAGTTCAAACTCTTGACCATGTCATCTGTAACTGTGTTGGGCTCCATCCACAGCTATTCTGGATTGGATGTAGTCTATGAACTATAGGCTGGACACACTTGCTTAGACAGAATGAAAGGTATTCATTCCGTTATAGTCTACGCTATAGGATAACTGTTATCCACATCATACACACCAAACAATGGTACACAGCAGGATAAACACTGTATACAAGACTGTGCATAGAAAATACTTTTAATTAGACCCCACAAAAATATGTATTATTTCCAAATGGTTCCCAGTCCCCAACCTCCTCTCTTGGTGCTGGAGATCAAACTCAGGCCTTCCAAATTCGATCACTGAACTACGTGCCTAGACAACAAGGCTGTAAACACTATCTATTCACATACTTTAGGTCTGTGTGAGGGTTTGCCTGTATGTCAGTGTAACGGAGCAGCAGACCGTCATCAGTGACATGTGGGTGCTGGGACAAGCAGGGAAGCCTTACCCTGAGCCGGCCCTCCAGCCTCTCAGAAAGGTTTTAAAATACATTTTAGTTCCTCATTTTCTTTCTTTCTTTTTTTGTTGTTTTTTCTTTCTTTCTTTCTTTTTTTTTTTTGGTTTCTTGAGACAGGTTTTCTCTGTATACCCCTGGCTGTTCTGGAACTCACTCTGTAGACCAGGCTGGCCTCGAACTCAGAAATCCGCCTGCCTCTGCCTCCCAAGTGCTGGGATTAAAGGCGTGCGCCACCAGCCATTACTGTCCGGCATTTTTTTTGTTTGTTTATTTATTTTTACGCGTGTGTACACACCTGTACTTGTGTATACATAGATGACATCAAATCCTTCTGGCGTTCTAGTTAGAGGTGGCTGTGACTTAGATAAGTGAGTATTAGGAGTCAAACTCTTGTCCTCTACAAGATTGGTATGGCATTCTTAAATACGTAAACATCTTTAGGGTTGCAAGATTCTGCTAGCCTGGGATACAAAGGAAAATTCTGCCTCAAATAAAAGTAAAAAATAGCCGGGCGGTGGTGGCGCACGCCTTTAATCCCAGCACTTGGGAGGCAGAGGCAGGCGGATTTCTGAGTTCGAGGCCAGCCTGGTCTACAGAGTGAGTTCCAGGACAGCCAGGGCTACACAAGAGAAACCCTGTCTCAAAAAAAAAAAAAAAAAAAACCACAAAAAAACAAAACAAACAAACAAAAGAATAAAAAAATAGAAAAAAAACCCAAAAAACCCTGGAGGTGGGGTGGCTGGTGAGACTGCTCAGTGGTTAAGAATACTAGACACTCCTGTAGATGATGCAGGCAGCTAGGAGTTCCAGCACCTACATAGTAGCTTACAACTATCTGTAACTCAGGTTTCAGGGAATCCAATGTGCACCACAGGCACCAGACACATACAATAGTGCATTGACATACATGCAGGAACAACATTCATATACATAAATAAGATTTTTTTGTTTTTTTGAGACAGGGTTTCTCTGTGTAGCCTTAGCTATACTGGAACTTGCTCTGTAGACCAGGCTGGCCTTAAACTCCCAAGTGTTGGGATCAAACACATAAGCCTCCACTGCCCAGCCTAAAATCTTAAAAAAAGAAAAAAAAAAAAAAAAAGAAAAAGAAAAAGAAAAAAAGAAAAACAAAAAAACAACTAGAGTCCTATAAATTATGAAATATGATGAAGAGGAGGCTTCCATGAGTTCAAGGCCAGCTTGGTCTACAAAGCAAGTTCTAGGACAACCAGGACTACACAGAGAAACCCTGTCTTGAAAAACCAGAAAAAAAATGTGGAGAGAGAAATAGGGAATAGAATATTCAGATAGGTATGTACTCATTGTACATGCAAAAATCTATGTACTACTTATAGAGATAACATACAGATTCACATAGTATACAAATATATATGTATATGTAGAGAGTAACTATATAGCCAGGTATGTATGCCTTGAATATCTTTATTCCTCTAGCACTAGGGAGGCAGAGTGAATCCTTGTGAGTTGGAGGCCAGCCTGGTTTGCACTGCAAATTCTAGGACAGCCAGGGCTACAGAAAGACCCTGGCTCAAAAACTGAACTGAGAGCCAGTGCACTTGCTCTTTCACAGAACTCATATGATGTCCCACAGCCATCCAGGACTCCAGTTTCAGGGGACCCGACACCCTCTTCTGTCCCCTCCAGCACCAGGCATGAGTGTGGTACACAGACACACATTTGAGCAAAACACTTGTACACATAAAATAAATAAATCTACAAGAACAAAACCAAACCCAAAAAAACTAAAAACCCAAACCAAACAAACCGCATATGCATAGCTATCTGCTTATGTATTTTAGCACAAAATAGCCTTCAAATATTAGCTGATCTTTCCTCTTTAAAAATGTTTTATGTGTACGATATCCACTGTATAATATACCTGTGTGGGTATGAGTGTGAGCACAAGGCCCCGGCTGAAGGTCAGAGGACAACTGAGCCATCTTGACAAGTCCACTGTGGCATTTTGCAAGGATTTACATGGTGTGTGTGCAAGTGAGCTCAGAGGCCAAAGACAATGTCACACATTCTGCCTATCACTCTTGGCCTCACTCTGCAGATAGGACCTTTTCCCCTTCCTTCCTTTTATGTGTATGTGTCTTCTGCCTGCATGTAAGTGCACCACATGCATGCTGTGCCTATGGAAGCCAGAGCAAGGCATCAGATCCTTGGAGCTGGAGTTATGGCTAATTGAGGGCTACAATGTGGGCACAGAAAACTGAGCCTGGGGCCTCTACAGGAGCAGCTTAACTGCTGAGCCATCTCTATAGCCCTTAGAAAGGGGTCTTTACTGAACCTGAAACTAGTGCAGTGGACAGGAAGTCTCAGCGACTGTCTTGTCTGTTCACCACAGTGCTGTGGTCCTAGGATGAGCGACGAGTCAGCGGTCACATGCTTCCTTAGGAACCTCGTTTACTGAGACACATACACAGCTCCTAAGTCCTGGTATTTTAAATCATTGCTAGTCTTACATTACCAAAGAGCAAAAAGGAGACAAATAAGTTGGAGGGTTTTAATGATACTCAAATTATTGTTTAAGTGTCAGTTCTAGGGGCTGGTGAGATGGCTCCGTGGCTAAGATGCTTGGTAACAAGCCAGACATGGAAGAGAGAGATGGCTGCGGGTTTAGACACATTCAGTGACACTGGTTTTGTTGGTGACTGCTAAACTGCAATGGGAATGCCATATGGACAGTTGTGTGAACAATACAAATAATAATTCTTCCCAAGTGCTAGACAACTTTTACTACTGTGTAATTCTATTTTACAACTCTGAAAGTCTAAAGGTGGAGACATGTAAACTAGAAGCCCACGAGCTAAGAGAAGACTGGAGAAGGCCCAGGCAGCAGCCTCTCACACTGGGAAAGGATTTACGTTTTCTTTGTTTTTGCTGCAACAGAGTCAGCATCACATGACACTTACCTTCTTGTGAGTTTGGAAGTTAATTTACTAAAAAGATTAGTGGAACCTCGGCTTCGAGTCTGGGACAGCGGTGTGGCTTCATGGGACAAGCTGGGTGAGGCAGGTGGGCCATTATATGTCGCAGTTCGCCGCTCGCGAGGTTGGCCGTGGAAAGTGCTACGGCTGGCTGTGCCCCTTGGGAAGCGGATGCGATCTGGGGTGGTCGCACTGCTAATACTGTGGGTAGAAGCAACTGGAGTTCTCTGATCTGGAACAGTGCTAGAAAAGCAGAAAGAGACATCTTTGTTCCCAATATGACACAGGAAAACTTACAATATACCTTTCACAAAGTGAAGTGAATCAGTCATTGTGAATCCAGATCCAAAGGATATTTTACAGGACTAAGGAGCAAAAGCTCAGTGGGAAAGGATATAAAAGGAACAGGACAAGAAACAAAGCTCAAAGAATTTAGGGGTACAGCATATGTACACTTTCAAAATGAAGATTAATATATGGTGGAGAATAGCTAACTCAGCCTTCCCCGTTGCTTCCCTTTCAAGCTGCTTCCACACAGACAACTGTGACAAAAGGAAGGAAATACTTGCATGTGAAAAGGAACAGCCAACCAAAGATTTCTGGAAGCACACAGATGGTACAAATATAAAATCCCACATGCTGAAAGCAGGTTGGGGAGGGATTTCTTATCCCCTCTGTAGTGTGCCAAGGCATGAAAACAGGCACATACACCCACACACAGACACCACAGACACGATGAAACAGATGTGCTTAACTAAAACTATATGGAGGAAGAACACCTTGTGAACAACTGGAACAAAATCTTGGACCATAAAATCCACAGCACAGTAAGCAGCAGTGGGCACACACAGCTTCACAGGGATGTGCATTTTCTTACATAGCCTTGAAGGTATCTCCTTCACTGTCTATTGGAGGTAACACCATCTTGGGGTGCCCAGAGGCTGACACGGACATCGACCTCTGATGTCTCAGCCGACAGGTAGATGTGGCACAGAGTGAGGCAGGGCTAGCTGCGTAAGCGAACACTTCTGTCAGGCTGGGAGAGGGTTTGGGTTCAGGCAGAGGCAGAAACAACAGTGTGATGGAACAGTGACCAAAGGGCAGCCCGCTGTCTAACACACCCCTTCTCCCCAGGCCCCTGCACACCTCCTGAGAGCAAAAACCTCTTTAACTTGTTTGGGATTCTGGGACAATTGCTGACCTGTAACTGGTTTTGCAAATAGCAGTTTAAAAAGCTGATTTTCTGAAAGAAAATAACACTTTACATGTTTGACTACTTCTGTATGTGCCCTCCAAGCTCTGCCTAAAATAAACCACATCCTAAAGGAGATGTCTATATAAATGTACTGGTGAAATGAATTTGGCGCTGGCACATGGTACCTCTCACTTGTTCCCCTTTAAAGGAAGGACTAAATCATGGGCATACTAGTTATAATCAGAGCATCCTATGTCATTTGAACATCACAGTTTATAACTTTCCCATTCAAAAGACATTTACTCCTCATAAAGAGCATTCAGGATTCCTAATGGGTACAGAGGCCCTTCTTACCAACATGGGAAAGCTCAGCATATGGACTACACACAGAGAGTCTCACAGTGACCTGAAGCCTTTAGTACTGCCTTTACAACAGCTTCAGATGTACTTGCATAGAGCAGTGTCCTAGGAATTGGTTCTCTTTTCACCTTTACGTGGGTTCTGGAGATCAAAGTCCAGACACTAGGGTTATATGGCAAATGACAAATGCCTTTCCCTGTAAAGCTATATGTCTCATTTGACTGCTCTGCCCAGCTGCTGACAATTTTTATCTAACTGGATGGAAGCATCAACATGTGCATGGAACACATCAAGAAAGGAGAAAGCAGGAGAGGTTTGGCTTCTCCTCTGGAGAAGGTAAGTGGTCTTTAAAGACTCAGGAGAAGGGACAGGCTTGAGGGTAGAGGAAGAGGTTGTTCTCTTTCTCCAAAAAGTCGCTACAGGGGAGGCTGGGCAAGGTCTACAGGTTCACAGCATGGAGAGAGCAACAGCACATACTCTGCAGCACTGACTGGATCCTCCTCCAACTACAAGACCTATCTAAAGAAAAGTACAATTCATACTTTAATTATGAGCTATATGGTGAAATTATTATTTTTAAATTGTGGTGTGTGTGCGTGTGCGTTGAGTGACTAGCTTGGAAACTCTAGGATCTTGATTCCCTGGAGCTGAGCCCTCTCTCAAGCCCACCACCCTCCACTCGCTTTTTTGTTGTTTTGTTTTTGAAACATGGTGTCACGTGTACCTCTGGGTGTACTGGAACTTACTGTATCGATCAGGCTGGCCTTAACTCATGGAGTTACACACCCCCTTCTGCCTCCCAAGTGCTGGATTAGAGGTGAATGCTCCACCATACCCAGCAACAGATCTGCTTCTAATGTCTACATTAGGGCTAACATCTTGATTTACTGTTAGCTAAATTGTAAGCTGGTACAATCAAATTCTCAAAAACATTCTACTTATGATACAGCAGTCATAAGAGGCAACATATTCTACATGTTCATTAAGTTGGTTGTTATAGAGTCAAAAAGTATCTAACGTTGACTATAAATAATCTACAACAATCTATAAAAGCAAGATAACAAGATATATTACAGTTTTAGAAGTTCTGGGTCCAAAGAGGCATTTTTTTTTTTTTAAAGACAAGTCTTTAAGATCCCCGTCTCTGCTTCCCAAGCACTGTGATTACATACATACATACATACATACGTGTGTGTGTATATATATATATATCTCACCCTGCTTAGTTTCATTTTTAAAAAATCTAATAGGAATAGTGTTTTTTATCCCCTAAGACAGGGTTTCTTTGCATAGTCTAGCTATCCTGGAAGTTGCTCTGTAGACCAGGCTGGTCTTGTATTCAGAGATCCAGCTGCCTCTGCTCTCCAGTTCTGGGATTAAGGGCGAGCAGGAGCATCACCAGCACCACCACCACGCCCCCCTCTCCCCCCAATAGCATTTTTCTTAACATTCAAGCAGAATGAAACCAGCATTCTAGCCGGGTGGTGGTGGCGCACACCTTTAATCCCAGCACTTGGGAGGCAGAGGCAGGTGGATTTCTGAGTTCGAGGCCAGCCTGATCTACAGAGTGAGTTCCAGGACAGCCAGGGCTACACAGAGAAACCCTGTCTCGAAAAAACAAAACAAAACAAAAAACAAAACAACAACAACAAAAAGAAACCAGCATTCTACAAAGTATCCTGTACTAACCCTAACCCTGAATCATTTGGGAAGACGAACTCACAATTGAGAAAATATCTCCCAAAGGAGGCCTATAGACAAGTCAGTTAGGCATTTTCTTGACTAATGACTGACGTGGGACAGCACAGCCCACTGTGGGTGGAGTCATCCCTGACCAGGCAGGTGGTCCTGGCTGTAGAGGAAAGCAAGCCGAGAAGCTAGTAAGCAACACGCTTCCATGCCTCCCTGCTTGCTCCAGGTTCCTTCTCTGCTTTCCTTCAGTGAGAGACTGTGACCTGTGAGTGAGCTACGCCTTCTCTTCCTCTTCCAGCTGCTTCTGATCAAGGAGTTTTATCCTCGAAACAGCAGCCTAAGACATGCCACAACTGCTTTGTGTTTGGGACTGACTTCTTTTTTCTTTTTTTAAAAGCTCGAATTCACTAGGCTGCTAGCAACCAGCTCTGACAGCTCACATCAGGACTGACTCGTGTGAGACGTTTGGGTGTTCAGTAAAAGCATACTCAGCAGGGAGGCTCACTGGTGAAGGCCTATAGTTCCAGATACACAGGAGGATAAAGCTAAAAAGTTCAAGTTCAAGGCCTACCTTAGGCAACTTGTGAGACCCTGTCCAAAAGACTAGCCATACAGCCAGCTCAGTGGTAGACTTCTCTAGCCTTACGTTCAAAGCCCAGCAGTGGAAAAAAAATAAACAGACAATAATATCATCACCGCACATGGCAAAGAGGATAAACCTCATTATTTGTCTAGCCTTTACGATATTTCAAGTTCAGACTATAAGAGAGAAGGTACTTAGAACTTAAGATATGCATCACGCATAGTTTTATCAGAGATCATTCCTGTGTTGAAATAACCTCACAGTCCAACATATTTAAGACATAATGGAATGGACTGGTTTCATAAGTCAATGGACACAGACCAACCACAGTTCATGTGTATTTAATTTATTTATTTATTTTGTTTTTTCAAGACTGGGTCTCTCTGTGTTGCCGTCTGGGCTGGAACTCACGGAGATCTGCCTACCCCTGCCTCCCTTAAAGTCGTGTGGCAGCACCACCTGGCTTGTGTATTTTAAATGAATAAAGGAATTAAGATCTGCAGGTAAACCAGGCAGTGGTGGCGCACGCCTTTAATCCCAGCACTTGGGAGGCAGAGGCAGGTGGATTTCTGAGTTTGAGGCCAGCCTGATCTACAGTGTGAGTTCCGGGACAGCCCGGGCTATACAGAAAAACCCTGTCTCGAAAAATCAAAAAAGCCAGGCGGTGGTGGCGCACGCCTTTAATCCCAGCACTTGGGAGGCAGAGGCAGGCGGATTTCTGAGTTCGAGGCCAGCCTGGTCTACAGAGTGAGTTCCAGGACAGCCCGGGCTACACAGAGAAACCCTGTCTCGAAAAACCAAAAAAAAAAAAAACAAAAAACCAAAAAAGTTAGTTTACTTAATGTAATGACAGTTAGCATTCTGTTAAACTCCACAAGTATACAACTGTATACTTATGATTTTATTTTAGAAATGCAATTGCATTTTAATATTTTGTATAAAGGAAATTTTGGTTCAATATATGACTTAATTTATTGTTCTTGTAATTCCCCACACAGTGAAGATTAAAAGTGTTCCTGCTTCCCCCTCCCCACATGTAACACCTGAAACCAAACAGGTAATTAGCTTATTAAGTAACAGGGCTGCTAAGTCCATAGCTCATAGAAATACTTTCTTACTGACAAAAAGCCTAGGTGGCATCCCTCTGGAATTCATGTCAGAGGCATGAATACAATGGCTCTGCTAAAATTCTGTCAGAGAGAGAGAGAGAAAGAGAGAAAGAGAGAGAGAGAAAGAGAGAGAGAAAGAGAGAAAGGAAGAGGAAATGCAAATATAACATTTAAAGCCAATCTGCCACAGAGGGGAGATCAACCCCAAAACTCCTCAAGCAAAAAACCCGACGGGTTCCACCTTACAGGTGTGGTGTACTACTGAGACAGGCTAAAGCGAGCGTCTTCAGGAAGGAAAGCACTTGCTGGGCAGTGGTGGCGCATGCTCTAGCACTGCACTGTGGGGGCAGAGGCAGGCAGATCTTCCAGGTGCAGGCCAGCTTGGCTTACAAAGTGAGCTTTGGGAAGGCCAGGGCTACACGGTTTCGGGAAACCCTGCTGTTGAAACGCCTCCAACACATAAAAAACCCAACAACAAATACCCAAGCAAACAACAAAAAAGGGAAGCATTTGTCTGTTGTCCTTTTTAAGTGTGTCAAATGTTTTCTATCACTCTCTACCTTTTACTGCCTTGAGACAAGGTCTTTCACTAGCCACAATAGTGAGCTTCTGGTTCAGTGAAGGCTGACTGGCTGACCAGCTCCTGGGATCTGCCATCTACACCCTATAGTATTGGAATTACACACATGCACACTCATGCTTAGCTTTTTATTTAACACAGGTGCTGGGAATTCAAACTCATGTCTCTCATGTTTACAGAGCAAATGCTCAAATTTACAGAGTCATGTCCCTAGGCTGAGCAAAGTTTTTTCAATGAATCTGGCTGAGAGAAGCAAACAGGCCCTGGCAGGATACATGGGAATCAACCCCAAGAAAGAGGATATTCTTCAGAACATAGAAAGGAAATGACTGCAAAGTGAAGATGTCTGCAAACTATTTCCAAAGACAGACTAGAGATACAGAAAAAGTGAGCTGGTAAACTGGAAGAACAGGGTGAGAGGTCAAGTGGATGCATGTGCAGACAGTCATAAGACAGAGCAGCAGGAGGGCTGGGATTGTCAACGTCCGCACGCTCAACAAACCATCTCCTTTGTATGTGGTTCAGGACCCCAGCCCAGAGAATGGTAACTGAACACTTTAAAGTCCCAAAGAGGATTTTAGCAGTTCAACAACAACTAAGAAACTTTCCAAAACCAAACCAAACCAAGGACCATGAAACAGCAGCTTTTGAGTCTTGTGGAATGAAATCTTTAACAGAAATTCTAGGCTTGAACTGGTATCTCTTCTGATAAGTCAGTTGTGATCTAGAATATACTCAAAAGAGTTGAGAATGGAGCTGTCATAAATCTACTGATGGCTGTGTTGAGTGGGTATACTTGGCCCAGGGAGCGAGCGGCACTATTGGAAAGCGTGGCTTGTTGCAGGAAGTGCTCGCTGAGAGGGAGCTTTGAGGCCCTCCTGCCTGCCCGGGAGGCAGCTCTTTCCTGGCTGCAGTCCTTCACTAGCACTGTCTGCCTAGCCACTGCCGTGTGTTCCTGTCTTGACAATGGACTGAACCTGTGAACCTGTAAGCCAGCCCCCAATGAAACGCTGTCCATTGTAAGAGGTGCATTGGTCATGGTGTCTGTTCACAGTCAGAAGAACGTAACAAAGACAAGCTGGTACAGGGACTGGGGTATTGCTGTGATAGGCCTGACCATGTTTTTGTTTGGAGGAATGTAGATTTGGGGACTTTGGATTTGGAAAGCAGTGGAATGCTTTAAGTGGGACTTAGTGGGCCATCCTATAAGAATATTGGTTCTGAGGGTTATTTGAACTGTGGGGGCCTGGCTCGAGAGGTTTCAGAAGAACTTCAGTCTGTGGCTTAGAGATTGTTTTTGTGTTATTTTGGAGAAGAATGTGGCGGCTTTTTGCCCTTGTCTGAAGAGTCTGCCTGAGGCTAAGTCTAAGGTGAAAAGAATCAGATTAATTGCACTGACAAAGAAGTCTCAGAAAAGGCTAGCCTGGTTTATTTTCATGAAGAGTGTTTTTGATCAAGAGTATCACGCTTAGCAAGGAAAAAAAGTATTTGGTTCAAGTAGTAAAGGGGAAGCAGGAAGTGAAATGGAGCTGGATCCCCGTGATCGAGATGAACAAATGAAGAGATTGATGACTTCAGGGCAAGATCCCCACCCTCCATCCCCCTTACCCCCGCCTAAGCTTATTTCTTTGTGTTTGCAGTTGAACAAGAAACAGTTGTGTCAAGTAAGTTGTAGTTACCTGACTTTTCACTTGGACTTTTAATCCGGAATGAACTACAATCCAGAAATGGAGGGCACACTTGGGATCTGGATCTTGAGGCTGGAAGGCAGGCTTCTGATCCACAACTTATGAAAGAGTGGCCATGGAAAGCATAGGCCCAGAAATGGTGGCACACACCTTTAATCTCAGGAGACAAAGGCAGGCAGATCTCTGAGTTCAAGGACATCCTGGACAGAGCAAGTTCTAGGTGAAGAAAAGCTTTAGTCCAGGAGTGATGTTATACACCTTTTACCGAAGCATTCAGGAGACAGGCAGGCAGATCTGAGTTCAAGGTAATCTACAGAGGAGGTTCCAGGACAGCCTTAGGCTCTAAAGGAGCTGGAAAACAGAAAGCTATTGATAATGTAATAGAACAAGAGGACTAGGTTCCAGTTCCAGCAAGTAGCAGAACATGGCACCTTCAGCCATGTAGCACTAGCTTTAGAGTGAAGAACAGAAGGTACAACTGGGACAATTGATGCTGATTAGCTGGAGTTAAGAAGTTAGCAGTGATTAAGAGGCGTGGTGAAATTTTTTGGGAAGTATTTTCTAAGAGCACAAAAAGCTGTGTTCCAGAGATAGCCAAGGATGTATCTCATGCTGCAGCTGAACTGGTCTAAGAATCACCCAGGTGGTACTGGTTTTGAAGGCATGAAGGGGTCATGAAGAACAGCTGAGTCTCGGCACAGTGAGAGGCCATGGAAGGCCACTGGTGAAGGTGCAGCCTCAGTTGCAGTTAATGGCCCAGAACTGAAGGGGTCATGCAAAAATGTTGACCCCTGACATCATGAAGAAAGCCCATGAGAGGCTATTGGTGAAGCCTAGTTGCAGTGGAAGACCCCACGTATTGGAGATGCCAGAGCCATGGGAGACCTGCTGAGGAATGCTGCTGACAGGGAGTGGAACTAGCCAAAGAGAAGAAGTGTGCTGCAGTCAACAAAGCAAAAAAGAGTTGGACATAACACATAGAGATAAAGAGTTTGGAGTTTGCCCAGCTGGCTTTTGGTCTTGCTTTTGTCCAAGATTTCCTCACTGTGCCATTTTGGAATGGTTATGTGTATCCTGTGATGGAGATAGGTGATCTGCTTTTTGATTTTATAGGGGATTACAGTTAAGTGACAGGATGAATCTCAGAAGAGACTTTGGACGTTTAAACATTGTTGAGATTGATAAGACTATGGAGACTTTTGAAGTTGAACCAAATGTATTTTACATTACGCAACGGCTAGGTATGTTCCCCACAGACTCGTGTGGTTTGAACAAGCCTATAGATGCCAGGGAGTGGGATGTGGTGGTTTGAATATGCTTGGCCTAGGGAGTGGCACTATTAAGAGGCGTGACCTTTGCGGAGAAAGTGTGTCACTATGGGGGTGGTCTCTGAGACCCTCCTAGCTGTGACAGTCCTCTCCTGGCTGCAGTTGGGTCAAGATTTAGAACTCTCTGCTCCTGCTCCAAAACCATGTCTGCCTGGACGCTGCCATGCTTTCCTCCTCAACGATAAGGGACTGAACCTCGGAACCTGTAAGCCAACCCCAATGAAATGCTGTCCTTTTTTTGTCTTAGTCGTGGTTTCTCTTCACAGCAGTGGATACTGGTGACCAGCCTGGCATCACAGAATTTTCCTGAGGAAAGCATCAAGGGGGAGTCAGCAGTTTCAAGGCAAGACTTGATTTTGTGAGAGTAAAAGTTGTCCATTTTTGGTAATATTTACCTTTCTTTTTTTGCTATTCTAAGGCAAGAAGCTGCCGGCTTCTGGTAAATTGACTCCTGCTATTCAACAGGAGGTGATTAAGAAGAAAAAAGGCTTAATTGCTAGGTACTTTTTCTCTCTGGCTCAAGGACCTCTCACTGGCCAGGTGAGAGGTTTGGAACTCTTTGTGAACCGAAGAGAAAGAAAGAATGAAAGAAGAAAATTCATGTATGAAGAAAACATTCACTCATTCTCGATGACGCTGAGGAAATCTGCACCCATATCACTTACAGGGTTAAGCAGAGAAGGGCTAATCGCTTATTTTTGTTCTCAGTATCTGTGCTTTCTTGGGAAAATTGATCACATGGTTTTCCACACATTTTACATTCTATAGTTCATAGCAAGTTCTAGATAATAGTTCACGTCATAAATTGGTAAGACTTAAGGAATAACAACAGAATTGTTTATATGTCTTTCCATTTAGACTAGTACCTGACTAAACATTCATTATCTTCTAGACCTATAAGCTCATTATAAATTTAAAGAAATTTTTATGTCACAATTCAGCAGTTTTGTCAAGAGACAAATCATCTGCTTTGTGTCTTACTAGTTTTGAATAGATGAATTAGTTAATATTTTATTTTTTGTCCTTGTATCTATAATAAATTGTGTATTCCAAGTTTATGACCTTTAGTTACTAGATAGTGGCCTTATTTCTAGTCTAGAAGGAATGTTTTCCTTGATCATAATGTGTTTTCAAGTCTGCTTTCTTATCCTAGTGCAATTAGCCCATGACACATGAAGGTTTACAGAGCTCTAATTGCAGCTTTTAGAGGGCTCGAAATTACTTGTATAAATTTAGGAATTTTATAAAATCATTAGTTTGTTTACACAGCTTTACTATATGAGAGTATGTCATATGTGGAAGGTATGTTGATCTGCAGAAAATCTGGCTAATAGGGTGGGCTAATGATCAGCAATCATTAGACTGTGTAACAGTGACAGGAAAGATGTAACAAGAAGTAATCCTGGAATGAGATCTCTTGGGGCCTCAGAGCTCACCCATCGTAGATGTGCAAGAAACTATCTTGCACGTGGGCTATCTCCAGAGAACTCGACTGCTTTTCTTAGACTCTTCAAAATGGCCTGTGACAACAGAACTCCCAACTAAGACAATGCTTAACTTAATCAGATCTAGAGTCACTTATGAGATAAGTCTCTAGGTATCTGTGAGAGATTATCTAAAGTAGGTAAACTGAGTTTGGAAAACCACCTTAACTGTCGGAGACACCACTGTGTAGGCTGGGGTCCTGGATTACAGAGGAGAAAGACAGGTGATCACAAGCGCTTGTTTCTTTGTATCCAGACTTTGGGTGTAACACATGCAGCTGCCTCACACCCCTGCTGCCATGACTTGTCAACATGATAAACTATACCCTGGAACTTAAGTCCAAACAAGCCCTTCCTTCCACATTTTTTTTTGGTTAAGGTATTTTGTCCTAGCAGTAAGAAAAGTACAAAATCAAAATGCATCTTTCTTAGGTAGTCAGGTCACTGGTACATATGTTGTCATACTAATATGATCAAACCAACAGAAACCTCCGATTCAATAAAACAAATCAATGGCACAAGACAGGTATGGCAACACACACCTGTAATTCCAGCACTAGAGGGTAGAGACAGGAGGACCAGGAGTTTCAAACTTTAAAAGAAAAATGGTGACTGTCAGCCTGACCTGATACTTCTCACCTTTTCTGCTGTTGATACAAAGCTGGTGACTGAACCTCAGCGTTCCATACACGCTACAGAAACATGCCTTTCACCTCTCTCTCTCTCTCCTCTCTCTCTCTCTCTCTCTCTCTCTCTCTCTCCCTCTCTCTTAATACTAACTATGACTAGAGAGTGGTCAAGATGCAAGGCAGAGGACAACAAAAGATAACTTGTGTCTTTCATTTCCTCCCTTAGAATTTAGTCTACATAGAATAGGTATTTAACCACATCCCACCAACTGGACTTCTCTTCCTCCAGACCCCTTACATCAATAGTACTTCATGGTTTCTATCTAATCCCATTTTCTTCCATAAACTCTGAAAAGCTGTTTGTGTGATTTCATTGGTACTTCAACCCATGCAGAAGATGGACTCTCTGTACTCTCTGTACTTCTCTGAGACTATACTGGCACTGGTCATCTGTACCTCACTGAGCTCTCCCATTCCAGGTGTGCTTCCCTTTCACTCTAAGTTGTTAGTGTTAGCATCCCTAGTCAACGTGTTCAAGAAATGCTATCGGTCTTTCTGGAAACTCCTGGTTTTACCTTAACTTCTCCTTGTCACAATTGCTAATTATAGGGGTAGAGGCTCTGGGCAAGAGAAGAATCCTAATATCTTGTTAGAAACTAGCATTTAAAGTTTACTTACCTTAAAAGAATAATTGGTAGCCACTTGAATTATAAATTGATTATAAAAGTGAGAAGTAACATACTTCTTTTGGGAGAAAACTTTTTTTGGCAATAGGTAAATTTCACACCTGTTTTCTTTGCCGTTCTGAATCACTGAATGTCTGTCTGCTGCACACCTCTCGCTGCAAACATACGTGTTCCGCCGTGTCATCCCACCAGATGCTGTATTACTCTGCAAGATAGGAGCATTTTTAATTTGGACTATTTGGTAAGTACAATTCAGTAAGGACCAGCTACCACCCCCTCCTACGCACGCATACAAAGCAACAACAAAAAATAGAACTTAACTGTTTATGCAAACAAAAAAATGTCCAAGGGGTTCTGCCTGTGCCCGGAGGGTGGAGATTTGTGTCTGCTGTGTTTCTGGATTACTCTCTACTAACTGAGGAGTATACCTGAACTCAGAGCTCTCAGACTGAGGTTGGAGTACTTAGTCAGCTTTTCCAAGGGATATCCTGTCTCTGCTTCTACAGAATTGAGACTATAGGCAAGTGGCCATGCCTATCTGGCTTCTATGTGGGTGCTGAGGCCCTGAACTGGTACTCACACTTGGGTGGCAAGCATTTTATCCATTAAATCATTTCCTCAGACTAACATAGTTATTCATAAATAAATAAACAAATAAATAAAAATAGTGTTTGTGCATGCACATACATGTGTGCTCACGAGGATACCAAAAGAGGGCACTGGACCCTCTAGAGCTAGAACTATTGGTAATTGTGAGCTTCCCAATGTAGGTATTGGGAATAAAACTTTGGTTCCCTGCAAGAACAGATAGCATTCTTAACCAAAGAGCCATCATTCTAGTCTCTTTAAAAAAAAACCAGTCTCTAAATGAATCTAGTAATGTCATCATTTTAGAGGCTCAGACAGGAGGATCATGAGGTTGAGGCCAGTCTGGTTTACACAGCAAGCCCTTGTCTCAAAAAGACAAAAGGAAAGAAAATTAAATGTACTACTTTAAGAATAAGCTTAATATACATGCAAAATTATATTAATATACATTCAAAAACAATTAAAACATATTTACCTGATTTGGGGATTTGATAACACATTAACAGATGAGCATAGCACAAGTATGAACAAAAAAATATTAAAAGTATAAAGGATTAGGGTAGAGAGATGGTTCAGCAGGTAAGAGTACTCACTAGCTGCTCTTCCAGAGGACCTGGGCTCAATTCTCAGGCCCCTACATGATGGCTCACAACCACCTGTAACTACTATTCTAGGGAGCAGATGCTCTTTAGGCCTCTAGAGGTACCACAAATGGTGTGGTACACAGATTCACATGTAGGCAAAACACTCATATACATTTAAAAAAAGTGTCAGGACTATTGTGAAAGGAAATGAAGAGAGAATATACACAAGGACAGGAAATATTTGCAACCTTTTGTCTGATTAGTGTCTAGTATTCAGAATATACAAAGAACTCCCACAACACAGTCCTACAACAACTTAAAAATGGGCTTAATGCAGGGCTGTGGTGGCCCACACCTTTAATCCCAGCACTTGGGAGGCAGAGGCAGGCAGATTTCTGAGTTCGAGGCCAGCCTGGTCTACAGAGTGAGTTCCAGGACAGCCAGGGCTACACAGAGAAACCCTGTCTTGAAAAAAACAAAAACCAACCAAGCAACAAAAACCAAAAAAAATTTTAAAAAAAGCTTAATTGGTAATGTATTTGATTCCTAGAACATACACAGTAGAAAACAAGAAATAACTCCATGAAAATCTCTTGCCTATGTGTGCACTGAGTTGAATGTATATACACTTCATAGACAACATAAATGCAGTAAAAAATTTTTAAAAATTGGCAATCTGAAAAGACAATGCTCCAAAGAAGTTATAGAAATGACCAAAAAGGCACATGAAAAGACTACTGGTCATTAAGTAAATGCAATTCCAAGCCAGGAGCTATTATTACTTCAAACCTGCTGAGGATGGCTACAATAAAAAATGAAAATATGACAGATTTGAAGGGCAAAGCACTTTCTGAGAAGGACCCAAGTTCAGATCCAAACAACCCATGAAGAACGCATGGAGAATGCATCTGTGAAAACATTCTGGGCTCATGGTGACAAGTGGATTCCTAAGACTTGCTGGCCAATCAAGTTGAATTCGAGGTTTAGCAAGAAACCCTGTCTCAAAAAGTAAGTTAGAGAGTAACCGAAGGAGGCACCTGTATAATAACCTCTGGCCTGTACACAAACAAGTGTAGCATAACATGACAAACAAGCAAGTGTTGACAAGGAGTCAGAACGATAATAACAACTCTCACTTATTGCTAGAAAGAATTTTTTAAATTTTATTTATTTATTTTTGGTTTTACAAGACAGGGTTTCTCTGTATAGCCCTGGCTGACCTGGAACTCACTCTGTAGACCAGGCTGGCCTCGAACTCAGAAATCTGCCTGCCTCTGCCTCTGCCTCCCAAGTGCTGGGATTAAAGGCGTGCACCACCACTGCCCGGCTGCTAGAAAGAATTTAAAACAATACATTTGTAAAACAGTTGGCAGTCCCTCAAAGTTAAATAGAATTACGATACAAGCCAGCAATTGAATCCCTAGCCATGAACCGAAGAGAAATGAAAACCTAAAGCTGGACCCTAGTGTCACAGTTATCATTCCAGCACTTTTGAGGCTGAGGCAACAGAACTGCTGTGAGTTCAAGGCTATATCCTGAACTACACAGTGAGACCCTATTTTGTTTCAATGTCTAGGACCCACAAGGTAGAAACAAACAACTTTACGAAGTTGTCCTCTAACTTGACAGGCATCTGGATGTCTGACCTAATCAGTGAGCGTCAGGTTCAGAGGCCCTTCCTTCTAAAGAACTAAGTTGAGAACAGTCCTTTGGCAAAAACTGGAGACCCCAAGAGTGAGCCGAGAACCCTGAAAATAAAGGTAGAAAGCAACCGACAAAACCATTCCCACTGTCAACCTCTGTCCTTCACTGCATAGGCAAGTGCATGCACATGCACACATCACACACACACACACTGAGAACTCTAGTCCAGACATTTTATACCGTTTATGATGTCATTCTTTATGTCTAAAAGGTAGAAATAATCTAAATGTCTATTAACGGATGATCCAATGAATTGTAGTCTGTACATGCAATGTACATACACTCAAACTTTAGAAGGAATGAGGTGTTAATACTGGCCATGACTTGAAGGAATCCTTAACACATTACACTGAATTGAAGAAACCAAACACAAAGGTTTGTGTGCATGCACGCGCACTTTCTGTTCCATTTATGAGTAGTCATCAAAGAAGGCAGAAAGTAGGATGGTATATGCCAGGAGGAGAAATGACGAGTTATGTTAAAGCTTGGCAGTGCCTCATGTCTTTAATTGTAGCAATTAAGATACCGAGGCTGAGCTGAGGTTAGCGTATGCCAGAGACCATGTTACAAACAAATCAAGTGAAACAAAACAAATTAAAAAAAAAGCAAATTCTTTTTTTAAAGATTTATTTATTTTATGTATATAAGTACAATTATAGCTATCTTCAGACACACCAGAAGAGGGCATCAAACCCCATTACAGATGGTTGTGAGCCATCATGTGGTTGCTGGGAATTGAACTCAGGACCTCTGGAAGAATAGTCAGTGCTCTTAAAGGCTGAGCCATCTTTCCAGCCCAGCAAATTCTTAAAAATGGTTGTATATGTGAACTGCACACTTAAAATAGCTAATTATATGTCATGTGGATTTTATGTTAATTTAACTTTGTAAATTAATAATGTAAAAAACAAACAAGGAATGAAAGTTATAGTGAAAGATTCTTCCCATATAACATCTTTATTTACTTATTTTTGGTAGCGCTAAAAATTGAACCAGGCGCCAGGCAGTGGTGGCACACGCCTTTAATCCCAGCACCTGGGAGGCAGAGGCAGGTGGATTTCTGAGTTCGAGGCCAGCCTGGTCTACAGAGTGAGTTCCAGGACAGCCAGGGCTACACAGAGAAACCCTGTCTTGGAAAAAAAAAAAAAATTTGAACCAGGAGCCTGGCACACATCAGGGAACTGCGCTAACAGATACTTTTTTAAATTAAAATTTTATTTTATTTTTTATTTTTATTTTATTGGAAAACTTTTTTATATTTCAGATGTTCTCTCCTGACCCCATTTCCCCCCTCCCTCCCAAATTAAAATTTTATATTGCCAGGCAGTAGTGGTGCATGCCTTTAATTTCAGCACTTGGGAGGTAGAGGTAGGTGGATTTCTGAGTTTGAGGCCAACCTGGTCTATAGAGACAGTTCCAGGACAGCCAGTGCTACATGTTGTTGTTATTATTTTGTAGTATAGGTGCATGCATCCTATGGTGCACATATGGAGATCAGAAGGTAACTTTTTTTTTTTATTTCCACAACAGGGTTCCTCTGTGTTGCCCTCCTCTGCCATGTGCAGGGTGGCAGAAGGTAACTATTACAAGTCAATTGTCTGCTTCCATCGTGAGCCAGAGGGAGAGCACTCAGATCATCAGGCATGCTACGGAGTCACTTTTTACCTTCCAAGCCATCTCACCAGCCAGAACCCTGAACCCCCGCACTCTGGTTTTTCAGGACAGGGTTTCTCTGTGTAGCTTCCACTGTCCTCAATCTCAGAGATCCACCTGCCTAAACCTCCTGAGTGCTGGGACTAAAGGTGTGTCTTCCTGCTACAATCATCACCACAGGGCCAGAACATCTTTTATTTCTTGAGGTTTGTTTTGATTTTACATTTATGAATATTTTGCCTACATGCATGCCCGAACACCATGTGTATACCGTGCCTATGGTGATCAGAAAGGGCACTGGATTCCTCTGGGTACCGGGAAGAACTGAACCCGTCTTCTGGAAGAGAAACAAGTGCTCTTACTCTCTGACTTAACTCTCTAGCCCCAGTTTATTTTTAATTATTCGTCTACATGTACCCGCAGATGTCAGCGGCAACCGAGATATGTGGAACCAGAGTTATAGACAGTTGTGATCCACCTGATGGGTGCTGGCAACCACATTCTGGTCCTCGGCAAAGACTCTTAACTACTGACCCATTTCTCCAGTCCCTTCACCTTGAACTCCTGATCATTCTGCCTATACTATCTTCCAAGTACTATGATTAGGGGTATCTACCACCACACCCAGTTTATATGGTGCCAAAAATTCAATTCAGGCTCTTTCCTGCTTTGTAAGCGCTTTATCAACTGAGCCTCATCTTCAATACCAACCACACCATTTAAAAAAAAAAAAATTGAGATTTTTGTTTGTTTTGAGACAGGGTTTCATTGTGTAGTCTGGACCAGGGTGGTCTCAAACTCTCAGGGAATTCACCTGCTTCTCTCTTCCTAGTGTAGGGATGAAAAGCCACTGGCACCACACAACAAAATAAATTCCTAAGAATGACACAGTAAATTAGACTCAAATGAATTTAATGAACCTGTGGAGTGGATGGGAACATATGGACAAACCTGTATGATTCACACTTCCTGCCTTCGAGACGTAATATAAAACAGCAAGCATGTCCAGGTGTGGTGGCACATGCTTTAATCTCAGCATTTGGAAGGCAGAGGCAGATGGAGGTCGAGTTTGAGGTCAGCTGGGTTTAAAGAGCGAGTAAATGAAAAAAAAAAATTTTTTTTTAAGACAGAATTTCTCTGTGTAGCCCTAGCAGTCCCATAACTCACTCTCTAGACCACCAGCATTTGTCTCCTGAGTGCTGGGATTAAAGCCATGTACCAGCATCACTAGGCAAAAAGATTCGTATTTATATGAATGTCTGCTGCATGTATGGCTGGTGCCTCTAGAGACCTCTGGAGTTATTGTCAGAGAAAGTTGTAAGTCGCCATGTAGATATTGACAACTAAACCCAGGTCCTCTGAAAAAGTAGTAAGGGTTTTTTTTTGTTTTAATTTTTAAAAAAGATTTATTCTTTTGTGTGTAAAGGTGGTTTGCCTACAATGTGTGTCTCTGTGCCGTGTGTGTGCAGTGGAGCTGCCATATGGGGTGCCAGGAATCAAACCTGGTCCATGCCGGGTGGTGGTGGCGCACGCCTTTAATCCCAGCACTTGGGAGGCAGAGGCAGGCGGATTTCTGAGTTTGAGGCCAGCCTGGTCTACAGAGTGAGTTCCAGGACAGCCAGGGCTACACAGAGAAACCCTGTCCCGAAAAACAAACAAAACAAAACAAAACAAACAAACAAAAACCTGGTCCATGTAACTGTTGAGCCACCTCTTCAGTACAATCACAGAATTTAGTTTTAAAATTTTATGTGCATTGGTGTATTGCCTACATGTATGTCTGTGTGTATTAGATTTTGGAGTTACAGATGGTTGTGAGGTGTCATATGGGTGCTTAGAACTGAACCTGGTTCCTCTGGAAAAGCAGTCAGTGCTCCGAACCACTGAGCCATCTGTCTGGCCCCTCAATCAGAATTTTTTTTTTGTTTTTTGTTTTTCGAGATAGGGTTTCTCTGTGTAGCCCGGACTGTCCTGGAACTCACTCTGTAGACCAGGCTGGCCTCGAACTCAGAAATCCACCTGCCTCTGCCTCTGCCTCCCAAGTGCTGGGATTAAAGGCGTGCGCCACCACTGCCCGGCCAGAAAAATTTTAAGTGAAGATAAAGCTTTAATGTCTCATGAGTGGATAATGTGGAATGACATTCCAAGAATGATTGGATAAAATTTCTGATGTTGTTCTTACACTTCAGATGAATGCGCCTCAACAGTCCATAAAGTAAAGGCCTAGGTGGGCCACTGGGAGGTAATAGGATATTTAGGAGGCAGGCCCCTGTGGAAGGTTCTAAAGTCACCAGAGCGTCTCCATGAAAAGTGTGTTGCGTCTCTAGCCCATCAAATCACTTGTTTCCTGCCTCACAAGTGAAGAAAAGGTTCTTCTTTCACATGCTCTCTGATGGGCTGCCTTCACAGCCTGATGAATGAAGCCATACACCTAACCCACTTTGGACTGGAACTAGCCCTGAGCTAAAATATCTTTCCTCTTTTTAAGTAAATTGCCTCAGAATTCTGCTATAGTAACAAGACTGTAAATATTGCTGTTACTTATATTATTCTTTATAAACATTAAGTCCTGACTGTCGACAATCCTCAGGATACACTTTCAGTGTGTAAATAAGAAACATGAGGTGAAAAGCCACAAGGTGGAGAGAGAGGAAAGTGTAACATCTACTGTCATCAAAAGTGAGAGACTGAGTTTAGAATGCAGGAGATTGAAATTAAAGTACAAAGCTACAATCCCACTTTATAAGGCATTTGAAGCCAAAATGTAAGTATTTTAAATGTTTTATTTTGATTAGGCACAATGCCGAGGATAAAATGAACAAGAGCCTTGTGAACTCCTGAACTCCTCTCTGAGTTTTCTATGGGTAGAAGGCTGCACTCCTGTTCATTGTGTGTGGGAAATCAAGACTGTCATTGCTCTGCAAATTCTGCCCACAATTACTTCTATAAGCACCAACAATTAACATGTTATGTCAGAAACATTTCTATCCACAAGAAAAAGGCTCTTGGAACTAATGGATTGCACTTGCTCTAACAAACAGAAACTCCTTGCTGAGGGAATTATACTCAAGTTAAGGATTCAGAGTTGTATAACTTTTAGCACACGCATTATATAACGTTTCTTCCCATACGGTTTAGCTAGCCTATAGTCTCTGGTACCTAGAAAGGGCTCAAGGAAAAGCACTCTCCCTGAGAACAGGCAGACTTCTGTCTGCACTGGCACTTTTTTGTGCATGCCTCTATCACTTAGTGATGACACAACTTAGGGAGAGTAGATGTCTCTGGAGGAATGGCAGAGTGCCTCTGATACACAGGACCTGAGTCTCAGCTCCTCCAGAGCTCCTGGGAAAGAAGCCCTAGTGCAATGGTGAAGGACTGGGCTTCTAGGAGGTCATTAGTGCTTTGTAAAGGGGGAGGTCCTGCTCCTTCTGCTGTGGGAAGATACCATGTCCTCACCTCTGAAGCAGAAAAGATATCCTTCACTAGACAATGCATGTTTGTGCCTTGATCCTAGACTCTCCAGCTTCTAGAACCCAAGTAATACACTTCTGTTTCTTATAAATATGTCTCAGATATTCTGTTAAAGCAGCAGGAATGAACTAGAAAAAACAGGAATTACAAAAAAAAATCCTGGAATGTGGGAAACAGGGTATGGTAGCCTGGAGGAAACACACTGCAGGCATAGGATGGAGAGTGAAACGGATGGATGCAAAGGTATAGCTGGTTCAAGCCCCATACTCGATCCCGGGACTGGGTTCCTATCCAGGTACTTACACTGGGGACAGCAGGGCTTTTCTTGCGCTCAGGAATATCCGCTTTATTGGGATTGCTTGCATTCCCAAGCATGGGACTGGCAGGAGCAATCCCCTTTCCTCCTCCAGCACTGCCGCTTGATTTTCGGGAGGGAATTCCATCTTCTTTGAGGTCACTATCTGCAGTGCTGGTCTGACTCCTTTTTGGATATGCCACAACTGAAGGAATAGCTGGTCCAGCTACAATAAAGAGTTCATTCTTTAAAAGACAGAATGCAGTTCATATTTTATTCTGTGAAAATTAACATTTTGTAAGATTATTTTTTTATTCATCTATAACTGCAAACTAGTAAAATTCTCTAATTTGTTTTCCATTTGCTTATTATTTAAATATTCTACTTCTCAACATGACTATAAGAAACTAACAAAAAAAAAAAAAAAAAAAAAAAAAAGAAACTAACAAGTTAGTGGTTCTTTGGCAACAACTTAATACTGTGTCATTATCTAGAATATCACTATCAAATTAACTAGATGCACAGGCAGCATGCAGAACAAACTATTCTGGTACAATTGAGCAAACTACATTCTTTATGTATGAGCTAGTCTTATCTTGTGGGAATAAGACAGCACAGATGTTTAGATAAGCAAGAAGTGGAGGAAACGTGGTCTTTTCAGAATGTTAGAAAGAAATGCGCATAGCCATGTTTTAGGAGAGCACATCCAAGGAGGACCTTAGATGATTAACTGGTCTCCTACAGTTAGCCACCCAGAGGCCCCAGTGTTAACACAGGTGATCCAGAGTTCAAAACATTGGAAATGGACACAGAGCTACCATAAACATTAAGATACAATGCCCACGTAAGATCTTAAAAGAACAGCACCAGACCTGTGCTCTGGTACTGCACATCATCCCAGTACGTAAGAGGTTGAGGCAGGAAGACCACAAGTTCTAAGACAGTCTAAACACTACAGAGACCTTGACTCAAAACAGAATAGCAACAAACATATAGAGAAGACATCTTAGGTCTACCGAAAGAAGAGTGACTATTTCTTGGACAAAAATCTAAATGGTAGCTGTATTTGGAAATTAGGTCTTAAAAAGATTGATTTATGAATCAATATCTTAGCTCTTGGATGTGCTACTGTAACATATAAAACTAAGAATCAATCAAGCACAGGGTGATGCTGCCACTGGCACTATCTGTCTTCTCATTATCTTAACCACTTATTATCATTACAACTGACACTGTAAACCATTTCAATATTAGATTCAATATTAGCTGAGTAGCTTATGTGTCTGTATACTTTACACCCTTCATCATGTATGTAGCTTCATGTATCATGTGACTGCACTGAACTACATCTGACACTCCTCACTCCTCTAACCCCAGTTCTATTATTATCCTATCAATTTTTTTTTTTTTTTTTGGTTTTTCGAGACAGGGTTTCTCTGTGGAACTCACTGGCTATCCTGGAACTCACTCTGTAGACCAGGCTGGCCTCGAACTCAGAAATCCGCCTGCCTCTGCCTCCCAAGTGCTGGGATTAAAGGCGTGCGCCACCACCGCCCGGCTTATCCTATCATTTTTAAGAATATGGTTTAAACATAATCAATAGTACAGAGCTGAAGTTTCTGCTGTTATTTTTTTCCAGAGTAACTCTGGCTGTCCTGGAACTTGCTCCAGACTAGGCGGGCCTTGAACTCACAGAGATCCACCTGCCTCTGGTTCCCAAATGTTGGGATTAAAGACATGTACTGCTACTTCCTGGGGTGAAGTTTTTGTTTGTTTTAAATTAATTTGTGAGAAAACACACACATGGAAGCCCCACTACGCCAGTATCAGTGCTGGGTATTTATCCACTGAGCCATCTTGCTGCTGGCCTAATGCATTCTTTCCTTCCTTTGCTGGCCTGTTGTTTGTTTGTTTGTTTTTTCCTTTTTAAAGATTTGTTTATGTGTATGAATATTTTGCTTGAATGTAAATATGTACTTCATGTGGATGCTTGGTGTTTGTGGAGATCAGAAGGCACTGGATCCCCTACAACTGAAGTTATAGGTAATTGTTAAGTCAACTTGTGGGTGACTGTGTATTGAGTCCCAGTCCTGTGTAAGAGCAACAAGTGCTTTAAACAACTTGAGCCATTTCTGCAGCCTATGAGTTATTATTTCTCCTTAAATAATTCCCGTGACATAGATCTAAGTTGTGTGCAGAGGTAGTTGCTTTTTCTTTTCTTTAAAAATTAAAAAAACAAACCATTAATCATTCATTTTCCTTTATATATGTGTATGTATGTGCTACGGTGTACATTCAGAGGTCAGAGGACGGCTTGCAGAAATAGGTTCTCCTGCCTGCTCCACTGTGTGGGTGCCATGTACCAAACCAGGCAGTCAAGCTGTCAGCAAGCACTGTCACCTGCTATATGAGTGCACGTGTTGAGGACAGAGGTCAGGTACAAACGTCACGGTACAGTACACATTTAAAGACTTATTTATGTGTACATGTGTTTGCCTTTGTGGGTTTATGAGCAACATGTGCATACAAGAGCCCATGAAGGACACTAGATTACCTGGAACCGCAGCCACAGTTATAAAAACACACGGACACTGGGAACCAAACTGTAGTCCTACATGTCAGAGCAGTCGAATGTGTGCTCTCTCCAGTCCTGCGTATCACATATGCATTCAGATGAAGTGGTATTCTCAGTAAGTATTATTTTAAAGATAATATTTGTATAATCTAAAAGGATTATTACAAGTAAGAAATGAATTTGAAAAACTACTATTAATGTTCTATGTCCTGTAGAATCAAAACTCAGAGCCGGGCGGTGGTGGCGCACGCCTTTAATCCCAGCACTTGGGAGGCAGAGGCAGGCAGATTTCTGAGTTCGAGGCCAGCCTGGTCTACAGAGTGAGTTCCAGGACAGCCAGGGCTACACAGAGAAACCTGTCTCGAAAAACCAAAAAAAAAAAAACAAAAACAAAACTCAGTCAGCGTTTAGTTCTCATCTGGTATGGTGATACAGGTCCTCAATCCCCAAACTTAGGAAGTAGAGACAGATTTCTAGAAATTCAAGGCCAGACTGGATCTATATAGCAAGTTTCAGGCCACTTAGAAATACAGAATGAGACCCTGTCTCAATAAAACAAAGCAAAACAAAAAAATCAACAACAAAAAGATCTATGTAAAAATAAAAAAGAAGTATCTCATTAGCATCAAAAATTCCCTTTTAATAAAATAGTAACATCACCTATATATTAAATAATTACTTTAAATTACTTTTATGATTTACAAGTGATATTTGGCCCTATATACACCCCTACACCTGGGGCCATATGGAACTTTACTGGTAAAAATGAATTATGAGTGGAAAAAGTCCTAGTTTAGCAGACGAACCACAGGACTGGGGATAAGGAGCCAACCTTGCTCCGGGCTTTCCTCAGCAGCTCTGTCTCCTGGAGACATGCTGGCATTCCTTTCTCTGTGCCTTACCCATACAATGAAGGTTCCAAAGACTTTTTTTTTTTTTTTTTTTTTAAAGTCTGGGAAAAAAGCCATAAAATTCAGGTGAAATCTACATGCTTAAGGAAGAATAAATCTACTAAGATTATTCCCTTGATAAAAGTGAAAATTCCACTGGTTTCTTTCAGGATTTAGGAGTAATTCCCTTTAAATTGGGTATTTTCAGGGCAGTATATAAGCATCTGCAGTTGGCATTCAGTCGGCCCTTTTAGCTAACATGAATACACAGGGAGAGGGACATCACCCTTCATCTGTAGACCCTACACACAGGATACATTTAACACCCGCCTCCCACACACACTCTTTTGTCTTCTTTATTTCCCACAGGGCCTTGGTACATAGCCAAGGATGACCTTCTTTTGAAGTTTAAAAAGAAATATTTTATGCAGGTAATTGTTTTGCTTGCATGTATGTTTGTGCATGTGAGTGCCTGGTACCTATAATGGCCAGAAGATAGAGCTGAATCCCCTAGAACTGGAAGTATAGACAGATGTGAGTGTTAGGAACTGAACACAGGTCTTTAGAAAGAACAGCAAGTACTCTTAACCACTAAGCCACCTCTCTAGTTTCAACTTTTTGTTTTTTTTTGTTTGTTTGTTTTTGTTTTTCGAGACAGGGTTTCTCTGTGTAGCCCGGGCTGTTCTGGAACTCACTCTGTAGACCTGGCCTGCCTCTGCCTCCCAAGTGCTGGGATTAAAGGCGTGCGCCACCACAGCCCAGCACCTCTCTAGTTTCAACCTTAAATTCTTGATCCTCCTGCCTCTACCTCCCAAGTGCTGGGATTACAAGCATTTATCAAAATGTCCACCCTCAGATTTTCACCTTTAATTCAAATTACAATAGAAAATTCTAGCTGGGTGGTGGTGGCACACACCTTTAATCCCAGCCTTCGGGAGGCAGAGGCAGGTAGGTCTGTGAAGCCAGCCTGGTCCATAGAGTAAGTTTCAGGACATCAAGGGCTATACAGTAAAATGCCCTTCTTGAGAAAAATCTAAATAAATAAGTACATACATACATACAAAAACCTCGAGACTGGAAAGATGATTCAGCAGTTAAGAACCTGCCTACTCTTACAGAAGACCCAGCACCCACATTATGGCTTACAAGCATCTATATTCCAGGAGAAAACACACGCTCTGGCTCCATAGGCACCAGGCGCAAGTGGTGCAGATATATACATGAAGTTAAAATACTCATACACATAAAAGAAAAATGTGAACAACATTTCCTCCATTCAGGTGCTCAACAGCCTCCAATGGTTAGCTGTTCCAACCCTCTCTGGACAGACAACCTTTCTTCCATTAGAACAAAGAGCTCTATCAGCTGCATCTTACACAGACATAGATGAGATATACATAACTATGGTTTTCATTCTGCTAAGCCTTACCCAACAATATCTGCCAAATGTTCCAAATAGTTAGAGGACCTTAAGCATACCAGTCCCCCAATGCTAGACAGGGGTAGCAAGCCAATCTCTGCCCCACCAGGCTCTACACAAGGGAGTACATTCCGAAACTCCGGGAATGGTCTCGGACTCACCGTGGTCACTGTACCGTCTCTGCTTCTGGCTTGAAGAAGTGCTCCTCTGCCCTTTGTGATGAGGAGACTGGCCAGTGCTATTGCTGAGGTCACTGCTTGGCCGCACCTTAGCAAGTGAAAGGTTGCTGCTAGAACTGGAGTCACTAGCGTCCAGCTACGGGAGAATGAGAAGAGCAGCAACCATGCACAGAGCCCAACGGCTTGTCAGGAAACTCCTCATGACACGCACGCACACACATACACCCGCCCGCCCCCACACACACCCCTCTCATCCAGGGAGGAGTTATCACAACATGCAAAAGAACAACTTTAAATTCAGTCAGAAGTATTTTTCTGACTCCTGGGAATAAGATCGTAAGTGAATGATCTCCTTCCTAGACCTGTTCAAAGAACTAAGATACCATACTGTTTCTTTCTTTTGTTTGGGTATTTTACATCATTTTCAAACTATTAGTGACAAAAATTAGCTTATGATTGTACACGTTTGTGACATTATTGATGACAAAGGGTTATTATCTTAAAGTTAAAATAGTAGTTTTTGGGCTAGACTCACAACCAAAAGTATAAAACTACAATAGCTTATAATGGTCAATGAAGTTAAACCACTATTTATAGACAAAGTTTTAAAATGAATACCAAATGTTATATTAAAAAAATGTTATATTAAATTAAAAGTTAATGTTATAACTGTTGGTTTTTAAATAGTTAAGGTCAACTTTTTTTGGGTCACTTTTTTTATAGTTTAGACTGGCCCTGAACTCAGCAGAACGGCATTAATCCTGAGTCTCCTGTCTCCATTTGCTGAGTGCTAGGAGTATAGGCCATCATCCATGGAAACCAGTCCCTCTGGCTCAGGTGCTTACTGGGTGTCCATCTCTTAGCACTCTTACCTCCGCAGACTTCCTCCCCAGTAACAGGTATGTAGCTGTGATTTCATCATATTTCATTTTACTGAGCGATTCTTGAATTTCTTCTTGGGAATATCCCATTCCCACCATAATGTCTAAAAGAGACAATAGGATTTATATATTTTATTTGGTTGGAAAACCTGGTAGCATAGAGAAAAAGAATTTTCTTTTCATTTAGAAGATGGTATGTTTTCTGACAGGAGAGCTGCTGAGCACAACTGCAGGGAGTAAACTAGTTAGGACACAACAGATGACCATCTCTCCCTATTGTGCTTATTTTTGTTTAAGCCACACTCAGAGAAGTAAAACAGCATAGTGCACGCACGCAGCACGCACGCATGCACGCACGCACGCACCGCTCCGCACCGCATGGTAATCACCTATTCTCTTCTGGTCTGAGATGTCTAGTTCTGGTTCAACAAACGGCTTAAGCTCGTCCTCCTCGTGGCCCGCATTGATCCACCTGTCCTTCATGATTTGCTGAAAGGAAGGCAGACTGTATGTTGGCAGCACAGAGCAGGGTTATCTCAACAATCACAGTAACTTAGCAACATGGTCGCAGCATTTCGCTGAATAACACTCCAAGTGTTACAACGTAAAAACGAGGGAGTTTTTGTTATTGTTCACTTACTACTAAAATTCCAGCAGTGTTCAGTGTCACACAAACCAAGCACAGTCCTGTAAATACTCCCTTCCCCCGAGCGTGGTTACCTCGAGAGTGCCACGTTTAACTGGGTTCAGCACCAGGAAGCGTTTGAGAAGGTTCTCACAGTCTGTGGACATGTAGAAGGGGATTCTGTACTTCCCTCGGAGGACTCTCTCTCTCAGTTCCTTTGGGGATGTAGGAACCAAAGAAGAGTTCATTTTTAGGTTAAAACAGTAACAGTGAACCAAACCCATAATGCACCCATACAGATAGAGAATTACAATGTCAATTTATGTAATTTTATCAAAGTCTTTAGTTTTTGAAGTGCATGGCTGCAACTGCCTCTTATACCTTCAGGTTCTGACCATCAAAGGGAAGCGACCCACTGACTAGGGTGTACAGAATGACGCCGAGACTCCACACGTCCACTTCTGGCCCGTCATACTTCTTGCCCTGGAAGAGCTCAGGGGCTGCATATGGAGGACTACCACAAAACGTGTCTAGTTTACTGCCAACAGTAAATTCATTGCTAAAACCAAAATCTGCTATTTTAATGTTCATATCCGCATCTAATAACAGATTTTCAGCCTAGAGGGAAAACATCAAGACAAAAATGAAACTTAACTAAAATACAATTATGACAATAGTATTGGGCATTTCATAAAGGCTTTTTACAAGGACTTATCTTTAATTAGTAAATGTAAAAACATTATTTTGAGAGAAAAACAGAAGATAAATTAGAATTCTTAATTTGATAGTAACAATCAATTACATGATAATTACAAGACAATTTTAAATAGAAAACTCATAGAAAGCTTCTTCAATGAATAAGAGTCCCTTTAAAACCACAGGTGTTTGTTTAGGTAGTCACGCTGGATAAACTCTTTGAAGTGGCTGTAAATGGGTATTGCTGGGGAAGGAGACCTCTCAGCCTCAGCCCAGAGACAAGCCAGTCCCTTTCAGCTGGCAGGCACTAAGCAGATGCTACACAGCAAGCACTAGACTGCTGTTGAGATGGACAAGGACGAGCAAGACAGGGCCCTGCCCTGGGAGCTCATAATGCAGGGTGGGAAGTAGGCTGCTGAGACCTGAGTACACGCTAGGCACCCACCAACCCGCAGGCTCAGCACAAGAGGGTCACAGAAGCTTCCCAGCACAAGTGAAACTGAAAGAGGCAGAGCTTATCACAGGTGTGTTTGGGGCAAAATAGAGAGTTGGATGTCCACACACGTGAGAATACATTTCTACTGACAACTGAAAGACAATGTACAGAGAGATGCTCCACAGAGATAGCTGGGGAGGTGGCAGGCACCAAATAAGCAGTATTTACAAACTTCAGCTTTCTAATCTCAGGGTAAGAGAAAACCACTCAAGAGATGTTAAACAAGGAAAGGACACTCTTATGTGCACTTTTTTTGGTTTTTGTTTGTTTGTTTGTGTGTTTTGGGCTAGAGTCTCATCCTTTAGCTCTGTCTGCACAGGAACTCTCTACGTAGCCAAGGTTGCCCTTAAACTTTCAGATATCTAGCTGCACCTGCCTCCTCTGAGTGTGGGGATTAGAAGTATGTGTCATCATGCCTTTAATAGTGTTTTTAAAAGGTTATTCTGAAGGCTGGAGAGGTGGCTTAGCAGAGAAGACACTGCTGCTCTTCTGGAAGACCCAGGTTTGATTCCCAGTACCTACTTGGAAGCTAAAAACCACCTAGTTGTTGTTGGGGGGCTGGGTGGGAGGGGTTGTTGAAGGCCTCTTCTGGCTTCTACAGGTACTGCACATACACAGTGCACAGACATACTATCAGGGAAAACACCATATACATAAAATAAAGATAGAATGGAAATGAGGGAAAGTCAGGAATAAAGAAGACAAGAAATTGTTTTAAGTGACTATAACATGGCTGTGGTCTGGCTTTGCAGAGTGGCAATAGTATAGAAGGGACAGGTGACAGCAACAAAAGGTCATGAGGACTGACTGAAGGCTATGCAGAAGGCTCCTGAGAAGCTTTAGTCACAATAATAAAAATGGCACACTCCAGTTTAGAAAGAAAAACTTTTGACTTAGAACTGGCTATATCCAAAGTATCCAATGGATATTCTTTGCCTAGGTACCTGGATGCTTGGGTCCTAGGACAGCTCTGGATGCAGGTATAGACTGAGGGTCATTTACATGTAGATAGCTACCACAACTGGATGGATGCACTCAGGGCTAGGTGCTGAGAGGGACAAGCAAGTAGACAGTATCCTTATGAGCAGAGTGGATCCAAGCATTAGGCTAAGACTGAGTGTCTAGCAATTGTTCAGAGAATGTGCTGGGAGACACAGAGAGAGGGTCTGAGGAAGCAGAGCGGGGACAGCAGAGGTACCCAAGTTCCAGGAACAAGACAGAAGTGAGGAGTACATGTAGGAATGGTCAAGCTAAAGCCTCCAAGAAACACACTGTGAGTCCTAACTCGGCCACAGGAAAGCAGAGCTGCAGCCCTTGCAGGCCTCCAACAAACACCACAGCTTATAAGACAGGATGTCTTCCCACACAGACACAGGGACAGGCACAGGCATCCCCTGTTCAGGTAGGTCCTATGTGTGACTGTCTCCCAGAGATGAAGCACTAGTGACCTTTACAGAGACCTGAAATACTTTTTGTAAACTTTACTTAAAGCAACAAACATCTCTTTACTATATCTTTGTCAAGAAGAGTGAGTCATGATAGAACTTAGCTCTCCTATTGAACCACACAGTTCAATCTGAGAAACAGTTGCCAAAACAACTATACAGCTTAGTGAGAGTGCTTGGGCTCACCTTGAGGTCTCTGTGAACAATCCGTTTTTGGTGGCAATACTGTACTGCAGACACAATCTGGACACGAGAAAAAGTAGTGTTAGTCACCACTGGTGCAGACTCACAGTTATAATATTCATTCACCCTTGTTTCTTCTTTTTTTGTTTCTTCTGAGACAGGCTCTCACTATACAGCTCTGGTTGGCCTGGAAATCCCTCTGTAAATCCAGACTCACAGGTCTGTGTGCATTGCCTCCTGTGCGCTGACACACTGAAGGAATGTGCCACTGCAGCCTGCTCTGTTGTACTCAGTTTTTAATTGCCCTGCTTGGCCCTCAACTTTCTATATAGATGACAGTGATCCTCAACTCCTGCTGACCTTGTTTCCTGGCCCAACATGAAGTCATCCAACATGCCAAATTGGGCTTATGTGATGCTGAGAACTGAACCCAGGGCTGCAGGAAGGTTAGCAAGTGCTCTACCCACTGGGCTGTATTTCCAACCCTGATGAACATATTTTTCTGATATTGAGAGTTTTCTTTTTCTTTCTTTTTTTTTTTTTTTTTTTTTTTTTTTTTCGAGACAGGGTTTCTCTGTGTAGCCCTGGCTGTCCTGGAACTCACTCTGTAGACCAGGCTGGCCTCGAACTCAGAAATCCGCCTGCCTCTGCCTCCCAAGTGCTGGGATTAGAGATTTTTCTTAAAGGTTATTTTCAAGTTCTGCTTTTGAATCACATCTTATAATCTCCCGTCACTCTTCCGTCTCTTCCTCTAGCTCCAAACAACTTGAAGCTAACCTGATACAACAGTGACGGGAAAATACTCCAAACTTCTTGCTGGTTTTCTGGTATTAAGCTAGAAACAATTATTTCTAAGAAAGACTCAGAGCCTGGGTATTTTCCATGTTGGACTTTGAGATAGTTAAGTGGGTAAAGGTATGTGGCATCAAGCCTGCTGACCTGTATTCAATCTCTGGGGCCCACATGAAAGAAAGGAAGAACTGACCACTGTAGGTTGCCTGACAAATCTGGGCTTGCATGCACACACATGCTAAATAAATGTAATTTTAAAGCCTATTGAATCCATCAAGTGTGATCCACATTTGCTGGTAACACAGTTTCTCAGGCATAAAAAGTTCTTTAAAAAATTTAACTAGTCAATCAATACTGCAAGCCCAGAGGGCAACACTAGGTGTCTTCCATCAACTGCTTTCCACCTTGATTTGTTGGTTGACTGTATGTGTATCTGTGTAGGGACCAGAGGTCAACACTAAGTGTCTTCCTTTGGACCTGGTGCTTACTGACTGGCTGTCCAATGAGCTTCAAAGATCTGTTGGTCTTCTCTTTTCCAGTGTTGGGGTTATAGGTACACATCACAATGCCCATCTTTCTGTGTTCTGGGGGATTCAAACCTAGGTCCTTGTGCTTGCACTGCAGGTGTTTTACTGACTGAGCTGTCTCCTAGCTCTGGAGGCCACTCTTAATTGCACTATCAAGATTAACAATGTAACTTATGAATTAACAAACTAAACCCATGTTAACTAATACCTGTCTAAATTTAGCTCTTGCTTCTTTTTCCTTCATTCTTCCATGTGCAACCAAATAGTCAAATACTTCACCTACAACAGAGAGAAATAAAATTAAACAGAAATCCTACAACTGGGAGTTAATTTTCCCACAAATTGATAATGTTCTGTTTTTAGTAAAGTTCTAGTCTTTTTTAATTTAAAATATTTTTAGATTTATTTACTTTACATGTATGTGTGTTTTGCCTGGATGTATGCCTGATGTTTGCAGAGATCAAAAAGAGGTACTTTATTCCCCTAGAGCTTGAGTCACAAATGGATGGTTGCTCTGTGGGTGCTGGGAACTGAACCCAGGTCCTCACAAAACAGTAAGTGCTTTTCATTGAGTCAATTCTCCAGCTGTTATTTTTAAATTTTAAATACATTCAAATTGATGTATGAAATTAATAGTTCTAAAACATGGTCACTAAGCTATAACTGAAGCTAACTAAGCTCACAAAGATAATCCAGAGATTGAAAATATACTATGATAAGGCTCTAACACATTTAAGTTATTATGCACTTTGTTTTTCAACAGGCCTCAACAGAAACTGTGCAATTAAGATGGAAAGGTAAGCCAGGTATGGTGGCACATGCATGTAGCCCCAGTGCACAGGAAGCAGAGATAGGCAGATCTTTGAGTTCTAGGCAAGCCTGGTCTAAAGAAAGAGCCTATCTCTCTCCACACCTCCCCGCTAAAGTATCTTTCTGTAAGATTATTATCACCAAGCATTACTTTATTCAGCAAATGTCTTGATTTACTAATTAATAAATCAAGTATTAGTTGTTTCTATTATTAATGAATTGCTATTTAATTATTAAATGACTGCTGCTTGCTACTATGTCTTCCTGCCATGATGAATGCTTATCCCTTTGGATCTACAAATAAACTCTTCCTTCATGGTGTTTTAAAATAGTAACAGAAAGGTAACACACATACAAACAGCTACATAGCAAGTTCATGGCTAGCCTGGGATACAACAGACCTTGCCAAACTACCTCACTATCCTACACTAAAAACAAACAAAAAACATAGAGGCAGAAACCTGGCTTAGTGGTTAAAAGTGCTTCTTACACAACCAAGGAGACTTGAAGGTGGATTGCCATATCCTTGGAACAAGGCAACTGTGATCCCCACAGGCCTAAAACTCCAGGGCCATGGAGGGAGTCAGGAGAATCTCTGGAGCTAGACTGGCTGACAGTCTAGCAGAAAAACTAGTTCTAGGTTCAAGAAGAGATCCTTCCTCAAAGAAGTAAGAGACAGAATGATGGAGGAGGCGACCCTCTCCTGTTTTCTGTGGCATGCATGCCCAAGCATGAGACCCGTGAGTACACACATGGACACACACCAACATATACATAAAGAAGAAAACATTAGTAAATGAAACTGGCTCACTGTTGTACAAACCATAGATGAGGCCCAGATATCCAAATCGTTCTTTAGGATTTACATATAATAATAGCCCTCTTAAAAGGTTTCTACAGCAATGAAGCTCATTCACAATAAGTGACTAAGTTTTATAAATCAGGAATATAATTTATAAGCTAGAGAAAACTTTTCCTATTTCAAACGTATTAACTCTCAGGTTATGAGGCTATACAAAGAACCTCTAAAGGCTCTCTCTAAGTGAGAAGCGCTGAGCACCACCAATGGGAAGGTCAGGGGCGGCATGGCTGGGACAGGACTGGACGGGAACTTTAAAGCAAACACCTTTCTTCTTGAACCCAGCTAGTTATGTTGAGTCTAACCTTTCTGAGCTTTAATTTATCTGTAAAAAGTAAATGACATCAATGATTTAATGGATTTCTTTGCAATTCTAAAGTTCTACCCAGTGAAAAGGTACTGCCAGTCACGACATGAATGCCTTTATTTTCAGCACTCAGGAGGCAAGAATCAGGTAGATCTCTGTGACTTTAAGATCAGCTTGGTCGGGCTGGAGAGATGGCTCAGCGGTTAAAAGCTCTGACTGCTCATGCAAAGGTCCTGATTCAATTCCAGCAACCACATGGTAGCTCACAACCATCTGCAATGGGATTCGATACCCTCTTCTGATGTGTCTGAAGACAGCTACAGCGTACTCACATACATTAAATAAATAAATAAATTTTAGGAAGAAAAACAAAAAGATCACCTGATATACAGAACTAGTTCTGAGGCAGCATGACTACACAGGGAAAGCCAGTTTCAAACATAAAGGAAGATGGGAAGGGAGAGTGGGTAAGGAAAAGATATCGAGTGGTGCTGGAGAGCCATACAACTTTCGTCATTCCTATTTCCTGTAGAATGACGAGCTGATTTCAACAACAACACATGACATATTCAAGACAGTGAGACACCTTAAGTTAGACTGCTGGAGGATTCATCAGTACACCCACTGTGCACTCAGCCCAACACATTATATGCCAGATTCCACACTGGATTCACCATATAATCTGTCTTTTCCAAAGCCCATCTTCATTTTATCAAGCCAAGAAGTCCGTTCCCCCCACTATTTCCACCCCCCCTTCCAGTTAAGTTTAATAATCTACAGCCTGGGCACTTTAAACAGAAACAGAAACCATGACAGACTGACAAAGCAGAGGCTCTAGCTCTCAGTGGCTTGGTATTTACTATGTAGAAGAGGCAAGCTAGCCTTGAACTCAGAGAGATCCTTTTGGTTCTGCCAGAAGTGATGGGGTTAAACAAGTGTGCCACAATGCCTTTTAAAAAGACACTAGTTTAATTTTTTCCCCTTTGTAAGAAGATAAAGCGTGTGCAGTATGTGTACGGCACATGCATATGCAGGTGAGAACCTATGCTTGAGGAAGGCAGAGAAGGACAGCAGGTGTTCTGCCGCATCACTCTTCACTTTATTCCCTTGAGATAGGGGCTATCACTGAAACTAAAGCTAGGCCGGCCTCACCAATCCTCCCGTCTCTGCTCTCAAGAGTGCTGGAGAGGTGCGTGTGTGTGTGTGTGTGTGTGTGTGTGTGTGTGTGTGTGTGTGCGCGCGCGCGCGCGCGCGGCGGCGCATACACTGTTCATGCAGAGGTTCTGGGATCAGCTCCCAGCACCCACATAAGAAGGTACACAATTGCCTCTTCACTCCAGTTTCAGAAAACCAGATGCCCTCTGGGCACCAGCACCCATGTGGTATACAAAAATTTGTGCAGACTCACCTACATACACATAACTAAAAATAATACGTCTTAAATAAAATAAAAGTAAACGCAATACATAGTCAACAATGAACTCAGAGTACTGAAGAGTGGTGTTGGAGGTATGTCCACTGTAAAACATTCCATCCCGTGACATGCTTATAATTGTTTTAAAATTTATTTTCATTTCATGTACATTGATGTTTGCCTGCATGTATGCCTGTGTGAGGGTGTCAGATCCTCTGGAATTGGAGTTAGAGACAGTTGTGAACTGACATGTGGGTGCTGGGAATTGAACCTGAGTCCTCTGGAAGGGCAGGCAGTGCTCTTAACCCCTGAGCCATCTCTCCAGCCGCCCTACCCTTTTAAAATATTTACAATTTTTTTATGTGCATAGTTATTTGCCTGCATATAGTACTGTACAGTATGTCTAAGCACATATCCTCAGAGGTCAAAAAGGGGGGAAAAAAAAAAGCAAAGCACTGGATCCCCTGGAACTGGAGTTACAGGTAGTTGCAAGCCTCCATGGTGCTAGAGGCAAAGTAAGAAGAGATGACCAGGAAAGGAAAGCACTTGTTCTGTACAAACAGTGGGACTTACTGGTGGCTCCAAACACTGGGACCATCAACCTTAACCCTCAAGGAGAATCTTTAGAACCAGAGAAACTATACACATCTACTTGTAGTCACATATGCTAAAACCACCATTTTTGGCTTTGGGAAAGATAAGACATTAATGGGATTAATATCTGTTAGGGGTGGAGATATAATTCTGTGATAAATGCATTAAAAACCTCAAATACTTAGGATAAAAAAAATGTTCATAGACCCATATCTCCCTTTCCCTCTCAGATTCAACATTAAGAAAGAACTCTCAGCACATGCCACAGTGTAGATGACTTTGACAATGTTCTGTTAAGTATAACATTGTGAGTCTGGGACAAATATTATATAATTTTGTTATATTTGGTACCTAATCTAGTCAAATTCAGAACACAAAATAATTTGGTGGATATAAGGAGCTAAGAAAGAGAAAAGAGACATTTACGGTTTCTCTATGCACAGCCCCAGTTTGGGAACATTTCTGGAGACACAGATGATACTGAGGGCATATAATTATGTGAATGTCACTGTGCTAGCTAGTTTTATGTCAACTTGACAAGGCTAGAGTCATCTGAGAGAACCTCGATTGCAGTCAAGCCTGTAAACATTTTACTTGGTGATCAGTGTAGGGGAGTCCAGGCCAGCTGGGTGTGCCACTCCTAGGCTGCTAGTCCTGGGTTCTGTAAGAAAGCAGGCTGAGTGAACCATGAGGAGAAGCCAGTATAGCACTCCTCCAAGGCCTCTGAATCAGCTCCTGCCTCTGCTTCCTGCCCTCTTTGAGTTCCTGTCCTGACTTCCATCAGTGATGGACTATGATGTGGAACTGTAAGCCAAATAAACTCTTTCCTCCCCAGCTTACTTTGGAGCATGGTGGTTATTACAGCAATAGAACTCCTGGCAGTGGTGGTGCATGCCTTTAATCCCAGCACTTGGGAGGCAAAAGCAGGTGAAGCTCTGAGTTCAAAGCTAGCCTGGTCTACAGAATGAATTCTAGGATAGCCAGGGCTACACATAGAAACCTTGTCTCCCAAAACCAAAAAACAAGAAGGAAGAGATGATCAGAAGTTCAAGGACATCATGATAGACAGAGAGATTCAGATCCTAAATTTTATGAGATGCATGTTTACCACAATGGATAAAGGAGAGCTGCTGTATATTATCAACTAGTAATGCTAAGAATGGGGCCAGAGGACATTCTGGAGGGGAGTGCTGGTCATGCATGCCTAATCGTTTGAGTTTAAGGCCATGGTGGAAGCAAAGAACCAAGCCTTACACACTGTCCTCTGACCTCTGTAAGTGTGCTGTTGCACATGTATCTATACATATACATAATAAGTAAATATATCAACCACTACAATCCACAGTCCCGGCAAGGTAAGGTTCTGAATGATCCCAGTTTACTATGTGTGAGTTAACTAATACTTAAAGACATCCATACAGGCACCGCCGCTCAGACTGTTCCTAAAGAGAAAAAAGAGAAAATGCATACACACCATCTCTCACTCTGTAAGCAATATAAGCGTGCTTACCTCCACTCGCGTACTCCATGATTAAGTAGAGGGTTTTTTTCCGTTTCAATGACCTCGAACAACTTCACTGGGGGAGGAGGAAAAACAGACAACAAAAAAGAACGACGTCTGTATGCATAAAACATGCACAAAAGCTACAAAACCCCCTACCTTTTCCTGTTAAAGGGTTTTAGACAGATGGCCTTTATAACTGTTTTTAGGGGTCAAAAAAAATTCTGTATTACAAACAAACAAACAAACCAAAGAAACCATACACATAAAGCCTCTTTCTGGGTGTGGAGAACGCCCTGTTCCTGTCTGTGCCGTCTGTGTGGACGGGCCTCCCTTCCAGCATCTCCCCGTCCCTCAGCCTCTCCTCCACTGCCCTCCAGGCTTTCTGCCCACCTGAGACTCTGTAACTTGGGAAACTCACTGCAGCTCTCAGAGAACGAGGTTTGTTAATAATCTGAGAGCAAGACTAGAAATAATTAAAGGGGAAATGAGCCAATTAAATACATCTTTGTAGTAATGCTAGTCGAGTGCTATCCCCAAACGTTTTAATATTTATTTTGAGATATGCTCTATATTGCAAGGTTGGCCTTGAACTCATTCCATAGCTTAGATAAGCTGTGGACTTAGGTATTCCTGCTTCAGCCTCTCTAGAAAGTGAGACTGGGCCCAGACCAGTAAGAATAACGTTTGTTCCTTCCCTCTAGAGCTAGGCTCTGAGTCAGGACCCCAGGGTATCAGGCTTGCTGTCAGCAAGCTAGATTCCTACCCTCTAGAACTTAAAAAGGAAAGAGAAAAGGAAGGAAGGAAGGAAGGAAGGAAGGAAGGAAGGAAGGAAGGAAGGAAGGAAGGAAGGAAGGAAGAAGAAGGAAGGGGAGAGAGAGAAAGAGAGAGAAAGGGAGGGAGGGAGGGAGGGAGGGAGGGAGGGAAGGAAGGAAGGAAGGAGGGAAGAAAAAAGGAAGAAAGACCGATCAGAGGCCACCATGGTCTACAGAGTGAGACCCAAGACAGCCAGAGCTACATATTGAAGCCTTGTTTCAAAGAAACAAAAAACAAAACACACACAAAAAAAACCCCTCAAACCCAAAACCCAAACAAAACAGAATGATTTTCAGGGGGAGGGGGTTGTCAGTGAAATTTCACTATGATGGCTCCTTTATTTAAGTAGAACTTTCTGTTTCTGCTGATTCATAGAGCTACAACACATCAATTAAAAATAAACATTTTAAAAAGGAAATAAGGTAAATCTGAAGCTATCAAGTCACAATTCTATAGATCTACTTGGTTTTCTTGAAACTTTTATCAAAAATCCAGGATGCAACTACACGATTTCTTTGATGTTTTATGATGACTTACTAAGATACTAGATGACCAGAGAAAATACCTGACAGAGTGGTTGAAAGTGTAAATGAACTGATCAGATTCTCAGACCATTACTTAATTACTTAGCTTCCATGTTCAAACTGCTAAGAAAACTAACTCAAGAAAGTTAAAGCAGTACTGGTAAACAAGCAACATAAGAATAAATTATTTTTAATATGTAAAAGCAGATAATAGCTCTTTTGAGAAAATTCTTTAACTCTATTGACATTAATCCCTTTAATCCCAGCACTCTGGAGACAGAGGCAGCCAGGGATATATAGAGAAACCCTGTCTCAAAAAAAGGAAGGAAGGAAGGAAGGAAGGAAGGAAGGAAGGAAGGAAGGAAGGAAGGAAGAGGAAGGAAGGAAGGGACAAAGAAAAAAAACAAAGCAAAGTCTCAGTCTGCCCCATCAGTAAGTGGAGAACTGTGGTCTATCAAGTTCACTTTGCATTTATGCTTTGATCCCAGGGACAGGAGGGATGAAATTCTGATTAGTAGGGATAAAATAAATTTTTGGTGAAAAATTAGAATCTAAAATCCATAAATTAATGATTAACCTCAAAGAGTTGAAATGAAAAACAAAGAAAGGATTTTTTTCCATCATTATACTTCTTGTGATTTTTCTTTGTCTCCAAATATATTACCAATTCTAATATATACCATTTTTCATTAATACCCTTTCAGAATGATAACTTAGTAACATTTTTTTTTTTTTGCACAGTAGTGCATAAAACAACAATGGTAAACATGACATTACCCATCTCATTTGCTCTTGAAATAATTATTTTTAAAATAAAAGAGCTGGGAGGTGCTGGGTCTTAATCCCAGTATCTGAAGGCAGAGAGAAGGCAGATCTCTATGAGTTCAAGGCCAGCCTGGTCTACCAAGTTCCCGGACATCCAGGGCTATACAGAGAAACTAAAAGAATAAAGGAGCCATTATTTTATAAAAATACAATTACACTATTTTAAAGGCCCTATTATGACATAAAATCAAATGTTTTCACTAGTGTGAAATTTGTGTGTTTCATCTTGGTCCTACAATTATGAGAGCAAGACAACTTCCTTTCCTTGTCTCTGAATGCTTGTCACAGTTATGTATACAGGACACATGGATACTTCCTGTGCAATTACACTATACAGCATGCATCCCATATTTTATATACTACTCTTTGAAAATATTACCAACTAGTGAGATATAAACTAATCAGCCTGATTATACATATTCTTATAGCACTAAACCTTAAGTCAAATGCTTAATACCTGAAATCTCAAAGAGCTAGTACAAACTAACTTGTATATATATTATTTAAAAAACAAAAAACATGGGCCTGGGGAAAAGTGATGGAGCCTCCTATCACTTCAGAAATACGTTTATTTTAGCTTTATAATGTATTTTCAAGATTGCATATTTAAACCCCAAAGTATTTAAGAAAATAGAAAGTACCTATGTTTGGGTGATTTAAAATCTTCATTATTCTTACTTCTCTGAAGAGCTAAAAAAGCAAAAGACAAACCCTTATGTTATTAAATGTTATAGTCTGCTTATAGTACAAATAAGTTTTCTCTTAGATAACTGCTTCATTATTTATATTTTTTACCCTATTCCTAAAAAAATAACACAGAAATCCAGAGTAATCCTAAAGTACGTGTATATCCTATCACCAAATGCTTCCATCAATGGGGACAGCAGCAGTCCTCAGAGGAGCAAGTACCACACTATGAATTTACTTTGCCGTCTTTAAAAACAAGGTTAGATTTAGAATAGAATAGCTTGTGATTAAACCTCATTGTCCGCAAGCCAACAGAAACCTGTGCAGACCCAGAGAACTGTATTAGGATGACATGAGATTCCTTGACTGCAAACGGTTCTCCAGTATGACTCTGAATGACATGGATTGGAAGTCCTAGGTGGAGAGGACAGGTGACAGCACAGTGAGAGCCATCTGCAGTGCAGGCCCTCCTGAGCCACACACACACACAGCTACACTTGCTGTATGACTTGCTTTAGCCAATGTGATACTAGCAAAATCAAAATGAGCAGAAGCCAGAGAAAATGGTTGGCCATCAGAGTCCATTGTCTTAAGAGCAGCATAAAGTTGGCCCCTGTCTCTTTCAAAGATGAGAGGTAGTACAAAGAAAGAGACCTTCTCTCCAAGAGTCAAGCCCCTGCCAACCTAACAGCACACAATACACCAGTGAACCAGACTTTGCACATCAGGCTGAAGCAGAATATGCAGAGATGGTAAACAGAAGTAATAAAAATGTGTGGTAGACACACATGCTGAGGACTCAGGGAAGGGAAGAAGTGTATCACTGTGGACTGGATTAACAACAGGATCCAAAAGCTACAAAGATGTAGAGTTCATTTTGGCCAATCTCTTTGCAAAGTTGTACAACCTTTCTATGGGGAACACAACTAGGAAAGGCCTGTATCAACAGATTGCATCTGTTGAAAACTGGTGAGAAGGCCCAGGGTTCCCACTTTGCCTGCTCTGTTTACTGTGTCTAACATACATTTAAATGAACAGCCCTAGGTAGATGGCTATAGGCAGATTTTGGTATATAATCTGAGATCATATCTTAAGTATAAGGACTGATATAGATTCCTGTCTTAAACACTTTATGATTTTTAATTATGGAGGAGTGCAAGTGGGCATATGCCTGTGGAAGCCAGACAGAGGAAATGCCCATTTTGTCTGCATGTGTTTATGTGCACTACATGTGTTCCTGGTGCCCTAACAAGTCAAGAGGGTAGTTGAGCCATTTGATCCCCTGGAACTGGATGGAGTTCCTGACGGCTGTAAGCTGCCATGCGAGTTCCAAGCACCAAATCCAGGTCTCTAAAAGCAACAGGTGTTACCACTGATCCAGCCCAACCATTGATTAATCCTGACTCTGCCTCCCAAGTCATAAGCCACCACGTCCAGCAGAACAGGAATGCTTTTATTTCCAACATAAATACCTTCTGTTGACTGCCACTAAGGAATGTTCATTATATTAAAAAATTGTCACGTGCTATGACATTCTGGAATCTGGCTTACAACTCCTGAGCTTCAAACCCAAGCATGGTTAACTCAAGAGTCTTCCAAGGTTCCTTGTTTGGGGCTGGTTCCCCCTAACTGTGACAGGAGGAAGGTAACAGCAAAACAGCCCAAAGCCAAAACAGCTTTAAGACAGTTAGAAGGCAAACCATCTCCGACAGAGGTCACTATTGTTCACCCCATGACACAGTGTGGGATTGCGTAAGGGTATCCTGGTTCTTGGCTGGGCATGGGCCTAGAACCCCAAGACTCCAGGGGAGAAACTGGCAGGAGTTCGGCCACGTCCCCAGAACCCAGGGTCCTGACAAGCAGTCTAATCTCCATAGACCTACATTGTTCAGTCATGTAGGCCATTACAGCCCCTCCTAAAGTGTACAGGTAGAGGGTGTAACTACAGGCCTCAGGCCCTAGAGATGTACATACCAATGAAGGGCAGAGGGTGGAGCCAATTAAGCATTCCTCCCCAGACCCTTCCCACTTCTCCCTATTTAACTCAGGTCTGCCCTGAGTTTGGGGGTTACATCCAGATCCATCCACCATCTGCCATGACAATAAACCCTTTTGGAACTAAGGACTGCCTCGTATCACTGGGGCCTGCCAGGCCTGCAGTCCCAAAGCTTCCAGCCTCCTGGAACTACAGACTTTCTTCTGTATGCGGGTCCCCCACCATGTGGAAGCCTCCAGGCAGCCTCCCTCCGTTGACCCAACCCACAACATAGGAGTGCCTAAAGGTCATGAGAGGCTCAGCCCTAGAGAGAAAGTTCAACTGAAAACTCCATCTGACTGTCTCAATCTCCCTAGCCAGCCAGTTCCTACTGAATGCTGGAAGTAGTAATATGATGGTGATGTCTTCTTGATGTTTACACTCTTTTACTTGGAAACCTCATCTGAGGAGAACATTCTTCTCTGCTCAACAGTCTTTCTATTGGGAATTACAGCTGGCTGTCTTAAAAGAGCTTCCCTAGTTGATGTCTGCCTGATGTTTCTTTTTTTTTTTTTTTCCTGAGACAGGGTTTCTCTGTGTAGCCCTGGCTGTCCTGAAACTCGCTCGGTAGACCAGGTTGGCCTCAAACTCAGAAATCCACCTGCCTCTGCCTCCCAAGTGCTGGGATTAAAGGCGTGCGCCACCACCACCAGGCTCTGCCTGATGTTTCAAATGCCCGATTTGATAGTGTTTGCTGGTTGCTGTCTATCTAAATTCTACTTGCTACGTATTCTTTTATTTTGGTTTGCTGTATACTTAATAAATTCATTCATTCAACACCCAAATCTGACTATTGTGGATTATTTTTTGGACCAGACAAAACACAACCACACTCCTGACAGCCATTCAGATTTGGCTTCTTTTCAAGCAAACAGAGATAAAATGTTTTATAATGTATTACAGTTGAATCTGTAGCTATCATTTATATCTCTCAACTGTTTGTTTTACAGAGTGAGTTCCAGGACAGCCAGGGCTACACAGAGGAAACCTTGTCTCAAAACCAAAAAAAAAAAAAAAAAAAAAAAGAAGAAGTTTTGTTACAGAGCTGTGTCAGGGTTCTATTGACAAATGAAAACAATTATTTTTGAAAGATTTTAAAAAATGATTATTTAATGAATATGAGCATTCTGCCTTCATGTTAAGTGCACCTTGTGGGTGCAGTGCTGTGGAAGCCAGAAGAGGGCACTGGATCCCCAGGAACTATAGTTAGAGACAAGTGTGAACCACCACCTGGGTACTGAAAACCAAATCTAGGTCATCTAAAAGAGAAGCCACTGCTCATAACTACCAAGCCATTTCTCCAACACCCTCCCCCTTTTTTTTCTCTCCCTTTCCCCCACAGGACAAAGTCCCACTATGTAGTTGGCATACCAGGCTTGCTAAGTCAACCAGGGTAGCCTTGAACTCACAGAAAGCTACCTGTTTCTGATTCCCAAATACTATACTTAAAAAACATGCACCATACAACCTTTCTCTGTGTAACCCTGGTTGTCCTGGCACTAGCTCTGTAGACCAGGCTGGCCTTGAACTGATCGATCTGCCTCTGCTCCCTGGTGCCTCTGCTCAAAGGCGTGCGTCTGCCACCCAGTTGACAGATTTCTTTTTAAAAAAGTAGTACATCTTGTTATTTAGAGTATTCAGACTATTACATGGCAGGGTTTATTTTCCATTTATTTAATAGGTTCATGTGTCACAGTACAAACATGGAAAGCAGAATGCAACTTGTGGGAGTTGGTTCTTTCTGTTTATCCAGTTCCCAGGATTAAACCTAAGTACTCAATCTTGGCAACAAGAACCTGCTGGGCATCTTCTTGGGTCAGAGTTTTAATTGTGCCAGTGCTTCATTTTGCCATTTCAGAAAAGTTACCAAAGAACAAACTATTTAAGGGAGTTGAGTAAGGCACGGTCAGGGACAAGTTAGATGTCTGAGAGAGAAGAGGAGACATCCAGAGTCACCGCCACACATCTAGCTTGCACCGTGCCAGACGGTGTTTGTGCTGCTCCATGGTCACAGAGTGCTATGCATCCTTCAGTGTATACTTACTTGCTGGGCCCAAGTAATTCAGGCAGGTAGCTGGAGAAGTAAATTTTTATGTAGCCCAGGATGGCCTCACACTAAAGAGATCCACCTGCCTCTGCCTCTCAAGTGCTAGGACTAAAGACACACAGCAACTAAAGCCAGCTCAGCCAGTGAAATCACTTGCTTCCCGGACTGGTGACCTGAGTCTGATCCTCAAGACCTGCATGGTGGAGAGAACCAACTCCTTCAAGTTTTCCTGACCTCCACATGTACACACAAAAAATTAATATAATTTTTTTAAAAAGCATTGAATGTGGCTGATGGTCCCAGCACTAACACGGAAGATGGAGCTTGAGGCCAACCAAGGCAGCATGAAGATATCCTGTCTTCAAAAGTAAAAGACAGACGACTCAGCAGTTAAGAGCACTTATTGCTCTTACCGAGGACGCAGATTTGATTCCCTGCATCCATGTGGTAGCTCACAGACATCCATAATCCTGTCCCATGGAACCCAACAGGGTTAATGTAACCCTGTCCTATGTAATGTAACAGGGTTACACATAGGTGGTACACATACATGCACACAGGCAAAACGTTCATACACACAAGTAAAATAAATCTAAATGCTTTACTACTGAGTTTTTACTACTAAGTTACCACAGCAGTAACTTAGGAGCATTCTCCACTGAAAGATATTTTGTCCTGATCTTGCTGAATATATTACATGCTGAATATTCTAAATAGGTGAAAAACCTCATACCTAATTTAGATAATATCAAAGTAGAAGTGATGGTTAATATAAAAGCTTCATGGCTCAGCTGGGTTGTAGTGGTGCATGCCTTCAATCCCAACACTCTAGAGGCAAAGGCAGGCAGATCTCTGAGTTTCAGGCCAACCTGGCCTACAGAATCAATTCCAGAGTGGCCAGGGCTACACAGAGAAACACTGTCTCAAAACAAAACAAGAAAGAGAAGAGAGAGAGAGAGAGAGAGAGAGAGAGAGAGAGAGAGAGAGAGAGAGAGAGAGAAAGAGAAGAGAAAAAGAAAAGGAGGGTTTAACTATGTAACTCACAAACAGACATACATAAACATAGGCCCCAAGGTCCAAATTATAGCAGAAATCCATTTTAGCAAGAACCAAGTAATTTAGGTAATGAAAACAGTTTAAATAAAGCATAAATCAAACCTATGTTAAGTGCGTCTCAGAGCCTCTTGCCTGGCCAGGGAAGGGCCCTTAAACCAAAGACAAAAAAGAACCCAAATAACTAAGCCTTTCTTCTTAACACCCTGCTGTTATCAGCAGGAGTTAATGGCCAGAAGCCACCAGCTTTTGGCCAAAGAATAACAAAGAGTTTAAGAAAGGTATAAAATTGCCAAGTGTAAGCAACTTTTACCCCAGCAACCATAACTTTCGCCACCCACTGCTGCCTGCCTCAGTCTGCTGCTCTGGATGCTGGGCTGGTCACTGGCGATTCTGCATATTGTGGTAGGTCCCTCCTCTTAGAAAAACTGTAAGAAGCTATCTCTTCATTGGCAGTCACATGGTATTACAAATACAGGTTAGGCCTTTATTATGGCTTCCAGAGAAAGGCAAACTACAGCAAGGCGCTGGGCTTGGAATGGCTACTCTGGATAATTTCAGAAACTCTGAAGTCTCTAGCTGACTTATGACCCTGGGATGTTATGAAAGAGCTACTTAGAGCAGGTTGTTTCACATACAGGCTCTGAAATATCTGCTTTGCATATGAAAGGCACACTTAAGAATTAGCTTGCTGGGCGGTGGTGGCGCACGCCTTTAATCCCAGCACTTGGGAGGCAGAGCCAGGCAGATTTCTGAGTTCGAGGCCAGCCTGGTCTACAGAGTGAGTTCCAGGACAGCCAGGGCTACACAGAGAAACCCTGTCTCGAAAAACAAACAAACAAACAAACAAAAAAAGAATTAGCTCACACTGGGTAGAACCAGATACCACAGACCAAGACTACAAGAAAATAATAGTGTGTCCAGCCTGTTTGGTTTCCTTCACAGTATTTTCCAAGAGTAAGAACTTCACCTGGCTTAGTGCTGTGCTCACTGTCCACAGAACGGTGCCTGACAGTCTATGCAGCCTGGCTTCCAAGTGGCCCTAAGCATCACTCCTCTGCTGACTCCTGACTACTTCCAGGACTGAGGGAAAACATTCTCCTTAGGTGGGTTACACTTAGTACACAGACATGCCTCAACACAGCAGTGTACACCTCTAATCCCAGAGCTCAGGAGGCAGAGGCAAGAGGATTTCTGAGTTCTAGGCCAGAGTGGTCTATGAAGGGAGCTGCAGGACAGCCAGGGATACACAAAGACACTCTGTTTCAACAAGCCAAAATGGATGTAAACATAAATTTAGACATCAGACAACAACTTTGGGTGTCATTCTTCAGGTGCCATTCACTCTCTTATTTATTAGTTTACTACTCTTTGTGGTCCCCACCTCTCACTGGCCTGGAACTTGCAAAGCAGACTAGGCTGGCCAGCCCACAAGATCCACCTGTCTCTGTCACCCCAGGGCTAGGATTATAAACCCACTACTACAACTGTAGAACGTGTTTTGTTTTTGTTTGTTTGGTTGTTTTTTTGAGACAGGGTTTCTCTGTGTAGCCCTGGCTGTCCTGGAACTTGCTTTATAGACCTGGCTGGCCTCAAACTCACAGAGATGCATCTGCTCCTGCCTCCCCAGAGCTGAGATTAAAGGCCTGCACCACCATGGCCAGCATTACTCACTTCTTAATGACAGACTTCAATTTAATATGACAGGCTTGAGCAAAACTACCTATTATTTAACCAAACTGAATCTAATAATTCTTTGTAAACCAGGGCACTGAGATTTTTATTATTCCTGTTTGTTTTTAAAACTACTGTATGCATAAAACAATACAGAATCCATTAAAAACTGACCCTAGTAGTGGTTAGAAGTAGTTGAAGGTAAAAATACAAAAACAATGGAGAAAGAGAAATCTTCAAGCAGGCCATTTCTTTTCAAGTTTCCTTACATGCATGTAGTAAACTCACCTGATTCAGGGTGCCAGCCTGAATGTAACAAAATCAACACAATTTAAGATGTGTTCAAAGCTGCCTGGGTGAGCTGGTGAACATCTTTTGGTAATGGCAACATGAATGGACTGACTAGAAAGTTGATGGCAGAATCTGACTAAATTAATACTAATTTCCAGGGCAGATTCAAACCTTTATGTCACTAGCCACAGATTACTTTGTGGGAGGGAGCCTAGTGGCTTAGAACTGTAATCTCAGGACCTCAGAACCCAGAGGCAAGGAGACCACCACAAGCTTAAAGCCAGCTCAAAGCCAGCTCAAAGCCAGCTCCAGCTACACAATAAGCCTATTAAAAAAACAAAACAAAATGGGGGTTGGGAGGGACTGTTACTGTTATAATTGTGAGTGATGACCAAAGAACAAGCTGTTAGAACACTGCTCCATGGCTAAAGAGATGGCTCGGCGGTTAAGAGCACTGACCGCTCTTCCAGAGGTCCTGAGTTCAGTTCCCAGCAACTACATGGTAGCTCGCAACCATCTGTAAAGGGATCCGATGCCCTCTTCTTGTGTGTCTCAACACAGCTAAGCTACAGTGTACTCATACAAATGGAAAAATAAATGTTAGAAAAAAAAGAGCCTTAGGCCACTTTATTAAAAACAACAACAACAACAAAACACTACTCCAAAAATGGGCAAAGCTGCCACACATCCTGTTACCATTTTCCCAAAAACAATACAGTGTGAAAGAATAGGAAACAGATATATAAAGACTGCTTATAACTTATTTTCATGTAAAAAAAAAAAAAAAAAAAGGTTACTTACTTAATACACCTGGTTTTAAATATTGCCAAATAAATCAAATATACTTATCAAGTTACTTGTCTTAGATAGATCTAATTTTGGGACAAGTCTTTATTCAGTGGCTGGAAATTGCTAAGTTTTAACTACTAGATTATTATAAATAATAATTAATGACAGTGCAAAAATGCATCATCAAACTATTGGGCTAATCAGAAACATAGAGTCTTACTTGATGCTATGGTTATAATATCTTATAATAAATAACAGCAATGACCAAGTAAAATAAAAAGTTAAAGCAAGCAAAACCAAAGGGAAAGTATAGTCAACCTGAGACAAGCTACGTTGAAACTTGTGGAAAACTGGTGGAATTCTAGCTATCTCTAGGTTCACATGAACAACTCAGAGACTTGTCTCTTAGTAAGTTCAGAAGCACCACTCAAAAGTCGCACAACATGCCAAATGTCAGATGAACAAGGATGACACCTGAATAGACATGCCAAACTGGACAGGAAAAAGACCAGGAAGCCTCAGCCCTGCACCAAACTACAGATGGCTGAGGAGAGCGGGGAGCAGCAACAGGCCAGGGCAGACACAGATTTGAAGATTTCAGTGCTAGCTGTGAGAAATGCAAGCCTCATTTGTTTCACTTTAGGAAAGAGTATGTCTCAAATGAAAATATTTTCATATGTTGTTTTTTAAAATTCTCTCTTAAGTCAAACATTTAAAAAAAAAAAAAAAAAAACTGTCCTCAAACCCAACTATTTTTATGAAAACGTTCGCTTAAGTTTTGGGGGGAGGAGGGAGATGCCTAATTAGAAAGCCCAGAGTATCCTTAAAACTTGAGGTTGGTTCTGCCTCTGCTTTGCAAGTGCTGGGATTACAGGCATGCAACATTATCAAGCCCAGCAAGCTACACTCACTGGAGGAACAGAAAGCCTTGTTGCACTAACTACCTGCAGTTAAAGATTTAAGAGGCAAATTACACAGCAACTCAAACAGAACGTTTTTAAAAATATTAAATACTAAATCAACATACCTTTTGTAGACTTGTTGGATTCAACTGAGTTTTGTCAATTATTTTTATTGCAACCTAGAAAAAAAAGTATTTATATATTTTCAGAACTTGCTAATTATAGACAGTTTTGTAAATTCTCATACATATGGCATTGTTAAAAAGCAATGAAAACAGCAAATCTCCACTGGTTATGACAAAGCAATTAGAACACTATTATATGATTATTAAGACCAACTCATGAGAACCTCATGCAAATGATAACATTTTTTATACTTGTTACTTACATAGAAGAAGGTGAAATTACTCTATTCTTCCCTCAAAATATTACAGAATGAATACTTCAAAAATTACATACAGTGTAGCAAATCTCTTTCCTTTGGGGGCAGTAGTGCTGGCTAGACAGAATCTCATCCATGCTAACCGAGCGTTCTGCTGCTGACCTTGATCTCCCATCCCGACTTTGCCATTTCCTGAAACTAATTTCAGCAGACTTTGGAATCCTAGGGCAGAAACCTGAAAGGAATACTCAGCCTAAAATATCTGTTGGAGTGTCTTACACATAGAGCTTTTGTAAGTAATGAAGTAAGTTGGTGCTCAATCTGAAAACACCTAGCAATGCAGGAAACCCACTGTAGACAGAAGACCTGGGAAGACCCAGGCATCTGTCCTTCCGGTGCCGTCAGGAATCTATCTCACAAAACAATGGAACAGTCCCTGAGACTGTTAAAGAAAGCTCCAGACCAATCAACCTGTGGGCTAACCATGCAAAACATATGCAGAGGCAATAAAGGTGAAACTTGGCAACTTTTGTCCAGAAAGAGCGTAGCGTATACTAGCAAATAGTATTTAAGGGAAAAACAGAAACAAAACTCCACTAGCACACAGGGAGAAACTACAGCTTCTAATAATACATATTCTTACTTAAAAGGAAAGGCATCAGTTTTACTAGTGTTTAGGAGACGGATGAATGAGTTCCTCACCTGGTAAGCTTATCACCTGTTACATTAAGATGGCAGGGAGACAGGTGAGCAGTGGTGGCACATGCCTTTAATCCCAGCACTTGGGAGGCAGAGGCAGGCAGATTTCTGAGTTCGAGGCCAGCCTGGTCTACAGAGTGAGTTCCAGGACAGCCAGGGCTATACAGAGAAACCCTGTCTTGAAAAACCAAAAAACAAAAAGAAAAGGATTAGCTACGAGTAGCGTATGAACTGAATTCAGCTTCCCACTTAAGGTGCAGATCAGTCAACAGACTGCCTTATGAGATGCAGGAAAGCCCACTTCCCAATGTGCATCCTGTGGAACTCATATCCTGTAAACCCACTGAAGAAAGCACAGCAGTCAAAGTCTGGGACAAGAACTTGGAGACTTTCCATGCCAATGATTCTCAAATTTCTTGGTGCCTTTACATCCTTGAGGATTATTGATGACCCTAAGTCCAGACTATATCTGTCAATATTTACCACATCATAAATGAAAAAAAAATTATAAAAACAAGTATCTACCCATTCATTACAAAATAACAATAAACCCATTATGTTACCATAGCAAACTTAATGGAATTCTTTTTGTTTTTAAAACAGGGTCTCACTATATAGCTCTGTAGACTAGGTTGGCTGACTTCACAGAGATCTGCTTGCCTCTGCCTCCTGAGTGCTGGGATTAAAGGTGTGTGCCAGTTTCTGGATGTATGTTTCATCTGTTGTGATACTCATAATCATATGGCCTCTGGAAAATTCTACTATTTGTGTGAAAATTTAAAAAGTAAATGGTGTAATAGTATTAGTACAAAAATTGTTTTTAAGATTTATTTTTGTGCCCCGCTTGGTAACTCACACCTTTAATCCCAGCACTTGGGAGGCAGAAGCAGACCTCTGTGAGTTAGAGGCCAGCCTGGTCTACAGCACAAGTTCCAGGACAGCCAAGGCTACACAGAGAAACCCTGTCTTCAAAAACAAAAAGTATTTGTCTGTGTGTGTGTTGTCTGTCTGTCTATCTACTGTGTATGTGCACACATGCATGCTACTGATGACAACTGTCTTAAGTCAATTCTCTCTTTCCACTATTGTAGGCTTCAGGGATTAAATTCAGATTCTCTGATGGGGCAAAGACATAGGAACATTTACCGACAGAGAGCCATCTCGCCAGCCAACACCTTATGATTTTTGAAAATTACTGAACTTGGTCTAAAATAAATTACTGATTAGCTATGAATCTGTTAGCCTCTAGGAACAAGAAGAAACATTGTGGCAATGATTCTGACTCCAGGGTGAAAGGACTACTCATCTGCTCCAGAGAAACACAGAATAGAGAAAAACGTGGACAATGTATATACATGCATTTGTAAAAAAGTCAAAATACTAGTTCCATATTTGGGAAATATAAGCTTAAGTGGAAACTGTACTAAAAAATAGAAAAAGTATTTGCTGGTAGGATATTTGAATATTATCTATACATATCTCCTCTGGGAAGGAGACAGGCTATTTATTAATCTTTACAGACCAAGTTGTTCTGCAGTTAGGTAGTTTCCTCTGAAATTGAGACATCCCATCCATCCTGTAATGAAGCCCCTTCAAGCAGGGGGATAAAACAACTCAAAATAGTTTCAGGAAGTCCTAGAAACTGACCAGGTTCACTAGGCCCCTCCTTGCCAGAATACCACAATAAAACCTGAGAGTAAAACCAGGGCTACACAGAGAAACTATCTCGAAAACAAAACAAACAAAACAATAAAAACCTGAAGAGTCCTTCTCAGATAAATGGAGTTTAGTTTAGCTTCAAAGAAGACTCTTGAGAAAGACCAGCTGCCTGGAAGAGCAGCTGAGGCAGGCACCTGCAGAAGACACTCTCCAACCAATTGAACTGCCTGCAACTCCATGTTTATAGTGTGCTCCAGGTTCCCACCAATGCTGGGGTGGCTTTAGTGATATGGCTGTCTTTGAGTCATTTCTGTTCCTGGAAGTTAACCCCTCACCTCTATTCCTGTACATAACCCAAATAAGACTTAGAATTCACCAAGCTGGACTGTGGTGGTATGTACTTTGGTTTGTTAATGAACTCCCTAACTGGGGTGAGATTTTTGTGTAATGTCTCCCCAGGAAAAGTTTTGTCACAGAAAGAACATGGTACTTAAGTTTGTTGAGCCGATCTAAGGCCTTGAGCACTCATAATAAGCAACCAACGATACATTAAAAATGGAGGTAGGACAATGAAAAAACATGATCTCCAGTATTTTAAATGTATATTAAAGTAGAATTTTCTTCAAACTTGTTCTTTTTATGACTTATATTTAGTTTTACATGCACTGGTAATATTTGCCTATGTGTGTGTGTGTGAGGGGTCGGATCCCCTGGAACTGGAGTCCCAGACAGTTGTGAGCTGCTGTGTGAGTGCTGGAAAAGTGAGCCTGGTCCTCTGGACAAACAGACAGCGTGGTATACTCAACAGACAGCATGGTATACTCAACCACTGAGTCATCTCTCCAGCCCCCCCAAACTGTATTTTCATGAGCATTTTTACATGGTGTACTTGGAATTTCTTTCTTTTCTGGTTGTCATCTGCATTCTCAGGGAAAATCTGGCAGTCTGGAGGCATTTTCCCACTTTCTTCTGACACTTGGGTTTTCTAAGCTTAATATTCCTCTTCACAATTGCTAGTTTCTTCTGGTTATAAATTACACTTTCCTATTCTAAGGAGTCTATCCTGTTTCTGTTCTTACATATTTCATATTCAGGTACTGCTCTGTTTGTGGGTTTTTTGGGGTTTGAGAGTTTTTCTTTTTTCTTTCTTTCTTTTTTTTTGTTTTTTTTTGTTTTTTGAGACAGGGTTTCTCTGTGTAGCCCTGACTGTCCTGGAACTCACTCTGTAGACCAGGCTGGCCTCGAACTCAGAAATCCACTTGCCTCTGCCTCCCAAGTGCTGGGATTAAAGGCATGCGCCACCATGGCCCGGCTGGTTTGAGAGTTTTTCGAGACAGGGTTTCTCTGTGTAGCCCTGGCTGTCCTGGAACTCTCTGTAGACCACAGAGTGAACTCACAGAGATATGCCTGCCTCTGCATCTTGAATGCTGGGATTATTGCCCTGCACAGCCGCTGCTCTTAACTCCTGAGCCATCACTCCATTCAGGGACTGCTTTTCAAAAAAGGTCAAATATGTTGTATGTTCATATATGAAAGTCCTCAAAGCTGCTATGAGTGAAAGATAATCATTTAACATACATACAGAGCAAGAAAACCTGATGAGGAAATTCTCAATCTCTTTTCCTCCACACTGGGTTGACTCAAACACCAGATAAACCTTGAGGTCAGGAAGAAAGGGCGACTATAGGGTATGATCACTGTGGTGTATCAGACAGGTCAAGGCTAGAGAGAAGATTACAATTCATTCTCAAGTAGTAGTGGGTGGGGTTTGGGGAAGAGTGGTACAAAATAAAACCACAAGGGTTCTTTAAGTGAGGGAAGAAGACTGTACCTATCACATCCTGTATCAAGTTCTGGGAATTTTTATTTGGTAACTCTGACGCCAGAAGCAAAGTGAAAGTTTGAAAACAAATAAAGATGCTCAAGGAGAGCAGGTCAAGCAAATACTCCTGGAGAAGAATGTTTATCTTCTGCCTCCTGATCCAAAGATTGTGAGCCTGAGAGGTGTTCAAGCATCCATAACATTAAAAGCGCAGTCAAATGTATGCAGTACTCTTGAAGAGGGTCTAAGTTCAGTCAGCTCCCAGTGACCAAGTTCAGCAGCAGACAACCACCTGCAATCCGGGTGTGGCAGAATCCAATGTCTTTGACTTTCTTGGGCACCTACACTCATCAGCACAAAACTACATAGACAGCATACACACATATGTAATAAAAAAGTGAAACCTTTAATGATAAAAAAGAACTCTAAATCCCTTAAGCTCTCAACAGCCTGACTACTAGTCTACTTAAGCTGATATAATAAACACCACCAACTGTAGCTTAAACAACAGAAATTAGTTTCTTCTCTTTTAGAGGATGACATTCAAATTCCAAGTACCAACAGGTAGGTTCTGGGGAGGGCTTCATTCCTATCTCCAGAGAGTTGCCTTCTCACTGTGACCTCATGGGCATAGCAGTGAGGGAAGACAGAAAAATAGAAATGATTCTCTGTTGTCTCTTTTTGTAAAAACACAAACATTACTGATTAAGGCCCTGGGTTCAAGATTAATGAGTTTAGCAGGGGACAGGAGTGAGGCACGGAAACAAAAATGAAGAATTAGTGGTGATTGGGACAAGCTGCTGTCCTCCAACCCTGCTCCAGGCAGAAGAGAGGATCCCTATCTAGATGAATGTAACAAACCCAGAGAAGAGATAAAGTTAAGTGCCAGGGTCTCCATAAAACTACCCTACACCTGCCAATGGCAAGCCTGGTGGCCATATCTTGTACACATGAACACAACCCACTTCTTAGAGCTCCGACTTAAACAGATAGCCAGAGATGACCAGATTGCAAAAAGACAATCCATACAAGTAAGAAATGCTGCCCCCTTGTGACCACATAAGTACAAAGACAGACAGACACAGACAGACAGACAGAACACACACACACACACACACACACACACACACACACACACACACCCCGAGACAGAGTCTCTCTGTGTATTCTGGCTGTCCTGGAATTCACTCTGTAGACCAGGCTGGCCTCAAACTCAGAGCTCTATCTGCCTCTGCCTCTGGAGTGCTGAGACTAAAGGTGTGCACCACCACAGTTGTCAATTTGTTTTTAAAGATTTACTTGTTATTAATTTAAGTTTTGTGTGTTAAGTAAGTGCACATACTCTAGCCTAGAGTTTACGTGACCTGACAAGACTACTAGGAATCAAGCTTGGGCCCTCTGGAGAATAGTCCATGCTCAACCACTGACCTATCTCTCCAGTCCCAAATAAAATTTTTTAAAAATCTAGAAACCAAAAGTTAATAGAAGTACTTAGGAGACAGAAGCAGGAGGACAACTGTGAGCTGAAAGCCAGCTTAGTCCACATAGCAAGTTCCAATCAGGGTTATACAGTCATTCTCTGTCTCTCCCTTACACACACACACACACACACACACACACACACACACACCAGATCTAACAGACAACCAAAACACAAAGAGTTTAAATCACTAATACTTTAAAAGAACAAATAAATAATAAATGAGGACTGGTGAGATAGCTCAGCGGGCAAAGGCACTTTGGCCTGCTAATTCTAATCCCCAAAAGCATAGTGGAAGAGGGGGAAACCCAACTCTCACAAATTGATCTCTTTTACATGTGAACAATGACATATGCACTTATGCACATATGTTCAGACATATACACATACATACTAGATATAATTTTTTAAAAATGAAGGCTATAAAAAGGAAATAAAAATATGCATAATTGGGGTTAGAGATAGTGCAAAAGTTAGGAGCACGTGCTCCTAAAGAAAAAGACCCAAGTCCCAAGTATCCTCAAAAAAAAAAAAAAAAAAAAAAAAAAAAAAGCCAACAGAAAAGACAGGCATGGTACCACACCTTTAATCTCAGAACTTGAGGTGCAGAGACACGTGGATTTTCTTTTGCTGTCTTAAGATTCTAGTTTAGGGTAAACAGGGCTTCCCAACCTTTTACAAGTTCTAGCAAAAACGAAATCTAGAAGAGCTAACGGACACATGTAAAATAGTAGGACACTATCAAAATAGTAGGGCTCAGGCTGGGTAGAGTGGAGCACAACTGTAGTCTCAGCACTTGGGAGGCAGAGGTGGGTAGATGTCTGAGTGAGGCCAGCCTGGTCTACATAACAAGTAACAAGTCATCCAGAGCCACAGCAAAGGAAAAAAAGAACTGGCTGTTATTAACTGCTGCACCGTCTCCATGTTCTCTAAGCCAGTGGGGTGCTAGAAGTCGGCCATGTGCCCAGATAAGCATGGCCACTTTCTGTGTGAATGCAAACACTCTCCTGGGTTTTGTTTGCTGTTTGGCTGCATTTTAATGTTATGAATCAAATGAATAACTACTTCTAAGAAGTATAGACAGCCAGTGGATTCCTGAACTGGTTGTATTTAGAAGGTTTACTAATTTGTTTTGTTTTATTTTTGAGAAAGGGTTTTCTATGTGTAGCCCTGACTGTCCTGGAACTTAATCTGTAGACCAGGCCTGCCTTGAACTCAAAGAGATTCTACTGCCTCTGCCTTCCAAGTGTTGAGACCAAAGGTATGCACCACCACACCCAACCAGAACATCTTTTTTAAAAAGCATCTTTCAATCACACAATTATAGTCATCTGACCGGTATTTATTATGCATATAACAAGTGCCAACCACTTCCCTACATATAGCACTTACCATTAGAGTATCAGAGGGAAAGACAAGTCAATCAATATAAGAGAAACTCTCTTGTATAAGGGAGATATCAGGATTTTTAAGGAGTCTAATGCTTGAGGAAAGGGGTGTGCCAATTATTTCTGAGAAGTAATCCCTACATAGAAGGATAAAGAGTACTTCAGGCAGAAAACAGGTGCCAAGACCTAGATACAAGAACTCTGTCAAAGCAGAAAAGAGGCTCTGCACCATACAAGAAGATGCAAAGAGGAAGTTAATTCTGTGGTTTCCTTATATGAATGTTGATAAAGAATGCAAGAGAAGAAACAGCCAGGATTACAAAAGCTGGGAAAACATGTGCCTTCTGGCAAACCTGTTCAACATGGCTACCAGAAATCCTCAGAAAAGGAAGGAAACCCGTGGGATAAACCTGAATATAGACAACCATTGATCTGCAAGTAACATGAATGTATGGGCTTATACACAGAAGTGCATACATGCAGTTCAAGACAATTTTATTGATTTTTTTCCACTGAAAAAAGACACAGCATTACTAATTTTTTTCAAGTTAGATCATTCACTTGGTATATTTACAGCAAAATGAAAGCAGAACTAACTCCCCAGTTATTAATAATGTATCCTGGTCCTTAAAAGATTAGCAGAACAAATACCACAGCAAAAGCAAGCACAAGCAGTTACCTCTCTGCCCGTGAGGATGTGTCTGGCCAGTTTCACTTTTGCAAAGTTCCCCTTGCCGATTGTTTTCAACAGTCTGTAGTTTCCAATGTGAGGCTGTTCATCTGCACAGGAAGCTATTGAGTTTCTACACCGAGCTCCAGAGCGTCCGGTGCGGGAGGTGACTTCTTGCCTTCCGTCTCCATGTGAAATGTGCTGAAACGTAATGTACACAAAAACAAGGAAGTGAGAGGACACTCAGTACTGCCAAGTTTTAGGAGCAGCTAGTGGTTAGAAACAAAACATCAAGGCTTTCATTGAATCCTAAAGGACTGAAGCACATGATATAAATTTAAGAGGAAAACAAGAGACTGTTACAAAAAACATTATCAAGTGTTACAGCTCAATCTAGTGTTGTGAGAGCTGAGACAACTCCAATTTATGATTTCCCATCTATCACGGTACAAAAGCATACGCGGATGGAGTATGTTTAGTAGAAAAACTGTACTTCAAGTTTGCATCGCAACTTTTTCCTGAGTCACTGATGCAGTGTAACAGTCTAAAAACACCAACAGGCCATGACGGCTAAGACCACAGTGCACCGTGGGGGCCGCCTTTTTTGGGGGGTGGGGGGTATGGAATACAGGTATTCAATTAAATTACCCAAGATATACAACACTTTCTTAAGAAGTATGTTTGTTTTAGGTGATTTTTGCAAAATTGTAGGCTAATTTAAGTTAAAGTAGGCCAGTTTAACTAAGCTGTAAACTGTGGTGGGTGAAGGGTAATAACTAGACATCTGCAAGAAGAGTTACTACAATGTGCCCGTCAGCAGAGAGCATCTATACTTTGAACAGGTGGCTATCACATAAGACAGCTTCATTCTCTGCAGCAGCACCTGTACGTCTGATGCTCACCATAGCCTGTGAAGGAACAGGATGCTAAATGTCACCATTCAGTGATGACAACAGTCAATTAATAAGAAATCCATTTCTTGGCCGGGCGGTGGTGGCGACACTTTTAATCCCAGCACTTGGGAGGCAGAGGCAGGTGGATTTCTGAGTTCAAGGCCAGCCTGTTCTACAGAGTGAGTTCCAGGACAGCCAGGACTACACAAAGAAACCCTGTCTCAAAAAACAAAAAACAAACAAAAAAAAAATCCATTTCTTGTTACAGTCATTTTTTTTTTTTTTTTTTTTGTATTTTATGAGCTAGTTTCATTTTAGGGCTTTGGAGTTTTGTTGATTTTTGTTGTTGTTGGGTTTTTTTTGTTTTGTTGTTGTTGTTAGAAGAGTTATGTGTAGGGCTGGAGAAGTGGCTCAATGGTTAGTGCCCTCCTGCAAAGGACTTGGGTTTGAGTCCAAGCACTCACATATTGGCTCAAAACCATCTCTAACTCCAGTTCCAGGTCTGATGCCCTCTTCTGGCCTCTACAGAAATTAATTACACCATGGTGTACAAACATGCATACAGGCAAAACCTTGAAGCATATAAAGAAATCTAAAACAACTAAAATAGCTAAATGTTATAAGTTACTTTCTTTAGAAATGTGTGTGTGTGTGTGTGTGTGTGTATTTTTTTAAAGTTTTATTTTAACTTAACAAATATGGTCTCAACTTGAAGTTGAGAGCCCTACTTCAGTATCTCCCAAATAAGCCACCAAGTTTACAAGCTACAAATTCTTTCAGAATATTTATGTGTATGATTATTTTGTCTAAATGTATGTCTGTGTACCACATGCATGCAGTGGCTGAGGAGGTTCAAGGAGGCCTTAAGGCAAAACAAGGGCATCAGACCCTCTAGTCTCTTCCTTATAGCACAATACACATACCATATACATCTTGTCTAGTTTTGAAAACATAAGCCATATCCTTAACTCATAGGAAAGGTTTTCCAAATGTTAAAAATAACCTACAAAGCCAAATTGTGACAATAAGTGGCTATTCTTTCAAATTTTGTACTTTAGAGACACAAAGTCAATTTTTACTTTTAAAAACACCTAGGGGGAAAACCATCTAGGGAGCCTGATGTGGTAGCACACAACTTTAATCTCAACACTCGGGAGGCAGAGGTGGATCTCTGAGTTCTAGAGTGAGTTCTAGGAGAGCCTGGGCTACACAGAGACCCTGTCTGGGGTTGGGTGTTTAGGACATTATTTCATCCACTACAGAAAAGCACTCCATAAAACTGACCAATTATGACTTAAAAGAAAAACTATTAGCAAACTAGGATTAGAATAGACCTTCCTGTGATACACGTTGTTTTTTTTTCCCCCGAGACAGGGTTTCTCTGTGTATCTCTGGCTGTCCTGGAACTCACTCTGTAGACCAGGCTGGCCTCGAACTCAGAAATCCGCCTGCCTCTGCCTCCCAGGTGCTGGGATTAAAGGCGTGCGCCACCACTGCCCGGTGATACATGCTTTTAATGTCAGCACTTGGGAGGCAGATGCAGGTAGATCTCTGTAAGTTCGAGGCAGCCTGATCTACACAATTCCAGCACAACTTACCCTGTCTCAAAAACAAAAGAATGGACCTTCCTTGATATGATAAGAATTACAGAATCACAGACCATACCCAGCTGATAATCCCATTACTATCATGCTGCCTGCTGTTCTCTTTGCAGTGTATTAAATAACCTGTTTCTCACCCCCCCCCCTTTTATGGATACAAGGGTTCAAACTTACTACGTAACTGAAGAATGGCTGAATTCCTGATCCTCCTGCTTCCATCTCCCAGTGGCTATTCCAGCAAATATTACAGTTAATTGAAAAACTTGAGAATCTACTCTTTTCCCCCTCCCCTTTCATGTACTCCTACCTCTCTGTATTCATTGATGCACCCAGGTTGGCCACAGACTCCCAGGTCTTTATCTCACTCTCTTTAGTATTGGGAATACAGGCATGTACCACCACATAGAAGAATCATCAACTTGTATTTTCTTTCTTCATTTTAATTCTTTTTTTGGATTTAGTTATTTTCTATGTTTTTCCCACATGTATGTACAGCACATATGTGCCTCATGTCCATGGACGACGGAAGAGGGCACCCCTTCCCTCTGCAGGGATCCTCCTGGAAGTTATGAGTGTTTGTAAACAGGAGCCACGCTTGGGTGCTCTTAACTTATGAATAATTTCTTTTAAGAAATATAGAGAATCTAATTTGTGCATCTTTAATCCAAAATTATATACTCAAAAGGTTTCAGATACCAGAGAATTTTTGACTTAGCATTAAGGATGCTCATCAGGTAGGGTTTTTTGTTGTTGTTGTTTTGTTTTTTTTCCTAATTCAATCTATTTCCAAGCCAGGCATGGTGGCACACGCCTTTAGTCTCAGCACTCTAGAGGCAGAGGCAGGCAGACCTCTGAGTTCGAGGACAGCCTGGTCTATAGAGCAAGTTCCAGAGAAAACCCTGTCTTGAAACAAAACAAAACAAAATCAAAACCCCAAAATCAATCTAATATTTCCAAATATTTCAGCATGTAATATATAATATTTTATTCATTTGTTTTTTATTTTGTTTCAAGACAAGGTATCTAAGTGTGACAGCACTGTCTCTCCTGGAATTCACAGAGATCCCACCTGCCTCTGCTTCCCAAATGCTGGAATTAAAGGTGTGTGCAGCCATGCCTGGGACAATTGTAGTTTTTAAAATATTGCCTTTCAAGGTGAAGAGAAAACAAAAGCATAGTGCTTTGCTGTGCAACCATGAGAACCTGAGTTGAAACCAAGAATCCACACAAAAGAGCCTAGCACCGTGGTTCAAGTTGTAACCCCCAGTGCTGAGGGAGCAGAAATACAAGGATTTCTGGGCCTCACAAAGTAAGGACTGACTGGTGAGATGGTCAGTGGGTGAAGTGCCTGCTGCTAGGTCTGATGGCAGGAGTTTAATCCCAGGGCCTGGAAATGATGGAGGAAAATGATCCTCCACAAACTGTCCTCTGACTTTGTCTGCTACACCACACACATTCCCACATAGAGAAATGCTAAAAACATTAACAAAAATAAAAGAAGGGGGACAGCACCAAAGTAGACCCGAGGAATTTTAACTAACCTCTGACCTCTACAAAGTCCCACACATATCTGCATATGTAATGAGAAACAAGTGCACCCCCTCCACACACACACAAATAGTTTTTGAAATTGACAGTAGTGATCAAATACCAGTTGCAGTACATTTAGTTATTCAGAGTTTACTGCTGCTGTTTGTTTGGACTTTTGTGTCTTTTCCATTTTGTCCTTGCGTTCACAGTCACCAAGTGTTCTGTCACTAATCTCTCTAGACTGTTCATTATCAAAACAACTCAGAGAATAAATAGTAGCTTTTGGGTTGCCACAACCTTCTAATCATGCCAGCCTGTCTATCTCGGCATAAATCAAACCATATTTGTATTTTTATCCATCCTGCGGTGGCTTTCACTATATGGCCTCAACTGGTCTCCATTTATAATCCGTCTACCTGAGCTGCCTCACTGCTAAAATTACTGGCATGCACCACCATACCCAGTGCAAAAGCTTTCTAAAAACAAAAAAAAAATTTTTTTAAATAATTTAAAAAAAGATCTAAGCCAGGCATGGTTCCAGAACTAGAAAGAAGGCTGACACAAATCAAGGTCAACCTGGTAGACTACATCTCAGGTTGTATAGGCCAGCCAGTACATAGCAAACCTTGACAATAAATTAAAAAAAAAAAAAGCCTGAAAAATACTCATGTCCAGAAGAGATAATATATTGAATTTATTATAAGTACTAACCATAAATACAACTAACTTTGTAGAAAAATTAATAATCAGATTTTAAAATCTAATCAACTAAAAGATGGTAAGGTCAGAAATGAAAGAGAAAGGGTCAGAAATGTAGCTCAATGGTAGAGTGCTTGCCTAGCATGTACAAGGCCCTGAACTCTATCACGGCATTTTAAAAAGGGTGTAGGGGATGGGGTAAAGATGAGAGAATGTGGAGAAGTTAGAGGGTTGATGGGCAGGACCAAAAGATGTTAGAGAAGAGATGTTAATCAGGATCCCTTTAGTTTTCTCATAACCCTGAAAAGTGTTTAGCATTCCTTTTTTTTTTTTTTTTTTGGTTTTTTTCGAGACAGGGTTTCTCTGTGTAGCCTTGGCTGTCCTGGAACTCACTCTGTAGACCAGGCTGGCCTCGAACTCAGAAATCCACCTGCCTCTGCCTCCCAAGTGCTGGGATTAAAGGCGTGCGCCACCAACGCCCGGCTAGCATTCCTTCTACAAAAACATCAACTACATACAGGTAGGCACAATGACCCAAGCCTTTAATCCCAGCACTCAGAGGCTGAAACATCCAGATCTCTGTGAATTTGAGGTCAGACTGGTTTACACAGAAAGTTCCAGAGCTATATAGTAAGCCTGTCTCAAAAAAAGAGAGAGGAATGGATAGATGCAACTAGACAAGCAGCATACATCTTGAGAGAAGTTTTTTTTAGTTGGTTGTTTTTGTTTTTCCAGATAAGAGTTTCTTTGCATGGTTCTGGATATCCTGGAACTAGCTCTGTGGACCAGTCTGACCTGGAACTCAGATCCTCCTGCCTCTGCCTCCTGAGTGCTTAGGATTAAAGGCCTGGGCCACCACTGCCCAGCTTGAGAAATTTTTTAGTCCCATTCAAGACCAACTATTATAAACTTAGTAAATATTTAGTTCTTGGAAAGTCAGTTATAGTTAAATTGTCTTTGTATAAACCTTTTAGGCAAATGATTTTCAATAAAGGGAACCAGAAAAGCACTGGAACTCAACTAAGGGGAAGGGAATTTTACTTCCACAGCGAAAACTTGGCAATGATGGATGGAGACATTTTCAGAGGTTAAATTGAGGAGATGCTACTAATGCCAGGCTGTTCCTACAACACACAGGACTGGGCCAGATGGCTCAGCCAGCCAAGGCATTTGCTGGCAAGCTTGACAAACCTGAGACAGATTCCTAAGACTGAAGGTGAAAGGAGAAAAAGAACTTCAGAGTTGTAGTCTGACCTCCACTTAGACACCATGGCACATGCAACAAGCTACCAAGAAATAAATTAAGTAAATAAAAATACTTAAACTAGCCGGGCGGTGGTGGCGCACGCCTTTAATCCCAGCACTTGGGAGGCAGAGACAGGCGGATTTCTGAGTTCGAGGCCAACCTGGTCTACAGAGTGAGTTCCAGGACAGCCAGGGCTATACAGAGAAACCCTGTCTCGAAAAACCAAAAAAAAAAAAAAAAAAAAATACTTAAACTAATCACAGAACTGCAGGCCAAAGCTTGGTATACTAGCACATGTCTGTAATCCTAGCACTGGCAAGGTTAAGGAGGAAGAGGCCAGTCTGGGCGCCATTGTGAGTCACAAGCAAAACCAAAACAAACTAGACAAAAGCCAACAAACCCCAACAACAAAAAACTGTTCAAAATATCAATCATTCAACGTTAAAATGATCTGCCATACGGAAACAAAACTCCCTAAAACCCCAATCTTACTTTTTCTCGGCTGTAAACCATCATCTCTATCTTGTACAGAAATTATGGTGTCATCCTCTGCTCCTTCCTTTCCAAGTCCCCTCACTTTTAAGTCAATCTGGGCTTCATCTTCAGTCTCTCCAAGGCATCAGTGCTCCTTTCTACCGCATTGCTCTCACCCTGACAGCAGCCTGTGTCTCAGCCTTCTCTAATACAGCCACTTTAGCCCCTCACACGCCGAAGCCGGAGAGTGCGGCTCTAGCTCCTTCAGTTTGCAGCCTCGCCTCCCACAGCTCCCTTCATGTGTCATGACTACTGAAAAAACAGCTCCAGATCCTTGACACATCACAAGGATAGCAACTTTTACAACCCCCACCCAGGTTTTTTGAGATAGGGTCTCTATCTACCATAAAACCTTGCCTAGTCTGGAATCTCTATGTAGGCTGGCCCCAAACTGAGAGATCCATCTGCCTCTGGCTCCCAAGTGCTGGGATTAAAGGTGCCACCGCACGTGGCAATGGCAATGTCTCCTCTTCATTCTTTTCACGGGGCTGTCCTTTCTGCCACACCTGCACTTCTCTCCCAAGGCTTCACCTGTGAACTCTGCTTGATGAGCTCCAAGAAAGCAGGGTCATCTCAAGGGTCTATATCAGCAGTACACACAACTCTGTATGCATCCCTTGTCAAACTGCTAAGTAAACAAATGGCCAAGCTCAATTGTCTGGTTGGATACTGTTTGTATAGTTGAACAGTTAGACACACCAAAGAGAAAATGTGCTCGCCTAGCACATGTGAGGCCCTGGGTTCAATTCTCAGCATGGCAAAAATAAAGTAAATTAATTAATAAATAATAATGGTGACAATAACAAAATTAATGATTTTGGATTACTCAGTTTTTGCACTGAAATACTTTATCCAGAAAAACTACAAAAGTCATCTTCAGGTGGGATTAACGTTTAATGAAGCCCTACAGTCAGTCTGGAACGGACTGTGAAACCGCTTCCTTCGTAGGCATGTTCCTTTCATCACAACAATGAGGGGTAGATGATGTTACTCCTATTTTATAAATAAGGATTACACAGATTGAAGACCTGCTCAAGCCTCTCACACCGCACTGTTGCTGCCCTGAGGCTTCCTTCCCTTTAGCTCCATAGCGTATCTATCTACTCAGCCCTTTCAGTCACAGCCTCAGACAACCATCTTCCTCTCCCATCATGCCTCACTTTAAGAAATCAGTCTGGCCTGGTGATGCTGGCACATATCTTTACTCCCAGCACTCGGAGGCAGATCTCTGAGTTTGAGGCCAGCCTGGTCTACAGAGTGAGTTCCAGGGCAGCCAGGGCTACACAGAGAAACCCTGTCTTAAAACCACCGTCAACCAGCCCCAACTCCAAAAAGAGATCAGTCTGAGCGTAGTGGTGCACATCTATCCCAGCATTTAGGAGACAGAAACAGGTCTCTGTGAGTTCGAAGCCAGTCTGGTCTATGAAGTTTATTCCAAGCCAGCCAGAGAGCTGCGCATTAAGATCCTGTTTTAAAAGAAGAAAAAAAGAAAAACAACAACTAAAACTGAAGCAAACACAATAGATATCGCTCTGAAGGAAATGTGGGGCCCTGGCCCAGTAGTAGAATACTTGCCTCCCATGTCTAGGCGAGGGTTTAATCATCAGCACCACACACAAGGAAGTCGTGTGGGGTTTTAAGAAAGAAGGTGATCTCACTGGAGTGAAATCTAGAAGGTACAGTGGCAGAGGTGGGGTGAACCTTAAACTATCATGGTAACTGACTTTTATGTATGTTGTCAGACTTATCCTATTTATTCATCTCATTATATTTTAGTAATTCAACAAATATTTGTTTATTGGCCATCTATAGTAGAAAAATGATTTCTTTCTAGACAGTTAGAATAATATTGGTAAGCAAAGCAATCCTGCAGTCAAGGAGTTTTAGTACAACACAGGAAACTGAGAAAGCATAATGAACACAGTAGACTTTTGACCAAGATTTTAAAATGTCAGCATTACTGTACAGCAGCAGTTCTCAACTTGTGGGCCTCGGCCCCTTCAAAGGGGTCACCTAAGACCATCTGAAAAACATTACGATTCGTAACAGTAACAAAATGAAGTAGAACTGAAAATAATTTTATGGTTAGGTTAGGGGTTACACAACATGAGGAACTATATTAAAAGGTCACAGCATTAGGAAAGGTGAGAACCACTGGTGTATGGGTTTCTAGTTCTAGACAGACTAGCTACAGCCCTGGAGTGTCCCTGAAGTGTCCCAAAAACAGCATGAAATGCCTGGGACTACCAGTAGAGGGAGCAGGAGAGACAGGTGATATACATAAACAAACAGAGGAGAACAGATCTTAGGATAGTTATGTCCACTATCACCAATTCAGTTTTATAGATGAGGTGACAGAGGCACAGGAAGTAATTTATCCAAAATCATACAAAGTTAAATAATTTACCCAAGGCCACACAACAAAATATAAGCAAGATTATACATCCAAAGAATCTTTCCTATAAGTGCCTTTAAAATATGACCTAAAAGCCGGGAGTAGTGGCACATGCCTTTGATCCCAGCATTCAGGGCAGAGGCAGGCAGATCTCTATAAGTTTGAGGCCAGTATGGTCTACATAGTGAGTCACAGGACAGCAAGGGCTATACAAAGAAACCCTGTGTCAAGAAAACCAAATTAATAAGGAGGAGAAAGGAAAGTAGAATACATTACCATAATGTGTAAAAGATACTTTATCATTGAATATCTTCTTTCTTCTGGTGATTTAAGAGAGGAATAAACTCCTAAGTCTCCTCTCCCAGTAAAGCTAGAACGACACAGCAGGCCTGGGATAGGTAAGGGCTGGTTAAAGAAAAGGAAGAGCTGGGGACAAACTGTGAAAGAAACACCAAACAGCCTCGCAGGCCCCACCACAAAGGCCTGCCCAGTTTAAATGACACTTCTGGTTAAGTCTTCCAGCAGTAGGCAAAATGAGGAATGGTTCTAGGTCTGCTCCTTTACAGGGTTCTCATTCTAGAATGTACTCCTATAGACAGTACAGTCATAAAGTACTGACTGCATAGAAAATGGCTTATACAGAATCCTGGGATCAACATATTTAGGCTAACTTACACAAATTTAGTAGTAAATGCTACAAAGAGAAATTTTCATGTAAAATTTAACACAAACCCCATATATTTAGGCTCCACCCAGAAGCAATTACCAAACTATTAACAAGAAATACAGACAAAACCCCTCCTGATTTGAGCCTCAAGATTAACCACAGTTGAGAGGTTAAGTGATTAGAGGATAGAATCCTGGGTTGGGAGCCTCTCTCTGAACATGCCTTTAATCACAGCACTTGGGAGGCAGGGGAAGGCCACTCTCTATTACTGTGAGTTCAAGGCCAGCCTGGTGGGTCTGCAAAGGGAGCACCAGGATAGTCAAGGCTACTCAGAGGAATGCTGTTACAAAAAAACAAACCAACCAAACAAACAAACAAAGAATCCTAGGTTGTCTGGGTGTGGTGGTGTATGCCTTTAATCTCAGTACTTGAGAGGCACAAGTAGGCCAATTTCTTGAGTTTGAGATTAGTTTGGTAGTCTACAAAGCTAGTACCAGGACAACCAAAGCTACACAGAAAAACCCTGTCTCTAAAACACAAAACAAATAAAAGAATCCTGGACTAAATAGTTGGACTCTTACTTAGTCAGCTTCTGTTATTATAATAACTGATATAATTAACTCAAGAGAAAAGGTTTATTCAGCTCACAGGTATGGCTATTCCAGAAGGCCATGATACAGCTGGCAGGGTAAAAACTGTCCACCTCATGAGCCAGGAAGAGATACAGGAAAAGGAATGCCCCTAGTGATATAAGGACTTTCTAATACCTCCACAATTGAGAAAGGCTTTAAAATAGGCCTGTAACATTCAATGATCAAACCATCACACTTAAAAATATTTTTATATATATATATATATATACACACACACACACACACACACATATCCATTTTTCCTTTTTTATCAGGAAAAGCCCTCCTAAGCAAATGTCTGCTCTCCCTACTCCTAAAGAAGGGCACATACGGGTCAGTAGAACAGATATAAGTACATTTTTGTCTGCATATCAACTCTAAGAAAAGAGAACACACACAGAGATAGGACAGAATGTCTCACACTGGAGCCCAGGCTGGCCTCAAACTATGTAGCCTAGGTTGTTCATAAATGCTGGACAAACACTTGTCTCAGCCCCTCACATGCTTCAAGTGTATTTTTTTTTTTTAAGATTTATTTTATGTGTATGAATGTTCTGCCTTCATGTATATCTGTGCACTTTATGTGTGTGTGGTGCCCTTGGAGGCCAGAAGAGGGATTCCAATTCCCCAACTGGAGTTACAGCTACAAGCCATTATGTTGGTACTGGGAACTAAAACCAAGTCCTCTGCAAGAGCAACAAGTGCCCTTAACCACCCAGCCATCTCCTACAAGTATATGGTTTAACTTCTGTCAAATGTACATGAAAGCATTCCAGGTAGATTTATTCTTAATTCATATTAGGAAGATCTGCACTCCCTGGCTTTTACAAACTCTAGGGCTAAAATTTGGTTATATTTTAGAATGATAAAATTTAGAAACTTTAAAAAAAAAAGATTTATTTTTTACATACGAGTGTTTTGCCTACATGTATGCATGTATGCATGTATGTATGTGCAGTACTTGTACGCCTGGTGCCTGAGGAAGTCAGAAAACAGCATCAGATACCCTAGAACTAGAGTTATGGATGGTTGTAAGCCACCATGTGGACTCTAAAAATGAAACCTAGGTCCTCTGGAAGTGCAACAAGTGCTCTTAAAGACAGACAGACAGACAGACAGACAGACAGACAAAACAAAGACACATTGAGACAGGGTCTTATTATATAGCCAGGTTGGCCCTGACCCCACCCCACCCAACTCCATCCACCCTAGATCCTCTTCCTCTCAAGTGCTGGGATTACCCTCCATAGCTTGCTTTCCAACACAACAAACAACCCCTTTTGATATAATGTAACAGGTACAATCCACTCATAGCAAACTGGGTATATGTCTCTAAGGCAGTGGTTCTCAACCTTCCTAATGCTGTGACCCTTTCATATAGTTCCTCAAGTTGTGGTCACCCCAACCATAAAATTATATTCATTACTACATAACTGTAATTTTGCCACGGTTATGAACTGTAGTATAATGTTTTTGGAGATAGGTGTGACAAAGGGGTTGTCAAAGGCACTGGTTGCTCTTTCAGAGGACCCAGGCTTGAACCCCAGCACCGTCGTGGCAGCACACAATCTCCAAGGGATCCAACAACCTCTTCTGGCTTTTGGGGGCACCAGTGACACATGTAATACAGTCATACAGGCAGGCAAAACAATCATATACATAAGACAATAAAACAAGAAGCTTATAAGAGAGAAAAAGATAACCTTGGGTAAGAATGCTGAACAAGTAAGCTGCCTGCCGCCAACCTGCCAATCACCAGGGTCCACGTGGCAGGAGGTAAAAGTTGACCTCTGTGATTGTGCACATGGGGAAGATGTCACCAGGCTGCCCAGGCTGGGCTCACACTGACTGCCCTCACACAACCCAGCCCCCATCGATGGGCATGTGCTCATACTACATAGCTGAAAAGTACACAGTAACACATTTTATGTGTACGGGTATTTGCCTGTATATGAGTATGAACCAACATATATACCATTGGATCCAATGGAACTGGAGTTACAGCTGGTTTAAAGATACCATATAGGAGCTGGGAACTGAACCTGGCTCCCTGCAAGAGCAGCCAGTGTGCTCTTATCCACTGAGGCATCTCTTCAGCACCACATACTACATATTTAAGTGAGATACTATGTAAACTATTTGTACTGTTACTTGAATATAATTGAAGTAAGAACAAGTAGTAACTATTCCTATGTCCCACGGCCACATCTTTTTTTAAGTCATTTAATGAAAATTCAGAGCACTTGAGGTCAGCTTGATTTAAGTAGGCAGTTTCCAGGATCCAAGACTACATGGTGGCATCTGTCTCAAAAACAACTTAAAGAGTCTGAAAACCCCATTGTATCTAGTAAAACGTCTCTTCTAGAAACCTGGCCAATCTAAAAGGAAAGGTAGCCTGGTTACAAGCTGATCTCAAGTTTGGTACCTGGTGCCACACCACTGTCCTGGAACCTGTTAGGAATGCAGCCTGCTCTAAAGTGAGACTCCAGCTGAGCACTTCAGCCACAGCCACCTCTAGGTGATCCGCTCAGGTTACACAGTAGACTCCTTCCACAAAGTCCTGAGGACTTTCTGCTGCACAAGCAAGTCCAAAAGAACAAGAACAATTTGGTTGTCAAGCATATAAAAAAAACACCGTCTGTTGCACAGCCTCATACTCAGTAAGCATTCCAAATTGTTCAACAATTTAATTCACTGATCACCCAATCAACAGCTGGCTAGAAAATACTACCATTAGTTTATTTCACGAAAGTTAACACTCCTGACCACTCTATATACTAACTTCTAAATACCTGATATTATAGCTGGGTGTGGTTGTGCATACCTTTAGTTTAAGCATTTGGGAGGCAGAGGCGGGAAGATCTCTGTGAATTCCAGGCCAGCCTGATCTACAGGGCAAATTCCAGACCAGCCCATAGAGGAGCGGTCTTCAGCCTTCCTGATGCTGTGACAGTTTCTCATGCTGAGGTAACTCCAACCACAAAATGACTTTTGCTGCTACTTCATAACTGTAACTTTGCTAATGTTATGGATCATAATGTAAATATTTTTGAAGACAGAGGTTTCCAAAGGAGCATGACCCACAGGCTGAGAACTGCCGCCACAGAGAAATAAGACAGCAGGCCCATGAAGGACATGGCCAGAGCTGTTAGTTAACAAACCTCTGCTTCCAGTAATCTAGCAAGTGATCCAGCCTTACAAAACATCAACTGCTTTGAAATCTAAGAGAAAAATTCACTCCTAATCTTGTCAAATAAAAACAGAATTTACTAATGGATCCCTCTGCAAGTCAATTATAGGACATACAATGAAAGGTAAACTTTATATCTTTTTTGTTTGTTTGTTTTTTGCTTTTTGAGACAGGGTTTCTCTGTGTAGCCCAGGCTGTCCTGGAACTCACTCTACAGATCAGACTGGCCTCGAACTCAGAAATCCACCTGCCTCTGCCTCCCAAGTGCTGGGATTAAAGTCGTGCACCACCACTGCCTGGCGGTAAACTTTATCTTTAAAAAGCCTCCTGTTTTTGTGCTGGAGAGATGGTTGAATGATTAGGGGTCTTCCAAACCCAGGTTGAGTTCCCAGTATCCACACTGGGTCTCACAACCACATGAAATTTCAGTTCCAGAACACTGCACACAACCATCATCTGGCCCCAGAATTTTAACTGGTTTTTCTGTGCTTTGATGAACTTTTATATTCCTATCCGTAGGTAAGTAGTAACATGAAAATCAAACACATGAGAACAGAATAGTATAACAAGTATACAAGGAGCAAACAACTATTATTGCTGCAAATTATGTTTCTTGATTTGTATTTACACTGCAGATAAAAGCCAGAGCTTCTTAAAGGCTAGGATGCAATGGTCCACAAATTTAATCTCAACACTTAGGAGGCAGAGGCAAGTGGAACTCTGAGTTAAAGCCAGCTTGGTCTACATAGGACGTTCCAGGTCAACTAGTTATATGATGAAAGCCTGTCTCAAAAAGAAGCCCAACCTCCCCAGCCACACACATACACATACATACACACACACACACACACACACAGGCTAGGCATCATTCTACTAAGGTACATCCTCAGCCCAATTTATTATACCCGATTAAATGAGCAACATTCTTTTTTTTTTTTTTTTTTTTTTGAGACAGGGTTTCTCTGTGTAGCCTTGGCTGTCCTGGAACTCACTCTGTAGACCAGGCTGGCCTCGAACTCAGAGATCCAACTGCCTCTGCCTCCCAAGTGCTAGGATTAAAGGCGTGCACTACCACCTCGGCTAATGAGCAACACTCTTAACACAAGTGAATGTAACCATTTAAAATACTTAGAATAAAAGTCTTAACACACTGCACTCGCGCACACGCCCACACACAATGCAAAGCTGCTCTACTCATAATTGCCAATGACCACCAACTGGTAAAAGAATTTTTTAAAAATCATGATATATCTGAATGAATACTAATTAGCAATAAAACGAAATAAACCATTAATATACTTTAAAACACAATCTTAAAAGTATTATGCACCTGGTAGCAGTGAAACAGTGTAGCAGGGCTACACACTGAAACCCTGTCTCAAAAACAAAAACAAAAACAAACTAAATAAGGTAATAAATTTAAAGTGGCTCGACAGTGATGGCAAGAATCTTTTTTTTTTTTTTTAAGATTTATTTACTTTGCCAGGCAGTGGTGGCGCACGCCTTTAATCCCAGCACTTGGGAGGCAGAGGCAGGTGGATTTCTGAGTTTGAGGCCAGCCTGGTCTACAGAGTGAGTTCCAGGAAAACCCTGGGCTATACAGAAACCCTGTCTCTAAAATAAAATAAAAATAAATAAATTAAAAAAGATTTATTTACTTTATTTATGTGAGCACACCGTAGCTGTCTTCAGACACACCAGAAGAGGGCACTGACCCCATGACAGATGGTTGTGAGCCACCATGTGGGTGCTGGGAATTGAACTCAGGACCTCTGGAAGAGCAGTCAGTGCTCTTAATTGCTGAGCCATCTATCTCTCCAGCCCAATGGTAATTCCAAGCACTTGGGATGCAGAGTCAGGCAGACCTCTGAATTTGAGGCCAACCTGATCTACAGAATAAGTTCCAGGACAGCCAGGGCTACACAGAGAAATCTTGTCTTCAAAACAAAACAAAAGCATTATATTATGTACAGCCAGGGATATTTAAGTCAAACCTGTATTAAAAAAAAGAAAAGAAAGACAGTCAGGCAAGGAAAGCATTCTGTTACATGGAAGAAGTCACCCAACACCAGAAGTTACCACTGTAAGGAGGCTGAAGCACAAGGATGAGTTTGAGGCCAACCTCAGCAACATTGAGACTGTCTTAAATTTTTTTAAAGTTATATATTTTATGGCTCCACTTACAAAAAAAAAAAAGGTAAAGATAAAGGGACAGAAATGAGCTAGTGCTTGCCAAGGTCTGGGAAATGAGAAGGGAAGGGCTATCAAGAGCCACAAGAGACCTTTCTAGGAGATGGAAAATTCTTTATCCTGACTGTGGTGATGACCACATGACTTATCTGTCAGATTCATCAGACTGTAGTCCACTTAAAATGTGTTGATCTTGTATGTCCAGAACTCTGATTAACAAAAGAGCTTCTCAACAGGCAGACAGCTCTTTCCCTGTTGCACTTCCATGCACCTGGCAAAAGTCTAACTTGAGTTGTGCAGTGACAACAGATAAGACAGGCTATGCTTAAAGTGAAGGTGAGATGTGCAGGTGACACGGGCCCCACACTGAAGCAGAGACATTTCCATATCAGGCATATGCAAGGACTCTATGCAGAACAGGACAAGGTGAATTAGTTCAACCAGTTGGATGTGGCATAAACTCTTGTTTTAGCAATGCTGAAACCTCAGATACACTAAGAATAAGGCACCCTTCACATCCTAAGCTTTTCCTTCTTACTCAGCGGTGCCAGGGACTGAACTGGGACATCACATACAGAAGATGATCTCTCTATCACTGAGCCACATCTCCAGCCCTTAGGTTGTTTTAAAAACAAAGGTAGTAATTCTAGCACACACAAAATCACAAAACAACTTAACAAACTGACAAAGAACATGTGAAGAATGAGCCACTTCAGTCTAAAATAATCACAAATAACCACCTAAAACCATGCATTCCGGACTAAAAATAGACTTCTTGAGTCTTCCTGCCCCCAGTGAAATATACTATTAAAGCCAGGCATGGTGGGGCATGCCTTTAACCCCCAGCACTTCAGAGGCAGGCAGGTCCTGGTCTACATAGTGAATTCCAGGATAGCCAGAGCTACACAGTGACATGATGATGATTGATTGATTGATTGTAGGTAAATAGATAGATAGATAGATACATACATACATACAACACACACACACAGATGATAGGTAGTATACAAATTGAAAGACTAAAATGCTGTCTTTCATTATTATAAATCTCCTGTTTCTTATTTCAATTTAGAAAGCAAAAGTTCTGGTTCTACTTAAAGTTTTGATTTTGAGTTAAAAAAAAAAAATCAATGATCAAAGTCAATCAATCAGTTTAATTGCTTCATATTTTAGAGTGGCCAAAGAATATGATGATCAATCAGGTCAAAGATGTTTCTTCAAAGGAACATAAAGAAAGGATTCCAAGGTTGGTGGATGTGTCTGTATCCTCCGCTATGGGGAAACTGAGACAGAAGCAACACAGCAAGAACTATGGAACAAAGAAGAGAAGAAGAAGAAAAGAGGAGGAAGGGGAAAGGGTGAAGAAGGAAGAGGAGGGAAAAAGATCATCTAAGCTCTCCTAGTTAGGTAATTTTCTAATCCTATCTATCTCAGGGCCTGCTCTATCTCAGGTGCAAGAACATATACAACTGTCTATTAATACCCCACAGAGATGACTTAGACCAAGTTCTACGTAAATAGATTAAATTACCTAATAGCTATCAAGCACAGTGGCATTTTGAAGATTAAAATGAGGGCATTTGATAACACTAGGTCACCATGTCTAAGGATGGTTTTCAAAGCATGAAAACACCCGGAGCATGAAAGCTTTTCCAAAGAGACAGCATTTTCTTGCCAGCAGTTACCTCATAGCTCCGTATAATGAAAGGCCAGTGAAGTTTCTTTACAAGTTATTTACTAAATGCTTTACAGAGGACAAAGCTAGGCTGGAACACTTTGGAATCCGATGCGGAAGAAGGGTTCAAAAAACACTTGGGCAGGTCAAACATTTCTTCATAAGAACTTCTACTACACGTTTGTCACTCCCTACCAAATGCTGCTCCAGACTGTTGTTTGGTTTGGTTCTGCAGGTCCTTCTGAACAAAATCCTTTCATATAGATTGGCTGGGTGTACACACTGGAACGGGCCTGAGAGCTACTCCAAGCCAACCTTTGCAGCGGAAGGAAAAGGCAACCCAGTGGGTGTCCCTCGGCTGGGCAGCAGAACAGAGCAGAGCTTCACATCTGCTCCACAAAACACTTAGCCCACTGCTTCCCAACAGATTTGGCTCTGCAAGGACGGGAAGCTACTCCTTGATAAAGGCAGCGGCTCTCGAGCAGAAATTACTCTTGTGCGTTCGGGAACTACGGGGGCCCACGAGGATCTCTCCATGGGGCACTAGTTTTAGCGGTTGTCATTTAAACTTAGTCCCCTTTTAAAGGACGGTCCACTCGACCCGATTGGATCGTATTAATCTGCACCAGGGACAGGCAGGCTCTTAACCTGCTCGATGTGAGAGGAGAGTTGTGTTCAAACACGCACTGGCCGCAGCAGCGCACGGACGGGTAATGCTCAGCAGACCGTAAGGACAGCGCGCAGGCCGCACACGCGCGGCGGGACCCGGCTGCGCCTTGACCCCTGCCTGGAGCATCTGGGCTGGGTCCCCCTGCTTCCACCCTGAGGGTCTGCCACCCTGCAGCGCAGTCCACTCACGTTTTCAGTGTCTCGTTCATTCACCGTTGGCAAAGGGGTCCTAGTGGACATCTTACTGCGCTTTGATTCTGCACAACGCCAAGGCGAAAACAAAACCGCCCAGCTCTGGGCAGCCGGCGAGCAGCGGCCGCGAGCCTCCGGTCCTGCTCTCCCCGGCCGGAGTCTAGATCTCCGGCCTGGCCCGGGCCGTGCGCCCGCGGGCCCCGGGGCTCATTCTCCCCCAGCGCCGGCGGCCGCAGTGGAAGCGGGCCGGCTGGTCGCCGCAAGCCTCAGGGCGCCTCGCGGGCCTCGCGGGCCCCCTCGCCTCCTCGCCGCTCGCAGCGCCGTGGAGCTCAGCCCCGGGAGCTCGACACAACACGGCCGGCAGCCCCTGAAGAGGCAGCGGCGCAGGAGGATGGAGCGGAGATGAAGCGCAAGACAGGCCGCCGCGGCCTGCAGGCGCCGACCATGGAGGGGGCCGCGGAGGAGGCGCCCACGCCCGGCTGCTTTCCCTTCTCCCGCTCGCTTTCCGCCCGGCCTCGCCCTGCCGGCTGCCACCGCCGCTCCCCGGCACCTCAGGAGCCTTACAGACTCAAGATGGCCGCACCTCGGCTTCCTCCGCTGCCTCCGGCTGCCGGAAGTGACGCTACTGCCGCCTGGAGTTCCGCCAATCAGCGCGGTCGGAGCTAGCTGCCGGCTGCTGTTGCTAGGGGCGACTCGTCCTGTTGGGTCTGAGGGGGTGGTGCCGTTGGAAAAGACTTGCTCGGTCTCCTCTAGCTCTAGCGGGCGGAGAGTTCCAATGGTCCTGATCGCCTGGGCATCCCTGAATCCTCTGAACCACTGCCCTAGTGGGGGACTACTGGGCTGGCATTTACAGAGTACAGATCTAGGCTGTCTGGATTATACTACACATGGTGATCCTACTGTTTGCAAAAGTTGACTTTTCTTTCCCGGGGCCAAGCTGCGAAGGATGGAGCTACCGTAGCGAAGCAGCAGTTACAGGTCCAACAGAAGAGGAAGGAGCCAGGCTCCTGCTTCATAACCGAGACATCTAGCATCCAGCTAAAGAACTTTTTTTGCCTCTGACTAAGGGAAGCCACTGATTATCGGACCCGGCCAACTGAATACTCATTCGGATGAAAAAGTGAAGTATGAAATAACAAAGGTAGCACCAAAGAATGGCAAGAGGGATTCGATGAGATCACGTAGACACTCCAAGAGATCAATTCCTAAATGCCGGTAGGGGCTTATATAATCAATGTCTCTGTCTCTTCCTCTCCCTTTCGCTCTCAAACTCCCTCTATCGCTCACTCTTCCCCCTCTCTCCCTTTCTCCTTCCTCCTCTCTCGTCTTTCCCTCTCTTGCTTCAGTCTTCTGAAAAGTGGCATTGCTATAGGCTTGGGCCAGGCTGAGTGACCTGCAGCTGGAACTCTGAATATGCTGCCTCTTCTAGAAGCCCTCAGCTTATCACCTCTTGATGTCTTCTGAGGACAGAATCCATTGGTAGAGAGGAAGGAGGGCTGTGTGAGCTTGGGTAAGGCAAACTGCTACTAATAGTCCACCTTGTACTAGTTATTCATTAAGCCTCAGTGTGCCAGTATAAGATGGACAGACACAGCATGTGATCCAAAGTCTGGATAAGTTAGTTATTTTACCCAAATCATTGGGGGTTGTTGCTTACAGAAGGATCTGAACCCCATTCCTACAGCTTTAGAAATGGCTAAACTTTTGAGTGACTAAACTTTTCTTTCTTTCCTCCCTATGTTTTGTTTGCTTGCTTGCTACGGTTCTGGTCCCCTAACACCCCAATATCTTGGTGTATCCTGCTTTGTGAAACAACAGATCTTTAAACACTAGCACTATTTCCAGAGGCCAGAGGGTCCCGATACAAAACAACCCAGGGAGATACATTCAGGACTCCTATCTTACCCTCTTAGGGGTGTGCTCAGGGGGACCAGATGGGTCTATTAAAATGCTGTTCTCGCTCTCCCTTTTTGGTTAAGCAGAGAGCTGCAGAGGAAATCCTGTGAATCAAATGTCTGCTCCACACAGTTCAACCGAGATGCAGGTTGTGATAAACAGACATGTGCTCCAGAGCTAGGAGACCAACTGTGCTCACCCCATCCCACTTGTGGGTCTAAGCAGGGGAAAACTTACAGAAGGCATGCTTACTCTGAAGATGGAATGATAGCTGAAGAGACAGAGAGATCCCTGGGGCCTGTTGGACCCAGTTTAGCCTAATACAGAAGCATGGGGTGAGAAACAACAGGGTGAATTCAAATAAATTCATCAAAAGCGTGTGAGGGTGAAAAGTCAAGACTGAAGAGGCAGGTAGATTTAGAAATGGTGTGGAACCAATTCTCCCCTCCACCCTGACAGATTCCGGTGATTCAACACTGGCTCCTAATGAGTTGGGGAAACCTCCCAAAAGGTTGTCAGCCCAAGACAGGCGCTTTGAAAAAGTCTGTGGACACTTCAGAGTATCCCACATTGGGCAGAGAGTGACTGGTCACGAGGTTCCCCCCCAGGGGGACTTCCTCATTCAAGCTACACATTAAACTCTTGAGTCAGTGAATGCCAAAGGTTAGGGGTAAAGATGACAGCCCTTGGCCTCAAGATGCTTCCTAGATTTCATAGTCTGGAATTGAAGCTATTGAAATGTAAACTCACTATAAAGAGTTGGAAGCAGTAGACTTGTCTGTGGCCCATGAAAAGGGAGAGGGGGACACTGTTTTGTCCAGTGGAACTTATGTGCATCCGTGATCTATCCAGGAGGAATGGAGCAATTAAACTTTAAAAGTATTGTTTTCATAACTCTTGTTTCTGGCCTGATTCTTCTCCCCTTTATATTTTTTAGACAGTCTTGCTGCATAGCTTGGGCTAGCCTCCAATTCCTACCACACCTCAGCCTTCCCGATGCCAAAAGTGCAAGTGTACACCCTCATGCCCAGTTTGTTTGCTGTCTTCCTATTTAAGTAGTTCCTACCTTGAGCATCATAACAGCAAACCCACTGCAATTCAGAAATGCACCCAGGGCTGGGAAGATGTCTCAGTGGTCAAAGGTCCTGGCACTCAAGTAGAAAGATCAGATCTCCCCAAATCCACGTAAATTCCAACTAAGCAAAGCAGCTCGATTGTGTTCCAGTGGTTGAAAGACATGATCTCTCATTGGTCTAGAACTCCCCACCAAATAGCTGGCTGTCCAGCAGACCCCAGAGATCTTTCTATCTTTGCCTCTTCAGCCCTAGGATTACAAGCATATATCGCCACAGCTGTCTTATTCACCTGAGTTCTGAGGATGAGGCTCAGGTCCCTGTTGTTGCATGGCTAGCACTTCACATTCTGAACATCTCTCCAGCACTTGAAAGGCAGAGGCAAGAAGATCTATGAGTTTGAGGCCAATCTGGTGTAGAGAGTTCCAAGCCAGCCAAGATGACATAGACACTGTCTCAAAAAAAAAGGGGGGGGAGGGGAGGCGTGCAGGAGAGATGGCTCAGCATTGACAAGTACTTGCTGCTCTTGTAGAGGACCTGTGTCCAGTTCCCTGCACCCACCTTACAGCCACAACTTTCTGGAACTCCAGTTCCAGGGGATCTAATGCCCTCTTCTGTCCCTTAGGTACAAGTGTGCTCCCATATGCACATAGAGTCAAAACACACTTAAAATAGTTTTTAAATTTTATTAATTTTTATTTGTTTGTTTTGTTTTCAAAACAGGGTTTCTCTGTGTTGCGGTGGTTGTTCTGGAACTCCCTCTGTAGACTAGGCTAGCCTTAGACTCAGAGATCCACCTGCCTCTTGTCTCCAGAGGGCTGGGACTAAAGGCATGCAACACCACCCCTGAGCAAAATAATTTTTTAAAATGACACGTTGGGAGAATTTAACAACAACTAGTAACATTAGCAACATCACCAGGTTATGTATGCTCCACGATACCACAATTCTATGCAAAATATTTACCTGAACATAGGAGGGCAAGGTGGCTCATCAGATGAGAGGGCTTGCCACCAAGCCTGTCACCCTGAGTTCAATCCCTAGGAACCCAATGGGGAAGAACAATGACTCCTGCAGGTTGTCTTCTGATTTCTTTTTTTTTTTTTTTTTTTTTTTTTTTTTTTGGTTTTTCGAGACAGGGTTTCTCTGTGTAGCCCGGGCTGTCCTGGAACTCACTCTGTAGACCAGGCTGGCCTCGAACTCAGAAATCCGCCTGCCTCTGCCTCCCAAGTGCTGGGATTAAAGGCGTGCGCCACCACCGCCCGGCTGTCTTCTGATTTCTACACCTGCTTTGACACATGTATGTGAATATACACACATAAATGAATAAATTAAAATTCTTAGTTATTAAAAAAAAAATTCTTAGTTATTGTTTTGAGATAGTGCCTTACTATATAGCCCTGGCTGGCCTGGAACTTGCTATGTAGACCAGCTTGCCTCATATTCAGAGATTGGTCTGCCTCTGCCTGTAGTGAGAATTTTGATGTCTTTAAAAACCCAGTTATGATATGTGAATGTTTTTTTTTTTGCTTTAATCCCAGGCGTGAGATAAGAGGCTACCTCACAGTAGGTGATTATGATCTGCCTCGTGTACTAGCAGGAGTGAGATACTTGCCAGCTAAAGACAGTTGGATTCTAGGGATTCTGGAGGGGAGATAACTGGAAGAGCCCCAAGAGGGCCTAGGAGGCTGCTGCTCCCTTGCTATCCTGGTTGCTGTTGTTGTGGTTTGTCAAATGTCCACGAGCAAAGAGAAAAGAAGTTGGGGATATCCTGACGACAAAGATTGGACAGTCCCAAGGAACCCAGTGCCCTAATCAGCAGGAAATAGTCTATTTTGTTGGCTGAAAGAGGTCATGCCCCTTCCCCTCTAACCTTTCTTTCCTACCTAGTGTTGTGGGGTTGGAGGAGTGATAGGTATAAGAACCCAATAAAAAAGCCACCAAAAGAAAAATCATGCCAGCCGGGCAGTGGCGGCGCACACCTTTAATCCCAGCACTTGGGAGGCAGAGGCAGGCAGATTTCTGAGTTCGAAGTCAGCCTGGTCTACAGAGTGAGTTCCAGGACAGCTAGGGCTACACAGAGAAACCCTGTCTCAAAAAAACAAACAAACAAAAAAAACACAAAGAAAAATCATGCCAACATCTGCCTCACTGCTAAAGGTGTTCACTACAGTGCCTGGCTGATTTTCAAAAATTGTAAGGGAGCTGGAAAGATGGCTCATTGGTTAGATACGTGTCCTGCTCTTACTGGGGACCAGAGTTGACCAGTTCTCAGCTGCACATTAGGCAGCTGATAATACCTCAACTTTTAAGGAGTTTGACACCTTCTGGCCACTACAGGCACTCCAGGGACATACACAGACCCACACATAGAAATACATCCATATACGTAACTAAAAATCAAAATAAACCTTTAAAGGTGTTTTAAAGAAAGATTTGGCTGGATGTCGGTGACACACACCTTTAATTCCAGTGCAAGGGACTCTGAAGTTGAAACCAACCTGGTCTACAGAATGAGTTCCAGGAGAGCCAGAACTACACAGAGATACTCTGTCTCTAAATAAATAAATAAATAAATAAATAAATAAATAAATAAATGTGTGTTTTGAAATATACTGAGAGAACATGTATAAAACATATAACATTCCAGGTCCTATAACAAAAAAAGCTAGAAATGACATAAATATCCATTATCAGTATGAATAGAGACATGGAAGGTTTGCACCAAAACTAATATGTAACAGAGAGAAAAAACTTTATTGGCTCTATCCTTGTACAGTAAAGGAACTGAATCTCAGGAACATAATCTAGAGCTGGTAAATTGGTTCAGTGGGTAAAAACCAATGCTGCCAAACTTGATGACCTGAGTTCAATTCCTGGGAAGCCACACAGTAAAAGAGGAGAACAGATACCTGCAAATTGTCCTCCAACTTGTATACATTCTGATATTTGCTGCCAGTGTGGAAAAGGAGAGAGGAATGAGAGAGTGCAGAGCCTCAGCGCACCAGTCTTACAACGTGCTGAGTCCCTGACCTCACACGGGCAATTCCCGACCCAGGCAGGCAGGACAAGAAGGAGCCAGAGAAGTTGTCAGGACAGATTCCGTTCCTGAAGCTAGCATGCTTCCTCTCCTGTGGTGTGACCTCAGACATGAGCTGTCCCTGTGAGTCACCCCTGAGTCCCACCTCACGCCTTTCCCGTGGGCGTCAGGACTCAAAGCCTTCTTTCAGAATGAGGCCAGGAAAACCAAGGACGTAATGTGACCAAGTACAGATGAATAACCGGTGTGTCTGAATATTAATAGGAAGTAGCTTTTGTAGCCAAGGAAATCCAAGATTCTCTTAAAACAAGATCGCTAATCTAGACCTGAGTCAAACAAGTAGAAAACAAGAAAACCCCCAAGTTCCTAAATCTCCCAAATGATGGAAACCTCAGAAGAAATCCATCTTTGATGTTAAAGTGTTGTTTTAAATTTTTTTTTTACAGTGTCAGTCTGGATATAGTAGCACACACCTCTAATTCAAGCACTTGGAAGGCAGAGAATGGCAAATCCCTCTGAGTTAGAGTCTACATAGCAAATTCCAGGTCATCCCCATCCAGGGCTACATCGTGAAACCCTGCCTCAAACCCATAAGAAAACCCCACCAAATTCTTTGTGTTGTTGTCGTTTGCTAATGCTATGGACCAACCCGTGTTTGTGCGTGCTAGACGACCAGCTTCTCTACTACTGAGCTCTAGCTTCATCGTAGGCCAGGCCTTGAGTTACCTTTTAGCCTAAGCTGCCCTCAGTGTCAACCATCCAATTTAGTTTCCATTGTTGACATAAAATACCCTGACAAATGCCAAGCAGCACTCAGGAGGCAGAGGCAGACAGAGCTCTCTGAGTTCTAGGCCAGCCTGGTCTACAGAGTGATTCCAGGACAGCCAGGGCTACACAGAGAAACTCTGTCTTGGAAAACAAAACAAAACAAGCATTCCTGGCAAAAACATCTTAGGGAAGAAAGGGTTTGCTTTATCTTACAGCTCCAGATTCTAATCCATCATTGTCAGGGAGTCATAAGAGCAGGGGCGGAAGCAGCTAGTCCATACTGCCCGTGTCAAGAACAGAGAAATACGTGCCTCGCCTGGTACTCAGCTAGCTCTTCATGTTCCCTATTCAGACACAATCCTGGGTTCAAGCCCAGGGAACGTCACTGCCGCCTTCAGCCTGGATCTTCCCACATTGATTCAGGCAAACCCAGACAAGCTCCTACTTGCATTGGGCCAACCTTTCTTGGTGGTTCTAGGCTGTGTCAAGTGACCAGCACGATGGGCAGTAGTAGCATTTGCTCAGCAAATGTGAGGCTCTAAGATGAATTGCTAGCACCACATGACAAAATAAAATCCCTAAGAAATCTACGGGAAATCAAAGAAGTCAGATGAATTCGGCGAGCCTGTAGAGATTCTGGACACTGGGACAAACCTGAACATTCACATTTCCTGATTTCAAAACTCAGCATAAAACTACAAACACCGCTGGGCATGGTGGGTCACACCTTCAACTCCAGCACTCTGTGGGCAGAGGCAGGTGGAGTTTCAGGCCAGCCTGGTCTACAGAGCAAGATCCAGGACATCAGGACAACTTACATAGATAAATCCTGTTTAGAAAAAAAAAAAAAAAAAAAAAAAAAAAAAAAAAAAAAAACAACTACAGTCCTGAGGTGTGAAGTGATGGCTTAGTGATTCAGAGGTTACTTACCTGGGGTCAATTCCCAGCAGCAGGTGGAACCTCACAACCATCTATAACCTCCTTTCCAGGGGATCTTAAGACCTCTTCAGGCGCCAGGCAGTGGTGGCGCACGCCTTTAATCCCAGCACTTGGGAGGCAGAGGCAGGCGGATTTCTGAGTTCGAGGCCGGCCTGGTCTACAAGTGAGTTCCAGGACAGCCAGGGCTACACAGAGAAACAGTGTCTCGAAAAACCAAAAAAAAAAAAGGCATGCACGGAGGCTTCTTTGAACACTGAGACAGTGTCTTGGATACATTTCTCTTGCTGTGATAAAACCATAAACAAGGTAACTTATAAAAGGAAACATTGATTCTGGGCCTTGCTTGCCACTTCCGGGGATTAGGTCATAGTCATCATGGTGGAAACATGGTGGCGGGCTAGTCCCGTGAAGGAGTAATAGCTGAGAGTCATATTTGATCCTCAAGTTGCAGACAGAGAGCCTGGGGCCTGACCTGCGCTTCTGAATCACAAGTCAGTCAGGCATTGGTAGCACACACCTTGAAATCTCAAAGCCCAGCCCAGCCCACTGATGTCCCCCCACACACAAGGCCACACCTACTTCAACAAGACCATACTTTCTAATCCTTCCTAAGTGGGAATCAAGCATTGAAATATATGAGCCCATGGGAGCCAATCTCACCCAAACCACCACACATGCTTGTGAGCAAATTGTCCATGATTAATAATAATAATATAATAATAATAATATTAAAGTTACAATTATTAAGACTTTATGGTTCTAGTACAATATACACGTGTAAGGGAGCTAGAGACAGCTCAATACTTATCTAGCTTACTAAATTAACAGTATTGAACCCAGACCCACCCTGTGATGGTTTGTATATGCTTGACCCAGGGAGTGGCACTATTTGAAGGTGTGGCCCTGTTGAGTAGGTGTGTTATGGTGGGTGTGGGCTTTAAGACCCTATTCCTAGCTGCCTGGAAGTCAGTCTTCTCCTAGCAGCCTTCAGATAAAGATGTAGAACTCTCAGCTCCTCCTGCACCATGCCTGCCCGGATGACGACACGCTCCCACCTTGATGATAATGAACTGAACCTCTGAACCTGTAAGCCAGCCCCGATTAAATGTTGTTTTTTAAGAATTGCCTTGGGGGGGTGGGAACTGGTGAGATGGCTTCATGGTTAAGAGCACTGACTGCTCTTCTGGAGGGTATGAGTTCAAATCCCAGCAACTACATGGTGGCTCACAACCATCTGTAATGAGATCTAATGACCTCTTATGGGCTGTCTGAAGACTGCTACAGTGTACTTACATATAATAATAAATAAATAAATTAATTAATTAATTAATTAATTTGGGCCAGAGTGAGTGGGACTGGAGCAAGATGGTCTCTGGAAAGGGGGGAAAAAAAAAGAGTTGCCTTGGTCATGGTGTCTGTTCACAGCAGTAAAACCCTAACTAAGACACACCCAAACCCTTCCATTACAGCTAATTTTTTAAAAATGTATTCATTTTTACTTCATATATTGTGTGTGTGTGTGTGTGTGTGTGTGTGTGTGTGTGTGTGTGTTTGCCTGGATATATGTCCCTGCGATGCCTTATGTGCCTGAAGCCCACAGAGGTCAGAAGAGGGCATCAGATCTGGAGCATCAGAGCATCATAAGTCACCATGTGGATGCTGGAATCAAGCCCAAGTCCTCTGAAGAGCGCTAAGTGTGCTTAACCACGGAGCCGTCTCACCAGAGCCCATTGGTGTTTTCTGAGACTGCACTTATATACCCTGGCTGTCTGGAACTTAAAGGGGTCCTCCTGATTCTGGCCTCTCAAGTGCTGGAATTAAAAATGCTAGCTGTCACACCCAGCTTCAGCTGTTTTTTTGTTTTTTATGACCATGAAAAGGCAATTCAGTGGGGAAGAATGTGGTGCTGAGATAACCCAGACACATACAAAAGAATGAAGTTGAGCCAGACGGTGGTGGTGCTGGCCTTTCGTTCCAGCGCTCAGGATATGGCAGGTGGGTCTCTGAGTTAGAAGCCAGCTTGTTCTACAGAATGAGTTCCAGGACAGCCAGGACTACACAGAGATACCCTGTCTTAAAAAGATCAAAACAACAACAACCAAACACACACACACACACACACACACACACACAAAGACAGAGAGTTGCAACTGGCGTCAAAATAACCCTCTCCTTAAGTGGTTTGGTTTTCTCTGGCTATTGTGTCACAGTAAGGAAGAGAGCAGGCCACACACAGTTGAAGACACAACGTATACACTCCAAAACAGAAAGGAGAACAAACTACGAAAACGAGACCGTATCACAGACAACACCCTCTTAACCTCCCAACAAAGGCAAGTGTGTGTGAGGGGCTGGAGGGAGGGCTACGTGGTTAAGAGCACTGGCTGCTTTTGTAGAGGACCAGGACTCAGATCCCAGCACCCACATGTGGACACCAGACAGTCATACGGTAACATATATACAGGCAAAACACTCACATATATAAAATAAATTTAAAAAAATTTAAACAGAAATATGCCAGGCATGATGGTGCAGCCTTTAATAGCACTCAAGAGGCAGAGGCGGTTGGATCTCTGTGTATTCAAGGCGAGCCTAATCTACAAAGGGAGTTCCAAGCAGCTGGGCTGGCCCTGGATGAGGGCTACATGGTGAGAACCTGTCTCAAAGAAGAATGTGTGAGCATGTGTGTGTGTGTGAGCACGTGTGTGTATGTGTGTGTGTGTGTGAGCACGTGTGTGTGTATACACATGCTTGTGTGGTATTTTGTGTGTTGGGGGACAGAAAACAGAAATTCAGAAACAATAAAAATAAGTAAGCCGGGCAGTGGTGGTGCAAGTCTTTAATGACAGCACTTGGGAGGCAGAGGCCGGTGGATTTCTGAGTTCGAGGCCAGCCTGGTCTACAGAGTGAGTTCCAGGATAGCCAGGACTACACAGAGAAACCCTGTCTGGAAAAACCAAAAAATAAAAAAATAAAAATAAGTAAGATAGTTGTGATGTTTAATCATTAATTGTCAACCTGATTGCACCTAGAATCAGCTAAGAAGAGATCAGCCTACAGCAGGTCTGTGAGAGTATCTGTAAAAGGTTTCACTGAGGGGGAAAGATGTCCCTGCCTCAGAGGGAAGAGCATCTTCCAGATGAGGTCCAGTCACAAACAGTGCCTGACTAAGACATTTTTAAGCCAGAATGGGGCTCCAGGATTTTTTTTTTTTTTTTTTTTAATGTATATGAACATGCTGTAGCTGTCTTCAGACACACCAGAAGAGGGCATCAGATCCCATCACAGATGGTTGTCAGCCACCACATGGTTGCTGGGAATTGAACTCAGGACCTTTGGAAGAACAGTCAGTGCTCTTAACCATTGAGCCATCTTTCCAGCCCCAAATGGCTCCAGCCTTTAATTCCAGGACTTGAGAAAAAGAGTGAGTTTGAAGCCATCTTCATCTACACAGTGAGTTCTAGGACAGCTAGAGTACATAGAGAGGTCCTGTAGGTGGGTAGGTAGGTAGGTACATAGATAGATAGATAGATAGATAGATAGATAGATAGATAGATAGATAGATAGATAGACAGATAGACAGACAGACAGATAGATAGAGTAAATAAAAGTTCTTGCAGGGTACTAAGAAACAGTGACCACAAACGCAGCACAGTATCCCTCTGTGTTCACAACAGGCTTTGTTTATCCTGTGCAGTTGGACATTTGGGGCGACTGTGACTAATGCTGCTGTAATATTAACGGACAAGCTGCTACTTGGAGGTATACTTCCTTCTTCCTGGGTGTGCTCCAAGCAGCGGGATTGCTCACTCCCTGGCATCCCTGTGTTTAAGCTCTTGAAGACCGAGGTTCACTTTCTTTTTTTCTTTTTTTTTTTTTGGTTTTTCGAGACAGGGTTTCTCTGTGTAGCCGGTGCTGTCCTGGAACTCACTCTGTAGACCAGGCTGGCCTCGAACTCAGAAATCCGCCTGCCTCTGCCTCCCAAGTGCTGGGAGTTAAAGGCGTGTGCCACCACCGCCCGGCTGGAAGTTCACTTTCTAAAGCGGGAGCGCTGTCTTACTTTCCCACTAGCAGTGCATGTGCAAGGCGGCCCCCACTGCCCACTGTCTGCCAGGTCTCCTTTGTCTCTGCCACCTGCATGGATAAATCACAGACTGGGTAGCACAACTCAACAGACTTTCCATCTCCCATGGCAACATCGAAATCTAATGCAAGCTCTGTTTCACGACTCTTACAGGTTGCCATTCTTTGGTTTGAGGCCATATCACTCTAATTTCTGCCTTTGTTTTATCTACCCCCACTCCTGCCCCGTGTGTGTTGGTGTTGTGTGTGTGTGTGTGTGTGTGTGTGCCTGTGTTGTGTTGTGTGTGTGTGTGTGTGTGTGTAGTGGCAGCCGGCATCCTGGTAACACTTACCATAGCAATTGGAAGGCAGAGAGGCAAGAAGATTGCAGGTCTGAGGTCAGCCTGGGCCGCACAGCCAGAGCCTGTCAAAACTGAAACAAACAAACCACTCTGCACATGCTTCTTTCTCATGATGGCACAGGCAATTACATCTGAAAAGCAGCCAGATGAATCAGGATAAGCTGCTCGCCTCAAGCTCCCCACACCTTTTGCCATATAAGGTAACACACAGGTTGTGAGATTTGATGCGGAGTGGAATCACATCACGGTTTTGAACGATGCTAACACCTTCTCTCGTGCCTCGTAGCAGCTTGTATTCTTCGGTGAAATGCATGTGCGTGGATCCTTTGTTCCGTTTTCAAGCCACTCGTTTCTCATTACTGATGTGTAAGTTCCTTATACAGCAGTGGGATCTGGGGGGAGGATGAAACAGGAAGTGACTGCCGTGAACCCCTGGGGTCTGTTGGAAAGTTCACAGTCTGCAGACCAAGGCTTGTGGTGCTCAGTTCCTCTCGTGCACAGTGGTAGGTACTAGGACCTGGTAACTGTGTGAGTGTGGGTGTATTCAGCCGTGTGTGCACATGTAGAGGACAGAAATGATGTCCAGTGTCTTCCTATATTCAGTATGGTGTATTGATATCCGATGTCTTCCTATACTCAATAGGATATATTGATGTCTGATGTCTTCCTGTATGCAATAGGGTATATTAATGTTCAAGGTCTTCCTATGTCAATATGGTATATTGTTGCAACCTTATTTTTTTGAAGCAGGGTCACTCACTGGAGCTGGGGTTCACTGCTTTGGCTAGATTGGCCGGCCTGTGAGCTCCCATGATCTTGTCTCTACTCTCCAGTGCTGGGGTTACACACTTGTACCACCAAGTCTGGCTTGAATATGGATTCTGGGGATTCTAACTTAGGTCTTCATGATTGAACAGCAAGCACCTTACCCATTGAACTATCGAGTCAGCCCTATCGGTAATATAATGAGCAGAAGTGCGTTGTCTCACAGGGCTGGAGCCTGTCCACCATTGTGGCTCATTGTCTGCTAAGGCCTTCTTGCCTGAAAAAGGAGAAGAAAGAAGGACAGAAAAAGAGAACAAGAGATTATTGCTGTTTTTTGTTTGTTTGGTTGGTTTGGTTTTTCGAGACAGGGTTTCTCTGTGTAGCCCTGGCTGTCTTGGAACTCACTCTGTAGACCAGGCTGGCCTCGAACTCAGAAATCGCCTGTCTCTGCCTCCCAAGTGCTGGGATTAAAGGTGTGCACCACCACCGCCCGGCATGCTGCTTTGTTTTTAAACTAAATGAGGAGAGAGATCATGTGAAAAAACAATGGCTGAGAACTTCTTAACTGTGATGAAATAATAATAATAATAAAAAGAGAGAGACTGTCCTGAGACCCAGGTGGGCATGGACGCTCCACCTTCCTCAGGAAGGGAGATGGTAGCGGGTCATTTACATTGCCATAATTCCTCTGTCACGAGCCCCTAACCAAGAGCCACCGCAATCAACCAGTCACACCCTACAGCTTCCCAATGCCCGTGAGAGATAATGGGAAACTGCCAGCTGTGCCCAGCCACGCCCAGGCCCTTCAGGGCTCAAGCCTGGAGTGTCTGGAGAACCTGTAAATACTCCCACTAAGGGAAGAGGTTTCCCTTTCCCTGTGACCCCCAATAAAAATGTAAAATACCAATCCACCCTAAAAGGAGATTCTAGCTCTTGGGAGGCTGAGGTGAGAAGATGGAAAACTTATGGCCAACCTGAGCTACAAAGCAAGTTTGAGTCCGTCCTGGTCTACATAAAGAGACCCTGTCTCAAACAGACACACCACACACACACACACACACAGGAGGGAGGGATAAGAAATTTCCAGGATAAACGAAAGCCAAGAGAGTTCATTATTGCTAGATGTGCTTCCGCCAAACATACTAAATCATAGGCGAGGTGCCTCATGCCTGTAACACTAGCTCTTTCCAGAGACTGAGGCAGGAGGATTACTATGATTTTAAATCAAGCCTGTGATAGCTGGAAGCCCAGACTAACTATCAAGTAAGACCCACCCAGTCTCAAAAAACAACAAAACAAAACAAACAAACAAAACTCCAGATAACAAACAAATTAAAAGAAAAAATAAAGCAAAATAAGAAGAGATGCATACCCCTAAATAGGAAGTCGTGTGTTCTGTAAACTAAATCGGATTCAGAAAGCCAAACACTACATTGTTTCTTCAACATGCAGAGATTAGATTTGTTTACATGGTGGGAACAACACTGGAGAGGAGCTGCTAGAGGGAGAGCAGAAGAGAGGAGCAGAGGGGACAGGAGGGAGGAACAGGAGAGAGGAGGAGGAGGGAGAAGAGAGGGAGGAGGAGGAGGGAGGAGGAGGAGGAACAGGAGAGAGGAGGAGTCCTTGAAGGAAGCAGGAGTAGAGAAGGCAATAGGATCAACCTATACAAACGCAGAAGCTGAGGCTGGGGAAGGAAGCCGTGATTGTGGTGGGGTGGCTGGGGAGATGGCTCATTGGCTAAGAGCACTTATTCCCAGCACCCAGGTGGCGGCTTACAACTGTTAACTTCATAACTTCAGTTCGGGGATGTAACTGCTTCTGACCTCCAGGGGGACCAAGCACACATCCAGTATACACACAGCAGGTAGAATACTCATAAACATAAGATAAATGATAATTTTTTTTAAGAGGGCCACAGGCACTGAGGAGAGCAGTGAAGTACACTCTCTCCTCAGAATACAGAAGTAATCTAGGTATAATGAAGAATCTAGTGAAACAGAAGGCTCGCACAATACAGCAAACCACCCACAGCCAACAGAGGCATACAGGCCACCAGCCAGGGAAGACAGTGAACATCTCACACGGACACAGAGACCTTCTCCAGGACAGGCCATATGGGGAGGTGTACACACATCCAGGCCTGATGTATTTTACATAGGTTTCAGACAGGTCTCTTATGCCGGCGCTGAAACTCACGGAGACGGAGAGCCTCACACGAACCGTGCCTAATGGGGATTAAAGCGCCACACAGCCGAGGCCTGATGTATTTTAAAAGCTGTGCAAAGGGTCTCTTTGCCCACAACAGGATGACGTGAGAGCTCACAGGAACGAGCCAGGAACAATGCCAGCACTAGGAGGCTGAGGTGGGAGAATCCAGAATTCCAGGCTCCCTGGTGTGCACAAGAGTCCCTCTCCAAAGGAGTAAAAAGATCTATGAGGGCTGGAGAGATGCTCAGCAATAAGAGCACCGACTGCTCCTCCAGAGGTTCTGAGTTCAGTTCCCAGCAACCACATGGTGGCTCACAACCATCTGTAATGAGATCCGATGCCTTCTTCTAGTGTGTCGGAAGATAGCTAGAGTTGCTCATATACTATAAATACATCTTTAAAAAATAAATAATTCTTTTTAAAAAAATCTATGAATAATTGTTCATTACAACTTTGATTTATGGTTCAGTATGTATTATAATGTATTCTCTAGTATATACCAAATATATTACAAAGAAAAACAGAAAAAAAAAGTAAATGTACATGCCTTTAACCTCAGCACTTGTAAGGCAGAGGCAAGTGGATATCTGTGAGTTTTAGGCCAGGCTGGCCTAGAGTGAGTTCCAGGGCAGCTAAGGCTACACAGAGAAACCTGTCTTGAAAACCCAAAACCAAAACAAAAAGATTAAGGCAATTATAAAAAAAAAAAACTCTAAGGGGTGGGACAAACAAACTAAAAGGTGATGTGAATATCTAATGTGAATGTGGTCACATCTAGCAGCACTAAATACTTTCATACATGAAGACCCAGGTCTGCAGTGTTAGGGAAAAATGAGCACTGTCATAGGATTCTATACCCAGCTAACCTATCAATAAAATGAAGAGCAGTATAAAGGCATGTCAAGCCTACCCACTGTGGGAGATTAGATCATCGCCCCACAATACTTATTCCCTTACCTTGATTTCCAAGAAGGAGCATGCTTTTTTGCCCCATCAGGGTGGGGCTTTAGCCATGGTATCTTGTTTTGACTTAACAAAATGTATAGAGACGTAACTCACACAGAGGCTTGAACTCAGCGCCATCATGGGTTTTCGGCATTGACTTTTACCTCCAGAAACATTCCTATGTTGAATAAAATGAAGGACAGGCCCAGGGTTCAAGTCAGCCAAGTCCTGGAGATCAGTTGAACCGAAGATGAGCTGTCGTTAAAGACAAAACAATAGCATTTTGTCATAGAAATTTATGTTGGTTTGCTGTGCAACGAGAGCAAAGTAATGGCTGGACAAAGTGACACACACACACACACCACACACACACACGCACACATACATGTAAACATAGATATTTTCTAATTTGTTGAACTACTTGTCAGAGTAGGGTGTGGTGGTGCATACCTTTAATCTTGGCACTCAGGAGGCAGAGGAATATATTTATGAATTACAGGTCAGCCTGGACTACATAGAGAGTTCTCTGATACCCAGGGCTATGTAGAGAGAACCTATCTCCAAAATAACAACAAAAACAACAACAACAAAACAAACCAAGTCACACAGTGTAAGAAAACATGACCCCCACTGACCTTTCTTTGGAAGATATTTGGAGATTTGAGAGGACAGAGAGGGGGACATGTGGGACTTTAGAAACAGGACTCAGCTCTTCAGAGTGGGAAGGAAGCTCCAGGCAATAGCACAGGGCCACAGGAGCTGGTAGGTGATACTGCTGAGAGAAAGGCATTCAGTCAGAACTTCCCAGGGTCTGCTGTATCCCTGGCATTCTGAAAGAGCATATAGATGTAAGAAAGGAAGGGAACACAAAGAGGAAGGAAAGGAATTTAAACACAGGATGCTGGTGGAACTCATGAGAAAAATGTGACGACCCATACCTGTAAACCCAACACTGGGGAGGTGGAAACTGGAGGGAAAGTAGTTCAAGACTATATACTAAGTTCAAGACTACTCTGGTTTTCAAGAGATGGTGTTTCAAAAAGAAAAGAAATGTGTCTATACATTTGTAAATAAATAACTAACACCAGAGCTGGAGCTAGGAAGACGCTCAGTCGATAAGTGCCTCCCCTGCAAACCGAGGATCCAAACTCAGGTCCCAAACATCTGTGCAAAAAAGCCTGCCATGGCCACATGTGTCTATAACTCAGCTTCAGGTTCCTTAAGAGAGCCTGTCTCAAAAAAATAAGAAATAAAATTGGCAGTGATTATGGTAGACATTCAGTGTTGACCTCTGGACTGTGCATGCACACACACCACACACACACACACACACAGAAGCACACATACATATATGCACACAGAGAGAAACATCCTTGTACACAACACACACAGAGACATACATCACTCACAAACACATCCACAGAGAGGAACATACAAGTACATATTCTACAGACACACATGTACATACACCATACAGGAGAGAAACATCATACACTCATAACAACCAACACACAGAAAAGAGAGAAAGAGAAGCACACATACATATATACACACAGAGGAAACATCCATGTACTATAACATACACAGAACATACACAACACAACACTACACAGAACATACAAGTACATATAGTACAGACACACCATACAAGGAGAAACACTCATGCACTCATAAACATACCACACACACACACACAAACAGGGCTGACAGATCTTCACCTTTTGACTCAATCTATAAAACTCAGAACGCTTTATTGTAATTGTAGATGGATTAGAATTACTTCAGTGTTGACAATGTAAAAGGAGCCATAAAGATGACTTAAGCTGGGAATCAGAAAGCCAAGTTAGAGAATAAACAGGTTCATCTTCCCTCCGGGCAGTCAAGGGTGTTCTTACGGACAGAAGCATAATTAATGAAATTGCAAACACTATGTTTAAGCTTGTGAAAGTAACCAATAGATGGGCTGAGCATAATAACCATGTTGAGAGAAAGTGTGGGGTTTGGATTTAGTTCCTCATGTGTCCTTGGGAGACATGAGTGAATAATGTCCCCTAGTGATGGCAGCACGTGTCAGGGATTGTGTATCAGACAGTACTATGATGCACTACTTAAAGGGGTTCACGTCAGCACACTGCATGCATAGTCCAAGTCTCCTATAATCTTAAGGAGGCTGGAATTTCCCCTCTCCCAACCCCCCACCACGGGATTTCTTTGTGTAGCCTTGGGTGTCCTGGAACTCGCTCTGTAGACCAGGCTGGCCTCCAACTCAGAAATCCGCCTGCCTCTGCCTCCCAAGGGCTGGAATTAAAGGCGTGCGCCACCACTGCCCGGCTTGATTTTGTTTTTGTTTTTGTTTTTTTTGAAACAATGTCTTTCTACATAGACCTGGCTGTCCTGGACCTCACTATGTAAACCAGCTTGGCCTCTAACTCACAGAGATCTGCCTGTCTCTGCCCCTAAGTGTTGGGATTAAAGTCGTGTGCTACCATGACCAGCTAAAGATTTTTTTTTTTAATTTTTTATTTTAATTACATATAAATGTGTGTTGTGTGTGTGTGGGTGCGCGCGCGCGTGTACACATCATGAATGATTTCGTGGAAGGCCAAGACATGTTCAGGACGTGTCAGGTGGCTTCTCAATCTGGTTAAGAACTACCATAGAAGGCCTCAAGACCATGTTCTAAAAACCTTCTCCAAGTGTGGCTACTTAAATCAGCATGGACAGAGACTCTAACCATTCACAGAAGGACACTCATGAAGAATGCTTTGAAAATACCAACTACCGCCGCGTGATGGCCACGCCTTTAATTCCAGCACTGGAGGCAGAGGACAGGGGCTTCTGTGATCAAGGCCAGCCTGGTCTACAGATGAGTTCCAGACAGGGACCAGAGAAACCTGTCTGAAAAACAAAAAAAAAAAAAAAAAAAAAGCAACAAACCAGCCAAACAAACAAATAAGTTATCACTTCCCTCTCCATCCCCACACTGGCATTATAAAGCCAGATTTTCTTAATATCCTTCAATCCCCCAAAATAAATTAAAAATAAAACAAATTAAACACAAAGCAGGAAGAGATTCTTCTGTACAGCTAAACCAAATTAAAGATCTGAAAATTGCTTTTTATTACTATTATTATTTTACTTTTTAACTTTCTTTTGTTTGTTTTGTTTGTTTTGTTTTGTTTTTTTCGAGACAGGGTTTCTCTGTGTAGCCCTGGCTGTCCTGGAACTCACTCTGTAGACCAGGCTGGCCTCGAACTCAGAAATCGCCTGCCTCTGCCTCCTAAGTGCTGGGATTAAAGTCGTGCGCCAACACCACCTGGCATTTTTTAACTTTTTTTAAAGCTAGAGTCTCTGGCTGGCCTGGAACTTGTGTGGTGGGGCAAGTGGACTGTGCCACCAAACAGAAGAACCGGTAAGCTAAGCATGCTTCTTAGCCCTGGGAATCTCAGAATTGAGAATGGCAGGAGTGGAGCCAGCTGCCTGCTACACTACCTGATTGGGAACATGTCACTGTGACACCCCACTGAGAGGACCATGCAATCAGTTACCTTACTATAAAACCTGGAGTTCTCCATGCTAATGAGATATCTAGAAAGGCCCCGAGTGTTCAGACAATGAGCTGCCCTTCCTAGGCATTCCTTCCTGCAAAAGGTATTTAATCCCTGGTTCACCCTGAGTAAGGTCCATCATCAAATAAAACAGTTTGGACAAGCAAGGGCCATCCCTTCATCAAGGATCGCTTCCCCTAAATGTCCTGGAGAAGGCCTTTTCTCTACCAGCCCCTCACATACTCTTTTCTTTGTTTTTTTTGGTTTGTTGTTGTTGTTTGTTTTTTTGGTTTTTTTTTTTTTTTTTTTTTTTTGGTTTTTTGAGACAGGGTTTCTCTGTATAGCCCTGTCTGTCCTGGAACTCACTCTGTAGACCAGGCTGGCCTCGAACTCAGAAATCCGCCCGCCTCTGCCTCCCAAGTGCTGGGATTAAAGGTGTGCGCCACCACCCGGCTCCCTCACATACTCTTGGCACTTCCCTCACCAACCAGATTGTGGGGCACTTATAAACCAGATTCTGCCCCCATCCCAGGATCAGCCATCCCCTTCCTGCTTGGCTTGTAGATGCCCTGAGGGGAAGCTCGGACATGACTCCCCTCCCTGCCCCACTTTTCCCCTTTCCCAACTGTTTTCCACCCGGGCTGGAAAACAGGAACCGAGGACCCCATGAGGACTGTGTCCTGCCTCTCTTGAGCAGCTTACAGCAGTGGTTGGGCACCCAGCGGCCAGGCAGACAGGCAGGAACTCACTATGTAGACCAGACTGGCTCTGAACTCAGAAATCTGCCGGCCTTTACCTTCTAGTGCTGGAACTAAAATGTATGTGACCATGCCTCACCTATCTTTTAAATTTTTGTGGGGTTCTCTTGTTTGTTTGTTTGTTTGTTTGTTTGAGACAGAGTCTTACTATGTAACTCTGGCTGTCCTGGAACTCACAACATAGACTAGGCTGGTCTCAAAGTCACAGAAATCCACCTGCCTCTGCCTCCCAAGTGCTGGGATTAAATTTGTGAGCCACCACTGCTCTGCTCAGCTTTGGATTTTATTTTACTTTATTTTATTTTGTTTTGTTTATATGGAAGTGACACTATGGTGCCTATGCCAGCACCAAGTTCCTGGGCTTCCTGCAGCACATTCAAGTTATAAGCACAGGTGACTGCTCTGAGTTTTAATTATTCCAGCCTGTCATATTATTAGTACACTGTATTAGCTAAGGCACTTGCTACTAAGCTTTATAGCTCGAGTTCAGTTCCTCAGACCCATGTACTAGAAGAACACTCACTCTCACAGGTTGTTTTCTGATTTCCCCCTGTCCCCACCCCCTGCACTAAACAATAGAATGCAGGGCTGGAGAGATAGCTCAGTGGTTAAGAGCACTTATTTGATTTACCAGAGGACCTGGGTTCAAATCCTAGCACCCACATGGCAGCTCCAACTGTCTGTAACTCCAAGATCTGACACCGTCACATAGACATACATGCAGGCAAAACACCAATGCATATAGAAAGAAGAAGAAGAAAGAAATAGAATGTTAGTTAGGCATGGTGATGCAGTCTCCAGTGCTTATGGAGGGGAGGAAGCCTCATAGCTCATGGTACTGGAGGCTGGGAAGTCCAAATGCCGAGTGAAGGCAAAGGGCCTTTTGGATGGTACAGAACATCACAAGGACAACAGATGGAGGAGCTGCTAACTTGAGTCTCTCCCTCTTCTAATGAAGGAGTTCATACCACCAGGAGGGACCATCATGAACCTCTCAAAGGCCCTACCTCTAGACATCACTGCCATAGGAGTTTCAGGATCTTTTCCTAAACATGGAGAGCGGCACACATCCTCAGCTGTCTGTCTGGACTCTGCTGCCTGCACTGCTGTTCAGCCCTTCTTTGCTCCTGACCCAGTTTAAAAGTCTTCCTGTGCCCAGAGAGTGGAAGGATTGGATCTTCATTCCCAAGTGTGAAATCTGTTGCCTCCATACACTAATGTGGCCCAGGAAGCAGCGCTGTACTACTTCCTCCTAGTGGTGGAAAGCGCCAGATACAATAATCTACCTTTTACTTTAGCAGGCTCACTGGGAAAGGTCAGATCCATAAGAACATATGGAGGCTCCTAATGAGGTCTCGCTGTCCTCTGGAGCAAGAGCATCTTATGTCAGCCTTCTCATTGCTCATCAGCTCCAACAGGACACCATGGTAGAGTTTAACAGTGTGCTGTCTTACAGATAGGTCAGGTCCCTTAGAGATTTGTGAGGAGCAGAAGCATAGCTCTGCAGAAGCCGGATGGATACTGCTGTCTTCTTGCAGGGACCTCTAAGTGAGCAGTGGGGCAGCGGCTTCAGGGACTGGCAACAAGTCCACCCGCTATTGCTTCATCGGACCATGTCTGGACCCAATTGACTTCATTTAAGCTCCTACAAGTGGAGCCTGCAAGCAGGGATTCATTATATATTGCTCTCAGGAGAAGGTATATAAGGAAGGTATATAAGGAAAGATGTAAGCAGAGCTGTGAGGGAGGAGGGCTATCCTAGTCAGGGTTCTCTAAAGGAACACAGCTTATAGTATGTATGTGTATATGTATGATTTATTAGAATGGCTTCAAGCTGTGGTCCAGCTACTCTAACAATGGCAGTCTACCAACAGAAGCTTTAAGAATCCAGTAGTTTTCAGTTGCTCTTCAATATATGCTGGAATCCCAAAGATGTAGGTTCTAATGCCAGTGATAGGAAGCAAAGAGAACAGGCCTTGTTTCTACATCTACTTTTTTTTTTAGACTGCCAGTAGAAAATATGGTCCAGATAAGTAGATTTTTCCACCTCCAAAGATTTGGATTAAAGCTGTATCTTCCCTCCTCAATAGGTCTGGATGAAAAGTGGGTCTTCCCACTTCAAGTGATTTAATTAAGAAGTCCCTCACAGATATACACAGCCACTTGGGTTTTAGTTAATTCCAGGTGCAGTCAAGTTGACAACCGAGAATAGCCACCACAAGGGCCACAGACTGAATTCTAGAGTTGATCCTAGCTTGAGGCAAGGAGTGCCACAAGTATTTTACACAATGACAAAATACTTCCGCCCCTCACTCCCACACACTGCACGTGCCTGCCAGTGCCAGAAAGGCGTGCTTGCTGACTTCTCAAACCTGGTTGCTTTTCTGCTGAGACAATTCTCTGCAGGGGAGTGGAGCTGGAAGCCAGAGGAGGGGTGGGGTGTGTGCAGAGAGCACCACCAACGGTGAAAAAAAGTTCCTTTGAAGGAAATCCCAGGGAACCTTCAAGTGACCATTTCCCAGATACATTTCCTCAAATTCAAGCTGTGCTGGTTCATGTCCTTTTGCCAACTGGAGTATCTAGGAAGAGGAAGCCTCCATTAAGGAACTACCTCTATCTGATGGTCTGTGAGCAAGTCTGTGGGAGTTTCTTAGAATCATGACTGATGTGGGAAGGCACAGACTACTGAGGACAATGAGATTCCTGAAGTTAGTCTTGGGAGGTATAAGGAGGAAAACTGAAGAAGCCTTGGGGAGTAAGTCAGTGAGTAGCATTTCTCCATGGTCTGTTTCAGTTCCCACCTCCAGGTTCCTGCTTTGAATTCCTTACATTCGAACTGCAATTGGGACATATAAACTGAAATAAATCCTTTTGTTTCAAAGTTGCTTTTGGCAATGGTGCTTTGTTCTGTTGTGGGTTTTTGTTTTGCCTTTAGATCTCAGTCTTGTTAAAAAAAAAAAAAAAAAAAAAAAAAAAAAAAGCCAGGCAGTGGTGGCGCATGCCTTTAATCCCAGCACTTGGGAGGCAGAGGCAGGTGGATTTCTGAGTTCGAGGCCAGCCTGGTCTACAGAGTGAGTTCCAGGACAGCCAGGGCTATACAGAGAAACCTGTCTTGAAAAAAAAAAAAAAGATGGCATTGATAATTACTACTAAAAGCATGAGAATGCTTTGCTTTATTTCTGAGCATGTTGTTCACCTATTGATAGCAGCTGGTGTCCTAGTGTTTTCTATTGCTGTGATAAAATATACTGATCCAAGGCTGGGGATGGCTCAGTGGTAACAGGGTGTGTTGTTCTTTCAAAGAACCAGAGTTCAGTTCCCAGAACCTATAACAAGTGCTTCACAGCTTCTTGTTAACTCTAGTCCTGACACCTTCTGCTCTCGGCAGCCACCTGCACATATTAACACACATGCATAATACATATAAATTTTATTTTTTTGGAGACAGGGTCTCTTTATGTAGTCCTGATGTCTCTGAACTGGCTCTGTAGCCTAGGCTGGCCTCCTGAGTGCTGGGATTAAAAGTGTCACCACGGTTAGCTGAAATTAAAAAATATTTTTGATTGTATTTATATTTGTGTGTCTTTGTGCACATGAGAATGGTACCTACAGAGGCCAGAGAAGGGAAGCAGATCCCTTGGAACTAGAGTTACAGGTGGCATCTGATATGGATGCTAGGAACTTAACTCCAGTCTTCTGCAAACTGTCTTTTGTTTTTTGAGACAGGGATCTCTACATAACCCTGGTTGTGGTATGTTCCTATGCATCTATGCAAACCAGGCTGCTCTCAAATTCAAAAAGATCCACTGGCTTCTGCCTCCATGCCTGGCCAAGATTTATCTATTACTATTTTATGTAGGGATGTTTTGCTGCATTTATGTGTACACCATAACGTATGAGGACAGAAGGTATTGGAACCCCCTGAACTGGAGTTCTGGATGCTTGTGAGCTAACACATAGGTGCTGGGAATAGAGCCTAGGTTCTCTGTTAAGATCAGCTAGGTCTCATTTGATTAGGAACTCACTAAAGAACTCTGCCGAGCCCAAGCTGCTTATCAAGAGGCTGATCTCAGCTACAGAGCCTCATGATCCAGCTGAACACTTGAGTAGCCAGGATGAACCCCCAGTCTGGTATGGTCCTCTTTTGTTTCAGCAGCCTAGCAAACCACTCTAGCTTTATGCAGAGCTTTCCAAGGCCTCCTTGGGATCTGGCTCATTTCTTTTTTTTTTTTTTTTTTTTTTTGGTTTTTCGAGACAGGGTTTCTCTGTGTAGTCCTGGCTTCCTGGAACTCACTCTGTAGACCAGGCTGGCCTCGAACTCAGAAATCCGCCTGCCTCTGCCTCCCAAGTGCTGGGATTAAAGGCGTGTGCCACCACCGCCCGGCTGCTCATTTCTTTCTATACTTCTCAGCACCTGGGTGGGCAGTGCAGGACCCAGAAGTCCCTTCTGAACTGCTGTGCAACCAGGCTTCTGCTTCAGGTTTGGTCTGTCAGGTCTCCATGTCCACATGGAGCACTAGGGCCATCCCAACCCCATGTCCACAGTATACAATTCCTCCATAGAGCTCATAGGGATAATCCTTCACATTTCTAATCCCTTGTATCTCTCAGTTTAGCCTATCTTGCAATTTTATATACAATGGTTGTTACATTTGATTTTTTTCTAGTGGGTGTGTAGTAGTATTTTATTGTTCTCTGACTAGGTCTTGCTTTACATAAGCCAGGTGTGGTGACATAGACCTGTAATAGCATCTGGGGATGGCAGGGGGTCAGAAAGATTTTAGCTTACACGGGCAGTGGTGGTGCACGCCTTTAATCCCAGCACTTGGGAGGCAGACACAGGCGGATTTCTGAGCCAGCCTGGTCTACAGAGTTCCAGGACAGCCAGGGATATACAGAGAAACCTTGTCTTGAAAAAACCAAAAATTAAAAAAAATTTTAGCTTTACTATAAAGTTTAACAGTATTCCCTGTCAGGTTCCCTACAGTGATGTCTGTTACCATGATGCCTGAACTACCACATCACTACCACCCAGAGCACATGGTGCAAACCTGGGCACTTATGCCTTCTAATGCTTTGTATCTACCCTTTAGTTCTGCTTTAAAACCCTCTTGAGTAATACTGTCTCTACAGGCAAGACTATCGATGATTGTGTTATCTCTAGGAAAACTATTTCCCTCCCAACCACTCCTGATGTTAAGGCACACTGCACATTCCCTTTTCTGATGAGTGAAGCTGGGGAATACAAGTGGGAGCTTTTCTTTTTAGTCTGCTCCAGTCCTTGGTCTTGACACTCCAGGTGAGTTTCAAAAGGTGCACATGGGTTACTACCCTCATCAGGTACACGGAGGTCACATTCCAGGTAAGGTTCAAGGTTGATTCTTTGCACGGGGGATGGGCACACAAAATCAGGAATCTTCCCAGCTGGTATTGGCCAAACGATGAGCCTCTTCAATACCTGTGCACATTCTTGTTCAGGCCCAGCCAGCTCCATGTACTGGCTCTCACAATCACAGCCACACGCCTTTTATCCCAGGGCTCAAAGGCAGAGGCAAGCAGATCTCAAGTTTGAAGCCAACCTAGTCTACAGAGTTCTAGCAAGAACAGAGAAACCTGGTCTCAAAACCCAAAAAGCTGTGTGTGAGCACATGTGAAATGGAGATTCATGGCTCAGAATACTGGCCCTTCCAGAGAACCCAGGTTCAATTCCCAGTACCTCTACAACCCCAGTTTGATGGGATCTGACATCGTTACAGATATGCACGGGTAAACATCAGTGTTTATGAAAGAAAAACAATGTTTAGCCCAGCGGTGGTGGCGCACGCCTTTAATCCCAGCACTTGGGAGGCAGAGGCAGGCGGATTTCTGAGTTCGAGGCCAGCCTGGTCTACAGAGTGAGTTCCAGGACAGCCAGAGCTACACAGAGAAACACTGTCTTGAAAAACAAAAACAAAACCTCTGGCTAATCATTTACCCAGAACAATCCCACTCAAGGGAGTATCATTAACATAGGAAGCTGGTAAAGTGGTTGAAAGTTTACTGTCAATTTTGACAACATGAGTTGGATTTCCAGGACTCACAATGGAGACTTGTATGACTTGTACCCTGGTCTTTATGTAATACAACATGAATGTTAATACAAAGTCTAGGTATGGTGGCACATAACATTTGTGAGGTGAAATCAAGAGTTCAAGGCCAGTCTCAGTGCCCACATGCTATGCCTTTTTTTTTTTTTTTTTTGGTTTTTCGAGACAGGGTTTCTCTGTGTAGCCCTGGCTGTCCTGGAACTCACTCTGTAGACCAGGCTAGCCTCGAACTCAGAAATCCGCCTGCCTCTGCCTCCCAAGTGCTGGGATTAAAGGCGTGCGCCACCACTGCCCGGCAACATGCTATGCCTTGATGAAAAAAATGTACAAGAAACCAGGGGATAAGAGGCTAGATTGGTCAGGCAGTGGGGGCACACACCTTTAATCCTAGCACTTGGGAGGCAGAGGCAGGCAGATTTCTAAGTTTGAGGCCATCTTGGTCTACAGAGTGAGTTCCAGGATAGCCAGGGCTACACAGGGAAACCCTGTCTTGAAAAACCAAAAAAAGAGAGGCTAGACTCACTGGAATCGGAATTCCCCAGCAAACTTGGGTTTAAAAAAAAAAAAAAAAAATTCCAGTCTATACAATTCATTCTCTATATAAAAAAAGCCAATGACCCAATGAAATTACCAACATGTTTTCATGCATAGGGCTGACATACTTCTCCACAGAATACCAACACTCAAATCCAAACCATGAGTTATAAACTAGGACAGCATTCAGTGCTTTTTACTTACAATAAAATGAAAACAGCTTTTCAATATTAAAGCAGACAGAAATTTAATTTTAACATTGTTTTAATCAAGTAATGTAGCTGTTTGAAACAGGAAACTTTTTAAGACACCTCAATAGAGCAATGAAGGATTACTCTTATCTGGTTAACCTCCACGAATAAAACCCAGATTGTGTGAAATTTGAATCCCACTGGTCTGACACCAGAATCAATAGAAGCCCAAGACCTTCCTAAGTGTCTAAGACCTGACCGTTTCCCTTTAAAGCAACAGCTCTAAGACAAAATCTTGCCAACCTGAGGCCAAATGTGCTGATCTACTTGAGAATCTCAAAAAATGATGACAAATGGATGGGCTGGCCATGCAACAGAAGAATCTGAAACCCAGGAGACAAGTGACTTTCCAAGTACCACTTCTTTGGTGTGACACAGCACATTCCCTTGTTACCATTCTAGATATATGGCTCCTGTTCCATACTCAGACTCTTATCAAGATTTTAATTTTACCAAATGTTTTTATGGTTTCAATGCAGAATATTTTTTACATGTTTATTAGTCTTATAATCTGTGAGATGGATGACACAACAAATAAGATCCAAATAATGTATGAGCTAGCACGGCACACACAAATTACCCACATGGGTTTTTAACTCCCAGAATGCACTTTTGTGGAAAGAAATATGTGCTATGTTTTTAATATTGAAGACAAGTATTCAAATATAGTCAGGACCCCAGATAGAGCTTACACCAGCAAGTGGGTAAGAAACTCACTTTTGTGTCTGAAGTCCAAGGCTCTGAATGGGCTGGTCAGGCCTTAGTTAGCTGCACCCACCCAGTGGCCATCACCAGACTTCTCAGGTATCCAGCTATATTCAATGTGAAGTAAAAAATATCCCAAGTCTTACACCAAAATACAGGCTCTGACTCAGAAGTATGAGTTTAACTTTCTCTTTAAATAAGACGATTGGGAAGGGGGATCAAGCTTGAAAAACAGTAACACTTATTTTGGCAAGATAGCAACCAAAATCTAAAGTACAAGCTATTATATCCAAATTAAAAGGCATTAAAGAATAAACCATAATATTGGGGAGGGGGGGAACACATCAAACACAAGATACAGTATGTCTAAACATCTTGAATTATAATTTAAGGGTAAAAGTTGAAAAATTATGCTGTTTTAGCTAGAGATTAAGTGCACCTTTTTTCCTGTTTCTCCCAAATAGAATCAGAGTTTATGATTTAATCACACCTCAAAGCTTTTCTCTCAGTACAAAGCAACCACTAAATACACGCAAAATACTTATTTGTTAATAATTTCCCTGGCTTATCCAACGTGCAATGCACACAACTTGAAAAGACTACAATTTGGGGTGAGTGTACACAAACTGAAAAACCACAACTCCAAGTTTCAAAATTTGCTCTTAAACCATAAGACACACAGGTCATTTTTACTTCTCATGAGGATGTCACACTGTCATTTAATCATCAAATTTCCTTAGAATGACAAGTATTGTCAGTTGCCAATCTGAATGAACTGGAATTGGAGATACAACTTTCAAAATACTTCATTACTTAATGGCTGAGTAAGGTCATTTTATTTGTTTGCATTCTTTAAGTTTTCAGCACCTAACAACCTACCAAACTCAAGGAGCCTAAGTTAAATGGTGTAACATCCTAAAAGTAGCCAATTACTTCAGTTATAAGCCATCCATAGCCCAAAGTCTGAAGAATGACCAAAATCAAATCTTTATTTTTATAAACTGTATAAATGTGATCCAAATGTGTCCACCACTAGTTTTTCCGAAAGAAACATGCTATAAATAAGCAAACTACAACTGCTCACTGATATGTATGGACTCCCTAGATGTCTCATTGGGCTTAATTATAGACCACTCACAGTAATAGCTTTTTAGTATCAAGTGTAGCATGATGTTAAGCCACTTTAGCTCTTGCACATACATGTTGCACTTCTGGCTGATAATGAAGAAAAATTTGCAGCATTACACTGTTAAGCTAAGTTGCATCCATCCTTTTAAATGGCGTCAATATCAATGTCATCATCCTTGTTGTCAGACTTCACAGTTTCAACTTTTGGTACACTGGCAGTCTTCGAATATACCACCTGGCATAGAAATACAGGACTGTATTATTTCCATTGTAATTTTGTTTAATTTTAGAGAATTACAGTATTTTCTTTTTTTTTTTTTTTTTTTTTTGGTTTTTCGAGACAGGGTTTCTCTGTGTAGCCCTGGCTGTCCTGGAACTCACTCTGTAGACCAGGCTGGCCTCAACTCAGAAATCCGCCTGCCTCTGCCTCCCAAGTGCTGGGATTAAAGGCGTGCGCCACCACCGCCCGGCTTCATTTTTTTTTGAGGCAGAGTTTCTTTGTCCTGGCAATCAGGAGATCCTCTGCCTGAGGCAGAGGCAACAAGTTCCAGGCTACCCAGAGTTACACATACCATTTGTGTGTGTACGGTAGATCTCCAATACCCACTGCTAGCCTACCAAGTACTCAACATGTTTTTTGGTATTTACCTCAATATTTTCATCTTCGTCTTCTTCCTCACCACCAGAAGATTCTTCCTCTGCTTCCTTCAACCATTTAATAAATGGCTCTGCTTTGACACGAATCTCTTTGGCAAGTTCTTTTGAGACATATTTCTTAGAGGCCTAAAAAAGTCCAGAATTTTTTTCAGTGAAGATTTGAAAATATAATTAAATTACTTACTTGTACAATGAATGCGCTATTTAAAGATTAGGGTCATACTCTAAATCTTCAATAGACAGAATTACATTAAAAGTCAAAAAACTCTCTGCTGCCTTAACTATAAAGGGACTTACAAACTGCACCAGATAAACATAGGAATTCAACTTCATGTAAACAAGACTAGGTAGGTATTAGACACAACTTCCTCATAACCTATGCCCCAACAGCCATTTTGATGCTTCTGAAGCTCCTTACCTTTTCTGACCAGCTGATAATGACCTCCTCTTCTAATAGGTCTGCATCATACATCTCCTTCAAGATATGAGGAATCTTGGAGATCAGCTGAGCTTGATGCATCGCCACCACACATTCCAAACCATGAAGAAGGTACCGCTGAGCCTTTTTGTTGTTATGACAAAACTGCAGGTAGATAGCATCAAAATCACCTACTTGTTCTGTACTATACAATTCTGTATCTAAGCACATTCACTCACTTAAAGCATAGCATATGAAACAGTGGCTCAAAAAGGTCAATGCAGACACCCTTTACCATTTGCAGGTGCTCCCAGACTTGGTAAAGTGGGGATTATCTATTTTCAGGATGACAATATAGTGGTCTGAAGAAATTTAAACCCACAAGTCCTAAGGTGACAATCATGAATAATCAACCTAAAAAAAGGTCTCTTACCCTTAGAAAATGGCGCCTGTATTTCTTGATTTGCTCTCTTATCTTCTCATCAAAGAGAACTTCTGTCAAAACAAGAGGACCCATGGCTTTTACATCCAGTCTTTCTGCCTCAGCCACAATTTCTTTATCAGATGAATCAATAATGCCCTCTTCTTTCTTTTTCTGGAAATAAAAAATTATTTCAATAAAATATAGGCAAATTTTGCTACGTTTGAGAGCAGTTCTCGCTCTCCAGGATTTCTACCCAATTCATCACTTGCCAGAGACAGTTCAACACCTACTCTATGTCTTCCAATACATTTCTTGAATAAACAAGAAAGCAAATATAAGCCTCTGTTAATATTCAAAGAATGGCAGGATGTGGTGGCATATGCCTTTAGTCCTAGCAGACTTAGGGTCTCTGTGAGCTTGATGCTAGCTACTTGAATCCAAGGAAAAGCAGGGCTAGAGACCCTGACTGAGAACAAAAGACATTAATAAATTCAAAGATACCAGAGAAAAATAAAAATTTACCTTAACAAAATCGAACAGGATGTTAACGCGCTCTTCTACAGTTCTTTCCAAATCATCGCTAAGTGTCAGGCCTTTTGCATGGTCACTGATTTCATCCATTCTGCGCCTTTGAGCTTCCTCAGTTGTATCCTCCCCCCAATCATCATCTTCCTCTTCTTCCTGTCAAAAGCCAAGAGCATTAGATATAGAAATTAGCCACACTGACAGGATCAAGCACCTCTGCCCATAGACCATGTCATCAGCTCAGAAAATGTTATCTTTCAATTAGTGCAAACAAAAAACCAAAATGCTACAGGAAAAATGATTCTAAAAATATATTCAATTTAGTTCGATTCAACCTTTCAACCCACCAACCAACCAATAGCACACTGCTTTAAGCGTACTACATTAATAAATTAAAAAAAAAAAAAAATGACTTTAACCAAATACCAGGGTTTTCACACTATTTTAAGAGCACTATACTCACCACAGCATGTGGAGGACTAATTTCATTTGGTGGTGGAGGTGGTGGTGTCTCACTGGTGGATACAGAGCCATTTTCCTTGTCCTTGCCCTTTCTATTTTTCTTTTCCTTTTCTTTCTTTCCTGTACCCATGTCACTATTCTCTACAAGGAAATAAGAGTTAACTTAGTTTATGTATCACTATCAGATTTAAATCCCACCCTCTTATCATCATAGTTCTCTGCAGAAAAAGGCAACATGATAAAACAAAACACCACTTACAATTCTGAAAGCAACAAACAAAACCCCCAAAAAACCAGTCAGGGCTACACAGAGAAGCCCTGTCTAGAAAAACAAAAACAGCCGGGCGGTGGTGGCCAGCCTTTAATCCCAGCACTTGGAGGCAGAGGCAAGCGGATTTCTGAGTTCGAGGCCAGCATGGTCTAGAGTGAGTTCCAGGACAGCCAGGGCTACACAGAGAAACCCTTCTCGAAAAACAACACAAAAAACAAAACAAAACAAAAAACAAAAAGAATTTTGAAAGCAGTGGCTGGTTAGCAATTAAGAGGACTTATTCCTGCAGAAGAAGGAAGTTCAGATTCCCAGCATCCATATGGTGGCCCACAACAATCCCTAACTTGAGTTTCAGGGGATTCAATGCCTTCCTCTGGCCTCCAGGGCACTGCATGCATGCGGTGCAGACATATATGCACACAAAACACCCCCACAAAAATCACTTAAAACAATCCTATGAGCTGGAGACATGGCTTGCAGTTAAGACTGTTCTTCCAGAGGTCCTGAGTTCAATTCCCAGCAACTACATGGTGGCTTACAACCATCTGTCATGGGGTCTGATGCCCTTTTCTGCTGTGTCTGAAGAGAACAATGGTGTACTTTTATATATATAATTAAATAAATCTTTAAAAACAAAAAAACCAAAACAATCCTGCATGCCTTTCATCCCAGCACTTGGGAGCAGTTGCAGTTGAGTTTTAGGCCAGCCTGGTTTACAAAGTGAGTTCCAGGACAGCCAGGGATGTTACACAGAGAAACCTTGTTTTGAAAAAAAAAAAAAAAACAAAAAAGAATTCTAAGTGATTCAGGGAACAAATAAATTTACTAACTGTATTTCACAGGTTATAACATGGTGAAGCAGTACTGAACACAGTATTGGGGCAAAGATAGATGGTTTATATTAGGCAGTTTGCCCCATGAATTTAAACAAAACCACATCCAAAACCAGATCAATTCAACAATTAAAAAAAATTTGTTTGAGCCTATATAACGGCTTGTCTCATGGGGAAGAGAACACCGGAATAGGTTAGACTTTCTTGCTATAGCAAGCTCAAATTGTGTCAGACAGTTTTGTTCATCTGCCACAGAGTGTTGCTTGCAATGCTCTAAAGTCACTGTAGCTTGATAAGCCTTGACTCAACAACAGCAGACCTCTGGTTTGCAGCCTTTTTCTCACTCTTACTGCTACATAAAACAGAACATTTTTCAAAGCCTTATACTCAGTTAAAAAGTCACAAAGTCCAGAGACAGGATGGTAGTGAATGCATTTAATCTCAGGATTTAAGATACAGAGGGCATGCTGGGCAGTGGTGGTGCACGCCTTTCTTTAATCCCAGCACTTGGGATGCAGAGGCAGGGGAGGCAGAGCGGGCAGGGCAGGCGATTTCTGAGTTTGAGGCCAGCCTGGTCTACAGAGTGAGTTCCAGGACAACCAGGGCTACACAGAGAAACCCTATCTGGAAAAACCCAAAGATATAGAGGGCAGCCTAATCTATAGAGCAAGTTCCTATTGAGCCAGAGGTACAGAAAATCTGTCTTCAAAAACTACAGCGCACACACACAGTAAAATTCACTTATGACTAAGAGCTTATACGTTACATGGTAACAAAAACCTTAATTTTTAAAATTCTACTAGTCAATTTATTAAAAGGACTTACCAGGTGGGTTTTTGAGAATGAATGTACAGAGTTTATGATGTGTGTCAAGCATGCCTCTGTACCCACAGGCTTTACAAGAATTACCTATTGTTTGCTTCTTTGGATTGACATGCTGTCAAGAAAAGTAAAAACAAGTGTCATCAACAGTGAAAGATAAAAACTGTATCTAAGTTTTTGTTACATTATAAAAAAGCGAGAATACATCTAAAATACTAACTAGTTTAACCCAAATTTTCTTCATGGTAGTCTTGAAAAACCTTAAAGACACTCACCAGATCTGTTTCAGGATTCTCACACTCAGGACAAAGAACAAATTTTTTAATGAATCCATCCAACATGTCTTGCAGCTTATTCGCCTCATGAGATCCATTGACAATGTAACGGTCATTCTTAACATCAAACTGGGTCTGTGCTCCCAGCTCACAACCAAAATATTTGGTGGGATCTATATAAAGACAAGACATTTCATTATAGTTAACTAAAGCACTGGCTGCACATGAATATTTATCTAAAAACTCACGGTGTGTTAAAATTACAGGGCAATTGAAATACAGCCAGGGTGGTTTAATGACACCCAATCAAGTAGGTTCGAAGTTCCAACTTGCTAATTAACATGATTGAAGAAAGATATATAGCTCAAAGACTGTAAAAACTATATCCATAATATACCTTTTCAGGCTTCTCCAAGCTTACTTACACGTTGGAGGCCGATTAAGCGCCTTTGCAACGTCAACCATGTTGACTATAACTGTCTTGATTCCATTTCCTTTGCCCTCAACCTAAAGGAAATAAGAATTTCAATTTTGCACTGTCTTCCCTGTAAAATGCAATCTTTCAAAACCTATCAAGAGTGTGCAGACCGACAGACTACTAAAATGAAAACCAGCATTACCTTAGCAATCAAACGGGGCATCTTGTAGCGATAGAACTGGTCTGACACGCTGCGGTTGACGTTGACAGACATTTTGGCTTATTAGTGACTTTATCAATAAGATGAACAGATCTTTGATTGCAACTTTTTGGTATCTTCTGTCTGGAGAAGAAGGGATGACATAAACGACTGCAAGAGTTCTCGGTCTCTGACATGAAAAAATTTTCGCCACTGAGGCTGTAAGCTTCTTGCTTGTATGCTATGTTTCCCCAATACAGGTACCAATGGCTGCGCAACAGCTCTGAAAGAGAAAAGGAGAAAACACACAACAACCCTACAGGGTTAGCATCATTCCTACCCGGAATAACTTCCTGTCCCAGTAGCTCTCAGAACTAACACTCCTCACTCCTAGCTTTAAAAAAAAAAAAAAAAAAAAGCCCAAGTTCTTGTGAGAAAACAGTTGACACTCCCATGTAACAAAGCACGACTCCAGGAACCCAGGAGGCCACCATCTTGACAGGAGTTGTGACTGTGGCAGGGAAACGCTCGAAACGAGGAGAACAACACGGAACACAAACCCTGCTCCCTCAGCTGCTGGGAGTCTGTCAGGTCAAAGCCCACCGGCGACTCATAGGCTGCCCCTGCCGAGCGATCCGCGTTGTAACCGCCGAAAAGGGGATCCGGGCCCTCCTCTCCCTCACTTCAAGCCCGTGGGCCACCAACTTCTCCAATGGCGCTGCCCCCGGCCGCCATCGTGGGTAAGACGGGAAACGTCGAGCCGGACCTGCCAACCGCGAAGTGGCGGCTTCGGCGACTCCGGTGGCTTCAGGGAGGCACGTCCAGGCCGGGAGCCATGGGCTCCGTCGGAGCACGAGGAACGCGGCCGAAGCCGCGCCCGGGTTCCCTCCGCTCGCTCCCTCGGCGCACGGCCGACCTTCGCCCTCGTCCCCATGGCTACGCGACAGTCAGAGCCTATCGCCCGGCCTCCCTCTTCCGGCGGCCGGCGGGGGCAGAGGTGCGGCCTCCCTGAGTCACAAACGCGCCCCGGGCCTGACTCAGCCCCGGCCCCGGCGCGCGCGCGCGCGCTCCCGCAGAGACCGGCCCCCACCCCCCCAAACTGCGCCACACGCGCGGCGGGTCACGCGGCCGCGCCGCCATCTTGCCGCCGCCATGGCCCGCCGCCCGCCCGACTCACCGTTTTCGTCAAATAAAGACATAAACCCAACGCGGCTCGCCCGGGACTGGGAGGAAGAGGCGCTGGAAACCGGGTCCGGAGCGGCGGGGCCGGCGGCGAGCGGAGGGGCGGCTGGGCAGGTGCCGCCGCCGAGCAGCGGGAGGGACTGTCCCAGCGACGTCCGCGTCCACACCAGCAGCGCCGAACCTGGCGACCTGGCGGGGACACGGCTGTGAGCCGCGGGCGGCGCCTGCCCCCGCCGGCGGCCCGCGGGGTGGAGGGGCGGGAGCGCTGGGCAGGGGCACGGGCCACCGCCCCCCGCGGACTCACCTCTGGAATGTTCTCGCTCTGACTGAACAACGCCGCCGCCGCGCTCAAGCTACCCTCGGCCCGGATCCCGCCCCCTGCAGCGGGCAGCAACTGCTTATTGGCCGCAGGCCCTCCCAACTTCTCTTCTCATTGGCTTGGAGGCACGGCAATCTCACATTTCCCCGCCCTCCACTTCCTGGGGCTCCACTCGTGGCCTCGGCCCGCCTCCTGCCTGTCCCAGCTTCCTTCCCTTCCCTTCCCCTCCGTCCTTCCCAGAGGCCTTCGCGGTCTCGCGATAGCCGGGCTCGCTGTGAGTTTAAGCGTTCAGGCAATATGGCGCTCGCCTAGTCTTCCCCGCGGGGCGGGGCTGAGTATATCCACGGAGTGTCTCCGTGGGCCACGCGGGACCTAACTGCTCGTCCGGACCTCGCTGGGAGTTCCGGGAACTGCGGCTCCCCCTGCCTCTTCCCTACCATCCTTTCCACTACCTGGCCCGTGTCTGTCATCCCATATGGCGCCCCTCTCCCTGAGCTCGGGAAGCAAGGCCTCTAACTAGCCGGGACTCCGTGTTTGTGGCTCTGAGGTTTCCCACGATGGAAACGCCACCCTTTTGTGTGTAACTTGGGCCCTCGCGCATCGTGGTGTGGTCTCGACCCCAGTAACGTCCGGCTGTGCCTCGGGGTTTGGCCATCGCCCTCCTCGGTGCTCAGCCGCCACGTCGGTGCCACTCTATTCAGCCCAACCCAGTTTGTAAAGTCCAGGCTGGTGACTGTGGCTCCTGGCAGGTGTACCCGAGGAGGCAACCGTGCTGTATTTACTAACCATCTATGTTCGGAAGGAGATCCCCGACTTTTCTGTTGCGTAGACACACTGGCATTGTTTTAAAAACTTGGTTTTTTGGTAAAAGTTTCTATCGAGACTTGAAATCATACCAAAGTCCAACTAAAATAATATAGAAATACCTGTTCCACCTTCCTAAGGCTTCTGAGAGCAGCAGCCTGGCTTAAGTCAGCAGCTGCGTGGTTTCCTGGATGGGGAGAAAGAGCAATATTATGGAAGAGGGGCTACCCTTTGTTCTAAGCCAGTCGAATTTGTAAGAAGGTTAAAATGGAAAGATCAATTTTGATTTGCCCAAATCCAAGGTTATTTCCCCATGACTTATAAGCCCTGTAAAGCTAATTGACTGTGTCCGTGGGGCAGAATAAAGACACGATGCAGAATGGAAAGATTTGTGTCACTTGTGTAGCTTTTATTTCCCAGTCCATGGTTGTACAGTTTTTTAAGCCAAATGCACACTGCTCTGTGCTTATCCAGGTTCCCCCTGGTTAAAGTGGAAAGATAGATCTCAGGCAGTGCTTCTGTGAACCGTGGATCATGACTTAGCAGTATTGGAACAGACTGAGTTTTTGCTTGGCTGAACTCAAATGACAATATTTTAGAAAATCTCAGAAAAGGATGTGAAACTAGTCTGAGGTGAGAGGCTTGTCTCAGAAAAGTATTTTTGGTAACGATATACAAAGTGTTTTTTTTCTGTATGTTTGATGGCCTGATGTTTAATTTCATTTTAAAAACTTGTAGTAGCCAAATGCGCCAACACCTTTAGCCCAACATTTGGGAGGCAGAGGCAGGCATGTCTCTGTTAAAGGCTAGCCTAATCTATATAATGAGTTCCAGGACAGCCACAAATTAGGTGAAAATATAAAAATTTCCACTAGTTTTGACTTTAATTTTTAGTGTATGCTACACTGCTATGTTATTATGGACAACTTCTAAGAATTCTCTCTCACTATGTAGCCCAACCTGGCCCCAAACTCATAGCTGTCTTCATGCCTCAACTTGCCTAGTAGGGGAGTTATAGACAGGTAGTGCACACCCAGCTAAGTGCTTTTTAAATTTTTAAATTAATTTCATTTATTTACATTAATAAGTATTAATTAATTAATTAATCATGCTATTTATCAGATTCTTATATCCTACAACTTTGATAAGACTTTGAATACTGAGGATTTTTTATCCCCATTTTACAACCGAAGAAAATTGAAGCCCAAGGAGTAGGGGAACAAAGGTCATTTTCTCTGTAACTTAGAGAACTAGCATGTGTACCCAGTTCTCTTGGATCCCAGACCTTCTCTGGGTCAGCATATGGCATAGCCCTCCCTAGTAAATACAGAAGTGTAACCAGGCAGTTTATATGTAACCGACTAATGTCTGGTAAGGGTGTTGTTATCCTATACTTTACAGGTGACGACAGCCCTTTAATATTTGGTAGGCAGCTTTTGAACGCCGGCTTGTTTGACGCCAAACTTATTGCATCATTTCCCCTGCTATTTCTGTCCCCACCTCATTTGGATGTCATTTCCTTCAGTCAGGTACTTACAGTTTGTTAAGTGATGGACACTTGGTGCTTATGAAATCCTTGTCCATGGGGTGTGCATTTTGGCACTGGATAGCTGACATGAATAGCTGCTGAAGAGATAAATGAGGAAATTGACTGGCTGGTTGTTTAGACATTGGTGTCTCTGACTCTGTTTAGTTTGAATTAATCCCCTGAGTTTTAAAATCAACTCTTCCTGGTTTAGAACTATGTGTTTCTGAGTAGCAGGCCATTGAGGAGACTAAGGTAGAATCACTTTAAGGAGCCACCTGGTTGGTTAACTGCTCCACCCCCTTTTATGACATCTGTCTGTCAGATTTTAAGGCTACACATGTTTACTTCAGACACTGACTCTTGCTTGAGGAGGAGCTAGAGAACATGAGAATAAATTTTCTTCTAGCACACTAGCCTATACCTCAGTGTGCACAGAGAAGACAAGGCATCAAAGATGCCAAAAGGTACTGAGCATTATCTGGTGAGTACGGGAGCCTTGGCTGCCTTAAAGGCTGACACCCTAAATCACAGCTTCTTAAACCATGGGTTGCAATACCATATTGAACTGCATAACAGGATGGAGATATGGCAGCAGTAAAAGGTATTGATCCCTAAATGACCAAAAATTAATTCAAAAACGTATAGTGACTTTGAAGTGTTAGTACAGCATTGCCCATGTTACCATTGCTCAGCTTCACCGCAGCCTAGGCTCTGAACATGTGCCGTGTGCAGAGTGCCCTGCATATGCTGACACACCATGCAATGTCAATAAAAGCTGCCTGAGTCACCTCCACTCAGATTAGAGGACATCGGGAGTTATGAAGGGCAGTGTTTTTACTGTAAATATAAAGTTATTGCTCTTATAGAAACAATGGCTTCATTCTGGCAAAGGAATGTCATTCTTTTTTTTTTTTTTTTTTTTTTTTTTTGGTTTTTCGAGACAGGGTTTCTCTGTGTAGCTCGGGCTGTCCTGGAACTCACTCTGTAGACCAGGCTGGCCTCGAACTCAGAAATCCACCTGCCTCTGCCTCCCAAGTGCTGGGATTAAAGGCGTGCGCCACCACCGCCCGGCAGGAATGTCATTCTTTATGTATCAAATGAGTATATATTGTGCTAGAATTATTTCATTTACTTATTTATTTTGAGAAAATGTCTCAGTATAAAGTCCTGCTCAGCCTGGAACTGACTACTAGACTAGTCTAGAACTCATAGAGATTCAACTACCTCTTTGATTTCTGAGTGCTGGGATTAAACGTGTATACAACCACACCTATCTAGAATGCTTTATTTATTTATCTTTAAAATGCTATGTGGGAGCCGGTGAGATGGCTTAGTAGGTAAAGGTGCATCTGGCAAAGACTGATAGCCTGAGTCTGATCCCGAGGGCTCACATGGTAGAAAGAGCTGATTTCCACACAGCAGCACGTATGTGTCAACCCCAATAACATAAGTAAATAAATAAATAGATAAATGTAATACTAAAATTAAAATTGCTGTTTGACTACATGTGAGTCTGTCTTTAAAAAAAATTGAGGCTGGGTGTGGTAATTTCACCACTGGTTGTGTGTGGTAGTGGAAGGCAGGCAGAGCTCTGTGAGTTCAAGGCCAGCCTGGCCTACATCGAGAGTTCCAGGGCTATATAGAGAAACCTTGTCTCAAACAAAACAAAACAACCCCAAAACCTAATTGAGTTGATTGTGTTTCATAAAGTACTGCATAATGAGGTGGTGGTACACACCTTTAATTCTAGCACTCAGGAGGCAGAGGCAGGCAGATCTCTGAGTTTTGAGGTCTGCCTGGTCTACAGATCTTGTTCCAGGACAGCCAGGGCTGTACAGAAAAGCCCTGTCTTGAAACACTGCCCCCCAACCCCAAAATCCAAAAGACAAAACAAAACTGCCTAGTGAATATTGGCTTAGGATTAGGACAAAACTTCCAATATTTGCGGTTGCCGTGGATGTATTTCTGCCATTTTGTACTACAAATGTATATAAAGTAGCATCCTTAGCACTTACGGTTATCAAATCAAAATATTGATCATCCAAATAAATGATACTTTATGTCCTACAACATGAAATGTTTAGCTGAGATTTAGTTCTTTATGCAGAGGTAGACAAGCATATTCACTTCCTTAGTGTGCAAATTTGCTTTTCATTTTATGTATTTGGTTTGTGTATGTGTGTGTGTGCTTGATTGGTGAACACCCCACTGAAGCTCGTCCCTGAATTTCTGACCCTCTAGCACAGTGGTTCTCAACCTTCTTAATGCTGTGATCCTTTTCCTTTAATACAGTTTCTCAGATTGTGGTGGCCCCAACCATAAAACTGTCTCGTCGCTACTTCATAAGTGTAATTTTGCTACTGTTATGAATTGTAATGTAAATTTGTGACTTGAGACCCCAAAGGAGTCACAACCCACCAGTTGAGAACCACTGCCCTAGCCGGATGCCTCCTGCCTTTATGACCTGCCTACTCCACCCTCCCCTATCCCACAACTGCTGTGGCGCACGATCACTTCACTGAGGGTTCTGTTCACTTGTCCCTGCCGCTTATCAGTCCTCACAGTTTGAAGTCAGAGACCTTGCTTTTGAGAAGAACAAGATAATCTGGTTTTGTGGAGGCCTAGAGCAGGAAGCAGGAGTGTCTGGGGAAAGAAGAGCAGCCAGGTGAGGCAGTCCCCCCCTCCTCCTCCGAAGCAGGGCTCTGACTGCAGCGCAGCCTTGTCTGCCATTCCTGGAAAGAGGAAGAAGCGCAGAATGGTGTGAGTCAGCCTGCATCTTCTCTCCCACACGGATGCTGGGACTTCAGGAGTGAGAACCTTGTCTCTGCTCTCACATTAGCTGTCTCAGGAACAAGGAAGGTTCCTGGCTTGATCGTTGCTCCACACTGGGCCGGGTACTGCTTCAGGTACATGTTCCCTGGACTGAGTCCCCACCCCCACACTGCTAGTGGACCACAGGAATGCTTGGTGTAAGCCCTGCACGTGCTTGTGGAGGTGTTGCACAATGCTCATTCCTCCTGCCGAGACCTGGGACTTGCTACTTTATTCTGGGTCCGCGCCATCACCTGCAAGCGTCTAAGAGAGCAACATACTCATTTCCCCTTCTCTTCCTAAGAAGCTAGGAATGTCGTCAGTCATCTGCCCACCCCATGAAGGCATTACTGGTGACCCCTGATCCCTAATGATATGTGGGAAGTAGGTCCTTGTTATTGGAGTATCAGGCTATACCCCCTGGGAATATGTCTGGATACATTTTTATATTAGGGGTACCTGTGGTCATCTCCACCTGATACTAAGTACCAATATGTATGGCTAGCTTCTGGGATCTGTCTCCCCACCCCCCTACCAACCCCTGCATAGTGTGTGTATGTGTGTGTGTTGTTTTCCTATGAGTGTGCAGGTCCGTGGGGAGGCCAGAAGCTAAAAATAGGTGCTTTTATCACTCTTTACTCTGTTGCCTTGAGAGGAAGTCTCTTTCTGTCTTTGTCTCTCTCTTTTGCAGGGTGGGGTTGAGACAGTGTTTCTTTGTGTAGTCCTGGCTATCCTAGAACACTTTCTGTAGACCAGGCTGACCTTGAGTTTACAGAGATCCACCTGCCTCTGCCTCTCCAGTGCCGGGATTAAAGGTGTGTGCTATGCTACCTCCGCCCTATTGAGAGGAAGTCTCTTACTGAACTGGAATCTTACCAGCTCTCAGTATCTACCCAGCTCTGCCCTCTAATGCTGGGTTACAGCACATACAGCCGTACCTGGCTTCCGTTTATGTGGGCACCTGAGACCAAACTCTGGCCTTCATGCTTGCATAGTGAGCACCATTAACCACTGCACACTTCTCCAGGCTCTAGGATCCGTTCATTTCTTAAAAGAAAGCTCTCCTATTTCCCTTTGTGGGACTTGGGTTTTCTCAGGGCAGAAGCCGATCAAATCACAGATTGGGGGCCTAGCAAGATGGTTCAGTGGCAAAAGCATCTTGAGCTTATAGCAAGTCAGTTCCTCCCCAGTACTCAAATATCTGACAGAGAGACCTGAACTGCTCCCGTGGTCGTCTGTAGCGTGTCCTCCACAGGCACACTGCAGCACGTACATGCCCACGCATACTACTAGATAAACATCATTTAAAGTGCTTTTAAATCAACCAGTGAGCCTTGCGGAAGGTATTTCTCCTAGGCGGGATGGAAAACAGATCTCTGGCAATTTCCCAGAGGCTGCAGGTGCCATGCATCCCCAGGATGGCACTCTGCATAAAAGCTCCATGTCCTTTAACTTTGGATCCCCAAAGACCACAGACTTAGGAGCTTTGTCTCTAGGTCCCCAGGGCAGTCAGTGTGCAAAGGGAAGCAGTCAGTGTGCAAAGGAAGCAAGTGAAGAGGCGGGCCTGCAACTCAGTACGCTGTGGAAGCACCATGTCCGTTTAATGGGACGGTTTAGTCCTAGAATGACAGACCTTGAGGTGCGCCGGTCCCCATGGCCAGTCAGTGTCAATGTGTACATTCTTCACGTGTGAGGAACTGCTCAGAGTGTGCCAGCACACACCTGTGGAGAAACTGCCAGGTTCTGCTGTCCATCGCTCTGGGTTCTTCCACGTTAGGAAGGCTGACCTGCTTGGCATCCAGTTCTGCAGTGTGTTCTCGTTCCTCACTCCGATTGATTGTTCATGTGTCATTTTTTATTTTTATTTTTTTTGGTTTTTCGAGACAGGGTTTCTCTGTGTAGCTCAGGCTGTCCTGGAACCACTCGTAGACCAGCTGGCCTCGAACTTAGGAATCTGCCTGCTGCTGCCTCCCAAGTGCTGGATAAAGGGTTCGCTCCCTACCCGCCCTGTGTTCTGATGTTCTGTTTAAGACAGATGAGAGAGAAGGCAGGATCTGGGTGCAGTCCTGGGACGGGGAGACTGGATGCCTAGTGCCTTATGGTCGGCTACAGACCTGTGAGGATGCATATCCTGTGAGGGTACCACGATTGTCAGTCATCGGCCACTGTGCAGTCTGTCCAGCAGTGCACACAGACATTAGAGGTTCTGGGGAGCTAACATTTTAAAGATTAGGAGGTTTGGGGCTAGAGAGGTGACTTAGTTCTTAAGAGTATATTATTCTTGCAAGGTCCTGGGTTTGGTTAAGCCAAGTGGCTCACAACTATCCTTAACTCCAGTTCCAGGGCATCTAATGCCTCTTCCAGCCCCTCAGGCAGTGCTTCTCAACCTGGCGGTCACGATCCATTTGGCAAATCTCTATCTCCGATTATTTAGATTCACAACACTAGCAAAATTACAGTTAGAAAGTAGCAACAAAAATAACTTTATGTTTGAGAGTCACACAACATGAAGTATTGAAGGGTTGCAGTGTTAGGAAAGTTGAGAACCACTACTCTAAAGGCAAGCATGTGGTCTACTTACATGCGGGCAAAACATCAATACACATAAAATAAAAATAAGAGCTTTTTTGTTGTTTTTTTCAAGACAGGGTTTCTCTGTGTAGCCCTGGCTGTCCTGGAACTCACTCTGTAGACCAGGCTGGCCTCGAACTCAGAAACCTGCCTGCCTCTGCCTCCCAAGTGCTGGATTAAAGGCATGCACCGCCACTGCCTGGCTTAAAAATTAGAGTCTTAAAAATGGAGGATTTCAACACACACACACACACAACACACATACACATTGGAAAATTCGAACTTCAGCACAATGAACATTCTCATAAGACAACTTGTATAGTCTTGTCTTAACCAGATGATCAGAGCCCTAGTTTAGGTCCTGAGAGCTCATGTGTGAGCACAACTGTCCCCATCCAGGTGTTCATGTGCTCTGCCCAAGTATGTACACTGTCCAGTCCAGGTGTGCATGGACCCACACCTGTGCACTGTCCTCAGTCCAGGTGTGCATGACCCACACCTGTGCACTGTCTCAGTCCAGGTGTGCATAGACCCACACCTGTGCACTGTCCCTGTCCAGGTGTGCATAGACCCACACCTGTGCACTGTCCCTGTCCAGGTGTGTATGGACCCACACCCGTGCACTGTCTCAGTCCAGGTGTGCATGGACCCACACCTGTGCACTGTCTCAGTCCAGGTGTGCATGAACCCACACCTGTGCACTGTCCCTGTCCAGGTGTGCATGGACCCACACCTGTGCACTGTCCCTGTCCAGGTGTGTATGGACCCACACCTGTGCACTGTCTCAGTCCAGGTGTGCATGGACCCACACCTGTGCACTGTCTCAGTCCAGGTGTGCATGGACCCACATCTGTGCACTGTCTCAGTCCAGGTGTGCATGAACCCACACCTGTGCACTGTCCCTGTCCAGCTGTACATGGACCCACACCTGTGCACTGTCCCTGTCCAGGTGTGTATGGACCCACACCTGTGCACTGTCTCAGTCCAGGTGTGCATGGACCCACACCTGTGCACTGTCTATGTCCAGGTGTGCATGGACCCACACCTGTGCACTGTCCCTGTCCAGGTGTGCATGGACCCACACCTGTGCACTGTCCCTGTCCAGGTGTGCATGGACCCACACCTGTGCACTGTCCCTGTCCAGGTGTGCATGGACCCACACCTGTGCACTGTCCCTGTCCAGGTGTGCATGGACCCACACTGTGCACTGTCCCTGTCCAGGTGTGCATGAACCCACACCTGTGCACTGTCCCTGTCCAGGTGTGCATGGACCCACACTTGTGCACTGTCCCTGTCCAGGTGTGCATGGACCCACACCTGCCCCATCATTCACTGTTGCTTACTTTACCTCTGTTCATCTTTATTCATTTCATTCATACATTTACATGTTCTCTATGTTCCAGCCTTACAGAATTTGAACATTCAACATACTATTTCAGTCTGTGAAATAGTATACTATATTCTTACTATATGGTATATATATATTCTTACTATAAAGAAATAGCTGAGGCAGTCTAGCTTTTTTTTAAGAGTGAAGAGATCTATTTATTGAGTAGTGTTGGAACTGAAAATACAAGTGGTCCCACCAGTTCAGCGTCACAAAGGCGACATTATAAGTGATCACACACATAGTGGGATTAGCAGATCACGCCTCTGAACAGGAAACCAGAGAGACTGGAGTACTGTATTAATTTCCTTTCCTGTTGCTGGGATAAATTCTCCCGAGAGAACCGATTTAAGAGAGGAAGGGTTTGCTTTGGCTTGAGGTTCAGGGTACAGTTTATCTTGGTAGAGTGGGCACGGTCACAGGAGCGTGGCATGGGAAGTCTGCAGTGGGCGGGGCTTCTCATCATATTAACCAGTGAAGATGCTTGCCCATAGGCTTGCTCTCCGTGTGATTCTGTATCGAATTACATTGACAGTTGAGATTAAGCATCAGAGGTAACAAGGCGCCATGCAGTGTTGGAATTAAGGCACTTAGAAATGACTTTCCCCGGCTGGAGCTACCTTAGGAAGTGGGAAGTGGGTCCTAGATCTCAAGGCCGTGCTGTGTGTCCTGCTTCCAGTGGATGCTGGCAATTTTTGGTGCCCCTTGAGCTTACAAAGCTCTTTCTTTTCGAATTATATGTTATTTATTTACTTATTACATGCACACACACACACACACACACACACACACACACACACGACACACAGCATCAGTGGAAGCCAGAGGACAACTTGAGAAAGTTATCCTTTCTCTCCTACAATGAGGGTCCTGGGAATCAAACTCCGGTCATTAGGTTTGGTGGCAAGTACCTTTAACTGATGAGCCATCTTCTGACCTATGCAAGCTCTATTTATTATTATTATTATTATTATATTAATTAAAGATAGAGTCTCACTATGTAGCCTTGGCTGGTCTGGAACTCGCAGAGAACCACCTACCTCTGCTTCCCAAGTGCTGGGGTTAATGGCATATACCACCACGCCCAGTTAAAGTTCTAATCTTGACAATGATGGTACATGCCTAGGATCCCAGCACTAGGGAGGAAGAAGAGGGACTGAGACTAGAAGGCTAGCCTTTGCTACAAAGCAAGACTTTCAAAAAAGAGATTAAATTATTGAAAAAAAAAAAAAAAAACAGCTGGCAGGGCAGTGGTGGCGCACGCCTTTAATCCCAGCACTTGGGAGGCAGAGGCAGGCGGATTTCTGAGTTCGAGGCCAGCCTGGTCTATAGAGTGAGTTCCAGGACAGCCAGAGCTACACAGAGAAACCCTGTCTCAAAAAAACAAAACAAAAAAAAAAAAAAAAAAATAAAAAAAAAAAACAGCTGCACGCTGCAGGCTGTCATATGGTTTGCGTGTCCTTGCATGTCTGTGTTTCTCTGAGTGAGCCTGTCTGCACTTCATCTTCTTAAAGAATGCCGTATCCATTGGGGCAAAGGCTTACCCCATGAATGAAGGCCTGTGTTACTTGTCTATACCAAGTTAAAAGCAGGACTAACCTCCAGTTGGCTCAGGGCTTTGTATATGTTACCTCATTATATTCCCTGCAACAGTCCTCCTAGGTATAAATTCTCTTGTTAAACTCTTTGCAGATAAGGAAACTGAAGCCCAGAGATGTTATGAAGTTTGGCCAAGGTCGCTCGGTATGAACAAAGCAGGCGGCTGAGTCTGAAGGTGAAACTTGACAAGCCGAGTCCTTTCCCATCACACTTGTCCATTGTGATAGTGACAGCAGGAAACCACCTCAGGTCTGGTGTTCACAGTGGGGTCTGAACCTCATTTCCAAGCACCCCTGTGAGGTAGAGCAAGCCTCTTCTGGGTGCTACAGCCTCCCAGGGTCATGCTGAAGGTATGGTGCACAAGCTATAGCTGACTCTCAGCCCGGCCAGGGGTGCTGTTTTTAAACCTCCTCTTTGAGTTCATTTCTGTGTGTCTGTGATAGTCTCTAGTAGATGGAAGGACCTTTCAGAAGCTCTAACAACATACTCTAAATAGCCTTTAGTTTTTGGTTCAGCTCTGAGTAAATATAGCAAGTACCAGATGGGACTGCAGAATTCTTAAGGAAAGAGTGGGTTCACTTTGAGTTTTCTTAAATTAGGTGAGCTCCCACGTCCAGCTCTCCCAATGTGACTTTCTGTGCTATTAAAGGGTGAGCGGAGCTTGAGTGCTCAGAGCAGAGCTGAAGAGGGTCAGTTCACAAGGCTGTTTCTGGACTGGGTGTTTTGTACAGAAGGAAGTCTCTCTTGCCAGGGATTTACAAAGTTCATAGCTTTTTCTTTGTAGTTGTTCATGTATTATTGTTTTTCAGTTAACATACAGAATCAGGCCCTTTAAAAAAAAATTTTTTTTAACATTTACTAGTTTGCATATGTGTGGGTGCATGTGTGCCACAGACATGTGTGGAAGCCAGAGGACATCTTCTGAAAGTCTGTCCTCTCCTTCCACCATGTTGGGCCCGGGGATGGAACTTAAGTCATCAGACCTAAGTGTCTTTATCCACTGAGCCACCCGGTGCCCATCATAACTGATTTTAACACATATTTTTGCTGCCTTAAAATCCCAGTTGATTGTAAAGCCATGACAGGCTGCGTCTCCTTAGTAGGTTATCTCCAAAGCTCACCAGTCAAGCCAAGAAATAAAGGATTCTGAAAGGACCCAGAGAAACCTGTCTCGAAAAACTAAAAACTCGGTGGTGGCACATGCCTTTAATCCCAGCACGTGGGAGGCAGAGGAAGGCGGATTTCTGAGTTGGGGCCAGCCTGGTCTCATTGTTCACACAAGATCCCTAAAACAGCAAACTTGTGCAGTGCACAAGGTGATGGCCAGGACGTGGACTGTCCTCTACTGTCTCAGAGTGTTGGTTTACAAGATGAAAGATGGTTCTGGAAAAGAAAGGGGTGGATGCCGCATAGCAGCGCTCACAAGGCAAACTTGACAAGTACAAGTGGGTGCCATGCATCTATATCTCTATTTCCCCATCAAAGACCCATCACAGCTTTGTAACAGTAGCCAGTGTGACTGTAGCCAATAACTGTTCTTTGGTAAACAGAAAAAAAGCTGTTTTAGGTCTGTGATGTGAAGGGCCACATTAGTGCCCTGTGATTGTGAAAAGCCACATTAGGCCCTGTGATTGTGAAAAGCCACATTAGTGCCTGTGATTGTGAAAAGCCACATTAGTGCCTGTGATTGTGAAAAGCCACATTAGTGCCCTGTGATTGTGAAAAGCCACATTAGTGCCCTGTGATTGTGAAGAGCTACGTTAGTGCCCTGTGATTGTGAAGAGCCACGTTAGTGCCCTGTGATTGTGAAGAGCCACGTTAGTGCTCTGAGCTATTGTTAGCCAGCACATGCCAATGATAATACCCAAAAACATTTTTAAAAGTATGTATGCAGCCAGGGCGGTGGTGGAGCACGCCTTTAATCCCAGCACTTGGGAGGCAGAGGCAGGTGGATTTCTGAGTTCAAGGCCAGTCTGGTCAATAGAGTGAGTTCCAGGACAGCCAGGGCTACACAGAGAAACCCTATCTCGGAAAAAAAAAAAAAGGAAAAAAAAGTATGTATGTATGTATGTATGTATGTATGTATGAATGTATATGAGTGCTCTATTTGCATGAATGCCTGCATGGCAGAAAACCGCATCAGATCCCTTTATAGGTGATTGTAAGTCACCATGTAGTTGCTGTGACCTTTGGAAGGACAGCCAGTGCTCTTGACTGCTGAGCCATCTTTTCAGCCCCTCAAAAAATTGTTTTTAAAGCCATGAAATTTGGTCCAGAGAGAGGGCTCAGTGGTTACCTGTTACCCTTGTCGAAGGCCAGACTTCAATTCCCAGCACCCACTTGGTGGCTCACAACCATCTGTCATCCCAGTTCAAGGGGATCCAACAGACATGCACATACTGCACATACATGCATACAGACAAACCATTCATACCCACAGTAAGATAAACACATATAAAATAAAGCCAGTACATTACTCGGCAACACAAGTAAAATACAAGTAAATTAAGATCAGTTGTAGTGGTATAGATGAGAAATGTCTCCCAGACGCTTAAGAATTCAGCACTCCCCAGCACTTAGGAGGCAGAGGCAGGCGGATTTCTGAGTTCGAGGCCAGCCTGGTCTACAGAGTGAGCTCCAGGACAGCCAGGGCTACACAGAGAAACCCTGTCTCGAAAAACCAAAAAAAAAAAAAAAAAAAGAATTCAGCACTCTGTCACCTCCACATTGGCAGTGCGTTTAGGAGGTCATGGAAACTTAAGAGTTTTTCTCACTAGAGGTGAGCGAGCTTTTAGTGTTTATAGCTTGACCCACTATCCAGATGCCACTCTGCTTCCAATGTGTGTGTGTGAGATGTGGTCTCTCGGCCTCCTGTTCCCACTGACACACCTTCCCTGTCATTATTGCGGACATCTGGCCTTCTGGAACTGTAAGTAAAAATGAAGTCCCTTAAGTTGCCTCTGTTTTGGGATTTTTGTCACAGCGACAGAAAGTGGCTGTGACAGTCCCCAGCAGGGTTGAAGTGAAGCTGAAAGAGACTGAGCCCTGAGACCAGGTCTTACTGCATCCTGTGGTTACCTCACAAAAACTCACTTGCTTTCTACAGGAACCGAGTAAAACCGGTCTTCTTTTCTTAGTTCATGTTTGGCCGCTAGCAGAAGGGCTTGGTTAGTGGCCTCCTAACCTGTCCATTGCATAATATGTCAGGAACTGCATGTGGGCAAACTATTTCGTAATGAGAACAACCCAAAGAAATAATGGTCTTTATTACTGAGAAGTGCAAAGCTGAGAAACATTTTGTACCTTGGCCATCAGGATCAGATGTGCATGATTGACTGTGAGAAGGCACCCTTCTGAAGGCATAAATTTTTCTTAACCTACTTTAATAAGGGTTCAACCTCTCCTCTAGGCCACCACCCACCAGAGGGAATGGAAGAGAAAAGTTTATTAGGACACAGGGGAAGTAGGCCTGTTTAGAAATAGTTCTTTGACGGCAAGTCCAATCTTTGTTGTCAGGAGATCAGCAATTCTGTCCAGTAGCAAACACTAAATACGAATCAGCAGCTCTGGTTCGGTCCACTTGGCAGTCACCACACAAGAACCAGCAAGGGCAGTTTAATCCAGAAGAACCCACAAGGCTCACCAACCTCCCCCAGGCCACAGAAGTGGCAAGAAGCCCTCGGAAGCCTCAGGAACCTCACAAGAAGGTCTTTGGTGAGTTTCTCTCTAAGGTATCACCACAAGCAGAGCTCAGCAACGCAATGTAAGGTGAAGCAATGCAAGAGCGTCATTAGCGAAGCGAGTAGAGCAAAGCAAACCAATGCCCCAGCTCTCATTGTTTGTGGGGTCATATTTATATTTCTTCTGAACGTCATGCATCCCTTCACGTGTTTGCTATAGCAAAACATCTATGTCTGCTCTAGCAAGACATCCTCTCGCCCGTGTGCCCCAGTAAACATCATTTGACATAACCGACTTTCCAAAGAAACCAGAAGTTTCCACTTCACCCATCAGTCAGTGGTCACTCAGAAAACAGCTCTAGATCAGCTCCCTGGCAAGATGGCTCTTTAGGGATGAGGATCCTGGCCATCACTGTCAGCTAGTTCATTGCAAGATAAAGTTCTCAATCAGACCCCTGCTGCTGCTAACTGGCTTCCATCACCTGGTGAGCAGCCGCAGCTCCTTAGAGGTCAGATGCTGTAAACTCAAGTCCTTCCAGGTTTGGGCTGGTGGTGTCAGAGTGAGACAGACTGGGTGTAACAGTAAGAATGTCAAGGGCAAGGCAGCATAGACCAGTAACCTCAGTACTTGGAGGCTGGTACAGGAGGATCGTAGGTCCAGGGCTAGCTGAGCTACATAGTGACTCTAAAAACATCTAACTAGACAAGACATCATATTTAGTTACTGAAGATAAACCCTCAGATTAAAAGTCCGGAGACCAAACAAGGTGGGTGGTGTCTAGCTGGTGGGCACTAGTTTGCAATTTCTGCTGTGAAATGGAAAGTTGTGAAATGTGAAAGGGGAACAGGAGCCTTCAGTCCCAGCTCCTACTTTTCAGAAGAGAAAACGCGACTAAGAGACAGCCCGTTGAGCCAGGGCTGGTGGGGAATCTCAATTTAGACAATTTAAGAACTGTCTTCTACTCCATCACTGGCTAGCAATATTTCCCCCACTAGATTAAAAAAAAAAGCCTTCCAAATTTGAATTTAAATCTTTTAAAAACATAGATAAATTTATTTTATTTCATCTTATTGCCTATCATGAGCCTGATACTTTTCTATTTTAATAATAGCTGCCACTTCACAACTAAACCTCAAACTCTGGCAGACACTTTGGTCTGCATACTTACTGTATGTGCTTGCTAGCTTTTTAGAATTGCATTTCTTTCTTTTCTTTTTTTATAGACAAGGTTTCTCTGTGTAGCCCAGGATGTCCTGGAACTCACACTGTAGACTGGGTTGCCCTCAGCCTCAGAGCTCTGTCTGCCTCTGGAGTTCTGGGATTAAAGGCGTGCCCGGGCTTGCACTTATTTTCAGTTGTTCTTTGGGTTAAAATGCCAAAGGGATTTGTTGGTCAGTATTATATAGAAATCATGATCTATGACCTTTTGTGAAATTTAACATGTCTTGAAGAAGCCAAAAGTTTCTTTTGCTCTCAGTTTAACATCTGTTATGAGACTTGGAGTTAATAGAATTCTGGCATATTTGCTACTACATATAAACTTACCTTAGGACTCAAGTTTTGATTTTGTATGTTCTGTGCAGAAGAGCATTTTTTATTGTTTTTTTGGATTTTTTTGTTTGTTTGTTTGTTGTTGTTTGTTTTGTTTGGGATAGGGTTTCTCTGTGTAGCCCTGGCTGTCCTGAAACTTACTCTGTAGACCAGTCTGGCCTCAAACTCAGAAATCCGCCTGCCTCTGCCTCCCCAGTGCTGTGATTAAAGGCGTGTGCCACCACTGCCTGGCCAGTCATTGCTCTTAACCACTGAGCCATCTCTCCAGCACCAGGACAATTCTTGAAGTCAGACAGATACCATCTTCAGGAGGGCAGCTGGGCCTGCATGCAAAAGATCATCACAGCTGGGCTTGTTGACTCTTGGGGTTCCCTCATTAGAGTATTCCAGCTGCTATATGCAGTTCTGCCCTGATTGCACATGGTTGGGGTTGAGGAAAGGGCTGAAGGATAGGGAAGTGCCTTCTATGTTTCCATGGGGGAGACATCCATGCTGGCTACACCTTCCAATGTGGCCTCTGAAAAGCTTCTCCTGCCTGTAACCCCCTACACATTGACCTTTATGTAAGTCCAATAAAGTCATTCTTCCCAAGGTGAACTTAGTAGAATTGAACGTTGGTTTGTCACTGGGGCCTTTTGAAGAGAGTGGTCGATGTTTTGTGTCGCTCCAATCCCCTGCGCCTGGAGAAAGTTCTCGTAGCGCCCACAGCACCCTGTGCTTACTGTGCTGACACGCTTCACCCTGTGGAGGGTTGCATGAATTTGTCACTCATGAGGGACGAGGGGGCGGAACTGTGAACGCTTGTGGTCAGCAGGAAGGCTCACCCTCCAGCTCCCTGTGTCTCCTGCCTGGCTGCAGACACTGACTGTGCCCTGTTGGGTGCTCAGGACCCACTCCTGGATCAGAGTGCTGTCAGGAGCTGGGCCACCTTCATGGCTTTAGGGAGCTCCCCATCGTGTGCTTGACAGCGTCCTGATACTCCTTTTGAAAACAGACACTGAAGTCTTCTCCCACCTGACCCATGCGAATGAGACATTTTAGAGACCCAGACCTGTGGAACATAAGAGTCAGTGCAATACTCACACTCTGTCTGGGGAAAGACAGGGACTCCGTGCACTTGTTGACTAAAGAAAACAAAACACTTCTCTCTGCCTTGTTTGGTATGTGTGTCTCTGCCTTTGGACAAGTTGTTGGTCCTTTTGACTAGACACTGTATAAGCAGTGTACTCGGGACAAATGTTTTGTCCTCCAGCTGCCTGGGCGTGAGGTGGAGTGTGAGGGAGACCAGGGCCCATGGAAGGCTCCCTGCTCACACTGTGCAATCCCACTGGCTGCTTTCTGGCATCTGGGAGAGTTCATGTCATGGGGTTAGCCATGATGAGGGGTCTATGGATGAGAAATGGTACTATAGAAACTCTCTCTCTCTGGGGAGACATAGGCAAGCACCTACGCCTTCCTTATATGGCATCAACGAGAAGCCAATGTACAGTTTCACAAAGTCTTACTTGGGAACCAGTGAGTTTACCTGATTTACTTACAAAGCATGGGTGACCCTAAGGCAGGTGCATCTGAAAGTCTCACTCAGCAGGACATAGCTGTGTGGGTGGAGTCATCATCTGGCCCCTGAGTTAACCTCCTAAGAGCATGAGGCCACATGCAATTTATGCATAAATGATGTGTGCCTTTAATCCCAGAACTTGGGAGGCAGAGACAGGCAGATCTCTGTGAGTTTGAGGCTAGTTTGGTCTACATAGTGAGCTCAAACTCACAGATACCTGCCTGCCTCTGCCTCCCAAGATTAAAGGCATGTGCCGCCATGCCCAGCCTGTGTAATGTTATTAAACAATTTTAAAAAATTAAAAGAAACTGCACTGTGTTTGGAATCTGGGGGAATTGAGGGCATCGGGATGCAGCACCCAGACCCGAATTAGGAAGTTTTCTGGAGTGTGTTTGGCTATTGTGAATCCAGGAAGTGCCCCTCACCAAGACCAGAGGTTTAAATGTGATTCTGAAACCCAAAGAGAGTTACAGACATGTGTGAGGCATCACCACATTCTGTCCAAATGCAAGCCGGAGGGGTCTTTAAATCTTCTGGCACAGATAACCTGGTGGTATAAGATTACCTCCAGAGCTCACCTGGCCACAGAGAAGCCTTGTGGTCATTTGTGGAGGCCTGTATAGCCTGCACTTGATGATAGGAGCTAAACTTGGTGCAGCAGGCAAGTGAGGAGGCTGGAATATTATTATTCTGTCCCTGGAATAAAGCTGAGAGCCAGAGTGCAGAGCCAGTGGCTGTACTCTGAGAAAGAGTACTGTGAGCCCGCATACCTCCAAGAAGGTCTGAGTTCGTGGGCAGTGATGGGGCCGCTCTTGTGTCGGGACTCGCTCAGTGATTGCTGTGTCAGCTTCATCTAAGGCCTCGTTTTCACACCACACTCAGCTTCTAACGGTTGATCTGTTCTGGGAAAGGGGGAGGGACTTGATCAATTCACCTTGCTTACAAAAAGGCTGGTTTGTTTATAGGAGCTGCTTCCAGCTGATGGCTGAGCTGGGCCTGAAGGAGCTGGTGGTTTTGTTCTGGAGCTGGAGCCTCCCTGGGCTGTGAGTTCTGTGTACCTTGGGAGAGCCTCCAGTGGGAACTGCTTATCTTCTCTTGACAAACATGTCTGATACTGTTACCAACTCCCAAACCACTCATATCAAAGCCACACATACCAGAGAAGGCATCAGCGGGAGGGGGTGGCTTTTCTGGTGCTACCTGTATGAATAAACGTTCTGTTTATTTGCCACCCCGGATGATCTCAGTGCACCTTTTTTTCCTAAGAACCGAACAGGCATTTCCAGTTGTACTTAGTAGCCTGGAACACAGTCTCTGTCCGGGGTCTCAGAGGGTTAGGGTGGCTTCCCATGCTTGTATGTTAGTGTCTTTCCCTCCCTCTGCCTCCCTGTGCTGGGGTTAAAGGCATGCTCCAGCCATTCTGCAGAGAGGGTTTTAAGTTCATCCATTGATGTAGCTTGTATAGTGTCACATGGTCTGAGCTCATGTCCCCATCGGATCTGCTCTTTGCAACGTGAGATCTACATTTTGCGACATGTTTAAGGTCCAGGAAGCTCAGGGCAGGATTTTGAAAGCACCTATTATGTGTGTTCCTTTGTGGGTTATGAGATTCTCAAGTGGAGGGCACACTGTCCTGTGCTTTTCAGATATGATTTCTTGATTATGATGAAGGTTCTGAGACAGGGTCTCACTGTGTAGACCAACTAAGCTGGACTGGAACTTATTGAGATCCTCCTGTCTCTGCTTCCCAAGATCTAGGATTGATGTGGTATACACCTTTAATATTAGAATTGATGTAATATTTGAATGATTGATATTTAAATGTTATAGCTCAGTGGTAGAATGTTTGCTTGGCCTGTACACAACCATGGGTTTGGTCCACAGCACTAGGAAGTAATTTTCCAATAGAAATAACAAAGTCACTGTAGTGTGAAGTGTTGAAATCCAAGCCAGATAGGGTGACTCACACCCATACTTCTGACATTCCAGAAGCTGAGGCAGGAAGATGTCTTGTAGTTCAAAGTCACTCTGTGGCTACATAGTGACTTCCAAGCCAGCCAGAACTATATAACAAGACCAGCCTCAGAAAACAAATAACAAAAAACAACAATCTCGGGCTGGAGAGATGGCTCAGTGGTTAAGAGCACTGACTGCTCTTCCAAAGGTCCTGAGTTCAATTCCCAGCAACCACATGGTGGCTCACAACCATCTGTAATGGGATCTGATGTCCTCTTCTGGTGTGTCTGAAGACAGCAACAGTGTACTCACATACATAAAAAAAAAATCTTTAAAAAACAAACAAGCAACAATCTCCCACTAAGTGATGGCTGTGTCCATCGGGGCCTCTTGATTTTCATGTTTTTGTGATATTCACGCTGTATCACTGGGACGCACTGATTTTCAGCTACCTCATCATCGTGGTGAGTTGCCTCTGTCCCTAATCAAACTCTGCCAAGGTCTCTTTGAGCTGGCATTGCTTCATCTGACTCAGAACTGTTCACTCTCCCATACGCATCCTTCAGTGCCCTTCATGTGTGTCTGTGGCCAATAGCATAACTGAATCAGGTTCAAACATTCAGTGTGTCTGCCTGTGTCTGTGGCTTAGTCGACTGTAATTATTGAAATATTTGCACCTCTCTACCATATTAACTGTGAGAGCAGTTTGCAACACCTTTTCTGTCTTTCTTTTTGGTTTTTCATTTGGTTTGTTTGTGTTGTTTTTGTTGCTGTGACAGGGTCTCCCTACACAGCTCTGGCTGTTCTAGAGCTTACTGTATAGACGAGGCTGACCACCAACTCACAGAGATTCACCTGCCTCTGCTTCTTGGGGTGCTGGGATTAAAGGCCTGTGTCACCACAGTGGGCTCCTTTTTGTTTGTTTTGGGGCTAATGTAGCCCAGGCTGGCTTTGAATTCAGAAATCCACCTGTCTCTGTCTCCCAAGTGTTGGGATTGAAGACAGGAAAGGTCATGTCCAACTCTTTTCTGTCATTCTTTCTAGTCTTCTGATGTTTAACACCCTTGGGATAACCCATGCAGAGCAAGAGAGACAACTACCCACAGCCTTCCTTTTTGCCCAGTGCCTTGGCTTCTCAGTAACATCTAGATGTTTCTCCATTTGGCTTTGGCTAGAGTTTTTCTGTTTCTTCAGTTTAGTCTGTGGGTATGATGGTTGGTTTGTCAGCTTGACTGAGCTAACAGGTACCTAGCATTAGTGAAACTCCCCTGGATGTCTGAGGGGGACAGATTCCAGAGAGAATTGCCCCAAGGGACAGTGACCTAGAAGGACAGTCCCATAATGAATATGGGTGGCACCTTCCAGCCAGTGGCCCAGATAAAGGGTTCTAGGAAAAAGCAGTGTTGCAGGTACCTGCCTTTGCTGCTTCCTGATAGGCTGCAGTGACCGACTGTTTGCTGACATCAGACTCTAGCTTCTTCAGTGGTCCAATATGGTCAAAACCAGAGGTTATCCAGGGAGTTTCTAGACTTTCAGCATCTCAGTAGGAGTGTGGAGGTATCCAACTTCCCAGGATGAGAACCTCTCCAGAGCACAGACAGCCACTGCTGGACTCTTCAGTCCTGTTATACAAGCCAACCTAATAAATCCATTTACTTATTACTTGTTTACTTATTTTGAGACCAGGTCTTACCTAGCCCAGGCTGGCCTCAGTGTAAACTAATTTGTATGGCTTTAAAAGTTTTTGCAATGCTGGCTGTGGTGGCTCACACCTAACTTGGGAGGCCAGCGAATTTCAGGCCAGCCTGGTCTACTTTGTGAGCTCTTGTCTCAAAAAAAAAAAAAAAAAAAAAAACAACAGCAAAAAAATTACAACATAAAATCTTTACCTTAAGGATTGGTAGAGGGGTCAGAGCAATGGCTCAGTGGTTAAGCACTTGCTACTCTTCCAGAGGACCTGAGTTCAGTTCCCAGAACTCCCATTAGGTGGCTCACAGCTGCCTCTTAAGTCTAGCTCCAAGGGATGCACTGCCATCTTCTGGCTTTGGTGGGAACCTTCACACATAACACACACACACATACACACACACACACACACACACACACACACACTCACACACCACACCCCTAAGAAAAGAAAAAGGTGTTCGAGGCCAGCCTGGTCTACAGAGTGAGTTCCAGGACCTCACCCTGTCTCGAAAAAAACAAAACAAAACAAAAAAAAAAAAAAAAAAAAACCAAAACGAAACAAAAAAAAAATTATATCTGCTGGGCGGTGGTGGCAGAGGCAGGTGGATTTCTGAGTTCGAGGCCAGCCTGGTCTACAGAGTGAGTTCCAGGACAGCCAGGGCTGTACAGAGAAACTCTGTCTCAAAAAAACAAAACAAAAAAAAAAAAAAAAAAAAAAAAAAAAAAAAGAAAAAGAAAAGTAAAAGGATTGAGAGAAATTCTCTATTCAAAATAGCAACCCCTGGCCGGGCAGTGTGGTGCACGCCTTTAATCCCAGCACTTGGGAGGCAGAGGCAGGTGAATTTCTGAGTTCGAGGCCAGCCTGGTCTACAGAGTGAGTTCCAGGACAGCCTGGGCTACACAGAGAAACCCTCTCTTGAAAAACAAAACAACAACAACAACAACAAAAATCCACAAACACAAACAAACAAAAAAACTAAAAAAAAAAAAAAACCAAAAAAAAAAAAAAAAACCCAAAATAGCATCCCAGATGGAGCTAGACTGGCTCAGAACCTGTGATCACCTGCTCCCACCTCCCACATGCGAGGCTTAGAGGCGCACACTGCCATGGCTGGCTGGGACTTGTGTTCCTTCTCTATCCCCTTTCCCAGCATTCCTTCCCCTTTGTTGTTTTGAGATGGGGCCATGCGTAGGCCAAGCTGGCCTCAAGCTCTGCTATCATACCGTGTCACTGAGGACAATCTGGGTCACCACGCCTGGTTGGCACTGCCCTTCTCTCTCCATCTCTTGCTTGGCACTTTCAGTTTCTGTTTCTGTCTTAGTGCTTCTCCTTCTCGGAAGTGTCTTCCCTGAGATCTTCCCACGTGCTGATGTATGCCTCGGCTGTGTCCAGTCGGCCCTTTATTTATTGTAATCTGAATTTCCATCTGTGCTTTCCACAGCTGAGCTTCCGTGCTCCATCCTTTTTCTGCTACTCTTTCCTGTTGTTATTGGTGGGTTGCTAATATCTGCCCTCACCCTGTCTGCTCTGTTTAGTAGTCTGGTCCTGACATTCCACGGCAGCCAGTATAACATGGAACACAGTCCACGGTCTGTCTCCTTTAGATTAGTCCTCCCCTGTGTGGGCTGGGTACTTGGCTTTGCACACACTCAGAGACATCAGCTAGTCTGCTAGGCTTGTTCGGTGGAGTGGGCGGTTGAGCCTAGACTATGCCTGCAGGTCAAGGTGTGCTTTCCCTAGGGAGGGAGACTAGGTCAGCCTCCAAGGAAGGATAAAAGGTTGGCAGTATTCTCAGGGGTCTAGCCGCCTAAGCAAGGTCACCGTTGAATTATGGGCCCGGGATTGACCATCGTGACTCCTCAGGGCTGTCAGCCTTAGTATTCTTGCCACACTAGGTCATTGGCTGTGGGAAGTGTGGATTTCCTGGACCATTTACATTCCCTGGAGCTTGTGAGGAGGGAGGTGAATCTCATGCCAACACACACCCTTAGATTTGACTGGCCTGGGCCTGTCTGTATCCCCGTTTCCACGGTGGTAGATAAAAGGCCAAGGGGACAGTGGCCTTGGCTTCTATGTCTGTCATAGCCTCCTTCCTACTTCCCGATGTGCCTGTCTTTTGCTTAAGGGTCATGCCCTCATTTGATGAACGTTATGATTAAAACAGAAAATTCTACTTCTACCTTATAGGTCTCTGAGGACAGAAAAAAAAATCAGGTCACAGGGACTGGATAAAACAGGATGATTAAGGTTTAAAGTGTACATCCTTCTGCGATGGGCCCTGAGCTTGAAGGAGTGGCCACGAGCTGACTGGGCACTGCCAGCTTGGGGCTATGGCCTTTGGAGAATGCTGGCACTGATGGCCTCACGCAACCCCCGCCCTTGGGAAAAGCAGCCTGACCTTGCCATCCAGCCTTTCTGCTTCAGAGAGTAACATTTAAATTCATCTGCTCACTTCCTCAACTGCCTGGGAGATGTCCTCCGTCAAGTCGGAATTTGGGTCAGCTGTTCACAAACATGCTATTTGCTCAAAGACGTTCCTAGCTCAGGCAGCAGGCAGTGGCAAAGCTGAGGAGGGCTGTCAGGTGGCAGGGGTGGATCTGGCCACAACCTTAGGCTTTTATTTCTTTTTTTTTTGTTTGTTTGTTTTTTCAAAACAGTTCTGGCTATCCTAGAACTTGCTCTACAGACCAGGCTGGCCTCGAACTCACAGCCCTACCTGCCTCTGCCTTTTGCGTGCTGGGATTAAAGGTGTGAGACACCACTGTTAGCACAAATTTTGGCTTGATTTTGCTTTATTTTTTTTTTTTTTTTTTTTTTTTTTAAAGATTTATTTATTTTGTGTATATGAGTACACTGTAGCTGTCTTCAGACACACCAGAAGAGGGCATCAGATCCCATTACAGATGGTTGTGAGCCACCATGTGGTTGCTGGGAATTGAACTCAAGACCTCTGGAAGAGCAGTCAGTGCTCTTAACCACTGAGCCATCTCTCCGGTATGATTTTTGCTTTTCTTTTTTTTTTTTTTTCTTTTTTTCTTTCTTTCTTTCTTTTTTTTTTTTTTTCGAGACAGGGTTTCTCTGTGTAGCCTGGGCTGTCCTGGGACTCACTCTGTAGACCAGGCTGGCCTCGAACTCAGAAATCCGCCTGCCTCTGCCTCCCAAGTGCTGGGATTAAAGGCATGCGCCACCACTGCCCAGCGATATTTGCTTTTTAATTTTACTATTTGGTGAGTTATACTGTTTATTTATTTTTGTTTTTGAAATAGAGTCTCATGTAGCCCAGGGTGGCCTCAAATTCACTATGTAGCTGAGGATGACCTTGAGCTTCTGATCTTCCTATTACTCTCTCTAGTGCTGGGATTACACACAGTGCAGACATGCCTAGTTTATATGAAATACTAGAGACCAAGCCCAGGGACTCGTACATGCTTGGTAAACACTGTCAACTGAGTTAGAGCCTCAGCCCACTTTTTCTTGATAGGGAGCTAAGACAGGGTCTTTCTATGTAGCCCAGGTTGTCCTTGAACTTATGATGATTCTGCTGCCTCTGTTCCTGAGCGCTCAAATGACAGGCATGTACCTTTATACCCAGCTTGTTCCAGCCTCAGCCCTAGGCAAGCGCCTAGCACTGAGCTCCAAAGCCATCGCTTGGCTTTCTGGCACGTGGTTGCTATGTTGCCCAGGCTGACCTTGAACTCTTGACTCCCCTTCTTCTATCTCCAAGTGTTGGGTTTTTAGCTATGCACAACCACATGAGGCTTGATATTTGCTTTCTCTGTAATGTTATTATCTGAATTCTCAGAGTGGCATGTTCTAAGCATTGCCGTCGCCAGAGGACATAGAAAGAAAGGCCACAGTAAGGTGCAGCATGTAGGAGGACTTCTGTGACAGTTACATGTTGTACAGGCTACTTGGCCAGCATGCACAGCTCTGTGCTCTGCCTGCACGCCCTTAAACTCACTCATGAGTCAATGCCTTCATCCCCTGCAGAAGTGTCTTCAGCCCAGGATGAGGAATAGAGGCTGAGCCAGGGTCCTGGATTTCCACATTTCCAATTGACCTAGAAGAGGGGACCCTCAGACTTCTAGGTGGGAGGTTGTTTAGGTCCCAATGTCTTCCTTCCAGAAAATTGGCCCCTATTCATAGAATGTCACTATGCTGTTGACCCTGGTAAGAGGCCCAGTTGTGTGACCTCAGACCCCTGTCTGCTACTGTCCATAAGGCTTCAGTGTTTTCCGACGTGGGAGTGTGTACACACAGTTACTGAGCAATACTGTAAAATGTACATCTTATATTGGGTCACAAGCCTTTGAGAAAGCGTTAGAGGGACTCAGCCTTGGACCTGTCTATGCGTATGGTAAGCTGTGTGAATGCAGTCACATCTGTCTTCCGGTAGACAGCTCCTCAAGGGGGAAGGATCACTTGGGGTTATTGCTCCTTGCTTATTGGACATTGATCTTAGCTGGGCACAGAGCTAGCTGGTCACTGTGGAAGGGTTGGAGGACGATCTCACCACACTTTACAGGCCAAGCCTCAGTCAGGTCCACCTAAAGAGAGAAGCCAAGCCAGCTCCTGCTGTACTGCTGTCTTTCTTAGGTTGGAGCCTTGATCTCAGGACTCCTGGCAGATGCTCTCCAGGTTGGCTTCGAACTCACAGAGATCTGTCAGCTTCTGCCTCCTGAGTGCTGGGATCAAAGGCATATGCTGGCATCGCTCCGCTACATATATATTTTAAAAAATCTTTAAAATAACAAAAGAAAACCAATAAAGATGTAAAACAAAGGGAGACCTAGGGTCACTGATGTTTGATAAGAATGTGAACATTTCAGGGGCTGGAGAAATAGCTTGGAGGTTTAAGTCCTGGCTGTTCTTTCTGAGGTTCTGGATACAATTCCCAGTATCCACATCAGGCAGAAAACAAGAACTCTGCTATTTCCTTCTGGTTTTCACAGACACTTGTACTAACATCCACATATCCATACACATCTATGTGTAACTAAAATAAAAATCTTTTAAAAAATTAAATTAAGAAAATTTTAAAATTAAATAACAAAAGAACATCTCAAGCCTAGCGTTGTGCTTCGTGTCTGTGGATTTGACAGCAGCGACCTTTGGATGCCACTGTCTGGTCATCACTTGTCTGAGCCTGCAGCACTCCATCCTGTAAGTACTGATCCCAGGTCTCAGCACACTTCTCTCCAGCTTTAGCCTTGTATTAGCGCTGTCAAGTTGTGACGACTGGAGAAGCCTTTGGAATCTTTGACCTATCCTTCTGTTGGAGGCACTATTTTTTCTGCTTCATAGTCAAGACATTTTCCTTTTGAGGTTGTCTGTGCTATATGATGTCACATATTAATCATTCTTAATCATGGGTTGACTATGAGGTGTTAGCAGACATGTGTATGTTTGTAATCGTATTCACACTCTCCATTACCCTTGATTATCACCCTCGATCACTCCCATCAATCCCTGCTGGACACAAACCAAGTCATCTGGAAAGAGAGAGCTCACCTGAGAAAACCTCCGTCAGACTGGCCGTCGAGCCAAGTCTATAGTGCATTCTCTTGGTTAATGATGGACGGGAGGGTCCAGTCCATTGTGAGCAGTGCCGCCCTGGGCAGGCGGTCCTGGGATATGTAAAAAGCAAGCAGAGCACGCTGAGAAGAAGCAAGACAGGGAGCAGCATTGCTCCCTGGTTCTGCTTTAGTTCCTGTCTCCAGATTCCTGCCTCAGGCTCCTGCCCTGGCTCCCCTTATGAGGACAGTAAGGTGACAGGTGAAGCAAACCCTTTCCCTCAAGTTGCGTTAGATCCCTTATCCCAGAAGGCAACCTAGAACAGAACTGGTACACACCCTGACACACACACACACACACACACACACACTACACCACACACACTCATATTAATTGGGATATTGCTGTAAAGGCCCTGACTGTGTTGTTCTGGGAGAGGCTTGTGGAAGGATTTCAGAGCTTAGGGCTGGAAAAGCCCTTGAGTACCAGAGCTTAGATGACGGCTCTGTGGGAGCCGGGAGATGCTCTTCGGAGATCAGACAGATGGGGGCCGGCTTGTGGCGTTTCAGAGGGAAGCTTGAGAGTTCCTTAACAACTTTTATCACCGTTCTTATGATATTTTTGAATTAAGAATCTGTGGTTTCTAGTCATCTTGGGCAGAAGAATCAGTTGTGATCAACCTGAGATCGGCTCCACTGAGATAAAACCTTTGCTTCTTTTTTTCCCCTTCCCTTCGGGTTTATTTATTTATTATATGTAAGTACACTGTGGCTGTCTTCAGCCACCCATAAGAGGGCATCAGATCCCATTACAGATGGTTGTGAGCCACACCATGTGGTTGCTAGGATTTGAACTCATGCCCTCCGGAAGAGCAGTCAGTACTCTTAACTGCTGAGCCAGTTCTCCAGCTCCCAATCCTTTACCTCTTGTAGAATGAAGCCCATCCCTGGAAGGTGGAGGTAAAATGACTACTTTAATTGGATCTCATGTTTTTTTAGTTTTTTTTTTTTTTTTTCTGAGACAGGGTTTCTCTATTGGCTCTGGCTGTCCTGGAACTCACTCTGTAGACCAGGCTGGCCTCAACTCAGAAATCCGCCTGCCTCTGCCTCCCAAGTGCTGGGATTAAAGGCGTGAGCCACCACTGCCCGGCTGGATCTCATGTTTTTGTGATTTGAGGATCTAAGAGAATTTGGCCAGTGTTTTAGGATTTAAGATCTATCCGGCATCTAGAGAGATGGCTCAGAAGCTAAGAGTATGACCAAGCCAGCTTAGTTAGTCAATCTGGTCTCAAAGGAGGGAATGAAGATTGGAAAAAAAAAAAAAAAAAAACCCAATTAGACAAAACGTATAACATGAGTCCAGTCAGTGCTGAGGCGGAAGCAACCTTATTTCTTCCCAGTCTGCTTTCATATCATCCAGGTACATCCAAAGCACACTGGTCAGTTCTTACATCAAAGACAAAGTAATCAAGCGAAGTAGTAAGCAGAGAGATCACACGAGGTAGCAATTAAGCAAAGCAGTAAACAAAGGCCCATGGTCACTGTTTCTAATATTCTTACCTGAGTCTCTTCCTTGTCTGAGCCCAGTGCCAAATGCCTAGAAGCAGCACCAAAAGTTCTCAACAGAGTGTCTACTGTTCTTGCAGAGGACCTGAGTTTGTACTCAGCATCAATGCCCACCCCCTGTAACTCCACCTCTAGGGAGAGCTGATGCCCGTGGCCTCTATGGGCACTTACACTCAGATGTATATATTCCACCCCCAACACACATGTGAAAAATAATAGAAACTTTTAAAATGTATTCCCCGTTAATTTTTATATGTGTGAGTGTTTTTCCTGCATGTTTGTTTGCGTGACATATGCATGCAGTGGCCACAGAGGCCAGAAGAGGGCGGGAGATCCCCTAGGACTGGAGCTATGAATGGTTGTGGGCTACTGTGTGGATGCTGGGAATTAAACCAGGTCCTATAGAAGAGAATCCAGTGCTCTTAACCATTGAGCCAACTTCCCAGCCTAACATAGATATTTTTGTTGGGTTTTTCAAGATAGTTTCTCTTTGTAGCCCTGGTTGTCCTGGAACTTGATCTGTAGACTGGCTGGCCTCAAACTCAGAGATCTGCCTATCTCTGCCTCCCACCCAGCTAAAATAAAATTTAAAAAGAGACCTGTCTTGTACATTAGAGAATATTTTGTCAGCTGTTCAATTGTATTGAAAGCAATTACATATACAAAAAGATTTAAGAGTTTTTATTTAAAACAGCTGGCAAATGAGACTGAATCCCTCATACAATCAACTGAACTTATTTTTTTTAATTTATTTATTTTACATATATGAGTGCTCTGTCGACATGTACACCTGCACACCAGAAAAGGGCATCAGATTCCATAATAGATGGTTGTGAGCCAACATGTGGTTGCTAGGAATTGAACTCAGGACCTCTGGAAGAGCAGTCAGTGCTCTTAACTGCTGAGCCATCTCTCCAGCCCCTCAATTGAACTTACAAACAGAATAACAAATGTATTTTTGAGGCAGGTGCTTAAAACATGAAATCCTCCTGCCTCAGCTTCTGAGAGCTTGTGTTACAGGTTTTATCGCCTCATCAGCATAAATTATCTATTTGTATGTGTGGCTGAGCAGCTGTGTATCAATGTTTGTCAACCTATGTGTCGAGACACCCCCCCCCCCGCTTGGGATCACATATCAGATATCTGCATAACAGTAATCACATCGGATTCGTAACAGTAGCAAAATTATGGTTATGAAGTAACAATAAAATAATTTATGGTTGCGGGTCACCACAACTACATTGTGGTAACTATTAAAGGGTTGCCACATCACGGAGCTTGAGAACCGGTACTCTCGTGGAGTCTAGAAGAGGGATGGTATCCTCCAGCCCCCTTCGCTTATCCTTTGTGGCAGAGTCTCTTCCTGATCGAGAAGTTTGAGTTATATTGGGTAGGATGGAATTTGTTAAAGCCCACCAATCCTCCTGCCTCTTCCCATCTCGCAGATGGGGCTGCTGGCATCCAGGGGCACTTAGCTAATCATGTGGGTGTGGGAGGCGAGGCTGAGCTCTGGTCTTCACGATTGCTCAGCAAGAGCTCAAAGACACTGACCTACCTCTTGGGCCCTTTAGAATTTGTATTTTTTTTTTTCCCCCCACTGAAGGACAGTGGATCGAACTCGGGACAGACAGAGTGCCCTAGCGACAGAGCGCGAGCACTACAGCGATGCCCACCCAGGCCGGTGGTTAGAATTTGTATTTTTAGACAGGGTCTCCATGCATAGCCCTGGCTGTCCTGGAACTCACTATGTAGACCAGGCTGGCCTCAAACTCCGAGATTTGCCTCTGCCTCCTGAGTACTGGGACTAAAGGTATGCGCCACCTGCGACTCCACCACTTAGTAGTTATTTTAAAATGAGTACTATTATAGTTGTTAGGTGGAATACACACTAAAAACCTTCAGAGGGTCCATAAGGGGGTATTGGGAGTCTCATGCAAATTTGTGGGTGTGTGTTGAGTCACAGTTGATAAATGTGTACCTTGCTAAAGGTTAGGGTAAATGGTGAGAAGGCACTGTACTAGTTGTCTGTGAGGGTTCTTGTGAGACTGCGATGACATCATTTCTGTCTTTGTTCTTTCCCACAGGGTTCTTCTGGAAAGAATTCGAGTCTTTGAGTGTCCACTGTCCTGATTCTTTAAAAATGTCCCCAGCTGCTTTCCCTTCCCTCCAAGCCCAAGACACACGCCAGCTTTCTGGGTTTCCCTGGATCAAGTCCTGGCCAGGTTCACCGTGAGTCAAACCCCACAGATGCTTCAACCCTTTGCCACTAGGTGGCGAAGCTGGCTGTGCTCGCTGTAATCCTCTGAGTGGTTTCTACTACTGCTGGTGTTGGCTGCGCAGCGCGATGGCTGTGTTCCCTGGGATTATCTTCCAGGAGTCGTGCCCCAATTCTGTGGGTATGTGTAAGAAGTACCGTTGGGCTGGAGTGTGGGACCAGGGAACGAATCTACTACAGTAGTCCTTCTGGCGAAATTGATGCTTCATCCTTGAGACTCGCTTAGTGCGACTGGGGGTTTTGTTGTTGCGCATCTGACTCCAGGACCCACATGCTTTGGTTTGGATATTTGCTTGACAGAATGGGCTTCAGGAGCTTTGGTTGATATGACCCCGGTAGTGACTGTGAGAGGCTTAGGGATCCTTTGAGGAAGGAACTGAACATCGCTCACCTACCTACACCCATCGTTGTTAGAGTGTGCGCTTGTGATTCGATTTGTTGGTAACCTGTGATCCGTGGCCCAAAGGGACTACAGGGAGAGCGCCGCTGTACTTTTCTTTTTTAGATTTTTAAATTTCATTTTATGTGAGTGTTTGCATGTATGTCTGTGTTCTAGTCCCACAGAGTTCAGAAGAGGATATCCGATTCCCTCCCGATGCCAAGAACCAAACCTGGGTCCTCTGCAGGAGCAACAAGTGCTCTTAACCATGAGCCATCTCTCCAGCTCCCAATGCCATACACCAGAGAACTAGACCTTGCTGTGACTGTCTCAGGTGACCAGGTTGGGAGTCAAGGTCTGCCTCGCCTCTGTCACAGAGATGTCTGTACTGAACTATGTTGGATAGCGTGGGTTCTAGAGGATCGTCAGTGGCCATGGCGGTGGTCATGTGAGTTCTGGGTGGTGTGGGAAGACAGGGAGTAACCCCGGCAAAGCTGAGGCCCTGGCTGCTCTTTCCTCCCTACCAGGTAATTTCCAGATAAACCATCTTCTGCAAGGCTGCTTCTGTTGCCTGCTTCTGAGAACCTGACAGGTTGAGCGCACACCCCTCTCACTGTCTCAGTGGTGTGTGGTGGTGGTGGTGGTGGGCTCAGGGACCGGCGAAGCAGCTGACTTTGTGAAAGTCGACAATTGGGCCACGGGGAGATGTACCCTGTGGGAGGGGCCCTGAGTGTGGAGGACCTGAGACCAGCAAAGCAGTGTGTTTCGTTGCTGTATAGTGAGAAGACCTTGAACTCCTGATCTTCCGCCTCTACTCCATAGATGGGATCGTGATGTGCCAACGCAGGCTTGTCCCTCCCCTTGTCTTGTTCGTAGAAGTACCTTCCTTCCTTCTTCTTCTCTTTCAAATAAACCCAGGAGTACAAAGAAATTGAAATGACCTGGTCTTTTTCCCCTCAGCAGTCATTTCTGTGTTCGACCATCTTCTCAAGTGTCAATTGCATCTTTACAAAAACCCTGGAAAAAAGAAATGAAATGACCTGGTCTTTCCCCATCAGCAGCATATTAGCACCTAAGGGAAATGAATTCACATGGAGAGTTCAATAGTACAGAAAAGTCTAGGGGGTGGAGTGGGGGAAAAAAAAAAAAAGTCTAGAATGAAGAGCTCAATCTTCCTTCTTGTCTTTTACCCCAGAGCTAAATTCTGTTTACTTTCGAGTCTTTCCAGAAGGGTTCGCTGTAGACCACAGTGTGCGCACAGTTCATCGCTGTAACCTGCTTAGGGATTGCTCGGCCCACAGCCATCGGCAGTTCAGACTCGGCTCTTGGCTATTTTATCTGTGCTGGGGACACTCCATGTGTGCAGTGGTCATGTGTGAACTGCCTTGAGTGCTGTAAACAATTTACCAGAGTCCTTTCCTCCTGATGTGTTTGGGCTTCGACTTTTGTGAGCTTCGCTGGCAGAATTAGATCACTGGGCTTTGAGTTTCTGGCCCCATGCTTCCTGCTTCCTGTTCTGCTGTGATGGACAGAGTATCCTCCAAGCCTTGCATGTCCTCCACGGGTCTTGCCTCAGCATGTGCATCTGTCACAGCTAACATCACGGTGCTAATCAGCCCGAGTCTGAGGAAGTAGCAAGAAACTGCAGCACACCACCAGTTTGTTGGTGCGTTTCTCTCTATGGAATCCTGACAAGTGTGCTCAACTACGAAATGTAAGGCGACTAATGCATGCATGTCATTAGCGAAGAATCCTTCATCATGTGTCCTTTCATGTGCTTCATTTATAGAAGATCCTCTCTCCTGTGTCTGCTTCAGCTAAACGTTCCTTCATGAGTCTGCCTTAGTCTTTCACCTGTGTCCACTTCAAGAAAACACTCTTCACCTGTTTGCCCCAGCAAAACACCATCCAACACACTTGACTTTCCAAAGAACCCTTAAGTTTTCACTTTGTGTGTGTGTGTGTTACCATGTGCGTGCCTGATGCCTAAGGAAATCAGAAGAAGGGATCAAATCCCTTGGAACTGCAGTTATTGATGGCTGTGGGCCACCATGTAGGTGCTGGTGATAGAACCCAGATCCTCTGAAACAGTAGCAAATGCTCTTAACCTTGCCTCACATTGACTAGGAGATTGAAAAATCAGTAAAGCCCCTGTTGGCCTCCACCTCCCGCTGCTGCTTTTTCTATTTTCATGTGTGTGTTCGCAGAGACAGAAGTCGTTAAACAAAGTGCACATTTCCCTGGGTTTTAGCCCAGTGTCGAAGTTGGACATTATTTGTCAGTAGAGTTAGGACAGAAAGGGGGCCGGCGGTGGTGGGTGCATGCCTTTAATCTCAGCACTGGGCTATAGAGCAGGTTCAGGATAGCCAAGGCTGTACAGAGAAACCCTGTGTGGGGGGAAGTGCAGAATAAAAGAAAGGGAGATAGTGCCTAAACTTGTGGGGTCATTCTGACATGCTGCTGGGTTCTACTCCCTTTGCAGTCTGTTGCTTGATGGGGTCTCTAGGGTCCTCTTGGTGGTTCAGGGTAGTGCTGTTTGAATGCCATCGTCACATGGCATGAGAGAGAAAGGCCTACCTGCAGGAGCATTGTGAGGCAGTACTCTGTACAGAGACTTACCTGTAATCCTTTTTAAAGACAGGTTCTTACTTTGTAGCCCTGGATGGCCTAAAACTCACTATGTAGACCAGGCTGGTCTCAAACTCACAGAAATCTATCTGCCTCTGACTCCTGAGTGCTGGAATTAGAGATATGGGCTACCATACCTGGTTACCTTTTTAAAAAATGCCTGGGGCAGGAGAGATGGCTTAGAGGTTAAGTGGGAGATGCTGCTCTTCTAGAGGACCTGAGTTTCCTTCTCAGCACACACTTCTGTGCCACCCTGTGTCTGCATCCCCTCAGGGTAGCTAGGCCCACTCTGCAGCCAGCTGGACTAGAGGGAGGGAAGTCTAGCTGGGTGCAGGTGAGTGTAGTGCAGGGTCTGGGCTGGGCAACGAAACACCTGGGAACAGCTTCAGAGAAATGGTTCCATTTATGGAGGAGGGGTGCTTAATGCCCCTGGGGGCTGGGTGGCCAGGGTCTCTGGGGCAAGATTTATGTGGCTGTGTGTGTACCATTGGCCAGAGCGGGGCAGGGGCAGGGGCAGGGGGCAGGGGGCAGGGGGGCAGGGGGCAGGGGCAGGGGCAGGGGCAGGGCAGGTGCTGGAAGATGCTTTATCTACATACTCAGGAGCTTTGTATGTCTGTGTGTGTGTGTTGTGTAGTGTGTGTGTCTGTGTGTGTTGTGTGTCTCTGTGTGTGTGTTTTTTTGTTTGTGTGTGTGTTGTGTTGTGTTGTGTGTGTGTGTGTGGATGAACCCTATAAGGTCAAACAAGGAGTGAAGCTTGATAACTATCAGGGTAATAAATTCTTTCTAGGATAGTGGGGGGAGCTGGCTTTATGGAACAGACTGGGAGGCAGGAGGGAGCCAACTCCTGCTGTCCTCAAGTTTGAGGAATCCAGGGTTGAAGCTCCCTTGACCCTTTCTCTGTAACCTGGGCCATTAAGGTCCCACAGCTCCTCCCTTAAAGGGGCAGTATCGTCATAGTCAACATCCACGTTGGGAATGGTTTGACATTGGACCAGAATTTGATTGGCAGTGGTTTTTGCAGTGCTACTTGTCTGTTGTTTTAATAATTGGATGAGGCAGGGTGCCAGGAGGAGAAGGGTCCCAAGAACCAATGCAGGACCAAGGAAGAGGAGGAACCAAGCCATGAGGGAATTCGAGTACCATGGGGTAGGGGTGTTGGGTGCATAGCGCGCCCAGAGATCTCGCTGGAGATCTTTGAGCATTTGTAGTTTTGTTCCACCAGCCCAGATTCATTGACAGAGGAGCCACATTCTTCCCCCAACACAATGCAAGCCACGCCCCTCCCTGCACAGCCGTCAATAAGTCCAGTTATGAAGAACAACCCCTGCTAGGGAGGAGATCCGTCTATGGAGGGACTCCATCTGTCCGAGGTGGAAGGTACAGCCTGGAGAAGCTTATCCTGGAAGTCACCAGCTAGATAGTGTGTTAGGACGAAGGCTGCTCCAGCGGTCTGTGGCACCAAGTGGAGACCCAGTCCGATGAGCAGAGGGATGAAGACCCTCCCTTCTCTTCCTGTCCCCTACCAGCTGTAAAATGCGTCCTTTGTGCTCATAAACCTGGGGAACAATCATTACACGGGTGCAGAACCCTTGAATAGGGGAGTTAATGTAGAAACTGGTAATGCTACTGCACCGGAGAAGAGCACGGGGAAGGGTTAACACATATTGGCTTGGTGACGGTGATGTTACAGGAATGTGTAGGATGGGTCCTTGAAGAGGGCCTAGGAGGCAGAGGGGGAGGATAGATTAAAAGGAGTAATGCTTTTTAAGTTTTGTGTGGGTAAGGCCCACGGGGTTCACGAAGTGAGCCGTTAATGGAACAGCTGCTAATAGTGGGTGGGAGGGGGAAGTGCAGAAGAAAAGGCGTTAAGAGAGTTAGGGGGAGGGGTTAGGGGACGGGTTAGGGGACGGGTTAAGGGAGGGGTTAGGGGATGGAGGCCGGCTGTATATTTGGATACATTGTAGCCAGGAGAGGGTGGCTTGAACTTTCTTTTGAGTTTGATTCTCCTCTTAAAGAGTGTTAACCTGGGTAAAGATCAACTTGGAGGTAGGGGCGAGCTGGCGGGAGATTTATAGGTTAGCTACAGGGTATTTGGCGTAGCTGTTAGGGTAGGGGATACCTACAACTTCCATTCACCATCACTTGTCCCAGGAATCACCAATGGAAAGCTGAAAATGAGTATTAATAATGTTAGTGAGCGTGGTGCCACCTTGACCTGTGGATTCAATTCAGCAACTCCAAAATCTTCAGCCTCCATCTATGGAGTCACCTGTGTTGTGGTAAAGGAAAGCAGAGGAAAGGGCTGAGGGTAGTGAAGGAAGATGGATTCAGGGTGTAGAGGAGTCTCAATCCTGGTCCGGCACCCTTCAAATGGGCAGTCCTGAGTTCCTATGATTTTGGTGTGTCCGTTATAGGTCTCCTTAGCTAAGGATCTCCATTGGTGGGTATTGCGGGGTTAGGAAGAGGCTGGATGCTAGCAGAGCTAGACGGAAGAAAAACAACGTATATTGGATACAGAGCAGAGGAGAGGGAAGCCCGCGGAGGGCACATGACCTGCAGCTAGGTCATGGATGTCCTGCCAGGAGATCTTGTTCTATTAGTGGTGGTGCCTCCTCTGCCTCCTCAGTCCTTGATCTGTCAGTGAGAGGTGGGCCATCCTCTTGGTTGGTGGGGTTTTGTCGAGCATTTCTGGCTGGAACCCAAATAGGCCTGGATGGTCCTGTGGAAAGTTACAAATAAAACTTTCTAGGAGTGAGGAGGGGGGTCTGGTCTCTTCCAAATTCCATATGAGGGATCACACCATTGTTCTAGGATGAGAGGAGTTACCCCTGGTGAGTGCCAGTGGAGGAAGATGGGGGTGGGGCGTTTGCCACTCTTGTAAATATTGAATGTATTTAGAATAGTCAGAGCCATCACCAATTGTATGTTGGGGGGCGGGGAAGCGTTTTTGTTTTTGTTTTAAGTTGGAGTTTTAGGGCTTGATGTGTTCTTTCTATTTTCCCTTGGCTCTAGGGGTTGTAAGGAATCCTTGTGTGGTGGGGGATTTCTCACTGTGAGCAGAAGGTTTTGAATTGGGAACTGGTAAAGGCAAAGCCATTGTCAGTTTTTATCTGTTGGGGAATGCCCATTATGGTGAAGGAGGAGAGCATATGGTGGATTATGGCCATTAGGGTCCCACACTTCTGGTAGCACACAACTCCAACTCCAGCTTTAGGGATCCAATGCCCTTTTCTGGTGACTATGGATACCCCCCCAACATCGAATACACAAACACAGTCATACTCCACACATACACAAATATAAAAACAAGTATTTGTTTGTTTATTTGTTTAGTGTTTTGTTTTGTTTTGAGGCAGGGTTTCTTTTATGGCCCTGGCTGTCCTGAATTCTCTCTGTAGACCAGACTGGCTTTGAACTTGGAGGACACTTGCCTTGCTTCTGCCTCCTGAGTGGTGGCATTAAAGGTGTGTGCCACCATTGCCTAGCTTAAAAACAAACTTTAAAGAACATGCCAGGTTGCACGAGATTTGCCTACTTCTTGTCATGTAGAGTGTCTCCAGCTGCTGTCCATGTCAGTTTCCACATAGCCCTCAGTACCTGAGGTGTTAGCCAAAGCCTTTGACAGGAAGCAGTGTTCTCTCAGGAGCTTAGTTTTCTCTGGAGTCAGTTCTCTATTCACTTATGTGTTCTGTGCCTGAACTCAGGCTTCCATGTGCAGTGTCTTCTGCCTGCATGCGGATAGGGTTGTTTGTTTTTTAGTTTTCGAGCAGGTTTCTCTGTAAGCCGGCTATTGAGGTGGCTGATGTGTGTGTGTTTAAGATGTGATTTTAAAATTTTAAGTTATTTTTATTAAATGTACATGAGTGTTTTGCCTATATGTATGCATGTCTACCACATGCATGCAGTGTCCAAAGAGGCCAAAAGAGAATATCTCATCTCCTGGAACTGGTGTTAGAGAGGTCCTGCAAGAGCATCAGGTGTTCTTAACCACTGAGCCATCTCTCTATCAGCGCCTCTAACTATGAGTGTATGTGTGTGTGTGTACACATGCACATATATATATATGTATATGTTTACATTTACATTATGTTTAAGTCTGTATGCCTGTATGTCTGTCTGTGCATCACTTAGATGCAGTGCTTGAGAAGGCCAGTAGGGGGCATTGGATCCCCTGGAACTGGAGTTACTGACACTTGTGAGCTGCTCTTTGGGTTCCGGGACCCATACTCAGATCCTCTACAAGAACAGTAAGTGTTTTAAGCCACTGAGCCGTCTCTCCAGCTCTCCCAGTTGTATTACATTAATTCAGAAAGTATCAGATTTCTATTATACTTTCCATACACACTCAGTTTTGGTTATTTTCTAGTGTTCTAGGTCAGGCACAGCTAGGAAAATATTGGTATAAAGTGAACTTGAATTAAAACCTGTTTGCAGATAAAACAAACACAAATAAAACCAAAGTCAATGTCTTTCAATATTTCAGCTTTTTCAAAGTTTTTCTAGGAAGTTCTTGGATATTATTAGATAGTAGGTTCATCAATTTTCATGGTCCTTAGCCAGGGAAACCTAAACCCCACCTCTCTTTCTTCTTCCCAGATACTGGCTGCTGGCATCTTTATTTACCAATTAGAATTAACTGGGGGCAGGTTCCTAGAAGCTACATGCTGACTCCAAATCTTGGAGGCCAGCAATTAGCATTAGAATACAAGTTAGCATTAGCCAACCTACTACACCTTTCTCTTTTGATGTTGCTGGCATTGAAAATGATATTTTGAAAAAGTTACAAGCTGTTTTCCCTTCATGATCATTGTTATATCTCTCTTATTGGGCATAGCATAATTTTTTTTTTTTTTTAAAATTTATTATATCTATGATACATGTTGCTTCTTCAGAAACAGAGAGCTCAATCCATTACGATGGTTGAGCACATGTTTGCGAATGAACTAGCTCGAAAGCAGCCAGTGCTACTTAAACTTGAGCATCCCACTGTTTTTTTTTTTTTTATGCTACTTACTTTCTTGGAGAATCATGGCTTAATATGAACGATTACTAAATCAGACAATTCTCTCGATGGAGTCGATGGAAGATTATCTTGAAAAACCTTTTCAACCTAAGAAAGACCACGAATACAAGATTATTTTGTGTATCAATGATGGGTAAGAGCTGAGTTTTCAGATGGCAGTTTTCAGGTGTCGCGTCCGCCTTGACCAGCAATTAAGACAGGACATGCTCGGATCCTTCTCAGTCAGCTTTATTCCAGGAACGACTCTTGACTTAAAGAACGGGGACTGGGACGGGAACCAGGACGGGGACAGGGACCTGGACGGGGACCGGGAAGAGGACCCCAAGCAGCAGAAATGAGCTGCTTATATATCTTCCCAAGGCAGACTGGGTGACGTGTTCTCTCAGGATAGGTTAAGCTGCCAATACCTCATTAGCATAAGCCCGCTCGGGAGGGGCATGAGGCCAATGCATGCACAAAGGACTTGTTTACCAGTTTAGCTGAGCTGGTCCACACTGGAAGCCAGCTGCTTATATTATCAGGTGCTAGTCATAGGACTTTGCAACTGTCCCAGGTGCTATCTTAAACATGGCTGCCTACAGACAGGTACAACTTTCTTCTCTGTGACTGATATGGTGTGCTGCTCTTATAGATAAAAGAAGACCATCACTTCTCTCAGAGGTGGATCAACTGAAGACAGGGCATGAATCCTAGGATTTTGTACCGATGACGGGCAAGATTCACACTTCTTGAGGGGGACTCCTAAGACAGTCACAGTCTTTCTGTGCCAATAGCTGAGACAGCTTTGGCTTGTATCGATTAAAAAAAAAGGGGGACTTGTGGGGAGCATATTCAGAGTTAACTTTGGATAACTTCTTGCTTGTGATTAATCATGAATGAGTCTGCCCATATCTGTCTTTGTTTTTAGTAAAGATGTATGTTATACTCTCCCAAGTTCCTTCACTTATGCATACATTCTTGAGAGACTGTCCTAGCCTGAAGGAAATGACCTTAGTGAAACATAGATACTATGTACCCATAAACTTGACATGTAAGCATTTGTGGTCTTTTTTTTTTTTTTTTTTTTTTTTTTGGTTTTTTCGAGACAGGGTTTCTCTGTGTAGCCCTGGCTGTCCTGGAACTCACTCTGTAGACCAGGCTGGCCTCGAACTCAGAAATCCGCCTGTCTCTGCCTCCCAAGTGCTGGGATTAAAGGCGTGCACCACCACTGCCCAGCATGTGGTCATTGTTTATATTCCTGGAATTGGTCATATTTTCTGTTGCTTGCCTTTAAAAGACACTGAGAAAATACACTTGCAGCTGGTTCGATACGGACCAGCAACCCTCCTATATCTGTCTATTACATCTTCTTTCTGCCTTTCCTATAATCATCCTCACTCCCTGTCTTAGTTAGGGTTTTACTGCTGTGAGCAGACACCATGACCAAGGCAACTCATATAAGGTTAACATATAATTGGGCTGGCTTATAGGTTCAGAGGTTCAGTCCATTATCATCAAGGCAAGAGCATGGCAGCATCCAGGCAGGCATGGTGCAGGCAGAGCTGAGAGTTCTATATCTTCATCTGAAGGCTGCTAGCAGAATATTTACCTCCAGGCATCTAGGATGAGGGTCTTAAAGCCCACGCCCACAATGACATGTACTCCAACAAGACCATACCTCCAAATAGTGCCACTCCCTGGGCCAAGCACATTCAAACCACGACACTCCCCCAGTTGTGGTTCCTGCATTGACTGACTAACAGACTCTGGCAATTCCTAAAAAAAAAAAATTATTGCTACAGGATTCCTTTTAAGCAACTATGATGTAGACAATTTCTTCCTCAAACCAGGACACATAAACACCAGGCTGTTTATCAGAGGTCACCTGAGATCCTGAGGGCTAGAATTTCAGCATATGAATTATAGGGAGACATGGTCCACATATAACAGTCATCATGGGATGATCATGGCATGCCAGGGACATTGCAGCAAGAAACCTGAATTCAACGAGCAAGTAAATCATGCAGAATCCTGAGGGAACAGCACTCCAAAGGAGGGACCAGTGTGTACAGTCTAAGACAGACACAGCTAAACACAGTAAAAAAAACAAAAACAAAAAAAAAAAAAACTCCAGAAGATGGTCTGGATGGCAGAAGTGAGAGAAGTGCTATTCAGTAGTGGGGAATTCACACCTATGAATCACAACGTTAAGTGTGTAGGATGTTTTTATTTAACTTATTGATTATAAAAACCAAATGCTCATTCCTAATAAAAACTCTGATTCAGAAGTGTGCAGTAACATTTCCTTGGGATGTCGGCACCTTGGTCAGGGAACAGCAGTTCCCATCAAATCCACCGCCATGCAGAAGCTTGCTTTTGTTTCAGACTCCAGCTAAAGATAGAAGGAAGGACCTGTCTCCTGTTACTATGTAACTAAGTTCCCTGACATAAGCACCTGACAGAGAAGGGGCTTATTTGACTCAGCAGCAGGAATTTGGGGCAGCTGCTCACATTGCATCCTCAGCCAGCAAGCAGAATGCAGGTGTCTCAGCTCTCATCTCCTTTTATACAGCCCGGAATGTCAGCCCAGGGCACTCACAGCCATCCCGCAGGCCTGTCTCTCAGGTATCTACATCTCATCAAACTAGCAAGTGAGACAACCTTCACAGTACCCGTCGCACCCCCAATGATGGGGTATTTTCAAAGCACAAGCACTGGCTCCGCCCCTTATGCATGGTGCTCGTTCTTGTGCCCAGGTCATGGCTGCAGGAGTCAGCCAACTGCACAGGTGTGGTCTGCCTGCTCTAGCTCAGACTCTCTGCAGCCACTGCCCAGAAGTTCTCCAGCTCATGCTATGAGTGTGGACTGTGTGTGGATGCGGTGAGCAAGTGTGCTTCATTCCTGGGTGAGGAGTGGGCAATGTTAAGGTACATTTTATTCTAATGTCCAACTCAGCGTGCATACCTGCATTGGATTCTCTGTGCCATGCTCCTGTCTAGCCCAGGGTCCCCACTCCTGGTCCTTGAATCCACTTCTAAAGACCGATTACTTGTACCCAGCTCACGCTCCATGTGTAGCGGGATATTCCCCCTTCCCCAACCCCTGCAACATTTACCATAAACTCGGTAATTGGGGAGGAGCTAATGTGGGAGGAGTAAGGAGAGGAAGAGGAGGAGCTAAGAGGCAGAGAAGTAGGAGCCTTGGAGAGCCATGCATGTATGGAGAGTAGTCCTGGGTAACAACTTATATATAGGTTAGTTAATTGGTTAACATTTCTAATTGCATGGGCATCTTGTTATTTGAGCATTACCAAATATATAAAGCTATTGGATAATCTTTAAACATTAGAGTCTCATTTCTACTGTGTACTGCATGGATGGCGGGATGGTCTGGGCTCAGCCAAATATTGTGGAGACAGTGTGGAAGATTGGCAGAGCCATCTCCCACGCTGGTGTCTCGTGGGTGGCAGGGCCGATACTTCTGGCCCACCTGAGCCGGCCTGAGCCGAGCAGCAGCTTGTGGCCTCAGGCCTTGCCTAGTCGGAAGATGGCAGCCCTGTAACTACAGGCCAGATCAGGTGCCGCCGTTATAAGTATTGCCATCAACATCCATGCTGTGAACTCAGGGAACTCTGATTAGGGAGTAGAGGTCAGGACAGGTTGCATGAACAGCCAATTGCATGTCTCTATGCTACCCTGTGAAGTCCACTTTGCTGGTGTAGGGTGAAGGATCTGCGGGGAGCCTCAGTCTGTTACACAGATGCAATGGTGTGCCCAGGTGGACTCAGATGGCACTGCCAGGTGCAGCCTGTGTCTTTATGGTGGGATCATGGTTCCATTTCATCAGTAACAAGTAATAAACGACCACTGTACCAATAGTAAAAGGAATGACTGGGGCGGGCTGGCTTTTATCAGGGGTCTTCAAAGCCTCAGCAATAGCAAACCCTGAAACAGCCACCTGTCAATTCAAGACCTTCTGTGGTCCTGCTGCAGGGACCTGCTGCCTTCTCCCATGCCCCAGTATGGGCAGCTCTGATGAGAACCAGCATTGTCCATCATTTCAGTGATGTTTTATCTCGTCAGCAGTATTCAAGCGACTCCACAACCTGTTAAAGGAATGCTGCTTGCACCACGTCCAACACCGGTGGCGGTTTCCACGCCAACCAGCTCCCCACACGCTAGTGAGGGAGGGGCTGTTATTTAATTCTGATCCCGGATGCCATGATTGCTGACTCCGCAAGCTGGAGGGCCTAGACCACAGCACTGCCTCCATTTCAGAACTAGTAGCTATACTGGGCCACCCACACTTCATAGGACAGCATCTACAAATACACTCTTAAGGTTCATGGAAACCAGGGAGCACTTTCCATGTGTTTACCTGCCCCCTCGTGAAATGTGGAGGTGCAGGGGTGAGGTCTCACAGGGTCCTTATTGCAGATGTTGGGGGTGTCTCACTTTCCTGCATCAGCTCAGAAGTTCTCCAAATCCCTTGTGGTAAGATTTTTTTATGACGGTCCTATTGCATAACCTTGATTAATAAGTCAGTAGCCATTGACAGGACTCAATCGCCAGCCCCCAAACACCCTGAGTGACATGGGGTTGGGATCCCCAGCCTTCTACTCATAGATTGTCCCCTCTCCCATCAGTCAGTGCATGAATACATGCCCAAGAACCAGTGAAGGGAGGTGCATTTAAAACAGGGAACTTCAAAGGCAGCAGGGGTTGATCCTTGCACTTGAGGGGTTCAAAGCCAGCCTGGTCTAAAAGATGAGTCCAGACAATCTCAAGGGTCCAGACTTCCTAGTGAAACCTGGTGATGTTCATATGTAAACTTTTTCAAGTTCATGTGTTGAAATAATTATTTAAAAACGGCTTCTGGTCAAGCACTATCAAGCTGCGGCAGCTCTTAGCCTAGCTCCTAGCTCAGCCGCCATGTTCCATGGCCAGAGGCCACATGTGCGCAGCAGCTAGAACGGCCAGCCAGAAACACCAAGCTCTGCCACCCACGAGAGGGCCCAGCGTGGGAGATGGTCTGCCAATCTTCCATGCTGTCTCCGCAAGACTGGGCATGGATCATCCTGCCATCCCATGGGCCCAGTATAAAGATGAGACTCTAATGCTTAAAGATTAATCAAAGGCTTATACATTTGGTAATGATCAGTAACAAGATACCCATACAATCAGAAGTGTAACCCAATACCCAACCTAGATATACCAACTACCTTTGACCACTACAGACACGTGAACATCCACCTCCATCTCCTCTCTCTCTCTCTCTCTCTCTCTCTCTCTCTCTCTCTCTCTCTCTCTCTCCTCTTTCTCTCCTAGCTCCTCTCTTTCTTTTCCTCTCCTAACTCCTCCCACCTTAGTTCCTCCTACATTCAAGTCTTTGTGTCTTGTGTGCATTTTATTCATATGTGTTTCAGGAGCTCTACCTGGAGAGGCATAGACTGTCCACCCCTTTTTTTCTGTTGTTGGTTTTGTTTGTTTGTTTTTGTTTTTTTCCCTGAGACAAGGATTTCTCTGTGTAGCCCTGGCTGTCCTGGAACTCACTCTGTAGACCAGGCTGCCTCAAACTAAGAGATCTGCCTGCCTCTACCTCCCAAGTGCTGGGATTAAAGCTGCACCACCATCACCCAGCTATCTACCCCCTTCCTTATAGGGCATTAACAGCAAGCAAACCAAAGTATGATTCCACCAAAGTCCAACTTGGGGAACCAAGGAGTTCCTTTGGTTCGACTGACAGAGCCCGGGTAAAGGGCTACTTAGAAGAGAGAGGGTGACCCTAAAGCAGCCACCCAGCATGGATAGCAATTTCCCCCACGGGGGGGGGGCCCTACTTACTTTTTATCCTTCCACACATTATTTAGTTAAGTACCTCCCAAGACCACAAGGTCATGTGTAATTAATTACATCAGGCTAACAGGTGCAGAAGCGCGTCTTTGGAGTCCTATGAAGGAATCCCAACAGTCAGCAGGATAGATCTTGAGCATTCTCCTGAGTAGTCACTGACGCACAGATAAAGACGGTTGTGTTCCAGGGTGGGAACTGGTGGGGGGAGTTGGTATGGAGCCTCCTTGGATGCTCCTTTGGTAGTGGTGGCGAGACCTGTGAAAGTCAGCTCCTTGGGGAATGAGCTCCGTACCTTTTAACCCCCAGATTCCAGACCCCTAGACAAAGATCCTGCAAAATATGCATTTCTTATATCACAATCTGTCACTTCACACACTAAGACAAAACCCTGAATTTTCACTTCTACAGTGTTCTTGTGGAATTGTTCCCAAACTAGTCTCTTGAGAGTTCCAGTCGTTTATTTTATTTCTTCAGACAAAATGTTATTAGTTTGTTCCTGACGATGCCAGGGTCACAGATTGGTGTGTGGTTGTACTGTGTGGGGTTTCCTTGCCTGTTCTATGACATCTGAGATTACTTTCTGTTCCTTCAGAAGTTATCTGCAGGAAGCTTTTGAACCTGGATGGAGCTCCAGTGTCTCAGGGGGATGTTTAGTTCCTCATCTTTCTTGTTAGTCTCTGCTTTTGCTGACTTCCTGTCCCAGAATGCCTTGTAAGAGTTCTTTTGGGGATGACCGTGCCTTAAGGATGTTACTGCACAGTTTATAGAAAAGCACCTTCCTTTGCTGAATCGCTTCAATTTCACCAGAGCAGGGCGGGCAGCCTAGGCAGCTGATTTTTGCAGGAGGCAGAAGGGAGTTCACTTAGGGAAACCAGGACAGAAATGGGGCCAGGAAGGGGACTGAGAAGGTGGCCATGGGCTTTGCCTGGCGCTTTCCAGGTTCTACTTGTTGTGTGCGTTCTCATTTCCACAAAGTGACACAGTTGTATGGATGGCTGAGGGAGGAGTCTTCACCAGGATGGGAAAGAAGGAAGGGTGGGGGAGGTCGGGGGGGGTAGGGAGAGTGGGAGAGGCTGTGTGGTTTGCATTGTACAGAGTTCAGGAAGAAGGGATCAGAGTGAGCGATCACAGCGCCCAAGAGGGAATCGGGGAATCGGGACCCTCTCTGACCAGCTTCTTCATCTGCCTCCGAGCGAGCATGGGGTCCTCCCAGCCTGGAGGGGCCAGCGGTAGGGAGCAGAGTGACCTTGAGCAGGCACGTCTGCATCTGGAATGTTGCGGAAATCCCTGTCTTTCATGGGTTGGCCAGGAAGGGATCAAATTACCTTCTGTTCTGTCAACCGAGGGGCTCCCTCATTGGGATCGCCAGTTTAGGACTCACTGGGGGACCCCAGCTGGCCTGCGGGGTGTGGGAGGGAGACTGGCAGGGCCCGGGACCTAGGGGAGAGAGGAGGCTCAGGGGAGGTGCTGGTGGGGCAGGCTGGGCCCGGAACAGCGTGGGGCGGTGGGATCGGGAGCAGTGCGCAAGGCTGAGGCAAAGAGACTCGCGGGGCCGAGACCCAGGGACCCTCGGCGGCGGGGCCTCTCCTCTCGGGCGCCACGGGGACGGGGACGCGTGAGCTCGCCCTCGGCCTCGAGTCCCGCCCTCCGGTCCTCCCCCGCACCGCCTCCCAGCGCCATTCCCCCGTCCCCTTGTCCGGGCCATGGAGGGTTTGGTGCTGCGCCCCGCCAAGGACTACCGGGTGGTGCTGCTGGGCAGCGTGGCGGTGGGCAAGACGGCGCTGGCCACGCAGTTCGCGTGCGGCCGCTTCCCGAGCGCTGCGAGCCGTCGGTGGAGGAGCTGTTCAGCAAGGTGATCGAGGTGAACCGGGCTCCCGCGCTGCTGGAGATCGTGGACACGGTGGGCGCCGAGCATCTGGTCACCCTTAAGGACCTGTACATCAGGAACAGCGACGGCTTCGTGGTGCTCTACAGCGTGTGCGACGAGGCCTCCTTCCAGGCCGTGCGACCGCTGCGGGAGCGCATGGGCCGGCTGCGGGGCTCGCGTGCCGTCCCACTCGTGTTGGTGGGCACCAAAGCCGACCTCGACGCCGAGCGCCGGGTGCTGACGGCTCAGGGACGCGAGCTGGCCCGCGAGTGGCGCTGCCCGTTTCTGGAGATCACGGTCAAGAGCAAAATGATGGTGGACCGCGTGTTCACGCAGGTGGTGCGCGAGATGGAAGCCCTGGCCCCGCCGGGGCAGGAGGCTCCCCGCATCCCCGCCAACGCCCTGGAGACGTGGCCGGCAGAGAGGTTCATTGGCTAGCGCGCCACGGCTCCTTTTCCCAGAAAGTTATCCAACCATAAACAAATGGCGGCTGCTTTTCTGTATGTTCACCGCAAAGGGTGCTGGTGCTTCAGTCTGCCTGTGTGTTTTTCTTCAATGTTAGACAAAAACTTTGCAACATCCCCTCTGTTTGACCCCGACTGTGCTACAAGAAGAAACCAAAATTTACATTGCACCGTAGAGAGAATTTACGACCTTGTTCAGTTTGTTTCTGGACTCCCACCCACCCGTCTAATTTTTGTAAATAGCAACTCGTGAGCATTTGATTGGTTGGGAAGTGTGCACTGAAAGAGATGTTTTTCTTCCGCTTTAGGAGCGTTTTCTCTCTCCTTTGCAGACTTGAGTCCAGCAGTAAGATTTTCCTCAACATGAATTCCTAAATATAGTTATGACTTATGCCATGTTGGTTTGAAAGGGGATACTGCACGGGGGACAACTGTCCAACACACACACACACACACACACACACACACACACACACACACACAAAGATAGCTCGGCCCTACCTTGTAATTGACATTTAGTTGGTTTCCACATCCTTACATTGGAAATAAAACTAGAAGTTAGTAATTTTTAACACGTGCCTTTCTAGCCTGTGTGTGTATGTGTGTACACCCGTCATTACTAAAGCTTTACTTTTAAAAAACTGTTTTCTTATGTGTACTGTGCCGTAAAGTACATTGTGTGTGGACACACATGGAAGGAAGCAACCAGGCTTTGGTCCTCCCCTCTTGTTTGAGAAAAGGTGTCAGTTTTTTATTGTTCATGGCTTCTGGGTTCACCTGTGATACGTTGTTGAAGAAGAACTGGAATTACAGACATTGGCTGAGATTAAAGGACCTCAGCTTTGGGCAACAAGTGATTTCCCCAGTGAGCCAACTCCCAGCCACTAACTCCTGAAGTGTTCACATACCTTGTCTTTGAGTTATTTTCCGGGAAATGAATGTTTGTAAGGAGGAGGGGCCCCCTGTCTCCTGGTGTATTCCTGCAGAATTGCTGCCGGGAGCCAAAGGGTTTTTGTTTTGTTTTCTAGATTCAGAATTTTTTTTTGTCTGAATACTTGCATGTGGGGTAGTGGGCAGACGTGTAAGGTCATTCAGTGGGTTTCCTGTGACAGGAGTTTTTAATGCATTGGTTTAGTAGTGCTGGAGAAGTTTAAAAACTGACCTTTGAGATGTGCATGGGAACGAGTTAAGAAGTCCTCTCTAAGGATGTGCCTAGCTCACAGAGACTTGATGAGCCAAAGTGAGGGGGATACCCAGGGGTCCCCACCTGCTCAGAGGAGAAGGGGATGGGGGAGGGGGTGACCAGGAGGGGGACAGTGAGCAGGATGAAGAGTGAATAAGTAAATGATAATGATAATAGTAATAATAGTGATAATAATAATAACAACAACAAAGTCTTCTATAGCTGTAGCATAGTTTTCAGTTGCAGCCTCACCAAATTAAATAACCTCCTAACACAAACAAGAAAGCCTAGATCTGCCTCTCACCTGAAACAGTTAACTTTATTAATGGAAAGTTATGTGACTAGTGAGGTGACAGGGTCTGTTCACTTTTATTTATATGATATGTGATATTTCCATAGAGGGGTAGGTTTTCCCCCTTAATGCAAAGGGCATGTTGCAGACCGACCTACAGATCCACCTAGAGAGGGCCCACGGGCCAGGCTGTCCTGCCCCCACAGTCTTCTTCCCCATCCCAAGACAGGGTGGTTCAGGATACTCACTCTGCAAGGCTTAAAACCCATCAACAGATGTGTGTGTGTGTGTGTGTGTGTGTGTGTGGCGCGCGCCTGCTCGCTGCTCCACCTCCTGCCAGACTTCAACCATCTCTCTAAGGCTCCGTCTCAGAGATGAGGAAGAATGTGTGGGGACAGTGGGAACGCTTTCCTGGCCTTCACATTGTGTCAAAGCCAGTCCTGCTGCTGGAGCAGACAAAAATAAGATTCTCCATGCACTGGACAGAGGCTCTGCAGAGGAAGCCGCATGGCCGGAAGGAGAGTGGCCCCTTCCAACCCTCCATCGGCATGTGCTGAGGCCTTCAAAGATTGCTTATATGTCCCTGGGTCCTAGTCCTTATGAATATCAGGCCTCGATCCAATGAAATGTTCCCAGCCAGGTTTTTCTGCCTGTGGACTTCTGGGATGACCTCAGATACCCTCGGTTAGATTCAAGTTTCCAGTTGAGAGTCCGGGGCTTTCTCTGACTGGCTGGTGGGGCCAGATTGAAGGAGCAGAGTGTGAGGCTAACTCCTCTACCATTAGGAATAAGGGGAAGCAGCTTGCTGGGACACACACACACACACAAACACACACACACAAGATATACAGAATTACATACACATACACAGACACACAAAACATCCATACAGGATTACACACACAGACACACATACAACACACACACATGCACACACTTAAATACATACACACAGGATTATACACACACACACACACAGACATACCACAGGATTACATACACATAATTAAAGGCATACATACAGGACTACACACACACACACACACACATAAATGCACATGCACACAGTTAAAGACACACACACACACAGGATTTTCCTCTGTAAATTTCTAACATCCCTTTGGTGACAAGACTGGCTGGCCTAAATGACTCCAAAGTGAGTTTGCAAGGGGCAGATAGCACTGTCAGGGTGGTTGGCTCTTGCAGGCACAGATCCCAGGCTAGGCACCTCAGGGCAAGGTGAAACGGCCTTTCCAAGTCTTGACATTGTGGCTCTACCCTGTGTAACTAAGGAGTATGTCCCCCAGGTGGGACATCACTTTCCTCTTGTGAGATATACCCAGTCCTTTCTCCAGTGTTACATTGCCTTGGTAACACAGGACCTCGATGTCATCTTGTGGTGGCAGTGTCTGCCATACCCCAGTGACACTTCCCAGTGTTTATGCCCCTTAATGACCTGGGCCCTCAAGGCTGGTCTGCCCTATTAGAGCTCTTTATTTCAGAGACATACTAGGATCTAAATGATGGGATTCTACTTTTGTGAGCTTGCACACACTTCTCCGGAAGTCCAGTCTTTCATTCTAGTGTGCTCTTTCTATAGTCCACGCTGGTCACGTCTGCGCTAATATGACTCTAACAGAACCTTTTCCGACTACTGTGATTTAAGGTCAACCCATTAAAGAAAAGACACCCCTAAAAGTCTTTGAGATGATCCTTTTTCTAACTTGGGCTTCTGCTGGCATGGTGGGGACCTGCACCTCCAGCTTCCTACAGGGACTACTGATTGGGTACATTGTCTTTCTAAAGGACATTCAGAGTTTTAAAGATATTCATTAACATATATATAAAAGATTATTTTATGTGTGTGAATGTTTTGCCTCTGTTTGTGCACTAAATGAGTGCAGTGCCCATGGAGGCCAGAAGGGGGCACCAGATCACCTAGGGCAGGAGTTGGCAGATGATTGTGAGCCACCCTGTGGAGGCTGGGAATTGAACTTGAGTCCTCTGCAAGAGGAGTGGGTGCTGTTAACTGTGCCACATCTCACCCTCATCTTTTTCACATATACCCCCATTAAAAAAAAAATTACTTGTACGTGTGTCTATTTGTCACAGTGCACACATGGAGGTCAGAGACAAGCTTGCAGGGGCTGATTCTCTCCTTCCACCATGAGTATCAGGGACTGAACTTTGGTTTGGCAGGTTTGGCAACAAGCATGACCTTTTGTGTGACTGAGAACTGTTGAGGTCAGAGTTCCAGTTCAGTCACCGTGAGAGGTGGGAGGAGGGCAGACAGGTAAATCATCTCGAGTTCCTGGATCAGCAGACCGGAGGACACTGTGCACATGGGGACCCATACTTCAGGTGCCGTCTCCTTTCCAGTATTTTATAGAATCGCCAGGGATAACTTAGGATTGTTTCCAGACACAGCACATTCAGCTGATACTGCCTTGGCTTATGGAAAGATTACTATAGTCTGGAAATTGGATATCATAGCCCAGGAATGGCTGCAGCGACCACTGGGCCCTTGTGCCTCTCTCCACTGTGGAAGAAAACAAGAGCGAGGAAAAAAATTGTCTCGTAGATGCAGACTGCTCGTTGAGTTATGTGAAGAGGGATGTGCTCCGATGCTTAGCCGAGCAAGGGGTGGAAAGCTCTCGCTCTCATGCTCCACCTCACCAACTGCTCCAGGATGCGGTGGGCATGAGGGTGGGGTTTTAGTTCTCTGTGAGATTAACTCCTTCGCCAGAGAACTGGAGGAGCCTGAGGTTAAACATGCCGTCCCTAAAGCACTTTCCCAAGGAGGAGACTAAGCAAGCTTTGCAAGGAGGTGAGCTACAAAGGGACCCTAAGCCAGCACACCCCGAGCCAGCGCACCCTGAGCCGGTGCACCCTGAGCTGGAGCACCCCGAGTCGGCACACAGGGTCTGTCTACTGAGGCTTTTATTGAGGTGGGATGAAAAATGCACTGTGTCTTGGGTGACTTGTCTTGGTCATGGTGTCTGCTCACAGCAATAAAACCCTAACTAAGACACCTCCCTTCCAGTTCCCTAATGCCTTACCTGCTGGAACAGCATCATGAAGGTGCCTGGGGACAGGGGTGAGCCTTTGGACGCTGGTGCTTGAGGAAACACCATAGCGATGAAGGCAAGTCTTCCCACCAAGGAGCTGGCTGTTACTTGAGCCACATAAAGGATCAGCATTGCTGGCTGCTTTTGGCAGTGAACACTCAGCAGTGTAGACACCAGCTTGGTGAGACCGTCTGTGCTGAGACCAGGCTAAGCCTACTGGTTGGCTGGCTGGATCCTCCACACAGGCCCTCAATGGCTGGGCACAGGCTGAGTGCACAGGAAGGACTGTTCTCACACACCCTGCTATTGGCTTCCTCTTCTGCAGTAGATGCCCCAGGCAGTCACGTGACAAATGGAGTCACTGATATACCAGTGAGAGAATCTTATTCTCCCTCCCTCTTCTCTGGGTACCTCATCAATCTTCCAATTTTCTTTCGGGTCTTAGCAACTATCACGAACCTGTACAGGCCTACTATATTTTCAGCCCGGATGTGAAGTGGAAACTTAAGGGTTCTTTAAAAAGTTAGTTATATTGGATGGTGTTTTGTTGGGACAAACATGTGAAGGAGTGTTTTCTTGAAATGGATGCAGGTGAAAGAGTAAGACAGACTTGTAAAAGAATGTTTAATTGAAATAGACACAGGTGAAAGGATGTTCTGCTAAAACAAACACATTAAAAAGACACACGATGTAGGATTCTTTACTAATGAATGACAACATACATGTATTGGTCCATCTTAACATTACATAGTTGAGCTTCATATGTTGGAACTCCAAAGAGGGAAACGAACCAAAAGACTTCTGGTGGTGTGTCACAACTTTTTGTTGCTTCTGAACACTCAGGCTGATTGGCAGAGTGATGTCAGCGGAGACAGACTTACATAGAGTTTTACTAAATCAGACTCATATGCTGAGGCAAGACCCGTGGAGGACACGTGATGTTCAGAGGGATATAAATAGAACTCGATGGACAGTGATGGAGGCTGAGCTTGACTTGCTTACAGGTCGGTTGTTAGTCTCATGTCTTCGCTGATCTTTGCTTAGCTGAGAGGCACAGCTAAGAACTTCTGATGTTTCTTGATGGTCCCTCTTACTGACTTACGTCAAGGCTGAGACCTGGCTGTTCCTGCTAGGTCATGGCATCACTGCTGACTCGTTTGCTGTCCCAACTCTACTGAACTGGACTACTAATACACCTGTAAAATGGTTAAGTGGATAGAACTGTCACTGCTGACTCCTGTGAACTAAACTGCCTATTTCCTGACAACGCAGATAAGATTTGCTCCAAAGAACCATTTCTAAACAGGTCCACTTTTCCACTACCTCTGGTGGGTGGTGGCTTAAAAGGAAGGTTAAAGTATTTAAAAACCATCATTAAAAATGGATTTTAAAAAATTAAAGTTTACACAGACGAGGTATCTGATGCCCAGCTCTGGGTTGTGGGCTTATCCATCCCTTAGAGCTATCCCTCAGCAAGACTGATGGGCTGTGGCCTCTGTTTCTAGACTGTCCAGCACCAGGCTCAGGATTGTCCTCAAAGGCCTCCCTGTGAGGTCACAGTAGGCATGGACAAGACAATTATCAACTGGCTATACCTGCTGCAGTCCCAAGTGCTAGGATAACAGTCTTTCCAAGCTTTCAGCCACAGCAGGTAGCGCTTCTCAGTCTGAACACATGCTTGTCTGCTAGGGACAGAGCAGCTGTTTGACATCCTGAGCTGGCCTAGCTTCTTCAGAAAGACTTGATATTCTCCTGGTAAACACAGACGTCATAGTTCGCCACTCAGACTGACAGAGCAAGACAAGATCGGGTTCCCCTCCAATATTGTCTGCAGAGAGATGAAGCAGGAACACCAATTGCCCAGTCCACAGAAGACCCAACATGCAGTGGCAGCCTCCCTCACCCCCTCTTCAGGATGAGACTCATAATGAGACCCTCAGCTATTATCCTGCCTGAGACAGAAGGCACAGGGAGCCATAAGGGTCTGAGGGCACTGTGGGGAGGGCAGTTGGGTACAAGCGAAAGCACAGGGAAGACCAAGGCAGGCGTCCTCTGACATCCTAAATTGTGTAATGTCATTCTCTATTTTTTTTGTCTCTCCCTAACCCCCAACCAGGAGTGGCAATCATGTCTACAGGCTCAAAGGAAGCCACGGGATCAGGTGGTGTGTTTTCTCAGATCAAGTTCTCACGCTCTGAGAGGCTGGGGTCCCGGAACTTCGGGTAACTACTAGGATATTCAAAGCTCAAGACAAATATTGATGGCATGAACGGTAATGATGTCCAATTAAATGCATTCAGAACAAGAATGTATTCATTCTACGGATCCAACTGAAGATTCTCTTCGCTAGTACGTCTTTCTAATGCATTATCCGCTTTTACCTTTTTTTTGTCCCTAAAGGAATAACTTTGCCATGACTGCATTTGCCAGTTACAAGTATTATTTGTGGGCTTAAGCTGAACAGTGTGTGTTCATTCGTTACCGTCGTCTATCTATGTTCGATCTCAGATCCAGACGTGACGCCAGATCTTAGTACCTTCTTCTGAGCATTCTAAGATCCAAGGTCATGAGCATTCGATAAATGCCATTGCGCATGGCGCTGGACCTCCGCAGCCTTTCTAACATGGTATTGGCAGCCTACTGACGTTCTGAGTTACCGCCGTCTAGTCTGTCTGTGTGGATATCAGCCTGTTGCTGGTCTGTCTTCGTGGACCCGGCAGTCTAAGATTGGTTCTGGACTAGCTTCCTGGAGACCCGCCTGCTGCGGGTTACAAGCCTGTCATGCGGGCTTCTGCTTCTGTGCGGTTACTAGTGGTATCTGTGACCTAACTGTTCGATGGAGTTACCTTGTCGTCGCCTTCTAGTGGCTGTTTTCTGTCGCTAGCTGTCTGTCGTCTGTTCTGTTCTGTGTCTGTTCGTTCTGGTTGCTGTTCTGAATAATCCCTGTTCTGTCTGTTTTCTGTCAGCTGGTCGTTCTGTTCTGTTCTGTTCTGTTCTGTTCTGTTTTCTGTGTCTGTTCTGTTCTGTTCTTGTTCTGCTTCTGTTCTGTTCTGTTCTGTTCTGTTTCTGTTCTGTTCTGTTCTGTTCTGTTCTTTTCTGTTCTGTTTTCTGTTCTGTTTCTGTTCTGTTCTGTTCTGTTCTGTTCTGTTTTCTGTTCTGTTCTGTTCGTCTGTTCTGTTCTGTTCTGTTTTCTGTTCTGTTCTTCTGTTCTGTTCTGTTCTGTTTCTGTTCTGTTCTGTTCTGTTCTGTTCTGTTTTCTGTTCTGTTCTGTTTCTGTTCTGGTTCTGTTCTGTTCTGTTTGTTTCTGTTTTCTGTTCTGTTCTGTTTCTGTTCTGTTCTGTTTCTGTTCTGTTCTGTTCTGTTTTCTGTTCTGTTTCTGTTCTGTTTTCTGTTTTTCTGTTCTGTTGTTCTGTTCTGTTTGTTCTGTTCTGTTCTGTTCTGTTTTTTCTGTGTTCTGTTCTGTTTTTGTTCTGTTCTGTTTTCTGTTCTGTTCTGTTCTGTTTGTTGTTCTGTTCTGTTCTGTTGTTGTTCTGTTCTGTTTTCTGTTCTGTTCTGTTCTGTTCTGTTGTTCTGTTCTGTTCTGTTCTGTTCTGTTGTTCTGTTCTGTTCTGTTGTTCTGTTCTGTTCTGTTCTGTCTGTTGTTCTGTTCTGTTCTGTTCTTTTCCAAGATAGAATCTCTATGTAGTCTGGCCATCCCGGAACTTACTCTACAGACCTTACTCCTTTCAGCCCCATGCTCCCAGAAATAAGATTTAGGCTCAAAATATATTTACAAATAACTTGGCCATATAGCTAGGCTCTTCTCTGACTAGATCATAACTTAAAATAACCTAATTATTTTAATCTACGTTCTGCCACATGGCTCAGGTACCATGTGTCCATCTCCTCACATCTTCCTGGACCAATCTCCTGCCTGACTCTATCCCAGAATTCATTCTCCTCCCAGATGTCCCACCTCCCATTTCCTGCCTAAGCCATAGGCCATAGACTTTTTAATTGACAGGTGAGGCATCCATACAATACACAGGATATTTTCTCTGTAACCACTGCCTGGTATGAACTTGCTTTCAACCTTTTTATGATTTATTTATTTTATGTGTATGAGTGTTTTGCCCATGTGCACATGTGTGCCTGGTACCCCAGAAGTCAAAAGAGGGCGTCAGTCAGATCCTCTGGAGCTGGAATTATGAGTGGTTGGAGCCACCATGAGCTTGCTGGGGATGAAACTCCAGGTCCTCTGGCAGAGCAGCCAATGCTCTTTACCTGCTGAGCCATCTCTCCAGCCCTGGATTGGTTTCCAAGGCCTGATTTGCAACCGGGTTGGTAGAGTGCTCATCTAGAATGCGTACAGCCTGGGTTTGAGCCAAGCACTAAATAAACTAGGTGTGGTGGTACAAGCTGTGATCCTAGCACTTGGGAGCTGGAAGCAGGAGGATGAAAAGTTTAAGGTTATCTCTGGCTAGTAGTAAGTTCACGAGCTACCCTGGACACTAAGAAAGGAATAAGTTAAAGAATGACTGTTTCAGCCTGAAATAACTCTAGCTAACACAGCTTTATAATAATACTTGTAATACAGCTGTAGAGTCATTTGTTGGTGCTGAATTTACCGATATTGATGTCTGTGGAAACTGAAAGACTCACGGGGCAGAGTCCTTGGGTCAGGATGCACAGCTATACGGCAGCACTGGGACTCCATCTCCAGCATTCCTGGGCTGACCATTCCTGGCTGCCGCAGCCCAGGGAGAAAATATACTTTACTGTAAGGAAACCTTGTAAAATTGCCTTGCAAGCTGACTCTTTGTCGACTGTCCGGTGAAGGCATAGCCACTAGAACAAGATCAGGGTCATATCCCTCTACAATGAAAGACAAAATTCTTCTAGTGTGATAGACACCCAAGAACAAACCTCTCCAAGTGCGAGCACACCATAAAGTATGCAGAGAAGTCACTGTGGGCTGCAGGCTCAGGTAAGACACATTCAATAGAGGTAGTGGCGAACGCCTTTAATCCCAGCACTGGGGAGGCAGAGGCAGGTGGACCTTTGTAAGTTCAAGACCAGCCTGGTTTACAGATTGAGTTCCAGGACAGCCAGAGAAACCCTATCTTGTTTGATATTTTACTGACTGTATTAACCATTGTCGGAAGCCAAACTCAGGAAGCTACCTGCTGCCGAGCTCAGGGAATTGCCCCTGTTCTGGAAGGATCAGTCAGTAAGGACGTTCTCTCTGGAACGTCGCATTTCCTGGGAGTTGGTTAAGACAGTAGGATGGTCTAGGGCAAGAGGAGATGGTCTAGGGCAATAAACTGCCTCTTTGGGAAAACTGGACCTTCAACCAAGAAAGGATTTCCTGCTCATAAAGAACCGTTGCCCCAGGACATCCCGGGCAAACTGCAGAGTGCACAGCCGAATCAAGAGTGAATGGAATCCCCGCCCGTTCTTTGCCCCCCTTTCTCCCTCGCCAAAGACTATATATTGTAAGCTACAACCCCCCCCCCATTAAAGTGAGACCGTGACAAAACTTCCGGCTGCATGGTCACCGTTCTTTCTCCCGCCCATGTCTCTTTTCAGGTGAAGGTCCACCTCAACACCCCACGAATAATCAGACCTGTGGGTCGGGTCAAACCATGCTATATACAATTAAGGCTTTGCTTAAGTATTAAGAATTGCCTATTTGCCATGCAGTGGTGGCACAGGCCTTTAATTCCGGCACTGGCTATCGTGGAACTCACTCTGTAGACCAGGCTGGCCTTGAGCTCTGAGATCTGCCTGCCTTTGCCTCCAGTGCTGCCTGGCAATTCTTAATACTTAAGCAAATTATTAATTGTTTTAAGTATTTAACATGGTTAATAAAATCAGTAAAATATTAAACATAACTTTTTTTGTTGTTGTTTTGCTTTGTCTTTTTTGAGATCTCTGTGTAACCCTGGCTGTCCTGGAACTGACTCTGTAGACTAGGCTGGCCTTGAACTTACTGAAATCCACCTGCCTCTGCCTGGAGTGTTAGGCTAAAGGCGTGCTCCACTACACTTCCCAGGTTCTTAATGACTATAAGTAAAAGGTAGTTTCAAACAAGTTATCACCTGGTTTTAGCGAGAGGTTATAACTGGGGGTGCGGGTGTGTGTGGTGGTGGTGGTGGGTGAAGAAACCTTGTCTATTAAGGTTCAAACTGGTATATGGTGCTGGACACAGCATGGAATGATTGTGGTCTCGCTGTCATGATCTTGTCACTGGGAAATACAGAATCTTTTGACATGGTCCCTTTTGTAGATTCTTAAAGTTTCTCCCAGACGAAAGAATTTAAAAGCATACTCTGAAGGAGACCCTAGGGCAGGCCCACTGGAGTTTGAAGGGGATAATCGGAAGAAATGTGGACAGAGGAGCCGGGGCTTTCAGAGGCTGCTGGGAAGAGGGAAAGGGTAAGAGAAAGCCATGCCTTCTCACTAAGAGGTCAGGAGAGCAGGCTGACGAAGTCATGGAAGCCTGTGAGGTGGATTAGCCGAACAGAGACTGTCCACAAGGGTGGGGATCAAGCCTATGCTTTTAGTCTTATCTAGCCCTGAGCTTAGAGATGTCTGGGGTTTGTGTCTCCCTCTGCTGCCAGAAGACCATAGAGCCTCACGGTCTACCCTAAAAACTCCGGGTTTGCTGAGTCCTAAGAGGGGATGTGACAGAGTGACTCTGCCTGCAGGTATGCCCCACCCCTCCCTTAGGGAGGTCTCCAGTGTGGGGCCCATGGGGAACTTCTTATTTCTGTTTCAAGTCACTACTGAGGATAGGGTGTGGAGACCCAAGGTCAGTCTGTGTGAACTGGGTCCTGAGGTGCTGGGTGTCTGTTCCAAGGGCTCGTTTATCTGGAGGTGTGTTTGTTTCATTTGGGGAGAACGGCTGTCACTCATATATACTCTTGTGAAGCCAGAGAGTAGGATGTCAAAGGAGTTTGGGGGAACATTGGGATTAGCATGTGAAAGAAACCATTGACAGAAAGACTGGACCACTGCTGCCACCACAGGGGCTGCCTGTCACCAGGCAGAGCAAATGATTCATAAAAGGTCATCGTTTTTCAGCATGTGGCCACTGACCCTCTGGTCCACTTCCCTCTTGGGGTGCTCTTCCCCCTTGATAGTCCTTCCTGCCTTCACCACTGTCTATATGCCTCAATTCTTTGTTTCAGGACACGAAAGCTTGCTTTTCCATATTTAAACCCCAGTCATTAGCTAACTTGCGGTCTAGGGACAGGAAGCATATATTTGAAAGAGCTGTCAATCTGTCACAACCACTCAGTTGCATTCTTAGAGTGTGAGGGCCGCTCTGCACATATGCAAATGCACAGGCCGTGTTAGGACAAAGCTTTATTTACACCGCATACAAGGGCTACGCGGGGTCCCAGGGTGTCGTCGTCTGAGTCCTGCCCTGGATGTGAACATTCTTACATGGTAATTTTAGGGGCCGTTTGTTTACATTCTTTTTGGTACATTTGTATATCTTCGCACATACGTGGTGGTTGATGGATGCACGTGCGTGGTGTCAGAAAAGAGCAATTTCAGCGTCATACAAAGGAACACATGAACAATGCAGAAGTAACTTGGCAAGGCAATTTCTTTTTATAAAAAGGGTGCATGGACCAGAACCCAAACCAGGTTAGCAGCACACACGGCCAGGATGACCTCTGTCTCTTACTCTCAGCATTGATAATAATTGTGTCTCGTTCCTTTGGTGGGAGCTCTACTTCACAGTTGGCTAATCAGTGAGGAGGGATAGAGGGAAGTTCAGGAAATACAGGCCCTTGTTAGACTACCCTTAAGGGAAAAAAAAATCATTTCCCATATACATGCCGATGCCTGCAAAGGCCAGAAGAGGGCATTAGTGCTGATGGGGCTGGAGTTACAGGTGGTTGGGAGCCATCAGATGTGAGTGCTGGGAACTGGACTCTGGAAGAGAAGCTGGCACTACTAACAGCTGAGACACCTCTCCAGCCCTCCGCCTTGCTCTCTCCACTGAACTTGTCCTCACCCTTTAAGCCAACCATCTCTCGACCCTGTTTTTATTTTTCTTGGGTAACGCTCCAGTTGTAGAGGCCAAGAGTAAGTTCCTGGCCGTCCTCTCAAGTGGCAAGCCTCCCAAGTTCTTGGTTCACAGTCACAAACCACTATAGTAGGCTGCAGCATACCCCACCTCTACGCAGGAGTCTTTGTCATTCCTGTTACCAATTAGTTCTACAGAGTATGTCAACAGAGTACACCATCTGCTGAGCACACACGCTGTCAGACAGCACAGTTACCCCCCCCCCCCCCACACACACACAGGTGGCTTCCCTCAGTCCCTTCTGTGAACCCATGAGGTTGACTGTTCCCACGAATCAGACAGGAGCTGCCATTGATCTGTGTCCCTTAGTCATCCAGCATCCATTTCTGTTTCTCCTTTGAGTCTTTGTCCCTTTGTAAAAGAGGACAAGTTAATGTGCTCTCGTGAGACTGAGAATTGCTGAGAGCTCTCTGGAGTAGCGGGAGTGAAGGCAGTTGAGCCTGCTTTCTGTCACGTACACCAAGGAACAATGTGGATCCACTGCCAGGGTGGCATGTGTGTATGCATGTACATGTGTGTGTGTGTGCGTGCATGTGTGTGTGTGTGTGTGTGTGCATGAGTGTGTGCACATGCATATGTGTGTATATATGTGTGTGCAAGTGTGTATGCCTGCGTGCATATATGTGTGTATGCATGTGGTGGGAGTGAGGCCACTCCCACCAAGGGAAGACAGGGCTTGTGGGCAGTTTCTAGAAGGAGAGGAGTCCAGGGGTCACTGTCTTTGTCATCACACAAACACAGGGTCCTTTCTGCCGTAGGATCTCATCCTGGCTCTGCTGCAAGAAATTGGGAGTTCAGACCCACTGCTGAACTGCTGGCTCTCCTGCATTGAACTCAGACAATGTAGCTTTCTCTTGTCCTGCCTGCGCGTCCCAGGGCAGGGTACACAAGCAGAGATATTTCCTGAAAATGTTCGTTCTGGCTTTTAACTGACAGGTGACATACGAGCAAAAATCCCTGTTTGGTGGAGGAGACCTGGGCGGGCAGGGCATTTGGCCACGTCTTTAGCTGTGCATTCTATGATGCAAGAGCAGACGACTACTGGAAATGGACATAGAGTTATCGCTACGTCCCTGAGCTCTGTCTCCACGGGCCTCCCAGATCCCACCTCCTAGGTCGCCTGTGCATCTACACACCCCCATGGTTTCCTGATTTGAGCTGGTCACTTTACCGTGACTCAGAGTCCCACCTCATCATCCATAGAGATGACTCATCCCTCAAAGATGGCTAGATGTCCACTCTGGATCTGCCGAGATCCTACTAGATCTCTCCACCGACATGTAGATGGTCACTGAGGTCTGTTGGTGAAAATCAGGCCCAGAGCAATGGCCCTGCACACATGCCATTATACTGCTGAATGGGGCTGTTTCTAAACTTCTGAACTCTATTAGCTGGTCCATCTGATGGGAGCACAGCCTAAGGAGAGGTTTCTGTGATCGCCTATTTGGCCTGGCTTTCATTTTCTGTGATCGCCTATTTGGCCTGGCTTTCCACTTACCAGGCAGGCAGATGCAGGGTCTTACCTCTGGGAAACAAGAGGTCAACATGCCAGGGCTTTGAAGTTTCAGTCTAAAGCACTCGTGACATGGGAGTCTTCCATCTTGACTGCACCTCGCAGGGCCGACCGTGCTGCACATGGGTGGACGGTTCAGGAGAACTCCCCTTGCTTCTCAGATCATTGAAACTGTACGTTAGGATCCTCCTCTTTGGCATCTGTTCACAGTGTTTAGAGAGGCATGGTCACAACCTCTTTGCCTCACCAGGAAGATTGAGCCACGCTGCTCCAAACCCTTTTTAATGGAATGGTTTGATTTTCAAAGTCAGGTTATTTAAGCGGTTCCCCTTTTCCCCCTCGCTTCTTCCTTGTTCTGTCCCTTTAACAGTGACCTGGATCCTCATGTACTCTTGTTCTACACGATGGCTCTTGGCTCCATGTCTTGTTGGACCTGCTGCGCTTTGCATGCAAACTCCCCGCCTGGCCCCATTATCCACGGATACCCAGTCCGCACTGTTCTCACGAACCCACGTGCGCTTTGATCTCCACAGCCTATTTGCTCAGATGTAGGAATCAGGAGGCAGCTGAGCCAGACTCTCTGTTCCTATCTCAGTTACCCGGATACAAACAGTGCACAAAAAGTGGGGTGCCTTTATTCCCACTTTCCCATGTTCAGACTGAGTTACTCATGGCCAGCTTTCAAAAGTAATAAAGGAAAATTCCAAATGCAAACAACCTATGTGTTTTAAGCTGTCCTGATGCTCCAATAACACGATGAGATCTCCCACTGTCTTTCCTCCATTCCACCTGGCTTATAAACCTTTGGTCCAGGGTATCCATACTGCATATATAACCTGTACTACCCGTGGGAGATGTCTCAAATCATTAGTCTGTCTCAACATCATAATGTGTGGGTTTACAGCACTCTTTTTGTTTTTTTTTTTTTTTGTTTGTTTGTTTTTTATTATTTAAAGCAAGCTTTAATAGATACTAAACACTGACCAAAAGATAGACTTTGGTCAGGACCAGTCCCTGGAATTTCCCTCCTGAGATCGGCCTTGAGTTACAGGACTCAGGAAGAAAGCCATTCATGTAGGTTATCAAGGGAGAATTCCAAACATTTGTGGTGAATAATTTGAATAAGAAAGTTCCTATGCAAATACATCTTGCTCTAAAGTAGACATCATATAAACTACAGGACTGCTGGATTCCGCTTCCATTAGCAGAAATGTCTTGGGAATTCATTTGCAAATACCAAAGAATTCATAGCACGTCATTTGACTCGGTTTTGTAAACAGTTAAAAATCAAACACTAAGTCCAACAAATCACAACTGGAGGTCTTATAAAAAGAAATGATGTTAAAAAATGTTAAGTGTTGTGTATGTCATACATAAATGTTACAACGTCCATCCGATCATTCCAAACAAGTAAACACCATCTACCCAGCAGTCCATGTAAGAGTTATAAAAAGCAACCATTATTTTTTTATTTTGGTTTTTCGCTACAGGATTTCTCTGTGTAGCCCTGGCAGTCCTGAAGACCAGGCTGGCCTCAAACTCACAGAGATCTTCCTGCCTCTGTCTCCCCAGTGCTGAGATTTAAAGGCGAGCACCACCACCTCCTGGCAAAAGGAATCATCTTCTCACAGATTTGTTAAAACAAAAATCCTATGCAACCCAACATCCTGAACTCCAGCCCCAGGGGATCCCACGCCTTCCCCTGGCCGCCACGGACGCAACATTCACGTGGTATCCACCACACAGACAGACTCACAAAGTGGCAGCCTCAGACATGGAGTCCTTGAGTCCTGCCCTGTCCCGAGCACGCAAAGGGTGCGAACAACGTAGAGCATCCTAACCTGGTGTCAGCTGCCGGCCTGACGGGGTTCACGTTGAGTGTCCGGTTTACAACTCTCTTATCACAAGGACTGCAACATAACAGGCTCTCAGATCTTAGCACTACTGACGCCATGTTAGAAACATTCTCTTCTAAGCACTCAGGAGAGTTCATTAGTAAAAAGTGGGTGAGGTCTAACCACTACCCTCCCAGAGCCTGGAAGGGACATACCTAGGAGAGGACCTGAGCCCGCCACTAGGGGGCGAAACCAGCTCAGTGAAACGAATAGTTGCGCCTGCAAATGATTTTCTCCTCAGGTCAGCTAGCTGGTTTCCAGGGGCTGCAACCCCAGGGAGCCTTCTGCCGCTTTGGGATCAAGGCCTAGCTTCCTTTTCCTCGAAGGACCCTGGGACTCTCGGTGCCTCTAGATCAGTTTCTGGAGCTCACGGTATCTAGGGCCATTTCCGAACTTCTGAGTGCGCCCCTTACCCGTGCAGTCCCCGGGGTCCACTGCCTGACAGAGGATCTTGGACCTCAGAAACCTGTCTGGGGCCAGAAATCTGAGGCACAGTCTCTCAAACAGAACACACGTTGTCAAGACAACATCCAGAAGGAGCTTCAGAGTTTAATAGCAGGGTGTTGATGGCTCTGCCTTTACCATCAAGGACTCTGCTGGGTTGCCGTACTCTTCCAAAAGCAATCTTCCAGATTTTCTTCTAACGGCGAAGAAAACGTGGATTGTACTGCCTTGGTGACTCCATGCATAACCCAGCTTCTTCTGTGTCCTGAGCTCGGTCCCTTTTTCCCAGAGCAAAGCGGGAGGGGATGGCCCTGGACTGACCACCTCACTGTTGGCTACTATCCTGGGTAAAGATGTGGCCCCTCTTCTCGGGTTAGCTTTTTCCCTTCTGCCTGATGCCCCATATCTTTTGGAATTGGAAAGATTCCATTAGTTTAAAACCGGCACCACCAACAAAAAGTTTGTATATTTATTTAAGGTGTGTGTGTGTGTATGTGTGTGTATTCACAAACCCGTGGAGGTCTGAGGACTCTCTCCTTCCACCATGTGGGTTCCTAGGATCAAATTCAGATTGTCAGTTTGGACAGGGAAGTGCTTTCACACACTGAGCATGTTTGTTGTTATGTCAGTCTAGAAGTCCAAGGGCAGCATAGTCCTTACCAAAGGACTCTGGACCCGTCCTTAGATCCCGCCTTTCCAAATTACACCTCTGCGTGGGATGACTGAAGTGAAGCTCACAGCTTTCCTCCAGACTCAAGGGCCACAGGCTCCTGTCCAGTGGCCCCTTCCTCTCTAGCCTTGTAGGTTAGTCGGGAAGGCGGAACCCTTGGCTCCTAAAATCTGGATTTATGAAGGCCCCAGGGGCTCCCACACACCTTGGGGCTCTGGAGCAGAGCTTGGCCAGGGAGCAGAGTCAGAGTCATGGACACCAGAGGGCAAGGAGGATACACAAGCCAGTCCTGAAGCCTTTGGCTTGAAGTTCTGGACTCTGACTAAGCCTGAGAATTGGCCCAGGACTAGGTCTCTGACGACCATCCTGCCCCTGGAGTCCTTCCTTCAGGCTACTCTGTCCTAACCATAGGCAAGCTGCAGGTTCCCCCAGAGTGACAGTGGAATTTTCCTGGCAGAGGAGACATGGGAAGGAGAGTTAGATCCAGAGAACCTGGGGCCAGGGCTCCAGGTCTGTGCAGCCTGGGGCCCTTGTGGGTGTGCTCTGTTTACTGAGCATTGCCTCCGCCTTTCTGGGGTGCAGACTGATTATGGGTGACCCATTGTCCTTTGTTCTCATTGTTGGCTCCTCCCTTTTCCTGGGTCTTTTGGGAGTTTCCAGTTCTCCCTACAAGGAGAATCGTTATGTGTGCGATGACATGTGCTATTATTTCTGCTAACATACATTTCCTATAACAAAAGCTTGTCCAAGGTGAGACCAGATGCTCTGCCCCTTATTATGTGGGGCATTAGGCTGAGAGGAAAGCCTTCTTGTTTCAGAATCTCCTATTTTCAATGAACCAGTTAGGATCCCAGAGGCACCCCCTCCCCACAACAGCAGCACGCCTTAAGAAAGACAACCTGGCAGATTTCTCAAGTTTTTCTTAGTCATTTTGGAAATCACAGTAATGGGTTCTTTTTTTTTTTTTTTTTTAAAGATTTATTTATTTTTATTTGTATGAGTACACTGCAGCTATCTTCAGACACACACTAGAAGAGGGCATCAGATTCCATTACAGATGGCTGCAAGCCACTATGTGGTTTCTGGGAATTAAACTCAGGACCTCTGGAAGAGCAGTCAGTGCTCTTAACTGTTGAACCATCTCTCCAGCCCATAGTAATGGATTCTTAAGTCTCTCTTTAATTAGAAGCTGCATTGCCAAGAAATTAGCAAATTCAGAACAGTTATGAATTTTCATACAACCTTGAGTTTTCATGGGGATACCAAATTTATGCTATGGCCATAATGGAGACGCTTACCCAGTCAGCCACTTGTTCTGGGAAACAGGCACTGTCATGTTGTCCTAGATTCCTTTTCTCACTTGTAAATAGTTCTTCTTCTTCTTCTTCTTCTTCTTCTTCTTCTTCTTCTTCTGCTTTGCTTCTGCTTCTGCTTCTGCTTCTGCTTCTGCTTCTTCCCTTGACCCAGGGTTCTTCTTCTGTGTAGCCCTGGCTGGCCAGGAAGTCACTTTGCAAACAAGGATGACCTTGAGCTCACAGAGCTCCACCCACCTCTGGCTCTCCAGTGCTGGGATTAAAGACAGGTATTATAATTTTCAGAGCCAGACTCTGGAGAATCAATAATTTACTTTTAAAGTAACAGAAAGCACTGTGAGGCTCAATTTTACTGAGATAAAAGAGATAAGTCAAGTCTTAGTAACAGCTAAATAAACAGTGTTTATAATTAATTTTAATCCCACAAAAATCAAAACACTTTTAAGAATTATCATTATTTGTTTGTGTGTGTAAAGATGTGTTGATATCAACTACCTGTGGTGGAAAAGTAAATTGGCATCGACCATTTGGAACAAATTTTTAAATGATACATATTTATTTGTATGTGTGTTTGTGTGCATGCATGTATGTATGTGCATATGTGTGCGTGTGTGTTCACATGCGTGTGTGTGTGTATGTGTGCAATTGCGATCAAGTCATGAAGTTCATGCGAAGATCAGATGACAACCTACAGGAGTCAATTCTTTCCTCTGTGGGTTTCAGGAATCAAGCCCAGGTCTTGGAATTTGTATGGGGAGTGCTTTTACCAGTAAGCCATCTTGATGGCCTAAGGGTGCTTAACAAAAGAATTAAAATGTTTTTTTTCTTATTTATGTGTATGGGTGTTATACTTGAATGTACATCTGCACACTAGAAGAGAACATCAGATTCCATTAGAGGTAGTTGAGAGCTGTCATGTGGTGCAGGGAATTGAACTCGGGATGCCTGGAAGAGCAGCCAGTGTTCTTAATTGCTGAGCCATGTGTGTGTCTGTGTATGGTTCTGTGCAGGTGCTAGAGATTGAAGAAGAACACATTGGATCCTCTGGAACTGTAGTTATAGTGGTTGTGAACTGTCTGATGTGGGTGCTGGGAACCAAATTTGGGTCTCCTGCAAGATCAATACAAGCTCTTTAAGTTAGAGTCTTACTATGTAGCCCAGGCTAACCTCAAAGCCAGAGATCCTCTTGCCTCTCCCTCCAGAGCATTGGGATTAAAGGTGTGCGGCACCACTGCCTGACCTGTTTTTGTTTGTTTGTTTGTTTGTTTTAATCTCATTCGTTTATTTGTTTACTTTGCATGTATGTGTGAAATGGTGGTCATGTGTACATGCCACTGCCCACAGATGCAGGGCAGACCATAGCTTGTGTGATGTGGTGGTCATGAGTATACACCACTGCACACACTACACACAGACACACTGGACACACTGCACACAGATGCACTTCACACAGATGCACTTCACACAGATGCACTTCACACACTGCACACAGATGCACTGCACACAGATGCACTGACACACAGATGCACTGCATACACTGCACACAGATGCACTGCATACACTGCACACAGATGCACTTCACACACTGCACACAGATGCACTTCACACACTCCCACACAGATGCACTTCCCACACACTCCACACAGATGCACTCACACACTGCACACAGATGCACTGCACACACTGCACACAGATGCACTGCACACACTGCACACAGATGCACTGCACACGCTGCACACAGATGCACTTCACACACTGCACACAGATGCACTTCACACACTGCACACAGATGCACTGCACACAGATGCACTTCACACACTGCACACAGATGCACTGCACACATTGCACACAGATGCACTGCACATGCTGCACACAGATGCACTGCACACACTGCACACAGATGCACTTCACACACTGCACACAGATGTACTGCACATTGTACTGTACAGCTTGCAGCTTAGAACAGCCACACACCAGACCAAAGGGTTCCAAGGGGGGTTATTGAGGAATAGGCAAAGTGGGGGGAGAGAAATAGAAGAAAAAGATGGAGGAAGAGAGGAGAAAGAGGGAAGAAGAGAAGTAGAGGCTGGCCATGACACGTGGAGAGAGGGGGAAGGGAAGGGGGGGGAGGGGACAGAGAGAAGCTAGAGACAAGAGAGCAAGAGAGAGAGGAGGGGCAAGCAGTCTTTATAGTGGGCCAGGCCTACCTGGCTGTTGCCAGGTAACTGTGGAGGTGGAGTTTAGACAGAATACTAATACACACTGCACACAGATGCACTGTACATAAGATGCACACTACACACACTGCACACAGATGCACTGTACACAGATGCACACTACACACACTGCACACAGATGCACTGCACTACATACACTGCACACAGATACACTGCACACAGATGATGGGCAGATGACAGCATCTAGGATCAGTTCTATGCTTTCACTGTGCTTAGTTATTTAATTTGATGGGACAAAAAATAACCTATGTTTTTGAAACAGTTTTTTTTTTTTTTTTTTTTTTTGGCTTTTCGAGACAGGGTTTCTCTGTGTAGCCCTGGCTGTCCTGGAACTCACTCTGTAGACCAGGCTGGCCTCGAACTCAGAAATCCGCCTGCCTCTGCCTCCCAAGTGCTGGGATTAAAGGCGTGCGCCACCACGGCCCGGCTTGAAACAGTTTTATTGAGGCACAATGTATACTCTATGAGCTGAGCAGACATAACTTACACCACTTAGTGAGCCTCCATGTATGTATTCACATGCAACCACCATGACAAAAGAAAGAAGGACACACAGTCCTTGTCACCAAGAGTTTCTTCTCCGCCTTTCTTGATTTGTCCCTTTCATTTCCCTCTGTTCCCCAACCCCAGGTACCAATTACTCCAGTTTCTTAAAAGATTCTTCATATTTGTAAAAGTGATAAAACTGTGAGGTGCCAGGCTCCCTCGCTCACTGCTTTGAGGATAGCCTTTTTCAGAGCCCCTGAGAGCAGGGATTTAACCAACAGATCTCATACCCAAGAGCCAGCTAGGCCCTTCCTAGGACTTTGTCTGATCCATACTGTAACAATTTTGCAAAATGACGCAGGCACCAGATCAGTCGCTTCCATTGTTGCAGAGAAACTCAGGAAACTCCCCAAGTGCCCTCAGTGGGCAGCAGGGGAACAACCACAGTGTACCCAACAATGGAGGCTTGTGAAGCTGTAAGAGAGGAAGGAAGGTCCTTGTCCCTGGGTAGGAACATCACAAGAATGTGACCTTAACCCTCATCTTTCAAGGTCTGACAGCCAGCCCAGGCAGAGAGGCTTCCCTGATTGGCCATTGGTGAAGATACTGAACCTTTTCCTCTACTCTTTTAGTAAGGCTGTTCTAATGGTTCCCTTCTTCTGTCTCCAAGGGAAACACATCGACAATGCACAGGCAGGCATGATGCCCAAAGGAGTGCCCAATGTCTGCAAACAAGGGCCAGGTTCTGCACTCCCAGGCTGTGTTGAGGGTGGTTTCTCTTGCTTCTTCCATTAAATAGTGAAATTCTACATTGACAGTTTCTGCATGTTTCTATATGCTTTGTACTAGGCACACACATGTGTGCAAGTATGTGTGTGTGCATGTGTGCATGTGTGTGTGTGTGCAAGTATGTGTGTGTGTAGCAGAGTGAATGTAGAATTTACTAAAGGAAAATGAGAAAAAAAATCCCTTCAAGGGAAAGGAACACAGTGCTTTGTACAGATATTACATGCTACATGTATGAACCCACCGCTCACCACCATATGATAAGAGGGTTCACAACTAAACCCCTCTTAGAATAAGTAATACAGTCTGATAATGTCACTAGGCATAAGACAATGAACCAGACTTACACATTTAAGCCCACAGAAGAAGCCCTGCTGAGGTAGTGACAGGTGGCTGGAGCGTGGAGGAGGCGTGAGGGTCTGGGGGACGAGTAGGATTTGGCACACACCAACAGGCACTGTGTTGTGAATCCACCAACACCACAGGAAGGATGTTAATGTTGGTGGAGTAGATGTTGGTGCACACATCTTATCCAAAGTGAGTCCTGTCGCCGCCATGGGGTGGGTGTGTTGAACTTGGAGGCCAGGCAAGATGGAGCCTATTCCTGGGTGCAGGTCAGTCTTTACCTCTGCTCTTCTTCAAGAGGTGCTTTTCTGGGAAGCCAAGATCACTGTGACAAGGATTATGTCAACCCTCTACCTTGGTACTCCCTCTTCCTAACCAGTGCCTTCCGTCCTTGCCTGTGTCTTCCACTCCCAGAACAGGGACTTAAAGTCTGGTTTTACTAAAAGACAGATGCTTGGCTTGGGCCTGAAGACGCCCAATGCACATAATGAAAGCTTGTCATCTCTGCCTTCATCTTGCATCTGTCTCTACTGTGGGTCAGACTCCCGTTCAGTCTGGCTCTGCCTTATGGCTGTGGTCAGATGCCTGTTCATTTCGGTTCCTAGTCGTATCCCTCTTTTAATGAAGGCTCATTTTAAGCTGGCCATCTTTCCCTCCAGGGACAAAGACACAAAGAGAAGAATAACGCAACTCCTTGCAAGACTTGTAGGACACCAAACCCCATAGATGCCCAGCTGCCAGCTTTTATGGTGCCAGACCTCCATAGCCAGCCTGGAGGGATCCAGTCACTGTCTGTGTCTGCCAGAAGGAGGAGTCCCCCAGTCTAATTGCTTCAAGATGAGCCTGCAGTCAGTCAGCAGTCCTAGGAAGTGAGGGGCTGGTTAAAAGTGAGGTTTCCAGTGATACAAATCAGATATGGGTTCAGCTCAGATGGTCCTGTGAGTGCCTCTCTGAGTTTTGTGCCCAGTGTCTAACTTGCCTTTCTTTTCCTGACCCTGACCGCATTGCTGGATCATTAGAAATTGATTTTCCCACAACAAACAACATTGGAGCCGAGAAGGGGGTCGATGACATAGCAGAGTGTAGGAGGACTCGTTCAGCACGTTCCATGTCCAGCCTTGGGAGCAGGAATGGGAACACCAATCATTTCCAAACATAGGCTCACCAGACCAGACTGCAGGAGTTGGACAGACCTTGAAGAATCAGAAGCCCAAAAACTGTGTCATGAAGAGGCCCTGTAGCCGCAGTCTTGGGGTAGTATGTTTACTAGAGCAAATTAACCTCGCCCTTGGCCCTTGGTTTGCAGCTACGGCCTGAACTATCTGTTTCTCTGTATTCATGTCAAAGTTCTATTTGCTTTTACCAAATGGAGGCAATAGTGCACCTTCCCATGATGCCCCTTGACCATGTTAACCCCCCTGCTCTCTGCTACAACATACAGAAATCTTCTCTTTCCCTTTTGCTTTAGTAACTTCATTAGGTTTCTTTTTTTTTTCCAAAGGTGATACAAATATTTAGTTTTTATGAACCATCTGGGGGATTAAGTAAAGGCCCTGTCTTGAAGTATAAGGTTGGGATCTGTGTGTCTAAAACTGTAGTACAGTCATCTCCTCCCACCTTTAAAAACAGTCCTTTGCTATTCCTTTTAAAAAGTAAATTTTAAAATTTCTTTTTGTGTGCATGAGTATTTGCTTGTGTATTTGTCTGCGAACCATGTGTGTGCCCGGTGCCCACACAGCCCAGAAGAGGGTGTTGGGATCATCTGGGACTGAAGTTTCAGGGAGTTGTGAGCAGCTTGATGTGGGTGCTGGAAATCAAACCCGGGTCCCCTAGAAGAGCAGTCAGTGCTCTTAACCACTGAGCCATCTCTCCAGTTCCCAGTCAGGTCTTAACTTGTAGCAACACTGTTGCTTCCCACAAGCTACAGTCACAAGTGTGACCAATCATGCCTGGTACAGAAGAGTTATGTTCTTCTGTAATTTAGTTATCAACACAAAGTAGCAGTAGGGAGAGAGGTGGACTCAGGGATGTGCAGAGGGTTGCAGTGTGTGTATGTGCATGCACGCACACAGACTCACCTGTGCACACATCACGTACTATGCCAGATCATGGGGATATCTGGGGAGGCTGAGGTGAGGGGAGATTTTTAGAAGTACATTGAAATGGTTTTGAGACAGTATAGTTCATTGCTCACAGTGATTTGTCACAGGCAGTGATGTATGCTTGCTGCTGCGAGGAGGTCTTCCATAACCAACTCTTGACTGCCAGGTAGTGAGCTCGAAGGCTCCTTGCACATTTGCAGTCGGGGTGGCTGGCATTGGGGACATGTCCTTGTGGAAGGTCCTTAACCACTAGACCATGATTTTGGCACCGTCTTCTAAGACATTCTTGGCAGAGGCATGGAGGCTACATTTGGAGTTATCCCAAAGGGTCTCTGTTAATGGCCTCCACACTACATTATCAGGGTCTGGTGTAAGTGTCTCCATTTGGATTCAGGCAATCTTAAATGTTTTCTTTAAAAAAAAAAAAATAACAGTTTTTTTTGTTTTGTTTTTGTTTTTGCTTTTTTCGAGACAGGGTTTCTCTGTGTAGCCCTGGCTGTCCTGGAACTCACTCTGTAGACCAGGCTGGCCTTGAACTCAGAAATCCACCTGCCTCTGCCTCCCAAGTGCTGGGATTAAAGTCGTGCTCCACCACTGCCCGGCCAGTTTTAGTTTTTAAAGAATTTCATAGCTCCTTGAAGTGTATTTTTAACATACTTATCACCTTTCCCCCCCAACACTTCCCAAATCCACCCCTTTAGCTCCCTTCCATTTTTGTCTGTTTGGTTTGAGTCTAGTCCTGAGCCATCTCTCCAGACCACCTCCTTCTTTTTTAATTTGAGACAAGATTTTGCTCTATAGTCAAACCTGACCTTGAAGTCATAACGATCCCCTGCCTCAGCTTCCTAGAATGATGGGAATACAGAGATGTAAAAGTTCACACCAGATCTTTCTCTTCCTTCCTTCTTGGAGACAGAGTTTCACTGGGTAGCTCTGGCTGGCCTGAACTCAGTATGTAGACCAGGCTAGCCTCAAACTCAATAGAGATCAGCTATTTCTGTCTCCTGAGTAATGGGATTAAAGGTTTGAAAACCACACCTAGATCTTTTCCAATTTTTAAAAAATTTACAATAAAAACACATAAAGCTTTCCCATTTTTTACTTCTTTTTGGTTTGTTTGTTTGTTTGTTTGTTTAGATGTATGTCTGTGCACCACATGTGTGCCTGGCGCTAGTGGAGGCCAGAAGAAGGCAGGTTCCCTGAGACTAGAGTTACTGATGGTTGTGAGCTGACTGTGGGTACTGGGTACCAACCTGGGACTCTCTGCAAAAGCAGTATGTGCTCTCAAGCAGTGAATACCTCTCCAGCCCACCCTGGCCCCATTCTTAATGTATAGAGTGCAGGGGAACTCAGTCCACTCACAGTGTTTCATAGATCAAAGCCACCATCTATTTCCAGAACCATTTTCACCCTGTAAACCCAGACTCTTATATGCATTAATCAGCTGGTTAGGATTAATCACTCCTCGCCCACTACAGCTTGTTTCTACCTTTGCCTCTAAGAACTTATCTTATCTGAACATTCCACAAACACCACAGGAGTTCACTACGCTGGTGCAGTTTCCTGGTTGGATCGGATTAGCCAGAAGCGTTGTGACAGGCTGTTGCCATCCATGACTCCATCTTGCTTTATGCCTGTTCCTTTTTCCTTCCCAGGATGTGGCTTTGGCCCACATTCCTGGTGTCTTACTGTCAAGATAAGAATAGGAGGTCACTAGGCAAGCATTGCTTCCGGTCAGTGTCAAAACACCAGACATCTTGGCTCAGACTCCAGGGGAAACTGCCTTCTGCACACACCCTGACCTGAGCTTCTCAGGGATACTTCTCACTAAGTCTTGGGAGCAGTGGGTGTGGGACATTAATCTCTCTCTTTTCTGGGTCTCTAGCCTCCTGACTAAAAACCATCCTCTCCTGCTGGTTTCTGGAACATTGGTTTTTACAGGTGATGAGAGTCTTACCAATCAGCTCTGTGGAGATTCTCAGTGTGAGTGTCCTGGGTTTGCTATAACAAAGCCCCATGGAGAGGTGGCTTAAATGACAGACATTTATTGCCTCGTAGTTCTGCAGGGTAGAAGTTATCTCTCTCTTCTCTCTCTCTCTCTCTCTCTCTCTCTCTCACACACACACACACACACACACACACACACACCTAACACTGTGTGGGATATATATTGCCAAGCTCCTCTCAGCTTTGGGTGGTTTAATCTCTGATCTTCCTGAGCCTGGAGAAAGCTCGCCTGTCTATCAGCAGCTTCCGGTGCTGCTTTTTCTCTCTGTCCACGTTTCTCCTTTGAAAGGACACTGGTCGTTGGCTGAGAGGTCACCCTACTGAGTCCCCTCCTAAGGAGATTACTGTGTCCAAATAAGGTCACGTTCTGAAGGACTGAGGGTCACGACATCAATGTGAGTGTGAGGACACACAGTTCCCCTACATTCCAGTGTTTGCTCAAGGACCAGAATCAACTGTGCAGTGGTGATTGGGACGGAGGCTAGGCATTGGCTATGTGTGCTGCTTTGGCTCTAGTGGCATGGGATGAGTGTCCCAACTGATCTGTTTTAGCAGGGACATGGCCTCTTGGTGGCACTAGTCCAGGAGAAGGCAGACAGTTGCATATGTCAGACCACTTGTGCTGTAACACTGCCTTCCTTGAGCAGACTTGCTGGGAATGGCCTGGCCTTCCCGCCCATATGCTGGCACCGGAGTCTGCAGATTTACCAGATGTCTCATCCGCCATCTTGGTATCCCACGGACCTTTGCTTTCAATTAAGGAATTCATTCCTTTACTAAGGAAGTGCGGCCGTGGGCTTCTGACATGCAGTCTTACCCCTGCCCCAAGCCCAGAAGCACGTGGTCCTACCTCACGGTTGAGTGACTCCGAGATGTGAGGATGGGACCACTCAGACAGCACACCAGAAAGGGCAGGCTCCACTTTATAGGATTTCATGCGTGCTTTGGAGCAGAGATCACTGTGGCTGTCTTTCCACAGCCAAAACACAGTAAACCAGGGACAGGGTGTGCCATACTCCCACATCTATTGGCAGGATGATGAACTCCTTGTCCTGGAAGTCTTGAGTTCTGCCTCCTTGAAGGGTGTTATCTCTACAAGTTACTTCAACTTCGGGCACAAGGATGGACCCATTAAATTGAAGGATGACATTGCCATGGGGCTGTTGAGGGCTCACAGTGGCACTGAGTCGAAAGGTCAAGAATGAGATCGCTCACCTTGCTGGAAATGTTGCTGTAAAAATTGCCAAACTCAAGATGAATTTGCTGCTATCAACCCTAACAAAATTTAACCAAGAGGTCACAGGCGGAGGGTTCTGGCCAGCATTCACCCGGGAGGGTCATCAAAGTCCCGCAAAGGTCACCAAAGCCCTGGACCAGAAACACTTCCACAAGATGTCTGCTCAGAGACCGCAGGCTGATGTCACCTTTACAGTAATCCTTGTGCTATAGATGATTACTTCAAAATATCTTGTTTTGCTTTTCAAAACTTCCCTTTGGGGCCAGCAAGATGGCTCAGTTGGTAAAGGTGCTTGCCACCAAGTGAGTTTTATCTCTGGAACCTACATGGCAGACGTAGAGAAAAGCCAGGCATGCATGCCTTGGCATACACACATACCTCCCCCCAACATACACAAAAATAAAATATTTTTAAAATACACCCCCCAACCAGTCCCTTTGCCTCAGTCTTTTGAAAACATCTATTGTTTACTGTAGCTCACGAAGTCGAGGTTCTTTTTTTTTTTTTTTTTTTTTGTCTTTCGAGACAGGGTTTCTCTGTATAGCCCTGGCTGTCCTGGAACTCACTCTATAGACCAGGCTGGCCTTGAACTCAGAAATCTGCCTGCCTCTGCCTCCCAAGTGCTGGGTTAAAGGGGTGCGCCACCACTGCTCGGCGAAGTCGAGGTCCTTAAATGAGACTCGATTTATTTCAATTTTAACTACTTTGTATCTTGCCCAGCAACAGATTCTGGGGAGCCAGGGGTGAGACATCACTAAGGGAAGCTGAGGTGCCACTTTCATTTGGCTTCTTTTGTAGGAAAGATGGACACTGCTTGTGTGGAGATATTAAGAAAGGTTAATCGTGCTAGGCCACAGCTGGGTTGATAGAATGCTTGCTTTGCCCCCACAAGGCCCCTGGGTAGATCCACAGCACCACACAAGCTGCGAGTGGTGGTGCAGGCCTGCAATCCCAGCTCTTAGGAAGTAGACCAGAAGATGGGGGGGGGGTTCAAGGTCATCCTGGACTGGTTTGAGGCCAGCCTGGGCTATGATCAGATATAGTAAAAGGATGAAATGTTAAGTGTAAGTGAATGGGTGCTGGCGCTCGTCCCTTGCTAATTGGTAGTATCAGTAGCAACAGCAGAGGGCGCTAGAAGGACAACGAAGCTGGAAACGTTTTCTTTTTAATTGGGATGCTGGCTATAGAGGGCTCAGCTTCCCTGAGGCTTCCTTCGGGACTCTATAGCTTTATAACAAGTTCTGAGGGCCCAGCTGCTGCCTGTGCACCACTCTGGAAGCACAAGATTACAAGCCGAATTACAAGGTAAAACTCTGCAAGCAAAGCACCCTCTTTTTTTGAGGTGGCGTCCTTTCCAGGGCTGGGGAACAAGGCGTGGCCATGAGCCTGTTAAACTTTATCGCGGCCATTCTTTGTGCCATTACCCAAAGCAGCCATCTCGTTCTGTCCTTCTCTGACCACTCTACGACAAGTTTGTCTAGTCACCAACCTGGCCTTTTAGCTCACACGTCCCTGGATAAAGAGAGATGGTGCAGAGGGAGTTCCCTGGATCAAGAGAGTCATAAGTTCCAGGCCAGCCAGGGAAGTCAGTGAGTCCCAGTATCTTTGAAAGTCCCAGTGTTTTTGAAAGACACAGGGAATGTAGCTCGGTGGTAGAGCGCTGCAGAGGACTGAAGGGATAGTGCCACCCCAGCACTGCAGAAAAGGAAGTGTGGCTTCGTTCGTGGAGCCAAGCTGAGAGCATCAACACTGAGTTCTGACGAGATCCCAGGAGTGTTGATGGCAGCCGTGATCCCCACTGCATGGGCTTCGGGGACCTAGGAATGGGTCTTTTTCATGAAAGGGATATACACAGCTGTGTTCAGGATGGATTGTGTCAGGAGGAATGGCCACAGGGCACTGCCCTCAAAAACAATGTATTTCTCTAACTCTTGTATATGGACTTGATCATGTGACTATGAGTTACCAACAAGTGTGACTGGAGCAGAAACCAGAAGAGAGCCGAGGGAGTGGCACTATTAGGAGGTGTGGCCTTGTTGGAGGGGGTGTGGCCTTGTTGGAGGAAGTGTGTCGCTGTGGATCTTTGTTAGCATCTGCCTTGACCAGCAATTAAGACACGACACGATCGGATCCTTCTCAGTCAGCTTTATTCCAGGAACGACTCTTGACTTATGGATGGGGACCGGGACCCTCAGCAGCAGAAATAAGCTGCTTATATAACTGCCCAAGGCAGGCTGGGTGAGTGTTCTCTCAGGATAGGTTAAGCTGCCAATACCTCATTAGCATAAGCCTGCTAGGGAGGGGCATGAGCCAATGCATGCACAAAGGACTTGTTTACCAGTTTAGCTGAGCTGGCCACACTGGAAGCCAGCTGCCTACATGTCAGGTGCTAGTCATACGACTTTGCAACTGTCCCAGGTGCTATCTTTTTTTTTTTTTTTTTTTTTTGGTTTTTCGAGACAGGGTTTCTCTGTGTAGCCCGGGCTGTCCTGGAACTCACTCTGTAGACCAGGCTGGCCTCGAACTAGAAATCCGCCTGCCTCTGCCTACAAGTGCTGGGATTAAAGGCGTGTGCCACCACCGCCCGGCCCCAAGTGCTATCTTAAACACGGCTGCCTACAGGTCTTGAGACCCTCCTCCTAGCCACATGGGAGTCAGTCTTCTCCTGGATGCAGTCAGGTCAAGATGTAGAATGCTTAGCTCCTGCAGTGCCATGCCTGCCCGGATGCTGCCATGCTCCCACCTTGATAATGGACTGAACTTCTAACCTGTAAGCTAGCCCCAGTTACATGTTGTCCTTATAAGACTTGCCTTGGTTATGGTATCTCCTCACAGCTATGGAAACCCTAAGACACTCTCTCTGACCATGGATGAAACCGTCCTGCCATTATCACAGTACCAGTCCAGGCCAATCTCCCAGAGATGAAACATCCATCAGCTCCAGGATCCTCAGAGGCACCTGACAACAGGAGGCTGTGGTTCCCACCTCCAAGTGCATCAGTCCTACACATCAGCCAACTCCCCTCCACCAACCCGACGAGGTGTCCCAATACTGCAGGCGCTGGATGCCCATACCCCTGCCTCCTCCTGATACTAGACTTTACAATAGCAGCTGTTGGCTATACAGGAGGGTTGCCCTGATTCACCCAGTCTAACATAGGTTTAGTGTCTGCACACCTCCTGAGCTCAGGAACTGGAACCCCATAGATTCATCCTTCTGGGATGGGGAGGACACTCCAGGGTAGAGCAAGGCTAATCCCACCAATAAATGGAGAGTTATCCCCTTGCCTCAGTATAGGGAAGGCTGAGCCCTGCTGAGGTCAGTGCCTGCCCACCCTGTTAGAGGAGCTTTCTCTCTGAGAAGTCTCTCCTTTCCTCAGCCTGCTGTCATTTGCTCCCCCCTCTCTCGGCCTCCTCTGAATTCTCAAAGGACAGCAGCTGCTGTTCCCGTAAGCATCCATGTGAGGCTGACTAGTTCCTTGAGCTCTCAGCTCCTGGTGATGTCAGCCACACTCCCAGGGAACACCCCAGCCCTGTCCTAGTCAGCAACTGTAGCAGCCCCATGGTCTCCATCCCTAGTGTCCTTCCCTGAGACACAGGAATCCTGTCTCTGCCGTTACCTACTCCTGTGTCACTCCTCCAGCTGCTTGGAGGCCCGTCTTTAACGCATCCCTGTGTCAGGACCCCTTTATGACCCATTCTCCCTGCCTGCTAGGACCCCATGGTTCCTCCATGAGAACTTCTGCCTAGCCCTTCATGCTTCAACCTAGCTCACTCTCTGGTAGGATCTCCAGAAACAATTGAACCCGACTCCATCACTCCTGGTCTGTGCTTAAGCCACTGAACATGGCTGGAGAAACCTCAGGCTGTGGTGTACCTGCCCCAGCCAAATGCTAACAGTGGCTGGACCATCCTACACTGTGAATGCAATCATCCTTTCCATTCCTGAGTCCCCAACAACTTTCATTCCCTCAATTAAGGTTTAAGTATAAAATGCCAATATCGACACGTGACTCCATCATGCAATCACTCCAGCAACACACAGATTTAATGTATATTTATCTTCATATTTCATTTATTTGAAGGCAGAAGATGGCACACCGTTGTGTGCCATGCTCTCCCCTTAACGTTAGACGACCTGAGTTTTCTAGTCAGCACAGAGGGACCTCCCTCCCTTTCTTCGCAGCCACACAGGCCTTTGTTGTGCTGCAGCTACCCCAGTTGCCCTCCGATAGGCACTTTGGGAGTTTCCAGTATTTTGCTTCAACAATGGAAGTGACTGACTGGTCATTTTACACAATTGCTGGCCTTCAGACCAGATAAAGTCCTAGAAAGGACCTACCTGGCTTCCAGTTATGAGATCTGTCTACTAGTCTCAAACTCCACCCCACAGGGCTGTGCAACATGATACCCTCAGAGCAGTGAGAGGAGCCCCGGTGCCCAACCCTGCAGGCACTATCATTACTCAAGTCTTCTAATGAGCCACAATCCCTTTTTGCAGACTTCTCAGACTGAGTTTGGCTCAGTCCCTCTCCATGTTCCCCGGGCTCCCAGGCTCTCAGGCTCCCAGGCTCTGAGCCCCCCAAGGCCTTCCTCAAGTCTGGAGTAGCTCTCTAGACCACAGGCTGATAAACTGCTTTTAACACACGCCATCTCTGTACGCAGTCAGAGTCCTCCCTAGCCCTTCTCTTTCCCTGGGAAACCTCATGCTTCCCTCCTTATGCTCTCCAGAGCTCTTCTCTGCCTCCCAGTCTCAAGGCAACAGCCTGAGGGGTTCCTCCAGGCCACAAGTCACTAATCTTTCAAACTCTCTAAATCCTCCCTTTACAGCTGGGATGAACCTGGCCTGTCTAACTCACTGCTTGTCTTCCTGACAGGGTCCCCTCCCTCACCCCTGGGACTTGCTTTCACCCCACAATTCCACCATTTTTCCCTACAGCCTGGCTGTTCCAGTTTTTCCAGGTGGCTCTCAGTCCAGGTCTGTGCTAGGGTCTCCTCAAGTCTGGGGTCCCAGCCAACGGTCTCTTCTTCTAGCCAGGCCTCATTGCCCGATTGACCTCTCCTGAGTCATCTCAACTGTACCCTGCTGTGTTAGCGCTCCTTAACTATTTTCTTACTTGGTGTTTGTGAGGGCCTCTGGAAACGGTGGGCATTGAGGAAGTTAGCGCTTCCATGTGGGCCCTGGTGGATGCACAGCAGTGAGATCATACAGGGTGACCTCTCCCCAGCTCAGCATTCAGGAGCCGGCAGGTCTGATGTACCGAGCCTCTGCCCCCAAGCCTGATGACTCACTTCCCCTTGCTGGGGCAAATTCTGTTTCTCATGGGATTTTCCTGGAGAAATGACTGTTGGAGAAAGCAAGGCAGCTAGGCTAGTGACCGGAGCTGATCCTTACAGTCACGGAGAGCCAGGAACCACTAGAGACACCCCGGGACTATCATCCTCCACTTTTGCACCCTGGCACTTTGGGGCTCAGTGTGCTGTGTGACCGTCTGACCCAGAAGCTTAGTTTCCTCTTGGTCTTCAGCCAAGAGGTCTCCTCTCATCCTAGTGGGAGGTCTCAGGTATGGTAGGAATGTCTGACTCCTGTTCCCTGGGCTCTGGAGGGAGATGCAGACCAGCACAAGTCTGGAGCTGGTGGTATGGCACTGAGGGCTCCTGCCTTGGCTATTCTTTTGCTCTCCAGCCAGCCTGCCTCCCTCTTTTTGGTAGAATTCATCCCATCCCCCTCCCATGGACTTCTCCAGCAAGACACACAGACACACGGACACACACAGATACAGAGACACACAGACACACACAGAGACACAGAGACACACACATACACATACAGACACACAGAGACATACACACACAGACACACACAGACACACACACAGACACAGAGACAGACATATACACACAGATACACAGAGACACATACAGACACAAAGACACACAACACACAAACATAGACACACAGACACACACACACACAGAGACACACAGACACAGAACACAGACACACAGACACACACAGACCACACAGACACACACACAGACACAGAGACAGACATATACACACAGATACACAGAGACACATACAGACACAAAACACACAGACACACACACAGAGAGACAGAGACACACAGACACATACACACAGACACACGAGACACACATACAGACACACAGACACACACAACACACACATAGACACACAGACACACAGACACAGAACACAGACACACAGACACACACACACAACACACAGACACACAGACATACATACACAGACACACACACACACACAAATAAACACCACATGTCCCTCATTGGGACACTGGGAGGGATGCACCAGTTCCTCACCACGCCCCTGAGTTTCTTGAACTTTGTGGAATGGGTTTGTCATGTTCCCTTACTCCCTAGAGACTCTGCTCTGTCTCCAATCCTAGGTCCGGACCTGGATGCCGAGGAGGAGGCCTTCCCACTGCACATAAACCAGGAACTTCTGGCTCACTGAGTACAAACATGGAGTTCACATGACGGCAGCGCACACCTCACCCTCCCACCAACTCTGCCCCACAGCCCCAGGATGGCCAGTTGCCAACAGTCGAGGCAAAGAGACCTGCATGGGTGAAGGAGTAAGTCTAGATCTGGGGGGCGGGAACACACTATAGGCTGGACCCCAGAAACTGGGAAGCCAGGACTGTGACAGTGAACCAGGACTCGAGACAGAGGGTTTGCAGACACAGGAGGTTGAAGGAGCTGCTAGAGACAGCTTGGTCCCTCCCCCAACTTTGCAATCCCCAAATAAACCACTCCACAGTCACTTTTGAAATCCATTTTATATCAAGCTATATATAAAAAAAAAAATCCTCTGGATTCTGTCCTGAGTATGTGCATACAAAATCAACACTATAAAAATAATATTAACAATATTAATGTCATTGACAAGCTAATGTCTACAAGAATACAAAGGCACCCTGGCCAGCTCTGTAAGGCAAGTACCTGGGAAAGGGAGAGAGGAGAGGCTTCAAATCCCAGAAGAATCAAGGCTGGGTCAGTGCTGAGTAGGGCTTTCATGGCTGGAGAGGAGCGGGGTCTGTGGAGTAGCAGGTGCCTGATAGCAAATCACTTTCCCGTTTTCCAGTGTAGACCCCGTGGGATCCACTGGTCCCCATAGCCAATGACTATTGGGTGACAGGAGCTAATGCTGTAGCTGGAACCCAGGCTGCTGCTGAGTCAGATCCACTGCAGTCACGGGAATCCTAAATCACAGTGCAGATCCGAACCAGTGGAGACTGTGGTGGCGTGAGGGACATAGGCAGCTGTCCCTGGCTCTGAAGGTAGAAGGGCCTCAGACAAGAGATATGAGTAACATCTAAAGACTGGGAAAGACCAGGAAATGATTCTCCCTGGGGCTTCTGGCAACGGCCCTGATCACACTTTCGATTCCTGGATCAGACTTCTGATTTGCAGAACTGAAGGGAAAGTTGTAGTTCAAATCCACTTGGTGTGGAAATTCGGTACAGCACCGACAGGAAGCTAACAAAGCACTCGCCAGACACCTGTGTTCCCACCAGACTTCAGGAAGGCCCACAGAGGCAGCCCTTTGGCTTATTCCACATGGGAGAAGATTCAATCTGAGAGAACCCAGGAGGTCCCTGCTCTCCCAAGTCTTCCAGGGTCATTCCCCAAACACATACATATCCACACAGAGGGGAGCCCATGGGGAGTGAATAAAAGCATCCTCTCCTATCTGATGGAACCAGGAGTCAGTTTGCAGGGTCTAGCTCTGTCATTGGCACTTCACAAGCCTCCTTCCAGGCCACAGATCAGATACTATCTCTTCTTTCCTCCCTTGTTTTCAGTTCTATCTTATGGCAGCCCTGGGCTGAAGGAAACGGGATAAACAAGGCTTTGCCCCTGGGAGCTGAGGGGTTACTCACATCATTAAAAGGCAGACTACAGTGCAGGAAGGCAAAGGTCATGCTACTCCAAGATGAATAATCACTGACAAGAAAATCTCTTGCATGCTCACATGCCAACTCCCTTCAGTGGGGTCTGGACCCCACTGGACCATCATCTGTCCAATCTTGGCTGCCAGATCTTGTTCCAGGAGCCAGGGCTGGGCAGAAGCAGCAGCAGATTGTGGGAGTGGTGATGGGTCATGGAGCTGGTGCCATTGAGTATCCCCAACTAGAGTGAGGCCTGATGTTCCCTGGGTCTTATTAGCAGCATATCAGACCTTTGGAAAAGCTAAGCAACTTTTATAAGTGAGAACAGGGGCCTAGAAGGCTCCTGCACTCCTGTGTTGATGTCCAGTATGTTCCGGATGCTCTTGACTTCACTGCTTGGTAGATTGCCCTTGATGGCCAGGATGGCGTTCAGATGGCCTTTGCTGTCAAGGAGAGAGTGCACCCTGTCAGTCCCATGGTCACAAACACTCCTGCTCACAGCCTTGCTGGCTGTCCTCACTCCAGACCCTGCCACAGACCCTGCAGCCAGCTGCTCTGCCAAGTAGGCAGCCTTGCCTCTCTGGCTCTTCCCTTCTCCAGCCCCAAATTTGCACTAGCTGTCACCCCAGAATGTTTCTCCGCACACCCTTGAGGTGGCCAACTCCTTCCCAGCCTTTAAGCTTTCAGCTAATGTCATATCTCTAAGTGGCTGTGCACACTCACTCTCTGGTCAGCAGTCCCTGTAATTCACGATGATTGAACTCTAGAACATGGAATTTTCTCTTTCTATCTGATTGTCTCGCCATGGTTAGCCCTCAGCAGGCTGTAAGCTACAGGAAGAGGACCAAGACCCAGCTTATCCAGGACTTCACTGCATCCTGCAGCCTAGAACAGCAGTGAGTCCAGTACTTAGAATACTGATCAATGGCTGTCGGTGGGATCAAAAGAGAGGGATAATACGGGTTGAGAAGAGTGAGGTGTAGATTGATGGATGAAGGATTGAGGGATATGGATGGGTGGAACTGGATGGGATGGATGGAGGGATGGTGGTGGAAGAGGTGGATGGATGATGGAAGGATGGTGGTAAGGAGATGGAGGTGGATGGTGGATGAATGGGAGATGGATGGATGGAAGATGGATGGATGGGAACTGCATGGAGGATGGATGGATGAAGGTGGATGGATGGATGGAAGATGGTGGATGGATGGATGGAAGTGGATGGATGGGAATGATGGAGGATGGATGGATGGGAATGGATGGATAGGATGGATGGATAGATGGATGGATGGGAACTGCATGGAAGGATGGATGGATGAATGGATGGAGGAAGATGGATGGATGGAAATGATGGAAGGATGGATGGATAGATGAGATGGGATGGGAACTGCATGGAAGGATGGAGGATGAATGGATGGATGGAGGAGGATGGATGGATGGATGGATGAAAGGTGGATGGATGGATAGATGGACAGATGGATGGATGGGAAACTGCATGGAAGAGATGGATGAATGGATGGATGGAAGGATGGAAGGATGGATGGATGGATGGAGATGGAAGTGGATGGATGGATGGATGGATGGAAGGGTGGATGGATGGATAGATGGACAGATGGATGGATGGAATGCATGGATGGATGGATGAATGGATGGATGGAAGGATGGATGGATGGATGGATGGATGGATGATGGATGATGATGAAGGGGATGATGGATGAACAGATGGATGGATGAGTGGAAGGGTGGATGGATGGATGGGTAGATGGATTATGGTGGGTAGATGGATGGACAGATGGACGGATGGGTAACTGCATGGAAAGGTGGATGGATGTGGATGGATGGATGGAAGATGAAACAGATGGATGGGTGGACAGGTTGGGAGTGAGCAGAAGATGGATAGGTAACTGGAAGGATGGACAGAACAACAGAAAAGTGGATAGATGGGTAAGCAGAGGACAGATAGACAACTACACAGGGAAGTGGGTAGATAGATAGATAGATAGATAGATAGATAGATAGATATGTGGGTGACAGGAGAGTGGGTAAGCACATAGACTAGTGGATGGATCAGTAGATAGGTAGATGGGGGCTTGTGTGTGTATAGGTCAATATATGTAGACAGATGAAGGAACAGGTGGAGTGGATCAGCCACTGCCAGACTAGGCTAAGTTAGGTCAACCTGAGTCAAGACCAATTCAAATCTTCCTATCAGAGGACCTGGCCTAGGAAGGAACACTGTCCATGGTTCACCAGGTCCTCAGACAGGACCTTAACAGGAACACGAGGGTGCAAGACACAGTCAGTCACCTCCAGGCTGAGCGATAGATCCTGGTCTCACTTTCCTTGTTGAATGGCACTATCACATAAGGCTCAACATATGAGTGGTGGAACGTGCTACCTGACCTTGTCGCGACTAGTTACACCATCTCGGTCACGTTCCCTCAGCTCCCTCGGCCTCAGCTGCAAACGGTGCTGGCCTTTATGGGCTCCGATAATGTCAAATGCTTGAGTTCCTAGCACAGTGTCTGGCATGAAGTCAGCACCTAGTGTAGGTCAGACATCATAACCCCACCTTGGTGGAACCTTAACCTTGATGATCATGAGGAGACTCTAGTCCCAGCATGCTCAGATCACGGTGGAACCTGACAAACCATTTCCTGAGAGCTTCTAGCACTTACCTGAAGTCAGGGTACCAAGTGGCATATGTGGCCACCTCGATCTTAATGGCACTGGGATCTTGCAGGCGAATAATCTCAGCGATAGTAGGGAGGGCAGGGTGTAGCCAGGTTGCAGTGGAGCCCTGTATAGGAAGAGGGCTGGTTGAAGGGTGATGTCCCTTTCCCCAGGGACACTAGGAGATACTTAGAGCAGTGGCTGCCCAGGCTTGGAGAAGCCTTTTGGGGTTGTCCGGGGCTCTCGAGGTGGGTGAGGGCGCTCACATTGTCGGTACAGAAGTGCTGAATGGCCTCCGCGTTGGCGAGGACGTGCCTTGCCAGCTGCTGCTGCTGCTCAGCCGTCTTGAGGACCAGGCGCCGTTTGCTGAGTCTGATGATGTATTCCTTCACCAGGTGCAGGTGCACGGCCTCCATGAGCTCCTGGGCAGGCAGAAGCCAGAGAGAGTGAGCTATACAGTGACAGGTACCCCTTGGGGTCCATCTCCTCCCCTGAACTGAAACTTCCAAGGCAAAACCCAGGGGTTCAGAGAGGCAAACGTGTACGCAGGGGAGTCTGCATTCCTGCGTGGATATGGGTGTAGGTATAAACACCGCTAGTCAGCGTGGGCGTCCAGACTTCCCCAATCCCCAGTCCTCACCTCCCGGAAGCAGTCCTGCAGCTCTGAGAATTCAGGCAGGCTAGCACCTACAGTAGAGATGATTTCCTCCAGGGTCTCAACTGGCTTTGCCCAGCGGGTCTGTGTGAACTTCTTAAACAGTGGCTGGGACAGGCGAGAAGGCAGGATGTCTGGTCACTCCCAGAAAGGAAGGGCGGCTAAGCGCAGACACCCTCACATAGACACTCATGACCAGCAGGGGTCCCAAGGGCTTTCCAGGAGCTGGCTGGCTGTCAAGTCTCTGCCCTCAGATCGGAAGCAGAGGCAGTCTGTGTGTACCCCCTCTTCCAAGGTCACCCAGCTGTGTGGCTCAGGAGAGCCAAAATGAGCCTGTCTGCAGCCCTGAGGTCTTTTCCACTGCCTCCCTCTTAAATAAATAAATTCCTGCATAAACAAGGCCTTGTGCTTGGCTGGGTTGAGCCCTGTCTCAGGGCATCCAGGGTCACCCTGTGGGCTTTCCTTACCCACTGGCCATCCTTTGTACCTCCATCCCTGAGGCTGAGCAGGGAACCTCTCCTGTGCTTTCTGAGTACCTCCCCATCCCACCCCCAAGATGGAATCTAGCTATCAAAGGTCTTGAGCTCCAGGAACTGGGAGCCAGGAATGGAGTGGAGAGGGACTCAGTCTTCTCCCAGATGCTCCCAGACCTGTGACCCTTCCAGGCCAAGGTAAAGTTAAGATGTGAGGTCACTCAGCCAGAGAGCGTATCAGGGGGCATGGGGGGCATGGGGGGCATCACGTTCCCAGCAACACTGCATCTGCCCAGCTGTGCCTCCCACAGGTCTGAGGCACAGTGTGGGAGCTTCTACGCCCCCTCCTGCCTTCCCTCCTGTGGGGGCTTCGGGGGGAGGCAGGGGAGAATGAGGCTCCCGATACCTTCAGGTCTGAAAATAGGCTCTGGAGCAGGGTGTCGAAGCCGTGAGCCTTGAGGTCTTTCAAAGGCTCCACCAGGCGGTTCAGAGAATCGTGAGGTATCTGCCACCTCTGCTCCACGGAAGTCCTGGGGAGTGAACAGGAGGAGGTTGTGACAGCCTGCCCAGCCTACAGCATCGTGCATTGCATTGGTCCTTAGACTAGTCCTCCTACATTAGGTCTTTGCTCTCGGAGGCTCGGCAGTTTTCTGTTCCCTTCGGGATCCAGTCCGAGTCTTCCCATGTATGCCCCAGGCACATCCCCTTCTGCCCTTGGCAAATCTTCACCTCTCCACCCCTAGTGTGTCTTCTGCTTCACAGTTTTATCATAAGGCTAAACTAATAAATAAGCCAATTGCTGACTCCTTCAGCACCCCACCCTTTGCTGTGGTCTTTCCAGGCCCAGTCATTTCCTCACAGCCTTGTGACCCTTAATTCCTCCTCCTCGTTGCTCCACCCCCCATCTGTCCTGTCTTTCCATCAGGCAAATCTGCCCTGCACTCTCACCGGAAGGACAAGCAGTTGTTGATGTTGGCGATGATGTTGACTCTATAATTTCTCAGGAGTTTGCTTTTCTCTAGAAACTCGTCAAAGGTGCGCTGGTAGCTGACAAAACCAGAAGGGGCACCTTCAGGAGCAGACAATACAAGCCACTCCCTCGGGCTGCGGGTTGCTGGGAAGGGCCATAAGCTCCTAAACATCATATTACAAGTTGCCAAACCTGAGGCCAGAGGGCTGGAGCCCCATTAGGGCGTATGAGAACGTGCTGCTGACTCTGGGTCTGCATTCTTTTCTCAGATTCCCCCCTCTTCCCTAGTCCCTCTCTGTAACTGGAGGACCAAAGGGTGTCGTTGTAGGTGATGGTGTTCTCAAAAGTGGGGAGGAAAACAAGTGAACTCTGAGGGTGTCATGGGAAGGGGTAGCAGGAGCCTCCATCCCTCACGGTATGTCTTCTTTGAAGCTACGGACTGCTCTGGCCAGGGAGCTTTGCTGATGAAGTAGTCAGGAGGTGCCAACTCCCTGTGGAGGCCACCCTACCAGAGGCTGTGCTGTCCGGATTTGGGGAGGGGCAGAGGACCCTGCACTGTGCTTGAGAAGGGCAGGGAAGGACTGACTTAGCTTGCATTCCCCCACCCTAAGCACAAGGGGGCCATGGGCTCATTGGTGCTGGGCCCCCTGTGTGCTGTAGACACACCTACCTCCTCAGTAGGGCAGCCAGCTCCACGAAGAGCAACTGCTTTATCTGCATCCCAACGTCGGAAGTGATGTTCTCAGCCTTGGTCTGGCCTTGTGAAATGATCTGCAGGGAGCAGTGGGTGAGCATAGCGTAATATCCCCCCTCTGGATTGGAAGGGCGAAGCATGGGACGAAGTGCATGCTGGGACATGGGGCTGGAGCTCTGAGGTAGTCCCCTCCCCATCAAAGCTGTGGCTGTCCCTGTGCACATGGGCCGAGGGAACAGTTAGTGGTACCTGGAGAATATCGATGGCCAGCTCACTGTGACAGTGGCCATCCAAGCTCTGGGGAGCCACATCCTGGGCCCAGCGCTGAGACTCTAGCTCCAAAGCTCGGGTCATGAGCATCTTCACATTGGTCTAGAGGAAAAGATACAGGCTGTAGGAGCACTGAGTCTGTCGCTAAGCTCATTCAGATGCCTCTGTCACACTCTGGGAGCCCCTGTGGCCTGTTTCTGTTCTTCCCTCCTTCGCCACCTGGCCCTCCCTGGCCCGACCCCTAATCGGACTCACCACCTCATTGGACAGGAACATGGCCTCCAGCAATCTGATCTGCTTTGGAGGCAGGAGGCTCCCAAGCCTGACACCTTGAAGCTCCTGTGCCAACTTAGGGCTGTTTAGAATATCGCTGCAGGCAGAGAGATACTGGTGAGAACACAGCTCAGCTAGCAGCAGCCCTGCAGATTAGCCCACTGCCTTGACAGACACCTCTCAGCTTCTGATTCCCTCTCCCAGGGGGAGAGATCTTCATGTAAGACCACACTCAGTTTAGTTCAGGTTGAAGTCATCCTGCGTCTTCTTACCCCCTCCCCATCTACTCCTGCTTTAAGCTAGTTTCCCAGACCTCTCAGCCTGGAGGTATACCCCCACCCACCCCCATCCTCCCTTGCCCAGCTCACTGAAGGAACTTCCTCCTTCCCTCTGCTTCTGACCCGGCCACCAGCAATACCTTCACCCCAGAACCAGCTTTCAGATCTGATCTTTCTGTCTGCTGGGCCTCCCCTTTTACACAGATACAGCACAGCTTCTGACCCCGCTAGCCGGCAAGCCAGTCTTACCCCTCCTACCAGGTCAGCCTCGGTAGCTGAACAAGAAGGGCTGCCCTGGAACAGCTCCATGGAGCTTTTCTGGTGCCTCAAAGTGGCCCAGAGTTCCCAGGGGACCTGCCCAGCCCTGGCACTTCCTAAAGGCCCTTTGTTTGCCTGGAACCCAAGAAGGACCCTCTCTGTGCCCTTCAGCAGTTTGGATGCATTGAGTCATACTTTGACTCCTCCTGGGCCTCAACATGCCTCCCTTGTTCTGGCTAGCCTTAGCTTCCTGCTGTGCAGCTACACCCCAAGTCAGGAGACCCCAGGATATCATAGAGGCAGGAAGGTGATCAGGCAGGGGTATGAGTGCCTGGCACTTCCTGGTGAGTCAGGACAAACCAGCAGGAACTACATCAGGGCCCAGCTATCTTTGGAAGTCCCTATTTTCCCTGTGTCCTGCTGGCTCTTCACCTACCACCCCTGTTGGGTCCTTTCTCTGCTCTGCCCCCCCAACCCCCCTCCCAGGAGGCTGACTCAGCACCAAACAAACTGTTCACACGCTGCCCACGTTGGCCAGCCTTTTCTCCTGCAGACTTTACACTCAGGTCTGAGGAATCTAAGCATCTCTGGCTTCTAGTGCCTGGACATTTCCACAAGTCACTCTCCCTCAGACGGTGTGGAGGCACCTCTGGGATCCATGGAGTCTGGGCCAATCAAAGGCCACCAGAGGCTCAACCCAGCTGAGTGCTAACTGCTCGCCCTTGGCAGAGCCTCCTTCCTACCTGAGGTGCTCAGATCTCAATGGGCTCCCAGGGTGATTCTATCTGACAGGCTCCTCGGAGGGATACCTGATGCTTCTCCACTGTTGCTACCTCTCTTGCTTGGGGCTGTTGAGCACACCACCTCTGCTTAGCTGCCTGCAGGTCACTCCCCTTGTCTGAAATACCGGTCTCCCCACTCCTTCCTCGAATGTTCTGTCCTCTCCCGGCCTGACTATACGCCCACTAAAATGTGAACTGACTCAATAAAAGACTGCCTGACCCCCCAGACCAGGTCTCTTCTCAAGCCACGTGCTCTGGCCTCCCTGTGCCCATGTCTCTGTCACAGCCCCTCCTACTATGTCATCCCTGTTCTGCTGAGCGGGGCAGGCCTCCTAGAGAACGAATAACAGTCTGTTTTCTTTGCTTCCCTTTCCCCGACCAACCACAGAATGGGAAAGGTCCAGAGAATAGAGTGCAACGCGCTAACCTGCTGGGCACAATATGCTCCCTTCACCCCAAAGCTGGTTTTCAGTTTAAGTGTCTGACTGGTGTCTCGGCACCCCTCCTGCAGAGAGGACACATCCCACCCACTAGCATTGCTCACTTGGGGTAGAGGTTCTGCACCCAGAGCAGCAGCAAGTAGGTGTCTCTCTCACACAGCTCGAACTGCGCCAAGGTGCACAGGTGGGACGCGAAGTGCTCGTGGTAGCTCTCGGCATAGGTGTGCACGACCTGGAACTCGTCGGGGAACAGAGGTTTCAGCCGCTCCACCACCACTTCCAGGTCCTCCTTCATGGTGCGGCCCATGTGCAGGAACCTGCTCTCGGCCTCGGAGCGGCCCTCGGGCACCGTGGCGGGCTGCGCGTCCAGGCGCTCCGCTGCCACCTCCGCCACGACGCCCCTCCACAGATGCAGCCATCGCCGCGGGCGCGTGGCCTCCAGTGCGGCCGCCAAAGGTCCCCCGGACGCCCGACGGTCCTCGAGCTCCTCCTGTGACACCACGGCCAGCGCTTGGCTCAGCCGCTCGGACGCCACCTCCAGCGGCCGCCGCAGCACCCCGAGCACCTGGTCGCGCAGCAGCACGTATAGCGCCTCCACCTTGCTCTGCCGCCACACCAGTTCCTCGTCGCTCGTGCCACCTGCCGCCGCAGCAGCCTCGAGCTGCCTCTCCAACGCCAGCACCTGCCACGCCACCTCCAGCCGCCCGCGCTCCAGGGCCTCCTTGAGCTCCTCCACTGAAAGGCAGAAACCCGTGTTAGGCCAACAGACATCCCAGGGCCAATGTCCCAGACAGGACCAAAGCAGAGAACCCCCTCCCCCAGACTGGTGACTCGCTTAGCTGTCTCACTTGCCCACTGCCCTGGCCGAGTGGCTCACGAGCCCCCTACACTGCCCAAACCTGGACCAACTCATTTGTTCTGCTCCAGCCCCAGCTGCGGCCACAGCCTACCTGTGGGCAGTGGACTGTCTGACTCGGGACTGGACTTGGGCTGCACTTCCGGATCTGATAATCTGAGCTGGTCCTTTTTTTTCTTTTTCCCTTTGGTGAAGACACTGAACATGTTGGCCAGGCCTTTGGACTTCTTCTCCTTCTTCTTCGCAGATCCTCTTCCCCATCGGGAGCCTCCTGGGATGGCATCAGGTCCTCAGAGGAAGCCTCAGACATGGAGGTCTCTGATTCTGCCTCGGATGTGGAGCGTGGCTTTGGGGGGCTTTCAGCGAAGTCCAGGGTCCCTGGCACAGACTGCTGGCCAGGAAGCCCTTGGAAGAAAGTCACCATCTTCAGCATCACCCTGGCTCAGGCCTGCAGGTTGGAGATGGAAAATGAAGACACCAGAGGTCACAGTCTATGGCCCCGAGTGTGTAGCAGCTCATAACCCTTACAGTGCTCTGTCTATTTTCTCCTGTAAAAACACCAGAACCCCTCAACTCCTGGTCCCCAACCCTTCTCACTCCTTGGCCACAGGAACTGTAGTGCTCACAGTTTGTCTCCCTAGGCAAGGAGGAGATTGGAGGCTCCAGAGCATCCAGGCTGAGGGGGCAGCCTCTGCATCTGGGTAAACCTCCCCTTGACAGTGCAGCCTCCTGGAGGGAAAGGGCCATGAGAAGTGAGTACCTCTCTGACTCCGCCAGACTCTGGGGAGGAGACAGGACACAGGTTGCTAGTCTTCGAGACAGCAAAAACAGGTCTAAAAGCTCCTAGTTATGCAGTAGTCACAGAGCCTAGCGGCAGCCTTCCTAAAACCAGCCTACGCCTCCTCCCTCTGCCCTTCATGGATCTTATTTAGCTTTGGGGGGGGGGTCACAGAAATATGCCACAAGTAAAGATACAGCTGTTGTCCTGGGACCACAAGAGGAACGGAGCTTGTCCCTTATGTTATGCTGGTTTAGGATTAGGGGGTCAGACTTCAGACCCTGGGCAAATGACCCCAGGTAACCTTTTACATGTAAGCAAAGCATAGGCCTCCCTAGGGTCACACAGCAACTTGAGTATGGAACCCACACTGCCTGGTTTGCAGCTTACCCTGCTTGTTTCCAAATGGAGTGATGCAATTCCACAAAGCCTTCTGTTCCCCCCCCCCTCGCTTCCCGGGTGCCCAGCCCATCTCTTGTCTCCCCAGCAAGTGTGTTATTTAGCTTAAAATAATCTTGTGGTCACTAGCTTGAGCTTGGAGGTCGGACAGCTCCCTCAAAGGACTGGCTTTTCTCAGGCGTCCACACCCCCTACTGTATGTGGCTTGTCAGAGCGAGGAAGACCACCAGAGGACACATGACTAGCCTGGAGGGAGGGAGCAGATGAGAGCAGGGTCTCTCTGGTAAATGATGTGACCCTTTACCAGGAGATGGCCTCCCTGCCCCATCCCTCAAGAATAAAAACCCAAGCTGTAGTTTCAGTTCATCAAAATGACATGGAGTGATCCAGGAATAGCTCCGGTAAGGCAAGTGGAAGACCCACCATCACAAAGGAGAACAGGAAATTGCGGAGCGGGGGTGGGGGGTGGGGATGGGGGATGGGGGTACGGGGGTGGGGGAGTGGGGGTGGGGGTAGAGGTACTTGCCCAAGCACAACAGACTCTATGGGCTCCTTCCCACAGCTTCTCTGCCTCCACCAGCTCAACTGCCCAGGTCCATTTCCTGAGGGGCTTATCTCATAGCTGGGGCATGAGTAGAGCACCCTGATTGGACAGGAAGCCTAGATTCCTCTGCCCCAGCCCTTATCACCCTTGCCAGGTACCTTGAACAGAGAGAGCCCTCTCTCTTTAACCTTGTGAGGGCTGAGATAGGACCAGGCAGTTTTTAAGTCCCGTGCCAACCTATCCCACTTGCATGGCAAACACCCATAAGGGCTAGCATAGCTGATGGAGCTGCTAACCTGAATGTCTGGCCCCAGTTGCCCTTCAGTGTCAGGCTATTGGTACAAGGAGGAGGAGCAGCGGTGGGCTCAGCTACACCTCTCCCCAGTATTAGAGCTAAACAACACCCTTTCTCAGCAGGTCTCCCCACCCCCCCACCCCCCGTTTGTAAAATGAGCATGAGCCCTCCTGCTCACTCCTATTCCCAGTGCTGTTCAGAGGATGCAAGCCAGGAGCTTGGCACTGGATAGGATGTACAGAGTGAGTGCCCTGTATTCCTGACTGCAGCAGGGAAAGGCAGCACGAGTGATGAGATGCTGTTTAAAGCATCACCAAGCCAGGGCCCACTGAAGCACGAAGGGGTCTCAAAGGCACATGGGATGGCTACATCTGGTGGCTGGCTGGTGTCACCTCTCTCAGACACCGCAGAGAATCCACAGAGAATCTCAATGGTCTTGCAACCTACTGACTCTTGCCCCACAGGAGAACATCTGGACAGGAAGTCCCGCGGGTGCTGGGACCTTGCTTTTGTAAACCTGAGACTCGCTAGCCTTTGTCCCCATCCCTACACCATGTGTTTATCCAGAGAGAACCCTTCGCTGCGAGCGGGGACCCCGGACCCTGGCACGAGAGGCTCAGAGTAAAACCTGTACGTTCCTAGCAGTGGGTATGGTGGAGGTCAAGGGACCTCGAAATATCCCACCCGCGTCCCCTGGGCCACTCAGGGCCATTCCCTCGGGGAATCCTGTCCGACACTGTGTGTCAGGACTGGAAGGGAAGCTACATAGAGCGGTAGGGACAGAGGCACAGCGGCAGAGGTCACTTACTGTGTCCAGGACAGGACGCCTTAGTCCTGGCCCTGGAGGAGCCCGCCTGAAATAGTCCCAGGCTCCGCCCAGGCTCCGCCCAGGCTCCGCCTGCTCCACCAACCGCAACCGCGGAAAATCCGCTGGCGGACGCCTCGGCCCGGCGATTCCAGTGCTGGGGGCGGGACCGGGCCGGTAGAGAGAGGGGCCGGGTCACTTTGTTGTTCCCAAAAGCCTGGAAAGAGTGGTCCTGATCTGCGTACGCAGGGAAGGGCATCAGAGAAGCCACGAGTTCCGCTTAGCAGCGAGCCGTTGTCCCACCACGGTCTCTGATTGGCTACCTAGCAGGGGCGCACGCAGAGCCTCTGTCCCGCGTCACACTGTCAGCACCTACTTAGTTCTGGGGAGTGTCCTCTCCCACCTCGACGGCTCTGTCACGTGCTGTTACCGCTTTGAGCACCCCTGTGTCCTTGGAAGCCAGGAAGGCAAACTTCCTGGAGGAGGTGTCCTAAGGCGGCTGGGCACACCACTGGTACTGAGACCTGTCATCACTAAGCCTTGTTATGGGGTCTGCCTTCATCTTTACCCCAAGGTCACACAAACAGAAATGACAGAGCCTCCTTCTCTGTGGCTCCCAGTGGCAAGATTTTCCAGGCTGGGGCTGGTACTCCCTTCTACTGGCCTTTTCTCAGGGCTTGCCTTGGGGAAGGTGGGGTTCCTATCCTAGTCTGGATAGTGTAGAAAGGAGATGTTTCACCCCCTAGGAATTTCTGCCCCCTGGAAGATGGGTTCACTCAGGAATTTCCCCGGTAGCCCGCCAGCTTCTTTTTTTGCCTCTACTTGGAGCTCAGCTCCTCCCCATCTTTTGTCTGTGCCCTCTCTTCTTTCCCTACCAGCCTAAGCACTGGGCTTTGAGGAGAGAGGGAGGGCAGCTGAGCGGGTGGGTTATGTTTAGGGGTTGTCCCTGGAAACCCAGAACTTCCTCTTCCTCCTGGGGAGCAATGGCCAAGTGCCCTTTTTTAAAGAAAACTCTCCTCCATCCGACGGCTTGGTCGGTTGTAGAAGGCAAGTTCAGAAGGCAGCTGCTGGGCAGGAGTGATGCACATCCAGTACTTGGGAGGCAAAGCAGATATGAGTTCGAGGCCAGCCTGGCCTACAGAGCAAGTTCTAGGTAGCCAGAGCTACACAGTGAGAGCCTGTCTCAAAAACACAAACCACATGCCACCTCTTCTCCCTGAGCTCCTAACAGGTGACATTTCTGTTGAGCCTCCAGGGCCCAAGCTGGGGGTTGCCTCTGCTTCATAGGACACCCAGGGAAGACCAAGACCCTAGGATTGTACCCACAACCCCATCCAAAAACAGAAAGACGATGAGAACCCAGAAGTCCCAGCCTACCACCTCCTAGCTGCCTCTTGACACATTGTATGACCCATAATCTATCCACTCTCTGCTCTATTGATCCAACTCCGAATTTCAAACAGATAAGGAAATGGTTGGGAAACTCCACAGGTAGGATTGAGAGGCAGAGGAGTCAGGCTTTCAAGAACCCACATCTGTTCAGAGCCTATAGGCTCTGTGGGACAGATGTTGAACTTCCATTCTTGCTCCATGATGCCCACAGAAGCTTGCTCAGAGCACAGTCAGTAGAAGCCAATGCCACCCATCTTGCATGAGCACACGAAGCACTTCCCTGTCAGAGTTTAGGATGAGTGTCAAAGGTCCTATGTGAATTTCCCAACACAAAGGAAATTTGAAAACTGGGATATTTGGATAGCTAAGGGCCAAAGATCGACTGATTCTCAGGGTTGGCGAGAGTTTAACTCCTTTTCATAGTCCCCCATCCCCCAAACCAGCCAAGAAATAGATCCCACAGGATGGAAGCATTTGGATCAGCTTACCTAGTAAGCTGCTGTCCCAGCCCCAACTCTGGCACCTGAGAGTGGGTGCAACAGCCAAGAGTAGACTGGCAAAGGTTCCTACTCCAGCACAGAAGCTCTGCTGACCAGCACCTGGCCAAGAGCCAAGGCCTGGAACCCAGAATCCTCTTCTACATCCCGAGTGCCAGGATGACAGGCATGCACCCTCACAGGCTCTCTTTTTATGTTTTTAATTATAACATATGCATTATACAGAGTTACCATTTTAACAGTATTGGGCATTCTAGCTGTTGGCAGTAAGTGCACTAACCCTGAGGTGCAGCCGCAACCTCCATCCACAGAGCTTCCCCCCCCACACTGTGTGTATCTGCATGTGAGTGCAGGTGCTTGGTAGTCCACAAGAGGGCGTTGGATTCCCCTGGAGCTGGAGTTACAGGCAGTTGTGAGGCTGTTCAGTATGAGTGCTGGGAACTAAACTTGGTTGCTCTGCAAATTCAGCCAGTGCCCTTAATGACTGAACCACCTCTCCAGCTTTTCCCCATAAGTTTTTCCACAGAACTCCCCCCGACCCCTGCAAAACTAAACATACTGGTTGTCTCCATTACACAACCACTGCCCATTCCCTTGTATTCCTGTGTCTCTGGTGCCCCATTCCATGGCTGTGTCCGCTCCATGGTTCCAGTGAGTGGAGGGATACAGACCTCCTTCTTTGTGCTGTTTATGGTGTGCTTCATAAAGGAAGAAAGACTAACTCTTGGTGTCATTTACCCAGGGGTGGACCCGATTTATCCAAAAGAGTTTGGGTCTCTTCTTTAGTCTAATCTAGAATAGGTCTAATCTAAGGGAATTCTAATTTGTGAGTCCTAATCTAAAACAGGAACCCTGAATCCAGGTCTTTCTCCCTATACTGAACAGCCCAGCAAACAACAAAAAGAAACAAACAGCTCTGCTCTGTGTCTTTTACAGGAGTCTCAGAAGGGAGAAAAGTAACGTTTTTCCTGGTCCTATTGACTCAGAATAGCACACAAAGTCACATTTGGGTTTTATCAAGCTATAATCACGAGATGCTTGCAACACATTTTGTAGGGGGAGGGTGGGCATTTTGGAGGGGTGGAAGAGGACTGTGACATTGTTTACAGTGTGGCTCACTGCTTCCAGCAGTCCAAGATCTGTCGCACGCACACACATTGTTTTGAATGGATTTGCTGTGCAGCAGTTTACTCAAGATTAAAAGCTTCAGTTTTGGAGGGAGGCTCCTAACTGAGGACAAAGTACATGTGCAGAGGGGTGGAACAATAGGATGTTATACAGAGATGGAAGGTTCAGGCAGGGAAGCTGGTTAAGAAAGAAGTAAACAACTCAGAAGTACAACAGGAAATCCCTGAAACTGACCAGACTCACTAGGCTTTTCCTCCTTCAAGCATGTATATAAGCTGTAAGAATGGCTAAGACATACTCACTGCCTACAGGTGATTCACTGTGAACTCCAGGTCCCATTGTTATGAACTATCACCATGCTAGTGATGGATGGCTTTTGGTGATAACAGCTGTCTTGAGTCATTTCACTCACACATGTATACATAACCCCAATAAAACTCATTAGGTTCACCGAGCTGAACTCTGTGTCTGTACTTTGGTGTACTTCCTATTAGGGTGAGTGGACATTGATCCCATTGTCCCAGGAATAGTGCCTCTCTGTAGTTACAAAGGAGAAATAGGAAAGATAGTATAATCAAAGCCGGCAGCATTCAGCTGAGCTCGCAAGACTTTATTATGTTTGCAGTCCAAAGTATAGTAAGATTGACTGTAATATTCTTCTTAGAGGTCAGTTCATTCTGAACAGGTTGACTGCAGAAAGAGTACATTGTTATAAATGCTCTCAGAGCACAGCACTAACTTGGTTGCGGGTTGGGTGAGAGTTTGATTTGTAAAGACAGACTTTAACCCACATTTCTCCCAGAAGCCATTCTCACAGGATCGCCTGCTTTAGTTAGCATGTTCCCAAGGCCTAGCCATGCCCTTGAGCGAGGTGGAATTTTCTGCCTGTGAGGGTCCTAATTATATCCTGTCTTACGGATGGACCGTACGTTGTTGTCCTTGGTGTCACACTGGCTGCTGTCAATAGGGATGCTGGAGTCGCCAAACTCAAAGCTCCACTCTGGTCCATCTTCCAGCTCGTGTGAGTGGTCAGTTGACTTTTTCTGACCTCTAGAGCTGCCAAGCTAGGCTCTGAAGGGTCTGTGTTCATTAACAGATTTCATTACAGCCGTGTGAAGCAGGTACCGCCTAACCATCCCTTTTCACAGGTGAGGAAACTGAGGCACAGATGCCCCTCCCCCCCGCCATCTACCAATCAGCATGGCGCTACTTTCTGCTGTACTGCTCCTCTTTGGGGTTATTTCATATGTGAAATACAACTTGGTATATGTAAGATATAGGAAAGACAAGAGCTTCCGTGGGGAAACAGGAGGCGCTGTCCTTCGTTCTGTCACAGGCAAATTGGTGGGGGAGCACCAATCAATATCTTTCATTGCCTTATCCAGTCAACTGATTAAACCATCACAGGCAACACAACAGGCCACCCCACCCCCAGTCTGGTCAGAAAATAATACAAGGTGGTGTATTATTGACTCTTCGTCTTCTGGCTGGCTGAAAGAGTTGCTGGAAGAAGCTCTCAGAAGGAGAAGCTGAAAGCAGAAGGAATAGCATTGTGGGGCAGAGCTCAGCAGACACAAATGCTAGATGGGGGGTGGGGTCAGGCAGGTGTTGAAAACTTGGCCAAGGGGAGAGGCTGTACCAGCTAGCATGGCTGGTCACCTTGATCACAAAGTCTATTCTGGCTGTGGAGTGGACCCTCTGAGAAGGAAGACCAAGGCCGTTCAGGCTGTCTTCTAATCCCCCCCTGGTCACTAGACTCACTTCCCCCTTTGTGATGACTTGCATTTCCCTCTGGCCTGACCTTGGTTGTCAGGACAACAGTTACTCCCTTTCACTTCTCAGGCCATTGCCAGACCTAAGGACCTTGGTCAGACTCTCCTGCTTCCTAGGGACACGCCAGGTATTCACGGCACGCAACAGAACCGCTGTATTCCTTGTAACAGACAAGGAAACCCAGACTCAGAGAAGTGGGCACCAAGGGCTGTTGTCTCCGTTCTTCGCCAAGCCTTCCCAGGAGAGGAAGTGCCTTGCTCAGGACATCAGCTGCAAGGGACAGGGTCTGCTGACATCCTTGGGATCATAGGGTGACCAGAACGAGCCAGCCAAGCCTTAATGACATGCCCAATTACAGAAGTTGGGAGCAGAGGCTCCTCACCAGCAAGCAGTGCCTGCCCCACCCCTATTCTGTTGGAAGCTGCTCACAGTTGCGGGGTACCCCTCCCCTTCCCACGATGTAAATAAGTGAAGAACTCATTGTTTTGCTTGCCAAATGGGGAAATTGAGCCTGGTCTACCTCCCTTGACTAAGTTGTATGTCTTTTTTGTTTTCAAGATAGAGTCTCACTATGCATCTCTAGGTGTCCTGGAACTTGATATGTAGACCAGGCTGGCACTGAACTCACAGAGATCTGCCTGCCTCTACCTCTTGAGTGTTGGGATTAGAGACTTGCACTATCTCTCCTGGCCTAGTTGGGAGTGGTGGTGGGCTTCTTGAGAGAAAGCAGCACTGGAGTTAGGAGGTCTCCAGAGGAACACAACGCAGGACGGCAATGCACAAGTGCCAGCCCTGCCTGTAAGCAAGGGCTGTCCTCCCCGGGGCCAGCTGTTCTGTTGAAGAGTGGCCAGCCTTTCTCAATAACTCGCAGGCAGTGATGCAAACAAAGTTTCCATCCCTTCAAGCCCTCCCTCCCATGGGCCTTCTCTGAACCAGGTGACTTACAGGAATCAGCTGGAGGAGTATGGTCCACTCAAATTTCTTCCAATAGCACAGGCTGCCCATATGGCAGGGGCTCTTCTGGCAGTCTCAGTCCTGCCAAAGATGGCTAAGGGTGCTTGCAAGTCTGTGGGTGTCCCACCCACCATTGTCTGATAGCCAGAAGCCCTCGAGAGAGGTCATCATGTAGGCTCGGGTTTGGAGACCATCTGGGCCTCAGGGAGACTCATCACTTGCATCTGTGGCTTTTAGTGACCCACAAGCATCCTGGGGGTACCAGGGGGCTGTTGTTGTCTCTTGAAGGAGACATTGCAGGAAATAACTGCTGCTGTCTGGAAATTGCTCCTCAGGGGCCGAGCCCATCTCAGCAGCGCTCTCTCTGTGATCTCTTAGTTTTCCACAGAAAGACAGAGCTTAGAGTCACACAGCGAGGCAGCCGTAAGTGGGATTCCCGCCCACACTGTCTGTATCCAGAGGTTGGTTTAACCACAGTGACTACACAGGGGGCAGGTAGGCCGTGTCATGGCACAAGGGAGCACCCCCCAAAACAGACCCCACCTGACCTTTCTTCTTCTCAGCATTCCAGATTCATTTTCTGGCAACCTCTATCCCCCAGAAACCCTGCGGTTCCTCAATACTTGGTTTTTTGGAGCATCCTAGCCTTTCCAAACAAAACTAAGTTCCTTGGTGATAACGGAAATGTTGTCTCATATCTCGTGTACACTCCTGGATGAAGCATCAATTTTGGAAGCCTCCCCTACCCCCAGGACAGAGAATTTTTTAAAAGGCAGGATCTCTAATCCCAGGCTGACCCCAGAACTCTCTGCCAAAGAAGACCTTGAATTCCTGCCTGATTCTTTTGACCCTCTTCCTCAAGTGCTCAAATTACAGGCACGTGCCACCATGCCTGATTTATGGGTGCTGAGGATCTGAGGATCAGATCCAGGGCTTTATGGGTGCTAGCCCAGTGCTCTGCCAATTGAGCTACACTCCCAGCCCTGATGTTAGACTTTTAAATCTGTGTCTTCTATGTACATTTTAAATTTTGACCTCGGGGAATACAGATTCTAGGCCAGTACAGATCCTGCCAGCCCAGACCCATAAAGTTGGTAAAGCTATAAATGAAAACACTCTGAATCTGGTGGGGCACACCTTTATTCCCAGCACTTGGGAATTAGAGGCAGGCAGATCTCTGAGTTTAAGATCAGCCTTCCCTACATAGAATTCCAGGTCATCTGGGGCTATATATTGAGACCTGCCTCAAAACCAGTAGCCAACTAGACATGATAAATGGTTTGTGTGGTGGGTAGACAGCAGATCTGTCTGCACATGGACTGCATGTCTGCACCTTTGCCATGACTGATCCAGGCTTCGTAGGTTCCTGGGGGCAGGAACGATATCCACACTTCAGTTCCCTTCATGAGAATGGGACACACAAGGCTGGATGAGGCTCTGGCCATTCTTACTGCAGGGTGCTTGCCTCCCACCCCAGACACCATAACTGCTGCAGAGCAGGGCTGCCTGGAAGCTTCTTGCTGTGGAATCCACTATCAGTACCTGCAACCCCTTTGCCTTATCTTGGCAGCCAGTTCAGATCCCACCCAGCCTCCTGCCAAGATCCACTAGAGAAAGACAATGTCTCAAGGCAGGCCAGGTTGCCCCTCCCCCAGGACTGATGATGGATGGAGGGAAACTCTGGTGAGCTGCTGTTGTTCCCAAGGGGGGCTTTTGTGGTTATTCTTTTCTCTCTGTGTGTTATGTGTGTGCGCGCGCAAAGGAAGTAAGATTGGGAATAGAGTGTGGTGCTGCCCCCTGCGCTTGCAGCGATGAGAGGTTGTACAGGAAACACCTCAAAGTCACTGAGGGTGTTGCCCCCATGAATGTGACTTGCGGAGGTCTGGGGCCAGGAAGGAAGGAGCCAGGATCAACAGCCAAGGAAGGAAGAGGGAGAGGCTGGGAAGGCTCGAAGATGACAGGGTGACTGCCACCTAAAGTATACCCTTACACTAGGACATCTGATTTGTCTGCAGACAGCTTGATTTGTTCCTAAGCTCCCTCCCTACTTGCTACTCCATTCTATGGGACGAACCTCAGCAAGGAAGGGACCGCAGGTTACAAGCTCCAGAGGACAGGGCTGGAACAGCTGGCCTATGTCCCCAGTCTTGTGGCTGTTTCAGCATGGCACACTGAACCAGGCGGGCCAGAGCCCAGGGGACAGAGATCATTGCAGAGATCTTGTGAAAGGGGGCAGGCAGAGGCTGGGGACCAAGAGTCAGCTATGCTTTGGGGTTGAGATGCAAAGAAGGTGGCTCCAGTTTCCTCTGCTTGTGAGAGGGTAGAAGCTGGACACAGGCTCTGTCCTGTGGGACAGGTTGACAGTATTGACAAGGGCTAGCAGATCCCATAAACACACACACACACACACACACACGCACGCACGCACGCACGCACGCACGCACGCACAGCTTACCCACCAGACAACTGATTCAGGGAGTCAGGAATCCCAGGATAGCTTTGAGAGACAGTTCATGTCCCCTCAAGCTTGTCCTAAACAATAGGATGGCCAGAGAGACACCCTTAGGAGTCTCTCTCTGGGTAGTAGGTGTAGGTAGGGGATAGTAGGCTCCCAAACCACAGTGCTTCAGAGCTAAATAGCCAGCAGTCAGAGTGCCCCCACTGAGCCTACCCTCTTGTCCCCAGCCAGTCTTTCTGACTGTCCCCTTGGCGTCTGGTCCCTGTGACTGAGCCTTGGGAAGGTGGGCCCAGCTCCAGTCACTGCAGGGCTCAGAGGAATGCATACAAAAGAGCACATGCTGATACTCCTTAGGTACCAGTATTCTAAATGTGCACTTCCAGCCAGGAAACCCAGACTTCCTGTCTCCAGGTCTAGAAATCCTCAGGAAGACAGCCCGAGGTTCTAAGAAGGACGAGGACCAAGACCTCCGTGCAGTGTGATGCTGTTCAACCTTGGGCACATCCTGTGAATCTCTCCAAAGCAGTGATACCACCCGCCTTATGTTCTCCTGAACACTCAAGGTCCCATTCTACTCCCCCAGGCCCTGGCCTCTTGGCTGCACTCAGGATCAACTTTCAATATTGTTTTGCAGATTATGGCCTGATGGGTTATAGCATCATAAGGAGGTCAGGGGTCTGGTTCTGTAGCTAGCTCCTGTCCCACACTCCTCAGCCAGCTCTATGGCTCCTCTGGTTGAAAGGCATGCCCATTTCACAGCTGGAAATAGTGAGGCACAGACCGGCACAAAGACTCACACAGACTCATCTAGACAGTTGCAGAGCTAGGACTAAACTCTTTCTCTTCAATTTGGCAAGGAAACTCACTCAGCCCTGAGGCTTGGGTGGTACTGCACAGCCAGGATGGGCCTTGCTGTCCCGGTGAGGGGTGAGACTCACAAGTAGGGTGGAGGGAGTGGAGGGTTCTCTGGGGAGAACCTGGCTAGGATCAAGTTGTCTGTTACCTCTCAGGACCTTGTCTGCACTGCCGGAGGACTCTGATGCCTACTGAAGGGCACCTGTAGGACCAAGCCGGGACGCCTGGCCTGTGAAACACCACCCCCCTCTATGATAGAGGTGCCTCTCACACCCTGAAGTGCAGGCTCTGAGGTTTCCAGGCCTCAATTTCCCCGCTAGCAGGAAGACCTACTTTATTAATCATCAACAGGTACAAGTTCTTGGCTTTTGCCTCTGGCTTTGGAGTCTGGGAACCTCAGCAAGACACTTCCTCATTCCTGCCCTCCCTTCCCTTCCCGCTTCCCCTTCCAGCCCTCCCCAGGTCTGGACCTGCTGCTGGCACCCAGCCCTGATACACACGGTGGTGGTGAGGGGGCTGGTCATACCACCCCTGACCCCTGCTCCTAGAAGGAACTAAGAGTTCCGGGCATCTAACCCAGGGCTCCCAGCAGACTCAGACTTAGCTCTGTTCACCCCCATCCCTCAACCCCCAACACCCCCCCACCCGTCTCAGCACAGGAGAGGGGTCTGGGAGAGAAAGATGCCTTGCCCATCTCCCTCATACTACAGCAGTTTAGAACCCTGTTCTAACACTTGAAGAGGGAAACTTTACTGGGCTTTTGGGACCCCAGACCACCTGCAATTACTTGTCCCCACACAAGCTAGTGTCAGGGTCAAGCCCAAAGCTACAGTGGCAGTCTGATGGGCAACAGTAGCTAGAGTAAGAAAGCCATCACCAACCACCCTGTGCAACCATCACATCCCAGTGCCATCAACTCTGTTAATCCTGGTTTGGCTCACATCCTCCCTGGGAATTGGAGCCAACAAGGCAAATAGGTCTCCAGCCTTTCCCGCAGGCTATAGACAAATTTCAAGTTATCTAGAGCGCTGGTGCACTGTCTCCTGGAAACATATGCCAGGCTGAAACCAGGGTGGCTACCTTCCCACCCATACACCACGACCAAACAGTGACCTGGCAAATTTTAATACCGAAAGCTGCAGAACCGGCGCTTAGGAGGGCTCAGGTGTCTAGAAAAGGGCTGAGTGCTATCTACTTATTCCAGGCAAGAACTATGGTATCTGAGGCTAGGGACCCAGAGTGAGGGTCTAGCTTTGTTTTGTTGTTGCTTGTTAAATGTATTCATTTTTACTTTGTGCCCAGGTGTCTTGCCTGCCTACATGTCTGTGTACAGCACAAGCACACATCCAGAGAGGGCGTTTGGTCCTCTGGAAGGTTGTTTACTGCTCCATGGGTGTTGGTAACACAACCTCTGAAGTGGGGAGCTAAGGCTCCTGTTTTGATCTGCCACTGCAAGCAGGGGCTTTCCTGTTCAGGACTGGCTCAGGCATCCCATTCATTCAATCCAGCACCACCTCTCCCAAGCAGCTTAGCTTCCCCAACCTTAGTTACTATTTTAATTCACATTTATTTTTAGAATCCTCAGCTTCGCACTACAGTGTGGATGTGCTGAAGTTAGAAAGGGAAGCCTTCCCTGGCCTGAAGTCCCCGCAAAGAGACACGCGGCAGCCCAGACTCCCCCACAAATGCCTGGAGTGCTTCATCTCTTGGCTCCCCCTGGCTGAGCATCCAGGCAGCTGAGACCAAAAATTCCATGGCCCCAGGCTTCAGAGCCAGGGGTAGGGCCAGAGTGACTCACTGGGCTCCCAACTTGGGGTCAGTCGTGGGGAGGGTGACGGAGCTGCTCGCCCTTCAGCCCTAGATGCAGGTGATAAGCACGTCCACAGAGGTGGGCACTTCAATCTCCTCAAAGAGCACGCCGTGTGAGGACCTGATCTCGTGGGCTGCCCTCAGCAGGTCTTGAGTGTGTTGCAAGAGATTCTGGTTCCGACGGCGGCCGAGTCTGCGTAGTGCCAGAATGGCCAGAATGTGGTCTCGCCTGTAGAGACATAGGGTCCTCGCTGCAGGGGTGGCCCTGGCACCCTCCAGCTCTCTCCCCACCCCCAGGGAGGGCAGGAACCCAGGCTTGGGAGGAAGTATGATTCACCCAGCATTCCTGGAGCTGGGTCAGAGAGGCTGAAAGGCTGGGGCTATTCCTGGCCGGGAGGGGATGAGGTTCTAAAAGGAGGTGGGAGTGTGGGCCTAGGGGTGCCCAATAACTGGACCTAGAATACACAGGCATGAGACCGGAGAGAGGGCAAGCGCACAACGGAAAGAAGCTCTGCGCAGAGGCAACGCAAGAAATCTGATCTGGGGAAGGCTCCAGAAACTGGCAGACTGCTAGGGAGGTAGAGGCCAGGCCAGGCCAGGCCAGGCAGCATGTTGGGGAATGTCCTCACAGTGTTCGAGACAGAGCAGAGGTGTGTGGGGGCAGGAGAAGTGGAGGGGTGGACGTGGGCAGGGGCAGGTACAAAGAGGCACCTTGAGTCACTACCTCCCCACTGGATCCCCCCGCCCCCCCCCGCAGCCATCCAGGACCACCCTTGGAGCCAGGGAAGGAGGGCCAAACCCCAATTGGGGAACCCCCAGGAGCGGTAGGGAAAGTGGAAACTTAGAAGGTGCTAACGGAGTCGTCATCCATATCCAAAATCTACCGGAACAAACAAGCTGCGAGCAGCAGAGCCAGGGAAGGGGCTGAGCCAGGGACTTTCAGAGGCCTTTCCATCCCGGAATCTCCGAGAGCACTGGAGAGAGCCGAACCGGGATTTCTAAGGGCTCCGATGACTCAGTGCCCCACATGGCCCGGGATCCGAGCCTCCTCGCGGCTCTCTAGGCGTTAGAGGGCTTCCAGAGAGGGTTTGAGCCCGAGAGTGGGGGTGCATCGTCCACCAATGGTGGAGAACAGGAGGGACGGGATGGCCGGCTTGCCTACGCTCCCCGTGCCCCTTCCTCGCGGGCATGCGCACACGGGTCCGTCGCGGTTCGCTTCCCCGCTAAGCCACAGTTCTCTCTGCACCCTGACAAGCTCGCTCTTCCCTCCGTTCCCCTCCTGCACTCACAGCCAATAGGATTTTACTGAAGGCGTGAGTGCCAGATTCCAGTAACCCCTGATTCTCTCGGTCAGAAGTTAGTGGGGGAGGAGGGTCCGCAAACCTGATGTCTGGGTAGCTCCGTATAAGTGTTTCCAGGTGCCGCCGGATGTCGTCTTTGTATGTCTCGCCAAGGATCTCAGCCACGGACAGGATGGCTTGGTCCAGCCACTTGGCTTCAGAGCCCTAAGGAGACAGGGAGCTATGTGCGTGGTCCACCTCCCCACCAAGGACTCCCTGCTACAATCTCTCCTGTAGTGCCCAGAAACACCCTTCCCGTGTGTCTGCCGCGGGTGGTTTGCCCATAATAAGATTCCACGGAGTCAGGGAATAAGATTCCAAAAGGGTGGGCATCTGCAATGATTCTGGGGAGTTGTCTTCCTGTCTGCACAGACAGGAAATCCGAACCCTGACCAGAAAAGTGTTGATTGAACCTGTCACCAATAGAAGACCAGCAGCCCAGATAAAGGGTTTGGGCATAAAGTGTTCCTGGTCCGGTCCCAGAGGGGAAAGATCTCCCACAGACCTTGCCCATTATAACCCTCATCCCTTCTTTGCCTTCATCCACAAATGTATGCAAATACAATGTAAAGGGACATCCCCACCTGGGCCTGCCCCTTTAGAGTCCAGGCCCACTGCCATTTTCCCTGTGAACTCTGAAGAACCGCCTAGCGGAAGCTCTTTTCTCCAGTCCTGGCTCCTGCACCCGCTGTAAGGGCTCTTTACAGGATGAATAGGGGTTGCCTTGCTGGGTTTGCTGGCCAGAGACTGAGCCCTCTTGACATTCAGACACTGCTCCTACCAAGCCCTGGAAGGTGTTGCTAATGGCCTGAGCATCCAGGTTCATCTTATGGGAGCCGTTCACTCGATCCAGGCCACTGAACCTCTCATGGGGCCTCAGCACCTGCCCCAGGTATTCGCGGACCACAAACCGGTGCACCTCCTGCAGAGTCTCCTGGGAGAGTGAGAGGGTAGGGTCAGGATCAAAGCCACCGGCCCTATACACCCGTGCCAGCCACCCACTTCCTGGTACCTGTGCCAGTGGTGGGGTCACATGCTCAAGGTGACGTGCAAAGTCCACCACCTTGTCCATGAGGGGACGCAGCGTGTCCTGTGTGAGCCAGCTCTTGGTATATAGCACCTTGAATAGTGGCTGGGGACAGGAGGGTATGAGAGTGAACTCTCTTCACCATTCCTAACCTCCTTCACTGCTGGGCTCCCTTGTGCAATCTTCTTTTCTTAGGCACAGATTTTGTCACTGGGTCGTTCCTATAATGCCTCCTCCAATGGGCACGGTTTGAGGCTGAGAGTCTTGTCAGGCCCTGGTTAGCGTGTGTGCTGGGTGTACCTTGAGTATCTGGTTAAGGGGCTTTAAGGTCTTATTTCTTGACCCACCATCCCAAAGCTTGGGTGTTGATCACTGAGCAGAAGAAGTTGCAATGGGATGGTGGGTGCTTCCCAACTGCCCTTGCTCAGGGAGAACTCACGTAGGGCAAGAGAATGCCACGACCTAGGCCTGGAATTTAGGGCATGGATGGGCCCCTGCCAGGCACGGGAAGCATCCAACTCACCTGCATGTCTTGCTGTACAATCCGGAGCAAATGCTTCTGGAAGCTGTTGGTGGCAGCCACCAGGGATTTCTCCAGTTCCTTTATGGTTCCTGGGAACCTGGCCAGAAGACTGGTTCTGTGGAGGAGCCAAGACAAAGAATGAGCTGGGTGAGGGAAAACAGGCAAGACCTGCCAGCACACCCCTGCAGACTGGGCACCACGGCTCTGCCTCTCTTCACTTGTCAGTGGTTCTTCATCTTCCTAATTGCTACGGCCCTTTAATGGCGGCCCAACCATAAAATTATTTTAGCTGCTTCTTCATAAGTGTAATGAAGCATGATGCAAATATCTGATATGCAGGATATCTGATATTATGACCTTTGTGGGGAGGGGTCGCGACCCACAGGTTGAGAACCACTTATTCAGACTATGCTGTGAAGGGACTTGTGTGACGTAGCACTCCGTAAGGGCAGAACTGAATAAAAGGACATTAAAGCTCTGAGAGCCAATCATTCATTAACTCTGGCAGCAGGGTGTCAGGCAGCTCAGCGCCATGACATAGGTCCCATTTGGCACCTTTGAGACAGCCCTCCATGCCTCTTGGTGATGGGACACTTTGGCATAGCCATGCCTGGCACAAACTCTCCAATGAGCTTCAGCCCTGCCTCTAAGGATGACAATGTCCTATTTCACTGCTGAGAAAACTGAGGAGCAAGATATACTGAGTAGAGAGTGCTGCCTATCGAACACACAGGGGACTGCTTCCTGGAGCTAAGTCCCTCAGAGCTGAAGACGAGCCTGGCACAGTTAGGCGTGCTTGTGCTGGGAAGCTGGGCATCTCTGTGATCGTCCTTTGGATACAGGCAGGCCCGGTTCAACTCCTAGCTGTATGGGTTACTGGTTGCACTAGCACCCACTTGGCCATCTGTACCTGAGTACCCTAGCCTTGGGAAGTCACCTTGGGTGGATGAAGCAAGCACATAGTGTATCACACTGCTCATAGACAGTTCATATGGACTCAGTCCCCACGGCCTGAGGAAGCAGGCGCTGGCTTTGTTAGAAGAGGAAAGAGGCACCGAGATGAAGTGACTTGTTCCAGGGCACACAGCCAACAATGGGCAACGCTGGATCCAAGCCCACAAGGTGGCCAAGATGGTTGTATTCCCCAGACTAGCATATCTGTGGGGAAGAGGCTACTTGGTGTAGTCTGGAGTGCCGGTAGCAGTCTCTGCCAAATAGAAAGGACCTTGCCTTCTGAGGGTAGAGGCGCCCAGGATAGTGCAGGGTGGGACTCGCGGGCGGAGAGGGGGGCTTCAGAGGAGAAGGTAAACTCAGGAAAAAGAACAGAATGGGATGGAGGGAATAATACTAATACAGGTAACTCAGGGACCAGGGCGGTCCTATATCCTCAACCTCTGGTCAGCCTTGAAGGCCCTTATTCTTTCCAGGGACCTAGCCCTGCTGAGCATGTTAAGGCCAAGGCGAAGAGGGGATAATCCCGGAAGACCCTGAGGTACCCACAAGAATCTACACTAAATTGCTATCACTCTTGCCCCCAGCCGCCGCTGTTTCTGATCTCTTTTCCTGATCTCGCGCGCCTCCTGCTGGCCGTGCCTGGCAATGTCCTGGAACTGGGGCGACCTACCTCAGCTCCACGCAGGCGTTAATGTAAGCACCCAGGTACCATTCGCTCACCGCCTTCGACGCCAGAAAAGCCTTTTCAAACCTGGGGATCGGAAAGAATCATTCTTCTGACTTCAGGTCTGCGTCCTCGTTAGGTCCTCACCAGTGATGAGGGTCTCACACGCAGTCCACCAGTGGACCCTACCCATTCCCGGGCACCCGTTCCGGGCAGAGCACACGCGCACCTGGGCACAAAGAGGCAGAGCGCACGCGCGCAGATCTGCAGGGTGGTGGCCTCCAGCTCCGCGGAGATAGCGCCAGCCGCCTTCACGTGCTCAGCTACCAGCTGCCAGGGATGCCACATGCTGAGAACAGTTGAGTCCAGAACCCAGCCCACCCCTCTGCAGGTTGTCAGTGGCCCCAAAATGAGAGACACCTTCCCCCCAACCCCACTACCAGAGTTCACCGGCAGAACCGAGAGCTGTGGCTTAGCCTGGCCATGTGCCCCAGGAGTCTAGATCACCCCACAGATTTCTCTCTCTGTAAAACTTAGCTCTGAGGGATCTCCGTCATGTGCCTGAGTCCTGAACACAAGCCCTTCCTTCAGCCCCCTCCCGGGCGCACCATGTGCACATCGATGGACAGGGGCGCGTGGTAGAGGCCTTGCAGCACTTCCCGGTCCTCGTCCGCTTCCCAGCGATTCTGTTCCAGCTGCAAGATGCTGTCAAAACAGCTTGTGATCTTGGTCTGTAGGGTTAGGAGTGGCCTGTGGTGAGAAGCTTTCCAGGAGGAAGGTAAGGGCGCCCCCTGCCTTCCGAACTCCATTTTGCGTCTTCAGGAACTAGCGTCACCGGACTCCAGTCACGGTCCCCGTCTTACAGGTACTGCCAACACAATCCCAATTCTCCACTTCAAGCCTCTGGAGCCCGGAGCCTCCCCAGCCTCACCTCTAGGAAGCTAGTGTAGTCACTTTCCAGTCGAGCCCACAGAGCAGGCTCTAAGAGTGGGGGCAGCGGTTCGGTAGGCAGCGCCAAGTCTGGAGCGCCCAGGAAGTTAGGACTGAAAAAGCGAGATGGGATGAAGGAGTTATTAGGACCCAGGCGGGGCTCTGATGCTCCACCAGCTAGCTACCTCCTCTCTCTAACCTGGCGCAAAGTCTAAAGTCACCATTAGAGTCCTGAACTTTTTCTGTGGATACATTCCATTCCCTACCCTCCAGAGTTCAATGCCATCACTTCCCTTCCAGAAACCTCTGGAAGGGGCGGACTTCTTGACACTCAAGCAACCAGCTGGTCCGGCTCAGAATGCTTAAGTAGCTGTTCAGATGGGCCTCTGCCAAACTGCCTCAATGTGTCCTCTGCCCTCATGGGTAGCCTACATTCAAAGACTGAGCTGTAAGCGACATCCTCTGGCCCCATCATCATCTAAACCAAATCAGGGCCTAGACAGGGGCTGATAACGGCTTGAGATGGCACAGCAATTAAAAGAGGCCAGGACTTCGGCAGTCTTCTCCCTTATGCATTCTTGCCTGTGGCAAAGCTGCGGCCCATTCATTTGGGAACCGAAAACACCCTTGTTAACAGCAGGTACCAAGGCTGGAAGCCCCCCTGCAGACTGCACTCTACACAGTGAGTGCCCACCCAGAGGGAACACAAGCTGAGTGAGTGATGCTCTACCTGGAAAGCCGCCCTTTCCCATTTGCAGCCATCTTATGGGCTAGCCTTGCGCTATGGGGCTCCTGGCACCGGTGAGAAGCGCACTAGAGAGACTTTCTAGCTTTGGGAACCTGTACGTGGGTAGTCCCTTAGGAAAACCTGGGATGGGAGCACACAGCCTAGCACAAAGGATGACCAAGTCCCTAGTCTTCCTCGTGCCCCATCGCCTTTGCCAGCGATGAGGAGGGAAGGTGCCCTTTGTTCTTGCAGCCGTTTTCCTTGGTCTCCTGGTAATTAGTGGTACCCGCTCCTGCCTAAAACACCCTACCTAGCTCAGGCCTCACCTGCCGTAAACATTAGCGGCCCAGTCTAACAGCACGTAGAGCTGCTCACAGCCACGGGCGTCTCGCGCCAGCTCCTGCAGGCGCTGGGCCACAGCGTTGTGGAAGGCACGCAAGTAGGTCTCCCACACTGGAAAGTCGGTGACTTCGTAAGCGGGCTGCATCTCTAATCGCACCTTCAGCAGGTCTTGGCGAACCACGCCACCGAGCTCAGCCAGAAGCTGGGCTAGGTCGGATGCGCCCTCCGCAGCCCCGGGGGTGACTTTGGCGCCTGCCTGCTGCACGCGCTCCTGAGCGCTGAGCCGCACCGCGTTCTCCCAGTGCTGACGCCAGTGGCGGGGTGTGCTCAAGAAATCACCCTCGGCCTGGGAGGTCTGATGGGCCTCCTCTTCCAAGTGCACCACTTGGGCCAGTTCAGCTAGAGCGTCTCGATCCACGCCTTCGGAACTCAGCGCCTCGCGCACAATGGCTCCTATCTCCGCAGCCATTCCGTCGTAATGCAGACAGAGGTCCATAGCTCGCCGCGCATAGGCGGTGGGGTCCTCGGTAAAGGTGCGTGAGGTTTTGTCAGCAACCAGCTGTGTCTCCAGGTACCGCAACTGTTCAAAGGCCTTCACTAGCTGCCGCTCAGTGATCAGGTCTGCCACGATTTACTTTCTGCAACCACAAGTGAGAAAGGGAACGATGAGAAGGACCAACTCAGGGTCCTGGTACCAATGCAGACCTCTAGGTTGCACTGGGAGCTTTGGGCTGGGCCGCCTGGCCACTGCCCAGATGTTCTGTGCACAACTGAGTTGCGCTACCTGCCCGAATCCCTGTTACTAGTCACATTAGAAGGAACCTGACTGAAAACAGCAATTTGGGTTAGTTCCTGACTGCACAGCTGGCTATACTGTAACCAGTACCTTCTACCTTGCATCCCCCCACCCCAATCCTCTCTTCCATATCTGCTGAGCTGGTCCTGGTGATCTCATATGTGGCTGTAATTACAGGTCTAATAGGGTCAGAGCTCAGGCAGGGTGTGTCCTGCCCTTAAGTCCAGAGCCAACCTCTCTGCTGTTCCACTCTCTTCCCATCCCATGTTCGAGAAGTTCTCTACTTTGGCTGGATCCCTTCTTCAGAGTCCAAGTTCCATTTGTCCTCCCTCGAACAGTCCCTTAGCTGCTCCTCCGTGTAACCATAGCTTCCATGAACCTCTATGACCCTATGGTCAGAGCCCGGTGCCTAGGATGGGTTTGTTCAAGGGGCCAGGCTATGAAAGGCCTTGTGCATGGTTTATAGTTCTACAGTCATGCAGATCTGGGTTCAAATCCCACCTCTGTAAAACACCAAGCAAGTCACTTAGCTGAGCCTAGAGTTTCTCATTTGCCCAGGGACTGTGTTGAGAGGAAAGGGCTTCCCTTGCTAGATACTAAAAAAAAAAAAAAAAAAATTGTGCAGGAGGCAGAATTTGGATGAATTAGGCCTCAAGGAGAATCTGTCAGGATACCCAGCTCAGCTCCTGCCCCCTCTACCCTCTGTTTTCTCTCGGGGTGTTGTGTGAGCCTTTACCTGCCTGGGCTTCTGGGCCCTCAGCATCAGTCCCAGTGGCTGCCTGCTTGCTGACACCATCTGTGACTTTGGAAGGCTTCTCTGGTACAGCAGCGCCTGGGGGGTGTCCAGCAGTTCTGCCTTCATCTAGGGCCCGTCTCAAGGACCTGAACAGGAAATGGGAGCTCCGCCTGAACAGGCCGGGTCCTCCTTGGCCTTCTGGGTTGACGCTTGCAGGCTGGTCCGGAAAAGGGTCCGCTTCAGCGTGCCCAGGTTGGGTTTTGTGCTGTCCCCGTGGTTCCTGCTTTGCTCTTTCATACTGTTGGACTTCCAGGTAATCACAGGGAGGGTCTGTGACTTCCTAGGCTCCCTGGGGCTTTTAGGCTCTGACCCAGGGGCCCCTGTCTGCGGCAATGGCATCTTGGCAGCAGGAAAGCTAAAGGTGAAAAAGCAGCTCAAGAGACCTGGAGGGCACCCAGCCCAACCCAGGGAGCAGACACACAACCCTACTTAAACTCTGGGGCTCAGGGAACCTGAAACATGGTGCAAGAAGGCTTTGCCTCTTCTTCTGGGTTGGCCAGAGCCTTCTGTATGCCCAGTGCAATTGGTGTTTAGGATGCATACAGCTTTTGCCAGCAGAATGCCTTCCTGGTGTCATTCCCAGAAGGCTCTCTCCCAGGTGTGCGCCTTCACTGAGCCTGAGTTATTCCCATTTGAATTCAAAGGAGTATCAAGCAAGCTTATTCTGGGAACAAGCCCAACCCACAACCCACAAGGGCAGGGCCCAGTACCCACATCCCAAATTTCTAGGATTTTAGATTCTAAGGCCTAAACCTCTCCCAATCCCTTCTTCCAACAGCTCCCCTTTATCCCTCCAGAGACGTAGGCTCACCCCTTCAGCACAAAAGGCAGGATCCCTTCTGCTCAAACAGGAAGCTTCTTAAGAAGCATTCCCTTCCTGGCCTGGCCCCTTGGATCTGGAGGAGGGTACAATGGTGCCCTAGGGCCCTAGCTTCAGGCACCCAGTCACTTATCTTCACCACACAGCCTGAAGGAAGGTGGTGGGAGGGGCTTCAGGTCTATATTTAACCTGGAGCTGAGGAATCCCAATATATTTCCTACCTACTGCACTCCCCCCTCTTGCTAAACCCTAACCTTCACCACATGGGATGTGTGGGTGGGGGTCTCAAGAGCATGGGAGACACCCACTGCTCAGGCCCCTGATACGCACCGCCACCACTTTCCCTTTAGCTAGCAAAGCCTGGCTGTTTGCTTTTCTGATCATATGTTTAGCTAGGGGTGGAAGAGAAGAGACAGCCTTCCCGGCCACTGGAACCTCCTGCCCACCACATTGTGCAAGCCAGACATGGGTGGGGGATGGTATTGGGCCAGCAATGCCCTTCAAGAAACTGCGCCAAAAGAAGGGCTAGGTGGGGCTGAAAAGATGGTTCAGTGGTTAGGAGCACTACTTGCTCTTGCAGAGGACCCATGTTCAATTCCCGGCACCCACACAGTGGCTCACAGGCATCTGTAACTCCGGTTACACGCACATGGTCCACAGACATACATCCAAGCAAAACACACACACACACACACACACACACACACACACACACACACACACCATAAAGCAAATAAATAGATCTTTTTTGAAAAGAAAGAAGAGAAGGAGGAGGAAGAAAGGCTTGACCCAACAGAGATATAGCTCCCAGCCCTCTTCAGAGTTTCCTACCATAGCAGGACAAATCCAAGTAGGCCAGACCCCTGGGTGAGTCAGAAAGCAACTGCCCTTCCGTGGGACTTATGGCATGCCGGATAGAGGCCGTCCCCTAGGGTTTAGCCCTCCAGCAAGGTATCTGTTAGAGTCAGCTGAGGCCTGCATTTCTGGAGCTCCAGAGGCCACTGGCAGCTTCAAGGAAGCTCAGGAGAGGGAGGGAAGCTCAGATGATTGGTGGCGGCCTTATCAGCCCCACCCTGACCACAGGTCATCATCCTGCATGGCACCCGAGTTCAGGGACCCTGTCCCGCACAGACCTGACATTAAATGGTAGTTTCTGGCTGGCCTCCTTCTTCTGTGGTGACCTTCCATGCCTAGTGTGGGAAATGGCACCTGACCCTGTTGAATTCTCTGGCCTCTCTGACCACAGGGGTGTTGGGAAAGGATAAGACGGGCCCTGCCTTGGTTGGTAAGAGTTTCATCTTGATTTACTAAGCACTGACTACGAGTCTAGCCCAGTGCTGAGACAGATCAGGTCCCTACGATTCTCCCTGAAGTGTCATCTGCTCCATTTGAGAAACCCAATGCTCAGAGAGGGGCAGCATCCAGCCTCAAGCCACTCAGCCTGGCCTACCATGTCTCTTCAGAAGCTAAGGACAATGGGTGGTCGGTGTGTGCTCCTGACTAGAGGATCAGATGTTCTCCCAAAGAGTTCTTTTCCCTGTGAGGGCTGCAAAACAGTCAGACTTGGCAGACTTTCCAGGGGAGCCTGGAGGCAGATTCTGGATAAGGAGGGGCAGCTGGACACATGAAATTTCATGGCAGGCTACACAGGAATTTGGGGGTTCATGGTACTCACCCACCTTCATATCAAACCAGGCCTGTACTAAAGGGCCATCCTGGCCACCAAACAGCCCTCTGCTGCAGCTATACCACTTTTGGCTCTGCAGTTCTCAGCAGCTACCCAAACCATTCTTGACCTCCCCTTCTGTGACTCCCCAATGCCCTCAAGCTACCCTGAGCCCTATAGCTTAACATTCAAATTCTTCTCTTTCTTTCTAGATTGACAATTCTTTGTTTCATTCCTGGGCATGCATGTTACTCTCGTTAGCTCATGAGACCCCCTCCATCCTGCTGAATGTGCCATTTTTGGTCCCCCCTCAAACTGTGTCCCCTCCTCATCCCCTCTCTCTTTAATCTCCAATTTGGACCTGGCTTTTAGGACCCAGGGAGTTCCCTTCATCCCAGGAATCCTCAGCTCTGTGTCATCTGGCTCCTCAGGGCTGTCTCTACTGTGACAGAGCCTCCTTCAGGCTTGAGAGTCATCTGTCTCCTCTCTCTCACCCAAGAGTACAGTTCAGAAGTATGGACTCTCTAGTGTGGATGGGTGCCCCACCCAAGAGCGGCCTGGTCAGCTGTCATTCTGGTGCCCACCGGGATGATCTGCAGACCCCACCCCCATGCCCTCCGTCTGTGGCCACAAGGCTGGTCTCAGGTCCCCTATCTCCTGTCTCCACTGCTGTCACTCCTTAACTGACATGATACTAAGCTCCAAGATCCCACAGATCCACAGCAGTCTGGGCCCTGAGCTCACCTCTTTTCCAGTCAGTAACAACTGCAAGGCCAGGTGCAGAGAAGTCAGCATGGCCCTCAGCTATGGCCATGACGTTAGGTCTAGATCTCCGCTACTTCCAGCCTTGTTTCTGCCTTTTTCTAGATCTTCCCTCTTGCACCAACTCCCACTCTCTGTTTCTCTCTGGAGCAAACCACATCCTTCCTCTCCACCTACCGTAGGACCTGGCTATCCTCTGTCCTTCGAAGCCTCAGGGGTCACTACTGCTGGGCCGGCTGTGGCGCTCGCGCCTTGAAACTTTCCCTGCAAGCTGAGTCCTTCCCTGGAAATACGGAACAGGGCAAGAAAATATGGTTTCAATCCTCTTCAGTGTTCGCCTTCGAGATCTAGTTAAGTCAACAAGGCAAGGGAAATCAGTAAGAGCTGCAGATGTCAGAGAGAAGCAGTTCAGATCGCCATCTTCATCGGTTAGAGCTGCCTGCCAAGCAATCCCAAGCACGGTTATTATGGGAATAACAAGAGTTTAGTAAATTTCATATGTTGAATTTGCAAACACAATCAGTAGCTGTTCTATGTGCCAGCCAGGCCTATTTTAAAAAAGACGCAGGCTCCCTTCACAGTTGCCAAAATACGAACACCCCCGGTAGCCATCGGCCACTGAAGTACAGATTTCTTAACGTGGCACACAAGGCTTTTCCTCAGGTCTGTCATGCTTTACTCTCTTGACCCTCTGCCGCCCAGAACTCAATCCCCCTCCAAACCTTTCTGTGAGCTGTCCCTGCCCTTCCAGCTGCCAAAGCTTCCTCGGGGTTCTTCCTCTGAGAAGCCTTCCCTGACCGGCTGAGTCCTAGCACACAGCACACCCTTTTCTGGGTCTAGCTCCAGCCCTAGATAGTAATTACACGATCTGAGATCTCTCTGCCACTTGGCCCAGAGCCTCCAGGTAGCAGGGAATGAGTCTGGCTCAGACCCATGACGGGCTGACAGATCAATATAAGATACACAAGGAAAAAAGGCGTGTCCCTGCCACGATTGTGAACCTGTGGTACGTCTACACTTAGGTGTGCTTCCGCTTCGCAGATCTTCATGCTGGTCCCAGTGCCTCCCCGTGTGTATGACTGCCTCTGCGCGCGCGCGTCTTCTGTGTGTCTGTATGTCTATGCCTCATGGATGTCTCTGCTCTCTGCAAGTGTGTGTGGCTGTCTATGTATTCGAATGTGTGCATATCTTCTGTGGCTGAGCTGGTACTTAGTCTAGCTCAGCCGGCCTGGGCTTGGAGCCCAGACCCTTGACCACAAAGCCAACTAACAGAGCCAGAGGACTCTCAGCCTCTTGAGTTCCCATCCACTGCCCCAAACACCCGCATACCTTCCTGCCCCACCTGGCTGGGTCGTACCTGATATGCACGCAGACAACTGTACCCAGGCAGCAGAGGTCCTAGGAAGCCAGCCAAGCAGAATCCTGAGACCAGGTCCCGGAGGGAGACAGGCTGCCAGCACAGTCCAATAGGTTGACCAACAGCTGGGACTTCCCAGCCACAGGACCGCCCAGGCCCACTCTCTACCCGAACCCCATACTTTCGCTTTCAGAAAAGTTCCATCCCTTTCATTCCAGAGACAGCCACTCCAACCTTTGATCAGTCACAGCCCTGGAGCTTGCCTGAGCCTGATCCTTGCTTGACCGGGAGAGACTTGGGAGGGGAGGCTAAGGAGGGCCTTAAGGGACGCTGAGGAGGTGGAGATTAGGGGAGGAGAGGTTAGTGGGGTGGGGCTAGGGGAGGGTGATGCAGCAGTGGGGGCAGGAGCTGTTGAGGACCACTGAGGATTGTCAGACCCTGACAACGAGAGGCTTTCACCCCCTAGTGCCCAAGCCCAGAAACACTCCGCCTTCCAGGGAAGGGCTGCAGCTTCAGGCCAGTCTAGGAAGTTCACTGCAGTGCCCCCTTCGCCTGCCAGAGCTGAGAAGCAGAGAGCAGATATCAAGACCTGTTAGGGAAGTTTTTTGTGACGCCTGGAGGACCAGGTGTGAGCCATACACTGCTCCTGAGTGCTGGTAGGAGAGGGCCCGAGGGACCCAGGGGCTCACACTCAGGAATGACAGGCAGCCTTCTAGGCCAACGCAGCGCAGCCTGAATGGCGGTGTGGAGGAAGGGCTGTTGTGATGGCTTTGGAACACGGGCCTTCTGCCTTCACAGAGGGGAGGCTTTCTGTAGGGAGGGCCATAGAGACTTCAGAGGGAGAGGCACCTTTCCCGATTTCAGGGGGATTCCACAGGCAGCGTCTTAGGAAAGAAACTCGGGGAAATCCAAGGACACATTCAGAACTGTCCCGCCCTGCACCTAGGTATAGTATGGTATAGTACTCATTACTGGCTTGTGAGAACACAGCACCACATAGGGTATACTCTCCTGGTTTGGGGGACGTGAGGGCTAAGGTCTAGATTCTTCTGAGGCTACCTTCTCCTCTTCTCCTCTTCCTCCTCTTCTCCTTCCTCCTCTTCCTCCTCTCCTCCTCCTCTCTCCTCTCTCTTCCTCTTTTCTTCTACTTCTTCTGGAGACAGAGTTCCACTATGTATTCCTTGATGTCCTGTAGCTCACTATGTAGACCAGGCTGGCTTTGAATGCACAGAAATTGGATTAAAGGCACATGCCATCATGAGTAGTACTTTCTCTCTTTATGTGTTCTTTCCTCTGTGTGTGTCTGTCCAGTTTTCTCTTTTTTATTGCATGTGGGGTGTGATGGTTTGTATGTGCTCAGCCCAGGGAGTGGCACTTTTAGAAGGTGTGGCCCTGTGGAAGTAGGTGTGGCCTTGTTGGAGTAGGTGTGTCACTGTGGGTGTGGACTCTAAGACCCTCATCCTAGTTGCCTGGAAGTCAGTATTCTGCTTGCAGCCTTCAGATGAAGTTGTAGAACTCTCAGCTCCTCCTGCACCATGCCTGCCTGGATGCTGCATGCTCCTGCCTTGATGATAGTGGACTGACCCTCTGAACCTGTAAGCCAGCCCTAATTAAATGTTGTCCTTCTAAATGTTGCCTTGATCATGGTGTCTGCTCACAGCAGTAAAACCCTAAGACAGCATGCTAGGTAAGCTCTCTGACTGAGACAAGATAGAAGGGTGCAGCAAAGTGTGGGAACCTGGGAAATAAAAGAGCTCCTCTGGTTGAAGTACCTTAGCGACAGGCAAGGCTCCTATAAGATCAACACCTGCATACAGCCTTTCTTCCCCACCAGCTACAAACCTACTTTTCTAGGAATTCACCCAACCCCCTCACTTATAGAGAAGGATATATACTAAACTCCTTGAGAAAGCTCATCAGATTATAATTGCATACAAGACATCCCCATCACCACCATTAATTTATCAGAAGAGAGAGAAATGGAGAATGGAGACGTAACTTCAGAGTCACGGAAACCAGGAATCTATGACTAAGACTAGAACTGCTTAGTCCACTGCTGAGCCCCTGAGCAGGCTGAATCCTCTCGTGGGTATGTCTTGCTTTCTCTTACTCTCCCAGCATGTCCTCCGTTAAGTAAGTCTTTCTGTTTCTCCTACGTTAAAGTATCTTTAACAAAAATCTCCAACTCGACTTCAGACTGGCTAGTCCTGAAATTCTTTTCTTCATTAAAGCCACCAGTCTCATGTAGCATAAGTTGGGTCTGTATAAGACTAAGAGTCTTAAGGCTGCTGATGGTGACAGCATGGAGCTGTGTCTCTGCATCCTCTTCTTGGAGCTGACATAACAACTTAGCTATATACCCACCCTGCCAGGTGACCTGAGTTTAGCTGATTATCTTTTTAAAGACCCTAACTCCAAATAAGGTCACATCCTCAGCTTCTGGAGCTAAGGATTCAACATATAAATAATAGATTTGATGATACCAGGCACACTACATCACCCATGCTGTTTGGAGACAGGTCAAGTCAGACAGAAGTCATCAGTACCACCTCCAGGATGCCCTCCAGGTAATCACTTCTTCAGTAAGGATAAGTCCTGGTAGGTGGAACTACCAGTCTAAGCCCAAGAGGTGCCCAGCTGGACCCTTCCTCTCAGCCCAGCCTGGCCTGGCTATTGGCTTCCTCTCAGGGGGCTAGCCTGGGCTCAGGGACCTACCCATCACCACAGAGTCAACTGGAGAGACCAAGACTGTCTCCAAGTCACATGACAGTCTTGGGATCTCCAGGTTCAAATTGCCTGAAGTCTAGCCTCAGATGTCCAAGCAGGGAGACTTTGGTCTCTTTCCAAGCTCTGTCTCTATCCTGCCTCAGAAATCTAATACCTAGAACCAGGAGGATTATCCCTGGGCCTCCGCCAAAGTCTCAGGTGTTCTTAACCACTGAGCCATCTCTCCAGCCTTAATTTGTCTTACTTTTTATGTGTGTGAGTGATTTGCCTACATGTATGTCTGTGCTTTCTTGGTGCCATGTCCTCTGGGGGAAAAATTACAGATGGTTGTGAGCCACCATGTGAGTGCTGGGAACCAGGCTTAGTCCTCTGGAAGAGCAGATGGCGCGCTTAACCACTGAGCCAACTCTTCAATTCCAAGTGGCTGCCTTGAACTTGCTAAGTACTTGAGGATGACCTTGAATTCCTGCTTCTGCTTTCATCTCCCAAGTGTTGGGATTACAGGATGTGCCATCACACCAAGCAGCTTGTCTATTTTTCAATGCTGCTTTCCCCTGGCTTTTTCAGTAAAATCCCAGCGGAAAAGTCCCAGCATAGTCTAAGAGAAGCCCAGGCACTAGGACAGTCAAATTGAGGTCAGCGAGGGCCGCGCAGGGGGCAGCTAAGAGGGAGAGGCATAGCTAGGATATCGAGAACTTCAACTCCAGCTCCCCACGACCTTGGGAAAGGCATCTTTGTCTCTAAGCCTTATTTACTCTTAGATAAATAGGATTGTTACTGGGATGCTGTGAGCTCACCTCACCTGAGAGCCTGGCTTCTAGGTAGGCAAGAGCAGGAACGACCCTCCACAGATGTTTGCCTGTCTAAGGGTTTTTTGCCCAGAATGCTGAAGGGGCCCAGATTGGAACCCATTCTAAGACTAGGAGGCGGAGTTCACCCTTTGTCCCTGGCAGCTGTGGTGTCTGGAGGGAGTGGGGGCGGGGTGGATGTGCCCCACTGTCTCTGAGGCCAATTTGCAGCCTGCTGGTGAAGCTAAACGAACCAGACGGTGGTGTCTGCTGTTTTATGTACTAACCCCGGCGGGCGCTAGGGGGAACCGCAGGAGATTTTAGGCCTCCTATGTGCTAAGGAGGGGCTGGCCTGGGCTGGCCCGCTAAGTGGGTGTGGCGTCCGCTCTGGCCCCACCCAGGCTCTGTCCCACCGTTTGGGGAGGAGTGGGCAGAGATCCGACTCTCCACGCCCCCTCTAGCTCTCGGACCTCTGGAATGGGCCATTACTACTCTGGGGCTACCCTGGTAGACCACGGAGAAAGCCTGGGCTTGGGTCCCAGGACACCGTCCCCCCCACCCCCGGCAAGGACTCTGGACTTGTCTTCTGTGGGACCCTGTTTCATTGGGCATAATCGTGCCTGGGAGAGAGGTGGCGCAATTCCATTGCTCCGTTCTGTTCTGCCTCCCGAAGTGGACAGCACTTCCTGCCAAAGGTCAGCCCCTGGAGGATCCCCACACTCCCCCTCATTTCCTATTCTCACTGCCCTTGCTCAAAACCCACAAGAAGGGCTGGGGACAGGGAGGTTCTAGAACAACAAGACTTCTAACCCATGAACCCGGGAAGGGCCTATGGAGACATCCTGGACCCAGCGCACCCACGGTTTAAATTTAAAGCAGACTTCCAGGCAAACTTCCGCACCTCCCCTCCCACCTCTGGCGTTTGGGGGCCAGGCTATATTTAGAAGGAAGGCGAGCTGGAGAAATTACTTTATTCATCCTGGAGGTTAGCAAGGAGGCCAGGAGAGAACAGAAGGCCTGTGTCTCCCATAGCCCTACCAGTTCACCCATGGTGGGGCCTCAGCCTGAGGGCTTTGTTGAGCTAACCTTATGGAAACTTCCTAGTGGCTAGGCCCTGAACTTCCTCAGACTTGGCCAAGGGGGTGGCGGCAGTACACCTTAAGAGGGAGCCCTAGGCATGATCAGCTTTCCTCCCCAAGCCCTGATGGCCATAGTGTCCCTCGTGGTTGTGGAGGGACAGGACCATCCATCATTCAAGGTAAGGGAGGAGCTTGCCCACCCAAGGTCACATATGGGTACTGTGGCCAGCTTGAGGGTGCCTCCATAGCCTTGGGCAAAACTGGCCCAAGGCACCTCATTTTGAACCTAAATTTTCCCATCTGTAAAATGGGACTTTTGCAAAGAATTAATAAAGTCTGGGCTGGAAGAACCTCACCTTAGGTACCACCCTGGTGCCCTAATGCGCACAGGATGCAGGGTACAGGGGTGTCTGGCCTCCAGGGGATCTCTAGCAGGGATAGGAGGCCACCAGGAAGAGTGGCCATAGGCAGTCTAGGTGAGGAAGATTAGAGAGACGGTCCCTAGACAGAGACAGTGTGAATAGCCTTCTGCCCTACTCAGCCTGTCATTCCCCACCCTGGGCTGAGCACCAAGCACCAAGTGCTTACCGTAGGGCCTCTGACTTGTTCAGCCCAGGAGAGACTAGAATGCAAAGAGACTAGAAGCAAACTTGTGCCCAGCAGCTCAAGTGCCCACCAAGGTGCCTGTAGCCACCAGGAAGGATGACTTTATTTCTGGATCAAACCACTGAACAAAGAGTGTTATATTCCAGATCTGGGCCATGGAGCACAAAGCAGGGACCAGGGTCCTGGCCACACCTAGCCAGACAGGAAGCTTGGTAAGCTGGATTTCCTGGGTGGGCCCAGTCTTTTCTGTGAATCAGCCAGTCATCCTGGGATGGAGGTCCTCTCAGTGGTCAGAGAGCAGAGCCTGCCATACCCTTATCTGTTACTGGACCAGGGAATGCCTGGTGCCCAGAGCTGGTACCCTCAATGATGTCGTCATCTGCTTCCATCTCTGGTGCTCCTGGTGGACTTGGAGCTAAAAAAAAAAAAAAAAAAAAAAGCAAAGAAACAAAAACCAAAAATTAAACATAAAACCAAAGGCCTCTATATTGGTGATAAGCTGTAGCTGGATTGATCCTGGGGGATCTCAGGTGAGCCTTTGGCAGACATCTGGATCGATTAGCCACTTCTTCCCCAGGAATGATGGGAAGGAAGGGGTGATCATACCCTTGTTTTAGGGAGTGAAAGAGAATGAACCCCAACTCTGGAAGCAGGAGCAGCCCTCCACCTCCCTCCCTGTGCTTCAGGGAAAGGTACGGCGGAGGGAATGAAGCAGCCGGAGGGCCTTCCCACAGTCCACACCTCAGTGGTTACCTAAGGGCCAGCAGCAGCTGCTGCGTCTCTGCTGCTGGCCTGACACAGGGTGAGAGAGCTTTGAGCAGAAGTGGGGGCCATGGGTATAGACCCCTTCAGGGCCAAGCTGCATAAGGACTATTATAAGGACTACCCCAGAGGCTGAGGTCTGGGGAAAGGAAGAAGGTTTGTGTGGTTCTGAACAACCGTCATGGTAGCTGAACTCATTGTCTCACAAGCAGAGAGACCCTCCGCGGGCTTCCGGGAATAAAGATTCCCATGGTACAGCTCAGCCCTCGCGCCTGTAGCTTTCAGTGGCTTGCGAGCCACTCTGGGGGCCCTGAGGACTGACCACTCCTGTCCTACCTTTTTCTTGAAGCTCCAGGCTTTCACCCTGGCACCTGCTGCCAAGCCCTGAGGAACTCCTTTCCCAAATGAGCCCCTGTACCCCGGCCCCTCTAGGTCCTTGTGGGCAATGTGAGTTCTTCCAACGGTCTCAAAGTCAGGGAAGGAGGGAGAACAGAAAGCAGACTGGGCAGTAGGAGAGTGACTGTGCCCTCTCAGGTGCCAGCCTGGAGCCACGGGTGTGCATTAAGGGGACAGGTACAGTCGGGAGGAAGGGCAGTAGGGAGGAGTGGGTGAGGGTGAGGCAGAGTCCAGGACCCTGGGCAGATGCTCAGGTATTGGGGTGTGAACTAGTGAAGGGGTCCCACACCTACTGCAAACAGACAGGAAGTGGGTGCTGTCCTCTCACCAGCAGCAGCCTGGATCTGAGGTGTACCCCTCTGGTACCCTCGGGTGGCCAACGCAGTTCCCCACTTTCCACAGTACCCACTTCAGTGGGTTCCACCACAATAGAAGGCAGTCGCTGACAGAGTCGAGGGCCCTTCTCCCGGACACCTACTGCAGCCTATAGAGAGAGTGGGGAAGGATCAGGGTAATACTGGGCCATGGACTGCTGGCACTGCTGGCCCTGCCCCTTCTGCCCTCTGTCCTGCCCTACCAGGAAGGCCAAGAACAGGCAAGGTGAACAGTCCTGTCTTGTCCACCACTGGGGAATAGGCACCCGGGAACACCATAGGACTCACCTGGACTCAGACCCAAAGAAGCCCATTTCACAGACAGAGTCTAAGAAGGTAGAGACCAGTTACTCAGGAGGAAGCCCAGGACTGAGCACTCCAGCTGCTTCCTGTACCTGGAAGCCAGCACAGTTCCTTTTTGGGGCTTCCCTGCTGGGTCCTTGGCCTCCTCCCTCCACATGGCAGGCCAAGGAGCTAGGAAGATGTTGCCATGGCAATCAGAGCTGGCTCTCCCTCATTGTTCGGTGCCCACACGCCCTCTGGGTGCCCTCAGCAACTCCACCTCCCATTGAAGGCTTTTCAAGGCCGAGGCTGTCTTACACAGCTCCATCCCTCAGTCCCTGAGGTCCTGACTTGTCTGCACTGCCCCACCTCTGTGACCTCCTGAAGTTCTGGAAAAGATGGCTACCTAGTGTATGCGCCTTCCCACAGTGGCACACAGTCCGCCAGGAAGGTAGGCACAGAGCAGGCATACTGTTACACTGCCTCTGGATGGTTGCTTAGAACCGAGGGACACTGGTTTCCCACACACACTTCCACGCTCTACCCAGGACCCTGTTAGCCAAGTAGTGCAGGTGACCCTGAGGTCTGAGAACAGGTGTCGCCAGGCTGGACCATCTGTGGATTGAAAGAGCGAAGGGCCTCAGAAGACAGCAGAGGGGGGACCCCATCCTGCCCCCACAGATGGACCCCCTGAGGCTGACACTCTGCTGGCCTTGTGGAGCCAGGCCTCCTTCCCCATCCTGGCTCTTTCCCTACATGCTAGTCTACCTCTATTCCTCAGCCACGGGTTCGGTCTGGAGGGTACCACTCTGGTAAGCTGGTCAAGCCAGCCAGACCATCAGGGTAGCTGCTACCCATGAGCCCAGAGTCTGGGCCGTTCTTCCTTCACTGGCTCTGTTGACCTCAGGCACTTTTCTGTGACCCTGCCTCTCTGTGCAGGACTAGAGTCTCAGTTTATTTTGCTTCTGAAACCGGGTCTCATACCTCAGACTGTCCTGAAACCCACTAAGTAGCCAAGGGTGGTCTTGATCCTCTGACCCATTCTCTAGATTGCTGGGACTTCAGGGGTCTGTCAGTGCACCCTACTACAGATTGTAAGCATCAACCTCTCTGATCCCTCCAAAAATCTAGGGTACCTTAAAATTGTACTACCCTACAGGGAGCAAAGTGTGACCCTGTGCTTGGGGAATAAGCTTTGGTGTCCCGAGGTTCAGAAGAACTGCTTTATCCACCAGATTTCTATAAAAATAGCAGATCCCTCCCCACATGGAAGGGTAAACTGAGGCTGGCAGAGATGAGAAGCATATTGAAGTCACAGGCCACAGCTTGAGGCTGGCTCCCTCCGGTCTCCTGCCCCTTCAGTCACTTACCTTCCCTGCTGGGCCTCTGGGGCCCTCGGTGGGACTCTCTGGTGCAGCTGACTGTGGGGTACTCATGCTGCTGCTGCTGCTGCTGCTGCTACACAAAGACAAGAGTAAAACTGAGGCATCCACTGCAGCCAGTGCTAGGTGCCCTCCTCTTCTTCTTCCTCCTCTTCTTCCTCTTCCTCCTCTTCCTCCCTCCTCCTCCTCCTCCAGGAACCCTGCCCACCTCAGCCTAGCCAGGCCCAGTACCCACAGCTTAGGGCTGATCTCAAGAGCACAGGACAGCTGCCATACTGTGCCCAGGACCGTAGAGAATGTGGCAAGATAGGGAGAGATTGACCTGGGCTTTGAGAGCCAAGAAGACTTCCTGGAGGAAGGTCAGCTGGCCTGAGGCCTCCCTAAGGGAGGGAGAGCAGGCAGTCTGGGCTGCAAGAGATTTGTGTGTTGAGGCAATGAACAGCAAGCAGAGAACACAGCAGACTTGGGGACCCAAACAGGTTTGTGTCAGGAGGCTGGGAGCACCTGGGACTGAGTCTGAGCTAGCCAGAGGCCAAGGTGCCCCATTCCTGCCCAAGAACACCCCTTCACCCACAGACCCTCAAGCCATGCCCTGAGGGAAGCTGACATCTTGCCTGCATATGGCCATGTCTACCTAGGCCAGGCACAGGTTGGGGAGGCTGGGTCAGCTTCCACAGTGAGGAAAAAAAATCCCTGCCAGAAATCATAGGCCCATCAGACTTTCCCCCAGCACTGTAGCAGGGTGGTGGTGGGGTGTAGGGTAGAGGGATGTGGGGTTGTGGGGGTGTTCTTGGGGCCTAGCTCATGCCAGAGCAAGAAATGAGTGGGGTCTTAACAGGCATTGGCGAATTTTAGACAGGCAGCCCAGGGCCACAGGCCTATGCTTTGGAAGAAGACTGGGCCACAGTGAAGAACTGAGCAGCAGGGCAGAATGGCTGAGACACCCTGCTGGGAGGCAGGTAGGTACCCTGGGCCTCCACAAGGTCAGCTGCTAGTCTGGAAAAATGAGGGTCCTTCTACCAAATGTCCACCTTGGTCCGCTCAAGTTCCAGAGTCCCAAGGAAGTCTGGAAGGGTGACACACACTGTGATGGGTGCCCCCCTTGCAGTAGGCAGCCATGTCATCCCAGTGGTGCTCTGTCTCAGAGCCCATGAGATCCCCTGTGGACCGCTCCCAGCTCTGAGACCCCCCTAGGTTCCTGCCTACCTCCAGAGTTTTGGGAACCTCCCGGAACAGAGACCCAAAGAGATGTCTCAGAGACATTCGAAAATGAGGGAGAGAGAGTGGCCACGGAGGCCATGCAAAGAGGTGACAGCGCTGAAGAGTGAGGGGAGAAAGAGGAGGAGAGCAGGGAGGAGAGTCCCAGGGGGAAAATCTGAGGAGCCAAGATAGCAACAAGGATGGAGCTACGATGGGGCAAGTGCCCATAGGCTGCCTTGCTCTTGCCGGGTACCTGGTATCCAAAGCCTCCGCTGTGAGAGCCCCCCCCACCTCTATCCGCTCAGGGGTGCAGAGGGCCAGGTGTTGTGGACCGCAGGCGGTAGAGGGACGCTTGATCCAGAGCCCCCCTCCCCGCCCCCGCATTCAGTTCCCAGGGGGGACCCACACCCGTCCCTTCCTCGGGGCGCTCCCACTAACTCCTTACCGCACTCGCCCTCCTCCCCACCCCTGGCTGCCAAGGTGCACCTCGGAGGGACACGGAACCCTGCGGGCGAGGGTCGGGAGGGGGCGTTGTGCCTCCTGCACACTCACCAACACTCACCGCTGGCGCTTGCGGGGATTCCACGCTGGCTCCGGAGCTCGCCTCCCTCGGTCCTCCTCCGAGCTCTCCGCCCACACAGGCGCTCGCAGCAGCCGGCCCCTCATTCACACTCCCGCCCTCTCCTCTGCAGGGCCGCCGGAAGGACCTGGCCTCCACCTCCCTAGACACCACCCTACTCCAGAACCTGGTCTTGGCCACTTCAGACCTCCTCCCCCAATCCCCAGGTTAGAGTGTGAGGTGTGGCATTGTGTGGTGCCAGATGCGGTTAGGAAGAGGATTTTCTCCAACCGGGCTACTGAAGGAGGAAATGATACGAGGTGGGGCAGGTTGGAGGATTGTCCCACATTCTGTCTCCCATATTGATCGCCAGGCCCATTCTCTACTCCAGGACAGTTGGTCTGGTGAACAGCTCTGTCACCCAAGGCCGTAGTGCCACATCCCCACACGCATAATTCACACAATTCCCCTTGTAGGGTCCGCCGTGGGCTCTCTAACGTCCTATTTCTCTCAGACCTGCAACCAATACCCACATCCAACTATCCGATCACCATGCACCCAACGGTTCAACAACCCAACCTCTGTTCAATCTACCATTACCTTCCATCGAGCAGCCACGGTTCCCTATCCATCACCCAGTCACCATCTAACGTCTTACATGCACCCACTACCTACCACACGACTATTCTGCACACACACACACACACACACACACACACACACATACACTACCTACCACTCCGCCATTCTGCACACATCCTCACATACCCTAGCATTGCATCTAGCATCTACCCCTCACTAGTCACCCGGCCACCTAGGGTGGCCCTCTGGCCATCTTCTTTCCCAGTAGTCTTAGCCTGAGTACCAACAAACATCTATTAACTGTGGACACCCTATCACTATACCCCACCCAACTAATACGTCCACATCCATGAAACACACACTGTCTTAGTTAGGGGTTTACTGCTGTGAAAAGACACCATGAACAAGGCAACTCTTATAAGGTCAACATTTAATTGGGGTTGGCTTACAGGTTCAGAGGTTCAGTCCATTATCGTCAAGGTGGGAGCATGGCAGCGGCAGGCACGATGCAGGAGGAACTAAGAATTCTACATCTTCCTCTGAAGGCTGTTAGCAGAATACTGACTTCCAGGCAGCTAGGACAAGTGTATTAAAGCCCACACCCACAAAGCCACACCTACTCCAACAAGGCCACACCTCCCAACAGTACCACCCCCTGGGCCAAGCATATCAAACCATCACACGCATGCGACAGAACGTTCTTTACCAACCATTCATTGTCTCTCCAGAATTACCCAGCATGTAACTGGTTTCCATCAACTAACAACTTAATGCAGTCATACACAACTTACCTAACTTCAACTGCCAATACATTGTCTGTTCGTTCACTACCTGTGTCGCTGAGCTAGCTGCTAACCTCTATCCAATCAGTCTCAAGTATTTCAGTTTCAGTTATCAGTTATCAGTCGTCATCCATATTTATTCGAACCGCGCCCCCTCCCGCCCCATCCGTCCGCCCTCTGACCTTGTCCTCACCAATCAGATGTCTATCTGTTCAGTATCCATCTCACGACATCCATCCACCCATTATCGCCATAATTCACTGCTCTATCCAAGTCTATCCAAGCATCCAAGCACCTATCCACTTTTCTATTCGAGAAAATGTCAATGAGTGTCACGCCTTGGACCACCAGCCACCCGACCGATCTCGCTCTTGGGGGTTGGGGATGAGATGGCTGTGAAACCAACAGCGCAGGCTCCCGGGGCAGGTGAGAATCCTGTGGCAAGCTCCTTTATTAATTCTCAGGGAGCGCCCTTTATACCCTCCCCCCTTGTCTCATGGGTCCCAAGCAAGTGTGTCCTCCAAGTGACGGTTCCTGATTGGCTGTCTGTGTCACCAATCTCTAGGCACTCAGGGTAGTCTTCCATTTGGTCCTCATGCAGAAGTTGCCTCTGTGGCTGTGTGGCCCCGGTGTTTATGCGGAGGCGGCTGCTGACACTTTGTCAGTGAGGCCTGCTGTTCCTCCTACAAATGAGTTCTGCCTCTGTGTCCAGCATTGCTCTAGGCACTGGGGATGGAGACACAGCACTGAGCCCACACCCAACACTGTTTGTCCCCACCCACCACCCCCGACTGAAATCTCCCACGCAGCCAGCTGGGCAGCGCCAATGCAACATCCTCATCTAGTGTTATCGTCTGATGTCTGCTTCAGTGGTCTCTCACTATCCACTTGCCCTTGACCCATTTGTACATTAAACTACCCACTCACTAGTGACCACGTACTGCCTTCCAGTCGGCTACCATCTCCTCACTACCTACCCGTCCACCCTTCAAGCTTCGTGGATTTTCCGAGGATTAGGCATCTACTATTTACCGTTTCTCCGTTCGTCACGTGACCGTCATCTGCCGTCCCAGACCCCGCCCACTCTCCATCTTCTGTCTACACTCAACCATTATCCATCCGGTTAGCAACCATTTGTTTGCCATTTAAGATGGCTACTCTTGGTTGTAAACGTAACAGGATCTGAATCCACTGAGAGACAAGTACATCTGTGAGGGTTTGTCTTTAAAATAGTTTTTTATTTAAAAAAAAAAAAAATCCACCCTATTGCATGCTGTGCTTTTTGGTGGTAGCTCAGATACAAGGAGGTTCTAGGGGGAAAGCTTCCGTGTGAGCACCTCCACAGCCCGGTGGTGAACTCATCTACTTTGCTGCTGCTAAGGGTATGGTTGTTGTCATTTTCACTGACATCAGAACCTGGCTTCTTCAGTACTGAAGGCCAGTGGCTCCCCAGGAATCCTCCAGGCCTTCAGTACCAGATTAGGACTGCTGGGGAACCCAGCCTCATGCAGTGAACAGTTATCAGTTTCCATCCTCTCTTTTGTGATGTAACCATTGTGGGACTACCACCGTATCAGTAGATACTACTATATTATATATCCAGTTTCCAGCATCTCTGTGTGAAGATAACAATTGTTGGGCCACCACTGTATCAATAGTATATATAGTATATGATGTTATGTATGTGTGTAGTGATGTATATGATTATATGTGGGTATGTATATGTATGTGTATTCATATGTACATGTGATTGTATATAGCATGTGTACATGTATGTGTGTGTGTATGTATATGTAATATATGAATGTTTATGTATGTATATTTATGTATGTTATATATATGTGTGTATGTGCATGTCTATGTGTGTATATATGTATATGAATGTATATGTATATATGTGTATATGTATGTATGTGTATGTATGTGTATGTATATGATATATGTATGTATATGTATGTGTGTATGTATATGTATATAGTATATGTGCACATGTATGTGTGTATGCATGTATATGAATGTTTATGTATTGTATGTATATGTATGTGTGTGTATGTATGTGTATGTATATGTATATATATGTATGTATATGTATGTGTGTATGTATATGTATATATGTATATGTGCACATGTATGTGTATATGTATGTATATGAATGTTTATGTATGTGTATGTATATGTATGTGTGTGTATGTATGTGTATTTATATTCATTCTCATGCCCCACCCATCTTCCACCAGACAACATTCTCCTGTCCGTCACTCAGGATCCATCCATCAATCCTGTGCCCATCAGCTTTCCACTTAATCTATTTGAATCGACCCATCATAGCCAACGTACTAATTATCCACCGTCCGGCCACATCTGCCTCACCTGTCACCCGCTGTCCACCTGCTGTCTACGGACTTATTCACTACATACCAGCTGAGGCTGACGTCATACCTGTCCAGCCCATCCCCCCAACAATCTACAGTTCATCTACTCATCGCCACTCAGCCACCCTCCTTATACAGGCACTTCCTCCACTTCCATCCGTCCACCACGGCAGCACAGCCTCCGGCCTTGTTTCCAACACCTGCCTAAGCACTGTGCAAACATCATCCTACATTGTTCTACATTGTATCCAGCGTTCATCTCTCCACTCATCATCCAGCCACATAGTAATTCGTCTGATCCAGCATCCTTCTCTGCAGTCATCTATGATCCTTCCCTTACTGTGTACATCAGCAACTACTTTTGTGTCTCTCTTTACACCTCTTATTTCCATAGTTTATCCTTTTTCTTACCATTCTTTTATCTATTTATTCATAAACCAAATATTCACTTATTGAACATACATAATATATATATATGGGGCTGAAGAGATGGCTCAGCAGTTAAAAGCATTTGCTGTTCTTGCAGAGGACAAAGGTTCAATTCCTGGCACCCACATGGTGGCTTAGTTCACAACGGACTTTAACTCCAGCTCTGGGGGATCCACCACTTTCTTCTGGCCTCCGAGGACACTAGGCATGCTCATGGTGCACAGACAGACATACATTCAAGCAAGACTCTTATACACATAAAACAAATAAACCTCTAAGAAAAATTTAATATAAATAATAAACTCATTGTTCAATGCTGGTTTCTGAAATCATGAAGATAAATAACAATCTAAATTTATGGTCTGATGAACCAAAAATACCCAACAAATCATCGAGAGGAGTGTTGGCATAAAAATGCACATTTAGGGACTGGAGAGACGGCTCAGTGGGAGCAGGTACTGCTCTTCTTGCAAAGGACCCCAGTTCTGATACCAAAAGGGCCCGTCAGGTGGGACATGACCTCTTGTAACTTCAGCTCTGGGGGAGTCCGACACCTTCTGACCTCCACAGAAACTCACACTCACGTGCACACCGCCACATCTGCACACATGTAATTATACATAAAAATAGATCTTTAAAAATGTGCTTTGCACTGATGTAAATTTTAGGGCCTCCATCTCTTGGGTATGGGACAGGTGAAGCACTCTGGCCAAGTTCCAGGGGAGGAGAAGGGGGAGAGAGGAGTCTCCAGAGGTGTGACCTGCACCCTTAACTGCATCCTGGGAGACCTGGTGCTCTGACCAGAAGGGAAAAGACTGTGGCAGAGATCCTGCAGAGTGGGACTTAGGGATCATCCCCTGATGTGGAGCCGTCGAAGGGCTCCACCAGAGCTTTAGGGAGAAAAGTTCTTAGAAACCTATACACTCATGCCCCTCCAGTCCAGCCACAGGAACCCAAAGGTGGGACCTGAAGAGTCACATACCAGATGATAGGTTGCCAGGGCCACTGGCCACTGTGTGGCTTCCACTGAAACACAACCTCACAGCAGGAAATGCTCTGTGCGGACACACCCCTCCCATGACGTCATCCTCCCCATCCTCCTTCCCACCTGAGCAGAAGCTGCTCTCCTTACTTATTAGTGCAGGTGTAACTGCCAACTGCCACCTAAGGTGTTAGCTGTCATCCAAGGTGTTAGCTAACAAGAGACTTGCAGCTGCTGGGGCTTGGTCCTGATAGAACTCTCTGGAAATGCTCAAGACCTTGAGATGTGTGCTGTGCTGTAAGGGATGGGGGCAGGGAGTGTCTGTAAAGACAGGACAGAGCCCAGAGCTTCCTACAAAGTCACCTTGGGGCCTAGCTTTCTTTAGTCTCTAATTCTAGGGCTTCCCTGCCTTCCTGCTCCCACTTGGGGCCTTCTCCACAGAGAAAAGCGAAGCTGACATGACAGCAGAGATTTGTGTAGGGCTGTGTGTGTATCCGAGGGAACCCGTGTCACTCCCTGAGCTTCCCTGACAATGCCAACGGAATAAGGGATGGGGTGGCACCACTGAAGGTAAGAACTAAGCGCCTCTGACAGCATCTGACTTCTCTGAGACTGGTGGGAAGACTGCTGGAGGTGTTTGTAGGCTTTGGGTCTGGATGGTTTGCTCTTGTTGCCCTCTGGTGGCCACTTGGCTAAAACACATCTATACTCAGGACGATCACTGACAAAATACAAGGCATTGGTGAGCTGATATGGAATGTTTTTACCGGATGCTATAGAACCTACAGCCTGCATTCTGTCCTCATATACTGATGATGTGAAGACAGGTCCAGGAATGTACCTCAGGTCAGGACTGTAACTCTTGTACCTCAGGGTGACCACAAGAAGAAAGTCTGGCAGGGCCAGGATTTTCAACTCTCCAGCCAGAAATTACTAGTTGACTGTAGAAAGTTTCTGACATTAGAATTCTGACCTTAAAAACAAACTACTTTAATCAGAGAATCCTACCAAGAAGCAGCCCCAGAGGTTAAGAAGCAGATGTTTCCCAGGGCACAGAACCAGGGTGTGTGGGACACAGAAAGCTCAGAACCCTCACATCAGAGGAACGATCTTCCATCCCCACGACTGTGGAATGGGCACAGTGAAGTCGGACATACCTGCACCTGCTACAGGACTGGGCCTGATCCTGGAATGGCTGAATGTGGAGCCTGGGGTAAAGGGATACCTCCAGGCTCCAGGGTGACAGCTGAGCCAAGGACTCTTCTCTTGCTGCTGGCTTCAGCAAGAAGCCTAGAAAAGAATCAGGCCAACCCATACTCTCCTCCTTGCTATCCCCATTCCATCCACCCACAGTCCACACATGGCCACCCAAGGCCACCAACTGGAGGTGCCTTTTCTTTCTCCAGGTGAAGGTCAGGTGAATCTTTTTGCTGTCCCCATCTCAACCCATCCTGCTGGGTTGGCTGGACTGATTCATGATGGAATGGTGTGAACTTTACCCCCAGAGCTTTCTTTAAATAGTATTTTATTTACTTATGTGTATGTCTTCTGGAGTGTGCAGAGGTCAGAAGAGAGTGTTGGACCGTTCGGAGCTGGAGTTGCAAGTGTTTATAAGATGCCTGGCTCGAGACTTGTTAGACATATGTTGAGATTTGAACTCTGGTCCTCATGACTGTGCTTCAAGTGCTCTTAACCACTGAGCCATCTTTCCAACCTCCACAGTGTTCGCTAAGAACACTGTCCTGGGCAGTGACTGCCAGCCTGCAGCTGGGAAGTCTCCTACGCCAGCCCTACTAAATGGCAGCTTATGCCCACCGAGGTGGGAACAGTCTCTAGAGTCTATCTTAAATAAATGAACAGTAATTATTTTAAAATGTGTGCAGCTTATGCATGTTTGTATAATATAGGAATATTCTGGAAGAATACTCTAAAATCCTGGCCAACCTGACAGTATTTCCTGTGTGGCGAGCTTTGTCTCTGGCTAGGATGCACCAGATGATTCCCCTTAATCATGAAACCTGGTGAGGACGACACGTTGTGAAAGAAGAAATTAAGCACAACAGTTGAAAAACCTCTCTGGGTCCCAGAGCCCAATAAGAGGTTGAGTTTGAATTGGAGTGGGTGGATGTCTTGCTCTGTTAGTGTCCAGGCTGTCTTTAAAAATGGGTATGACTAGCTAGGCAGTGTGGTGCAAGCCTTAATCCCAGCACTTGGGAGGCAGAGGCAGGCGGATTTCTGAGTTCGAGGCCAGCCTGGTCTACAGAGTGAGTTCCAGGACAGCCAGGACTAACACAGAGAAACCTTGTCTCAAAAACAAACAAACAAACAAACAAACAAAAAATGGGTATGACTGTCTGTCTTAGTTAGGGTCTTACTGCTGTGAGCAGACACCGTGATCAAGTCAAGTCTTATAAAGGACAACATTTAATCGGGGTTGGCTTACAGTTCAGAGGTTCAGTCCAAGGGGGAGCATGGCAGCATCCAGGCAGGCATGGTGCAGGAGGAGCTGAGAGTTCTACATCTTCATCTGAAGGCTGCTAGAAGACTGGCTTCCAGGCAGCTAAGGTGAGGGTCTTAAGCCCATGCCCACAGTGACACACCTATTCCAACAAGGCCACACCTCCTAATAGTGCCACTCCGTGGGCCAAGCATATACAAACCAGCACACAATCCCTTTCAGTAAGTAGAGACTGCTCAGCCACACCTCAACAGAGGTGGAGGACCTTCCCTCCCAGCAGTGCTAAGGGTGGAAGCTGTTAAATCCCAGAGAGGGTAGGTGAGTGGCTCGTCAGGGTGACCAGATGAAAAAGCTGAACTTGAGTTATCCAGGTCATTTCTGCTTACCAGGAGAGCTACGGCATTCTCCCTTTCTATGAGCCAGAGCAGACACCAGACCCGGCCACCCTCACAGCCTGGGGTTGAACAGATTCTTCTGGTTGACATAGTCTGCACTGTAAAGGCCCCCGGTTGAAATTCCCTGCACACCTAGAGGCAGAGCCCGTGACCAAAGTCAGTCAGGTAGGGAATACTGCCACTCCCTGTCCCAGCAAGGACCTCAGGTGGGGGCAGTGCAAAGCCACTTAGGCTTTGGTCTTGTCTCCTGCTGAGGGGTGGGGCCCTCCAGGCATCCCACAGGAACCATGAAAAACAGATGCCCATAGTTTATGCTTCAGAGGCCTGGGCACACATTCCCCTGACAGGGCCAGCTTCCCCATCCCTCCCCTCCTCACAGGTGGCTTATTTGCCCGGGCCATCATTTCTCCAGAAGTCTGTTCTGGAACTCACTATAGCACCATCGGACAGCACCCAGCACAGCGTTCACCCTACATATGGGCCTTCTAAACAGGGGAGGGTGGAGAAAGACCAGGAGCCAAGGTGGGAGGTGCAGCCTAGCTCAGACTCAGACTGTCTATGTGGGAGAATCAAGGGGTGGCTGCCTGCATAGCCCAGAAGACTGGTTTACAGAAACGGTTCTGAGTGAGAGTCGTTCTGGTGGTAATGATGGAAATGTTGACATGGATGTGGCCACGATGCTGACATGGATGTGGCCACCATGCTGACATGGATGTAGCCACCACATTGACATGGATGTGGTCACCATGCTGACATGGATGTAGCCACCACATTGATATGGATGTGACTACCACACTGACATGTTGACATGGATGTGGACACCACATTAACATGGATGTAGCCACCATGTTGACATGTATGTGGTCACCATGTTGACATGGATGTGGCCACCACGCTGACATGGATGTGGCTACCATGCTGACATGGATGTAGTCATCATGTTGACATGGATGTGGTCATCATGTTGACATGGATGTGGTCATCTTGTTGACATGGATGTGGTCAACACTCTGACATGTTGACATGGATGTAGCCATCACATTGACATAGATGTGGTCATCACATTGACATGAATGTGGTCACCATGTTGACATGAATGTGGTCACCACACTAACATGGATGTGGTCACCACGCTGACATGGATGTGGTCATCATGTTAACATGGATGTGGTCATCATGTTGACATGGATGTGGTCACCATGTTGACATAAATGTGGTCAACACTCTGACATATTGACATGGATGTAGCCACCATATTGATATGGATATGGTCACCACACTGACATGTTGACATGGGTGTGATCATCACATTGACATGGATGTGGTCATCACATTGACATGGATGTGGTCACCACGCTGACATGGAAGTGGTCATCACATTAACATGAATGTGGTCACCATGTTGACATGAATGTGGTCACCACACTAACATGGATGTGGTCACCATGCTGACATGGATGTGGTCATCATGTTAACATGGATGTGGTCATCATGTTGACATGGATGTGGTCACCATGTTGACATAAATGTGGTCAACACTCTGACATATTGACATGGATGTAGCCACCATATTGATATGGATATGGTCACCACGCTGACATGTTGACATGGGTGTGATCATCACATTGACATGGATGTGGTCATCACATTGACATGGATGTGGTCACCACGCTGACATGGATGTGGTCACCACACCCATGACATCTTTTCAGTTATCTTCAAGCCCTGTAACACGTCCTGATTAGTTTTGCTGTCAACTGATACACCTGGGAAGAGGGAAGCTAAAGGATTGCTCTGTTGGGTTAGCCTGTGGGTATGTCTGTGGAGCATTTCCGTTTGTTCTCTCTGTGTAGCCCTGGCTTGTTCTGTAGACCAGGCTGGCCTCAAACTCAGAGATCCACCTGCCTTTGCCTCTTGGGTGCTAGGATTTAAGATGTGTACCACCACACATGGCCCATGAAGGGGATTTTCTTGATTAATGATTAATATAGGAGGACCCAGCCTACTGCAGATGGTGTCACCCCTTGGCAAGTGGCTCTAGGTTGTTTATGTAAGCAAGCTGAGCAGTCAGAGAGCTGCATTCTTCCATGGCTTCTGCTTCAGTTCCTGCCTTGAGCTCCTGACCTGACTTCTCTCCGTGATAAACTAACCTGAGACTTATAAGATGTTGTAAACACTTTTTTTCTTCTAGGTTGGTTCTGGTTAATGTTTCTTTTTGCTTTTTAGACTTACACATTTTTACTTTACGTGTATGAGTTTTTTACTTACACATGTATATTTGCATCATATGCTTGCCTGGATGCACACAGAAGCAGAAGAGGGAGTCAAATCCTTCATTTATCGGTGTTGTAAACCTTCTTGTGGGTGCTGGGACTCAAACTCAGGTCCTTCGGATGAGGTGCCGGTGCTCTTAACTGCTGAGCTATCTCTCCAGCCCCTGATATCATGGAAGGTGAACCAGGACAGACAGTGACTGCCTCCAGTCACTGAGAACATGGGGAACAACCTGCTAACCCTCTCCCCTGTGGAACAATGTCCAACCTTTGCCAGTCCCTGCGACACTCCTTCTGTTCTCACTTGGGCCTGGAATGATGCTCTGGTTAGGATTCTGGAGCCTGGTGTAAAGACGTTAGGCCAGCAGAACTGTGGGTTCAAAGATCATGGGGCCTGGCCCTCCTGTCACTCGCTTGATACCTGGACCCATGAAGTGAGGACACCTCTTCTTTTTCACCATGTATCACATACCACATATCACATACCTCCATGACATACTGTGTTGCCACACGCCTAAAGCACCAAGTGACCTTGACTGAGTCCTCTAAAGCCTTGATCACAGTCAGCCTCTCCCTCTCTGAAGTCAACCACCTGAGGTTCTTTGTCACACCAAGGACTGCTAATGAGCACAGGTAGAAAGGTGCAGGAAGGTGTGTGCTCACGGGGAGACAGAGGAGCTCTGGAGGGAAGTCGTACCAGACTCTGTTGTCTCAGGCAACAAACTGGAAGGTCAAGATAGGTTCTCAATCCGAGCATACCAAAGGATCCCTGACCTCCCCACAGGCTCTGGGTTAGTAGAGTCAGAGTCTTTGCTAACAAGTTCCCGGGTACTGCTGATGGTCCCATTGGAGACCACACTGAGTGGGTGGCCAGAAGACAAGGGTGCTCTCATCCTGTCCTTCCTGGGTCTCAGAGTCCATATCTCAGGAAGTGTGAGCCAACCTTGTATCCTCTGGGGACTCTCAGGCCTCTCCTAGACACACAAACTTAGATAAAGGTCCTCCTCCTCTTCCTATGAGTTCCGAGTGGACTGATTGTCCCTCTGAGCCTCATCCCTTATCTGCATTGTGTGGAGGAGTAGGCTGTGTGCCAGTCGGAGAGAGCCCATGAGGCCAGAGATTAGCCTCATTGAGAAGGAACCATCCTGCATCTCTGGGGGAAGGTGGGCCCATGGACTAGGCTGCCTGGGCTCCAGACCAGCCATGCCTTTCCCTCTCCAAACCTCAGCTTGCTCTTCTGATAATGAGGCAGACCTTCCCTCCTCCCTTTGGTTCTCATGCAGTTTGGAGTGGAGACTACAAAGCATTGAGCACACGGTGTTTACAGCCAGGAGAGAGAAATCCTAGACCTAAATGCAGCCTCAGAACTCCCATCATCCCTCAAGAGAGTGGGAGACATGGAAGGTTTCAGAGCAAGGTCGGGAGGCAGTCAGCAGTAACTTCTCTGAAGATGCTGCTGACGGTCAGCGGAAATGGTCAGGCTGCCAGGGTGCGCGTGCAGTCAGCATCTCTTGTTCCTGTCTTGTCCTTGTTACTGTCACCAGCTGTCCTGTGTGACTCTAGGACTATCTTGTGTGGACTGTGCCCATTGTGGCTACAGATTGCAACTGTGAGTTTCTAGGAGCCTCACAGACTGTTGCAGAGACCTCTTTCCCTTGTCAATGAGGAGCTGGGGGCCTCCTCGGTGAGCCCTCACACAGCCCCAAAGTGTCCCAGGTGGGCAGCCTCCAGGATTGCTGGGCTTGTGCTGTTAGGTGCCAGAAACCTTACTGGCTGCAGTGGGCTTTCCCAGGAGATATGAGAGAGAGATTAAGAGGGGCAGGGCTTGTTCTCAGTCTAAACCAGTAGCAACTGGTAGCATGTTTGCAGAAGACAACATAGGTCACTGGGTGTTCAAATCCTGGGGAGGGGTGCCAGCCTGAGACTTCCTCACCCAGAAGAAGTGAAGATAGCAGAAACTGGGATCCAGAAGCAGAGGGTCACCTCCTCTTGACCTCCTAGACATTGGTAGGTGCTGAAGTCAAGGAAGAAACCTAGAGGATAAATGCCTTTCTTGTCCCCTTCTTCCCCCTAGATGCCCTTCAACCTCTATGTTACTGAACCAGATAGTTGGCCCAGATAGGATGGTACCCACATAGGCACCTTCATAGATGGAGCAGCTAAAGAGGGTAAGATGAACCTGGGTGTGACAACTACGCTACCAACAGCTTCTTCCCGTGCCACCTGCGTGGTCCCTACCTCTACCCCTCTGTCATAGGGCTCTTTGTAAATAGATCTTTCTGGAATAGGCCTCATCTGATGTTGCCAGTTGTTTCATGCTAGGTCCTTGTGTGACAGGGATATTTGATGCCCTGTGAAGACCCACTGGCAAACTCTAATCTGAGCCTGTCCCCTGTGTGGCTCCCTCCCCCCAGCTAACTAGTGGGGTTTCCCAGACAGACTTTCTGCCTTTGCAGACTATGTGTTTGGTCCTAGCCACTATAATACTGGCTCCCTGGCTCCACCCTCTGCGCCACCACACTGCACTGCTGAACAAAGAGGAGGTATTCAGAGGTCCCCATTTCTAAACCTGACATATCAAGCAACACTGTAGGTTCCCCCTGAACCCCCCTCAAAGCTCCCTGCCTTTTTGCAAAAACTTCACATAAATGTTACACGGGCATTTATTTGTGTCTGACCATAGCTGGTGCTCCTGAACCTCAGGCTTTAATGTGGTCAATTGGGGTGTTGACAAGAAGGCCAGACACCTTCAGGAAGAGCTGTGGTCCAGAGATTCTGGCAAAGGACGCTTAGGAGTATCACTGCCGGGACCTCAGGAGTTTGGGAAAGGAAGAAGCCCTTCTTACTGAGTAATGTCTGTCTGATCTTGTCCATGCCTTCACTGTTGATACATCTGCACCTGCCCTACACAGGGTTCTTCTGGCTCTACCCTAGAGTGGCACTGTCAGTGTAGGAAAGAGACCTCCCTCCTCCCTGTTTGCCAGGCATTTCTTTATCTGTCTTCCTGGTCCACTGTGCCTTTCTTTACCGTCAGCCCTTCCTTGGATTCACCTGTTTTGGTTTGGTTTTTGAGACAGAGTTTCTCTGTGTAGACCTGGCTGTCCTGGAACTTGCTCTGTAGAGGAGGTCAAGTGCAGGCTGGCCTTGAACTCACAGAGATCTCTCTGAGGCATGTGTCACTACCACCCTGTTCATATTTACTTCTTTATACCCTGCTTGTGGTTTGGTCCCTTGGCTGCAATATACCTTATACCCAGACAGGGTTTTCTAGGAGCAGATGTTCCATAGCCTTGGTTTGGTTAGAAGAATTACTTTGCACTGTTTTCAGGGGCTGTATGGAATTCTATGTCTCGTGTGTGTGTGTGTGTGTGTGTGTGTGTGTGTGTGTGTGGTGGTGGTGGTGTTATTTGTTTATTTTGACCATGAACTTCTGTATTCCTGCTTCCCAAGTTAAATTAGTTACTTCTCTATTGCTGTGATAAAACACCACGACCAAGGCAACTTACAGAAGGAAGAGTTTATTTGTGCTTAAGGCTCCCATAAGTTAGGAGTCCACCAGTTTGAAGGCCCGACAGCAGGAGTGGAAACCTTGAATCACAAGCTTGAAGCAGAGAGGAACAGACTGGACCAGGCCCTAATGAGATCCTTTTCCCTGTAAGACCGTATCTCCTTAGCCTCCTCCAAACGGTGCCACCAACTGGGGACTAAAACATTCAAATGCCCAAGACTGTGGGAGACATTTCTCATTCAGACTGCCACATGATGCTGGGATTACGAGTGTGTACTACCAGACCTGGCTAGAATTCCACCTGAGCATCCTGTCCATCTATGTATATGGACACTTGGGCTTTCATTTTTCCAAAGATAGTAAATGTACATGTGCTTGGGTCAGCCCAGCAGAGGTCACACTATGTAGGAGAACCGACAAGGCCATACAAGTGGCCTGTTTACCAGAACAGGATCAGGTCAGGAAGGATGAGATGGGCCAACTGTTGGGTCCCACTACAGGTCACATGGGGTGGCTGGATGGAGGGTTGTCATAGTCTGAGAGAGGAGCTCCTAAGGAAGGGCCTAGATGGAAGCTGTACTGTCATCTACTGGGTAAAAACATCCTTTATGTCTTACTGGACACAGGTGAAAGGATGTTCTGCTAAAGCAAGCACATGAAAGGACGGTTGATGAAGGATTCTTGTATTGGTCCGCCTTACATTTTGTAGTTGAGTTGCATTTGTCAGGACTCCATAGAGAGAAATACACCAAAAAGCCTCCGGTGCTGTGCTGCAGTTTCTTGCTGCTCTTTCAGACTCGGGTGATTGGCAGAGTGATGTCAGCTGAGACATGATGCATGAGTTGAGGCAAGACACATGGAGGACACGTGATGTTTGGAGGGTATAGATAGGACGATGGACAGTGATGGAGGCTGAGCTAGGGTTTACAGATCTAGCTGTGCAACGCTTGTTGGTCTCAAGCCTTCACTGATCTTCACTTCCCTGAGAGAGGCACAGCTGAGAACTTCTCCTGGTGTCCCTCCATCCCTCTGGGTCCCTCCTGCTGACTCGTGCCGAGGCTGAGACCTGGTTGTCTCTGCTAGGTAGTGCCACTGCTGCTGAGTAGTGTTTGCAATTGGACTCTACCGAACTGGACTGCTGGTGTATTCCAGTGGATTAAGCTGCCGCTGCTAACCTGTGAACTGATCTGCCGATTTCTAGACAACACAGATGGGAGTTGTTGCAAAGAACCTTTCTAAATAGGTCCACTTCCCTCCCAACCACGCCCCCCATATCCTTTCTTTCTCACTACCTCTGGTGGGTGGTGGGCTACAAGGGAGGTTAAAGTGTTTAAGAACCATCATTAAAAATAGGTTTTGAAAAATTAAAGTTGCACTAGAGTTTCCCTGAATAGCCCCACTTTGGAGCACAGAGTAAGATGGAGTTTAGGATCCGTAGAGGCAAGGCAAACCACTTAGGCCTGTGCCTTTCAGCCTTCTCCCTTGTCCTATAGAGGAAAATATGTTCTTAACTCCAACGGCCACAGAGTTGACTATCTGTCTCTGGTGACTGTGACAAGTAGGATTGTGTCTATCTGAAGCCAAAGGCTTGGCATCACCATGAGTCTTTGCACAAGGTGTGTACAAGTGGGTGGAACCTCCCAGCAGGAAGCAAGTCTCAGACTCAGCTGCCACAGTGCCTGCCCTGTCTCCCTGTGGGGGTCACTAGTAGCTCTTTTCCTCAGCATTGAAAAGATGACTTTTGTTCATTGAGGACCTGACTCTCCCTCAGGGCTCATTTCTTTCTTTCTTTTTTTTTCCTGTGAGCAAACACAGGCTGGATTCGAACTCAGGAGAGACGGCTGCCTTGGACTCCAAGAGAGTGCGCCACCGCTGGCCGGCTCAGGGCCCATTTCTAATGAGCACTCTTCCTTTTCTGCAGTAAGAATTATTTACAAGAAGTATTAGGTGTGCCTCCCTGAAATTCCCAGTTCTGTACAAGAGTTCCCTCATCCCCACCCCTGCCTGACTGGCCCGGTGAACTCACAGTCTTCCTGGTGGTTGAGGCTGAGCATCTTAGGCAAGTCGGTTTGGTGGGGCAGGGAGGGCCGAGAGGGCTGGCGGGGGAGGGGCAGCCTCGGCTGTAATCCTGTAATCCATCTGGACTGTGACACAAGGTGACTGAGCTTCCTGAAGGAAGCATTCCTCTCTTGGACACTAGCCCAAGGTCACAGGAAGGAAAGCAAAATTCCTGTGTTAGCTGGTGTTAAGCAGGAGGGCCTCCTCCGCTGCTGGGTTCCTGGACTCTGGGGGAATGGCACCACGCACGCGCTGCCTTCTGGGGAGGAATAGACCACACCCCGCAGGATGGGCCTGGCGGTGAGGCATGTGGTAGTCAGGGGATTTCATGGGCATGAGCTCTCTACCATACTTCCTTCTCCATAAAATGAATCCTACAGCTCGCAGTGATGTTGTGTGTGTTGCTATGGTGATAGATAAATAAAGCATTCTCCGAGCCCAAACATGGTGGTGCTAGTAGCGATGTGGCTGGAAACACAAGTCATTGCCTGAAATACAGACAGCAAATCACCGTCCTCTCCGTCATGGACGGGGTCTGACATCAGTAACGTGGAGAACAGCCTCAGATGAGCATAGCATGGGGCCCTGTTGATGAAGTCTGGGCTCCGTGCCATGATGGAAGCCATGCCAGTCTGGGTGAGGGGAGTCTGTGGCCTCCATCCTTGTTTTTCTCAAGCGTACCTGGGTCCTTTGAACAGCACTGTGGCAGGGGATGACAGACAGACAGCTGGTGTCTTCAGAAGCGTCATCCCATCCTGTCCGTGTGAATGCTGAGAGCCTCCTCCCCCACTGAACCTTGCTTGGCAAATCTTCATTCTCACAGGCTGGCATTTTATGCCTATCCTGACAACTACATCCAGATTTCCCCTCCACCTCTCCAATGGGGGCACCTTTCAAAGTCTCCAATTGGCTGGACAACACCTAGTTATGAATCGACATGGAGTTTTGCCTTCTGGGAGAATTTCTGCCCAATGTTGTCTTTTAGGAACTTACCTCATTGTGTCCAGCCATCAATGGCTGGCTGAAACCCTCACCCTACCCCCAACCCCCAGAGAGCAATCCTTATTCCAGGCCCATCCTGTGTTGACTGACCATGAGGTCATAGCTGTAAGGTAAGAGGAGTTTGCAAAACAGGAGCAAATACCACGGGCATCATGCTACCTAGTCATGACATTCACTCGTTCCTTCCGGATATATCTGGATCCAGTGTCATTTCACAACGAAATGCTGTTGTGCATACTTGGTTTTGTGATATCGTGGCTAACATCTATCTTTTGATGGACAGATAAGTCGGGTTGAATAGTTTCTTGGTATCCATGGCCAAGCAGTCGCCTTTATTAACCCAGTAGCAAGCCTGTGGGAGCCTTTGAAATGGAGAACTCTCATAGATAGAAGAAATAGATTTAGTCCAAGCCCTGGAGTGTACAGTGTGCTAATTCTCTAACCAGGCCTGGCTCTCCATGCCTCTGAGTGCCCTTCACACTTTGTGTGTGTGCATGCACATGTAAACATGCGTGCGGAGGTCAGAGGACGCCTGGGTCCTGGAGTGTCATTTCTCAGCAGCTATCCACTTTTGTCCTTTTAAAGACATGGTCGCCGGGCGGTGGTGGCGCACACCTTTAATCCCAGCACTTGGGAGGCAGAGGCAGGCGGATTTCTGAGTTCGAGGCCAGCCTGGTCTACAGAGTGAGTTCCAGGACAGCCAGGGCTACACAGAGAAACCCTGTCTCGGAAAAAAAAAGACATGGTCTATCGCTGGCCTGGAACTCACAGAAGTAGCCTAGGCTAGCAGCTGTGGAGTCTAAGGCTCCTGTCTCTGCCTCTACCTGGTGCTGAATTCTAGGAATTGAATGCACTTCCTTGTGTTTGCAAGCACATTACCAACTGAGCTGTCTGCATAATCCCACGTTTTCAAAACATGCTGGGTCATGAGGCTGAAGTGGCAGGCAACCTCCACGAAGCCTGTGCCGGCTCTCCCACCAGTTCTTGTGGTTTCCACCCAAAACTGGCAGTCTTTGTGCATGGTCAGCAAATGAATCAGAGAAGACCACGCAAGGTAGAGACTGCTACCTAGAATCCAAGATGCCCAATCCCAAGCCAAAGACGCTTCGTCTTTCTTTTTTCATAGCAAGTTTTTGTGTAGCTGAGATGTTGATTTTTTTTTCTTCTCTATTTTTGAAAGGTATTCGAGCTGAGTTTTAAAAAAAATGTTCCTTTTAGTACTTTAAAGTGTTGCTTGAAAATGAGATCTTTGCTGTCATCTTTTTTCTTTATATAATGCCCTTAAAAATAATTTTTAATGTATGTGTGTATATGTGGACAGAGAGAGAGATAGAGAAAGAGAGGAGAGGGGAGGGGAGGGGGAGAGGGAGGGGGAGAGGATGCTATGTGATACTATGTGGTACCTGAGGGGACCAGAAGAAGAGGGTGTCAGATCTCCTGGAGCTGAAGTGACAGGTGGTTGTGAGCTGCCATGTGGTGCTAGGAACCAAGCTCTGATCCCACTGCAAAGGGAGCACACTTCTGGCTCCCCAGCCAGCAGACTCCTGGCTCCCCCCTCCCCAGCCGTCTCCCCAGCCGGTACTCACCAGTGCCTTCTTCTCTAGCTGGCTTTGTTTTTTCTTTTCCTTTTACCTTTAACGTTGCTTCTGAGCAATCCATGACACGTCCGGTGCAGCAGGAAGCGTGACCTGTTCTGTGTTTCTTGTGCTGTCATCTATCACGAAATGTCTTGAATTTATGGGTTTATAATTTTTTGGCAAGTTTGGAAAACACTGTTCATTCCTTTCTTAAAAATTATTCCTTTTGCCAGGAGTGGTGGCACACACCTTTAATCTAAGCACTTGGGAGGCAGGGACAGGTAGATCTCTGAGTTCAGGGCCAGCCTAGTCTACAGATCAAGTTCCAAGACAGCCAGGGTTACACAGAGAAACCCTGTCTTGAAAAAAACAACAACAAAAAATTATTCCTTTTATTTTTTGACGTTAATTATAATCACATCACTTCTCCCTTTCCTTTTTCTTTCTCTGAAACACTTCCATATTCCCTGCTGTCCTTCAAATTCATGATCTTTATTTATTAATTTTGTGTGTGTGTGTGTGTGTGTGTGTGTGTGTGTGTGTATGTATTCCTAAATATATAAGTACAACCTGCTCAGTCTACATAATGTTACTTCTATGTGTGATTTCAGGGCTGGCCCCTCGGTAATGGACAGCAATTTGGTGTGCTCTTCCCTGGAGAAGACTGTGTCCCCTGCTCTCAGCTTTTCTTAGTTGCCTGTAGCTCTTTGTATGGAGTTGAAGCCTGGTGGGCTCCTTCCCTACCCTGTCCACTTTAACATGTCTACTGTTATCATCCTTGCTCAGCTCGTGTCTAGGCAGTCATGCTGATTAGACTGTATGGATGTAGCTTCTGACACTCCTAGGAGACAGAATCTCACAGCAAACTGCCTGTTCCCCTGGCTCTTACTATCTTCCACCCTCTGACTCCCGAGCCTTGGGCTTGGGTGTTGTGTTGTAGATGTATCAGTTGGAACTGGGCTCTAGGACTCTGCGTTGTGATTGGTTGTCAGTTTCAATCTGTCTATTGTGAAGAGAAGTTTCCTTGATGAGGGGTGAGAACTGCACTTATTGTATCTGAAGATTAGAGTGAGGCACTTTAGATGAGAGAGAACATGGGGCGCTTGTCTTTCTGGGTATCTTAGGGTTTTACTGCTATAAGCAGACACCATGACCAAGGCAAGTTTTATAAGGACAACATTTAATTGGGACTGGCTTTCAGGTTCATAGGTTTAGTCCATTATCATTAAGAGGGGAGCATGGCAGCGTCCAGACAGGCATGGTGCAGGAGGAGCTGAGAGTTCTACATCTTCATCTGAAGGCTGCTAGTGGAAGACTCACTTCCAGGCAGCCTTATAGCCCACACCCACAGTGACACAGCTACTCGAACAAGGCCACACTTCTAATAGTGTCACTCCCTGGGCCAAGTGTATACAAACCATCACACTGGGTCTGGATTATCTTCCCTAACATAATCTTTTCTAGTTGTATCCATATGTCTGCAGGTTCACCATTTTATTTTTCTTCACAGATGAATAGTATTCTATAGTGTATATATATTACCACATTTTCATTCTCTAATCATTGGTCAAAGGACATTGAGGTTGTCCCCATGTCCTGGCTATCGTGACTAGAGCAGCAAGGCACATGGCTGAGCCAGTGTCTGCTGATTAGGCTGTCAAGCCCCTTGGCCATGTGCCAAGGAGTGGCACAGCTGAGTTATATAGTAGATTTCATTTCCGGTTTTTTGAGAATTCTCCACACTGATTTCCAGAGTGACTGGACCAGTGTGCAACCCTGCCTACGGTGATGAGGATGCTCTTTCTCCCACATCCCTCCCAGCATCCATCCTCAGCTGTCTTGTTGAACTTTGACATTCTGAATATTGTCATTTCTTTACAATTTTTTTCTTCTCATTTTTATTTTTACTTGTGTGTGGGTGTTCTGCCTGTGTGGATATCTATGTAACACATCATACAGTGCCCATGGAGGCCAAAGAGGATGTTGTGTTTATTTATTTATTTGTGTGTGTGCATCTGTTTGCATGTACATGCACTCTACGTGTGGGTAGAATTCAGAGGACCAGCTTTTGGGGGTTACTGTTTTCCTTTTGCCCTGTGGGTTCCAGGGATCAAACTGAGGCTGTCAGACTGGGTGGGAAGCCCCCTTATCAATTGATCCACCTACAGGCCCCCCCGAATAATTCTATTTTTAAGCTTTCAATTTCATGACTTTTAAGTAATAGCTAAGCTGTTACTAGTTATATATAGCACATTTGTTGCTCCGGGGCTGTGATTTTCATCATTAGATATTAAACTAAAAATCCAAATGATTTTATTAACTTGGAACATAGGGAATATTGTTATAATAACCATTTTAATGTCTTCTGCTAAAAGTCTCTTATGATGTAAACCGTAGGCTGGCTTTGATTCCTAGTTTCCTCACTATGGGCTGTGTTTTCCTGATGGCTTATGTGAAAGCTCTCATCTTCCCCTGGTTACCAGATATCGTGATTTTGCCATTTGGAATGTTGGGTGTTTTTTACCTCCAATAAATGTTTTGTGGCTTTTGTTCTGGGATGAAGTTAAATTATTTGGAAAGAGTTTGATATTATTTGGTCGTGTTTCGATGATTTAGTAGGCAGACTTGGAAGAGCGCTCAGTCTAGCGCCTCCTCTTTGCCTTTTTCGGATGGAACTCAGGGTCTAGCACTTGGTAGGCTGCTGCTCTACATGAAGCGAAGTCTCAAAGAGTCAGTCTAGGGCTTTGTCGTGGAGGTCTAGGGGAACATGCCTGGGTGTCTAGAAGTGGTGATCCCACCTCTAAAACTGATGGAACCTCTAAAGCGGATCCCACCTCTAAGGTGTAACTTCTCCCCGTGGCCCTAGTGGGAGGTGATGGAAGCTTTAAGAAATGGGGCCTAGTTGATGGAAGGCAGCACTGTGCGCATGCCCATGCAGGGGATTCTGGGAGCATGGCTCGCTCCTCTCCCTTTCCCTGCTTCCTGGTCTACGTGATGTAAAGGTTGTTTCTCTGCTCTATAACATTGCCATGATATTCTGCTTCAGCACAGGCCTAGAAACAAGAGTCACATGGTTACAGAATGCGGTTTCTGAAACTCAGCCATCTTCCTCACAGTGACAGAAAGCTGACAATACAGCAAACACCAGCCTTCCCGGGGATCCCATCCAGTGTCTGTCAGTGATGGGGTCTTCTAGCCTGGCTTGTGGGAAACATTATCTTTTGGTCTTTATGCACACCAGATACTATTCCTCTAATCTTCCTGGAGCCTCTTTCCCTGGTCCTGGACATTTTCTTCGTGTATGAATACTGTTAGTGGGTTGCTGGACTCCTGGGGGACTTTGCAGAGTATCCCTGCGGCGCCATGCTGCCCGGAGCATTGTGGCTGTCTTCCAGCCTGGGGAAGCTCCCTGGGCTCCTTCTCACTTCTCTTCTCTGGCTGGCTGGGTCAGATCATTCATCTCTGGACAACTGTATGTCAGGGGGTCACTGCCATGTTCTGCCTATTACCACGGTGACAGAATTCCTTATTTCATATCAGGTCTATATTTTTCTCAGGTAGAAGACTAACTCTGATCTCTGTCACCCCTTGATTATTATTATTTTTTTTTCTTTGAGACAGAGTCTCACATATTTTTTCTTGGAACTTGAAATAGCAAAGGAGGATCTTGAACTTCTGATCCTACTGCCTTTGCTGCCAGAGCGCTGGGATTATGGGATTATAGGCCTATGCCGCCATGTCTGATTTTATACAGCGCCATGGACAGAAACTCAGGATTTGCACATGCTAGACACTCTACTAACTAAACCACATTTCCCCTCCTCCGGACCTTTTGAGCCAGGGTCTCACTCTGTAGCCCAAGCTGGCCTAGAATTCCCAGTCACCTTCTTGTCTTGGTCTGCTGAGTGTTGGAATTAAGGTGTGAACCATCATAGCCCATTCCATCTTGCCCGGAAGCATAAATTTGGGTGTTTTGTTTTGACCCTTAGATAAAGCAAATTCTTTTGTGTCTACAAATCCTTTGTGTTTTCTTTCTGCATAGTTTATTGTCCCCATTATTTGTTCCTTTTTCTTTGGGATTATCTCCTGTTATTCTTACTGACTTGAAAGGATACTTTCAGGCACAAACTGCAAGTCCCTTTCTCACACATGGAAACTTTGTTTCCTGTAGTTTGATCCCTCTTTCTCAAAACAAGAGTTGAGGCTCTGAGCCTGAAATCTCACTGTCATGGCTTCTGCCCTATAAACCACTGGCTTCTGTAATAACCGTTGTACTGGCACAGAGCTACCCCCATTTGTTTAGATCATCTATGCAGATGTGGAATCCTCGAGATCTAAGAGTTAATCCTCTAGATTGCCTATGTAGATTATCAAGGGGAATGCTTGAGAACTCATCCCCAACTCTGGACCAAGATGTTGCTTGTGGCTTGAAGTTACTACGTTGTGAATGAATATTTTGAGGTGTTAGGATAGGCTAGCTTGGAGTAGGGTTGACATGTTGATCTAAAAGCTCAGTTTACTGTAAGGGAATGGTGGGCTCTCACGGATGCCAGAGAAGATATATAGCTAGGCTTCCTCGGCAAAGAGCCAGCACCCGAGGCTGTCTCACCCTACAGCTTGTTGGTCACAGCCTTTGTTTAAAATATTAACTAGTGTTCTACTGGCAGCCACCAAGAAGTAAGAGTAATTATGAACACACCAAGTGGGCAAAGTGCTCCCTGGCTGGTACTGACTAAAATGCACAGGAGAGAGCTTACTCTTCTACACCAGAGGAAACTGACTACAGAAAGATAGATTTATTTATTTATCTATTTATGATCCCTGACTACTGAGCAAGCCCCATGTGGACTCACTGTTTCAAGTTCAAAGGAAGCTTACAGAGTACACCTGGGTCTGATCTGTCCCAGGGGCGTAAGGCGCAGGGCAGAAACAGACCTGGGATGAGGAAGCACACTAAAGGCAGTTGGGAGAGGCACCTCAGACTGGTACAGGAGAGCAAGGGCAAATCCTAATTTGGAGGGATTAAACAGTCCTGAAGCATGCAATCAGAGAAAGGACTCAGGGACGTCAGTGGAGAGTGGCTGGAAGTCTGACAGGGCCAGTCAGAGAAGACACTTTCTCGTGGCACACTTACAGGACAAAGAGGAAAAGCATGGGGGCTGTCAGGGAAAAAAATTGCAGTTGTTTGGTCAGACTGCTTTGGGTCTTTGTCCAATAACAGTGCTCAGACTTTAGTTTTGGGTAGGACGATTCTCTTGGGCTTTCACTTTAAGTTTTAAAAACTGTGCATCATACACATGCAGTAACTCGTGAATATACTTTATATGTGTATAGATTCTCTCACAATAATAAAGGTCTGACGAGGGTTCGCTCTATTCCAACCTACTATACCGGGCTATTTTGCCTGCGTTTTAAAATCTAAGCTAAATACACACACATATTGACGCGCGTGAATTCTAAGGGCAGTTTGGAGGCTTGTGTGTGTGCTTCTGTAACCCTAACCAAGTCATACATCATTCCCAGCAGCCAGGGACCCTTAAGTCGCTTCCTGCGCAGGAGTCGCCATTCGGTTTTCCACCCAGCGTTTTGCCTCAGGCTCCTCTCAGCTTCCGGCTTCCAAACCCCACCTGCCCCTCCTCTGCTGCGCCACAAGCCCCCATTCTTTTGAAGCAACCTTGGGGTCCACAAAGGGCTCCTCCTCTGCGGAAGCTGGGGGGTTTGTCGAAAGGGATGTTTTACATCAACCTTCTCAGGCGCCCAATCGAATAACAGCGGCGACTCGCCTGGGGACAACAGCCAACTCCCCACTAGGTCGACACCCTAATAATCAGTCAGGGGGTAGAATCAGAACAGACGAGGGAGGGCACTGCGCATCCCCAGTGGCGCGTGCCCAGTGGGGAACGCGCGTCCAGCGGATCCCCGAGCCTCCCGGCAGGTGCCCCGCCCGCGTCTCGCGTGCGCACTCGGGCACAGTCCGTCACAGCTCGGAAGAGCTTAGCCAAAACCCAGCAGTAATGCTCCCGGGGCCGTGCCCGAGAGCTGCCCCGCGAGGCCACGAGGGTCGGTCCGGAGGCCTGGGAACAGAGCCGAACTATGGGACCCAGGACGCACACACACAGCACGGCTGGCGCCCCGCCCGCGCTCCTGTGCGCGTGCGCCACCCGCAATCTCGGTTTCGCACTGGGCACCCCGCCCCACACCGTTCCTACGGCGAACCGCGAGGCCCAAAGAGTGGCGGATCGCCGCGGGCCGAGGGCGGGGCGTCGCGCTGAGGTCAGCGCGGCGGCGGTCGGCCCCGCGGTGGTTGGCTGCGCCGCGCTGGCCGCGCCCTGGTTGGCTTGCAGGTCGCGGGCTGGGCGGCCGGCCGGGCTGAGGTCGGGGCTCGGGCGCCGGCCGGGTTTGCACCGTGCTGGGCTCCGCCACGGTCCGGGTCGGTGACGGCGCGCGAGGGCGCGGCCAGGCGCTGAGGGCGGGGACGGCGTGCGGGCGGCGCCTAGGGGAGGAGACCGGCCCATGGACCCGCGGGGCCCGGTGCCCCAGACTCGGTGCCGCCGGGACGGAGCTCAAGATGTCGGCCTAGGCCGCCTGCGACGACAAGGACTACGCGGCTACTGGACGCCGGGGTGCACGGCCGCTGGGCCGGGGAGTGCTGGCTCTGACGCCGGGGCGCACGGGCAGCGAGAGGCCGGCGCGTGGGGAGCGGGCCGCGCGGCACCATGTCGGCCAAGGTGCGGCTCAAGAAGCTGGAGCAGCTGCTCCTGGACGGGCCGTGGCGCAACGAGAGCGCCCTGAGCGTGGAGACGCTGCTGGACGTGCTGGTGTGCCTTTACACCGAGTGCAGCCACTCGGCGCTGCGCCGCGACAAGTATGTGGCGGAGTTCCTCGAGTGGGGTGAGTAAGGTGCCACTCGCCCCCCTGCGCCTCTCACTCCTCGCGCCCGCGCCGGGCCTCCCTGGTCCTGCTCTCCGGAGCCACATCCTCCGTTCGCACTCCCCCCACTCCCGGCCATCGCCCTGGCCGCTTCCTAGACCCACCCTCCGAGTCTGGATATCATTTCCTGCAGCGCTCCCTGGGATATCCGCCCTGCCCCCGCCCCGGACTAGCCTTTGGGGTCCAGAGTCGGGCCTGGAGCTACCCCTCCCAACCCTAGATTCTGCCGGGTGGGAGGGCAGCCCCTGTGCTTTTGCATCTCTCACACCCCCCGCCCCTGATCCGTGGGCCTTCCGATTGCATCGTCCCACAGCCCAGCCCCTAGGGCTCCACCCAGGTGACAGTCTGTCCACCTCCTCTGGATATCCAGAGCCTGAATATCCCTTTCTTTTAGCACCTCCAAGCGATTTTCAAATGTTAAAGGCTTTATTTCAAATACACCATGCAAAAGCCCCCTCACCCCCGACTCCCAAATTGTAATCGTGTCAGACTCGTGATATTTCGGGGTGTGTGTGGTGTGTGTGTTGGGGGGTGGGGACAGCTAGAACTGTCACTTAAAAACTTCTACATCTGATCTTGGGTATTCGGTTCATTCAGGGATCTAATGCAGTAACGATAGGTCGGTAACCTATTGTGCTTTATTAGGACAAATACTTGATTAAGTCATTCATTGACAGTTCCCAAGACAAGTTAGAGTGTAAGTAAGGTTTCAGCCAACCCGAACAGTGATTTACCCCGTAAGACCCTCGGTTTTTTCACAAGGACTAAGAAGGAGGAAGTGTGGCTTAGATTCAGGTCCAGCTCTGTAAATCTTGCCCTTGGTTGCTTTCGTCATTGGGCTAAGACTGTGCAGTTTGAACCAGTCATTTCTAATCTTTGGGACAGATAAAGTTGATATTTACACGAGGCCTCCTCCTCTAACATTGCCGGCCGGAATCCGGAGCTGTATGTAGAATATCACTCATTTTGGAGGGCTTCTGTCTGTTTGTCGTTCAGTGAGACGTTGCCGCAGACGCTTGGGGGCAGCTGGAGGAGGGATGGGGGCTTTGTTGTGAGGGGCCTCTGCTCTCGGTCTCATAGAGGACTGCGCCCTTACTTGAGAGTAGTGGCTTTCTGGAGACTCAGTGACACGATTTTCAGTTGGATAGTGAACTGACTTCAGAGTTTCTTTGAAAGTGAAGTCTTTAGTGCTCGCTGCAATCTGAGCCTTCTCAATATTGGATCAGCCATTCTTAGCACTGGATCTTGAAATCTAGGCAGTTCCACCGTCAGGTTCAGCTGGACACCCAGCCCGATGAGTGAGGAGGCAGTGAGAGGTGAGGAGGTGCAGAGGGAAGGCCCATTTCCCTCAGGAGGTGTGGTCCAGGTGTCCTCTGGCCTGGGACCTGGGAAGCACCAGGACTGGATGTGCCAGAGGGCTGGGTGCTCTTCCCAGGAGGACGCTCTGCTCGGCATGTGGAGAGGGCAGGTTTTGTAATATTTGACCTTTCTAAATCTAAACAGAAGCTGTGTGCTGTAGTGTAGACAGAGTTTTAAAATTGTGTTGCGGCTCTTGGAAATTGTGATTACAAATAAATTATCCTCTTAGCTCTCAGTTCCTGCTATAAATTTTTAATTAAGAGCAACTCAGCTGTGATGGCACACACCTGTAATCCCAGCGTTTGGGAGGCAGAGACAGGAAGCTAAGTACTTAAGACTAGCCTCAGCTACATTGTGAGTTTGAAGCCAGCGTGGGATATCTGAGAGACAGTGTCCCTGAACAACAAAGTTTAGACTGCCAGGTCCTCTTACATGTGCCCCTGTCGTAACCTTGAAGTGGTGTGCTTCCACTGAAGACATATGCGGTCTCTGTGTAGGTGTTTGGTGACAAGACAAAGAATGGTCTTCCTAATAAGACCATCCTAGAGCACTAGCCTAACTTCATTCCGCCTGTTCGGGAGCCTCTGAGAGCCTGTTTGTCCCACCACACTTGGCAAGACTCTAGTGACCGGCAGGTAGGTTCTCGGAACTTAGGAAGGGAAACAGTCAACTCAGTCCTGAGGAAGCTTAAGGGAAATCTTTGAGAAATTTGGAAAATAAAAGTAATCAGAAGTTTTTAAGTTGTAAAGGTGGTTCCCGGTTCCCTGTGGTTCGCTGTGGCCCCGGTGTTTGTGTTGGATTTGTCACCGCAGGGCGGGCCTCACCTTGCCTTTGGTTATGTTCATCCTCTGATTGGTTTCCTCCGTGAAATTCCGGACCGTGATTAAAAGTTGGAAATAGCGTGCCTTGTATGTGTGTTTCTTAAAGTGTAAATTAGAAGCCGTTTGAAGCGTAACGTATGAAACACTTTAAAGTTTCCACTGGCAAATGGTAATGAATATAGACACCCCAACGTGCTGTCTTTTCTCTTTGTCTTTTTCTCTTTATATAAAAATGTGTTTTCACATAGGGAGTTTTTCTGCAGCTCAGGTGTAATCTTTGAAAGCATCTCTGTTTGAAACCCCAGCTGGCCTCCGTCCTGGGCATCTTGGTTTAACCCTTTAACAAATAGAACTGAGCTTTTTATCCTTCTGGTTCTTCCTTGTAGCTTTCTTCCCCTCCCACCTCCTCCTGTCTCTCTCCTCTTTCTTTTGTTTATTCAAGACGGGGTTTCTCTATGTAGATAAGGTTGAACTCAGAGATCTGCCTGCCTCTGCCTCTTGAGTGCTGGAATTCAAGGTATTTGACACCACACCTAGTAAGCAGTTTTTTAAATTTCTTTAATAAAATTTTTCTTTTTCTTTTTTTCATGTATGAGTGTTTCCTGTGTATGCACGTATATGCACTCCAATGCAGTACTCTCATAGGCCAGAAGAGGGTGTCAAAAGCCCTGGGACCAGCTTTACAGACAGCTGTGAGTTGTCCTGTGGGAACTGGGAATTGAACCTGGATCCTCTAGGAGAGCAGCCAGAGTGCTCTTAACCTTTGAGTCATCTCTCAAGCCTCTTTAAAAAAAAAAAAAAAAAATCTGTGTGTGCACAGGCGTGTGTGCTGTAGTGCATGAGTGCATGTGTGGCATCTAGCAGGAGCCGGCTCTCTCCACCTTGAGTGTCCTGGTGGGAGTCAGGCTTGGTGGCCATCACTTCTACACTTAAGTCACTTCTCCACCACTGTGATCATACGTTCTAAGACCTGGATGGCCTAAGTATCTCAAAATGTCTGATGACTTACGATTTCTGTGGATGATAACATGAACACACTTTTTAAAATCAGAGATTTAGGAAATAGGTCTTCTAATAAGCTCTAAGTAGGAAGGAAGTGCTGGAGGTTTCGTGATTAAAAACAGGCTACCATGATTTCTGTTTTATAAGTAGCTCCTTAACGTGTGCGCTGACACAGCGGCGCAAGGCACGAGCTAGACAGTGGAAACAATTAAACATTAATAGACCGGTGTGGTCGCCCTCGGTGTCCTCGCACCACTGTGAGACTGAAAAGGGAGCCGACAGCAGTGTGTGCCTTCCATCTCCAAACACAGAATTACAGTTGAAGGGTTCTCAGTCAGGGTGCTGCGGCTGGGCCACCTGCTCGGAAGTTTATCTTGTGTGGTGAATTGCTCTCTGCACAGTGCTCAAGGGTAACTTAGGGAAATGAACCTACTGCAGGGCTGGCAGGCAGGTCCTCTCCGCCTCCTCCTCCTTCTGCTCAGCCTCTTGCTGGGGAGCCAGGTGCCCAGGTTGCTGTCTAGACATCAGAGGTATGTGATCAATCTGTGAGCGGCCAACACTCAATCCCAAACATGGGTTTAGAAGAGCCAGTGTATTTTTGTTAGAGGGGGAAAGTACTTTTAATTTTTTTTAAAAAAATATTATATATTTTGTGAATATATATGTGGGCCACGGAGTGTGGAGGTCAGAGGACGGCTTCTGGGGGTGAGCTCTGTCCTTCCCTGCGTGAGATCCAGGGATCAAGCTCGGGTTTGCTAGCGAGCAGCACCATTACCTGCCAAAAACACTGCACTGACCCTGAAAGTGGTTCTTGAGACTGATCCGTTAAGTAATCTACTAATTAATAGAGGAGACCAGATATGGGCTTTACATTTATTTATTTATTTTTAAGAAATTAAAATCTGGATAGGGATTTAGCTTACTTGGTAGAGTATTTGCATAGCATGTACAAATTCCGGGTTCAGTTTCTAATACTGCGAGTAAATCTGGCGTGGTGGTCCCTGCCTGTGAGCTAGCACTGAGGAGAAGGACGCAGGAAGATCAGAATTAAAGGTCAGCCAGGGCTACGTGAGACCCTGGGGCAAAAAAAACCAGAAACAAAAAAACAAAACAAAAAACTTTAAAAAATCAAAACAGCATGACCAGATAGTCTTTTCTGAACCCAGTGAGAAGATACATATTGGGTCCCTTTCCACTTTGATGTTTTATAGTTTACTTGTTTTTAAAATGTTTGTGTGTGGGTGGTGAGCTTGTGAGGGTGCCTCAGTGCATGTGTGAGGGTCGGAGCACTGTGCCTGTGAATGAATCTCTCTGGGCTCTGAGGAGTACATACAGGATTATCAGGCTGGTGGCAAGTGCCTTTGTACCCTCTAGCCTGGCTTACTTTTAATTTTTATTTATTTATTTTGAGGCAGAGTTTTATGTAATCCAGACTACCCCTAGGATTCTGTGTAGCCAGAGATGACCTTGGACTTTTAGTCTCTGGCCTCTGTCTCCCAAGTCCTGGAATCAGACACCCGTCATCACACCAGCTGTTATGAGGTTTTATTCTTTGATTCCTAGGATAGTGTGTAACAACAGGACCTTAGGATTTCCTCAGGGTGGTGTGAGTTCACACACCGTCCTTACCGACGAAGACGGGGAAACTGAAGAACGAGGTCTTCCGGTCCTGAGTGTTTCGACAGTGTAATGTATTTATGACAGTTCTCTTTTTTGTTTTAGAAGAGGCTGTAGTATCAGCCTCCACATAGTAAATTTTTTTTCACAATTTTTTAAATTTAAAATCTACCAGAAAAAAACCTGTGTGTACAAACAGAACAGACAAACCTGTGAAATCGAGGTTATTCTCCGAGTTTGATTTTAAACAAGTCTGTGTTGACCGTTAGTTTTTGGTTTCTGTCATTGGTTGGTGGGTAACTGGCAATTTTTTTTAGATGAACACTGTCCAAAATAAGCTTATAAGGAACTTTGGATTTTTTTTTTTTTCTGTTCTTAGGAATGTGTTAAAAATTCAGAAATTTTGATTATTTCATTCAAATTCTGTCCTCAGATGTGAAACTTCTCCCGTGCAGGTGATTTCTAACGTCATTGAACTCGTGATTCCTATGATCTCTGGGATGGGAATTTCGAGACACTGTGGGACCCGCCCTATTCCATGATCCTCTCCCTTAGTTAACTGGTTCTAACATTTCCTCTAATTCTGAGGCAGCGTCTAGCCGTGTGTATCTCTTCTCTGAGGACCACAGTCATTTTTGGTCCTCCTGGGTGCTTGTTGCTGGTTGATTTTTGGCTTTTTCTTTGGGTCTCCTTTAGCACCGGCCTAGCTAAAGCTCTTGACCCCCAGATGTAAGTTGGGGGTCCCCATGTTCAAAGCCTTTACAGGATCAGTTTCAGTCTGCCTGCCTTTCTGTTTTGTTTTTCCGAGACAGAGTTTCTCCGTGTAACAGCCCTGGCTGTCCTGGAATCCTCTTTGTAGACCAGGCTGGCCTTGAACTCACAAGAGATCCACATGCCACTGTCTCCCGTCAGGCTCACTCTGTTTTTCATTCATTGCTTCATAATTGTGCTTTTCTAAACCCTCAGCCCAGCGCTAGAGTTTAAAGTGGACCTGAAGGGTCCAGGTAATCCTAGTGGTAGTAAAGCTAACAGTGTTTCTGTATAACAGGGATTTTCTGTACATCTAAGTTTGCCTTTACTGCTGTGGTACATTTATAGAACGCCAAGAAGAGCTGTGGAATTGAAACAGAACGGCAGGCCTTGCTGCCTCCACCTCAGACTGTGACTTTTATCTGACTGAAGTTAGGATGACACCACACTGCCAGCGTGGAGAGCATTCACTGTCACCTGACATTGGGTGTCTCATTCAGGGCTAGTAGGACAACAGGTTCTTAGAAGTGGCCAGGGGGCTGAAGAGATGAGATGGCTTAGCAGTTAAGAGCACAGGCTGGTTTTCCAGAAGACCTGGGTTTTATTCCCAGCATCCACATGGTGGCCTGTAATAACCACCTGTAATTCCAATTCTGCAGCGGACCTGACGCCCTCTTCTGGCCTCTGAGGGTACCAGCACATGTGTAGTAAACAGATACACATGCAGACGAAACACCCATACACATTAAAACCGCCTGATCTGGGCCCTTCTCAGTCTGGGGCAGTAGGGTGGGGGTGTCACTGTGGAGAAGCCTTGCGTGTCGGGCTTGCCTCACAGAGTCTGCCATTCCTGTTTCTTCTAGAGCCCTCCATGTTTTCTGCTTCGTTTGAGGTTGTTTTTTGGGTTTCTACTGAGCTGCTATCCATCGATTTCTTTTAATTTCTAATAGGCTTTTTTCTCTCTTAGGAGGTGGGGGAAGCTTTGAGATTGGCCTGGAACTTGATACACCTGCCCAGGCTGGCCTCAGCCTGCTGTATTCTCGTGCGGCTGCCCCTGAGTGCACTGCACACCTGGCTTTAGTGGGGATTGCTTTTGTTTCTCTCCTTCATTTATCCCCCCCCCATTGTGTGTGTCTTTTCCCTTTAAGGGAGTGGGGGTTTTTGTTTGTTTTGTTTGTTGTGTTTTTAGTAGCTTCCTGAGAGAGAGGGTTCATCAGAGGTGAATGTTTGAAACTTGATCTGCCTAAAAAATGTCTTCCCCTCCCAGCTGGGGTGACAGTGTGCCTGGGCTCTGAGGATGGTAGAAAGGACTTCCTGGAGCTGTGTCAAGTATCCCTGCTTCTGTTGCTGGTCCACTGAGGCTCTGCAGCTTCTGTGTGAGCATTTGGCTCTGGAGGCTTTGGGATGTGTAGACTGTGAAGTGTTGTCTGGTGGGCACCTTGTATCCTTTGCCTCTGAGTGACTGTGGCTCCCTGGCTCTCTGCTCCTGGGTTCTCTGTTATATGCTTCTGAGTGAGGACGTTGAGTTGCGTCTCCTAGTCCCTTATGCAGCCTGTGTCCGCAGTGCCAGCTCTCATGTCTAGGTGTTCATGTTCTTTAGTATTTCTTTGTTTTTGTTTTATGATGGCGATAGCTCTTAAATGTTTTTATGTTTTAATTGACTTATGCACATATATATTGCTCAGACATTCTCTTCTTTCATTCTTGTTTCTTTCTCTGTGTGTGGTATATGTGCTGTGTATGTGGGTGGTGTGCATATGTGAGCATTCGCCTATGTAGAGGACACAGGTAGACATTGGATATCTCCTCCGATTGTTCTCTAGCTTAGTTTTTGAAACTGTCTCTTTACTGAACCTGAAGCTCACAAACTGCTAGACTAGAGGGCCAGAGAGCTCTGAGGTGTACCTGTCTCTGCCCCCCCCCCCCCCCAGCGCTGGGTTGCAGATGACCAGAGAGCTCTGAGGTGTACCTGTCTCTGCCCCCCCCAGCGCTGGGTTGCAGGCGTCCAGGGCAGCTTTTATATGGATGCCGCACAGCAAGCACTTTGGGCACTGAGCCCCTCCCCCTCCCCTCCTCCCTCCCTCCCTGGGGGTGGGAGTTACGGAGATGCTCAGTAGGGAGAGCATTTCCTCTCTTTCCAGGGGACTCCAGTTTGGAATTCAGCATCTACGAAGCGTGGCCCACAGTGCCTGTCACGTCAGCTCCAAGGGATCTCTCATTCTTTTCTGGCCTATTTGGACACCTGTGACATATACTCATACAGGCACATATAAAGAAAAATTTTTTTCTTCTTTCTTTTTTTTCCAAGACAGGGTTTCTTTGTATAGTAACCCTGGCTGTCCTTGAACTCACTTTGTAGACCAAGCTGGCCTCAAACTTACAGACATCCTCTGTTAGAGAGCCTCTGTCTCCTGAGTGCTGGGATTGAAGGCATGCACCACCATGTCTAGCCCAATAAAAATCTTAAAAAGAAAGAAAGAAAAGGAGAAAGAAAGAAAGAAAGAAAGAAAGAAAGATAGATAGATAGATAGATAGATGTGGCCCTATAAGTGTGATCGGCAGTGCCAGAACTGGTAATTTGGTACCATAGTTTTTCTCTTGGTCTTGAAAGTTTCCCCAAGGTGAAGTTGCCCATCTCGAGTGATAGCAGAGTGGGCGTGGCTGGCAGTAGCTGAGAAGCTGTGGGAGGTGGAGGTCAGCTGGGCAGGCTGAGGAACTGCCTCTTCCACAGGCTCCCACAGCCCTGTTTCCTTCCACTGCTCCTTAGCCTGCCACTCGAGCGCTCACACAGGTTTCAGGTTTGCAGCTCAGCTAAGTTAGAGGCTGCTTGTCCAGTTGCTTTCCCCACCGCAGAGCTGCACGGCCATTGCCAGGCCGCTCTTGCCCCTTCTTTCTTTCCACAGTTGTTTGTTAGGGCTTGGGATTGACCACAGAGCTTTATGTAAACTATACCCACTCTGTGCCGGTGAGCTGCTTCCCCAGCCCCACAAAGTATTCCAAAGGACACGGGATGTACAAAACAACTCAGTCCTCCTGCGGCTCAGCTTGTCGTGGAGACTCTGATAGGGGTGGAGACTTCAGCTTGTAGGTAAAGGGTGTGTTCTGTTCTGAGGCCCTGCACAGGTGGCTACCGAGACCTTTGCTGTACTCTTTCTTTTGATCTGGATACATTTGCTGTTTCAGTTTCTATGTTTCAGTTTTCTGGAAAGGGACCCAGGTTGAGTAAAGAGGAGGCAGCAGTAAGGGGGTCCAGCCTGCACTGGAGACAGAGATGGGCTGAGAGGGATGGAGGAGAGGGTACAGCAGCTTGTGCTGTAAGCCTGAGAGGGCCTCCCCACAGTGCCCGCTTCTCCGGGGAGTAGCCAGTAAGACCAGAAGGGACTCTGGGGCTGCCATTTGTGACATGGCAGTTGTATGTGAACTGTCTTGAAAGGACACAGAGCTCAGTTTGTTTAGCCCCTGAGTTTCTGGTATGTAGGAAGAAGTCACTTGGAGGTAAACAAGAGGTCGACAGAAAACTCTCACTGCTCAAAACCTTGTGAGTTTTCACTCTGGTTTCATTGCCCTTACCCACAGTCACCATGCTTGCCCCTTACCCACAGTCACCATGCTTACCAGGCTGTTGCTCTGTGGCACGTCTCCCTCAACAGTACAAGAGGAGAACTGAAATAATTGGGCTCTGCCATTCTGGGTAAGAAATTGGAATCTGCAAGCTGAGTATATTAAACACATACCATAGTTTTAATTCTAATGCCATTTTATAGTGATTGTTTGCTATTGAGAAAGATGCTGATTTTATAGCTGATTGATAAATAGCAGTCCTTAAAGTAATTCTACTTTATTTGTTCTGTTAAGACAGAGTCTCGCCGGGCGGCGGTGGTGGCGCACGCCTTTAATCCCAGCACTTGGGAGGCAGAGGCAGGTGGATTTCTGAGTTTGAGGCCAGCCTGGTCTACAGAGTGAGTTCCAGGACAGAGAAACCCTGTCTCGAAAAAACAAAAAAAACAAAAAACAAAACAAAAAAGACAGAGTCTCATTGTTTATTCTCTGCACGGCTGGAATCATCATATAGACCAGGCTGGGCTCTAACTCACAGAGATCCACCTGCCTCTGCTTCCCCATGCTGGAATCAGAGGCATGAGCCACCACACCCTCCTTGAAGTAATTCTGCAGCTCAGTCACACATGGATGTTTTTAACCCAAAATATTTGAAATCAAATTATTGAAGTTGTTTAAGTATACTAACAAAACAGCCTTCTGTTGTACAGTTAAAATTAACTTGGGGCTGGAGAGAAGGCTCAGGTCTTTGACGTCTTCAGAGGTCCTGGTTCAGTTCCCAGCGGGTGGCCACAGCATCTGTAACGGGATTGCGGCCCTCTTCTGGTGTGCCTGAAGACGAGCACGCTACATAAAATACATGAATGCATAAATCTTTTAAAAGTTAACCTGGGCAGTGTTGAGGAAACATGAAGAGGCACCGTGGGAGCAGCAGTGGGGAAGTGGCCTGGAATGTTCTGCTCCGGCCTGGTCAGTCAGGGCTTCAGAGAGCACTTACTCAAGTATAGATGGTGTCTAAGCTATTTCCCAGTCAGTACCAGGATGGCTTTACATGACCAAATGAACCCGATGCAGTCCCCATAAGAATTAGTTCATTTTTTAGGAAGCAAGGCTTATGTAAATGAAGTTTAGATAGCCTTGTGAAGTATTAAGAGATTTCAATTAAAACTGAAGTCTTTCATAAATTGAATTCTTTTTTTTTTTCGAGACAGGGTTTCTCTGTGTAGCCTGGCTGTCCTGGAACTCACTCTGTAGACCAGGCTGACCTCGAATCCAGAAATCCGCCTGCCTCTGCCTCCCAAGTGCTGGGATTAAAGGCGTGTGGCACCACCGCCCGGCTCAAAATTGAAATTGAAAATTGAATTATACAGCTGATTGTTTTAGTGGGAAAAGTTTTCTTCATTTGTCTCCTGTCCACTCTACAACGATCCTGCCTCAGTTTCCTTAGTGCTGGGATTACAAGATTGTCCCACCTGTAATGCCTAGATCTTAGTAACAGGGTTTTGTTTCGTTTTGTTTTTGTTTTTTAAAGAAGTTAGTTAGGGTGGTGCATACCCTAACCTCAGAGCTGAGAGACTGAGACAGTTGGATCAGCAGGCTGGGGTGGGGACACTTGCTGGCTAGCTAGCCAAGCCTGCTTGGTGGCTCCGGGATGTGAGAGACCCCTGCCTCAGAAATAGAGTAGACAGGGATGGAGTGAGGTCTGACCCCTGACTGACCCTGGCTGCTCCCTAGTGAACCCTTGCTCACACACTGGATTCAGGTACTTGTGTATACACTGTGCACTCGTATACACACACACACACACATACACACACACATACACACACACACACACCAGAAAACCCAAACAACTCCTGGTGTATAGCTCATTGGTTTTAGATGAGCGTCTGTCCATCTACCTGCAGAGTGTCTGACTGCCTCACAGGGAAACCCCTGTGTGAGCTGATGGTGCCCAGCTGCCACCTTGTCTCTAAGCAGTCACCAAGCTACTTCCTTACATGTTTGCCTACACTCGTTATGCCTGCTTCATCCCACAAGGGGCTTCCTCTGACTGATACTACCCTGGTGGTGAACCCCCTGCCTCACCCACCCCAGTGTGGGATGAGCTAACAGACCACTTGACTACCTTGTTTTTCACTAGCATGTTTTCAGGGTTCTGCCCAGTGTGTGCCGTGTCTCTGTCTGCTCCTGTCCATCGCTGAGTGCTGCTCTGTTGTACAGCAAGTCTGTTTACCGTCCAGCAGTTGGCGCACATTTGGCTTTCCAATGGCTGTTAGGAACAATGTAATGTCGGTGGACAATTCCTGTGTGGACATGCGTTTTCATTCCTCTTGCGTTTAGCACTGGCAGAGGTGGCAGCTCTGTTTCTGGTGTTTTGAGGAACTATAGATTGTCTTCCACCGCACGGTCCACAGCAGGTCTGCTGCATGTCTGCTGCGTGCTCTGACTTTGTTCTGCTTGTTTCTGGGGCAGAGTCCTCGCTGTTGATGCCTTGATGCTTATTAGTGACTCATGTTTAACACCTTTTCCTCTGTCTCTATTTGTCTTTTTTGTTTTGTTTTGTTTTTGAGAGAGGGTTTCTCTGTGTAGCCCTGGCTGTCCGGAACTCACTCTGTAGACCAGGCTGGCCTCGAACTCAGAAATCCACCTGCCTCTGCCTCCCAAGTGCTGGGATTAAAGGCGTGTGCCACCACTGCCCGGCTATTTGTCTTTTTTTTAATATTCAAATTCTTTGCCTATTTAAAATTGAATCTGTTTTATTTTCATTGTTGTTTTGAGTTATTTATAGGATACAAGTCTCATATCAAACACATGGTTTGCTCCAGTCTCCGGGGCTTCAGCTTCCGTTCTTTGAAGCACAAGAGTAATTCTGATGAAGTCCAGCTTGTTTCTCTTTAGCTGCCTTTGGTTTCACAGCTAAGGAGTCATTGCGAGATCCAAGGTCACTGCGTTTTACACCAGTTCTTGTTTGTGTCTCCTCTGCCGTCTCCGCCTTCCGCTTTCTCTTTTCTCCCTTCCTTTGTTGCTTAGTTTGTTTTTAAACATGGTCTTCTTATGTAGCTCCAGCTGTCTATGAACCCACAATTCTCCTGCGCCAGCCCTAGTTTGTTTTTTTGAGACAGGATCTCTATACATAGCCCTAGGTGTGGGAAACTCACTGTGTAGACCAGGTGGACTTGAACTCACAGAAATCCAGTTGCTTCTGCCTCTCAAGTGCTGGGATTAAAGGCAGGCACCACCACTGCTGGCTGGCTGTCACACGTCCCAGCACCTGGGAGGCGGAATGAAAGAGGATCACTGTGAGCTCGAGCCAGCTTTGCCTGTAGAGCGAGATCCAGGACAGCCAGAGCTATATAAAGAGACCCTGTCTCAGACAACAATTGAAAGATGAAAACCATAATTTCTATTTTTATGTATATGAGTACTTTGCATGCATGCTTTGTATACCATGTACATGCAATGCCCATAAAGGCCAGAGGAGGGCATCAAATCTCCTTGGGTCTGGAGTTGCAGACAGTTGTGAACTGTTGCTTGGGTGCTGGGAATTGAAGGTCCCTTGGAAGAGTAGTTTATGTTTTTAACCACCAAGCTATCTCTCCAGCCTCTGTGCTTAGAAGTTTTAATCTGTAAGGCTGAGGCAGCAGTTTTGCAAACTCTAGGCCAGCCTGTTCTATGTAGTGAGACCTTTGTTCAGAAAGAAAGCAAAGCAAAATAATACCCTGCTAATCCTTCACAACGCCCTCAACCCCCCCCAACAACCCCCCCCCCCCCCGCCAAATCTATCACTGCTGAGAAGGATATGTGCTTCTTTGCAGTTTGGGTACAGTTTCTTCTCTGTGGAGTAATTGTTCTGGAGACCCGGATACCGTGAGATAGAGAACTGGCAGTGGTTCTGCTTGTGTTCACGCTGTACTTAGGAGCAGAACTCCTACATGGCCTTTATCCGGTGTTGAACTCTTCTGATTCTGGTTTGTAGAGCACGTTTGTGATTAGAGGGTGTTGGGGTTCTGCCCTATGCCTTTTCTGTACGTATTGAAATAGCCCTGCAGCTTTCCGCCTCCAGGATCTTACATTATAGCCGCTGCACTAGAAGTAGAGACAGTCTTATCTTTGTGGGATAAATCTCACCATGGTCTGTTCCTCATTTTTTGTGTTAGTGGAGTTGGTTTTTTGGTGCTGTTTTATTGAGTATTTTTGTGTTTGAATTCATAAGAGGTTATTGGCTCTCATTTCCACATTGCATGCTTGGTTTTATATGGGCCAATTTTCGTCCCAAGCAATAAGAGACATTCCTTCTTGTCTGCCTGCTTGCTTTCTGCCTGCCTGCCTGCCTCCTGCCTGCCTCCTTCTCTCCCTTCCTCCCTTCCTTCCTCCCTTCCCTCCCCTTCCTTCCCCTTCCTCCCTTCCCTCCCCCTTCCTCCCTTCCTCCCTTCCTCCCTTCCTCCCTTCCTCCCTTCCTCCCTTCCTCCCTCTCCTTCCCCTTCCTCCCTTCCTCCCTTCCTCCCTTCCTCCCTTCCTCCCTTCCTCCCTTCTCCCTCCCTCCCTTCCCCTCCTCCCTCCTCCCTCCTCCCTTCCTCCCTTCCTCCCTTCCTCCCTTCCTCCCTTCTTCCTCCCTCTTCCTCCTTCTTCCTCCCTTCCTCCCTTCCTCCCTCCCTCCCTCCCTCCCTCCCTCCCTCCCTCCCTCCCTCCCTTCCTCCCTTTCTTCCTTCCTTTCTTTCTTTGATGAGTTTGAAGAATTGGTATTCTTTTTAAAAATGTAATTAGCTTTCTTTATTTGTGTGTAATATGCTCAAGCTCAAGTCCCCTGGGAGAGCATCAAGTGTTCTTGACCACCAAGCTATCTTTCTAGTGCCTGTTTTATTGAGTGTGTGTGAATGTGTGTCTGTCTGTGTCTCTCTGTGTGTCTTTCTCTATGTATGTGTGTGTCTGTCTGTCTCTCTATATGCCTTTACTGTGTGTGTGTGTTGGGGGTTGGTTGGTTCCTTCCTTCCTTCCTTCCTTCCTTCCTTCCTTCCTTTCTTCTTTCTTTCTTTCTTTCTTTCTTTTTTGGACAAAACAGGATCTCACTATATAGTTTAGGCTGTTCTTAAACTCAGAGAGACGCTTACCTCTGCCACCCGTGTGCTGGGATCAAAGGTGTGTGCCCCCCACATCCTGCTGTCTCTTTCTTTTTTATTTTAAAGCTGATTTTGATTAATAATTTTCTCTTAGAAACATCATCTGTTTTCTCAATAATTTCTGGTTTATTATCACAAATTATCTAAAGATTATTTAATCTTTATATCTTTTATTTTAATTTGAGTTGGAGGTCTTAATCAGTTTCTTATTATGTGAGTGACTACAGTGAGGTCTGTCTTCCTCTCTTTGTCCTCTTTAGTGGTTCAGGGATGTTGGGGAAGTACTCTACCTTGGGCTGTGTCCTTACCTATGAAGCCTTTACGTTGGTTTAAAAAATTGAAAACCAGTGAATAACTTCTGACAGGTGCCATGACTAAAGCATTAGCCACTTAAAGGCCAAGTCTCATGGCGCCATGCAGCGAGGGGACAGGCAGGTAGACTTCGATGGGCAGGTGAGTGGGAGGTCAGTGTGTGCCTGCGAGCGTGCGTGCGTGCGTGCGTGCAAGCGAGCAACTGACTTTTTTCACTGCTGTCGAGTCACCCTCAGCCACTGGTATTCTCATGTGCCCACCACTTTTTCTTGGATTGTTTCTGATATTTTGCAGCGATTAGGGAAGGCGTACATACCGTGCATGGTCATTGTCATATCTATGGTTCTAATGCCGTTGTCATGTTATAGTGTGTTTCACATTGCTGTTTTTTATTGTGTCTTAACTGCATGCATACTTGCTTTCTTTTGCCCATACAGTGCATGTATTGCTCTATTGTGGTGTCCTACCAGTATGCATACATTGCATATTCTAGGTGTGCTACATACCAGCTGACTGATTTTATGTGGCCCACAGTGCATGTGTACATTTCACTATTCTGTGTGTGTGTCACTCACGTGCTGTACATGCCAATCTGTGTGTCTCATACATGATCCCCACCACTTATTCTTGGATTGTTTACTAATATGTTACTTGCTGCATATTCTATGTGTGTGTGTCTACATACACAGTGCATGGTACATTGCTCATATTCTATGTGTGTGTCTACATACACAGTGCATGTGTACATTGCTCATATTCTATGTGTGTGTGTCTACATACACAGTGCATGTGTACATTGCTCATATTCTATGTGTGTGTGTTCTACACAGTGCATGTGTACATTGTTCATATTCTATGTGTGTGTGTCTACATACACAGTGCATGCGTACATTGCTCATATTCTATGTGTGTGTCTACATACACAGTGCATGTGTACATTGCTCATTCTATGTGTGTGTGTCTACATACACAGTGACATGGTACATTTTCTATTCTATGTGTGTGTCTACATACACAGTGCATGTGTACATTGCTCATATTCTATGTGTGTGTGTCTACATACACAGTGCATGTGTACATTGACTCATTCTATGTGTGTGTCTACATACACAGTGCATGTGTACATTGCTCATTTCTATGTGTGTGTCTACATACACAGTGCATGTGTACATTGCTCATATCTATGTGTGTGTGTGTCTACATACACAGTGCATGTGCTACATTGCTCATATTCGTGTATAACTAACACTTGCTTTTTTCCCCTTGAGGATTAAAGATGTCTTCTGTTCTCAGTTAACTTAGAGTGAGCATGGAGCTAGAGTAGAAATACTTGAAGAGATCCTGCTTGGTGGCCATGTGGTCGCCGAGGTGGGTAGTAGGATTCTATAAACACTCTTTCTGAGGGTAAGGATTAGAATTTCAGAGTTTTCTTCTCTGATGTCTGGTTACCTGTAGACATAGCTCTTTGTTGACACTGGAACTTCAAGGTTCGACAGTCCTGCTGTCCATTTTGCGATAGATTGTGTAGAAAACGTATTTGTAGTATAGACCAGTAGTTGTCCCCTTGGTGCCGTTCTTATTGTACCGGAACCCAGTTGATTAGTTTGTTTCCAGTAGCATCGCGATGATAGTTGCTTGTACTGCGAGTTAAACCCACATGCTGTGGACTAGTGCCTGGGTCTTCTCCACCCCCTTTCCTTACGTTTTCGTTGTGAGCCTGGCTGTTAACAGCTGAGCCATCTCTCCAGCCTGCACTCCTCTTTTCTTGCCAGTTATTTTTTCCCACTGTAGTAGTTCTTGTTGATAACATGAAACTTTACTTAGAGGATTGTATTTACAGACTTAGAAACATCTTAATAAAAGAACTTTAAGTGTTTTTTGAAATAAAAGTTGGTGTGCAAATTTTCATGATCGTTTCTTACTTCCTGAGGAATTCTGCAGCACTGTGTTTGAAAGGAAGTCTTCATGTTGAACAGCAGGAGAGCCTGCACAGACCTTGAGATCAGGTCCAGGGCTGGTACTGACCAAGTTTGGGAAGTATAGTTTATGCTGAATACTGAAACCATCCGTCCAGTTAGCTCTGCAGGATTTGCACAGAAGTTTTACCAGCTCGTAAAACTTTTATGGCCCAGAAGGAACGCCAGTAATAAACAGATGAATCCATAGCCATTCAGCTGGGCTTGGAGCTTGTTGTCTTGACAGGCTTCCATTGGAGATGCTACCCCACTACTACATGGAGTCCATGTCCCGGCCTGGAGAGTGTGTACGCGTGAGGGCTCTTCAGCAGTGTCTGTCGCATCCCCAGAATCAGATGCTGCTTCTCTTCACCGTCTTCCCTTTATACCACACAGTCTGATTTGACCTTTCCAGACGCCTTGTCTGGTTTACTTGGCATCCCTCTATGTGATGGGAAAAAATTTAGTGATCCCCTCTCCTTCCCCTTTGTGCTGGCCAGGGGTTCACCCAAGAGCTAGGAAACTCCTGTCTTGTGGAACCACACAGACACGGGCTGTGCGGATGTGTGGCAAGCCTGCTCCTTCCTGTCTCCAGTCTGGTCCCTCCGTCCACTGTGGGAGGTTGTAGACTATGTTAGAGGCTGTGACTGCCACCTTTGCCAGGGGCCACTGCCAGGATCTCCAGCCTACTCTAAGAGAGCAAAAGGATAGAATTTGTGTGGTACCCTCCTAGCACCCCTCTTCCCCAGAGCACTGGAGGCCCCTTGTACAGTGTGTCAGTGTAACAGATGGGCTCATGGCAGGCTTTACACACTGCTTAGGATCTTAGTGCTGGCCGGAGACACTTCTGCACCGAAGGTAGTGAAGGCTCCATTTGTTTCGAGAAAGATCTCATGCAGCCCAGCTGGCAGGGGCTCCTCATCTTCCCGCCTCAGCCACCACGCCCAGCAGGACTTGGCTTTTAAGTATGGTCTTGAGCTTTTGGTTTTAATTGAACTTAGGAACACAAGTTGGTACTTGCCCGTCTCTGAGCAGCGCCATATCCAGCTGCCTCAGGTGCGTTTCCTTGTTTATAGCTCTCCCAGTTGCTGGATCTTCCAGACGCTTGCAAATGAGTCCAGATGGTAGGGCCGGGCCTGGAACCACTTCCCACCAAGAGCCCAGAGTGTTGTGTGAGTGGAGATCTTCCTAGAGGACGCTCCTTTATGGATAGTGATTTTTTTTTCCCCTGTATGTGCTGACTAGTTTCATATTGCTTTGGAGAACTTACTCTGATCCTTCACACAGTTTTAAACTGTGCTACAGTATCTTGTCTTTCAGTCAGCCATCAAAGTCTTTTTCCACATTCTAGATAGATACAAATCCCTTATCAGATATATGATTTACAAGTGTGGTTTTTTTGGAACTTCCTTGTTTTTCCTTCCCTCTCAGTTTGGTGTTTGCCACCCCCCCCACCAAATCTCAATCCCCCAACCTGAGGTGTGGTCTTGGTTTGTTAGTTACCCAGCCTGGGCTCACTAGATTTCTAGCCTCAGCTTCAGAAGTATCTGGGACTGCAGGTACGCCGCCTCCTCCTTTTGCTTTTTTGAAAGAGTTTGTGTATTTGTAGCCCTGGCAGGCCTCAGATTGTGATCCCTTGCCTCAGCTTCTCAAATGCTACCATTATGGATGTGTGTCACATTATAGATGTACGTCGTTTTGGATTCATTCTCCAGCACTGGGGAAACTAACATACCGTCGTTGGCTCCTGGCTGAAAAGTTTAAACACATTTTTATGGTTATATAGTTCAGACATACAGGTGTTCATTTTTTGTTTGTTTGTTTGGGTTTCCTTTTTTAGCTTTTTGAGATGGAGGTTTCCCTAAGTAGTCCTGGCTGGGCTGGAACTTGGTATATAGACCAGGCTGGCCTTGAGCCTCTGCCTGCCTCTGTTTCCTGCTGGTCAGGGCATGTGCTACCATGCCTGGCGTGTTGCTAGTTTTGATGAAATCCAATTTGTCTGTTTTCGCTTATGTTCTTGGTTTTATATCTAAAATTATCACGTAACACAAGGTTATGAAGATGAGACCAGTGTCTGTTCTATGTGTCTTAATTTTAACTCTTGGAGGAAGCTGGCAACTCCCTCACTGAACTCACAGTGGGACAGTGTCTGCTTTGAGCCTCACACGGAGTCATATGGTGGTCTGTGCCTGGTGTCATGTTGGACATTCATGCACATGTATGTCCCAGGCAGTGTTGGTCGCCTTCGACCCTCACACCGCGTGTCTTTTTTTTTTTTTTTTTTTGGTTTTTTTTCGAGACACGGTTTCTCTGTGTAGCCCTGGCTGGCCTGGAACTCACTCTGTAGACCAGGCTGGCCTCGAACTCAGAAATCCGCCTGCCTCTGCCTCCCAAGTGCTGGGATTAAAGGCGTACGCCACCACTGCCCGCATACGAGTGTCTTTAGAGACATGGGCTACTGCTGACTCTGATGCTCTGCTCACTGATCAGCCAGAAGTCCACAGTTCCCAGGCATCCTCCTGCCCTGTTTCCAAGCTCGGGTGTGTACCAAACCATGCCAGTTTTGGTTGTTTTTGAACATGGGTTCTGAGAATCCAAACTTAAGTGTTCAAGGCTTGGGCAACAAGGACTTTACCAACTTAGCCATTCCCAGCTCAAGTGCCTCTCTCTCTCTCTCTCTCTCTCTCTCTCTCTCTCTCCTCCTCTCTTCTCTCTCACCACACACACACACACATCACACACACTCCGAGTTTATTTATGTGTACATGTGGAGGCATGCATGTGATGCATGTGGAAGACAGTCAGTCTTCAAACTCAGGTCACCAGGCTTGGTGGCACCTGCTTTACCCACTGAGCCATCTTGCTAGTGAGCACCTTTGCTCCCTCCCTCCCTCCCTTCCTCCCTTCCTTCCTTTTTGAGACAGTTTGTAGCGCAGCTTGGCATTGAATCTGTGGTGACTCCCTGCCTCAGCCACTCCAGCCCTGGCAGCTGCATGAGCTACCATGCCTAACCCGTGCCTGGCTTCTTTAGCTTCCACAGTTGCCCTGAGATACTCAAGTGTGTGTCTAGCAGTAATCCTGCCCCCTGCCCCTTTAAGTATAGTGATAGTATTTATTGCATGAATAGAACAGATTGCCCTTTCACCTGACAGTGCATGTGTAGGGTACTTTTAGATTTCCATGGTTACAAATAAAGTCGCTGTGACATTTTTTTTTTTTTTTTTGTTTTCGAGAGACATTTTTGATAGACATATCTTTCATTTCTCTGGGAGTCACCTAGTCCTGTTTTGGGACTGCACCTGTGTTTTAGCCAAGAGCTTCCTGTGCAGCTGTAGGATGGTGACAACCAGATGTGCCTGGAGGACAGTGAAATAACGTCAAGTTCAACTTTCCCCTGAGACAGATCAGCACGGTGCACAGAACTGGACTCCTCAGCTGGAGCTGCTGTTCTGTTCCTGCAACAGTGCGGGGCGGGCGCCATAACTATCATCTACTACGAATGATTATGTTAAAAGGTAACAAAACCCAGGAGCCGACTTCCCAAGGCTTTTAAACTGGAACCTCTTAGTGTTACAGGAAATACAGAAGAGATGTGGGGATTGAAGACCAGTGGTGGGAGATACAGATACTAAATGTTACCATAGATATAGATAGATACTAAATGTTGCATCAACCTTAGACCTCAGGAACCTTAGTCTGCTTAGATTGTATCCATCCTGCAGGTTTGCAGTGTGGTCTCCTTGACACTTCTGTCCAGAAAACAAAAGCTACCCTCAGCCCTAGAGTAGCTTTACTCCTTGCCTAACAATTGGGATGCAAAGAACAAGCAGTTTTAAAACTACTGAGTCCTGCCTTTTATGTCTTTTTTTTTTTTTTGGTTTTTCGAGACAGGGTTTCTCTGTGTATCTTTGGCTGTCCTGGAACTCACTCTGTAGACCAGGCTGGCCTCGAACTCAGAAATCCGCCTGCTCTGCCTCCCAAGTGCTGGGATTAAAGGCGTGCGCCACCACCGCCCGGCAGGCCTTTTATGTCTTAAGATAGGACTGTGATTCTGAATGGATATTGCAGGTTGTGGAATTCTAGAGAGCATGCGATTGTGTGGGTGGAGGGCTAGGGCCTTGGCCAGCTCAGCCCCTTGAGTGCCAGAGGCAGCTTGGCCATACGACTAGCTTCAGCATGGGCTTGCATGCCCCGTAGTTGTTGAGATTTTCCCAGACCACTGGAACTTAGCGCCCACATTTGACTTGTAATTGGTAGATGCCAAGTGCACGTTGTCCTAAGCCTGTGACTGCCTCTTGGGCCCAGGAATTGGAGGCAGGGGACTTCAGTTGTATTCTCTCAGAGATCCCCAGGAGCCAGCATTGAATCTCTTTTTGTCTTTCCAGTTCAGCAGAAAGAGGCAGTGGGAGGAAGAAGCACAGACAGTTCCTTCCTCAGCGTTACATCCTTCCTGTTAGCAGGCCTGTCCGTCCTGGTGTGGGGAGCATCTCTGTGCGTACTTAGAGTGGCTCTTCCCTGATCTGGGAAGGAGGCAGGAATTGGTTTTGGATTTCTTCTCATCCTGCACCAGCACAGTGGTTAAGCTCATTTCCCATGTGTTGCTGCCCTGGAGACAGGCGTCGTCCTAGGTTCTGTCTGCATGCTGGGTCCTGTCCCTTTGATCTGGGGAACCAATCTGTAAGGATGCTTTTCGTCTGTAAAGTAATTGCGTAGAATTGAAGGGGAGGAGAATGGATCAGTCACCACAATTTCAGAAACTCAGTTCACAAATAAGATTGGAATTAGGAAGCTGTGTGTGCGCCAGCCGTCCTGTTTTGCTGAGCTGTGAAGATCCAGAATGACTCCAGTCAGCATGCCATGAAATCTGTGACTTGGAATATATACATATAATCCCAGGGAGCCTTGAAAACTGTGTGTGTTATACACCCACCTCTATGCTAACCTGGGCGGCATCACATATAAAGTCCCAAGGGCTTTCCTCAATAAATTAAATTTGGACTGGAAGCCTTTATTTCTCAGATGAGATGTTGAGGGGATGATTACATTGAGGCAAAGCCAGGGGCCGTTGTTCTTCTGTCCCTGTTAGAAGACACTGTTTCAGCAAAAGGTGACCTGCAGACACACAGTCTCTAGACGAAGGCCACACGAGACCCCACGTTCTCTCCCGTTTAACTTCGCTCTCAGGATGAGTGATGGTTCCAGACACTGAGGAAACTTCTTTGGAGTTGCTGCATCTGAGGAGTGGGAGGCTGAAAGGGGTGGGGGTCTTAGAGGCAGACGACGGGAAGCCCTGGAAATTTAGATGGTGGAGAAAGGACAAGAAGCCACCCTGCTTCACTGAGGGAGAAATGGCTTGACGATCCTTCCTCCATGGTTGAATTCTTCTTTGTTCTAAATACTGAAGTAAAAGAAGCAGACAAATGACTGAGTTCAAGATTTTTTTTACTGAATTAAATTTTGGAATGAGTTCCTGTCACAGTGTAATAGAAACAAGACTCTCTCCTTCTGTCTTAGCTGTCAAACCTCAAAGCAGGAAGATGGCTGTGGGAATTCGGAAGCTAACTAGAAATGTCCCTGTGACAAGGATATGACACCACCTGAGCTTTCACCTCTGCTCATCCTGTGGAAGGCCAGCCTGCATCGCTGACCTGTCCCTGGACATCACCCCTAGTGCCTGGGAAGGTGGCCGGCCCCCAGGGAGCCACACATTTAGACCTTCGATTTGGCCCTGGGGCCAAGAAGCTCTGCTATTTCCTGTCTGTGAGACGGCCCTGGTCCTGAGTAGTCTTACCTGTCAGGCGGAGATGCTGCTGTGCACCTTGCTGGTGGTTGGGGCAGGTAGCAAAGCTTACTGTGCCTGACTCCCATCTGCTCAGAGGCTGTGTACATTGTTTGTTCCTCTCCTTGCTCAGCTGACATTTTACCTGTCTTTCTAAAACAGGGTTAAACAAAACACTATTTTAGATTAAGAATTCTACTTGCTACAGTAAAAAGTACATATATTTTAAAAAAGATTTTTGTCCTGTTCTTCCCAGAGCAGCAGGACAGCAGACGATATTGTATCTGGAGCCTCTTCCTAGGCTTGGGGTTCCTGGGAGGCTCCGCTGCCCCCCCCCACAGTGAGTCTCAACAATGGTGGCCATTGGGATGACACTGAGGGCAGGCCTGGGATGGCTTAGTGCATAAAGTACTTAGTTTATGTTCAAGCACAAGTTCTTAGACCTGTGTAAGAGCAGGGTGACACACAACCATAACTCCAGAGCTGCGGTGCATAGAGACAGGGGTCTCTGAGGCCTCTGGCCAGCTAGGCTAGACAAAGCAGAGAGCTCTAGGTTCAGTGAAAGACCCATTTAAAAATAATACAGTGGAATGAAATCAAAGATGGTGTCATACACACATATGTGTGCTCAGGTTAGGGTATATCATGTGTTGTAAGCCACCCCTTGCTGCTCCTGACTTGAGTATTTCACTTCTAAAACCGGCAAGCTGTTTTTTTTTTTTTTTTTTTTTTTTTTTTTTATGTTTATTTACTTATTGTGTGTGTGTTTGGCCAGGGGTGGTTCTGCTGCAGATGATAGAGTTCTGGAGGTCAGAGGACACTTGTGAGAGTTGATTCTCTCCTTCCACCATGTGTATTCTAAGGATTAGACTCGGTCATTAGTCAGCCTTGGACAGCAGGCACGTTTACCCACTGAACACCTCGCCAACGCCAGGAAAGCATTGGTTTGTACTCACGGCACCCATGTGCCCCTGGGCCCCTTTCTGCATGTCTTTTGGTTAGTTGGCGGAGATGACTCCTACGGGTGTGAAATCCTTGAGAAGAGAGATCCTTCAGGATAGAGCATCCTAACTTCTAAGCTCAGTTGCTCCCAGTAGACAGTCTCTGTTACTGCATCTGCCTGCCTTCTCCTGCAGATGCTGCAGGCCACCAGGCGAACTGTGAGATTTTTGTCAACTTGACACAACTGGAGTCATCTAGGAAGAAGGAACCTCTGTTGAGAAAATGTCAGCATCAGATTAGCCTATGGGCAAGGCTGTGGGGTGCATTTTCTTGATAAATGGTTGCAATGGGATGGTCCAGCCCACTACAGACAGTGCCAACCCTGCGTGGGTGGTCTTGTGTTATACAGGGATGCAGGCTGAGTGGGCCATGGAGATAAGTCAGCAACAGCACCCCTCCTGCCTCGGGTTCCTGCTCTGACTTCCCTGGTGATGGACTGTGACCTTCCGGGGTGCTGTCGGTCATGATGTTTATCACAGCAATAGAAATCCACTGGGGGCCGGGCGGTGGTGGCGCACGCCTTTAATCCCAGCACTTGGGAGGCAGAGGCAGGTCGGATTTCTGAGTTCGAGGCCAGTCTGGTCTACAGAGTGAGTTCAGGACAGCCAGGGCTAACAGAGAAAACCTGTCTCGAAAAACCAAAAAAAAAAAAAAAAAAGAAATCCACTGAGGGTGCCGAGAAACCCATTTGACAACCTCTGTACGTACAGAGCAGATACTTCCAGAACATTCTAATCCCTAATCATTCCAGCATTCTCTGTGCTCTTTAGCCACTTGCTAACAAACACTTGTCTTTTGGGGTTGAGGTTTGGTCTGTTGTTTTTTGTTTGCATTCATTCTATGTGTGACTGTGTCTGTGTGTACATGCATGCATGTGTGTGTTAAGAAGGGCAGATGTGGAGGTCAGAGGACAGCGTGGGAGTGTTGTTTTTCCTTCCACGTGTGTTTTAGGGATTGAATCTTAGGTCAGTCAGGTTTGGCAGCAAACACCTTCACCTACTTGTTTGCCTTTTGAGATGGTCCCTTGGTCAAGTTCAGGCTGGCCTGGACCTCACTGTGTGTCCCAGACTGGCTTTGAACCTGCATCCCTCTTGCCTCAGCTCCCAGGTTTGGAGCTTACAGGTGTGTGCCACCTATCTTAGCCCTCATTTGTTAATTCTCTTTTGCTGAAGTGACTTTCCACGGGACAGCGCTGCATGTGCTGGGATGGCTGCCCCGTGGAGCATTCAAGTGCTGTGCACCATCCTTGGGCAGGAGGTCAGAACTCTGGGGTGATGTGCAGCAGTGAGGTGGGGGCGGCTTGTTTCCGTGGTAACAGAGCAGCTTCCACCAAGTGGCAATGAATGGAGAAAGGCACCTGACGAAGAGGGAGTGTCCGGGAGTGAAGGGCAGTAGGGCATCCCTGAGTGGGTCTGGAAAGTAGGTGTGACGGCTTCATCCGAGCATAGGCGGCTCCTCTGTGACGGTACACTGCTGGAATGAAGGCTCCCGTTTGGTCTTGACTCAGCACAGCCTCCCCACCCCAGTGGACTTTCACTGCCCAAGCTTGTAGCTGGCTTGGCTTCTGACTCACTGTTAAAAAGCTTCTTCTTCACTCTGCAACCTCGTGTTGAGCGCAGTTGAAACGCGCTGGTTGCTCACTGAGGGTGCTGCGGGCCTGGGGTCCACGTCAGTTTCACTTAGGAACACCACTGGGACTTGTTGGAAGAGTCAGTTCTGTTTTCTCCAGCTCGTGGTTCATGGTGGGGGTTTGTAACTGCTGTCACTTCACAAATACCTAGTTATCTGTACAAGTGAGTGTGGCTCTGTAATTTGAGCACATATTTCAGAACCCTAACTGTCTTAATCTTTGTGCCCGCACTAGGAGCGGTGCCTTCAGGGAGCTACGGTGTCAGGTGGCCACTCTCTCTCCTGAAGGGCAAGTAGAAGCACAGAGCCTTCAGGTGGAGGTGACTTGTTTCTTGTGTGTTCCACATATGTCAGTGGCCTTCAGGGGCCCCTGTTTCTCTGTGATAACCAGTATTTATGCTAGATCTTGGAGAACATTTGCTGCTGACAGAGAGCTCCGAGACCGAAGAGTTGAGAGACTTGCAGAGAGACTTGGGTATAAGCTGGGTGTGGTGACGCGTGCCTCTAGTCCCAGTGCTCTGGAGGCAGAGGCGTTCGGATCTCTAAGTTGGAGGCCAGCCTTGTCTACAGAGCAAGTTCCAGGACAACCAGGGCTACACAGAGAAACCCCATGATGGGGGAAAAAGGAAGACTTACTCCAGAGGCTGAGGCCAGGTTGATAGCTGATGGCTGGCATTGCGAATGAGCCGCTGGATGGGAAAGTGGAGTCTAACGCCGCCTTGTGCCAGCAGCTGCCTCGGCCACGGCCCCCTTCCTCTGACTCCCCCTGCTAGCCCCTCTGTTAAACTGTTCTAGTTTATTTTTCCTCTTGGCAAAGGAGCTGAGGCCTGAGGCACTAGTTTCTCATCTCGCGATTCTCAGTCAGAGAGCTTCCCTTTGCCGCCGGTCCTTCCTGGCAGAGCTGTCCTTCAAGTGTCCTTTAAAGGACACCGGGCTCCAGTCTTTCTTACAATTCAGATCTCTATCGATAGTTTCTCTTTGTGTTTGTGTGTGATGTGTGGCGTGTTCTCGAGTGAGCGTGGCTACCCGTGTGTGAACATGTGCGTGAACATACAAAGGTTGGAGGAGGATACTAGTTGTCTTCACTGCTCTTCATCTTTGCCTTACTGCCTTGAGACAGGGTCCCTCATTTAACCGGAAGCGTGCCTCTTTGGCTAGGTTGGCAGTCTGGCTGTTGAGCTCCCAGGACCCACCTGTCTCTGTTGTCTCAGCTGGGGCCCAGCAAGCAGTCTTGTCTTACTGCCGAGCCATCTTCTTAGCCATAGTAGTTATCTTGATTGATGACGCCATTGCCTTTTAGGTGACAGGCAATAAAGCTCTACAGGTTAGTGGAGCACTTGCATGGAGCACTCAAATGAGTTCAGTGGGGTCTGGAGGAGTGGGAATGGTGGTGTGAGCCTTCCTTACGGAGAAGGTAAATCTCTTTTTGATGGCTTGTCATAGACCGTCAGTCCTCACAGGTTTCTGGCCGTGCAGTGCAGAAAGTGCTTAACCCATGGGAGGTAGACCTAGGCTTCCAGTGTGCTTTGTGAAGGGAGGACTTGGTGACTGGTAGTGCTCCAGGACTCCCTGAGTCGAAGGCTGAAAGTGCTGGAACTGGCAGAGCCGTCACCGGTGCTACTCCAGGTTAACAGGTGAGTGCCCATCCGGTCCTTAGCACTGCCGGGTTCCCTGTGGGTGTTTACTGACCCAGTAGCACGGAGTGATTAGCGGTAGATACTGACAGAACGGAAGAGAGTTCCGTTCATGTGCTTTTCGACAGTCTTCGTGTGTAACTCATCTTTTGTCTCTTCTTCTGACGTAGAATTCAGTGTGCCCATCCTGCTGAGTCACTCTCGACACTAGAATTGTTGCTGTGTGTTCTGTCATTTGATCTGTTCAGAGATCAGAACCCAGTAGTGCGACCATACTGTCTGCCTTAAGAGTGTCGTATGGGCTGAGATCTCGGACTTAGGACTGCTGCTCGAGTCAGAGACTCAAATCATTCTACCACAGTCATCTGGACCTCTGACACGGCACACATGCTACACAGACACATCATGCGGGCCAACATCCACACACACAATAAGTTTTCTAGAACAGGTTTTGATTTACCTGATGTTCTGGAACTTGCTGTGTAGACCAAGCTGGCCTTGAACTCAGAGATCCTCCTGCCTCTGCCTCCCGAGTGCTAGAACTAAAGGTGTGTGTATCAAGTCAGAATTTAAAAAAAAATTTTTTGAGATGTTAATATAAATAACACTTGAAAGATTACTAATCTTTATTTTATTTTTCATATTAATTGATCGATTTGAGGAAGGTCTCACTAATGTATCTCAGGCTGAGGCCTCACATCAGCACGCTGGTCCAGATGGTTTTTTGAGACTCTGTTTTGTTTCCTAGCTAATGTGTTTAAGAGTATGTAACAGTGCTGGCGGTTTTAGCTGAGTGAAATACAGAACAGGGGAAAATACTTTTCTAAAAAAGATTTGTCTATTTTATAAGTATATGTGTTGTGCCTGCATGTAAATTGCCTGAATGCTGATGTCTGCAGACAGAGGAGAGGGTATTGGATTCCCCTGGAGTTACTGATGGTTGTGAGCTAGTGTATAGGTCCTGGGAATTGAACTCAGGTCCTCTATAGGAACAGATGGTCTCCTGGAGTCTCACCTGCTTTGAGTGTGTAGCTGGTTGAACTCACTTGCGACTCACTCTGTGCCCCCACCAGTGCTTTTTTGGTTCTTTGTTTTTTAACATAAAAGACAACAGTAGGATACTGCAAGGAAACAGCCACTCTTCCTTCATACTCTCACGCCCTGAGCATTAACTGGTTTTGTGGTTTGTTTTATTTCGTGGTTCTGGGGGCATCATGGCCTGACAGACATCACTGGGCCTCCCGTGTCAGGAAGTCATCTCCCTGCTCATCAGGTTACTGGGATAAAGCCTCGTGCTCTTCCTGAGCATTGCGCTCTGGTTCCAGGGTGTTCCTCCTCTCCCCAGGACGGAGCTGCCCTGGTTTTCTCTTGGGCCGTTAATGTTGGTGTCCAGCTGGGGAGTGTGGCTCTCCTCACTTCCAGGGTTATCTCTACCAATGACCATTAGAGAAGGTGTTTAACATGTCTTTGTAATGGTTTCACACTTACAGAAGTTAAGTAACAGCACTTTCCCGAAGTATTTGAGAGTTCTCACATGATGTTCCCTGAGCAGTTCTCTTGCGTGGTATGTTTTCCCGTAAACATGAGGACTCCATGAAACCACAACGCAACCGAAGTACCAGGAGCTTAGCCTTAATATGTCACTACCTGCTCACCTTTGCTCAGAGGTCTCTGGTATTCCGTTTGTTCAGGCTGAAGAATGTACTAATGTCAGTATGAGCTCCCTGATTGGCTGTGTGCGTTGATGGGTGTGTGACCATGGTAGTTTATCTTCTTGGGCCATCCTTTGAGCTTCTCTTCACACCAAGCTGCTCTGGTTTATGTCTGCTGCCTGGCTCTGGACTTGCCTGAGGAGACCTGGTTCCTTTAGTGGAAGATATTTAGAAACTAAAACCTGGTGCTCATTTGGGAGTTTCTGTTTTAAGGCCTCTTGGTTTACAGGATTTGGCCATATGTCTGTGTACACCCACTCAGGTGTCTGTCTGTTGGTCTCTTTATCTCTCAGTGAGTATATCGGAGACAGGTTCTCACTGCCCTCTGGTGGAAACAGAGTTCACACTGACCCTGTCTGGGTTCCCCATATTCTGCTTCCCTCGTGTCTTTCCACTGACATTGCCCTAGGTCTGCGTACATACTTGCTCTCCTGCCGTCACTCACACATGTGCACTCTGACTAAAGAAAGTGCTAGATAAACCCTCACAGGCCTTTCAAGGCCCCTCTGTGCCTTCCTTTTGTTTTCATTGATTTCCCCATCTTGTAGTTTCTTTACCATGTCGAGCCCCACTGCCCCAGGTTTGTTTCTATGGTTGTCTAGTTTTCCAGGTGATCCTGACGCCTTCATGTCAGCCTTTTGTGGGAAGCCTGGACAAGACTGTTAAATACATAGACAACAAAAAAGGTTTGGGCGAAGAGTAGAAAGAAGCGTGACAGGAAGGTTGAGCAGCCTTGGGACAGTCGCCATGGAGGATGTTGGATGGCCCGAGTGCGGGCTCCATCGGATCCAACAGCTGGATCCTGGAAGGAGCTGTGTCGTGGAAGGAGGAGATCTGCTCCCAGTCACTGACGTGACTTCTGAGATGGGCTGCCACGGGCTGTCCTTATGACTGGAGTGTGACAGAAGCCAGAGCTTCTCTCTGGGACCCCACAGGGGAGTAGGAGAACTGAGCAGAACTAGGCAAATCATTTCAGACTGCTTAAACACGTGTACGGTTAAACTAAGCATTAAAATCCGCATTTCACACCTGTTAAGGGATGAACGGTGGTGGCATACAGGATAAATGTTTTTTTGAAAGCCATTTAACACAAAATAGGATTAAACAGAATCTTCAAAGGATTCGTTGGTTTTCTGAACCTTAATAAAATGACAGGAGAACGAACCAGTTAAAGTTTAATTAAGATAATTTCCTACCCTGTCTCAAAACCAAAATAAATATATAAATAAAAGATAATTGTCTTTAATTTCTATAAATTTCTATAAAATAGTATAATTTATTAAGAAAAACACAATGTAGAAGAATCACATTACAGCGTTCTACAAGCAAAGCCACAGCGTTACATACTAGTAGAGCAATGTGGATGTACCATGGGAAGACAGGGGGAGCAAGCGTGGAAGCTTGCACATGTGGACACGCATGGGAGCACAGCAGTGAGAGCAGGGCAGCAGTGTGACACACAGTGGGAGAGCATGGAGCACAGTGGGAAGAGCAGTGTGCAGCATGTGGAGCACGGCAGTGGAAAGCATGGCAACATGGGAGCACGCAGTGGAAGAGCAGGTGCAGCAGTGTGGAGCAAAGCAGTGGGAAGAGCAGTGTGCAGCAGTGTGGGAGCACAGCAGGGGAGGACAGTGTGGAGCATGCAGTGAGAAGAGCAGTGTGCAGCAGTGTGGGAGCACAGCAGTGGGAAGAGCAGTGTGGAGGGAGCACGGCAGCGGGAAGAGCAGTGTGCAGCAGTTGGGAGCACAGCAGTGTGGAAAAGCAGTGTGCAGCAGTGTGGGAGCACGGCAGTGGGAGCACAGCAGTGGAAGAGCAGTGTGGGAGCACAGCAGTGGGAAGAGCAGTGTGGGAGCACAGCAGTGGGAAGAGCAGTGTGGAGCACGCAGGGGAAGAGCAGTGTGCAGCAGTGTGGGAGCACAGCCGTGACTCATTATCAAGCTCACAGCAGGCATGGTTTGGTCTCCAGGGTAGCATCTCAGAGCGGTGGTACTGAGAGTAGTCTGGGTTGGGTTTGCTTGGGAAGGCATCTTACAAACTATAAAACTATCTCTGTGTTCGTTGGAAAGTCCAGGAATTTCATCCTCAAAATTAATTAAAGTAATAAAAAGTATATATGAAAGTGATCGTTGTAAATTCTCTGTGAACACAGTATTTTTTTAAATTAATATATTCAGGAAACTCAACTCATGAATCTATAAAAGTGATCATTGAGTGATACAAAAAGCTAAAAATCACAAGTAAAACGAAAATGGCACAGAAGTGTGTAAGCCATTAATGATGCCCAGGAGCAGGAACCGAGATGGAGCGTGGACAAGCTCAGCCAGCACGTGAGACTTTTATCCAAGTGCTGTAGTGTGCCTGCACTGCGTGTGTCACGGCCCTCGGGCCTGTGCGCCTGGGTCTGTGGGGTCCAGAAAGCCCTGCTGTCCGCTTCGGTGCTCTCTCGGGAGGGGGAACTTGGGTGGGGAGCGTGTTTGCGCTGTAGTTAACTGGCATGCTTCCTTTCCCAAACACCTTCTTCTGATTTATATAGAAGTCAGATTCCTTGTTTTTCTTCACAGTAGAGTGAAAGGTACTGTTTGGCTCCCCCAAAGTTTCTAGCGGCTGTCTGAAAACCTTGCTTCCTTTGGGGGTTTTAAGAGTGGTTATTTTTGGTGATATTTGAAAGAAGCAAACATGAACTGCAGCTGACCCTTTAGGTTCTAACCAGGGGGTTTTCTTGTTGGGCCGGCCTTAAATTCCAGGGTTTGTGTGTTCCATTTTCTGAGCTCTGTGCTGCTGGGCGTTCATGGTGATAGGCCAGAGTCTACAGCTAACCCTCTGATAGAAGCCAAGAGCTTTCTATGGCTTCAGTATCGCTGTTAACAGTGAACAGTAGTGACTGAGCAGCAAGAGAAGTAAGCTCAACAATATGGGAGTTGATGGAAAGTCTTTAAAATATCGATTATACATTTTGACAGAACTAGTTTTAGATACTGATATAAGATGTCAGAAGTAATAATACGTTTGCTCAGTTTTGCCCCACCACCTAACATTCTAGAAACCTTTAGTAGCCAGGTGATGGTGGCACACACCTTTAATCCCAGCACTCCGGAGGCAGAGACAAGCAGATCTGTGAGTTTGAGGCCAGCCTGGTCTACAGAGGGTGTTCCAGGACAGCCTGGCTACACAAAGAAAGGAAACCTCTAGTAATTAAGACAAGTGGAAATTAGCACAAGGCGGGTTTGTGTTTGAAGGTGAGAGCAGGCATACAAGATGTAACCAGCGTATTTGCCAGGCAGGCCAGACCATGGGCAGGAGGGACACTGGTCGGGAGCTAGCCTGTGCTGTCGCTAGCCCTGTCCCTTTTACCTACTCTCCTGGGAGAAAGGAGAACCTCTCTGTGAATTATTGTCATATACTAGTAGACATGGAGGATGGTGCTCAAAGTCACAGAGCTCTGCCTGTCACAGCTGCAGAGACGGAAAGACCAAGGTCTAGTCTGCTTGTTTCCTTGAAGGCTCAGGGAGGAGCTTGTTTGCCTGTCCCAGCTTCTAGTGGCTACAGCACTCCTTGGTATTAACTGGTTTGGGACTGCCTCCCTCTGTCTTGATCTTTACGTGGCTTTTCTCCCTCCTGCCTCTGTGCAAGTTTTATTCTTATAAGAACACTAAATCTTGGGCTGGAGAGATGGCTCATTGGTTAAGAACATGTAGTGTTCCTGCAGAGGACCCAGGTTGAACTCCCAGAACCATCAGCAGCTTACAACTTGTAACTCCAGCTCCAAGGATCGCCCCTAACCTTAGGCACATGCACACACATACACAGACATACATATGTATACATGTAAATAAATAATAATAAAAGTGTTTTAAAAACCACAATCGTGTTGGCTTTAGGGCCCACCCAGTTATAGTGTGTAACCTCATGTTAACTTGGTTACGTCTGTAAAGACATGTTTCCAAATAAGTCACATTTGAAGGAACACTTCATCCCAGTAGTACACCTTCCAAAACCCAGCAACATGGTTGCCGCTGCCTCAGTGGACCAACCTTGGATCTGACCCGGAAATTTAGAGGGGTCTTACCAGTTTTGCAGCAACTTTATCTGTTACAGTAAATACTTAAGCATTACTGTTGACAAACGTCCACATTCAGAGAGACCGGATGCGGTGTGGTACCTCCATCTGCTAGGTTTAAGAGCATGTCAGTGTGCTGGACTAAACTGCGTTTTCCTCTTACAGCTAAGCCTTTCACCCAGCTCGTGAAGGACATGCAGCTACATCGGGAAGACTTTGAGATCATCAAAGTGATTGGAAGAGGAGCTTTTGGTGAGGTAGGAGAGACTCCCTCCACATGCCCAGGCAGTACCAGCTCCTTATATCTTGGGTCTGCCCACTGGTGTCATCTGAAGAGCTGTGGGTGGATAAACAGGGCCCGTGTGATGTACTAACTTTGTTAGCATGTTCTATGGTCGATTTATAAAATTCCTTCCTTCATAAAATTCCATCCTTTGTAGGAAGATAACTCTGTGTGTCTGTGTGTGTGGTCTGTGTGTGTGTGTGTGTCTGTTTGCTTTGTACCTGGGGGCTTGGTAGAGGCCAAAGGTTGACCTGAGATGTCTTCTGTCGCTCTCCACCTTAGGGTTTGAGAGACATCTCCCTGAACCTGAATGAGCTGTGCGTGTTTGATCCACTCCTGCCTCCCTCGTGCTGGGCTTACAGGTGTACAGCATGGCATTCTGCCTTGTTCTTGGATTCCTGGGGATTGGGCTCAGGTCCTCCAGACGGAGCCAACTCCCTAACCTTAGGAGAATCAAAAATGATCCTTTGGAATACTTGAATTGAGTTGAGCTGGAAAGTTTCTGGTGGGCCAAATGAGAAAATTATTCCTTGTTTATTTTGTAATTGTTTTATAGTAAAACTTATCCCACAAAGATTTTTTTTTTACATTAAATTTACTTCAATGTTTCACTTCTACATATTCTTAACAGATGTTTCCCTGTGACACACATGTCCTTCCATGCGTTTTATCGGCTATTTTGTTGGTTGTCGGATATGTATCTTGTGAGGAGTGAGGCCTGCGAGAGTTCTAGTGTTGTGGGTCTTGTTCTCAGCGTTCAGGCTCTTCTGCTTTTTCTTCAGAGCGTCAGTGTTTCTCTGAAGTCAGCTCTGCTGTCCTCTGTAGCAGTGAAGCCAGAACGACTTTAAAATGGCAGCGCCTCATCTGCTAGCCGGTGGCTGGCTCTTCAGGAGGGAAGAGCCACTCGGGGACAGCGTTGTGGGCTTGCACCCAGAGCTGCTGATCTGCCCAGAAACTTGTTGGATTACTGTTTCCTGTTTACTCAGTTGCAGCAGGCTTGGCTACTGCTTTCTAAGCCACAGATAGACAGCATGGAGAGGCCTTTAAAACCACCTGTGCTGACATGCAGGGAGCATGGTGTAGGGCTGTGTCAGGGTATGAACATCATGGAAGAGCCATTGTCATCCACGGAAGACATTGAATTCTGGTTGTCATTTTAATGGAGGCTTTAAAAGCTTGTGCTGGCCCTCCCTAAAAGTCAGCATCTGTGAACCAGGGCTATGTAGCATCCTTAGCGTGAAGGACCGTGAGGATTGAGCAAGAGTCCTGGATGCTCAGCTTTGTCCACAGCACATGGCACGTGCTCAGGACATGTTAATGCTCAGGGTCCCTTAGTGGTGGCATTGTGAGGTGTGTGCTACCTAGGAGAACAGGTGGTTCCGTCTAAGAGCTTTGTGTTTGTTCTAAGTGCATGGATCTTAGTGCAGAGAGACACTTGACTTCCCACTGCATGGCAGCACACATTGTCTTGTGAAGGCATGCTGTAGCATGAGCTGGCTGAAGTGACGTGGCGCCAAAGCGTGGGCCTGGTGTGCAAAGCATGGAGAGCCAGTGACGCACCACAGTGGGGCTGTGCAAAGCATGGGAATGGACGCCCATGGTGGGCTGTGCAAAGCAGTAGCTTCTCTTGATGCTGCTGGTCACGAGTGGAGGTCATTCTGCTTTGACAGAGACTCCCTGGAAGAGGCCGTGTTACAGCCAGGCCCAGGGTGGTCTAAGCCTCTTTTGCTATGCTCTATTCCCACACAGCCACTACCTCTGTGAAGCAAAGATTGCGATGAGTAGCTGGTACCTGGAGAGGCTGGCAGAGGAAGGTGGACATAAGCGAGAGGGAGAGGAGGAGGCTGGATAGATTGCCCCACGTACAGGGAGAAGACAGCTACAAGCCAACGTAGAAAGGGCTGTGTTGTTTTTACTGAAAATCCTCAGGCGTTGCTCAAGCGGAGGACAGGGAACCCCATTGCTCAGCCTCAAAACGTCTACGCTACAGCATGGTTAAAGCCAAGTTGTCTTGTTTAAATGGGCGAATCTTTCTTTATATGGAAGACGTCTCTCTCTCTCCTCCCCATATTCAGAGTTCCCAGCCAGTTAAGATCAACTTTTAGATGTGCAAAGCTTTTGAACCACTAATTTTTTAAAAAAATTCTAATTTACATCTAGGTTGCTGTTGTCAAAATGAAGAACACTGAACGAATTTATGCAATGAAAATTCTCAACAAATGGGAGATGCTGAAGAGAGCAGAGGTATGTGTGGAGTGCACAGTAAGTAAAGATGGCGTGTGCGTGGTGTGTGTGTTGTGGGTGTGTGTGTGTATGTTATGTGTGTGTGGGCATGTATTTGTGTGTAATGGGGGGGGGGGGATGTGCGCAGTGTGTGCATACCTGAGAAGCGTCCGACACTCCTCACCGTCCTGTTCCACATGCAAAGGGAAGCAGTTGTTGGAGCCTGTGTACTGCAGAGACTTCTGGCCTGCTCATCAAGGGCGGTGGATATGAAGTCTCAGAGTAAAGGGGCTGGGTGGAAGGAGCTGCTTGGCGATTCGGGACACTGTTCCTTGGTTCCTGATCCCCACCCCCAGCCTCTGGTCTCAGCCCCACGTTGAGCCCTATGAGTCCAGGTGCCTTCTTGCTGGCCCTCCATCATCTGCCAGGCCCCTTGGCTCCCCCTCTTTGCAAACCCTGCCTCTGTCCAGGACCCTTACTTGCCCAGGGCAGTGTGGGCTGCAGCATATGGCCAGGCTCTGCCCTCTGCAGCAGGTGCTTCTCTCTTTGGGAGACCGTTCTGTAGTTTCTACCCACCCCCTTGCTGCTCATACCTGTTTTGCCATTGGTAGCTGCTACCTTGGACAGGTAACAGTACACCCTTAATAAGACCCTTAGGCCTCGTGTGTGTGTGTGTGTGTGTGTGTGTGTGTGTGGTGTGTGTTGTGTGTTGTGATCTGTGGTGTGGTGTTGTTTTGGGAAGAAAAGTTCTTGCTATGTAGCCCTGACTGGTCTAGAGCTCACTATTAGGCTGGCCTCTAAATCAGAGATCTTTCTGCCTCTTCCTCCCAAGTGCTAGGATTAAAAGCGTGTGCCACCACACGTGGCTATGGCAAGGTCTTTCTTGAGCTTCAGCTTTTGTGAACAGGGTGACGTTGACTAGCCTCCCACCGACACTCCACACTCTTGCTGTCTCTTCTGTGCCTTGTTGTCCTTTCGATTGATTTCCTCTTTCCTGATGTAGCCCCCCACATAGGGCCGTACCTCTTCTATTGCTCAAGAGGTGAATCCTGGTTGGCTAAGTTGTCACCCTCTCAGTCAGCCGGTAACCCCACGCCTGCCTTAGCTACCTGCATCAGCAGTGTGTTCCCTCTGTTCTCTCAGTGTACTCCCTGTTCTCACATAGTTTGGGTCATGGTTTGCTTTCTGTTGCTTCATAAAAGCCTGACTGGCCAAAATCAGCTGAGGGAGAAGAGGGTTTCTTCGGCTCAGCTTTCCCTGTCACGGCCCATCCTTGAAGAAAGGCAGGGCAGGAACTGAAGCAGAGGCCGTGGAGGAGTGCTGTTTACCAGCTTGCTCCCCACAGCTTGCTCAGCCTGCTCTCTTACACAACTCAGAACCATCTTTCGAGGACTGGCACTGCCCACAGTGATGTGGACCCTCCCACATTAATCATCAACCAAGAAAATTCCCCACGGGCTTGTCCACAGCCTGATTCATGGGCATTTTCTCAATCGAGGTTCCCTCTCCCAGCTGACTCCAGTTGTGTCAGGTGACAAAAACACTAGCGAGCACATTGGCAAGTGAGACTCCCTGAAGCGGTCTGCGGGGAGAAGGGGCTGGGGCTGCGTAAGCACTCGGGAGGGGGAAGGTGTGAGATCTCCTCCAATGTCGGGTGGGAGAGCACTGACTCGGTTTGAATTCAGTCACACAGCTTCAGAGAGAGAAAGAGAGGGAGAGACAGACAGACAGACAGAGTGACAGAGAGAGGGCAAGCTCTTTCTCTTTTAACCCAATAGGCTAAAAGCCTTTTACCCATGTCATGGTCATCAGGAGTGGCTATAGGAGTGGCATCTGACTGTGACCATTCATCAGCAGACTGAATAAACCATGTTTCCAGTCAGTAAGCAGGTTGTCCTTTCTTGTCCGCCATGTGGCTGCTCAGAAGCGTGTGTGCAATTGGGTATCTGTGTGTCACACCCAGGGTGACTGAAGAGGCTGGTTTGGTAAGGAGGTGTGGGGATGTGTGTGTGTTGGGTGTGGGATGTGTGTGTGTTGGATATGAAGATGTGTGTGTTGGGTGTGGGATGTGTGTTGGGTGTGGGATGTGTGTGTGTGCTGGGTGTGGGGTGTGTGTTTGTGCTGGGTGTGTGGATGTGTGTGTTGGTGTGTGGGATGTGTGTGTGTTGGGTGTGGGGGTGTGTGTATGTGCTGGTGTGGGATGTGTGTGTTGGGTGTGGGATGTGTGTTGTGCTGGGTGGTGGGGATGTGGTGTGTGTTGGGTGTGGAGATGTGTTGGTGGTTGGTGTGGGGTGGGGTGTGTTGGGTGTGGATGTGTGTTGTGTGGGTGTGAGATGTGTGTGTGCTGGGTGTGGGTTGTGTGTGTGTTGGGTGGGATGTGTGTGTGTTGGGTGTGTGGATGTGTGTGATGTGTGTGCTGGGTGTGGGATGTGTGTGGTGTGGTGTGTGGGTGTGGGATGTGTGTGTTGGGTGTGGGATGTGTGTTGGGGTGTGGGGGATGTGTGTGTTGGGTGTGAGGATGTGCGTGTTGGTTGTGGGGATGTCTGTGTGTTGGGTGTGGGATGTGTGTTGTGCTGGGGTTGGGGCTTGAGAGCTGCTGCTGAGTCGTGGAGGGTGATCTTAAGGTGTGGGCCACAGCGACAGCCATTGGGGACAGGGAAGGAGAAGGCCGCGCTGCCTCAGGAGAGAAGAGCACAGAGATTTCCAGTCTCTTGGCTTCTGCAGAAGCTGCTGGGACAGGCGAGACATTTGGTTCCAGGTGCGGTAAAGACATCGGGCTCCAGGCAGTCAGGATTGGGGCACTCTGCAGATCACAGTCACCACAGACAATTGCCAGTATTTAGGGAACATGTTCTAAGGCATCTTGCCTAGACGACACAGACTGACTATCCTCTCGTTCCTCACAGACAGCTTGCTTTCGAGAAGAGCGTGATGTGCTGGTGAACGGCGACTGCCAGTGGATCACTGCAGCTGCACTACGCCTTCCAGGATGAGAACTACCTGGTAGGTCTGCACGCCCGGGCCCCGCCCCCACGCCCGGCGACCCCACAGGGGCTTTCCCTTGCAGTTTTGGCTCCTCCTTGGTGCCACTCAGAAAAGAGTCAGACAGTATGGAGTGGCCATTGTCAGTACATAGCCTACATAAAACTGAGTGGTTTGTTTCAGTTCAACGGCCACCAGGGACAATTTTTAACAGGAAGCTTCCAAAGTCTGTACAGCGTTTTTCTCAGACCATTAGTTTACTGCATGACTTGGTCTTGAAACACTTTAAGTGTATAAAGCTTTTTTTTTTTTTTTAAACTTTTCTGTTTGTTAGTTTGTTTTTTCTTTTCTGTTCTGAATCGTGTGTAACAATAAGAATCTCAGCTGTGTGGCAGGCAGCACACGTCTGGTCCCAGCACAGTGAAGGCCGAGGCAGTGGCTCGGAAGGCTGAGAGAAAAGCAGCAGCCCACGGGGATTTTCGATGCCCTAGCTCTGCACTGCATAGCTGCCTCTCCTTTCCCATGTGAGGGGCAGAGGAGATGATTACCCGGGCAGGTCTTGTCAGGGTTTCTTGGGGGCTCCTGTGGAGCCAGCACTCACTGGCAGTATCGGGGAGGTCTTTGGAAGGAACACCTTCCCTCAGTCAGCTTTGCGGTACACACGCACGTGTAGAGTTGAGTGTGCACATCTCTGGACGGTCCTCGGGCAGCCAGTGGAGGTGAGGATGATGGTTTGAAGCCCCGAGTGGAGACGCAGCTGACGTCCTTGAGCCCTCAGTGGCCTGTCGACTCCTTGTGTAGGAATTCCAGGATGGCTCAAGGCTTGGGGTTGTTCTCCGAGCGGACTCGGAGAAGCAGGGCTGTGCTTAACTCACTCCAGCCAGTGCTCTTGCCTTAACTGCGGCTAAACTGGATTTAACTGTTGTGTCTCAGCCTCCAGGTGGGACCTGAGGCCCCTCTCTGTTCACAGGCTCCCTTGCCTGCTTGCCCTGCGAAGAAGCTCCTTGGTCAAGTATTCATTTGTTTGCATTTTTATTCATCTTCAAGTAGTTTCTTTCCAACATCAAAACCCCTGAGATTTGAACGTCCAGGGTATGTTAGATGGTGTCTGTCATATTGTTTGTTTAGAGGACTGTGTCTTTGTTCCAGCAGAGGGCAGCTGGCATCCATCGGTAGGATATCCCAAGATACATTAGGCCTCTGGTTATATGGTCAGCCTTGCCAATGACTCCCATGTCGTAAGCTTTTGTGCAAACCCTCCTTTGAGAACTGGGGTGTCTGGGGCGCAGAGTGTGAGACACAGTCCTTGCACAGGTGACAGCAGCCATCTTAGGGTCCCCGTTACGTTTTGCTGAGAAAGATGGTTGGTGTCCCTCCGTTCCTGATGAACATCTCTGTTGAGCATTCGCGTGGACGCTCAGTAGTCCTGTGGACACCCGCTCTTCTGACGGGAACTATTTGAGCTTTCGGGGGAACTGGGCATCATGGGATGATAGTTTTGTTTCAGATTTCTCCCCTCAGCTCAGCCTGTGGTGCTGTGTGGAGTGTAGACGGGCACTGCCAGCCGCCCTCGAGGTTCACACTCAGCTCGAAATCTCCAGGGCAGATGCCGAGTTCTCAGTTGCTTTCTAGGATAGGGAGAGTCAGCAGACCTGCTGCCTCGGCCAGAGCATGTAGGGATGTACAGCTGTGCTGTAAGGGAGAGGCAGGAGACGGGTGCCTCACTTGGGAGCATGGGTTCATCTGTGGCCCAGGGGCTAGTGTATGTTCTGATTCTGAGGTTTCTGAAGTCTTATTAGGGTAAGCCTGCTGACTGTTAAGAGTGTAGAATTATTAACTTCACTCCCAATCCTATACGACAGCAGAGGTTACTCACACTAAGTTTCTTTGAATCTGCCTATTAAAGCTGTTAATTTCCTTACCTTGGCTTGTGTTCCAGGGAGCCATGAGTCACAACAGACCTGCAGCTCTGTCTTTAGATTCCTAGGTAGACGTGGAGCCCCTGGAGCTCGGCTGGGGTGCAGACTCAACCCTCTGTTATCTTGAGGGCAGCTGTTTCTCCTAGGTCTCCCCTCCCCCACCCCAAGATCATCCCCAAGATCGTCTGCCCACGGTCTTCAGGCCCCACCATCCCTCCATGCAGAGCACCTGGCCTGCCTGAAAGACCTCTCACTCTCACTGATCCCCACCCCAGCACTGCTGAGCTCTTGCTCCAAGCTCTGGCTTCGTCCCTCCCTGCCCCTAGGCTTGGTTATAACTGTTGCTCCAGCTTCCAGAGTCCGCTCTTCCCTCTTGGCCTCCTTACAGCCCTGGCTGTCCCTCTGGCCTTGGCTCCAGCGCCCCATGGTCTGTGCTCAGGAGCTTCTGGCATGGGGCTGTGTGAGACAGGCTTCTTCTAGGCCCTTCCGCTGCTCTCTCTGCTTCCTGTGGTCTCCTTTAGTGACATGAACCCTGCTGAGCAAGGGCATTTTCCATGGTCACACCTCAGGCCCCTGTCCCTGCCCCTGCCGCCCAGGAGTGTTTAGGCAGGCTGGGTCGGAGGTGCTACATGATAGAAACATAATGTAGCATCTGTCCACCAAGAGGCTTTTGTACAGCAGAAGTTGAGCAAGGTATAGGAGACAGACTTGGTGATGATGCGCACACTGCCCTTAAGGATGCTGTTGACTGGGAAGCAGGCTGAAGGGCCTTCACAGGGTAGGGACACAGGAAGAAGGAAAGCTTTGTAGAGGAAGGGACACCTGAGGAGTATTTCGGAAGCAGGGTGAAGAGCTGTGGGTTACACTCTAAGACCAGGATGCTCCAGCTTGCTCACCCCCAAAGGCCACTCTCAGACGGTGGCATCGGTGATCACTTGAGTTTCATAGGGCAGGCATCTTCTGTCCTGTTGGATTGTGGGACTTAAGTTAGGCATGAGAGGAGGACCGTATTGAGAACAGATAGGTGACAGACCTAGCTCAGATAGGCAGTGTGCAGCTGTCACCCAGGGAAGAGCTGTTGCTGTATGAGATCTCAGTGCTCGTTTAAAGAGTGGTTTCCTCGGCTCAGCTAACCAGCCAGCGGTCATTCCTTATTATGGTGGTGATTTAAACGTTAGTTTGTCATGGAAATGAGACAGCAATGTTTCTCTGTGTGGCCTGCCACCCACCTGTGGCCTGCAGTGGTGATCCTATCCCCACCTCTGATGTCATGATATGCTTCCGTCAGAGCAGCATGTCTGTGACCATACGGTACCTGACACTCTGTGGCCCTGGGGCTGCACTAGTGACAGGGTACACTCAGCTTGCTGAAGAGAAGACATTTCTCCCTATGAAGCAGGAGCCCTCTGACCTGCCTGTGGCTGAACCCATCTGTCCTTCCCTTCCCACTCTTTGATGGCATTATCCTCTCAGCAGGAGCTGCTGGTGTCTGTGGTTTTAGATAGCACCTTCCTGCTCTGATCAGTGTCCCTACAGAGCCGGATGGACTGGCCACTTCAGATCCCGTACAGCCTTTACTGGGCTTTCTGTATTAGCACTGCCTTTGGCCTTTCTTCATTGACTAGAAATCTGTTCTCTGCTATGTGTATTTGCATTGCAGCAGCACAACCCAGCAGGGTGTTTTCTGAGAGGGTCATCGCTGCAGAGCTGCCGTAGGAAGTCAGCCTGCCTGCATGCCCGACCCTGACAGGCTTGAGCCAGACAGCTTCCCCGGTAGCTCACGGTGAGGTTCAGTGTTAAGAGCTGTTTTTGCCTCTTTCTGATTTGTAGTACTTGGTTATGGATTACTATGTGGGTGGCGACCTGCTGACCCTGCTGAGTAAGTTTGAAGACAAGCTTCCTGAAGACATGGCGAGGTTCTACATTGGCGAGATGGTGTTGCCATCGACTCGATCCACCAGCTCCACTACGTGCACAGGTAACCAACCACCCTTCGCGAACCGTGTGGACATCACATTAAACAGTAAAAGCCTCCTTTTGGAGTTCCTAGCCTCAGGCCTCAGTTCCAGGCCACCTGAGGAGTCCTGCCTTTGACACGTCTTCACCAGTGACTAAGTGCAGGCACGGGTCGTTTTCCCACACCACACCTTGAGCCCGCAACACCAGGATGTTGGGCTCCCATTGCTCCATTTGTGGTGGTTGAATTCCCAACAGCTGAGCCATCTTGGATTTTAGGGGTCCCCCCACTGTACCCCCATGCTCTTAGCTGCCCAAATTAGCCCATGAAGCCTCACAGGCCAGGAGAGGGCTGAAGCATAGGTGTTCTCTGTCACAGCAGTGGGAAAGGCCAGAAGAGTCACCTCAGTATATTCCCTTAGGGCCCTTTTCTTTCTCACATCGCCCCAGTTGGTAAAATAGCTTCTGGTGGGTCAGTATACAATACTGTTTGACTATTATTGCTGAGCCTTGTGATGTATAAAAAGAGAATTTATCTTTATTTGTGTATCTGTCTGTGTCTATATACCACTTGTGTGGGTGCCTGGAGAATCCAGGAGAGGCTGGATTGCTAGAGCTACAGTTACAAGTAGTTGTAAGCTACCCAGTGTGGATGCTGGGAACCAGACTTCTGTATTCTAGAGAGCAGCAAGTGCTTAGCCACTGAGCCATCTCTTCAGGCCCTAAAATCCCTTCCCTTCCTCTGTGTGTGTGCATGTGTGTGTACGTGTGTACCTGTCTGTCTGTCTATGTATTGGTATGAATGTAGGTACATGCGCATGTGGAAATTAGAGAGCAAATTGCTGGAGTTATTTCTCTATCATGAGGGTCTCAGGCATCTTAGGTTATTTCTCTACCATGAGGGTCTCGGGTATCAAACCCAGGTCCTCCGGTGCCGTCCATTACCTTTATCCATGGAACCATCTCACTGGCTCCTGGGTTCTTAATTAGTTAATTTGAGTAGCTATATGTGGCAAGAGACGACTACTACATTAGAGCCTTGGAGATATAAGTTAGCTTTGCCTGTTTTTAATTCCATATCCTGAGCCATACTCCACATGCATTGTTGGGGTTTGAGGTGAGGTCTTGCCAACAAGATGGCCTGGAGTGGGATTCTTTTGCTCCAGCCTCGCTAACGCTGAGCTTGCAGGCATTCACTGTCACTCCTGGCCCGTCTATAGTGTGCGTTATCTTTCTCCCTTTTCATGTTGGAGTCCTAGAGGTTGGATTTAGGGTCTCATGTATGCCAGCAAGTGCTCTCTGCTGGGCAACACCCAGCTCTCACATTCCCTGCTGAAACAGTGTTTGAGATCATTTCCAACTCATGTAGTGCTTGCAAGGAAAGTAGAAAAAGCATCCGCCCAGATTCACACACTGCTGACATGCTGCCCGGCTTTCCCTTCTCCCGTGTGCATGCACAGATGTGCAGTGTCTTTCTGGAGCCGCATTGTTGTATGTGTTAGATGTTTTAGGGTTAGGTACGTTCTCTTCATAGCATGTGGATAGCCTCAGGAGACCACTTGTTTTATTTTGGTTTTTGGTTCTGAGACAGGGTCTTTATAATATAGCTCTGGCTCTCCTGGGCTTGCTATATAGACCAGGCTAGTCTCAAACTCACAGAGCTCTGTGTGCCCCTGGAGTTGTGGGATTAAGGCGTATTTCACTCTGCCCAGCCAGAGAAACTCATTCTTGGTTTTACTTCTGTCTGTGCTCACATTGGCCCCTGATCCTTATATCTGTCTCTTCTGTCACTGTGGTAAAACACCATGGCCAAAGGCAAGTTAAAGAGTTCCTTTTGGCTTATAGTCCCAGGTGGGGAAGAGTCGATGGTGGCAGGCTTGGAGCCAAAGACCAAGCCAAAAGCTCACACATTGAGTTGAGAGCATGAAGCAAAAAGAGAAGAGGGACCTGGAAGTGGTTTGTCTTTAGCCTCTGAAAGACACCTGTAGAGACAGCACCAGCTGCAGCCCACACGTCCCAGTGCCTGTGACCGTGAAGACTCTCTCCTTCAGGACACCGCTGTCCTGACTGAGAGCCAGATCTAGGACCACACTCAAGCCCCATCTTCTCCACCTTTTAAATCTGGAATCATCCCTCATCCCCTCTTTGTTTTTTTATGAACTTGGTGCTTTTAAAGAGACTGTACCCCACTCTTGCAGTAGAATAGGCACGGCCGGTCCTCTGGTTTTAGAGTAAAGCGTTCTTCACTTCGCACTCAGCAGAGACTGTCCATCAGTTCTGTGACAGCGATGAACCACGTTGCCCAGCGATGCCTTGACTTTTCCTGCACTTGTGTCCTCAAAAGGCACTTTGAACCCATGCACGTCTCTTCCTAGTCTCCTTCCCAGGAGTGTCCCCTGGCAGGCTCTCCCTGGCTGGGCTTCACTGCTGGCACTGGATGACCTACTTCTAGGCCCTCCCACCCACCTATGCCACAGTAAGCTCTCTGCTTCTCTCTGATCGCTACTTATTTCCAGTGTGCAGTCCTTGAGATCTGTGAGCCCTCGGGGAGGTTGACAAGTGTTCTCAACCACTGTGCCGTGCTTCCAGCCTGTTACATCTGTCTACTGCTCTGCTGTGTGCTGATGCCCCAGGTGTGAGCGTTAGGTGCATCTGGTGTGTTTCAGCTGCACACAGTATGCCCTGGGTAGATGTATCTCCATGTGAATGTTGGTGTGTCTGCAGAGCAATTCCAGAACCAGTATTTCTGGATCAGAAGACATCTGCTACGAGCCGTCTTTTTACACATTGCTGATCCCTCTTTGCTTCCCAATCCTTAGTGTATGAAATGCTGTTTCCTCTGTTTCCATGCCAACTGGGTATGCCAAGCCTTTGACACCTGATGACAAGGAGATTTTTTTTTTTCCATTTTTTGTGAAGCTGAACCTTTTTATATTTTGTGTGTCTGCTTCTGAGTTAAATGTTCTCACTTCACTAGGGTTTCTGCCTTATTTCCTTATAAAGAAATATTTGTCTTTTATCTGTCATCCTCGAGTTTTCTCTTCTTCATCTCTTTTTTTAGCATTTATTTTTATTATTTTTAATTATGTGCATGTCAGTTCAGGTGCTCCACCAAGGCCAGAGGTACTGGATCCCCTTGGGGTTACAGCAGTTACGATCCACCTGACTACATGTTGTTAGCTACTGAGCCAGCCTCCCAGCCCTTCCCTCTCTTTTAAAAAGCAAGATCTGTCTGTCTCTGTAGCCCAGGAAGGCCTTGCTTGAGGCTGTGATCCTCCCGGGCCACCATCCGTCTGTGCAGGGATTAACAGACATGCATACCTGGGCGATCTGATCCTTCATGGAGCTTCTGGGTGTTCTGTCGACCGCCCTGCCCTCGCTCTCCCTGTGCTCCTGACGCTGGTGCCATAGCACAGCTTCATGGATGCCACTTGAAGGTCACACTGCCTTTTCTTCAGGCTTTTCTTGCTACTCTAGTCAGCTAATTTTCCTGCATGAGTTTTAGCATCACCTTCCCTGGGTCTGAGGACACAGGACATTGCTTCTGGTTTTGAGTCTCTGGTGTCTGATCAGATGCAGATCTTCTTTACCAAGACAGAATGTTCTGAGTCTGTTTCAGAAGGGGGTCATGTTTTACTGACTGCCTTCCTTATGTCTGTTGGGCCCCGTTGCCGGCTCGCCTCCCTCTTCAGCTCCTTTGCCTGCTCTTCCCTCCTCTACCAGCCTCTCTGTCATCTCCATCTTCCGTCTCCAGTGCCTCCCCAGGCGTGGGTTTAAACTCACTTTCTCTTAAGCATCTTGTAGATTAGTACTCATTCGACTTACTGTTTCCTTTTTTTCTTGTATTTCTTTTCTGATTAAATCTGTTTCTTTCTTTAGTTTCTCTGCTGTGGCATTTTGGTTCCTTAGCTGCTCCTTCCTTATGTCATATCTCCACCACCTTTCTTTTCCCTTCCCTTCTTTCTTTTTAGTCTCACAGTGTAGCCCAGGCCGACCTTGAACTTGTACTCCTCTAGCCTCACCTCTCTGAGTTTGCTACTCCCGACCTGTTTCTTTTCTCAGTCGTGTCTGTGTGAGCGTATTTACTTCAGTGTGGTGCTAGTTTTCTCCTGCCTCATGTTTCCATTTCTTCATAAGAATTGCTATTTTGCTGCGACTGTGGTGGGATCCCTGTGTCCCCTGCAGAGCTCTCTCACACACTCCTGCAGTGGATGCCCAACATGGCGTGCTGCTGGGAACAGACGTGAGCATGGCTTCGGTGGGCATGCTCTCTTGCTTCAGAGCTGTCTGTGGTGATCTGATTCTCAGGCCTCAGCCCAGCATTTGGGCTTGTAGAAAGGCAGTTGACTGCATGGGCTCTGGGCGGCTTGCCTTGGCTATGACCCTGCCATTTGCTGTGGTAGCCGGCTGTGTGCGGGCTGCGCAGCCTCTGTGTAGAGTAGACTGTTAGCCTTCCGCACTGCCTCACGTCTTCCCCTGGCTCCCTCCGTGCTACACGTCCCATGATCTCCATTTACATCTCTCTCCATAGCATTTTCCACAGACTACAGTGTATGGTGCCATGACGGGCAGTGCTGAGAGAGAGTGGGGCAGGAGAATGAGATGGAGGAGAGGGTCTGAGAGAAGAGAGAGAATGAGAGAGAACGAGAGCACAGAGCAGAAAGAGGGTGTGAGACCCTCAGAGATGGTTTACAGGCATTTGTGGAACCCGTGGCTGTATGTAGTTGCTGGGGTCTAAAGCCTGAACACCAGGCACCCTTTACTGCTGAGCCATCGCCCTAGCTCTTAGACGTCATTTTCTGATCCTGTGGCCGATGAGCCTCCTCCAGAAGACAGGAGATACTCAGGGAACCTCAGCCAGGGGCAGGTGACAGGAGTCGATGTGCTGATGGGAGAAAGGGGTGCCAGTGGTGACAGCTGCCATGCGTGGTCACGGCTGCTCTCGGTGTGCTCACAGCTCTCTCTGTGCGTGCACTGACACAGATAACTCATTCTGCTATCTCACCCACAGAGACATTAAGCCCGACAACGTCCTCTTGGATGTCAACGGTCATATCCGCCTGGCTGACTTTGGATCGTGCTTGAAGATGAACGATGATGGCACTGTAGGTATTCCTGCTGAAGGCCGCCATTGCTTTTGAGTTTATTTCCTGCTGAAGGCCGCCATTGCTTTTGAATTCAGATTGTAGTTAAAATGGGGTTCAGTGTTCAATTTGAGATAAAATTAAAGAAACAGGTTTATTGAATTAAGAAAAAAAAATCTATTTAGGATACTGTTAAAAATTCTGTCTGGGGAATTTTTAAAGTTTGAAAATCTTATGTATGTGTGCGAGCCATGTGCAGATATGTATGTAGCAGTGTACAGGTGTGCATGCACGTGTCTGTGTGGAGTCCAGAGGACAGCCTTGGGCACCATTCTTCAGAATTCTTCCTCCAGGTAGCTTTCTGCCAGGCAAGCTTCCTCAAACTGGGTTCCTTGGTACAGAGTGCTGTGGGCTCCAGCTGATGTCCCTGTTGTAGGTCAGGAGGGGCCTGGCTCAGCCCAACACTGGAGCCACTGGCCTGTGAGGAGCTGCTCCGGGGTGTCTCGGTGGCCGGCTCTCCACCCTGCTTAGCGGCACCCTGGGTCATCCCATTCTCTCCTGTGACCACAGCAGCCCCTGCAGTCCTTAAAGGAGGCTTTGCTTCTTCAAATCCTACACTTCAAGTGTGATGCCACATACTCCAAAAGTAAGCGTCCTAGACATTTCCCACCAGTGTGTTTTCAAACAGCTGTGTGCAGACGCCAGCTGACCACGCAGTGCAGGCCGTGGAGCACTAGTTGTAAATTCTTATCCCACATTGACTTGTTGGCAGATGCTGTGGTCAAATCCAAATCACTGTTCTGGTAATGAGAGAGCAGTGTCCTTGGGCACTTTTACAGTGTCACCATGGTGGACGTTCACTCACCCCCACTGCCACCACTGGCTGTATGTGACCTGCTGTGCTGGAAAGCACTGGGCACAGTCTCTGCTGTCCACTCAGAGTAGCACTCCTTACACTTTGTCCCTGAGATGCTCTTTCCACAGGGGACCCTATAGAGTCTGGTCTATTCTTAGATGAGCCTGTAACCACTCCCCCATTCCTGCCTAAGCCTCAGTCTTCAAGACTCGGCTACCGTGTTGGCCATTGCCCTGCTATGTCCTGTCAGCTCACCTAACCCTCTCTTGCTTTCCTGTGGTGATTGGTTGGCCCTCACTGATAGCAGCCTTCTTAAGAGTGTACTTTTGTTTCAGGCATGTGCCTGCTGATGTCATATCAGACCCCTAAACAGACTAGGGAAAGTCTAGGGAACCCTTTCATGCTGGGCCAAATTGCCTGCCTTCTCCCTAGATACCCAGGGTGGGCTGTGTTAGGAAGCCACAGCCCCTGGGAGCTTGTTAGAAGCCAGCACATGCTTTTCCTAAGGCCTTGTGTTGAACCAGAGAATCAAGGGCTAGCCTGGACAGGGGCCCCTAGGCCACCCTGCAGGCATGGTCAGCGGGTATGGACCTGCTGCCTCTAGAGACTCAAGCCCACCGGTAGCATCTCAGAACTGAGGCTGCAAGAGTGCTTGTGTGTGTGTTGAATCACCTGGCCTTGATTCCTGCACCCACCACTGTTATTCCACGACTGTTCTGTTTTCTGTTGCTGCTGTGTTCCAAGGAGCATGGTTAGAAATGAGTAGTTAATGATGTTCTTGGTTCCTTCATCGCCCTCGTCCCTCCAAGGTTCAGTCTTCCGTGGCTGTGGGCACACCTGACTACATTTCACCAGAGATCCTGCAGGCCATGGAGGATGGCATGGGCAAATACGGACCCGAGTGTGACTGGTGGTCCCTGGGCGTCTGCATGTATGAGATGTTGTATGGAGAAACGCCATTCTACGCGGAGTCTCTGGTGGAGACATACGGGAAGATCATGAACCATGAGGTGAGAGATGCTGTGTCCTCTTCTAGCACCGTCACAGGCTGGGGTGGGTGGTCGGAGGCCACATGGGGCGGGAGGGACAGGGAGAGGGGGCAGAGGTTTAAGATCTCATTAGTATAAGATGGGGATACTGTACACATGGGACAGAAGGGAAGACATGCTTCAAAGATGCCGTCTGTGTTCCAGGCCTGTGTGTGTTTCTCGTGTTGGCCGAGCGCTGTGCAGGCTGCACTGCCGAATCCCCATGGCCCACTTGTCTGTGTTCCTTACTGTCTTGAGAACCTGAATTCTCATCTGTCCATCTCACTGTGGGCGGTACTTAACTGCTCAGCTATGATAGTCTGTTTCAATTAATTTACTTATACATGTGTGTGGTTGTATGATATGTGTATGATACATGTGTGTGGATATATGTATGTGAATGTATGTGCCACACAGTGTATGTTGGATGCTAGAGGACCACTTTGTGACATTTTCTCCTCTTTATGTTGGTTCTGGGGATCAAACTCCAGATGCCAGGCTGCAAGGCAAGTGAGTGTATGTTACCCACAAGCTGTCTTGCAGGCCCAAAGGGAATGCTTTTTTTTGTTTGCCTTTTTGGAATTAAATTCCCTAGCTTCAGTCGGACAGTAGTGGCACACACCTTTAATCTCAGCACTCAGGAGGCAGAGGCAGGGGGATCTCTGAGGACAGCCTGGTCTACAAAGTGAGTTCTAGGACAACCAGGGCTACACAGAGAAACCCTGTCTTAGGGGATGGGGAGGGAGTTCCCTAGCTTCAGTTTCCACCTGGTTAATTATGAATTCAGGAATATTCTTGTGCTGTCCACACATCTCGGGTTTTCCTGACTGTCTTTGGTCGTCCCTTACTCCCCAGGAGCGGTTTCAGTTCCATCCCATGTCACTGATGTCTCTGAAGAAGCAAAAGACCTTATCCAGAGACTAATATGCAGCAGAGAGCGCCGGCTCGGGCAGAACGGGATAGAGGACTTTAAGAAGCATGCATTCTTTGAAGGTCTGAATTGGGAAAACATACGAAACCTGGAAGCGCCCTACATTCCCGATGTGAGCAGCCCTTCTGACACGTCCAACTTCGATGTGGATGATGACATGCTGAGGAACATTGTGAGTGCCGCCCGTGTCCTCCTGGGGTCTCAGTCAGCAGTGTCTGCTGAACAAGTCAGTCAGCTACAGAACCGGAGCCGAGAGGTGGCTCAGCAGTCAGGATGGCCTGGATTCTTCCTGAGGGACCCAGGCTCTGTTCCCAGCCCCCGTATGAGGCAGCTCAATCCTGCCTGCCACTCCAGCTGTAGGGACTCCAACACTGTCCGCTGGTCTTTGCAGGTGACTGCATACACGTGGCATCACACACACACACACACACACACACACACAAACACACAAATTAAAGCAGCTGGGTATGGTGGTACACCTTTAATCCCAGCACTCCTAGGAGGCAGAGGCAGGCAGATCTCTCGGTTTAAGACCAGCTGGATCTACACAGTGAGTTCCAGCCCTGCCAGATGTGCAGAGTTAGACCCTATCTAAACATTACATTGGGGTTTTTTTTTTTTTTGTTTGGTTGGTTTGGCTTTTTTTTTTTTAAACTAAAAACTATTTCAAAATGTTTATGTGCATATACATATTTATACATATACATTCATTCACATGTTCACATCTTAAAAATCAGCCATATAGTATTTATTTATGTTTTTAATGTATTTTTTATTGGATATTCTATTTATTTATGTTACATTGTTTTTTTTAAGTTTGGCAGTTACTTTAAAGCCTTCAACTTGGTCTTTCTTTTTTGATTAAAAAGAAAAAAATATGCTCTTATTGTAACACACAATAAAACGGTTTTTGCCTTTTTGTTGTTTTCATATTTAATACCTTTTTATTCAGTGTTAGATCCGTTACTGTGCTGCAGCTTCAGCATTCCTATGGCTACGTTGTGATGTAAAGGGTTCAGGTGCACTGGAGGCCTGGCCTGTCAGCCCTGCCTGGTGAGCCCTCTTGCCAGCCCACGCTGCTCCTCCTTTATGCAACTGGAGCTCAGAGTAGGGACAGCGGTGACAGGGTCCTTGGTTTTGTTTCTCGTGGCACTGTGCCGCTTATTTGAAGGACAACTTGTCTGACTTGTGCTGTATGTGTTCTTGGACAGGAAATCTTACCTCCTGGCTCCCACACGGGCTTCTCGGGACTGCACTTGCCATTCATCGGTTTTACATTTACGACAGAAAGGTACGCCCGGGGTGGTCCTTCTCATTGCCCTTCCTAAGGGTAGGCACAGCCGGAAGGGCTGGGAGGCTGTGGCTTCAGGGAGACACAGAGGGCCTTTTGTCGTCTGCTGATGACTGTAGGTATCGGCTCCAGCTGGCTTTTTCTGTAAAAGGCAAAATACTGAACTAGTCGTGTACTACATCATAGTGTTTTGGTCAACAACAGACCACACACAGTGGTGACCTGAAATTTCCGGTGCCTAATGGTACCAGGGTCTGATTACCACTGTGCACACATATGTTTGGTGGACATGCTTGACATGCAGCAGCTGACTGACCACCCCGGCTCACACAGCTGCAGCACTCTGTCTTGTGCAGTGGACTTGGCCTGCAGCCATGCCAGCAGGGGCTTAGGGCACCATGTGCTCTGCGTTTCTGATTGCATGGCTCTGTCCTGCACTTACAGTCTAGACTGTTGGCACAAGGTCACCTGTCAGCACTTGGGTCCCAGTCATTAAGCAATGGATAACTGCACTACATATCTTCTGTTCTCTGTACACATTTGATTTTTCTTCTACAGGCCTTTAAATGTATAAAGACTGAGGCTGGAGAGATAGCTTGGCAGTTAAGAGCGAGGCTGCTCTTCTAGAGGACTGGGCCTCTGTTTCCAGCACTCAAAGGACAGCTCACAACTGTGTAACGGTGGTCGCAGAGGTTTAGATGCTCTCTTCTGCCCTCCTTGGGCACTGTATGGATGTGGTACACAGGCAGACTTGCAGACAAACATCCATACACATACAATAACGTGGGAAAACTTCTGGGAAGGTAGCTCAGTGGCAGCACGTGGCTAGCATGCATGAGATCCTAGGTTCCATCCCTGCAGTGGGGCTGGGACGTGACATGTAGAGAACATTCTTAAAGGCTCATGGAAGGTTCAGAACAGGATTGGGTCCACGGGCTGTGTCTGGGTAACTCTGTGTATAGGCTAACAGATGGTAGGATTTATTCTGGTGAAAGCCAGTGGTGGCCACAGCTGTTTTGAACTCATGTTCAGCCAAGGAGCCTTCAGAGCACACTGCTTCCTCATGTCAGTTCCTCAGCCCTGGCTCCTCGTTCCCGTCAGCGAGCCGGAGGTCAGCTCCTCCTGTGATGTGAACCTGACAGTTCCAGGAGCATCTGTCCATGCGTGGCCTCAGCCAGTGGTGTTGATGTGGCGTGTGTGGCTCCTATCTTTTGGTGCAGTCATGACTAGCACCGAGTCACAGAAGTGTGCCAGGTGTTTTCAGTGACTCAGCGTCCACAGCGTATTCCCACTCACAGGGTGACAGTTGCACTGTGAGGCCCGGGCCTGCCTGTCACGACAAACATGAGTGTGGTCCTGAATCAGCTGGCCATCCACAGCTAAGCCATTTGTCCAGAGCACTTCAGTTAATATGCTGTTCAGTCTACAAGACTAAAGATAAAGGAAATTGTCAGCAACTCTCCCAGGTCACGCAACTGGTAAGAGGCAGAACCAGTGAGCCTTCAACCACTTACCAGGGAGCCACACTTGCCTGTAAGAGCAGCTGTTAGCAAAATGCCTCCTTTTGCTTTTCCATTTGAACATGAGCAGCGAGTTCCCTGGTGTGTCCTGTTCGGGCTTCCCTCTCCCCATCCCCTTTTCCCCCCAGTCACAGTGGTAAGGAGGCTCTTGTCTGACTTTGGCTCTTCACACAATAAAGTCTTTTCACAGGTACAGGTTTGCTTCTCTAAAAGCCTCTCAGCCAAAAGTCTAAATGCTAATGAAGCCGCTGCTGTTCTCAGTGATAAGAAAGCCTGTTGCTCCATTTGCAGCTGCTTCTCTGACCGAGGCTCTCTGAAGAGCATGATACAGTCTAACACGCTAACCAAAGACGAAGATGTGCAGCGGGATCTGGAGAACAGCTTGCAGATCGAAGCTTACGAGCGACGGATACGAAGGCTGGAACAGGAGAAGCTGGAGCTGAGCCGGAAGCTGCAAGGTGAGTGGCTGGACAGGCCTGACACAGGCTAGGGTCCTGCCTTGCGCATGTGGCTGGCTGCTCTCAATGCCGTGTCTCCCTCAGAGTCCACCCAGACTGTGCAGTCCCTTCACGGTTCCACACGGACGCTGGGCAACTCAAAACCGTGACAAGGAAATCAAGAGGCTGAATGAAGAGCTTGAACGAATGAAGAGTAAAATGGCAGGTTGGTGCTTCCTCCAGCAGATTGGTGCTCCCTCCAGCAGATTGGTGTTCCCCCTGACAGGGAGGTGCTCCCTCTGGCTGGCAGCCTCCTGCTCTTTGTTCTTGAATATTAGTTGCTATTTTCAGAATGTTTCTTCCTAAGGTGGAAAAGTAGGAAAAGCCAAAGTTTTGCAAGCTTTTGTAGAGTTGTGGCATGCTGTCTGTATTTAAAATTGTTTTCTCACCTTACTTGGCTCTGATACCGTTGTTTTCCATGAACTCTTCCCTTGGACTGAACTTGCCTGGCCGCTGCCTCAGAACTCTAGGGGTTCAGCCTCCATTTCCTTATGTGCACGAGTGTCTTGTCTGTGTGCGTGTATGTGTACTGTGTGCATGCCTGAACCTGCGGAGGCCAGAAGAAGAAGTCATATTCCCTGGAACAGGAGTTACAGATGGTGGTGAGCCACCATGCGGATGCTTGGGACTGAAGCTGAACTCAGGCCCTCTACAAGAGCAAGGGCTCTTCGCTGCTGGGCCATTTCCCCAGCACCTTCCAATCTTATTTTATAGTTCCTGGTCACTCCTGAGCCGAACACCTTAGCCACATGTGGGTAGCTCCTCAGTCAGCTTCCAGGTTATATTTGGAGTCTGTCCGTTTCTGAATAGACCCCACCATCCTAATTATTAAAAAGGTTTGGGCTCAGTCTATTATTCACTAAATAAAGTACTGCCTTCCACCCAGAGAGAGGCCAGGCCTCACTGGATGGCAGAGGGCCTGAGGGAACGAGCACGTGCACCAGAGAGAGTCTGTCTGTGAGCAGAGTCTCAGAGTAAAATAACAATGGTTAGGATCTACCAGGGAGTCGGCAGAGAGTCTGTGACGCAGGATGCCATGTCAGGGAAGTGAAAGGCTCTGAAGACCTTGTGAGGCTGCCAAGATGGTGCAGTGGTGCTTGCCACCAAATCTGACGGCATTCAGTCCTGCTGCCTACGAGTCGGCCTCAGACCTCCACACCCTCACTGTAGGTTTACACATGGGGACATAGTGTGTGTGCACGTGTGACACACAATAAATACACATGGACACACCGCGCGCCACGCGCGTACACACACACACAAAAAATACATGAAAACTAGTGAAGAAGACTAGGTTCCTGTGAATTGATAACCCCAACTCAGCCAATCAGCTAACGCAAAGTCGCTGTACACACAGGAACACAGTCCAACTCTCTTCTTCCAGATTCAAACAGGCTCGAGCGACAGCTTGAGGGTACAGTGACCCTTCGTCAGGAGCACGAGGACTCCACACACCGGCTAAAGGGCCTGGAGAAGCAGTACCGCCTGGCACGGCAGGAGAAGGAAAACTGCACAAGGTAGCAGCACAGTCTGTCTGAGGGGGACTGTGTGTGAGGGGGACTGTGTGTGAGGGGGACTGTGTGTGAGGGGGACTGTGTGTGAGGGGGACCGTGTGTGAGGGGGAAGGACTGTGTGTGAGGGGGACTGTGTGTGAGGGGACTGTGTGTGAGGGGACTGTGTGTGAGGGGGACTGTGTTGAGGGGGACCGTGTGTGAGGGGAAGGACTGTGTGTGAGGGGGACTGTGTGTGAGGGGGACTGTGTGTGAGGGGGACTGTGTGTGAGGGGGACTGTGTGTGAGGGGGACTGTGTGTGAGGGGGACTGTGTGTAGGGGACTGTGTGTGAGGGGGACTGTGTGTGGGGGACTGTGTGTGAGGGGACTGTGTGTGAGGGGACTGTGTGTGAGGGGACTGTGTGTGAGCGGGACTGTGTGTGAGGGGGACTGTGTGGTGGGGGACTGTGTGTGAGGGGGACTGTGTGAGGGGGACTGTGTGTGAGGGGGACTGTGTGTGAGGGGGACTGTGTGTGAGGAGGACTGTGTGAGGGGACTGTGTGTGAGGAGGACTGTGTGAGGGGACTGTGTGTGAGGGGGACTGTGTGTGAGGGGGACTGTGTGAGGGGGACTGTGTGTGAGGAGGACTGTGTGTAGGGGGACTGTGTGTGAGGGGGACTGTGTGTGAGGGGGACTGGGGTTGAGGGAGACTGTGTGTGAGGAGACTGTGTGTGACGGGGACTGTGTGTGAGGGGGACTGTGTGAGCGGGACTGTGTGTGAGGGGGACTGTGTGTGAGGGAGACTGTGTGGGGGGACTGTGTGTGAGGGGGACTGTGTGTGAGGGGGACTGTGAGGGGGACTGTGTGTGAGGGGGGACTGTGTGAGGGGGACTGTGGGGAGGGGGCTGTGTGTGAGGGAGACTGTGTGAGGGGGACTGTGTGTGAGGGGACTGTGTTAGAGGGGACTGTGTGGAGGGGGACTGTGTGAGGAGGACTGTGTGAGGGGGACTGTGTGTGAGGGGGACTGTGTGAGGGGGATGTGGGGGACTGTGTGTGAGGGGGACTGTGTGTGAGGGGACTGTGTGTGAGGGGGACTGTGTGTGAGGGGACTGTGTGTGAGGGGCTGTGTGAGGGGGACTGTGTGTGAGGGGGACTGTGTGTGAGGGGGACTGGGGAGGAGGACTGTGTGTGAGGAGGACTGTGTGGAGGGGGGACTGTGTGAGGGGGACTGTTGTGAGGAGGACTGTGTGAGGAGGACTTGTGTGAGGGGGACTGTGGGGGAGGGGGACTTGGTGAAATTTTTTTGGGGGGATTTGGGGGGGAATTTTAGTGAGGGGATGGTTGGGGGATGAGGGGGGTGGGAGGGGATGGGGAGGGGGATTTGAGGGGGGGGTAGGGGGATGTGTGAGGGGGACTTTTGGGGGGGGTTGGAAAGGGGGCCCCGGGGGAGGGGATTTGGAGGGGGGGTTTTGGGAGGGGCGTGGGGGGGAGTGGGAGGGGGCTGTGTGGAAGGGGACGTGTGTGGGGGAGGTTGGGGGGGATTGGGTTTAGGGGGGCGGGGGGGGGGGACTGTGTGAGGGGGGAAACCCTGTGTGTGAGGGGACTGGTTAGGGGGAAAGGGGGGGACGTGGGGTAGGGGTGTTAGGGGGGCTGGTGGAGGGGCCGGTTGGGGTGTGGGTGAGGGGGGCGGGTGAGGGGGGGGAGGGGGGGGTTTTGTAGGGGGGACTGTGGAGGGGGTGGGGGGCTGTGGGGGGGGATGGGGGGGACGGTTGAGGGGATTTTTGGGGGGGTTGGGGGGGACTGTGGGAGGGGGGGTGTTTGGGGGGCGTGGGGAAGAGTTAGGGGTGGGGGTAGGGGCGTTTTGGGGAGGGGGATGGTGGAAAAATTTGGGGAAGGGTGGGGGGAGGGTGTAAAAACCCCGTTAGGGGTGTTAAAGGAGGCCTTTTGGGAAACGTTGGTTTGAAAATAAACAGGGGGGGGTGGGGAGGGGGGGGGGAAAAAATTGTGTGGGGGCCCCCCGGTTAAGGGGATGGTGGAAAAGGGAAAAAGGGGGGGGCGTGGGGGGGGACCCCCCAGGGGGGGGGGGTGGGAACTGTGGTGGGGGACGGGGGGGATGTGTGAGGGGGCAATGGGGGGAACTGTGTGGGGGACCGGGGGGGGAAAGGAAAAAATTGATAGGAGGGGCCCAACAACAAGTGTTTTGGGAGGGGGGGTGGGGAAGGTGGGGGGGGTTTAGGGGTCTGGGAGGAGCGGGGGGGGCCTGGGGGTTTAGGGGATGGTGGGGAGGGGAGGGGTTGTGGGGGGGCTGTTTGGGGGAAAAACCGGTTGAGGACTTTTGGTGGGGGGGCTTTTGGGGGGTTTGAGGGGGGTTGGGGGGAATGTTGGGGGGAAAAGTGTGGGGGGGCCTGTTGGTAGGGGGATTTTAGGAGGCTTTTTGAAATGCCGGGGGGGGGACGTTAGAGGAGGGTGAACCATGTTAGGGGGATGTTGTAGGGGATGTTTGAGGGGGGTTTTTCCTGTGTGTGAGGGGGAAAAGTGGTAGGGGAAACTGTTGAGGGGGGGTGACGGGCCCCGGGTTTGAGGAGAAAATTGGGAGGGGACGTGGGGGAGGGGGGCTGTGTGGAGGGCAGTGGGGGCTTTTTGTTTAAAAAAATTTTTAAGGGGGGAAATTTTTTTAGGGGACTGGGTTTATGGGACTTTTGGGAAACTTTTGGTGAAGGCTGTTTGGGGGGCTTTGGGGGATGGTTAGGGGATGTGTGTAGGGGGGAATGGTTGGGGGAGTTTTAAGGGGGACTGGAGGGGGGTTTAGGGGACTGTAGAGGGCTGGTTAGGTGCGGGGATACGGGGGGACCGGAGAGGGGCTTTCAAACGGGGGGAGGCCTAATTTCTTCTACCGGGTTTTTAACAACGGTTGGGGAGGGAATGGCGGGGTTCAAGGTCTTTTAAAACAATGGGGAAAAATGAGAAAACTTTTCCTTGGGGGTTTTTTTGGGGGGGAAGTTTAAGGGGTTTGGAAATTCCCAACCAAGGGCCCCGTGCCCAGGAGCACAAAACGGGCCCCCCAATTTTCCCGCTTTTTTGGGGAGCAAGCCCCCCCAGAAAAAAGGTTCCGACCCTAAAAAAGAGGGAGCCTCAGAAATGACCCCCCAGGTCCCAAAATGGGGTCGGAAAGGGGCCCCCAAATTTTTTTTTTTTTTTTTTTTTTTTTTTTTTTTTTTTTTTTTTTTTTTTTTTTTTTTTTTTTTTTTTTTTTTTTTTTTTTTTTTTTTTTTTTTTTTTTTTTTTTTTTTTTTTTTTTTTTTTTTTTTTTTTTTTTTTTTTTTTTTTTTTTTTTTTTTTTTTTTTTTTTTTTTTTTTTTTTTTTTTTTTTTTTTTTTTTTTTTTTTTTTTTTTTTTTTTTTTTTTTTTTTTTTTTTTTTTTTTTTTTTTTTTTTTTTTTTTTTTTTTTTTTTTTTTTTTCCCCCCCCCGGGGAAGGGCCCTGGGGGGGCAGGAACCCCCCTTTGGGTGTTTGGGGGTTAATTTGGGGCCCAACCCTTTTTTAAATTTTTTTGGGAAAACCCCAAGGGGCCCCCTTTATTTTTTTCCCCCTGGGCCACCTTTGTTTTTTAAAAAAACCAAAAAAAAGGTTTTTAGGGCCTTGGGGGCACCCGACAAAACAACTTGGTCTTTTTTAATTGTACCTTCAACCTGGAGCATGGGCAGTGGTTTTCCTCTTTTTTAGCTGATGTTTGATTTTTTCATTTAAAAACTAAATTGAAGTGTAATTTTTTTTAATTATACCGCAAAAGCAGAATTGTTTTTTTAAAAATTTGGGGAGTTTTCCTTGAATCTAAACCTCGTTTACCCGGGGTTGGACTAGTTTGCAGGTTTTTTCATTACGGGCCATGGCCATTCCAGGATGTGCTCCCCAGCCTTCCTCCTGGAATCTGGAAAGGGGGAGTCTGACAGAGGCCCCTGGCGGGTTTGTTTTATAAAAAGTAGACCTCTTTTCTCTTAGGGGAAGCTCGGCTTGAGGATGCGGCTGCCGGGGCCTCCAGGGGGGAAGTTTTGAGAAACAGCGAGAGCTTCTGTAAGCAATGAGGCGACTCGAGCCTCAGTAGCTCTCCCGCGTGTGCCAGCAGGGGCTGGCTGCACACGTTCAGTGTCCACAGCATCTTGGAATACAGATGGGGGGAGCACCATTCTAAGCTTCTTAAAGAGCTCTTCTTTGTTGTGTAGAAGTTTTGTGTTTGGTCAGTATGGCAAGTTACAGATTTGTCTCTCCCTCCGTCTCCTTCACTTGCCATGCTCATTGAAAAGCAGGCATGTCAAGCCATGTCCTGCTGTTTTTGTGGTGAGCAAGCTGCTCACCCCTAGGACCAGCGATAGGGTCCGAGGGCAGTAAGAAGGCCAAGAGAAGGAGCAGTCACGAGTGAGGGCCACCATCGGCTCTCAGCATGGTGTGGTCTGGGATGGGTGACTCACCTCTCTGGAGCCTGGCTGCAGGATCCCTGTAGTTGTCATGGCAACTCTCTCCTTTGAACCCAAGGCATTTATTCCTCTGTCACCTTTGTTACCATAGGTCTAGCTCTCAGCAACATGATTTCCCAGACTGTTTCCTTTGACTCCTGCTGGTCCTTACCTGTCTGTACCACATTCCTTACATACAGCCACCAGGGAGTTTAGCAGAAGTATCAGGGACGTCCTTGTCCTTCCTTGATGCCCTCTGGACCTAGTCTGCAGAGTGCTTGCTCAGCCTGAGTCAGCTCCACAGTGCTCCTCAGCTGTGTCAGCCTTCCTTGTAGACCCAGTTCAAACCTCTGCCCCAGCACACCTGGGCGTAGGGTCCTCCACGGCCAATATGGCACTACACACAACCTCTGTCCCACCACGTTCCTTCTTCCCTTACTTAGTGCTTTCTGTCACCTCCTCTCACTGCCTGCTCCTGAGAGCAGGGACCTCAGTGTCACCTCAGTCACCGGCAGACTTGTGACAAGCAGTCAGCACTCAGAGTATTGTTAGGTGAATGGGTAGACAACACAACTCTGAGGCACAAAGTCCTCCACGCCCTGCTGTCCCCAGACTCACTCCATGCTTAAGAAGGACCCACTCCCCGTGATGGCTGCTCTGCCCAGTACAGTCCTAGATGCCAGCTAGGAGTAGAGAAAGAAAAAGGCATTGTGGCCTTGACACAGATTATGCCAACCTTTATCTGAAGGTGAAGCAAGGAGGCCGGGGGTCAGGTGCCACGTTGGAACATCAGCAGGAGATCTCCAAGATCAGGTCGGAGCTTGAGAAGAAAGTCCTGTTCTACGAGGAGGAGTTGGTGCGCCGAGAGGCCTCCATGTGCTGGAAGTCAAGAATGTGAAGAAGGAGATGCACGACTCCGAGAGCCACCAGTTGGCCCTGCAGAAGGAGGTCCTGATGCTGAAAGATAAGTTAGAGAAGTCCAAGCGAGAGCGGTAAGTGTCGTGGTCCTCAGGTGAGAAGGGAAGCTCGCTGCCACGGGCAGGCATGTGAGCGAGGCTCGCTCTCCTTCACCCCCCGCAGGCATACCGAGATGGAGGAGGCCATAGGCACCGTGAAGGACAAGTACGAGCGGGAGAGGGCCATGCTGTTCGAGGAGAACAAGAAGTTGACAGCAGAAAACGAAAAGGTGACTTGATGTCTGTACCGCCACTGGGTGCACGTCGCTGCTGGGGGGACATTGCTGCTGGGGGGACATCGCTGCTGGTGGCACGTCGCTGCTAGAGAGACAGTGCCACTTTAGGGGACATCACTCCTAGAGGCAATGATGTTCCTGGGGGGACATTGCTTCATGGGGCATCACTCCTGGGGGGAAGATGCTCCTGGGGGGGGACAATGCCCCTGGCAGGGGGCAATGCCCTGGGGGGGGGATGTCGCTCCTGGAAGGATGCTGCTGTTGGGAGGACGTTGCTGTTGCTCATTCTCAGGTCTTTGGATGCCCTGTGCCTGTGTGAAATATTTCGATATCTAGATGAACTAATACATGTTAAATGGGGTGCTTTGGTTTGTTGAAAGCTGCTCCTTCGTGTCTGTCACTTGTCGGTTAGGTTTTTGCTGAACTGAGGCTTGGGTGAGGAGCAGTGGGGGACGCAGTGCCGACGAGCTGCGGGCCGGGGGAGGGCCCCTGTTAGTGAGGAGGTGCCAGACACACATGTGATGCGCTGACATTGTTCAATTTCAGCTTTGTTCCTTTGTGGATAAACTAACAGCCCAAAACAGACAGCTGGAAGACGAGCTGCAGGATCTAGCAGCCAAGAAGGAGTCCGTGGCTCACTGGGAGGCGCAGATCGCAGAGATCATTCAGTGGTGCGTGCCTGGCGGGGCAGGACAGGCTTCTGTCATGGCCGTGCTCTTCCCTGAAGGCTGGAGTGAGTCTTGCTCCATTTCCCCCAATCCCAGCCTCTGGGAAGCAGTGGTCCTCACACTGGATGAAGGGTTGAACTGTTCGTGCTCCTGATGGTGTGTGACACACAGGGAGAGCTTCCATGGCCAGTGTCCACGTGACTGGGGAGACCTCAGATGGGGGCACACCAGTGTCTACTCCATAGAGGCACAGTGACATTGTCCTGAGAAAGCAGACACTTCTCAGCCTCTAAGATAAACACCTGTTCCCTGTGTAGGGTCAGCGATGAGAAGGACGCCCGAGGCTACCTCCAGGCCCTTGCCTCTAAGATGACGGAAGAGCTTGAGACTTTGAGGAGCTCTAGTTTGGGATCCAGGACACTGGTAAGATGCTGTCGAAACCTTGATGTCTTCTCCTGGATAGTCACTGCTGGTTTTACTGTAAGCAGATGTGGAACTTGATTCCTGGAACAGGTCTTGTGTGGCTTGCAGGACACACGGCAGCTGTTAGCCAAGCATCGACATGGAGTCATTTCTTTAGTTGTTAACGTGACGAGGGGCTAAGCTATGACCTCAGAGTGGCAGGACGACGTCCTCCATGTGCTCACTTGGATGTTTTGAGCTTGAGGGTGTAGCAGGCCCTGGGCTCTCTGGGGACCTGATGCTGCCCTTATTCCTGTAAGGCAGCAGCCACACCCCAGTGCTTCTCACCACCACGGCTTTGGGGCAGTCACTAACTTTTCTTAATGTGACCTTGTGACATAGCCCAGGTTGACTTAGAAATCACTGCGCAAGCCTCTGAGTGCTGCTGGGATCGCAGGTGTGCACTGCTACCCTCAGCTCCCAGTCTCCCCTTCTCAGGGGTGTGGTGTGTGTGTGTGTGTTGTGTGTGTGTGTGTGTGTGTGCAATGTGCGTGCATGGGTATATGTGTGTGTGAGATAGTATGGTGTGTGCATGTATGAGTGTGTTTGTACATCTGTGTGTCTGTGAATGTGTATGTTTGTGTATGTGCATGTGTGTGTGTATGTGTTGAGTGTAGTGTGTATGTGTGTGAATGTATGAATGTGTCAAATGTGAGTATATATATAATATATATAATATATATATATATGAGTGTATGCACATGTGTGAGTGTGAATGTTGTACGTGTGTGCATGTGTATGTGCATGTGTGTGCATTTATATATTTGTATGCATGTGTGTGTACATGTGTGTTTGTATGGCTGTGTATGTGCATGTATGAGTATGTGCCTGTGCAAGTATATGTGTGTATGAGTCAAGTGTGTGCCTGTGTGTGCGTGTGTGAATGTATGTCACTGTGAGTATATGTGAGTGTATATGTGTGTGTGTGCAGTTGTACATTTGTTATGCATGTGTGTGAATATATGTGGTGTGTGTGTGTATGTGTGTGTGTGTGGTACGTGTGTGCATGCATGAGAATATAGATGCTCCTAGAGGCCAGAGGCATCAGAACCTCCTGGAGTTGAAATTACAGGCACTGTGAGCAGCTGGACAGGGCACTGAGAACTGAACTTACATCCTGTGCTATAGCAGCTCATGCCTTTAACTTCTGGAGCCGTCTCTCTAGCCCGTCTTCCTCTCTTAGGGATCTGATGCCTCTTCTGGTGTGTCTGAAGACAGCTACAGCAAACTTTGATAAATTAAAAAAAAAAAAAAAAAAAAAAAGAGTATGTGTGTATTAGTAATGTGCATGTATGTAAGTGAATAAAAGGTAGTAAAAGCAATGTAGAATTTTACTTAGAATTTAGAATTGGTCAACTCACATTTTATTCCATGTTTTCCTGGTTGCAGGGAACACTGATGGTTCTTGGTTCTGCAGGGAGTTAGAAAGCAGCCCTGTGCTTTATAGTGGAAAACATTCTTGGTTTTAGATTCTTGATTAAAGGGCACCAATTGGAGTATTCAGTTAAGTTCAGGATAAGGGCAGTGGCGTAGCTGATGACACGTTTGCTGTGCAAATCCGAGAACATAAGTCTGATCTGTAGCACCCAAGTGAGAGCCCAGGCACAGTGGCGGGCACCGTGACCTCACAGGAGCACACATGGGGTCCCTAGCCCTGCTGGTCAGACAGCTTACACTATCTGCTGAGCCTCAGAGCCCAGTGAGAGACTGTTTCTCAGAAAATTAGGTGAAAACCCTGTGAACATCACTCAAGGGTTGACATGTGGCCTCTGTACTTGGGCTTCACAGGTAGCCCTGGGCTCCCAGCCCTCGTGCCTGCTGCCTCCAGGCTGAGGATCAAAGGTGTGCGATGCCACGCCTGGCTCTGCTTTTTTTTCCCCTCATTTTCCTTCTGAGCTAGAGGAATGGCTCAGCAGTGAAATACACTTGTTGCCTTCCCAGAGGACATGAGCTTAGTTCCCAGTACTAATAACCACCTGTAGCTCCAGCTCAGGGACTCTGACACTCTCTTCTCATCTCTGCCCGCCGACAACACATGTGCATACATACATGCAGACAAGACTTGATATGCATAGTCTTACTACTTAACCTTGGCCGCCCTGGAACTCAGTATGTAGACCAGGCTGGCCTGGAACTCACCGAGATTCTCTTGTCTCTGCCTTCCAACAGATTAAGGCTGTGTACCACCACTCCCGGCTTAAAGTCCTATTTTAAAGGACTTTTAGGAAGGGTTGGAGAGAGATGGTAGTTATGAAATACACTGACCATCCACAGGACCCAGCTTGGTTCCTCGCTTCCATGCCTGGCAGCACACAACCACCTGTAACTCACTCAGCTCCAGTATCCAGTGGCTCTGCTCTCCATGGGCACTTGGACTTACACGGTCATACAAATACGCATATACATGCAGTACACAAACATAAAAATTATGGGGAAAAAAGCCTTCTAAGAAAAAAAATAAGAGGTTATAAAATACTGGCCTGGAGATTTATCTCAGCTGTAGGGCACTTACCTGGTGTGCCCTTGCTCAGGGTTCATTCCACCAGCAAAAAGAAAAGAAATCACAAATATTAAAACTAAGACCAAGACTGATGAAGGCTAATTTGTAAATAGAATAGTGAAGGTGTAAGACTGAACCAGCGACGTGTTTGTATTCATTTTATTAAGTAACTTAAAATGTATTTTATTATATTAACCAATGTCACAGGATCCACTTTGGAAAGTCCGTCGGAGTCAGAAGCTGGACATGTCTGCACGGCTGGAGTTGCAGTCTGCCCTCGAGGCAGAGATCCGTGCCAAACAGCTTGTTCAGGAGGAGCTGAGGAAGGTCAAAGACACCAGCCTGGCCTTCGAAAGGTTGGTTCGTCCCGGATCTGGCCCTTTAGAGGAATTGGGGTTCTTTGTGACTTTGGAGGCTGCCCCTAGCTGGGAAACCTTTGCCATCCAGAGGGACACCCGAGGTCCCTGAGTCGGGGTGACCGTAACGTCCGGTTTATAGCACTTGGTGCTTAATCCAGGTCAGGCGGGGGAAATTGCGCTTTTCCTGCGGGAAGTGTGCAGTTCAGTGTCCCAGGAAGTAGTGAGGACCCTCAGTGCACACGTGTAATCCCAGCACACAGGAGACTGAGACAGGAGACTCCGAGCATGAGGCCAGCGTGGGCTGAGCGTGGAGGTCAGTGGTAGAGAACTTGCCTTGCATTTGCAGTAACCTGGGTTAAGTCATGTCACTCGCATACATCCACTGAAGTAGGCATTATCCGCATCCTACAGGTGGTAAACCGAGGTGCAGGAAAATGGAGGCGAGGCGATGAGCTCCGTGTCATCCTGTTGATGGGTGGCCGAGTCTATCTGGGCCCTGCCCTCCTGGCCAGATTTTACCTGAGACCTGCTTAAGAGCCAGGCTCTTGGGGCTCTACACTCACGTTAGGTCTCCTGGTATCAGTCGTGGGCAAGCCTTTTCCAGGGAGACAGCCAAGGGGTCTGGACTGTGTGCTTATCCTCGATGACAGTCAGAAGCTCACCCAGTTTAATGAGCTACACACCCCTTGACCAGGACCTTAGTAGGTGCTTTTGTTTCACTGCTGTTAAGGCAAGGTTGACATGGCCCAGACTGGCCTTGACTCCTGATCCTCCATGTCTGCTTCCTGAGCGCTGGGAATACAGACTTGCTCTCCATAACCACCTAGCTATAACTTACAAGTCTATGTTTGAATTTACAATCCTGAGCTTTCTGTAATACACCGAGTGGAGATGTCGGAGTGAGGTGGACTGTGGCTGCTGCCCCGTGCACCTACAGCTGCTTGCTTCTTATTTCAGCAAACTGAAGGAATCGGAAGCCAAAAACAGGGAATTAGTAGAAGAAATGCAAATTCTGAAGAAAAGGATGGAAGAAAAATTTAGAGCAGATACAGGTAAAATAAACTCCAAAGGTTTGAATTATTAAATATCAGCCCTTTCTAAGGAGTGATTTTCTTCTTTTTTTTTTTTTTTTTTTTTTTTTTTTTTCTGTTTTTTTCTGTTTTTTTCGAGACAGGGTTTCTCTGTGTAGCTCGGGCTGTCCTGGAAACTCACTCTGTAGACCAGGCTGGCCTCGAACTCAGAAATCCGCCTGCCTCTGCCTCCCAAGTGCTGGGATTAAAGGCGTGCGCCACCACCGCCCGGCGGAGTGATTTTCTTCTTAAAGCTATTTTTAGTTATATTAAATGCTTCCAAAGTTAAAATTTTGAAACAATATGTTCAAAAAATACCTCCCCAAGTCAATAATAATTTTTGGTCAGTTCTTCCTTTGAAAAGGAAAGCAAACACACACACACACACAGTTACTCTGGTCACAGGAAAGGTAGCTCTCTTCTGTGTTGGAGAGACCACAACCCATGGCAACCGTTTGAGTCCCTTTCCAGCTGCTTTGGTGCCCTCTGGGCTGGGCTGCTTCCTGCCTTTGCTCACCTGGAGAGTGCTGTGGAGGCGTGTTGAACTGCTGTAATCCCAGCACTCAGGAGGCTGAGGCAGGTGGATCCAGTCTGAGGCCAGATTGGAGTCCATAGGTCTCTGTTCACCTCTCCCAAGTGCTTCATGAGTAGCCGTACACGTAAAATATTCGTACTTCTGGATCGAGCTTAGAAGTGAGACTCTCAGCCACATCTGTCGGTCTGGACATGAGGACGTGTCCTGCAGCCCACGCTCAAAGTGGACTTCACACTTGAGATTTCCATTCCAAATCGGTATCGACTCAGTACAGGAATTGCATGTTTCTTAAAATTTGGGTTGTCTTAACATTCAGAAACTTTTTATATATTGAGGATGAAATCCTTTTTGATGTTAAGTTGCCAATATTTTTTTCTACTTTGACGTTTTCTAAGCAATAGCCTTTCTAGGACTAAGGGTGTAGCTGAGTGTTTGCCTAATGTGCACAAAGCCCTAGGTTTGATTTCCCAACACCACAGAAACCAGGTGTGGTGTGTGTCCCTGAAAGCGCTGCATCCTTCTCTACATGAGACACCGCGCGCGCACACACACACACACACACACCCCAAAAAAAAAAGCTTTCCCTATTTTTGTGCTGAGTTTATTAGTTTTGTCTTTCCTGAAAAGGAAAATGTTCCCAGCTATAGGCTGTTCAAGGGGCATGAGTACATTTTCCCAATTATTTTATTATTTTATGTGTATTTCTGTTTTGCCATTATGTATGTCTGTGCACCACTTGCATGCCCGGTGCCTGCACAGGCAGAGGGGGTGTAGGATCCTCTGGAAACATAGCCAGTGCTCTTGACCAGAGTCACCTTTCCAGCCCCCCCAAGCCTCCCACCCCCCACCCCTTTTTTCTAAAAAGTCAGAACCTCACTGTGTTACGCTCAGGCTGGCCTCCAACTCCTGATCTTCCCACGCAGCCTTACAAGTGCAGAGGTCATTGGCCAGCCCGGCGTGGCTTCAGTTTAAAACCTAAAGGCTGCGGGATAAGTGGGTTTGAAACGCACTCTGGCCTGCAGCTCAAGATGTCTTCCCAGCGTCATGCTCATCTTAAATCTCCTCTCTCTCCCAATTCCTCATGGTCTCTGCCGCATGTGGTCATGTCTTATCACAGCCTGAGTGACTCTGGAGTCCTGGCAGGTCGGTGGTGTCCTTTAGGGAGGACTGATGTCTTTATGGTTTTGCCTCAGTTTGCCTTTCTTCCTTGCAGGGCTCAAACTTCCAGATTTCCAGGATTCTATCTTTGAGTATTTCAACACTGCTCCTCTTGCACATGATCTGACTTTTAGAGTGAGTATTGCCTTTGGGAAATAAGCATGTAAGTCTGAAATAGAAGAATGTAGGCCAGGTGTGGTGGCACATGCCTTTAATCCCATCACTCAGGAGGAGAGACAGACAGGTCAGCCTAGTCTATAAAGCAGGTTCCAGGCAAGCTAGGACTAAATAGAGAAACCTTGTCTCAAAAATGAAGGTCTGACACGTATATGAGAGTCGGCCCAGGTCATGGGCAGGGGAGTCACGTGTGTGGAGGAGGAGGGGTCTGCAGGTGTTGAGCTGTTCCTGGAGACTAAACGGAACTGAGAAAATGCTCAGCAGTTTCAGGGCCTCTGGCTGAGTAGTGAGCGTTTGAGATAAAATTCAGAATACAAGTAATAATAGTCATGTTGCCATCTCTGGGACGCATGTGAATCTATAGCTTGAATTCAGTGACTAGTGGCAAAAGTGGGTTATCAGTGATTCAGTACCAAGCAGTTTACCAAGACCCTGCCTGGTCTGCTCGTCATGGTGACCAGTGTGTGACTGCTTGCCTGCTTAGATCGCCTTTGTAGTGGGGATGAGCCCATGCCGCCCTTCACACAGGCCTTCCTGGGACTGCTTCCCTCTTCTGGAGCAGCCCAGGAAATGTCTTCTAGTTCCTGCAATGCGCATACACACGCCCTCACCTGGGGTGTGCTCCGCTTGCGCACTTGACTTCTCCCTGCCTGTCTCCCTCACTGACAGTTTCTTTTCTCTGACCTAGTTGATGGTGGTTTATAGACACCTTGTACACGTCCCCCGACCCTCAGGCTCTTCTCAGTGAACTTCAGGATGTGCTGGAGGCCACTGGTGGCATTTAATCATCAGGCTCCACCTAAGTAGGCTGTCTCTTCCACTTAGGACAAAGTGGAATGCCTACACTCCGGGTCTACATCATGTTCCCTGTGTGTTTGTGTGTGTGTGTGTGGTCATGGTGAGGGGCGGTGTTGGCATTGATTTTGCACAGAAGACAGATTCTTTTCTGTTCAGAGTTCACTTTGCAGCTGCATCACTAGGTTGAAGTAGCATGGGTGTGGTGCCCCCCCCCTTTGTTTGCAGGTGGCAGTCACACTTCCAGGGCACTTGGGGCCATTCAGAGCACTCAGCTGTTAACCCTCAACAACAGCATTTCTCTGTGTAGCCCTGGATGTCCTTGAACTTACTTCATAGACCAGGCTGGGCAAAGTCTCTGTTCTTTTTGTTTGTTTGCTTGGTTTGGTTGGGTTCAGTTTTTTGAGGCAGTTTCTCTGTGTAGCCCTGGCTGTCCTGGAACTCACTCTTTAGATGAGGCTGGCCTCAAACTCAGGGATCCTCCTACCTCTGCTGGGATTAAAGTTGTGAGCACCATGTCCGGCAAGTCCTCAGTTCTTAAGCAAATACATTATAAAAGTAACTGTTCCCCTTGGACAAACCTTACCATGGGGTAAATGGGTTACATAGAGAACTGGGTGACTTTCACAGCACCTCTAGCAGTGTGGAAGTCACAGCTTGGACGGAGTTAAACTTGGAGGCAGAGCGTCCACCAGCCTCCCCTCATTCGCTGTCCAGCTTGTGTCCCATTTTTAGACCCTCTTCAACGCTTTTCACCTGAGTATGAAGTGTTTCCTTCAGGAGAAAACCCTCACCTGGATTGGGGTCCATGTTAGAAGTTTCCAGGCCTGAGATCTGGGAGTCTTGTACCTTTCCAGATTAAACATGTTGCTGAATGCTAGAAAGGGGTCTCCATGGAGCCTCATTGGACTTTCTTGCCAGGGTTTACTGGGTGGGAAGTGGTCATTTGTGTTCCTCCTGTCTGTTACACCAAGGACTCGCTCTCCTCATCTGCATCTTCTCTGCTAGCCTTGTGGGAGGACGTAAGTGACTGCCGTTCCCCTTCCATGGCTCCGCGTCAGCGCCCGTGTGCTCTGACCTCTGAGTCTGCCTCCTTTGATTAACAACTAAGGAAACGGCTTTTACGCCGCTAAAAATGACCTCATTGGCTTGCTTTCACTCACCGGCTGGACCGCTGACCTGTTTAACTTGCCTTGTGGTTGGTACTCATACTTACTAGCTTTGCTCACTATCTAATCGATGTCCCTGTGCACAGAGGATTCGCTTACCAATCTAGCACTGCCGTGTGCAGTTGTACCTGTGCGGTGTGTGACCCCCTAACCCGTCCTCCTCAAGGATGTGGAGTCTTAGGGTCTGATCTGCAGCTATCGGAAGGTGTGCACACGTGTGCGGGTGGATCAGAAGCAGAACACAGTTAAGCTGTAGATTTGTAGATTCTTCTGCACATTCCCAAGTGCTTTTGTGCACCAGGAGTAGCCACTGTGCCCATGTGGTGTTGTATCCGGGCTACACCGCAGAGAGCTTCACCCCAGAGAGCTAATCATGAGGTGCCTGTGAGTGCTGGGATTGTTAGGAAGACCCTGTGTTGGTTGAAGTGCAAGCTCCAGCTGTCAGGGCTCCGTGGGTGTGATAGACCGACTCTTGATTTCTGGAAGGAGATTAAGCATCTGGGTTGTCTGAGGACTGCCTGAGGTTGATTTTCCTATTTTTTTTCTTTTTCTTATTTTCTTTTATTTATCTATCTATTTATTTATTTATTTGAGATAGAGTTTTACTATCTGGCCTTTCTGGCTATTAGAACTCACTGTTTAGTCCAGGTTGGCTTCAGACTCAGAGTGTGTATTAAAGGCGTGCACTAACATGCTCAGGCCCTAGTTGCTAGTTTGTAATGGCTGGAGGAGGGACGGCCCGTGTTACAGGGGTAGCCAGGCAACATCTTCCTATTAGCAATAATTGTGACTTGCCAGTCCCTGTAAAAGAGAGAATACTTGTGAGGAAGCAGGTTTATGGTGAGACCTAGAGGTAGGACACAGGGAACCCTAAAGCCTGACAATACACTGTCCAAGAAAAAATGACACCTTTTTCTTTTCACAGACCAGCTCAGCTAGTGATCAGGAAACACAGGCCTCAAAGGTGGACTTGTCCCCATCAGTGTCTGTGGCCACAAGCACAGAGCAGCAGGAGGTAAGACCATATGCCCTGTGGGTGTTCTGTGAGCTCTGGGGTCTGCTGTGCAACGTGTATCTAGGACCCATCTCTCCCCTTCAGAACTCCATCCAGACCATCAGCTGAATGAGTGAAGGAGACCTTAACAGGTGTCTCAACAATGTAGTAAATTAAAAATTCAGAATGTTAATAATTTATAAATTAGAGAGAAAACCCCAGATAAGGACCTGGCGTCTGAGCTGAAGCTCACCTGTGCACACTTTCTCCTAGGATATGGCTCGGCCACAGCAGAGGCCGTCTACTGTGCCGCTGCCCAACACACAAGCCCTCGCCATGGCTGGACCAAAGGTAGGCCCTTTCACATTGCTAGGTACCTTCTTGGTTTAGAAGATAAATGTTATATAAAATATCTGTGCTGGTTTTGAATATACACAGTAGGCCAGGATCTGCGTTGTCATCTTCACACCTAAGCACTGAGTAGGGTTTTCAGCTGGAGAAGTTCTGAGGATCTTCCTCTGTTTCCTCGTTAGTCCCAGGCCTGGTGGGTAGGCAGTGGGGGCCTCTCACATCCAGTCGCTTCCCTGTGTTTATTATGTCTGTTGTCATTGAGAATCATATGGTTTGTAGGAGAATGGTTCCCAGCATAAATGGAGCTATCCCCAGTATGCAGTTTGAACCTCAGTGCCCGGTCTTCACCTTGTTTTCCTTACTAGCCTTGAAGCCCAACTGGGTCTCCTTCCTCTTATGTAAACAGCATGTAGGTAGATCTTCAGTTTTCCAGTTGTGTGGGCCCTGAGGTTGTAGCTTGGCCACATTTATGTATGCCTGGCATAGACTTGTGTCTATTGATGTTTTCCCCATCAACCTGAGAGTAGTTAGCTTTGGGATTTAGGCTTGTGTAGAATTAAGGACCAAGCTGAGGGGCTGTGTATTTTGTGAGCTTCTGATACCCAGAGACAGAAACGTAACAGTGGCATGCATCTAGGTAATGACCGAGCCCTCGCCTCCTCTCTGACGCCTCCTCTAGCTGCTCCTGGATTTGTGCTAGCCACTCCTCCACTACTGAGAAACACATGGTCTTGCCAGCGTTCGTGACTTCCTCGGTCACTCTGTGTGGGCTTGCCAGGCAGCTGTCACGGCCTGTCCTTGTGTCTCCAGCTAGCCTCCAGGTTCTTCCCTGTCTGTTACAGTCTAAATTTTCTGTCCTGGCAGAAGACAGTGGATCTTTCCACGATTTTGCTGTTAACATTTCTTGTAAATTAAAAGTGTACACACCTATGAAGAGCCAAACCTAGACAGATATCCAGGCCAAATCCCAAAATCCAGTTGGCACTGCCCCCTGGAAGCTGTTCCTGCTCTCAGCAGACTATCAGTTGTGAAGCAAAACTAAAGGAAGCTGGGATGGCTTTGAGTTTTGGCTTGGGATCTTGGGGTTCAGCACCACTGATGTGGAGCCCATAGCTGGAAGAGGACGGACATGAAACAGGTGACTTTTCAAGATGACACACAAGCTGTCGACAAGTCAGTGCAGAGCACGCTGCCCAATTCTTAGCACCTGGTCACCTGATTGGTTTACTTGGTTTTTCCTGCAGCCCAAGGCACACCAGTTCAGCATCAAGTCCTTCCCCAGCCCCACCCAGTGCAGCCACTGCACGTCCTTGATGGTCGGGCTGATCCGACAGGGCTATGCCTGTGACGGTGAGTACTGACCTCAGTGAGGGAGCAGGACACGGGTTGCTGTCGCTGCAATTCACACCAGCCAGCCAGAAGGGGGAGGTAGCTGCAGTTCACACCAGCCAGCCAGAAGGGGGAGGTCACCTCTCCACAGGACACGTGCTGCCATAGCTGCAGTTCACACCAGCCAGCCAGAAAGGGGAGGTCACCTCTTCACAGAGGCCCAGGCCAGGCCCATCACAGTCCTGCACAGCGCGTAGATTGAGTCACCTGAGAATTAATGTGAAGCACACCACCTTCACCTGAGAGTGCCTGTAGAGTGAACACCCACAGCCAATCGGGAGACATGGAGCGGAGTCGGGGTGTGTGGTGGGGGGGAGTCAGAGCTCCCCCCACTCTCGTGGTGCGTGGGGTTTTTGTTTTTAACTCTTTAGTTACATTTATTTATCTATGTATGCAAGTTTGTGGGCACGTGTGCTGTGGTACACGTGAGGTCCAGAGAGAGTAGCTTCTCTTCTCTCTGTGGCCATCAGACCTGGCAGAGTCGCCCTTACCTGCCAAACCTCATGGGCCCCAGGCTAAATAGACCCCACCAATGACTCTATCCTGTCTTTTGGTGGTAGTTGTTATTTTTAAATAACAGAACACTTGTCTCGTGCTCCATGCCAGGGTTAGGCTGCACGTCTGGAGCCTGTTCACTGACTGTACCTGCCTTGTTTCACACACAGTGTGACTGCTGTGTTGGAGCCTCCTCTGCCCCAAGCACACACTGACATTTCTTTGTGGAGACATTCTTTCCCAGTTGCTAGCTTGTCAGTTGTCTTAAGCCTTGTGATTGGCTGGACCGTTGCCCTGCAGTGATGTGCAGGTGACCACAGTGGGCTCTGGGGCAACTGTGAGGCAGGTTTTATGGGTGTGTGCGTTTGTTCAGGAGGCCTTCTTGAGGTGTGGTCTCCATGATATGTTGAGCTTTATTCTGAAACCTTTTGGGAATTGTTTTCTACGAAGTCTTTGCCATAGTGAGCCACTGAGCATCACGGGCAGCGTGTGTGCAGAGCCGTGCTCGGCAGCACCGCTCCCTCGGCAACATCGTGTCCTCTCTTTCAGTCTGCTCATTTTCCTGCCATGTGTCCTGCAAAGACAGCGCTCCCCAGGTGTGCCCCATACCTCCAGAGCAGTCCAAGAGACCTCTCGGCGTCGACGTACAGAGGGGCATAGGCACGGCCTACAAGGGTTATGTCAAGGTAGGAGGAGTCAGCCCCACCCATCTCGTGGCCCAGGGGTCTCACTTTTCATTAGGTCAGCTCATGGCTCCTTTGTGTAGTGAGCGACAATCACAGTTCCTCTGCTGCTGAAGCAGTCCCTTTGCTGCCTGTCATGGGGTGAGGGCGTCACTCACAGCTACTACTTTAAGTGGCCGAGAGCCCGAGAACCGTCAGCCATGGAGAGCCTGTCTAAGGTCCCAGTCACTCCCTGGGTTTCCGGCCAGTGAGCTTCAAGCAGGGCTCCAAAGCCACGTGGTGCTTGCAGACCACGGGTCCTCAGGCTTCCCCATTCCTCTCCAGCCACAACCTCCAGGATGCAGGGTGAGCCCTGGTTACCTTGTGTTACCTTCCCTTGTGTTAGCTTGTGTTAGCAAGCTCCTCCCAATCAGGGCCGAGCCTCCTGAGCCAGGACACCGGCTTGTCTGCCACTCTGGGAAGAGGGTGGATGGGAGAGCAGTCTCTGGGGACCCAGGACAATCATATAGAAGGTGGACACGAACTGAGAGAAATGTCAAGGGTCTGGCAGTCTCTCCTGTGCTGCCCAGATCTATGGCCCAGGATAAACATGCTCACTGTTGGTCTGTAGGTCCCAAAGCCCACGGGCGTGAAGAAAGGATGGCAGCGGGCTTATGCAGTGGTCTGTGACTGCAAACTCTTCTTATATGACCTGCCAGAAGGGAAGTCTACCCAGCCTGGTGTCGTTGCCAGTCAAGTCTTGGACCTCAGGTATATTTAATGCTACAGAACACTGCCCTGGTGCCAAATGCTCACCACCCATGGTGGTGGGGCCCATGTGTCCTGCTCATTTCTCTCCGTGTTTCTTTGAAGAATGGTCAACAGATAGGAGGAGCTGTCATGAGAATTAACCAGGTACCACGGGCACACTCGGTGACACATGTGAAGGACCAAGTCAGAAAGGCTGGCATGGTGGCCATCTGTGGTTGGCCTGGCCTGGCGACACAGGCGCAGGTCTTGGTGGTGATCTTTGACTGGTTCCTTCAGAGACCTGCGAGAGCAGAGTCAAGTCAGAGTCCCCAGCACTCATAGTGTCCCATATATTCTGTGTCCCCATCCCAAACAGTCCCTAGGGTCCCTAACTGTCTTGTGTAACAGGAGGTATAAAAAAAGACGACCAGCAGGCTTCCTGGCTCTGCCACCAACCAAGTTCCCTCTCTAAGCCTGGCACGAGCTGGCCACCTCAGTCCTGCTGGTCTCCGACCCCCCCAGCCCCCCACATTGCGTGGTCACTGCATCCGCCCGCCAACTCTAGGCCTGGCCCCGTGCATTAACCGCCAACCTCACGGTTAGATATCACAATACCCAGTAAAATCAAAACTCTTAAAGCTTAGAGTTAACCAGTCAGATTTATTTATCAATAAAATCTCAGTACACAAGATGCCCACGCAGTTTAGACAAGTTATCCCAATTATCCTAACGTTTTGATATCCAGAACTACCTGAGGCTACTTAAATCCACGCTGGTTTATAAACATCTGCCTCCATTTTCGCCTTCTTCCTCTCTCTGCATCCTCCTCCCTCAGCAACTCTTAGCTCCGCCTCCCTTTTCCCTGTCCAATCACAGGCTTCCTGATGCAAATAGATTGAACAGGGAAATTCCTGCCACAGTCTTAATTCACTGTTCTATTGCTCTGAAGAGACACCATGACCAGGGCAAGTCTTAGGACGGAAACATCCAGTATGCTTGCTTACAGTTTCAGGTGTTTAGTCCATTGTCAGCATGGCGAGCATGATTACATGCATGATGCGAAACAGTAGCTGCGAGCTACGTCCTGATCCAGAGGCAGAGACTGAGCCGAGCCTACCGAGGACGTCTCTGAGCCTCACAGCCCCCCCATCCCAGTGACACCCTTCCTCCAGCAAGGCTACATTCTTCTAATCCTTTTAAACAGGTCCACTCCTTAGTGACTAAGCATTCAAATACATGGCCTGTGGGGGCCATTCTGATTCCAGCAGCCGCAGTGGCCGTGTCCCAGCCTGAGCCCACATGTGTGGGCCCCATTGAGGGTAGAAAACAGCTCATTCTGGCATTCCCTGAATTCACACCTTCTGTTTCTTGTTTATGAGCAGTTACTGAGCCACTGCCTGATAGTACCAGGACAAGACAGAAACAACCAGTGTGAAGCTGGGGGACCGTGCGAGTCAGGCAGGGAACTGGGGCCACTGGGACCATGTGACCCTATGAGTCAGGCAGGGGCCCCTGTTCTCAGCACTCCCACCACAATATGAGTTGTGCAGATGTGGCGGCAAATGTGTAGAGGTTTCTCAGAACCGTGTGTGTGTGTGTCTCTTTGTTGCCAGAGACGAGGAGTTTGCTGTGAGCTCAGTCCTGGCCTCAGATGTTATCCATGCTACACGCCGAGACATTCCGTGCATATTCAGGGTATGAGTCTCTCTGGTTTTCTGTCTGTTAATCATTTAAAAATAAAGCACACTGTTAAAAGACAGTAATTCTTAAAACCAAAACCAAAACCGTGGGCACAGTGGTACACACCTTCAATCCCAGTGTGTGGGAGCCAGAGGCAACACATCTCTGTGAATTCCAGGACATCCAGAGCTACGCAGTAAGACCCTGGCTACCTACCCACAAAAGCAGTTTTCCGAACATGCTGCTGCCCTGATGACTATTGCAGTGGCCCCTCGTCTGCCTTAGATTCCTGCCGTGCACCGGGTGCCAGCCTGCCCTCACTGAGTGCTGTGCTCTCCCCAAACTGCCCCTCTCTTCACCTGGTCGCCTGCCACCCCAGCCACTGTCCTGGCACTGAAGGGCGTTTCGTGGTAGAGCTGTGAGGCGCGTGCTGCTTTAGGTTCCCTCCCTGGCACACAGACTCTTTTAAGTTGACTACATCTGGTTTGTCCCTTTTCTCTGACTGGGTTGGTGCCCTCTGCTCTCCGGGCTGGCTGCATACTGTCATACCAGGGCACTGTCCCCTCAGGAAGACTTGGTCAGAGAAATAACACAGTGCTTCAAGTTGTAATTTTATAGACACATTTGCTGACCACAGAGCTAAGTCTGAGAGTTGTTTGTACTGAATCACGCTTTGATTCAGAAGCAGCCTTTGTATATAATCCAGAAAATCACCACCATTCCATGTTCAAAGTGATAGTCATTCTATAGCTGTGGGGCCGCCCAGCTTCCTAGTGTTCCTAGTAAGCGCTTACTGGAGACCCTTTCTTCCTCGGACCTACCCTAAGAGTCCACATCCTAATCAGAATAAAGCTAATGACAAAAGCAAATGAGACGGGTTCTGTATTGGAGCTGTTACGGAACTTACTATAGACCAGGCTGGCCCACAGATCCTGCTGCTTCTGGCTTCTGAGTGCTTGGGATCAAAAGCACGTGCCACCAGGCAGGGCAAGAAAGCAAATTTTTTTGTTGTTGTTGCTTTTGTTTTCCAAGACAGGGTTTCTCTGTGTAACAGTTTGTCCTGGACTCAATTTATAGACTAGGCTGGCTTCGAACTCACAGAGATCTGCCTGCCTTTGCCTCCTGAGTGCTGGGATCAAAGGTGTTTGCCACCACGCCCAGCCAAGAAAGCAATTTTTAAGTGTGCATTTACACAGTAGTGTTGACAAGAACAGAATTAATTGAAGTCTGACCTGGAAGAGACGGATGTCTGTGTTTGCAGTCCTGTCCCTTCCTGTCAGCTGCCCTGCCAGCAGCCTGGCTGGCAGTTAAAGAGATTGGTAGTCTCTGGGGCAACTCAGGGAGATTGACGTGAGTCTCTTGTGAGTCTCTTAACATCCCCTCTCTGTGACCTCTGGAGCTAGGCGGTTCCAGCACAGCCCTGTCTGATCTGGCTGACTGCTCATGGTTTTGTCTGTTTTGTTTTTCTCATGAAGGTGACGGCCTCTCTCTTAGGTTCACCTTCTAAGACCAGCTCACTGCTCATCCTGACAGAGAACGAGAATGAAAAGAGGAAGTGGGTTGGGATCCTTGAAGGGCTGCAGGCTATCCTCCACAAGAACCGGCTGAAGAGCCAGGTAGTGCACGTGGCACAGGAAGCTTACGACAGCTCACTGCCGCTCATCAAGGCTGTCCTTGCTGCCGCTATCGTGGGTATGTCTCCAGGGCCTGGTCTGTGTGGGAGCTCAGGCTCTGAGCGTGACCGTGTGGTCCCGGCTTTCTGATGTGTAGACAGCTTCTCCGGTTGGAAGAAGCAGGTCCTGGCTCACGGGACCCACACCTTGTTTCCCCAGATGGAGACCGGATTGCGGTCGGCCTGGAAGAAGGACTCTACGTCATTGAGCTCACCCGGGATGGTGAGTATTGTTTGTTTCGAGTTCATCTTCAGGGCTGGGAAAAAGGAGCATCCTGGTACGGAGGTTGAGTGACAGTATCAGAGGACGTTTTAAAAGTCCTAGGCAAGAAGTAGAGAAAATGCGCTCAGTTGGCATGGCCAGCTCTCAGTGTATTCACGTGCCTGGGCGTGTGTCCGGAGACACACCGAGGAGTCTGGTTATTTTACCTTTTGTTTCTTTGAGACTGGGTCTCTCTGTGTAGTCCTGATAGCCCTGGAGCTCCTATGGACTGCTGGCCTCAGACTCCTGCCTCTGCCTTCCGAGTGCTGGGATTAAAGGCTGGGCCAACCTCAACCAGCTAATTTTTTAACATGCGTTTATTTGCATATACAATAGTTATAGAGTATAGAAGTTAGGAAACAACTTGTGACAGGCAGTTGGTGGTTAAGTCCTGGGGCTCAAACTCAGGTTTTCCAGCTTGGCACTAAACACCTTTACCCACTGAGCCATCTTGCTGGCCTTCTATATTGAATTTATTTTTTTATTTGCTTGCTTAATTGCTTTTGAGCCCCACATAGCCTTGGCCATCCTGGAAATCACAAAGATCTGCCTATCTCTGCTTCCTGGGTGCTGGTGTTAAAGATGTACACCCCCACACCCCGCCTCTGTTGAGTTCTGTAAAGAGAATGGGATGGGTGTACGTCACCGAGCCTCTCAGGAGAGCCCAGCAGTGCCAGCGCACTGAAACTTATCAGAGTTCATGTTCCTCTCCTGCCAGCCAGAAAGGAGGCTCTCCATGTCTTCCCACTCCATAGCCCTCCTTGTTGAGTGACAGTAAGGCAGACCTACAGTGGCCAGAGCGTGTGGGCAGCCGAGTCCCTCCAGGTTCCAGAGCAGGGAAGGAGGTGGAGACCCTAAGCTAGTGTCCTAGTTTCAGGGGGCATGAGATCAGGGGATCCCAGCTCCAGCTCCCAGCCTTACCGTGTTGTAAGTATCCAGCTGAACCCTGGCACAGAGCACAGGAAGGGCTGTGGCAGGATCAGAATTGTCAGGAAGCTGAGACAAACGTGCCACTGTGTGTCTCTTAGAGGCATTTGCAACACTGGCCCTGGGGCTGACTGGTGGGAGGATTGTTGGTAGCAAGAGGACCATGTCAGCAAAGCAAGTCACCTGCATCCTCTGTCACAGTGATCGTCCGAGCAGCTGACTGCAAGAAGGTGTACCAGATCGAACTGGCCCCCAAGGAGAAGATTGTCATCCTCCTCTGTGGCCGGAACCACCACGTGCACCTCTACCCCTGGTCCTCCTTCGATGGAGCAGAAGCGAGCAACTTTGATATCAAGCTCCCAGAAACCAAGGGCTGCCAGCTCATAGCAACAGGGACCCTGAGGAAGAGCTCGTCCACCTGCCTGTTTGTCGCCGTGAAGCGACTGATCCTCTGCTATGAGATCCAGAGAACTAAGCCTTTCCACAGGAAGTTCAATGAGATGGTGGCTCCGGGACACGTGCAGTGGATGGCCGTGTTTAAGGACAGGCTCTGTGTTGGCTACCCTTCTGGGTTCTCTCTGTTGAGCACCCAGGGGGACGGGCAGCCTCTCGACCTGGTAAATCCCACTGACCCCTCGCTCGCGTTCCTCTCACAACAGTCTTTCGATGCCCTCTGTGCTGTGGAGCTCAAAAGTGAGGAATACCTGCTTTGCTTCAGCCACATGGGACTGTACGTGGACCCTCAAGGTCGGAGGTCACGCATGCAGGAGCTCATGTGGCCTGCGGCTCCTGTCGCCTGTAGTATGTATATGTTTTCTGTTGCCATATCACTGTTGCTGCTTCTCACACGGACAGTCGGCATGTTCTGTTTGCTTTGGTTTGTCTCTCAGTCCCTGAGCCAAGAGTTAAGGGGCAGGATGAGAGGGTGTCTGCTGGCTCAGCAAGAGTGTGCGTGCAGGCTAGGTGTTGTGCCGCAGCAGAGTTGGGGCCTGTGGTGTTGGCCAGCCTCACTCCTTGGTACCCTGCTTGTTCCTCAGATGTCTGACGGCAGGTGGCCTCCTGGGCAGAAGGGCACAGTGGATGGGGAGGGGACCTTGCATTTTCTTTTAAAAAGCATTCCCGTAGTAGAATTCCCAGGGCAGAGTAAACTCACAGGGACTTGGTTACTAGGAGACTTAGCTTCAGTGTCGAGGTCCCTTGTAGGCTGGAGCCTGTTGATCTGTAACGTGCTCCCGTGAGCAGCTGTCCAGGGCTGGGACACCCTGCTTTGCTTGAGCAGTTGAGAGTCTGGAAGAACCGGATGCCTCTGGTGTCCGGCCTCCGCAGCACCGCTGGGCCTGTCTGCCACTCCGTTACTTTTGAAGGCCTTAAACCGTTCCATCCAGCCCTCCTGGAACTAGAGGGCAGTAGCAAGCAGTGGGTAGTATAATCCAGCAAAGCACAGGCTGGTTTTCACCCGGAGCCTGTGGGGTTGGTGGGCTAGGCGGTTATTTCATGCTTCCGTAATGGCGGCCAACTGAAAATATCCTAGGCTTCCTCCACACTGCTCTGGCCAAGGGGGATGCCCAGAGACGACAGGGCTGGTAACTCAGTCTGTGAGTGCACTGGTTCTCAGACCCTTCTCCCTGGCCCGGGAAGCTGGAGCAGCAGGCCCGGGGCAGTGCCGGGGGCAGGGCAGCCCTGGAGATGACGTTCCCGGTCTTTGCAGGCTGCCAGTCCAGTGTTCTAAGCTATACACTCCGAACTTCCAGAATTTCATTTTTCTTCCCAGTTTGGAGTTGGAATGGACAGGTCCCTAAGTGCGGTGTCGTTATAATCCTTGGTACAAATAACTACTAGCATAGACACCCAGTGTTCCCTCCTCTCCATTTGATGGTCAGCCAGCCCTGTGTGTAACCCAGACAGCTTCAGAGCTAGAAGTTAGGGAACTTTGAGGGTAGAGCAGCATCAGAATCGCAGTGCCTCATAGCCCTGTCGCAAGAGACAGCGGTTCAGAGGCTCCGTAGCCTGCAGGCCTACCTGTCTCCAAGCATATATCCTCCACCACCGTTTGTAGTGTGTTTATGCAAACGATTAGTTTGAACTTTGTCCTTTGTTGATGAATCACAAGTAGAGTCCCCCATATATTCAGCGAGGAAGAATACCTCTTCTCCAGCATTCACATGTGGAGAATTTTCATCTATGAGGTACTTGAGGGCCAGCCTCTGCGCATGGCATTCAAAAACAGGACATACCCCACCCCGTGTCACAAACACCACCGTTGGATAATTTGGTGGCCGGTTCCAGCACCTTATTTTTCCTGGGCTGACACAGGCTGGTTGGAGTCACACCTTGGTGAGTGCAGTAGTGTCATTAGCCCCGTGTGCTGAGATGCTACAGTGCCTACTCTGTACTCTGCATTCCCACAAATGCCCGGACCATATCTGAGAACACTGCAGGCTCCTAGTACTGGTCATGCCATCTACAGCAGCATAGCTGAGGGGACGTGGACATCCACTCTCCCTTGTGTCTGGCAGGCCATTCAGATAGATGGGCTGTGCTGTGTCCTACACTTGAGGGTGTCTCCTGCACCCTCACGTGCTCAGGGGCAGAGGGCCATGGGTATGTATTCTGCAGTGGCCAGATCAGTTGTCATAACATGACAGACAGCATTTCTTAAGAGCGCTGGGAGAGGAGGGGACCCACTGAGCCGCACAGGATCGTCCCAGTGTCCCAGTGTGAAATGTGCATAACACGGTCCTGCACAGGCCAAAGCTAGTGTGGGTCTGAAAAAAACTCACCCAGAAACCCGCTTCCTCTCTGTCATCTTAGATGGCTTTCGGGAGTAGAGAGGTGGCTCAGTGGTTAAGGCTGCTGTCCCAGGAGCTGGGAGTCAGTTCCCAGCATCTGTAATTACAGTTCTAGGGGATCCAGCACCCTCTTACTAGCCTTCTCGGGCACTGCATGTACACACGGTGCATAGACAGACATGCAGATCAAACACCCATACATGTAAAAGGAAGAATGAGCAGAGCATTTGTAGACCAGGCTGTCCTGCCTGACCATGTAGACCAGGCTGTCCTGCCTGACTGTGTAGACCAGCTGTCCTGCCTGACTGAACAGGCGTTCTGAGAGAGCTGAGCCGAGGCACTTGTGCCTCCTGCTGTAGTGTTTGAGATGCAGCCTGGCTGTGGGAGCAGTGGGGTGCCTCTGCACGGGTACGACACATGTGACTTGGACGTAAAGGTGACTTCTGGTGTGGGAGCCCACCACAGGCAGCGGCCTGAGGGCAGCAAGGGCGGAGCTCCGTGCTTACTCGCTGTGCTTCGTCTGCACCAGGTTGCAGCTCCTCCCATGTCACAGTGTACAGCGAGTACGGGGTGGATGTCTTCGACGTGCGCACCATGGAGTGGGTTCAGACCATCGGCCTGCGGAGGGTAAGACAGCATGGTGGCCCTGCCAAAGACAGCTGTCCCCCCCCCCCCCCCCCCCCCGTTTTTTGGTGCCACACATGATGGGTCCTCTCTGCTCCTACACAGATAAGACCTCTGAACTCTGATGGCAGCCTCAACCTGCTGGGCTGTGAGCCCCCACGCCTCATCTACTTCAAAAACAAGTTCTCAGGTGAGCTTCCCCACGGGTGGGAGGTGGGAGGAGTGGCCTTCAGACAGGACACAGGCCTCCTCTGTCCCACCGGCCTGCTGCTCGGTGAGTTGTGGCATGCATGGCTGCCCCTCCGTGCAGCGGCCATGGTGACTGCTCCCTACAGGAGCTGTCCTCAACGTGCCCGACACCTCGGACAACAGCAGGAAGCAGATGTTGCGGACCCGGAGCAAACGGCGTTTTGTCTTCAAGGTTCCGGAGGAGGAGAGGCTACAGCAGCGGCGGTGAGTGCGGCTGCCTCGGGCTCAGGTCCCTGGGTCCACGTGAACGTGCCATGAGGGGCTATCTAGAGCCTGAGGATGTTTCCTGAATCTCATGTCTCCCTTCTGCAGAGAGATGCTCAGAGACCCGGAACTGAGATCCAAAATGATATCCAACCCGACCAACTTCAACCACGTGGCTCACATGGGCCCTGGGGACGGGATGCAGGTGCTCATGGACCTGCCTCTGGTGCGTGCTCAACCAGGCCTGTGGGCGAGGGGCTCAGACGGGCCACGGCACAGGTAGTGTCTGGCTGCCTGTCCTGCCTCACTGTGCCGTGCTTCTGGGCCACTCCTGGTCCTGAGATGGGTGCTGTAAGAGTAGCCTGCTTTGTGTGCACTCGTGCCCCAAAGGAGAAGTTGTCAAGAAAGAGTTGCAGCTCCTTACTGTGAGATAACAGTTTTTATCTTTAGTTTAAACAGTGTATTTTCCTACGGGTCGTTTCCTTCTGCTCCGCCATGGTCCCGTCTGCGTTCACATGCCAGTCTCATGTGCTGCTTTCTTCCCCAGAGTGCTGCACCCACTGCCCAGGAGGAGAAGCAGGGCCCGCCCCCACAGGCCTCCCTCGGCAGCCGCCATCCAGGAGCAAGCCCTACGTCTCGTGGCCATCCTCAGGTACCAAGGAGGGGTAGGTGCTGGGGCGGCAACTCCATTCTCCATGATCCTCTGGGCCTCTCCCTGAGGTCAAAGGTGTCCTTGTCTGTAGGTGGGTCCGAGCCTGGAGTGACTGTGCCCCTGAGGAGCATGTCGACCCCGACCAGGATTTTGACAAAGAGGTATGTGTCCCCTGAGCACAGCTGTGGCTACATGGCCTGCGGAGTGCCCGAGGCACCTCTCCTTCTGAGCCTCTCATGTAGCCCAGGCTGGCCTCAAGCTTACTGTGTAGCTGAAGATGACCTTGAATTTCTGATGCTTCAGGAGTAATCCCTACGACTGTAGGCATGGGTTCCATGCCCTGCTGTGTCTGTGGTCTCGTTGTGCCCGACAGACTGTCCCTGGGGCAGGGGCCTGCTAAGGCCTGTGTACTCCCATCCTCTCCCAGGTTCTGGAATTAGAGGTGTGCAGAGGTGCACACCGGCAGACTTGACTTGCATCTGGACCTTCTCACGCAGCTCTGTTGCTTTGTTGGGTCTCACTGTGTAGCTGGCTGGCCTGGAACTCACAATTTTGCCCAAACCTTGAATTCACTGAGATCGGCAACCTTGGCCTCCTAAGCGCTGATTAAATGTGTGGCACTTGTTGCTTGTCTTTGCTTTTCCTGGTCGGACCTCAGTCTGTAACTCAGCCTGGCTCTGCACTCCAAAACCTCCACTCCTGGCCTTTCTGTCTGGTTTTCTCTGTGTGTGACATGGCCTGGCTCTCATCCTGGAGAGCCTTCTCTGGTCACCTGTGTTCCTTCCATTGTAGGACACCTGGTGTGTGGGTGGGAACAGCAGCACTGCCATGACTTGAGGGCGGCAGTGTCCCTGCCTCCTCTGTGGCGTGGGCTTGAGTTGTAGCATCCAGCCCTTGAGGAGCTGCGTGCCTGTGCCTTAGGATTCCTGTGGAAACAGGAGCTGGCTGTCACCCACAGCCACCCGGTATGGAAGTGGTGATTGACACGCCACTCTGCTGCTCCCTTTAGGATCCTGAGACTCACACACTGGTCACTTTCACCCCTGGTCAAAGGACTTCCTTCCGTCTTTCCTCACCGTGGCAAGCATGCTGGGTGACACATGGATTTCTCTTGCTAGTGCGCTTTCTCAAGTCGGTCTTTAGGTGTGGTTTTGGTTTTTATTCTGTGTGTGCAGGTGTTTTGCCTGTGTGTATGCCTGTGTACCACGTGTGTACCTGGCACTCAAGGAGGCCAGAAGAGAGCGCCAGGTCCCTGGAACTGGAGTTGTGGGTCACTGTTTCGCCACGTGGATGCTGGGACCAAACCTGGGTCCTCTGCAAGAGCAGCAAGTGTCGTAGCCGCAGAGCTACCTCTCCAGCCCTCGCTTCACATTCTTTTTTTTTTTTTTTCCTGTTACAGGTGCTTTTGATGTTCTGTCTAAAGTCATAGCTGGATCTGTTGTTTTCATCCAACGCTTATGTTCTCAGCAGTTCTCCTGAGATTCTTGATCCGTGCTAGTCTCTCTCTCTCTGTTGTGTGTGTGTGTGTGTGTGTATATCTGTGTGTGTACAGTGCCGCTGTCTACATGTAAATATCCCCTGCCGTCATTGCAGGATGTGTCCTGCCTGTTGGCTGTCCTGACAGCCTTGTTGAAAGTCTTGAAAGCCAGTGGCTGTGGAGCCGCCTGTGTCTGCCTGGATCCCAACACCACACTGTTGCTTGGCTAGACTTGAATCAGGAATGGGAGGGCGAGCCTCTCGTGGTTTTTCTGTAGGGCTGGGGACTGAGCCCTCTACACTGAGATTCAGCTCCAGGCCTGTGTTTAGCCTTCACTGTGACACAAGGTGTGAGTTTCCAGCTTTGAACTTCTCTGGCACTGACCATGAGCCTTCATCCTCCCACATAACTGGGATTGATTATAGGCCGAGTCACTAGGCCCGGATTTTGTTTCTTGAGAGTAACTTTCTATAAAAAGGACTTTGGAATTTCAGGAGGTCACGCTGAATCTGTAGACCACTTTAAGGATTGATACCATCTTAATGCTTTAGTCGTGAATATGGGCGTTTTTCCATTTATATGAGTCTCCATTATTATTCCATATGTGTGTGTGTGTGTTGCTAAAACAGGCCAGATCCCCTGGAGTGAAATGGAGTGATCTGCAATTGTGAGCTGCTTAATGTGGGTGCTGGGAACCAAACCCACGTCCTCAAAAGTGCAGTGCATCCTCTGAACTGCTCAGCGGTCTCACCAGCTCCTTGAGTTGTTCATGGTGGACGAGACTTTGCCTTTTAGGTTACTCTCAGTGCTGTTGCGGAGTCATCTGTGGTTGTGTAGACGCTGACCCCTGACCTGCTGTACTCACCTGCAGCTCTGCTTTGCCTGATGCGTATGGTTTCTTTGTGTGCAGAACCCTGTCATTGTCAATAGTGTTAGGTCCCCTTCCAGTGCAGTGTCCGCTCGTGACCCTAACCTTGGGAGAGCAGTTTCTCTCACTGTTGACCCTGGGCTTTATGTGACAGCCTTTGACTTCCGTTTATGCCTAGAGTGTCCCATTGGCTACAGGTTGTCTGGCTTCTTTCTACACACCATCCCTTGTGCAGTGAGGAGACCCGAGTCACCTGTGAGTGCAGTGCAAAGACTGATTTGCACATCTGCCACCTAAAGGGCCCTGCAGAGGCTGTATACAGCGCAGGCAGCAGACAAGAGCATCACCTGTTCTCACGGCGCATGTGCATACTAGGGGCAAGCGCATGGCCTATTCTCACACTCTCTCTTTCCATTGGCAGCCTGACTCTGATTCCACCAAACACTCAACTCCATCCAATAGCTCCAACCCTAGCGGCCCCCCAAGTCCCAACTCGCCCATCGGAGCCAGCTCCCTATGGAAGGCCTGGACCAGCCAGCCTGTGACGCCTGAGGCCGACAGCATAGCACCGTGGGGCCAGGGACCCAAATGGCCCCAACATCAGTGCCAAGACTGAGCTGACCCTCCAGTGTTGTCCAAGGAAATGTAGAATCAGTTTGTAGATAGATAAAATAATCTTTATTATAACGATCAGTTTTGTGCCACGTTGTTGGTGGCAATCGACCAGATGTGTTCGTCTGCACAGCCGCAAGGCAACACTGTTCCGTTTGCACATGAAGGACCACCACTCACCCCTCCCCCCTCCCCAGGACCACCCAGGCCCACATCCATTGGCTTCCTTGGCAGATGCTGGGGGTATGGCCTCAAGACCTTCCCCTCTCTCCTGAAACTGTCTCAAGGCCCTGCAAAGACTAAAGTGCGCCATCCCAGTGCCACAGAAGGCAGAAGGTAGTTCGAGCCTTTTAATTCACTTATCCGTGACACCGGCAGCTGCAGCCGCCCTGCTGACCGTGTCCCTGTGTCCGTCCATGCTAGGCCACAGCCACGAGATGCCCCTCATGCTGTAAAGGCAGCTGTGCACTGGCTCCACTGTCTGCAGCCTGCCAAAGGCCAGCACACACATGGGACAGGAGGCCCATGGCTTGCTGAGTTCAGAGGTGGCCGGAGCCAGGGGAACCATGCCCCAGGCCCTGTGACATCCCCTTCCCACCCCCCTCCCCTCCCCCTGCATGGAGCCTCTGTGCTTAGTGGCCGAGTCAGTCACCTAGAATCGCCCAACACTCCTGCACATCGACAGCAGCACAGGCCTGGGAATGCCACGTGTCGAACCTCGTCCCTTCCCGTGTCCTGGGCTGAGTGACGAGATCTGTGGCCCTGCCTTTGAAGGCTTGCGATTAACTATGGCAGCAGACATGTCTTGTCCTCACCTTGGACAGGCCTCCCTTCCCTGTTGGCGTGCTTGGTGACGCGATTCAGGGTGAGCACTTGGCGAGTTGGCACTAAGGGTTTGTGGCGCTGCTGGCCAAGCCTGCGTGTCACACTCAGCACCTGCTGCCTGCCCCGGGTGTCAGCTCTCCTGAGGACAGAGACCGGCGCAGGTTTAGCTGTGGTCTGCCAATCACTGAGGTCGCCGGCAAGGCTGGTCAGCGAGGACGTATGGGCGCTAAGCACCCGCGGAGGTTGCTGGGGGTCTGCCTCCATGAGCTCGTTCTCTGCCGCAGACAAAACATTAGACCAAGAATTAAACTCTGGAGCGGAGGCAGGCACGCTAAAAATCTCAGCACCAGAGGCAGAGGCAGGTGGATCTCTGAGTTCTAGACCAATCTGGTCTACAGAGAGTCCCAGAACAGCTAGGGCTTCACAGAAAAATCCTGCTCTCCAAAAATCTAGAATACTAAACAGACATTTGGGAGAACGACGACCAAGCCACAGAAAATCAAAGCTAGCAGCTTCAGAATGGGAGGGGTCAGCCTTGGCTAATGGTCCTGGGAAGCAGCCAGCAAGCACACTCCTCCATGCCTCTGCATCAGCCCTGCCTCCAGGTTCCCGCCAGCTTGAGTTCCTGTCTGAACTGACTTCCTCCAATGATGACAGTACTGTGGATAAGCGGATAAAACGTTTGCTCCCTACCTTGTGTGACGCTGCTGACACTGTCGGCCCTGGCCCCAGCTCCAGGCTGGGCAGAAGAACCTTGGTATTTGATCACAGCAGTGATAACTCTACCCAAGGCAGGCCCTAAAAGCTGGAAAATGTGCTAACTAGCCTCTGGCCTGGGATTCCTGGGCCCTTGCTCCCCTGGCTGGTTCTGTTTAGGTACTTTACCCGTGGCTTGCTGCTCTCACAGTGTCTTCCAGGAACATGTGGTCATCTTAGGGAGGCCAGGTCACTTCCTTGTCTGCCTGTGTCCTTCTAACTCTCCTTCAACACCAGCTGCTGTCAGTGGAGGGGATATGACCACCCTAGCTGCTTCATGCTGACGGGGCAGCATCTAGGGAGTATTAGTCCAAGAAAGAGGGGCTCTTACTTAGCAAGCTCCTGGGGCCACTTCAGTGGGCTGTGGTCACACAGCCTGAGCTACAGCCTGAGATGATCCACTGGTCCGTCCATTCAGAGCTCATGTTGAGCATTGTCCCTAAGTGTGTAAGACTGAGTGGCCTAGGTTCCATTTTTCTTCCTTTAGCTCCTGAGCCAAGGACAGTCCAGATAAAAACAGTGTCCTAGGGTTTCTTGCTGTGAAGAGACACCATGACCATGGCAACCCTTATAAAGGAAAACATTTCATTGGCTTCCAGTTTCTAAGGCTCAGTCTATTATGTCATGACGGGAATATAGCAGTGCAGGCAGGCATGGTGCTGGAGGAGCAGCTGAGAATTCTACACCTTGATCTGCAGGCAACAGGAGACTGCCACACCAGGCCTAGCATGCAGCGTGCACGCACACACACACACACATAAAGCCCACTCTATGGGGGCCATACCTACTCAAACCACCACAAGCCCTCTAAATCCTGGTGGGTAGGACAGTCCAAGTGACCTCTTTCAGACCCTGAGAAAGCAGGTTGGCCTCCAACGCTTATCTTGAGAACGATGAATCCGGGATCTGCTTTCAGGAACTTGACTCACTAGTGGGTGGGCTTAGAATCATAGTGTGAGGTCCCTTCCTAGGTGCCTTCTAGAAAGAAAAAAATCTAACCATCGTTTGGCTTTTCCCCTTTTAGGTTTAAACAATAGGCCTCATGGCTACAGTTAGGCACTGCCCTGTGGAATCAAACCAAACTCATTATGTCCTGTATCTGGGCAGCATTTTTCTCATCAAGAGACAAATAGAAATAGTTGCCTAAAAATGTCTGATACGGATTTAAGCCTAATGTCTAGGGGATGCAATCTGTGCTCAGGATTAAAGCAGCACACCAGCCAGCACTCAGGAGGCAGAGGGATGAGACGCTCGTCAGTTTGAAGCCAGCCTGGTCCAGCAAGTCCAGACCAGCCAGGGCTACACAGTGAGACCCTGTCTAGAAAGAGTAGGAAGAAAGGAGACACAAGAACCACCATGTTGGTCTTCGGCCGTGCTTCCTGTTGGGTGTTCAGGACCTAGCAGGTGGCCAGACTTAACCACATATTTCTTACTGTCCAGGCCTGCAGAGGCGCTGGTCCTTCGGCTCACAGGGGTTTTGAGAGGAACCTTTGGCTCCTTTAGTTTTTGTTCCGGGCTACATGAGGATAAATAAGTCAAAGGCCTTGCTTGGCAGTGGCTTCTCTCAGAAGCATGGGGGAAATTCTCTCTCTTTACTGATCCTCCTGTTTGTAAAACAAGGGAGAGCTCACCAGGTGGAGTCTCCAAGGCCTCCCTGAACAAGAGAACAGGTGATCCCCAGTCACACCCCAAATTCCCCTGGAGGACCCTGACCTCCAAGGAAATGGGTTAATTATTCTCCCCTTTTAATTCCTCTGACCACAGTGGCAGGGCCTCCAGGTGTGGCCACTAGACACCCAGATGGTCACTTACACCAGTGCTTTTATCCCTGGGCAATATTTAGATAAAGCTTAGCCAAAAAATCTAACACTTAAATAGACTTGGATTAGATGTTCAATTTATCTTTAAGCCAGTCCTTATAACTGTTATGAAGAGTAAACCAATAACTACATTAATAACTACATTAAGCAGAGGTTTGAACGTCAGCCGTTGAAACTTTTTAGATCTTTTACAAGCGTGTGTAACTTGCTCAGACCCTGTAACCTGCTTACCGTCTTTTTTTGTCTTAGTCAGGGTTACTGTTGCGATAAACACCATGACCAAACACAAGTTCCCAAGGAGGAAAGGGTTTGTCTGGCTCAGTGTTCATTATTGAAGGAAGTCAGGGACTCACAGGGCAGGAGCCTGGAGGCAGGAGCGGATGCAGAGGCCATGGGGGGATGCTGCTTACTGGCTTGCTTCCCTGGCTTCCTCAGCTCACTTTCCTACAGATCCCAGGACACCAGCCCAGGGATAGCCCACAGTGGGAATAGTGATTGGCAAGAAACGGAAAAGAGTTTTCTTTGAGAGTCTTTAAATGTACAGTTCACGGGTGTGTGGCAGGGAGCACCCACAAACTGACAGAAGCACCTGCCGATGCAGTGTCTAACCCAAGACTCCCTGGCTACCCTAGGAAGCAGACTCTGCCCACAGTCAACCTATCTGCAAATGGAGGCAGACAACCTGAAAATCTCAGTACCCCTGGCTTTTCTTCTCTTGATAAAGAGAAGGCTCTGAACACAGGTGGGTCAGAGTTCTCCGTCTATGCGCCTCCTGACAAAATCAAGAGGGGTGTGTGTGCATGTGTGTCTAATTAGGTGTGGGGAGAGAGGGGGAAGAGGGTAGGAGGGAGAAGGGAGGGAGGGAGGGAGAGAGACAGAGAGAGAGGAGAGAGAAATTGTGTCCTGAGTTTGGGACATCAGCTCAGCGTTGATTTGAAGGAATCTTGGGACCCTATGCAGTGAGGTGGAGGCAGGAAGCCAGGACTGGGTCAGGGCTGCTCCTACCCACAGACCCCAAGTCCACCTGGTGAGCAGCTAGCCTGACAACAACAGGAAGCAGCTGGTGCGTCTAGTCTGTCCCAGAGAGAAGCTGGACTAAGCAGTAGAGTGTGTGCTTGCCCATGGCTCAGTTCCTGCCGGTCCATGGTCCCCTCCTTGAGTCTTTCTTGGGCCTGCATCTCCTCTTGTCCCTCCCTACAAGGACTACAGTCCGGGTCCTTATGGCTACCAAGACATTTGATGTCACCGACACTCCTTAAAACAGTAAAGTCACGTGAGCCCAGAGGGACCAGTGCCACATTCACCATGCTACACGGTGAGGCCTGCTCTGCTCCATCCTCACAGTGATCTCAAACCCAAGGCTAAGATGTTTCCAGTGAGCAGAATTCACAGACCAGGAGCTAGACGCAGACAGGATGCATACGGCTTCAGCACAGCAGCGGGCCGGACAAATGCCAAGGCAGAGGCTGGGGACTCGGAGTCGTCCTGAGTCGAGAATTTGGGATCTGCCTCATTTTGGGATCCAGCCACCCACCTAACAAGCAAAAAATGCTCAAGTGTTAATGAGTTACAGAAATCCCATAGGAACCAGAGGACCAGCCCATTGTCGGCCACAGCTGCCAGGCACGGTTAGCTTTCGAGCACAGCTTTCACCTCCTGCGCCCATCACATTCCTATCTGGTCCTGAATTCGCCGTATGGAGGCTGTGGGGGAGACAGCTCCTGGCTGTGCAAGATACGCCAGAGTCTAGTGTCACCCAACAAAAACAGGTTCTACACAGTGCTCATGGGGCCCTTAGACACATGCAGGACCCGCCTTTGGGCTGTTGCTACTCTGAGAGTTTTCACCAGAACCGGCCATCCCTATCCACCTTCCTGTTATACCTCAGAACACAGCCTTGAAGCCGTAGTTGCAGCCTGCAACAAGTAACACCTGTAACACAGAGTGGTCAAAGAGGGTGGGTGACTCCTCAGGGCTACCCCAGGGGATTTAAATGTCGCCATACTGCCAAGGATCATCGGAGGAGAAGGTCACGACACAACCGGTGCACATCTGTGAGGAGGATGCTGGACAGGATGACAGCATCTTCCACAGTGACTCCACCACAGTGGCCTGGCCGGGCACAGGAGCTGAGGTGGAGCAGCAGCAGGAACAGGGAAATTAGAGGCTACACACACTTTACCTTGGGGAACCAGAACCCCCTGCAGCAGTGTGTGGTCTCTGTTACACCTGCTGCAGCCTCCGCTGCCTCTGGGAACTTTCCTGAAGGGCCTTCCTTTGGGCGGCGGGGTGAGGGTGGGGGTCTGGGAGGGCGGCAGGGGACTGTCTAACCTGATGGTTTCACACACTCTGCGTTTCCCATTACAGCCCACATTTTGGTTTTTTTTACTTTTCTGTTTTTCCAAACAGGGTTTTTCTGTGTAGCCCTGCTGTCCTGGAACTACCTCTGTAGATCAGGCTGGTTCAGAGATCCATCTACCTCTGCCTCCCGGTGCTGAGATTAAAGGCGTTGGACACCATCACCAGTAGGGGCGCTTCTTTATCCTCCAGTTTATATTTATGTGAAGACCATGTGCAGAAAAATATCAAGTGTTCCCTTTTTAAAGCTAGTGGATCACCTATCCCAGTAGATAAAGACCTAGTCTAAGGGAGCCTTCGCTAACCACCATCCTCCTCCAGACTTTAACATCATGGACCTGTGTCTTCTTGTTCCTCATTGTCTACCATGAAAGGGGGGCGTGGTCCTTGTTTAGGCAGCCATGTTGGTGAGACTCCATGGGTGCAGCTTCTGACATTTCTAGGGGACACAATCTCACAGCAAACTCCCTGAACCTACCCCGTCTTTCCCAGTGATTCTTGAGCCTTGGGTACAGGAGTTGTTTTGTAGATTTATCAATTGGCCTGGGCTCCATAATTCTGCAGTTTGATTGGTTGTGGTTTTCTGTAGTGGTCTCCATGGACAGACGTGTTAACGTGGATGGGACTGTGTCGGGGAGCTCATGAGGCCTCACCCCTAGACAAAGTACTCCAGGAACTAAGGGTTGCTGAGTGTAGGAGACAGAGACAAGCACACCGACTGACTGCCCAATCGACCACATACATGTATGTCTGAAAACCCACATACATGTCTGAAAACACGCATACATGCAAATATCATTATAAAGACTGAGTAGGCTGTATTATGTATTTAGGAATATACTCATAGACACACAACAACACTACACATGTATGTGCAAAAATAATTAAAAAGAAGCCATGAGTTTGAAAAGGGGAGGGATGGGGGGTACATGGGAGGGGCTTGAGGGAAGACAGGAAAGGAAAAAATAATACAATTATCTCAAAAATTTTAATTTTTTTTTAAATTAGAGAACGAAAGGAAGGGAAGTCTATTAGTAAGCTCTGCCCTGTACAACTCTCTGACCTTAGTGACTTAACCACCATTCACTAAAACCTCTGGAGTAAACACTCCCTTTAACACCACCCCCTTCCAAGTTTAAGATCTGCAAGTGTGATAAGCACTCAGTAAATAATTCAGTGCATAGACCCATAACCGAGAGAATTCGGAGTGCTTTTTCCTTAGCCTGGACACGTCACAACAACTGGAAAACAGAAACAGGAATGGGCGTGGGCCAGCACCCCAAACAGACAGTGTGGAGGGAATGAAGATGCCATCTCGATTAGAGGAAACCAGGCTTGGGTATCAGACAGAAAGAGCTGCTGTCTAGCCCCAGCGGGCCCCCCTCTAGCCTCCCTCCCAGGCAGACAAAGCCTCCTTTGCCTCCAGGTGTCACTGGCAGCAGCTTCCTGGCCCCGGGCCCCTGCAAATTCACAGAAGCCGCCCAGGCATCTCAGAGCAACATGGTGGGGGAAGCTCTCAACCCCCTTTGGAGACCAGTGAATGTTATTTTCTCTGTGGACTTGCAGGCTTGCAGTACCGAGAATGGAACCTGAACTTCCTGCGTGCTGAGGCAAGCCTACCTACTGCAGAGCCCACCCGCTCACCCGCAGCCCCAAAGCCAAACATTCCTGCCAGTTTCCTCCCCAGAGTCCAGTGTCCCCTGCAAGGCCAGCAGAGCACCACACACACACACACAATGGGGACGCAAAGCCTGGGCTAGAGAAGGGACAGTGTAGACGGGTCACAGCTGTCACCCCCAGACCGTCTAGCTGTCCCTGCCATCCCAGACTCCTACCTCAGAGTTTCACATTCAAACATTCTTACCTCCGGAGAGCTCCGAGGAGAAGAGAGGACAAGTTTCCAGCAGCCATGAGTTCCAGACAAGCAGCCAAAGCCTGTGAGCTGCACAGCACCCAGCAAAGCTTTGCTGTGAAGAACTTTCGTCCTAGCTCATGCATGGCAGCCTCGAATTCGGGGCACGCCCCACCTCAAACTCAAAGCAAACCTGGGATCACCTTTTTCTCCTATTGGGAAAACTTCAAGAGACCCAGTCCTGCCTGCGTGGTCAGGATCAGCTCAGGAGACCGTAGGGAAAACTGAGTGGAGCTCACCTCCCCAGAGCAGCCCACCCTCAGCTGCTTGCCCTTAGGTCATGGGCCCACAAGTCAGGTGGGCCAAGGGAGCAAACGAGCAGAGGCATGACCTTTCCCATGAACCTCGCTCAGGTGTATCAAGTCTGCTGGCCCCTCTCCTTACTCCACAGGAAGCTAGCAGTTCCTTGGTTGGCACTAGCCCCTGGCTTAGGATTGGTTACCTCCTCCCTGGTTCTTAAACCGTGAAAGGATCCTTCCAGCCAGAAAAGGTCAAAGTGCCTCCTCTCTCAGAGCCCTAACCCTACTTCTCTACTCCTGGTGGAGGTGAGAGCTAACGGGAGTTCTCACCGTGCTAGTCTGATGGAGGGGGCCTCAGAAGCATGCCTGATGGTCACAGCCTCCTCCTGGGCCTTCTCCGGGATCTACTGTCTGGTATACAGGCTTGAGTAGCTTGTGCCTCAAAGCCAGGATAAGCACCCCGAGGGATCTAGCAGGGGTGCTGGCTGTTTTCGAGGGGAAGCTCTGAGTTCATTCCTTGCAGAGACAAAACCAACCAACCAAAACAAAAAATTAAATATCCAAGAAAGACAGAAGACCAAAGCCAAGGCCAGGCTGAGGAAAAAGGAACAGATTCATCCATTCAGAGTAGGGGAGGCCCATGGTCAGGCTTGGGCATTTTATAGGCCCTGGGTCCACCCTCTTCCTGTTTGTGCTATTTAGTCATTCAGACACATGCACACACAAACTCTAAGCCACTGAGTGATGGGCAGTGTTGGAGCCTGGAAGTTAGCTTTTGACCCTAGCCTGCTTCTTGAGTATTTTATATGGCCCCTGAGTCCTCCCTTTCCTTCTATTGGTCCTGTTTAGACAGACATATGGACAGATATTCAGACACACATATACAGAGTAATGGGCAGGGTAGAACCAGGAAGTCAGCTTTTGACACCAGCTGCAGCTCAGCACAGCCCTGCAGACCAGGCCTCATTGGGGTCTCTGACAGTACCCAAGAAAGCCATGGAGTTTTAGCAACAGCAGCTACTCGCTATGTCTTACCACAGGGGTCCACATGATCCTCTCCCATTTCTTGGGCAAATCAACTGCAACCTCCTGGGGAACACAGAGCAGTCCTTCCACCATGTCCTAGAGGGGCTTAGGTAGGGGCCTAGTGGGCTGCTTCAGATACAGAGGGTCCTTTCAGAGTTGTGGCGAAAGGGGCAGAGTGTTAGGAGCACAGGGCTGGGGTGGTGGTGGTATGATTGTATGTGTGTGTGTGTGTGTTTGTGTGTGTTGCTAATGGTGGTGGTATGGTGTGTGTGTGTGTGTTGCTAATGGTGGTGGTATGGTGTGTGTGTGTGTGTTGCTAATGGTGGTGGTATGGTGTGTGTGTGTGTGTTGCTAATGGTGGTGGTATGGTGTGTGTGTGTGTTGCTAATGGTGGTGGTATGGTGTGTGAATGGGTGATCCACCCCTGACTGCACAAGGTAGGCGTGAAAGGAATGGCCGTAAGCTAGTCACTATGGTCTGAAAAACTCTCAAGACTCAGCACAGTAAATGATGACCCAGAGACGCAAGAGTGCCCCAGAATGTGCCACGGGCCTCTCGTTCGCATGAAACCCCAGTGGGGCCAGGCTGTGACAGGAAGAGCGCCATTTCAGAAGCTTCTGAAGACAGATGGTCACCGTGGCATCTGTGAAGCGTTCTGTGCACACATGGATTGGTTTTTTTTTTTTTTCTGTCACTGTGATGCTGTCACCGGTCCATCCTGGTACACCCACTCTGTCTAGTTCACCCTTGGGAAAGGGTGTGGTTTGCCCTGCTGTGATGGCTTTAACAACTGTCAAAAGCAAGGTGGGTTCCTGTCTGGGAGACGGAACCCCAATAAAAACAAGTAAAAAAGGGGAGCCCCCACGGGTGTGCAGCGTGCCTGATAACATCAAGAACTTCAGAACACAGCCTTCCACTCCAATCCACCTCTGCAAGGATGTTTGCCCAGACACCAACGCCAGCTCCAGACTGGCCCTATCCTTGTGAAGCCTTCCAGCCAGGGACTTTGTAAAAGAGTGTCAGGAGCCATAATGGGACAAGCTAATAATTAGCAGGTGATCATCCTGAAATGCTTACCTCCGATTATTATATAATCTGTGACAAGTGTGTCCCATTCAGCAAGGCTGTGATGGACATATTTTAGGAAAAATTCCTGCTATTAATATGCTTTCCCTATTATTATTATAATTATTATAATTATTATTAAACATATGTAACAATCACTAAGCAATAGCACACCCCTTTGGAGCAGATCTCTGCAGACCCACGAAGATGTACTGTCTTGTAGTGATGCTATATAGACAAATAGGTGACTTCTTAAGTCTTAATGATGATCCTATAAGAATTCTTAAAATTATATCAATGATTATTAAGCTCTTTTATAGTGGGACTGGTATTAAGTCCTTTTCTGATAGTCAAAACTGCTATGAGAACTCTGCCAGTCTCCCAAGTGTCATCAGTTAATTGCCCTTAGATAGTAACCAGACTTTCTCCTGCTCACAGCACATTCCAATTAGATTGTAAAACAATTAACCAAAGATCACTAAAAGGGAACTCACGATTTATTATAAGTGCTAGGTCAGAAAAGAAAATATTGCCTGGGTTTATCTGTACAAAACTTCACTAATTTCTTATAGTTTTAAACCTTCAGTGAACCTGTGGAGCTAGACAGGTGATGGATGTTTAGCCAGATAATTACTCCTAATGGATATGCATGTAGACATTCTCTGTTGTAAAGTTCTATTTCAATTTATGATTTGAATTTTGGTGTGAACTTGTGATGAACTTCGTAACATGTTACCATGTACTCTGAAAGATGCATAAGTACTGAGGACAAAGCGAAGAGAGGTAGTTAGATATAGAATAGAGTTAGAATAGAGAGTTAGAATAGAAGATAGGATAGAGATAGGATAGAGTTTTTTCCCTTTTCCCAGATAGAAGTTTTCCTTTTCCCCACTTAGGACCTTCCTGCTTTTCCCCTTAGATAGCTTTCACAAGAAACTTTTGACACTTAGTAATAAACTCTATATAATAACTTCTCTGTCTTTTCTTCCTGCGATCTCAAACTAACAGACCTAAGTTAGAGCCTGGCAGCGCCTGCAGAGAGAGTACAAAGGCCTAACCCTCTGCTGTCCCTGGCTGAAGTGTTAAGTGCCAGAAATGGCAGTTTCTAGACAGAGGATACCAGAGGGCAGGCCAGCTACAGTAGCCTAACCCTAGGTCTTAACCCCTGCCTACACTCTTCCCATCCCCCTCAGCTGCCTCAAGAAGAACCAATGAGAAGAAAGAAGACTCACCTTCTCTTCCCACCAAGCTGGGGTGGCTCCTGGCTCCTTCCCTTTCCTTACGCTTTTGAACAGGCCGTGGGCTCTGCCCTTGCGGCACCTCTTCCAGGACAACCACCCTGCATGTTGCTTGATACATGTAGTGTGAGCCGTGGGATCTGAAGTCAGGCCACTTTCAGAGGGACTTGGTCATTACGTCTTTTACATGCTGACTTTACATGGGGGCCCAACTGTCCTCTTGTGGCACCTCAGACAAACTCACTAAAAATCGCCATCAAACCAATTCCCTTGTCAATGACAAACTTCAAACATCCTACTACAGCTGTTCTAAGCAGCCTGTCTCTGCCGTTCTGAGGAGTTTGCTACCAGGTTCTGGAACCTTTACAAATACTCATGGTATGATTTCTGATAACTTTCAAGATTAATCTAGAAGGAATTGCAGCGATGGCTCAAGGTTAGAAACACTCTGTCGTCTTGCAGAGGACCAGGGTTCAGTTCCCAGGACCCATATCAGATGGGTCACAGCCACCTGTAATTCTAGTTCCAGAAGATCAGACACTCTCTTCTGACCTCCATAGGTACCAGGCACACATAGGCTACACATATTTCCATGCAGGCATTCGCACATACACATAAAGTAGAAAATAAGTAGTTTGGTTTAAAAAAAAAAAGTCATTAAATTATAAATTTCAGGCTGGACATAGTAGCACAAACTTTTTTTTGTTTTGTTTTGTTTGTTTGTTTGTTTGTTTTTCAAGACAGGGTTTTTCTGTGTAGCCCTGGCTGTCCTGGAACTCACTCTGTAGACCAGGCTGGCCTCGAACTCAGAAATCCACCTGCCTCTGCCTCCCAAGTGCTGGGACTAAAGGCATGCGCCACCACCGCCAGGCAGTAGCACACACTTTTAATTCTAAAACATGAAAATCGGACACAGGATGTGCCTAAGGTTAGCTTGGTCTAACATAGCAATTTCCAGACCAGCCAGGACTAAAGAGTGACATCTTTTTTTTTTTTTTTTTTTTTTTTTTTTTTTTTTTTTTGGTTTTCCGAGACAGGGTTTCTCTGTGTAGCTTGGCTGTCCTGGAACTCACTCTGTAGACCAGGCTGGCCTCGAACTCAGAAATCCGCCTGTCTCTGCCTCCCAAGTGCTGGGATTAAAGGCGTGCGCCACCACCACCCGGCAAGAGTGACATCTTTGTCTCAAGAAAACAACAAGATTCAGAACTCAGACTCGATTTGCCACTGAAGTATGAGAGGACCTGAGGTTGGTCCTTCAGAGCCCACATAAACAAAGAGCTACATTGCAGAGGAGCACCTGGGGAGATGGCTGAACAGGTAAGACTTCTTGTTCCTACAGAGGACCTGTGTTGGGTTGCCAGCACACACAGGACAGCTCATAACTGCCTATAACTCCAGTCTCAAGGACTCTAACCTATGTCCTCTCTGACCTCCACGGTCACCCATAAACATATTTCATACACACACACACACACTCCCACAAACACACACATAATAAAAACAAAATCTTAAAAAAAAAAAAACCACAGATGAGTAGGCAGTACATGCCCAGCAAGAGGGAGGCAACACTGCCAGCTACTCTAGCCCAATCGGTGAGCTCCAGATTCAAAAATTAATTGGGGAATAATAGAGGACACCCGAGATCCACCGCTGGCTTCCACCGTGCATGTGTAGTTCAGAATCTGAAGTTTCTGGTCCACACAGCAAGCTCAAACCCTACAGGAGTGATTACATAAGACCAGGCAGAGCATCCTCGAACCTTTGCTCTCTCTCTATAAAACACTGGCTTTCTTCTGTCCTTGTTACCTAAGATTCATTTCTGTCTATGTGTGTGCCTGCTTCTGTATGGGCACCATGTGTGCAGTTGCCTGCAGAGGCCAGAAGAGGGCATCAGCTGTCTTGGAAATGGAGTTACAGATGGTTGTGAGCCACCTTGTGGGTGCTGCTTGGAAACCAACCCTGGTCCTCTGCAAAAGCAGCCGTTATCCTAACTGCTGACCCTGTCTCCAGCCCTTGTGTGTTTTTGAGATACGTTCCTATTATGTAGTCCATGCCTCAAACTGGCAATCCTCCTGCCTTAGCCTGCTGGGTGTGGGTTTATAGCTCTGTACCCCAGTGTCAGGTTTCATTACTCTTTACTGAAATTTTTTTCTAAATTAAGAAAACTTATTCTTTTTAGTGCTGGGGCAGGGTATTGTGCAATGCTCCCAGTGTTCTGCGTGTCACCCACCCCGGAGAACCTTAAGCTGGGTCTGGATCAGAGAAGAGCGGCTTTTGTGAACAGGGTGGAGGTTTTCATCTTTATTCTTCTAACACGACCTCACTAAAACTAACAAGTTCTTCCTTTATGTGAAAACATCGCTCTCGAAGTTATAATTCTAATTAAAAAAAAAAAAACTATTTTAATGATGGTTCTTAAATGCTTTAACCTCCCTCCTAGCCCACCACCCACCAGAGGGGTGGAAAAGAAAGGATACAGGGAAGTGGACCTGTTTAGAAATGGTTCTTTGGTGCAGATCCCATCTGTGAGCTCAGGAAATCAGCAGTACAATTCAGTAGAGTCGGATGGCAAACATGAATCAGTGGTGGCGGCAGCGGCATGACCTAGCAGAGACAGCCAGGCCTCAGCCTCGGGACAAGTCAGCAGGAGGGACCAGGGCCACCAGGAACACCAGCAACAGTTCTCAACCCTGCCTCTCTCAGCAAAGCAAAGATGAGACCAGCAAGCGTTTAGCTGGGCAAGGAAGCCTAGCTCAGCCTCGTCACTGGCCTTTGAGTCCTTTTTATACTCCCTCCAAACATCACGTGTCCTCCACGGGCTTGCCTCAGCACGGGTGTCTGTCTCAGCTGACATCACTCTGCCATCACTCTGCCCGAGTCTAAGGAAGCAACAAGAACCTGCAGCTGTGCCCCTGAAGCTTTTTGGTGTGTTTTTCTCTGTGGAGCTTAACTACTCAATTTACATGAATTTCCCAATACATGCACGTCATTAGCGAAGAATCCTTCATCATGTGTCCTTTCACATGCTTGCTTTAGCACGACATCCTCTCTCCTGTGTCTGCTTCAGTGAAACCGTCCTTCACATGTTTGCCCCAGCAAAACACCATCCAACACAGCTGACTTTTCAGAGAACCCCTAAGTTTCCACTTAAGTAATTTAACAGAAGTCCGCTGTGTGTGACAGGGTGACATAGAAACAGCCATTTAAAAAACAACACACAAGTCCCTAGTTTCTGGAGTCCTTGCTTCAGTGAGTGGATAAAGCCACGCCCTTAAGTCCCGCCCCTCCTGCCTCCCTTCCCCAGGGTGGAATGGTTTCTAGGGTAAATCAAGTTTGTTTGTTTTGCTGCATTTACATAATCAAGGCAAATTTGATGAAACTAAATTCTTTTTTTTGTTTGTTTTTTGAGACAGGGTTTCTCTGTGTAGCCCTGGGTATTCTGGAACTCACTATGTAGATCAGGCTAACCTCAAACTCAGAGATCTGCCTGCTCTGCCTCCCGAGTACTAGGACTAAAGGTGTCATAAAAGTCAATATGATTCTAGAGAGGAAAGACGTGTTCCTTAAAACTATACTATATCTGCCATTTGTAAGGCTGTAGTTTTCATGTTTTTAAAACATGATTTTTAGGTGTTGCGTGTTTTGCCTGCATGTACATGTGCACCACTTGTGTGCTATGCCCAAGGAACCCAGATCCCTTGGAACTGGAGTTACAGATGGTTGTGAGCTGCTATTCAGATGCTGGGAACCAAATCCAAAGCCTCTGCCAGGGCAGCCAGCGCTCTTTATCTTTGAGCCATCTCTCCAGCCCCTGATGGTGGTTTTTAAAGTTTTTTTTTTCTTCTACCTCTAGACTAGAATCCATCATAAATCCTTGCACCAGTCGCCAATCTAATTTCCTTTCTTCTTTTTTTTTTTTGAGGGGTGTGTACATGCATGTATGCGTGTTCTGGAATATACAGGCACACGTGTGCATGCAGGTACGTGGGGCAGAACCTCTCCCTCCGGAGCTCACACAGCGCAGACTGGCAGCCGCCTCCGCAGTGCCGGGATACACACTTGTACTCTATGCCTGGTGGTTTTTTCCATGTGGGATCCGGAGCTCAGGCTGCCCCTCATGCTGCATGTATTTTACTCACACTGAGCCATCTCCTTAGCCCCCACCCCACTTCTTGGTTTACTTTGTTTCTGTTTATTGAGAGCCTTGCACTGTAGGCTAGCTAGGCTGTTCTCAAACTCGTGATCCTCCTGCCTCCATCTCTAGCATTGGGATTATAAGTACGCACCACCATGCCTAATACTGATCCAACAACTTTTTCCCCAACAAAATTACTAAGATCCGGAACTGCGCTTTCGGAACACCCGGAAGCTGAAGCCGAGCAACCTGAGGTGACCCGAGGGGGCAAGCTTCCTGTCGTGCAGCGGTGGCGGCACGGGTCGGAGGATCCGCATCGCTCAAGTAAAGCAAGGTAACATATATGACCATCACACTATCAAGTTAAAAAACAAACAAACAACCCTTTAATGGGCAAAGTAGGCCTGTCCTTGCCACCAGAAGAAAAGTCACAGTCTCAGAGGGAGTGAATAGTCCACAGGTTGGAGGCCTAGTACCTTCCTAGCAGGTCAGGCCTCGGCTTCTGCCTCCCCAGCAAAGAGTGGGTTAACGAAGCAGCCGAAGTTGGTATCAATGTCCAAGATGTCCACCTTCTGAGCTGAGTCGGGTAGCTCTACCGAGGGCGAGGGCTGCGGAATCACAAGGTCAGGGGGCTCACAGTCCCAAGTACCAGCCCCTGGAAGATCCACCCCCGCCCCCAGGCTTTTCCCGCTGTATCACCTGCTGCTTGAAGACCATCACATCGAAAATCGGATTTCGGAAACCCAGCGGCAGCCCAGCGGTTGCGGGTTCAGCGTCTTCATGCTTTCTCCACCTGCAGGAAGTGGGCGCAGGTGAACCCCTGGGGCAGCCCGGCTAGCCTCTCTGGAGCCTGCCTTCAGGAGGGGCCAGCGTACCTGAGCCTCCCGCTGCGGTGCAGCAGCAGCAGCACCGTCCCCAGAAGAGCCAGCAGCACCAAGGCCGCCACCCCGGCTGCTAACCCGGCACCGGACCGGTTCTGATCCAGCGCTGAGTCTGCCGTCGTGGGCTTGCCGGACTGCCGCAGGGTCGCCGAAACGATGCCGAGCACGCTGCCTGCAACGAGACGGACTCAGCGGGGCCCGGGGTCAGTGAGGGTACGAAGGGCACGGAGAGGTGAAGGTGTGGGTTTACCTTGTGCCACCGCGTCCTGAAGGAGCGCGTGGCCCAGCTGTCCCACCGCGCCTGTCGCGGGCCCGGTCTCCATCAGCACCACCTGGATCTCCGTGTGGGCGTCGCGCAGCACCTTGGACACAGCCACCTGCAGGCCCTGGTACTGGGGCTGCGGAGGGAGGGGGTTGGCCCGAACTCTGCCATCCGACCAAGGGGGACAGCAGAGTCGGGTTCAGCTGCCAGCAGCCAGCACCCGGCGTGTGGCTTCCTTACCTGCTTCAGGAAGTGGTCCAGCAGCCGCGCTCGGTACCGCTCCAGGTCAAATGTAGGGTCGTGGGTCAACGACAGGATAGCTCCTGCGATGGGAGGACAAGTCAACTCCGTGTACCCCAGCAGGAAAGGAAAGCCCGCCGGAAGCGCGTTCCAGGGCGGGGGGGGGGGGGGCGAGGATGCTCACCGCAGAGCGAGCAGCATTGTCCTTGAGGCAGGAGGGGGTCCTGGCAGGCGGCCTGGGGGCAGCGGCCGCCCAGGGGCTGCAGCAGAGACGCGCAGATCCATGGCAGCGTCTGGGTGGGGACACGGAGGTGAATGCAGGAAAGCGCAGGGGCAGCCACGGGCCCCAGCGTGGCCGGGGCGACCCTCGCGCTGTCCCCCGTCAAGGCTCACTCACCTCGGTGTTGCCACAGACGCAGCCCGACGCGTCGGTGCAGGCCTGGGAACCCACTCTCAGCGCGCCCGACCCGTGGAAGCGCAGGCGACCCTCGCGGGACGCCAGGAAAGCAGTCAGGTCCTCGTTGCGCGTGAACGTCTGCGGGTGGTGGCATCGCCAGCGGCCAGGCGAGCGAGGAGAGAGTCTGAGTGCGCCGGCCCACGCGCGCAGCTGCAGGGTGCCACGGGGACGCGCACAGGGGAGGGGACCCCAGCCCTCCCGCGCCTGCTCACCTGGCCCACGGCCGAGACGCTGCGGACGTGCACCGGTTGGGACCTGGGCCGAGCGCCACTCGGAAAGCCCCATCGCGCGGGAAAAGTACGTCGTCGTAGCTGCAGGGCACGCGCTCGGCGTCCACGGAGAAGAGGCCATGCTCCTGGGTCCCGGAGCTCCACAGGTGTGGGTCCAGCCAGGAGAAGCGGTCGGGATTGCGGAAGAGCAACGGGGCGCCTGTGCAGGCGCGCACAGACCCACTGAGCCCTGCTCCGCCCAGTGCTCCCCGCCCTCTTCAAGCCACGCCCCTCGAACCACGCCCCCCGAGAGCCACGTTCAGAGCCACGGCCATCTTTCTCACCCGGGTGACAAGCGGGGTCCGAGTCGCCTCCTGCAGCGCTGAATGCGGCTCCCGAGGCCAGGACGATCTCCCCGTCCAGCGGCAGAAGCTGCGGAAGGCGCGGGCTAAGGTGACGCATGCTCCGGGCACGCACTGCGACCAACTAACACCTCCCGGGCACAAGGGAGAACCCGAGCTGCGACCTTGGTGGGGATCTAGGTGAAGTCAGGGTCCGGGAACCTTAACCTGGCTGAGGCTAACCGGAAGAGCTGGGTCTCACCAGGGAAAGAAAAGAGAAGGCACGCCGGGCACATGTGCCAGGGCTAAAGGACCTCCAACGGAGCTGTAGCCGAGGCTTAGAGGGTCACATAAGCGAGTCTGGTGCTCAGGAATAGGACACAGCTGAGAGCCTGGGAACCCATGGGACACTGGGGCGGGAGGTGACCTGTGCCAGCACCCATCACTGGAGACAGTATAAGACAAGGTCTCCCGGGTCTTAGAAGCCAGACTTCAAAATATATTCATATGCCACTGGGGAAGGGGCTTCAGTTTCAGAGAGGGGGGAGGAAGGGAGAAAGAGACAGAGAGAGAGAGAGAGAGAGAGAGAGAGAGAGAGAGAGAGAGAGAGAGAGAGAGACAGAGACAGACAGAGACAGAGACAGAGACAGAGAGAAGGCAGGAAATTTAAGAGTGATTTTAGCTAATTGCATGGCTCCACTACGGGATCCCCTCACCGTTTAAATCCGGTTCTGTGCCAGGAATATGCTGTGGGAAGGGAAAGAATGACCCCGGACACACCATTTCCTGGTTGCCCAAGCCTGAGGCCCCTTGTCTCTCCATCCTCTCCCGAGCTTAAGGAGACGGAGTGGGGGTGGGGTGGGGGATGGGAGCTGCTCCTCGCGGAGCCGGCTGGTTATCAGGCATCACCCAGTCCAGGCTCTTGTCCCCACTTGGCCTTCCTAGAGCTTCAGACCTACCCAAAGGCTCACTCTAGACAGAGGAGATGACGTCACAGGCCAGCTACACCCACGCCAAGGGAGAAGCACAGTGAAAGTCAGGGACTCCACCCGCAGGTGAGGACAGTGAGAGACTGATGTGATATAGTGTAAGCATGGTGGCATCTCAGGACGGGGAATGACACATACACACACCCGTGTGAATGGACTGTATTCTCATAAAGAACAGGGCTGGAGTAGAGATCAGGGGTGGGACACCTACCTAGCATTTGTGAGGCCCGGGGTTCTGTCCCTAGCATCACAATAAATGAACAGAACGGAAGAGGAAATAAGAAGAGAATGTAGAAAGTCACCCCTGCTAGGGGACAAGCACTAGGAGATGAGATGAACACCAGGTCTGATCCAGCTGTGGGCGTTCAGTAACGGGTGTCCACATCCATACTCCGCAGAAGACGGCAGAGAAGTCCAGGGGAAGAGTGGACATCTAAGTACCAAATTAATGTGTGAAGACTGAGGGAAACTGAGGCAGAGACAGTGGGGAGAGCTTTCCAGACCTGAGCTTGGGAAACTAAACTTCAGCTGGAGCGCCAGCAAGCAGAATCTAATCACACACACAGGAATGTTTGTTATCAAAGACAGAGACTATCCTAGCGTCCAAAAGGAAGATATGAAGAGACAATAAATGGCTGGAGTCATGGCCCAATGGTTAAGGTTCAAGACACTGCTCTATCAAAGAGTGCAGGCTCCCTTTCCGCGTGGTGGCTCACATGCGGATGTCATCTGGCGCCCCCTTCTGGCCTCTAGAGGTGCTGCATGCACATGTCGCTTGGAGGATGCTAGTCGTTTTTTTTTTTTTTGGAGAATTGGAACAGAAGGTGCAACTCCAATGTCAACCCATTAGGAAATAACGCTGAAAATTAATTACTTAGAAAAAGCTGTTTGCTTTAGCATTGGAATTTCTACAATGTTCTAAAGCTTATGTCCTCCAAACCTAGAGACAACATGGCACCCAGGGAAAAAAACATAACGTGTTTGACAACATGACAAGGTCCCCTACTTTCACAGGAGTAGTGAGCACAGCCAATAGGAGAGAAAAGAAAAATTAGAGAGCCAGAAGACAAGAGGGATGGCTACCATTCTTCATACGAGAAAACCATCAGGACTACAGAATGAATATAGTATATATTCATATATATATATATCATTCCTGATAGACACGGACTCTATAAAGTCCAACTCTACAAAGTACTTATGAGCGATTGGTATCATATAAAAACCACCTGTTACTGTGTAGCCTGGAATTCACTATGGAGACCAGTGGTTCTCCATCTTCCTAATGCTTTGAGACTTTAATACAGTTCCTCATGTTGTGGCGACCCGAGTCATTAGATTTTTTTTTTTTGGTTTTTCGAGACAGGGTTTCTCTGTGTAGCTCGAGCTGTCCTGGAACTCACTCTGTAGACCAGGCTGGCCTCGAACTCAGAAATCCGCCTGTCTCTGCCTCCAAGTGCTGGGATTAAAGGCGTGCGCCACCACCGCCCGGCGATTATTTTTGTTGCTACTTCATAGTTGTAATTTTTTTGCTACTGTTATGAATCGAGATGTAGACAGAGGTTTGGTTGAGAGTTGCTAATGTAGACCAGGCTGACCTTGAACTCATGGAGATCAACCTGCCTCTTCAGCCTAAGTGCTAGAATTAAAGGCTGAGCCACCACACTTGACACTGCAGAGAACATCTCAAAACCCTTAAAGAACGAAGCAGAAGCAGATGCAAATATTGGGAGACACAGCCCATGCTCTAGAATGGAGAACTCCACCGCAATGCAGTGTTCCTCTGTGATGTGTGTACAGGCTTTCTCCAACAACCAGAGCCACAAAGAGCAGGAAAGGGCTCAGGGCTGGGTATTTTCCTACCAACAAAGACGGAGATGGAGATGGAAGCGGGTGGGAGGAGGGGAATCTCAGGGAGGATCTCTCCGCTCAGGAGGAACCGGTGAGGTTCAAGATGAGCTCCCCACGCTCTTGTTCATTAGTAAGCACCCCTAAGCAGCTTGTCCCCTGAGCCGGGATGCTGAAGAGGAAAGAGCGAGGAGAAAGGAGAACTGCTTGTTAAATGGAGAATCTTTAAGATTCTGCGTCGTAATAGAGATGCCCACCAGGGGTCGCTGCCTGCGAGCTTCTACCCACCCCCATCATTGTCCCTGCTGCTGGCTGGGGAATGGTGCTTTAAGCAGGTGGAAGCGACCTTGCTGTAGCCTGGACAGGGACTATCCTCTGGATCTGCCACACCCGTGAGCCCCAAGACACTCTTGGGCAGTGAGTCTATAATCTCAGCATCTTGGAGGCAACACAGTGAGATCAGGAGGTCCAGCCTCATCAACAGAGTTAGTTCAAGGCCAGCCTGGGCTACTTGAGACACTGACCCACAGAAAATATTATTTCGTATTGGGTATAGTAGCAGACAGATCTCTCAGTTCAAGGGCAGCATGGTTTACAAACCCCAGAAACCCTATATTGGGGAAAACAAAAAACAAGCAAAACACCAAAACCCAACCAATCTAACAAAACAAACAAAAAAACCTTGGGCACTGAAATGGAGATTTTTATATTTGAATTGCCATGAGATATTGTTCTTTTGGTTTGGTGTGGTGTGCTTTGGTGTTATTGACGGCTCAGCGTTTAAGGACACTGGCTGTTCTTACGGAGGACCCGGATTTGAATCCCAGCACCACATGGTGGCCCACAAACGCCCTCTCCTGTCCCGCGTGTGCATAGCACACATGTGGCACACAGATACAATTACGCAGACGAAACACCCATACACAGAAGAGAAAATATTCTTAACGGAAAAAAAAAAAAAGAAACAAAACTCTCATTCTTAGCTCCAACTGCAGGGCCTGAGCTACGGTCTCGGGACCATCAGCCTTTAGTTAGCACATATTAAGGCCTTTAGCCTTAGCATGTGCAGAAAGGAAGGTGGGGGCTGTTTAACCTCTTGTTCCTCACCCTCCCGGAGAGCTGGGCCAGGAGCTTGTTCGCATGGCCTCCAGGACAGGGAAGGGCAGGTGGGCTTCCCAGAGCCTTACCATATCCGAGATGGCGTGACTGTCTCGTACCAGGACCGACACCATCTGCAGCAAGAGGTGGCGTCAGGCGCAGGGCTGGCCGACCTCCCCACCTCCAGTCCATCCCCTCAAACCCCCACCAAGGCACCTTATCCGCCGGGAACTGGACGGCATCTCCCGCGCACGGGGTCCGGTTCTGGTTCCAGTTGGAGGCAGTATCGAAGGAAGTATTTGGGACCCATAGTTTGTAGGCGGCCCGAGTCAGTGCTAGAGAAAGAAAGGCTGAATGTCGCCCCCCGGGAAGGCGACCCTCCAGAGAAGCGCGGCAGAAGTGCACACAGCGCAGGAGGTTCTCGGGCGCACTCTTAGCCGATCTGCAGAACCTGCGCAAACACGCCCTCCCTCTCCCTCGGGACGTCGCCGCTATTCACAGCACACTGACTGCCCCGGGTGGGGTCCAGGAGAGGAATCGGCCTCAGGAAGGAGCTCTGGCAGGAAGCGCACTGGGACAGAAAGGGGTCCCGGAGCCTGAAGCCCACGGCCCTGTCCCGACTGTGCCCAGAGGAGCCGCCAAGGGATCGGAGGTCCTCGAGGAATAAACTGCGGTTTCTCCACCTCCTGGGCATCGGGAGCTCCAGCAGCCCAAGCCAGGACCCGGATTGAGGTTGGCTGCCAACGCCGCCTCCATATCCCACCCTCTCCTGAGATCGTGACCCTTCCAGCCTAGAGGAACCTCAGCCTCAATCGAAGTCCAGACCAGGGGGACGCGCGGCCTACCGCAGAGCTGCAGCCACAGCAGGACCCGGCCCAGAGCACCCATCTCTCCGCCGAGGCTCTCCCAGATGAGGACTTCGCTCCCAGGGCCCCACGTGACCGGGCGGGGCTGAGGGGCAGGGGGTGCCCAGATGTTACACATTTACCCTGGGACCGCCCAGCTGTCTCCTGAAGTTCCTTGGAGAAATCTCAGCGACTTTAGCATCTGTCCTTCCGGACCCAGGGCCCTGGGTGCCCAGTAAGAGGTCGGCCTGACTTTCCCTGTGACATGGAGGCCAACAACCCTGGAGCTCAGCCATCTTCGCTCATCTTCTCCAGGCCTGAAGTCCTGGCCTGAGTGTGTGGTCTGCAGGGATTGTGTGGGTGCAGGAGAGAAAGGAAGGGTGTCCAAGTGCAGGCGCGTGGCGGTCCTGGAAGTGAACAGGTGTGATGTGCCGTGAAGGCAGATTGTAGGGGACAAGCAGGTGGACGATGAATGGAGAATCATCAGTGAGAACAATGACAGGCCGGTCAATCACCAAATGGTGGCCGCAATGGCGTGAGAGCTTCAGTGAGGACGTGGTAGACTCCTGGTGCTGGATGTTAAATTCCTGATAGCGAAGGGCATGACCGTGGCTGAAGAGGGACTGGGCCAATGGCAGACTGTGGCTGACTGATAGCCGTGGGTGGGTGACTAGTGATGGCAGCCGTGGACTCAACTAGGTTGTGTGCCGGGGTGTGTGTGTGTGTGTGTGTGTGTACATTAGAGTAGACTGAAAAGGACGCCTGGAGGAGGCCAGACAGGGAGTTCTGGGAAGGGTGGGTGAAGATGGCAGTCGGGGTCCATCTGGAAGGAAGGTTGACTGAGAGGTAGAGGAGAGGTAACGGACTTTATGTTGGGAATGAGTGGAAACGGACAGATAAGGCAGGTCCCTTGACCGGGCTTGAAGGAGGATGGAGATTGGGCAGATGGGGCTAATAAGAGGCAACTAGAAAAGCTTCTCCCGGTCCAGAGGTCAACATGTCACTTGGAAGTTGTCTCTTGTGATCCAGCCCTGCCCATCACATGGGGAAAGATGGTTGCCTGCAGAAAGTAACAGGGAGGAGTGTGGGTGAGCTGTGGGCAGATGAGGTACCGCATGGTGTGATGGGAAAACCTCACAGTCAGCATAACTGGTTCACCACGGAAACACCTCTGGCTGTGGCTGTGAAGGTCTCTCCAGAGACTGAGCAGGCAAGGTCTGCATTGACTGTGGGCAATATTCCTCTCTGCTCCCTGAGACACACCATGGTGTCACCAGTATGACTAGTTCTCTCACGCCTTCCCTGCTATCCCCTGCAACTATAAGCCCAAATACACGTTTCCTTCCTGAGGCTGCCTTTGTCGGGTGTTTCTCCACAGCAGGGGTATTAGAGGGATCATCTTGGGTTCAAGATTGTGGTAACGGATGGATGGATGCTGTGATGTCTGTCTGGTCACCGTGCACCTGTAAATGGTGGATGGATGTGTGGGTGATGGGGGGGGGGCAGAGTTGGGGAGGACTGCTCATGGAAGAGCTACTTAGGCTTAAGGACTCCTTAAGCTGTCCTCCCCAGAGTCAGCCACTCATCCTTTTCCTCCACCCTCCAGCTTCTCCCTGGCAGAAGGCATTTCATCCACTAGGGAGCACTTGTTTACACACCCAGCTTGGGCCCTAACTGGCCAGGGAGTACCAGGGTACCCTTGTAGTCAAAGTGGGCATCAGCTCTCCCAGCTCAGCAGCAGTTAAGTGTTGAGAGAGGTTTGCTCTTGGCCTCCAGCTAGGTCAGGCACAAAGGAGACTCCTGGAGGTCGCCTGTTGTTTTATCCCTGCAGAGGAAGCAGTGTCACAGACTGAGCTCCAGCTCACACTGTTGAGCCAGTTTGACCGTGAAACTAGCCACACGTGCTAGTGGCCAAGTGGGTGCTCCCATGGTGGTCACATGGGGGAGGGCAGTCTGAGTACCTGGGGGAAGAGGCTTCCTGTAAGAGGCAGCATGGAACAGCAAAGAGAAGAGTTTACAGCTGCTGTCAGAGGGTGGTAGGAACGGCCAGCATCAGGAGCAGCCAGTGTGTCTACAGAAAGCTCTCGGTGGTAAACATGGGCCCAAGCACTCAGGAACATGTGGACACACACTTGTGAACTGGTCAGGGCCTTCACAGGAATTAGGAGAAATGCAGAACCTAAAGATTAACTAGTAGTATAGTAGTACTGTGTGGCTACCTTGGGTAAGGATGGAGCCAGGGGCTTGGCAGTTGCTCAGTTTTGGCTTGACTGCCATCTTGGGTCAGGTTATCTGTACTTAAGCAACCTTCTTGTGCCAGGGAAGCCATATCCCTCACTAGGCCACTGAGACAGCCACCAAGAGGCTTTCCACTGGTTCATTCAAACTGTGTAAATAATGCTATATCCAGTGGATTTTGTTCATATAGCTCAGTCCTACCTGGGCGTTGTGGGAACCCTGAATGACAGCCCTGCTGTGCTGTGGGGAGGGGTAGGCAAGCGACAGATACACAAGGATGTCTGCAGAACTAAAGAGCCTACCAAGGCACTGAGGCAGGGGCATGGAAGGCACAGGAAGTTGGGGAGGAGCAGGCACATTGTTCCTGGGGCTGAGCTGGATATTAATTCTGGGTTGGGGTGTGCAGGAGAGTGTGAATTGGATAGATTGGGGCTAGTAACACTTTGAAGTTCAAATGCTTGAGGCGGCTGCTAACCCTCTCACCTTCTGGTTCATTCTTCCAACTGTAGAGTGGGTGCCAGAGCCTGTTGCCCCTTCCTATTTAGGCGAGACGTGAGGAGAGTGGGCAGGCAGAGGGACCCTGGGAGCCCTGGGCTGAGAGATGTCAGGATGAGCCAGCAGACCCTGTCCTTCCTTCTCCTGGCCGGTTGTTACCTCCTGTCCCTCTGCCTTGAGACAGAAGGCCATAGGTCCCTGGGTCAGGGGATGCCACAGCTGGAGGCCAGGCGTCAGGACTCCAGGCTTGAATCCTCTTTGTTCTTCCTTGGGTGGGGTCCCAGCAGGGACAAGGGCTGCTTGGCTAATGGTATCCTAGTAAGGTTCTGTTATCTGGTCACCCACAGTGTGGGTGGGGCAGATGTGGCTAAGCTCCGAATTCCACAGCTAGGGGGCACACAGGTGGAGCCTTCTGAAGCTCAGAGCCTGGTCTGCTTCACCTCAGGGGGACTAGAGCACCTGGCATCCTGGGAAGTGCAGGGTCCAGAGGTCTAATGCTACCAGAGGATTCACCCTACCTGGGACCTTGGGAACAGATGCTATCTGACCCTGGGACTGAAACCTTTATAGGTATGGGTGTGTCTGCATGCCTGTAATATCCCTACTTCAGGGGTCACGCCCTGTCAATTCCTGGGAGTTCCCTGGGTTCCACTATGCATGGCCCTGGGCCAGGCTCACAGGCATCTTCCACTCATCTTGTGGGCCACTAACGTGTTTAGGGCTCTGCTGCAGGTGGCCCTCACGAGCTGAGTGGAGAGCTCACTGTGGCAGGGTCTGGCAGGACATGCATGGAAGGTGGCCCTCTTGCTCAGCTCTGAATTCTGCAGAGGTTTTAGATGAGCTGTGTTGGATTATATCGCTCTACTGTCTGTCTCCACGCCTTACGCTCCCTATTTAAGACAAACCTTTCAGAGCCTGGGTTCCCCAGCAGGTATAGCTTGGATCTGTATCCAGGCCTGGTACCTGGGGGTCTGGTTCCCAGCTGTGTTCAGTTCTTCACCGTGGACCAAGTCACACATTCTGGTGGGCTGCAGACAAGACCTGGGGTGATAGGAGCAAGCAGGCCTTGGTTTCTCAGAATGGTGGCCCCTTCTAGCCACAGAGTGTCCCCAGGCAGCTGTCACCCAGGCACTTGTGAGAAGAGCTGGAAGAGGCCCACCTGAAGCCTCGGCAGGAACAGACTGCAGTAAGAGAGCAGGACTCTTAAATCAGCTTTATTTTCCTCTAATAGACACTTTAGCATTGCAAAATTTTGCATTCTACAGTCTTACAAACTTTATTATTAGCAGCAGAAAAGAAACATCGCAAGACCTCAAAACACAAATAAATACCAAATGAAACCACATGGAACACACAGTAAACAGAATACGGAACATCATAATGCTATCAGGAGATGAGGCGGGCTGCTAACTCCCGGTGACACGGTTATTGCTGAGCAGTAGCTCACACTGTCTCAGTTTCTTAGAAGAGCATTAGAACACGGGACGCTAATCACTGGTCACGATCACTTGGACTGTCAAGATGGGGCCTCACAGCGAGCGGTTACTACAGACGGCATGTGTCAAAACAGGCAGATTAAAAATACGGTCAAATGGGAGATTGGCCTTCTTTGGTCTTTGTTTTTTTTTTTTTTTGGGTAATAGAACTGAACACAAGAGATGTGCCATCAGAGAGAAGAACGGAACTCTACAACAGTCTGCAGCTGTCTGCACGGACCCAAACTTCCTCAGTCAGAGTGCCCACATATTCTTAGGGGAATCCTTGGAAGGAAGGCCGGCTTTTTTGTTTTCCAATTAGGTCATTTACTTGCCTTTGAAGATTATCTTACTTGACTAAGGGGACTAAGGGTGTACGCCAGTCACCACCGACTATGGAGTGGCACAGTGACCCTAGGCTTGTAGCCTCCTTTCCTCAGTGAGCTCAAAAGGAAGACTCCAGACACGGTGTGGCGAGGGAAGGGGACCATACACTCTGCCTGGGATCTGGAGTCTGCTTAGCTGTATGCTGGCTTTGGTGTGGGTCACTGCCTTGCCTGCCTGCCTAGTAACGGTGTCCAAGCAGACAGCGGGCTAGGATATGTCCAGGTTTTGGGATGGGCTCCTGGCCTTTTTCTACTGTCCCTGTTAACCCAGCTCCCGGATGCCACAGTGCTTATGGGAGGCTGCAGCAGCCGGGGTGGGACAGTTGACAATGATCACCTCACCTGATCAGACCCCTGTGGGCACGTTCTAGTTTGGAGAAAACAGCTGCTATGGTATTTGCAAACCAAAGACAGAATCTTAGTCTGAGAAGATTTGGGGGGTCAGACCCTCATTTGTCACACACACTCAGACACAAGGGCATGAAAGCCACACTAGCTCTCCTGTAGTCTAGCCAGTAAAGGGCTGGATTGAAAGTAAAAAATAGTACCCTAAGCTCCACCAAGCCCTTCTCCATTCACTGATGGTCCCAAGCAGAGGGATGTATGGGAGGGTAGGGACTGACCCACCCTGTCATCTGTCAGGGGGAAATGTCTTGGCCAGGTACAAAATGCAGTCCCTGCAATGCTTGGCAGTGTGCAGGGTTCAGAAGGAGGTGGCAAGGGCCATGCTGTTGGCCCTGGCACTCCCCTGGTCTCCTCTTGGGCTGGCAGGAGTGGTCCACCCAGGACCCTGTTGCTTGGTGTGCCCAGACACCCTCCTCTTTGCTGGATGCTGTCCACTGGTTGCCAGGCCTGCCATGGGTGGCTGCTATGTATACTGTTGAGTTACAGTGGTATCATTAATGTCAGGCCCAAGATAGCAGGCATGAGGTCCCAACTCCTGGTGGGACTGGGGCTAAGGAGGTATGGGAAGGTGACTAGCTATCCACGGGCGCTGTATCTGACCGTTAGGTTCTCATGAGGCTGACCACATGTAGTCAGAGGGAAGTCATTTCAAAGGGGATCTGGTGGTGGTGGGTCTGAAGGCCCTGCTGGAGGCTGCCCAGGGAATAAAGCCACAGTGCTTCTGGCCACAGCTCCCTGGAGTCCCAGTCCTTGGGGTAAATGGAGAAAAGAAAGAAAGGAGGTGGACAGTGGCTGTAAACAGACACCTACCTCAGCTGATGGCTGTGCTGTCTGACTGTTGTGCTGTCTTAGGGACATGGTGCCATCTGTGCACAGGCTACTTTAGGAAAGGGGGATGGATGTGGACTGAGATGCAGACCCTCTCAACAGCCCTTTGCTTCTTGGAATGCTGGGCGTGGGCTCTGCTCTCCTGCGTGAGCCCAGCTCACACTCAGCGTGTTATATTCATTCACAGTCTTACCCATCCATCTCTTACATGCGGACTGCATGTGTGGCCTAGGCTGGCTCTATCTATCTCCAAGAGGTAAAGGAGGCTCAGCCAGTGTGCCTCAGGCTACCTTCCTCTCCCTGACCAATGAAGGTGGAAAGCCCTGGGTTGTTACTGACACAGACTTTCAGCTACTCATAAAAACCACAGGCTGGGCCTCAGGACACACTGCTACTTAGTGGCCGGCATCTTCCCAGGGTCATCTGTGAGCAGGTATGAACATCACCCCAGGCAAGCAGGAGTTGTGTCCAATTTCCCAAAGAGGTCATGGAACAAATGGCCCTTAAAAGATGAGCAATTGACACTTTTGCACAGCTAAGTACACACGCCGCACGACCACCCTGTGCGTCTCGTGGCCAGGACCCTGTGATATGGTGAGGGCTGGCTGCCAGGACTGGTAACAGGGCCTCAGCAATGCTGAGAACACAGCCCAACAGTGGCCCCGGGTGGTGAGCACCAAGGAATCCCGAGACGGAGCAGAGCAAGGCACACCCAGGTAGGACACGACATGCTCCACATCTCCCAGGAGACGTGTCATCTCAGCACGCCCTTCACACATTGAGACAGGGCACAACGGTATGAGCTTGCCCCTATTCTACTGTTACCAAGAAATGCAATAGACACAACACACTACAGGAAGCTGTGACGTGCAGGGCCCTCGTCCCAGGGGCCAACAGTCACCTACTTTACACACATCCTACAGGCACCAGGGGAGGCCAGGAGGGCCCACCTCACATAGGAAGGAGCCTTGTAAAAGTCTCACCAGCAGGGAGGGAGGGCCTGAGGACACCTCAGGGTCACCCTCATACCAGGCTCTGAAACCAAAGTCAGGCATGCTTTTTGTCAGATCTGATTCTGCTGGCCTACACCTATTGGTACTGCACTGACTTCTTCTAAGGGGGGGATGCAGGGATGTCCCTGTTGCTGACACCTGCCCATGGACAAGCTTCCTGACGCCAGTCAAGGACTGCCGGGTGGTCCTCCCAATTCCAGGTCTTTGGGGGAGGAACCCTGGGGACAGGCCTAAAGGAAGAAGAGGGCACCTTTGAGAGAATGTGAGCTCTGCGGTCTTTCCTTATGAGCAGAACCAAGGTCACTGACTTACCCCAAAGCAATCCCAGTAGAATGGAGAGAGAGGAGCAGGGAAGAACCAAATGCTTCAGCCATGGAAGGGCAGGGTGAGTGCTCGGAACCAAGAGGTCGCTCATGGAAGCACGGGGACAGGTGTACGAGAGGAGGGCACTTCCAGCAGGCACTGGGGCGAAGGCACACCCAGGACAGATGGCAGCACCAGAGACAAGGTGGGCTACCGGGCACCAACCCAGCTGTCCCCGTGCAACCATGGGGGGAGCCCAGAGGCAGGCAGTCTGAAGCGCGGGCCCAGTTGGCCAATTGTGGGCGCGCCTTTTGGGCAAGTGGCACAGATGTGGTGGTTCGCACACATTGGTTTTGCCTAAGAAGCACCCGTCGCGTGTAGCACCCATCAGTGTAGAGCACCATGAAGTGTGGTGCATAGCAAAAGGGGCACCGGGGCAGGGCTCCAGGCTTCTCATCACAGTGGGAAACAGTGAGCTGAGAGTGCCGTCTGGACTAACCAGGCTGGGGTATCAGCTGGCCACCCTCCTAACAGGGAGGCCAGGACTGCTGTTGCCAGCCTGGGCAGGCCCCCAGACCCGTGGTCTTGGAAAGCTTGGGGCAGGGGCACTTCTCCTTCATGCTGTGGGGGATTTCAGGGCCCTTGTAGAGACCTGGAAGAGTGTGGCTTCTGCTCACACCTCCCTCCCTTGGAGTGGGACTGAGCTGCTCTTGGGGGCCTATGGTTGGAATCTGTGAATATTTAGCAGCAGAGGCTTCAGAAGCCACCAACAGAGGCTGGGCTTCCCCAGGCGGGTTCAGAGTTGTCTGAGGGCCCTGGCAGAGACAAAGATCTGGTGGTGGAGAGAGAGATCTGGTTAAACTATCACTTTCTAGAATCATGGTGAACGCAAACCCAGGGACAAGAAGCAGCATGTCACATCTAAGGCACATGTACCGTATGCCACCATCTCTGAGCACGGATGTTGCTTTCGGAGAGCGCTAGCCGAATGCAGCAGTATGACAGGATGGGATGCTTGCTGGGGCCTCCTGCGGCACAGGTCACCTGCCTATCCCCGGACACCGGACACTGGAGACCAAGGCTGGTGCTGTCAGCAACACAGAGCTTGTCTAAACATGGGGCAGAATTTTAAAAACCTATAGGATTTGTTTAGAACTCCAAAGTTCAACGAATGCCCTACTTTAGGGTGAAAACAATTGTAAGTCTGAGACGATGCATAGCATCCATGAGCATTGTCCCTCTCACAGTCATTGTGAAGTAGTGTCACTAACTACGACAGATACCGAAGGGCTACATTTCTAACGAGAAATAACAGCAGGTTGGATATTCTCTTTCCTATCACAAGTGATAACCAGTGTTTGATATTTTACATTTTCTTCCAAGAAGTATCAGTCTATCAACGTTTTAAAACAAAATGTTTGCAGTAACAATTATTTGTAGAACTTTAAATTAAAAATGACTTCTGAATTTAGAGACCTTATGCCAACTGGGGTCTTCTGACAAACAAATTATTAAAACAGCGACCAGATGAGGCCTTAAAAATAGACAATATACTATATTTGAAACAAGATTGCACTCTTGGATTTTAGGATGAATCTATCAGAACTGTATTATTATTTCATAAGTTCTCCTTGTAAGTTAACATGCTGACACATCCAGGTACCTCCACATGTGTTTTGTTTTTGGTGTTTAAGTTAAGGAAGAAAAATCATGTTTCTTTTTAGCATATATGTTTCCACCTTAATTTAACTAGATCTTTTAAAATGAAAATGAAAACCTTCTCTGACAGCAGTATTTATCTTGTTGATGGATAAATAATTCTTCAGGGTGAGTGTGGCTAGTCTATTAGAAAATCCGTTGCGGTCTGTTTTCACATGTGGCTCCTCCTGCCAGCCACTCCTCCTCCTCCTTCTCCTCTTCCTCCTCCTCCGGCTGCTTCCTCTGTCCCACAAGGTCCTTTCTGAGGGCGAGGACCTTCGTGAAGACAGACTGGTTCAACCCCCCCAGAGGAGTTACCTTCTGCTGAATCCACCTCCCTGGTTTCTTGTCAGGGGTCAGGCAGATCCGAGGTATCCACTATGACTTTAATAAAAATTGTATCATCTTTAATATACGTCCCGTTCTCTAGAACAGTTTGGGCGACAAAGACTGGGCAGCCAGAGGCGATATTCATCTCCCCAGTGGGTTTCTTGAAGCTGCTGCTGTTGGGATCAGGCTTGAACGCATCTCCCAGATGACGGCGAGAGGACCCCTGATCCATCAGCATAAGTGTCACTTTCTGCTTGAACGGCCACGGCAACAGAGCATCATATTCTCCACGCATAATGACAAAAAACAGCGACAAGTGTGTCCCCTTCCCCATCCCGTCCCCGTTCAGGTAGACCCTGGCACACATTTTATATCCAAAATAACCTGTGTAGAAAGGCTGGCTGTAGAGAGACAGGGTCTTCCCCATGACGGCCTCCTGCTTCCGGCGCTTGTAGTCACGAATCTTCCAGATCAGCACACCGTTGTAGCTGGCGGTCTCGAGGACCTGGAACCGCAGGTCCATGTCGGCCAAGCGGATATCATGAACACTCAACATCTGGTCATGCCGGCTCAGCTGGGACTCTAGCAAGCCTGCCACAGGCAAGAAAACATTTGGCAAAAGAGACAGGCAAACAGTGGAGCACACCTGCACCAGTGTCTGGAACAGCAGCCCATAGACGTCATGGTGACTGCAGAGGTGAGCATATGCAGAGCAGACAAGGCGCGGGGCATCTGTGGTGCATCTCTCCTCCCCTCTCCTCTGGTAGTCGCAAGGTACCAACTGCCAGGCCACAGCTGCCATAGCCTGACTGCCTATTTGCCGTGTTCCCTGCCCTACAGTTCTGGCATCCCAGGGACACTAGGCTCTGACTCTAAGGTGTCTCCTGCTCTATTCTAACCACACACTTCCATCTGTGTAATCCAACCCATGTAGCACAGTAATCCACCCCTACTCCCTAATCCTTCCCTGAAAACCATCACTGTTCATTCAGGCTCAAAGCTATAGGTACACACTTGCTCGACACGTCAGAAATACTTGGGCAATACTAGGCTGCCCATTTCCCCTGCCTAGTCTGTTCCTGTCTCTAGGCCCTCAGGTTGTGTCAGGGGTACCCTGACCAATACGCCTTGACATCCTCATGATCTGCAGGTCACGTGTATTCTAGCCTCTGGAAGGGAGGGCTTTGCACTCTGCCAAGCTGGGTCTCATGCAGAAGAACAAATGTAAGTGAAAAATTGCCCTACTAGAGGACTCCCATCATGTACTGCCTGTGCCTGGTACACTCACCTGTGTTGCGAGCGGCCTGGCCTGCACTTTTGTCTACGCTCTCTAACTCAGTCACACGGTTCTGGAGGGATTCCACACTGCTCTTCATGCTGTCTGCTTCCTCCCAGTTCTGCCGGAAGGGACGGATCTCCTTGTCGAGTTCTTTCAGTTTCTCGGCTTGGCTGTCTATTACTCGCTTCCAGACCAAAGGGGTTAAGGAAAAAAGGCAGTCAGAACTCCGAGCACGCTGTGCTGTCAACCCAAATGCAAGCCGGAGCTGTCGGCCCCTGAGCGGATATCCACTGGCTGAGACCCACCAGCCTCCTGAGAGTCTCTGGGGACAAGAACTTGTGTAGAGCACAGAGTGAAGCTGGAAACAGTCAGATCAAGATCTGGTCTCATGCAGAGGACCCGGTAGTGTGCCATCCCATCCAGCCTGCATTTGTGTTTCATGTCACCAGAAGAGCTGGGTGATCAGATGAAGGGGGATGACACCCAACACCACCCTTTTCCTGCCCATAGTTCCCACACAGCTTCGACAACTTAGGCCATTTCTGGGATGGCCACGCTGCCTGTTTGTCACATAACTGCATCCAGACATCACGTCAATGTCACACGCTCTCCTTTCAGAACCTTGGCTGTGACCGTGACCTCACACCAGCAGATGTCATCTCCCTGCCATCCTTATAGATATTTCACCACAATGCCATTGGCATCACACCCTGTACCCAGATGTACCTCTGATGCCATAGGAGGCCATAGATACAGAGAAGGGACTAAGGTCAAAGGCTCATCTGACTAGTGAGGACTCTCAGGGCACAAGACCTCTGGCCCCTACCAATCAACAGTTAGGATGATGAAGTCACAATGATGACCTAGCACCGTCTGCCTGTCCTGCTGCTATGACTAGAGGGGACCCTAGAACTGTACCAAGGACCAGGGAAACAAAGAGCTCCCTCCATTCTCCCTCTACCAGAGACCCTGAGTGTTAGTGGCCAGAGAAGGCCTGCTGTGGGTCCTCCGGCTGGCCCATGAGCTAAGTTCTACACTCAAGGAGCACCAGGACATATGTCCTGACATAGGGCCTGGCAATGGCAAGGGCCAATTCTGCACTGTTTTAAAGGGTTGTGTGTTCTTGTGACAGTAATGGGGAGAGTTCCGTACTCCAGCCTGTCTGTCTCCCTGTGATGGAGTCAAGGACCTGAATTTTCCATTTACGCAAAGACTCTATAAGAGCTCCAGAGGCAGTAGAATAGCTCTGAAGTCACTGGTCACACGGTGCCCAGGACACAGCCTACCACCTTCAGTCACATGGTGCTCAGGGCACCTACACCTGACCATACAGCCTACTACCTTCACTTCTTTGGGAAGTCTATATTTGAAATGCTGGGTTTCTGTACCTTTGATGGCTGTGACCAACCAGTATGGAATGAAGGAAGCAGAAGGCTAACGTGAATCTCCCTGTTCTAAGAAACCTGATACTGACACTTGAGAAGGGTGAAGGGGGCCAAGGAGATGGCTCAGCATGTAAGGTCACTTGCTGTGCAAACACAAGTCTCTAGAATCCATGTAAAGGGCTGGAGGTGGCTGTATGTGTCACCTCAGCTTTGTGAGGCTTTCTGGCCACCAGCCTACCTCCCATCTAGTGACAGACGCCGTCTGAAAGGAATAAGGTAGAGAGTGACAGACCAGGACACTTGACATCTTCTTCCACCCTTTGGGCATACATTATGTATATACACATGCACATATACAACTGCCACTCCCCCCTCCCGCCCCATAGCATAGATAAGGTCTTCAATCTTCAACAAACCTGCTATGTAGATGTCTTTAGTTTATTTTGGTTGTGAGCCTAGCCTTTAATAGCTAAGACATCTTTCCAGCTCCATGTCTCTTTATTTTAAACAAGAATGTATAATCAGAGGAATATTTGACTCTATAAGAACTGTTTTCTCTGGGCCAATTGTACTGACTTTAATGAACACCCACAGTCTTGGTGTTCTTGAATGAACTGTCCTCATAAAGCAAACTGTCATGGGCACTGGTAAGAAGGAAAAGCCTGCTGTGGTATGGGAGGTGGTGTTTGGTGAGAGGACCAAGGAGGAAGCCCTGATTGGCTCTTCCCCATCAGCTGGTGACATGTACAGGAGGGGACAGGACCACTACACTGGTATGAAGCTCTCCCAACTAGTGTGGGGCATTGCCTCAGTATTTGTTAGCCCAGGCAGAGACAAGGGCATGCACTCTGTGTGCAGGAACGCACTCCACACAACGGGTTCCCCCTACCCCAACTTAGGGGCTGCACCCTGACAAGGGACTGTGCTACTTTTTCAGACAGATCTTTCACTTGCATAAACACCACAGTGTCAAAGCAGAGTACAGGTCTGTGTCAAGCCTTCTCTGTGAACGGCAAATGATTTAATACTTGAAGTGCTTGGTGAACGTTTAGCCACTGCAGTGTTTCTATAAATGTACATCCTAAGAGCAGGCGTGGAGTTTAATTACAGCTTCAGGAGCCGGGAGGCACTGGTCTCACACAAATAAATAACCCCAACTCAAGGCCTGTTTCTCTGGGTCTCAGACAACCAGCTGCATGTACTACAACTTCAGGGCTTCAGTGACTGTCCTTTGCTGTCCCCTGTCACCTTAAGGTCAGTAGGCCCTGGTCACACAACCCTGTTCAGTGAGAACATGGTGGTGCCTGTGGCTGTCACCTGAGTGAGCCCCGCTGCGTGAATCCCTGGCCCTACTCAGCAACCAGCAGCAGCATGTGTAGCTCAGCTCACGACTCAGCACCTTGCTTCCCTTCCCCTCCCTTCTTAGGGTCAGAGATTGCACTATGCTGTTCAAACCCAAGGGATCCTCCTGCCTCAGCCTCTCAAGTAGCTACGATTAGAGACGTGCTAGAGAACCTGTCTTTTTGCTCTTTCAGTGTATTGTGTGTGTGTGTGTGTGTGTGTGTGTGTGTGGTGCTACATGCATGTGTGTGTATCCCACTGTACACATACAGGAGTCAGTTTTCTCCTTCTACCATGGGTTCTGAGGACTGAACTTAAGTTGTCAGGCATAGTGACAAGTACCTTTACCCATTGAGCCACTTCTCAGCACACACACTCTGTCTGTCTGTCTGTCTTCTCTCTCCCTTCCTCTCTCCCTCCCTCCCTCTCTAATATCCTTTAAAGTGTTCTAGATAGAACCCAGTGCCTTAGGTGTGCTAGGCAAACACATTACCACTGAATATACATTTAGCCCTTTTTATTTTTTTTTCCCCTTTGGTTTTTTAGACAAGGTTTCTCTGTGTAGTCCTGCTGTCCGGGAACTCACTGTGTAGACCAGGCTGGCCTTGAACTCAGAAATCCACCTGCCTCTGCCTCCCAAGTGCTGGGATTAAAGGCGTGCACCACCACCGCCCGCTCCTTTTTAGTTTTGAGACAAGGGTATCATAAATTGCCCTGTTAGCCTTGGATTCTCATCCAGCTATAATTTAGTTTAATGATTATTTTTTATTTTATGTGCTATAGTTTTTGTCTACATATATTTGTATGAGGGTGTTGAATTCCTTGGAACTGGAGTTACAGACAGCTGTGAATTGCTACATGGGTGCTGAAAACTGAACCCCAGTCCTCTGGAAGACCACCCAATACTCTCAACCACTGAGCCATCTTTCCAGCCCCATGGCTACCATTTTGATAAAGAAAAGATGGCTTGCTAGGCTTGGGGGCAAAGCTCTGTAATTTCTGCTCTGCTCTCGTGGCTTGCTTGCTCTCCCTCCCCCCCTCCTTTCCTCCTCCTTCTCCTTCTTCCTCCCTCCTCTTTCCCCCCTCCCCAGTTCTCTGTGTAGTCCTGGCAGTCCTGGAACTGCTCTGATGATCAGGCTGTCCTTGAACTCACAAAGATCTGCCAACCTCTGTCTCCTGAGTACCAGGATTAGAGGCATGCACCATCATATCTGGCTTTGTAATGTCAGCTACTAAAGAGGCTGAAGAAAGGGGGGGGATCACAGGTTCAAGGCAGCCCAGGCCATGACATGTGTTGAAGGCCAGTCTAGGCAACTTAGTTCGGCACTGTCTGGAAATACAAAGTAAAGAGGACTGCAGTTCAGCCTGTTCAAGGACTTGGGTCCAATCCCAGCACCTGGAGTAGGTTCAAAACCCGGACAAACACCTTTTCCTTTTTAGTGTGTGTGTACGCGCACACACGCTCCAGTTCACATGCTACTAAGCTCACTGCAAAACTGGAAGACCTGGACTCCATCTCTGGAACTCACATGCTGGACAGAGAACTAAAGAGATCTAGAGACCACCCTCTGACCCCCACATGCACGCTGTGCACATGTGCTCCTTGCCACATAATGTAATACAAACACTAAAAACCAGACAACACTTCCTGGGCCAGAAAACGCACAACTGTATCAAAAGTACAAAACTGTACAAAATTTGTACAGAATTTTTATCAATTCTACTTCCTTTAACCCCCGCAGCACCACACTCATGCAATGACCGTGGAGTCCAGGAGAGGGCACCACAGTCCCTGGAAATGGAAGTTATAGACACCATGTGGGTTCTGTGAATCAAACCCCTGTCCTCTGAAAGAGCAGCCAGTGCTCTTAGTCACAGAAATAACTCTCCAGCCCTGCAAAAGTTTATGTGTTTGTTGTTTTGGGGTATCTCTGGATTATTATGTGAAATAAAGTTGGAATGTGTGTGGGAAAACCCAGAACAAAGCAGTCTGTCTGGATTTCACTTCAGTACGCAAGTGCTATGAGCAATGTCTCTTAGCAATGTATAGTAATAAAGCCAGATTCTACTCTCTCCTTTTCTGCAGTGGAGGGGAAGGAACCTAGGCCCTCGGACAAACTAGACAAATGGTTTACCACTGAGTGACGCGTCATCCAGAACAGATCATTTTTAAATCCAGGTCTTTGAGCTTTACTTTGCTCCTAGTGCACTGAAGACACACGGGGTGTTGGGTCAGCTTCCTAGGCAGGACCATGCTGACCCAAGTTGTCCCTGAATGCTCACACAAGCAAGAGAAGCCCTGGGCCTCTGTCCACCAGGAAGTCCCTGAGTGATTCCTGGCGGCAGGCAGGCCGCTCACCTGCAGATGGAGGATTTTGGACTCGTTGTTCCGAAGCATTTCCTTTTGTCTCTCGATTTCGATCTCAAAGCTGCATATCTGGTTGTGCAGGCTCTGTATGCTCTTGTTTTTTTCCACACTTTCATTCTGCAGCAAGGAAACCTGAGGAAAAAAATTCTTCAATTAATTTAACAAAAAGTGGCTTGGTATTAATTAACAATAATGATAGTAATTAAACTTTCACAGTATAAGCTTTCTACTGGCTTCTTAAAAGGAGCCCAGGAGAAAAATCCCTCTACACAAAAGGGGGAATTCTGGAGAGCTAGCAGGGAGTCCTGCAAGCTATTTCTGTCTCTCCTGCAGCTGAGGGAGGTCTGTGGCAGGGTCAACTGAATGTCAGAACAAGGGGCTGGTTTCGAAAGTGCTCACTGTACACAAACCTTTTACCAGTGTAGATTCTAACTTTTGGCCAGGGCACATAATAAAAAACACTTTTATAGTGTACCCAGCTTGTACAAGCACCAGAAACATGGTCCTCAAAGAATCACACCTGCTCTAAAAACACAATGGACTGATATTTTCTGTTTTATTCTTTCTATTTGGTATAAAATAATAGTAATAAAAACTAGTCCCTAGAGGGCATCCTAGCTGCGACAGGCAGGCACAGCAAGAGAGACATGCCTGTTTCCGCAACTCGAACTGAGCCCAGAAACAGAAGGAAAGGGCAGTGGGACCTGAGAGGTGTGGCGTGGGAGCCACCACCATGCAAGTTTCAGTTAATGAACTGTTCCCCAGGTCTCCTTGTCAATACAGTGACAACTGCTGCCAACATGCTGACTACATCGAGCTGCTGAGAACAGATTTGAAGTGTTGACACCATAGAGACAGTGAGGCAGCATGGGGCCTTTCAACTAGCTTTTAAAACCATTTCCTAACATATGCACCCCATAATAAATCACTATTGATCGATCTTTTAAAAAGTCAATCATAGCCCAATGAATGTGATCTCACACCCTGCAAGGGCCCCACCCAGTAGGGCTACATCCCAGACACAGGGAGGGACTGAACTGAGGTTCACAGGCCTGTGCTCTCACCTTCGGCCTGCCTACTGCCCCCTCAGAAACAGACAGAGTTCACACCCAGAGAGACCCTGATGCAAAAACTCAGTAAAGTTAGCCAGGTGTGATGACACATGCCTTTAGTCCCAGGAATTGGGAGGCAGAAAGAACAGATCTCTGAATTCAAGGCAGCCTGGTCTACAAAGTGAATTTCAGGACAGCCAGGGCTACACAGAGAAACCCTGTCTCGAAAAACCAAAAATCAACCAACCAACCAAACCAAACCACCCAAAATACAAAGAAAACAAAAGAGCAGACCAAACCTGTACGTCTCATAGGCAAACATGCCTTCAGTTTCCAAGATTATAGCAAAACCAGCTTTCTTCCCCCCGTAAGGCCATATGCTTCTACACTATCAACTTGTAAACTTGTATTCACGCAGAGGGCAGCGGCAGCTTCACAAAGCTCTTCTGCAGCTACTGCTCATTCCTCAGGACATTCAGATTGAGTTCCCAGATTGAGTTCTTCTTTTTTTTTTTATTAAAGATTTATTTATTTATTTAATGTATATAAATACACTGTAGTTGTCTTCAGACACACCAGAAGAAGGCATCAGATCGCATTACAGATGGTTGTGAGCCACCATGGGGTTGCTGGGAATTGAACTCAGGACCTCTGGAAGAGCAGTCAATGCTCTTAACCACTGAGCCATCTCTCCAGCCCTACCAGACTCTTCTTATCCTCACCCTAAGTGGAGCTATCATTTTAAACAAGAATATCACTGATTCTTCTAAAACTACCCATTTTCCTGCACCAATCAAGTACTGGCTGAGCAGAAGCAACACGCACACACATACCAACTAGTCTTGGTAGTTTCCTTCCTTTAGAATTTCCTTTATTTGGACAATGAGTGCGCACTCATGTTAGAGAGCAAAGCCCTGGAGCCCTGCACACGGTTGCTTTCATCTGGCTCTCTGACCGCCGCTGAGGTTGCAGGCGGGTATGTTCCAGACACACAGCATAACCACTCCCCACTAGTAAAACCGGGACCTACCACAGCTTTAAAGCATCCCGAGTCTCAGTACTTCCTGGGCTGGTGTACTGAAGCCGGCACACAGCCCAAGAGCCACTAAACTCCTGTGCTGCCGTGAATGAAACAAGAAAGGAACCAAACAACAACCAAACAAGACTTATTCTTTTGAGACAGGCTCTCAGGGAGTCTAGGCTGGCCTTGAACTTGCTATGTAGTTATATATGACCTTGAACTTCTGACCTTCTCTCCCTCTACTTCAGGAGGGCTGGGATTACATGTTTGTGCCCCACCACCTGGGTAAAACTAAGTAAAAGGAAGAGCCTTTGAGACAAGGTCTCTCTGTGTAGTCCCGCGTTCTAGAACTCCATCTGTAGCGCCACCTGCCTCAGCTTCCCAAGTGCTGGGATTAAAGGTGTATGTCACCAGCACACGGCTCTTGTCAGCTCTTTTTTTCCCTTATCAGTTCTTGATACTTTTCTGCTACAAGTTTTTTAATCAATGTATACTGAATGTAAGTGAGCCACAGTAAGTGTGAGCCCATTACCATCTCTCCTGTCAGCTCTTGCTTTGCCTTTCTCTCATGGAGACACGGTCTTGCTGTGGGGTGACCACCTCTGAACAAGTGCAGAAGCCAGGCGCACTCTGACTGAAGAACCTGGCTGCAGGCTCTCAGCCCCCCAGGAGGAGGAGCTGTAGGTAGAGGTGCTGTCTATGAAGACAGTCCAGCCGCCAAAAGAACAAACTGCAAACAACAGGGTCTTACAAGAGACATAGCTGTAGATCATGAGACACTAGTAACCAGACATGTAGGACTGGCAAACTTGCTCTGTGAGGAGCCAGCCAGGATTTGGGGTTAAGCAGCCCAGCCCACCAGTCTCCATGCTGATCAGTGCGAAAGCAACCAGAGGTAATTCACCTGTGGGGTGGTCACTTGTCACAAAGCTATGAAGCTATGAAGTACCAGAGGATGGAAGCTGGGACAATCTTTGTCCTGGATCAATGCCTAAGATCACCCATAAAGGAAAGGCAGGAAAGTGGGCACTGCCAGCTGCTTGTAGATGAACAGAGGCAAACCCTTCTACACAGAAGTCCAAGATTCTAGAACAGAGCTGACTCTCCTGCCGATCTCTTCACGCTGGCCCTTTCATTTAAAAACCATTGATAATTACAAAATAGATTCACTCTATAAATAGTTTGAAGCATTATACACCTGACAGAAGCCAAGAGTCCCCGCCTACCTTCTTCTCCAGGGAGTTACTCCACTCCTTCAGCAGGTTCACGTGCTGCACGGCGGAGCTGGCCTCGTGGGCCTTGATCTGCTGGTTTGTACCCTGCAAAAGCAATGGTGGGTGACTCTAAGCCAGTCATGCCACTCAAAGAACAGGAAACCTAGCACACAACTCTAGAAGCAGCTACACAGGAAGGGCTTGTCTATGTGCAGGGATCCCAGGCGCCCTCACTCAGGGCCTCCTAGGCCATAGTGCAGGGAGCACACCAAGAACACTGGTGCTGTAGAGCTAACCTCAAGGTCATGCTTCTCACCCATGTTTCATACTTGCAAAACCAAGGAATTAAATTAGAGACGTATCCTGTTCCTTTACAAATCATTTCCATGAAGATATACAAAGAGAATGTTCTGGAACCTGCAGAACGCTAGAGTGGTCCAATGAACTATGATACAGCATTGTACCCAGAAAGGCACCGCCTCAGCAGGCTGAGTGTGCTGAGAAATTTACATACAAAACATAAACAATCTACAGAGTACATAAGATGCAGACCATTCAAGCCAAGGGCAAGCACAGTAAGTAGTACTTTGCATATTCAAGGAAACAATCAGTATGAGAATATAATTTGTTTTGGTACTAGAAAATTAAGAAATCGGAAAAAGTGTTTTCATGATCTCCAAAACACATACTCTGTACATAGTCTGTCTCCGTGTATGCTGATCTGAGCGTGACTCCGCATCAGCATACATACATGCACACACACAGGATGGATGGAACTACGCACAACAGGACGGGGAGGTGAAGGCGCCTCCTGGACTAACGTGAGCAAGGGAGGACCTCACGCTCACTCTCAGCGTTTCCTCTTCTCAGTAAAAACTACGACAGTGAGTTTCACCGTCTCTGTACTGACTCGATAACAAAGCACCGTTGATACATAAAGCTAAGCACACAACACTTTCTGTGTAACACATTTTGCCTTTTGGTTGATAAAAAATTAGGATATATATTTGAATAAAAAATCTTGACTCGCTAGAAATTCCCAGGTACATTAAAAAAAAAAAGAATAGAAAACCAGATACAGGTTTCTGACGATAACGCTGTTTCCTAGGAAGCAGGCTTTCTATAGACGTCGCTCAGTCAAATCCATCCCTGGCAGGCGACAGAGTCAGCACACATGTGTAAGCAGAGCATTATGGACACCCATGTGTGATTCTCTTTTGCTAAGGGCTGACAAGTGATGTCAAAGCTACCTCTAGTTTAATAGTCACTGATACTTGGTGATTCCAGCAGATGTCGCTGCATTCGTCCTTACTGTCGGAGGAGCTGTCTGCAGGGCACCCATGCCGTCCACCCAAGCCTCAGAACACCCTGGCCTGGCAAGTGAGCACCCACACCAGCTGCACGCAAGTGGCCTTTGCACTCATGCAGCAGGTGATCTGGTTTCATGACAAAGACTAAGAGAGCGAGAACTCAGATGCTGAAGTATTATGAGAACTTGCTTCAATGGCGGATGTCAGTAACTGGGAAGGACAAATGTCGGATACTGACCTGAAAAACGCAGCCATAGCGCTTAAAACTACAGGTGCTGGGGGCATTGACACACTCGGACAAGTGTGCACTCAACTGCAACGGGAAAGAGACGTGAGTTGTGACACAAACGTTTGCATGAAAATGTTCAAACATATCAGGGCACAGAGAGCATCCAGGCTGTGCTGTTAAGAAGGCTGTTTATCAGCTGCAGGTGTGTACGTGTCATCTGCTCGCTGGACTTCAGGCAGTAAAATACAGTTTCATCACAAGTATGCACGTATACACACCAATATACATAAATACATTTACTGCAACAGTTCTTAAACTTCCAATTTTCTTAGAACGAATTGTTCAAACTGTGACATGCCGTCTGAAGTGCCAGAGTTAAAAAGGGGAAAAAAAGAAAAAAAGAAAAAGAAAAAAGAAAACAGAATGCACATTTAAAGACTATTAACAAAAACTGTATGAAACACAAAAATAAATTGGAAAGCATTTGGGATACAACTGGGTCACACACCTACTATACAGTAGACAAAAGTAAACCCATTCCCGAAGCAAGCTCACATACGAATACTAGTAATACTTGGGACGGCTGGAGGTGAGTTAACTCCTGCACACTCGCAGGCTCATAAGCTCCCAAAGACTTCTGCAGCAAGTCTAACAACAGGAATCTTATGCTGTCTCAGCTGACAGAGGGAAGATTAGGAGTGCCTAGAAAATTCTATGCTATCTTGAAAGAAAGCAGCTTCTTGTTTAGCTCTAGGATGCCCCAAGCAAGAGACAAGGGAACTAAGAAGATGGATCCTAAAGACACCCGTGTCTGCCTGGGCTTGTGTTGCTGTGGGCGGGGATGCTCCTGTCTGTCTGAAGCCTTCTCGAAGCTCACACTCCGCAGCGTCTCTGCAGATGTGGTGGGTGCAGGTTTGTGTAGTTACGAATCTTACTCAGTCTACCAGGACCAGGGCAGTCGTTCTCTCTGCTTGGTGTTTAGGAATGAGGCAGACAGGGACCCATTTCCCCTCTGCTCACTGATCCTTCTACAACAGGTCAGAAGAAAGACAACCTGGAAAAGGGCCCTGAGGCCCCACCACAACCAGCCATATGGCACAGTTAGCCAGGCAGTTGTAAGGACCAGCGTCCTAGTATCCTTGCCTTGGACTTGGAGGAAGTACCAAGAAGGTTTCACAGGCGGGTCAGCATGGACCCGCACATGGAGACTCCTGTTCACAAAGTTTGTTTAAACCTTTAAGGTCTGAGAGTCTTTCAGGGCCACTGTTACAATTACAGATGTGACCAGCTAACACTTCTAACGCTACAACCAGGGCACGCTGTTCTGACATGCACTGTTCTGACATGTGTTTCCACAGTACACTCACTGCCCTACCCTTTTCCTAACCTGGTTTTATTATCAGTATACTCAGAGCCCTAGAGAATGCACAGCTCAACAGCTCCTTTCACTAGAAACCAAGAAAAATGCAGTCTAAAGTTTTATTTTGAAATAAAAGTAACTTAGAGGCAAATTTTCATCTTAATTCAGAGCTCTGAGCAGACAGAATTGAAGTAAGGGTCATAAATTCTGGGCGTCGCCTCGGCAGTTAAACTCTCCATACATTATCAGAAGGATCTCCTAGTGTCCCTGTGTGGATCATTTACTTGTTCTCCCAACAGGTCCTCCCTGGGGCACACGTGGAGTCTTGACACCGATCTTACCCGACTTCTTCCAACTGCCCGGGAGGATGCCCAGACTTCTGGAGGCAGGCTCCAAAGATCAGAGCAACCATGGGGCTTCCAGGTCAGGTCTCATGTAAAAAATGTTGGAAATCAGGGCTAGAGAGATGGCTCAGTGGTTAAGGGCACCGACTGCTCTTCCAGAGGTCCTGAGTTCAATTCCCAGCAACCACATGGTGGCTCACAACCATCTGTGATGGAATCCAATGCCCTCTTCTGGTATGTCTGAACACAGCTACAGGGTACTCATATAAATAAGATATATAAATCTTAAAAATAAAAAAGATTGGGAATCCCTGTAATTTCCCACATGGCTCCATTCATATGGACAGATCAAATGAAACCAATGATAAACATCTACCCATTTTACAGGAGTACCTGGGCAGGGTGCGATGTGTGGTCGCTGGGGCTCCTCCCACATGCCCTTAAGGATGATCTAAGACACAGATGCCCTGCACTCGGCACCTCCTTCCCACGTAGCACTGCCCTACCCTGGAGGTCAAAATTGTTCTTGAAGGTCTGAATTCACCCTTCTGAGACAATCTCACAGAATCCATTATTTTGTAGATTTAAAAACAGTGCTTCCGCCTTTAATCCCAGCACTTGGGAGCAGAGGCAGGGGATTTCTGAGTTCGAGGCCAGCCTGGTCTACAGAGTGAGTTCCAGGACAGCCAGGGCTACACAGAGAAACCTTGTCTCGAAAAACCAAATAATAATAATAATAATAATAATAATAATAATAATAAAAACAGTGCTTCAAAAAACCCTTAAAGTACCTCTTTTCCTTACATTTGTGGATAAAGTATTCACATTTTTTTTCAGTTTTTAATATTTTCAATCCTGAATTTACCTTTTGTAACTTTTTGTTTGCTTCTGACTTCCACAAACTCCCTGCCAGTTTTGTCTTTCCTATTACACACATTACCATGGTAATCATGAAGACTCTAGATGCCTGTAACTTGGAATAGTGCAGCCTACAGTACACAGGACCCTGGCTGCGCCTTACCTCACTCCTCAGGAGAGTCTGAACGCTGCACTTGTGAGGGCAGGACACCACCACACAGGGACAATCCGTGTCTTCATGTTTCTACAAAGAGAAAGGAAATACGGCAACTCTGGAACACAAAAGCGCATCCTAGCCAATGCCCACCGGCTCTCTAACATAGAAACAAAGGAAACTGCTCCACCATTACCATGTGACATTCACACCAGAGCACGAGAGTCTGGAACCTTGAGACATCAGGGCACAACTGACTCGAGGGAACTTGTAAAGAATACTGTTGGTGGCATCTGACCACCAGCTTCCTCCCCTGCAGATCACAGGTCAAGGCCCTATGGACAATGTGGGGTTGGTCAAATGCCCATGCTCACTGTGGAGTCTGGACAGGATACCCTCTAACATGGGAAAATGGCAGTTTCCTGGATACTGCCCTGAAATCTTACCAAGATTATCTTTAGTACACAAGTATGGATAAAGTTTGGTCTAGGTCCTACTGAAATGGTGTGACTGTTAGCTCTGTAGAAGACAGACAGGGATTGTTAATCTCAATGCCAGGAGTACAAGGCAATATGTAGTCCCTGGGACTCCATAAACAGAGCAAGGGCAAGAACTCTGTCTAGGACATCACACCCAAGGGCCCAAGAAAGCACCACGAGACCCACACTGAAGGCAAGGACAGGACTGCCAGCCAGCAACTAATGCTGGGTCAGGACGCTCAGCAGTCCTCCAAGGCCCAGGGACATTTTCAAATCTCAGTAGGTTTTCTAGTTCCTTGGGTCTTGGGTGACATTTGTTTTTAGGTGGATGAACAGCCAATGGCATTTGCTCCAGCCTCAGTCTAACTAGGCAGGTACAGGGCCAAGACAGTGGCCACACAAGGCAAGAGAACACTGAACTGCGAGGGGACCAGGCTCAATCTCATTGAAATCTTGAAGGCCTGGGCTTTCTAGGTATGCACCCTGCATATGCAGAGCAGCGTCTCAGAGTCTCTCAGAGTACCTGGTGAGTAAGTCCACAACCATTCCTTACTGACTGGACAGGGAGAGTCTAATCGTAGGCCCTCCCAAGGGAGAGCCTGCACAAGGATCTATCATGGGGTTTGCATGGATCCATTTTCCGAGTACCACAAAGTCAAGGCATTCTGCATGTTTCAGTGGAAAAACCCCAAGAACGTGCCTTGCTTCTCTGATACCTACCACATCTGTAAACCAAGTGTGAGCAGACCACCCTCCCACGAGCCAAGGCCACAAGGCTACAGAGCAGCGTGGGAGTCTGAAACATGCTAAAGGCATCACAGGGACTTTGTCGGCTCCTGGAACATATACACTCCCACCTAAGTTCCTGGGCTGGACACTTGCCTGTGGACTCATCAACATAGGCAGAGAGCAGGGAGAAGACCAGGATGGCACTGGAGGACGTACGGTAAAGCAGGGGAGGGAGGAGAGGAGGGCACAGGAAGGGGGAGGGGTAAACAGGCTAGGAGGTCAATGCCAATATCTTTGTACGTACTTTTGCACACTTATGTGAGAATATCTGGAAGAAGGTTTATAAGAGCATCAAAGGATGCACAAGTTTTAAGATAGATTTTGGTGAATTGTTGCCAAATTGCCCTCCAATAACCAGACCCCAGGCTGGAATCCCATTATCACAGGAAAGTATATTCCTGTACTTTACCAATTCTACCACGCTCTCTAATCTAGGGCAGTCTAATGGGAGGATACGATGTGGGATCCTGCTGCTCAGATACTATGAACTGGGGCATTTCTTCTTACTAATCATGAACATTTCTTTTCATTGAATTGCCTGCCTAGGGCTTCTACCCATGAAAGTGACTGACTACTGTCCTCCTACAACACTGTTCACGGCCATTCAGAACCTATGAATGGGACCTTGCTGGGTCTGGTTCTTTGCAGCTGTCATGAATTAGGACAAGGCCCTACGTCTCATGACTGGCATCCTTAGGAGCAGCCACCTAAACACAGAGACAGAGTAGGAGTGTTATAGCCATTAGTCAAGGGTCAATGGTAACCAAGAGAGTCTAGGAAAGGGAAGAAGGATGCTGCTGGAAACATGGCCCTGCCAACATCTTGGTTTCTGATTCTATTTTCTTTTAATTTATTTTATTTAATTAGTGTATAAGTGTTTTCTTGTGTGTATGGCTATGCACCACATGTGTACTATGAAAGTCAGAAGAGGGAGTTACGGATGGCCGTAACCTGCCATGTGATATTTAGCAACTCTTGTGTTGTAACAGCCAAAGGAAAGGATGCACCACCGAAAACACAGACAAAAACCTGGGCCAGGCATGCACGTGGTATGTGCTTTTAATCCCAGCACCTGGGAAATACAGGCAGATATCTGTGAGTTGGAGGTCAGCCTGATCTACACAGCAAGTTCCAGGGCAGCTGTGTACTGTGAACAAACAAAGCAAAACAAAAACCGTATACATTTCATAGTAGTTTGTGGGAACACAGGTTACCTACAAACAGTGTAGCTTTGAATCCCTGCCCGTGCCTCTTGAGTCCTGGACTGTAGGTGTACACTCAAGCCTGGCAGGAATACAAATTTGATCACACATGTATGTACATGATCAACCTTTTCCACTTACTTCATGCTTAATCATCAAGTAACCACTAAAGCAATGCAGAATTCTGCATGTTTTTTTTTTTTTTTTTTTTTTTTTTTGAGACAGGGTTTCTCTGTGTAGCCCTGGCTGTCCTGGAACTCACTCTGTAGACCAGGCTGGCCTCGAACTCAGAAATCCACCTGCCTCTGCCTCCCAAGTGCTGGGATTAAAGGCGTGCACCACCACCGCCTGGCCGCATTTCTGTCTTTCCACTAAAGGTTTCATCACACATTTATGTATGCCTAACATATAACCCCTCAGTGAAGTGTCATACACTATACAGGCTAGGACCTGTAACACACACTGCATTGCCAGCCAGCAGGACACTACCAACAGTGTCTAGTGCAGGACCAAACTGCATACAATTCTTGTAGCAAATCGTATTTTAATAAAGTCTGAGAACAAGCCAAATGAAGCTCTTCTGTTAAGCATAACAGTATGTTAGAGTTAAAAAAAAACAAAAACAAAAGAAATCAAAAGATCTGGGCATGCAATCCTGGCACTAAATAGAAGGAGAAGAGGCCCTGCAAAGCCCAGAACTTTCCTAGTTTTGTAAAGAAGAGAGTGTGTGCTGCTCTGCCAGTGTCAGAACTGTGCGGTGTCACTGAGGGGGACATGCAATGAGGTGAGACGTGCACACTAGTTAGAACCATTGCTGGGGCTACAGACACACAGCTTACAGGCAGAGTGCTTGCCCAGCCCAGCATGCTCGGTGCTCTGCCTTCAGTCCTCAGTATGACTGAGACCAAGGCAGGATGCCAAATTTAAAGCAGGCTTGGCTGAATTGGTGATTTCCAGGACAGTCAGACCCTGTCTTAAAATAAGAAAACTTAAAAAGTGGTCTCTGAGGATGGTCCTGAGTTCAATCCTTAGTAACCGAATGAAGCAAAAGCGGTAAAAGCATCCTAGCGATGCTATCAAAGCAGCCTGCAGCGGCTTCCCTCGCGAAGGCCTCTGACATTACAAGGAGCAGCCATTTCTGAGGGAGCTTCAGGTTTCAAACTGCCTTCCAGTTCAACGTCCTTTCCTCCAAACTGTGGCTGCCAATTAAAAATCCAAATGAGACAAGCCCCCCTCTTCTCTGATCTTCCCTAGCCTATCACATGAGCTGATGAGACAAGCCCCGCCTCCTCTCTGATCTTCCCTAGCCTATCACATGAGCTGATGAGACAAGCCCCGCCTCCTCTCTGATCTTCCCTAGCCTATCACATGAGCTGATGAGACAAGCCCCGCCTCCTCTCTGATCTTCCCTAGCCTATCACATGAGCTGATGAGACAAGCCCCGCCTCCTCTCTGATCTTCCCTAGCCTATCACATGAGCTGACTTCCTTATTGGTGTTTTGTACACATTATGGTCACAGTTCTTTTCACACTACAGAAAATGAACTGTGTGCCTGGTTCTCCTTCCTCAGACTGCAGACTGAAGATAACATCCAGTTATCCCCTTTGCTGTGAACACGTGGTTAGCCACACATCGTTCTGACTCTTAGAGCCTTGCCTGGTGTTCAGAGGCAGTAACTTACGTGGTATTTAACTGTCAGGTTTTCAGTTCCTTCTCAAATAAAAATTAATTACTTGACTCTGCTCTGCAAAGAACTGACTTCCGCAGGAAGCAAAGCGTATCTCTGACAGCAGTACACTAACACTCGCGGCCTGAACGGCACTCATTCCCTGAGTGTCTCACTCACCACAAGTTTGCTACTGGAGACACTGCTCAACTATGACACATTCTAATGCTACTTCCCAAAGGGGAAGACACGGTCCTTAAAAGCTCTCAGTAACTGGGACTGTCTATGGTGTTCTATAAGAAAAATATTCTCAGATAATGTGAGGCCCAGCCTCAGGCACGGCTGGGTGGGAGAGAAGGCTGAGATGGTAGAGAAGATCTCAACTCATTTCACAGGGTGGGGACTCTCCTACACAGTGGCCATGACATGTTCCAAGATAGACACCAGAAACTCAGCCATGCCCCTGTGCCCTAGCTATACTCTAAGAGTGCCCCCCTGCCAATGACCTCTGCAGCGTGTGCTATCAAGAGAGGTCCCTAACCACTCAGCCTCTCAGCTCCCAGCTCTGCTAGCACTTCCTAAGTCCTTTCTTAGCAACCCAAAAGCAGTCCATGTCCTGGAATGTCATAGCACACAGTAGGTACACAACCAATGTCTACTCAGTGAGCGACTGTTTTTAAAATTGCTCCTCTAGCCTCATGTGTCTCTTCCATCTTCTACACGGAAGTGATGATTCCACCGCATGCACAGAGCGGGCTGCCAAGACAATGAGGAGGAGAGCGCTTTCATCCCGTCTCTCTAAGACAAACAGCTGCCTGACACTGCAGGATAAATGAGCCGGCCTGCCTCCGTAAGTGATGGCTGTGTCATACAGCTGTGGGAAGATGAGCTCTCCATCAAAATTTGAGGCTATTCTTTGGGACAAGTTACAAATTCTACCTTTTTTGAATCATCATTCTTCATTTTTTTTTGACATCTCAAATGAGTCAATCAAGGCAATGGAAAATGTTAATCATATAAATCAAAATAGGCAAAACAAATACAGCTCTACTCTGAAATAAAGTTAGATGAAAATTGCTATGTAATCCCCTCTCCCTTTCTCCTCGTTAGAGCCGTCATCTCTGCAGAAGTGCACCTGACTGAGCAGAGGGACAGGAACCGGCAGCAGCGCACCTGCAGTGTGATCATGGGCACTTGGCTCTTGCAGTGATTGCACGTGGCCTCGCGGTATTTGCAGGCCTTTTCCACATGATCCCGCAAGTCTTTTCTCAGTACTTTTTCTTTGCAGTCGGCACGCAGACAGGGAAGTTCCTCAAACTGACATTCATTTTTTAGGTGCACCTGTAGAAGAAATCAAAGTTCTTAACTGGCAGACAGTGTAAGTGTGAAATGGCAGACTGTACCTGCTGGATAATGGGGTCTGCAGAACACTGTGACCTTGCTCCTAGGACAGTTCTGTCCAGCAGAGTGGCAAGCACAGAGACATAGGCTCAACATGTACACTGTTTCCTCAACACACGAGTTACCATAATTAGGGTAGGAAGTCTCTGATAACAACTATTCTAGCAAGATGTGGCTATGCAGACCTGTAATCCCTAGCAGAATGGGTTGAGACGGGAATGTCTGAACTATATATCGCAAGACCCAGTGTCAAAAGGTGTACACACACAGACACACACATACAGACACAGACAGACAAACACACACACACAACACACACACACACCCCTTATTCTAATTCAATTATCCACTCTGAATAAAATATACAAATAAAAAAAAACCTTAAGTTTTATGAAGTTCCATGGTAGAGATAAAGTTCTAAAGTGCCTTGGAAAATAAAAAACCCAAGTCCTACTTTTTTATTGGATGTAGGGTAGAGGATAACAGTTCACTGATGCCATGAAGTGACACTGTGTGTCCCAGGGACAGGATCATTTCCTGCATGGTGCTGTGTTAAAGGGTAAACATAGCACTATGGTGCACACAGTGCTACGCCGCCATGGCAGGCACACAGTTGGGTGGGGTGAAGCAGCGGCCCTCTGAACAGAGACGCCTCTAGTGCCCCTTGTACTTACCAACAGATGTCCCAGCGTCAGCTGCTCCACACAACCCCTGCCTTCATTCCGACAGTAGATCTGAAGGGCCAGAATCTCTCTCTTGCAGCAATTATCCTTAAACACCTGAATTGAAAAGTAGTTAGAGGATTAATACTTCCTAATCTTCACATGCTGCAATTGTGGACAAGGCTAAACCACTCTAAGGATCCTATGAGTAACTCTTAAGTGGGCCTCGGAAAGCATTAAGGACCGTCTTAATTTCCGTGAGTAGAATGAAGGCGCTGGCCCCACTAAGAGACACCGTTTAACTCAGAAAGCCTTAACCACTGTCTTTTATTAGGGAAGCAAAAGACATTCGGGTGAAGTCATTCTAGAACACGATGGTCCTTGAATACTGACACGGCCTCTGGACAAGGTGGGCTCGAGCTCCCAGCCAACAAGGAGCAGATGGCCCTGGAGTGCACCGATTGCCAAAGGACTTGGCAACATGCTGGCAACTCAATACGCTGTTCAAAAACCTTATTAGAGAATCAGACCAATAGTTGTAGAGATGATGTTTTGGGACAATCTGTAAAACAATTTCAGTTCCCTCTTAGTGTACACTGCTTATAACTCTTTTTTTTTTTTTTTTAACCAGAGATTGTTTTCTTTTTAATTTCCTTTTTCCCTCAGCACTGGAGATGGACTCCCAGGGCCTTGTGCATGCTAGGGAAACATTCCACCACTTAATCCAAAGGAAGCTTTAAATAAATGCTACAAGGATGAGCTACTGAACTATCTCCTAAAAATGAACACCTGCTTGTCTTTAATTTTATTTTCCTTTAGAAAACAAGCAATCTGCCTCTAACAACAGTCCACATCATCTTAGTCCGCAGGCATTTCTGAGACACTCCCGCCTGTCAATACTTAGTCCTTCCTAAAAGTCCAGGCAGAGGCAGAATAAATGGCTGGTAAGCTTTAAAAACAGAGACGCCTCAGTCAGTAAAATGCATGCTATGCAAGCATGAAGATCTGAGTTTGGGTGCTGACACCTGCATACAAATCGCTGGTATTTGATCTTAGTGCTGGGGGAGGGGTGGATATTATCTGGAGCTTATTGTCCAGCTAGTCTATCTAATCAGCAAGCTCCAGGGTCAGTGACAGATCCTGTTTCAGAAATTAAGATGGAAGCTGGTATCATGGTCTTTAATCCCACCACTCAGAAAGGCAAAGGCAGAAGAATCAGTCTGTGAGTTTGAGGACAGCCTGGAATGAAATAGAGATATTTAAAAGGCACCTCAGCTTGTGGCTTTATCATCTTTCTCAGTCACACTTGTCAATTTATGAGAACAAGGAAGGCACACTGCCATTTAAGAAAAGGCATGGGCTAAGTGACCTGCTTCCTATAACAACTGACTGAAGTCTTCAGCAACAGATATGCTAGTTTGCTAAGAAAAAGCTTGGAGGGTTGGTTAACTCCCCTACTATCCAGAACAAGTTCTATCAGATGCCCTTCTTCCCAGAGCCCAGGGATCAGGGGCCCTTGTGGCCAGCAGCCTCACCAGGGCTGCCCTGACCAGCAAGTCCAGCACTTGCAAATGCTTTTGACAGGAAACCCCAGAGCAAGATTCTTAGTGTGGAATTTAATAGCCTGCATTTAAAAATTGTTAGGTTCATTAATCAAAATATTATAATCGCATACACTTTTATTGATATTTAAATCATTAAGAAGGAGTTGTTTCGAGCTACAAATGTACCTGGAAGGGCTTAGCAGTATGTGTGGCCATGTGCCAGAGAAAAGGGGAGTGATGGGATTCTTCTGGAAGAAGACAGGGGAGGCCTCGGGGTACCCACTCTAAGTGTGCCAGTGCTGACAGCCATGTGGGCAGACAGCAGCTGATCTCATTCACTGTCTAAGCTCTTCAAGACATTGTAAAGCAGAGCAAGAACAAATGTAAACAGCCCCTTCCCACTGGCATGTCTGAGGTAAAAACCAGTGTCACAGTTGAGTATAGGCTGTCTGAGACAGAGCGCTACAAGACAGCAGTGACTCAACCATAGACAGCACTGCCATAACAGGCACCTCAGCACTTCTCACAGGTCTGGACTCCGCAGGAGTCACGGCTGAAGACTGACAGTGGGTTTGCCGTTTCCTCTATATCCAGTCTGCCCAGGTGCTCACATAGTGCATGTTGGGCCTTGGAGCCTGCTGCACCACTGTCAAAACTAAGAGTTGAGTACTGTGGGACATGCCTGCAATACTAGGAGGCTGAGGCCGGAGGGCTGTTGTGAGTTTTAGGACAGTCTGGGCTATATAGGAAGATCCAATCTCAAAAATCAAAACAAACAAAGGAAAAACCAAGGGACTTGCCATGTGTGGAGGCAGAGGCAGAAGCAGAGGCAGACAGATCTCTGTGATTCCAAGAGCTGCACAGTGAAACCCTGTCTCAAACTAACACACAAGGGACTGGAGATCTACCTTAGTTAGTGATGTGCTTACCTAGAACACCCAAAGCCCTGAGACAGATCCTCAGCACTGCAAAAACTAAATGCGGGGTCGTATACCTGTGATTCTGGGCCTTGCAGACAGAGACAGAAGGACCTTGGCTACTGAGTGAGCTCAAGGCTAGCCTGAGCTAGACTCCCACCCTCACCCTACAGAATAACTGTTTTTGAGAAAAGGTCTCTATTATGTAGCCCTGGCTGTCCTGGATCTCACTTTGTAGAAAAGGCTGGCCTCCAATCCCCAGAGATCCACCTATCTCTGCCTCCTGAGTACTGGGATTAAAGGTGTGCAACACCATGCCCAGCTTAATTTTAAAAAGTAAAATAAAACTGAATTTTAATGCATTGTACAAAAGCTATGTAAAAACAAGGCTGCTCAGAGGGTAAAGTATTTTCTGTGCAAACCTGGCAACCGGAATTTGATCCCTAGAACCCACTTACAGGAAGAAGGAGAGAACTCTACAAGTTTGTACTCTGACCTCTACATGAATATCATGGCACACATGTACCTTCTCCCAATAACAAATCAAGTAAAAATTTAAACTGAATTCCACAGCACCAAACGCAAGCGATGTGAAATGTGTTAGCCACCTAAAAAGCCCAGCATGGTGGCACACCTCTGCACCTAGAGGCCATGGAGAGAAGATCCATTAAGTTTGGGGACGCCTCTGTCTGAAGAAAGGAAAGGAATGGGTAGGCATACCTTGTCTTTGATGATGCTCTCTTGGCACGCTGTGCACTTTGGACTGGAGGAGCTGAAGGAAACAGAGTAAGTATGTTAGAGCAGGTCCCCACTCCAGGCTCACAGCATAGAGCACTGTCCACTGTAGTCAGGCCTGCTCTAGCTTGCGACAACAGGCAGGGCTCCAGGATGCTACTGAAAGCTGAGTTTAAAAAATAATCCACAGGAGAAAAAGAACGGCCGGGCGGTGGTGGCGCACGCCTTTAATCCCAGCACTTGGGAGGCAGAGGCAGGCGGATTTCTGAGTTCGAGGCCAGCCTGGTCTACCAAGTGAGTTCTAGGACAGCCCGGGCTATACAGAGAAACCCTGTCTCGAAAAACCAAAAAAAAAAAAAAAAAAGAAAAAGAACGGAACTTTATGGGCCTCTCCTGAGCTAAGTGGTTTCCAGGTCCTGTTCCATAAGAATCGGGGGGCTGAGCCTACTGTGTCATCGGCAAGTTCAACCTGGGTCCTTTCACCTCAACCTGGGTCCTTTCACCCTCAGCAAAACCAAGTGGGCTGTGCGGGACAAGTGAATGGGTGCGATGAGGGTGTGGGGTGCTCACGAGTCTGGCTACTGGGCTCCGCCTTGGTCTCAGGCACCCAGGTGTGAGTGACAACATGGGCAAAGGAACTCGGTGGCCTTCTCAAGCTAATGTGTCCTGAGGGCCCTGATGGTACAGTGTGTCCTGTAGTGATCCGAGGGCCAAGCACAGTGCTGGCACATACACAAAGCTGCACGATGAAGCTCTTCCTTGGCCGACTCAACTCCTGTCCTCCAACTCCCAACTTGTCCTTGTGACTTTACCACGGCAACTCACTAGACTCAGGAGCTCCTAGGGTCTCGGTACCCCAGATCTCTGCGCACCTGCCAGGCAAGCACGCAGACTTACCACCTCTTCTGTTTTGCACGTGACCCTGACCTTCCTCTACCCTGGCCCAGGAGCACCCTTCAGTTTTAAGGACTTAGGATCATTTGACATCACCACCATAAAGCATAAGTTTCTTGCGCAGAATACAGCAACGCAGATGGGGGACACGGGGGCTCTGTGGACAGAGTGCTATGGCCACTGAGGAGACTTCAGGGGAGCAGCCTGGGCAGGTGGGACATGAGGCAGGCAGGGCAAGGTCTCAGAAACTCAGGCATGAGATGTGCCTGAGTTGCCCTAAAGGTTCTCTTATGCTGGACTGAAAATCATTCAGTCTTGGAAGAAACAGGCAGTGTGAGGTGGAGTTCAGCCCCTGGCCAGGCAGTGTGAGGAGGGGTTCAGCCCCTGGCCAGGCAGTGTGAGGAGGGGTTCAGTTCCTGGCCAGGCAGTGTGAGGAGGGGTTCAGTCCCTGGCCAAACAGTGTGGCCCGAGGGCAGCACCCACCTGAGCAGGGCGGCCATGCAGCTCTCACAGAAGCGGTGCCCGCACTCTGTCTGCTTCGGGTTGCACAGCACCAGGCGGCACTTCTCGCATTTGTACTTGTCCTCCACCGTCTTCACAAACTTCTCCTTGTAGCCTCCTTGCTCCGGCACAAGCACGGGCCCTGTGCCGCGATCAGGCTGCAGCTTCAGGGGTGGGTTAGGCTGCAGTGTGCCGGCAGCATCCATCTTTTTGCTTGACTCCATCTTAGGAAAGAGAAATTCTGCCAGGAAAAGGTAATGAGACGTGTAAGTTATCCCCTGAACCCTTGAAGAGGCCCAACACACATGGGTGAGAGGCACCCGTGCCCAGGCCTGTGCTTTCGGTATTTAAATGGGGCACCAGGACCCTGCCCAGCCTTAATCTGCCATGGAATAAGACATGACCAAGTGACCTCCTTCTTTTTACTTTATCCAGATTGTACTGGTAACACTGCCATTCAAAATACTTCCTGAAAAATATACTTAGTAAATTGTGTTTGCAAGGTTCTTTAAAATACACAGAATATTTTTCTTCCTTTTTTTTTTAAATTTAAATTTTTTATTTATATGAATATACTGTAGCTATCTCCAGACACACACCAGAAGAGGGCATTGGATCCCAGTACACATGGTTGCGCCCACCATGTGGTTGCTGGGAATTGAACTCAGGACTTCCAAAAGAGCAGTCAGTGCTCTTAACTGCTGAGCCATCTCTCCAGCTGCAGAGTATTTTTCTGTGTCAAAACTTCACTGCAATGATTTGGCCAAAGCAACAGCTACTGTTGTTAAGCTCTATTTTGTTTTTAATTGTGGTGTGTGTGTGTGTGTGTGTGTTGTGTGTATGTGTTCTACATGTTGAGACACACATCAGTGCGGGTGCCCTTAGAAGTAAAAGACATCAGATCCTCTAGAGCTGGAGTTACAAGTGGTTGTAATTTACCTAATATGGGTGTCAAACTTGGGTGGCCTGCAAGAACTGTAGGGACTCTTAATCACTGAGCCATCTCTTCAGCCCTAGCAACAGCCATTCTTGGTCGGCTTTATTTTCTGTTTAGCTCCCTAACCATAACTCCCACTATACTGTTATAAACCAACTCGGGCCTGTGTCTAGAACACTTTCTCTTGTCCTAGCAGTAGTACTTACTGAAGATGGGGTATGACAAGACCAGAAGAGTCAGGTATGAGTGTGCCTGCGGGACCAAAGGCCCTCATTTCTGTCCTCAGTTTACCAAGCCTGGAGCATCCCGAGTCAGCACACATAGGATGGAGCCATGGTATTGTCACATGGAGCCTATGGGGGGGACACAGGCTTCGTGGGGCTAAGGAGCTGGCTGGTACAAAAGTCAAGCCTGGCAGAGGGACATGGAACTGTCTCCTGAGCCCCTGGGCAGGTTCACTTCAAACTCTTGGCCACCAGTTTCTCTGCCTTCCACCTGCAGCCCCATGACGTACAATGAGAGCACAAGTCAGCCACAAAGATCCCAGCCTAGGCAGCTCCGTAAGTCAGCACGAGCATAAAGCAGTTGACTAGGTTCCTGAGGAAAGCTGACTCTAATGAAAATTATAGCTAGCATCAATAAATACCCATTAACCCTAAGCAATCACCTGCAGTATTTGCCAGCATTTGCTGATAGCACATATGGAGTGAGCCCAAATGGTGGTAGAAAGGCTAGTTTCTCTTTCCTTACTTTCTGGATATCCCACCATCAGTGTCAAGTTTTATAACAAGGAATTTTGAATGATGGACAGTTGTGATCTCAGGGAAGTTTGTGCCGGATTGGTCACCCTCCTCCCCTGAGACCTCTCTGGGTGGTTCTAGCACGCAGGCACTGATATACTTCAGCTCAGCTCGGCTCGCACAGCCCCACCAGCCCTGTTTCTGGTGCACCTCAGCAGGTCAGAGAAAGACACCTGTGGTGGTCTCGGAAATACAAAGTTTAATTTATTGTCTTTCCACTCCCAGTCCTTTTCCTCAGCATACCATGGATCTGCTAACTAAACAGGCGCTTTCAAAAGTTACCAGCTCTCTTAAAAAATACATTGTAGCCTTGCCCAATTTATTTTTCCTACTTAAAAAAAAAAATGTCTGGGTTTGACTAGACATGAATACAGTTCAGTCGGTAGAGAGTTGGCCTGGATTTGATCCCTAGTGTCAAATAAAATGGGTCATGGTGGCACCTGTACTCCTAGCACTCAGGAGGCAAAGGCTGGAGGACTGGTAGCTCAAGATCAGCCTCACACACATAGTAAGTTTGGGATCCATGAAAAGCATCTCAAAAGCAAACAAAAAAAACAAACATAAAATAAAACCCTCCAAACTGACATAGGTCAGATCCCGTCAACTCGCAGTGTCCAGAGCATCTACCTCCAGGACTCTCTCGCTTCTCTTGGCAGTACAGGACTCTGAGCTGTGAACTAGCACCAGGCAGCCCCGCAGAGCAGATGCAAGTGCTCAGGGGACGGCTGGGACAGAGCCAAGTCCTCCTCTTTCCCTAAGCTCTGCTCATGTACTACTTTCTGCATTCTTTCTGAGGTACACCGAACAAATGTTTCATGGCTAGGGCTATACAAAATGACTGCCAGCAGCAGATCAATTAATGAGCTGATGTCCAGCCACACCTGAGTGAGCTGTAATAAAAGAACGCTGCTGTGGTAACATGAAGACGCCTTGTGCGAAATCTACGGACTGTAAAAGTAAGTTTTCAAGACCACTTCAAGGGATCAGTGACTCTGCCTGCAGTCTGCATTTGAGAAGCCTGCTCACAGGAATGACAGCTTACCTTTCTGAGCTATGTGTGAAAATGGCCTGCAGGGAGCTCACTGGCTGCCCGCCAACAACCATTCTATGTCCCCGGGGACATTCCAGTATCTCTAACAGCCAACCTCACAAGCCAAGCAATCCTAGGTGTGCTTGTTCCCACAGGAGAACAGCAGCCTTGGATAGGGGAAGGAATTTGGCTCTCTTCAGTTGACTGATAGCCCCCACAGGATCAGAGTACTGCCTAACATGCAGCCAGGGCTCAGTATGTACTTACTGAGTTAATAAAAAGGCGAGCCCTGAGCCGCTCACCTCAAATATTTTGTGACAAACTGACTTCAGGAACAGAAAACTTTAATAACTGATCTAATTTGTTTTCTTTTTTTTTTTTTTTTTTTTTTGGTTTTTCGAGACAGGGTTTCTCTGTTTGCCCTGGCTGTCCTGGAACTCACTCGGTAGACCAGGCTGGCCTCGAACTCAGAAATCCGCCTGCCTCTGCCTCCCAAGTGCTGGGATTAAAGGCTGTGCACCACCACTGCCCAGCTAATTTGTGTGACGTTGAGAACGAACAAAGATTTCAGCTCCTCATAGCTTTCGTCTGGAGCTCTGCTCTATAGCTCTCAGGAAGCTATATCAAGGAAGGGTCTCATGAAGGAGATGAGGGTAACTGAGTTTCTATTCTAAGTGTCTTAGTTATGGTTTCTATTGCTATGAAAAGATCACAGCGACTTCTTTTATAAAAGAAAGCATTTAATTGGGGCTGGCTTACAGTTCAGAGGTTCAGTCCATTGTCCTCATGTCAGGAAGCATGGCGGCACACAGGTAGGCACAGTACTGGAGAGGTGGCTGAGTTCTAAGTCTGATCCAAGGCAGCAGAAAGAGTGAATGGTTCTTTCTTGGACATTTGAAACTCTAAAGGACACTCCCAGTGAGTGACATACTTCTCCAACAAGGCCACACCCACTCAAACAAGGTCACACCTCCTAATGTCACTCCCTAAGCATTAAAATATGAGTTGGGAGTGGAGAGATGGTTCAGTGGTTAAGAGCACTGGCTATTCTTTCAGAGGACCCAGGTTCAATTTCTAGCACCCACATGGTAGTTTGCAACTGTCTATAACTCAAATTCTAGGACATCTGACACCCTCACACAGATACACATGTAGGCAAAACACTAATGCACATAAAAAAAAAAAATGTGAAATTAATTATTTTTAATATAAATGTAAACAGTGAATTAATCCAGTGGCTATACTTATTTACCTTACCCAATAACTTCACAAATAAACCAAGATTTATTTAAGACTACACCTCAATGGCTGAACAGTTAAATGACGTAACATCTATGGTAACCTGGCTCCCTCCCAGCCCCTTCCCATGATACCTGCATATTATTATTAATCTGGCTCTTCAGACTCTTTCTTCATCGCTCCAATTCCTCAGCTCTCCCCAAGGATCTGACCCTCCCTCTCTCCTTCCTCTCACTAGTGGGATGTCCCACCCTATTTTCTATTCTGCCCAGCTATTTATTGGGTGATAAGTATTTATTGACCAGGCAGTGAATAAATGGTAAGAACTATTTACACAAACTTGAGACAGGAGATTCTTGGTATAAGCATTACAATGGCATGTCTGGACTGAAACAAGATATGAGGACAGAGAAATCTGCATTCGAATAACCCAAGGGTAAACTTTACACAGCCTACAAAACATTATGCCTACATATGAGTCTATGGGGGCCATTCTTATTCAAACCATCACATTCCACTCCCTGGCCCCCACAGGCTTGAAGCTATGTAAGGCAGAAATGCATTCAGTTTTACTTCAAATAGCCCATCAGTATCAACCCTGTTTAAAAGTCCAAAATGTCTTCTGAGACTCATGGCAATCTCTTAACTGTAATCCTCTATACAATCAAAATCAAAAAGCAGACCACATACTTCCAACATATATAACAGCGTAGAATATATATAATCAACCCAAAAGGGAGAAAAGGGAACACAGTGAGGAAATACTAAAGCAAGACCAAAAACCAGCTGGGCGAAGTCCAAACTCTACACCTCCATGACGATGTCAAAGTGTTCTTCAAATCTCCAACTTGTTTCAAGTTTGTTGACTGAAACACACTTCTCTCTCCAGGGTTGATTCCACACCCAGTCTGCAGCTTCCTTGGTAAGTACTGCATGATTCTGGCATCTCCAACATCTTGGGGTCCCCAAGGCAATCCAGGCTTCACCATCAATGGCCTCTCTAGACCTCCATGCAGGCACACCCTGACACACACTTGGTCTCAGCAACTTTGCTTAGTTGTGGAGGGAGATTCCATAACCCATTTCTTGTATTCTTGACTCTAAAGCTGTCAAGTTCTATTGTTTGCTTGTGCTGGAACATGGCCCCATTTTCATCAGGTTTCTCTTTCAGGTGGTTCCCTTCACTGCCTAAGCTTGTCTGTCTTGGAACTAGATCTATAGACTGGGCTACAGTCAACTCAGAGATCCATCTATCTCAGCCTCCATGAGTGTTAGGCTTAAAGTCTACCACTCCCTGACCTAAGCTTTTGAAGATTCCTTTACTAAAGTTGGAGTGTAGCTGTATGGGGTCTTGTCCTGAGCCCACCACTCCTTTTATTCAATTTAGCATGCTGTCTTTAATCTGTTTGTCTCCTTGAACTCTGGACTTGACTCCATACTTCCTGGTGCTCCTCTTCTCCTCAAACTGTACATTTTGTATTTTTTTCTTACTCATCTCTTGCTCCCTTTCATTATAAATCTGCATAAGCATGGCCACTAACAACCAAGGAACACAGCACCAGGCTGTCTGGAAATGTCCTTTGCCAAAGCGAATCCATAACTCTTTAATTTAGCCTCAGATTTTTTTTTTTCTTTTTAAAGACAAGGGCAGAAAGCAGCCAGAAAGTGTCAAAATATCACAAGAACTATCTCTAGGCGACACACTAATATTTTTCTTCTTTAAAACCTCTTGAGCTAGGCCATCAGAATCTACATTAATCTCAGCATCACTGTCTTTCATGCTCTAATAGTATAACCTATTAAGCCCCAACTTAAAGCATCCAACTGCTTTCCTAATCCAAAGACCCAAAGTCCAGTTCTGCCAAGGAGAAGCCACATGGCCATGCCTGTCACGGCAATACTCCACTCCTGGCTCAAGGTCTGTCTTAGTTAGGGTTTCTATTGCTGAGAAGAGACTCTATGACCACAGCAACATTTTTTTTTTTTCAAAGTTGCTTCTTTTGTTGTCATTTTTTAAAAAAAAGATTTATTTTATGTATATGAGTACGCTTTGCTGTCTTCTGACATATCACAAGAGGGCATCAGATCCCATTACAGATGGTTGTGAGCCATCATGTAGTTGCTGGGAATTGAACTCAGGACCTCTGAAAGAGCAGTTGGTGTTCTTAACTGCTGAGCCATCTCTCCAGCCCCCACAGCAACTCTTAAAAAAGAAAGCATTTAACTGAAGCTGGCTTACAGGTTCAGGGCTTTAGTCCTTTAGTCCTGAGGTGGGTGCAAGGCGGCACACACAAGCAGACATGGTCTGGAGAGGTAGCTGAGGAGTTCTACATTTGGTTCTCAAGGCAACAAAGTAGATCAAACCCTGGGCCTGGCTAGGGCATTTAAAAAACCTAGTTCACCCTCAGTGACATACTTCCTCCAAGGCCCCACCCATTCAAACAAGGCCATGCTCCTAATGCCATTCCCTAAGCATTAAAATATATGAGTCTATGGGGGCCATTCTTATTAACCCCCACATTGAAGGACCAAGCCAACGATGAATAATCTTTCTCTTTCTATGGCATGTTGTGCTCTATGTAAACAAGTAAAGATTACAATTGCAGGTCTTTGTTTTTGTAAAATGCCAAAGAAAAGCAAACAGATTAAAAAAAAAAAAGAAGAAGAAGAAAAAGCTATACTAAGCATATTAATGAAATCCTCGCAGGAATCTGCTATGAAAGGCACAGAATGCCTAGAGCACGCAGGTCTGTCAGGATGCTCCTCATTCTCTCTTCTGAAGACTCCCAGAGCTACCTTACTGAGGCTTCTGACCACCTGTCCACATCCCTCACACAGCCATTCTTGAGCTCAGTGGTTGTGAAGCAGCTAGCTCAGAGAAAAGGAACCGCAGGAATGGGAACAGCAGTCTGTGTGCCTGTGCCTACCAGCAGTGACAGCTGAGAAAACCATCGGAGCAGCAGGGACCAGTGTTGCAGAAGCCAGGGAAGAATGTGGGACAGCGCTGCAGGATATTTGATCACATTATGAGCCCCAACATTGTGCTGTTTGCTGAAAAAACTTGTTTCTAGTTGTGGTACAGCTCACTCTAGGACACACCTTTAATCCAAGAGCTTTCTGTTTATTGTAAACAGGATTAAATAAAGTCAACCACAGGTCAAGAGGCAGAGCAAGGCAGCTAGAGAGATGGCTCAGTGGTTAAGAGCACTGACTGCTCTTCCAGAGGTCCTGAGTTTAATTCCCAGCAACCACAGGGTGGCTCACAGCCATCTGTAATGGGATCCAATGCCCTCTTCTGGTGTGTCTGAAGACATTGACAATGTGCTAATATATATACAATAAATAAATCTTAAAACAAGAAAAAAAGAGGAGGAACAAGCACCTAGCTGACAGGAAGTGAACATAGAAAAAAAAAAGAGAGAAAGAGAGTAAGAGGAAGCCAGGAGGACTGACAGACACATAGGAAGTAGAAGGGAGGGACATCTGGCGTGAGGGTTTAGTGAAGGCCTGGAGAAGGCTTTTCCTTTTGGGAGGAAGGTCAGCTGGGTACTACTCTGCGTCTCTGAGCTAGCAGGTTTTCACCCCAGCATTCGGCTCCAGAGTCTTTATTGGTAAAATCAAATGTTTGGGGGTTTATTAAATACAACAGGACAGGTTACTACTAGGGGTGTGGTGCGTCTCAGTGGAAAGGTAAGAATATTCTGGAACTAGAGAATGGTGGTAGCTATACCATTGAAAAGCAGACTAAAGCCACTGGGCTTTAATAAAGAGAGTGAATTCCCATCTTAATGTAAAATCTGGATGTAAACTAATACAAAAATAATTTACTCAAAATAATATCATTTAAATTTGATTAGCTTGTGATATGAATACACAGTAGATATAGCAGGTCACATTCACCCCTAATGCTAAAGGTATACAGTGCTGGTAGCTGTGGACAATCAAGGGGCCTAACAGTCCCATTTTTATTATAACAGTCCACATCCTTAGAAAACAATTAAGATAATTCCAGATTCTCTGACTATAACTACTCAGCACAAAAGATTCCTTCTCATGCTTAGAAAGACGTGCGGCCACGCAACCAATGCACAAGCAAGCAGTCGTGTCTCCCTTCACAACCTGTGTCCAATGTCTGAATTACGCCATAGTTTTCATTTGCTTCCAACAATGTATCCTGAAGAACTCTCTTATCAGCACATGAAAACTTGAATTATTATTATTTATTAGTCTATGCTACTTTTCATTGAAGTATCTTTCACTCATGCTATCTTCTGAGTTTTACCACATGGCATAAATTATTTTTACCTGTAAATAGTGTGAACAGTTTCTCCACAGGGACACAGACTACACAAAGATGATATGCCACAGGAATCACATGGTTTCTTTTTCTTTCTTTTCTTTTTTAAAGATTTTATTTATTTATTTTATGTATATGATGAGTACACTGTAGCTGTCTTCAAACACACCAGAAGAGGGCATCGGATCCCATTACAGATGGTTGTGAGTCACCATGTGGTTGCTGGGAATTGAACTCAGGACCTCTGGAAGAGCAGTCAGTGCTCTTAACCGCTGAGCCATCTCTCCAGTCTGGTTTCTTTTTCTAACACCCTCCCCTCATCCTACCAAAACATAGTGTTTCTGTGTAGCCCTGGCTGGCCTCAGGGAGCTCTGCCTGCTTCTCTCTCTCAAGTGCTGGAATTAAAGATGTGTGCCATCCCCGACCCCCTTCAGCTTCATTTCCTAAACACACACACACAAACACACACACAAACACACACACACACACACACACACACACACACACACACACACACACACACAAACAAACAACAAACACATGGTATAGTAACTGTTTCTACAGGCAATATAGTTAAGCTAAAAGATTTTTTAAAAATCATGCTTTCTAGCCCAATTAGGGGAGTGTGGTTTCCCACTGAACACTCAGCATCTGCGGCATGCTACACTCTCAGAGGCCGGATGTCAACCTAATAATCCTATTTAGAACATTAGTTCCTGCACTTTCCCACTTTCCAATTCACAAATAAAGACAATATTCTGTTTCCTCTGCTTCAGAAAGCTTCTATCAAGTTGCTGTGCTCTCAATGGCAATGCTCAAACGCACACTACAGCAAACTGACCACAGATGAGTGAAGCACCCTCCTGAGGAGGAGCATGGGATGCCAGTGTGGTGCTGGAGTGCATGGCACGGCCCAGCAGTGATCCTCCGTGCTTTTTAATGCAAAAATTAATAGGATAATCTTTAAATTCATGTGGAAATATAAGAGATCTAGAGTATGTAAATCTCGAAAAAGAGTAAGCCTCACTTTCTGGTTTAAACTTTAATGTCCAGCTCAGCAATCAGGCTCTGATATCAGCAGGAGAGCTGAAGAGCCAGGGTGGTAGTTACTGCTCACTCATAGCTGTGAGAGACCTGTCTCCACCTTTCCTCTCAAGTGGTCAGCCCAGCTGAGGCCAGTGCTTTGGGGAGGGTGTGGTAGGTTCTAAGCCCATGTGCAGGATGCCCTTTAGTCAGAGCTCAGGGCTACTCCTTCCTTGTACCCTCCCACCTCTCTCCAAATGTAAACAGTCTTTCTGTTTAAGAATATTACTAGCGCCGGGCGGTGGTGGCGCACGCCTTTAATCCCAGCACTTGGGAGGCAGAGGCAGGCGGATTTCTGAGTTCGAGGCCAGCCTGGTCTACAGAGTGAGTTCCAGGACAGCCTGAGCTACACAGAGAAACCCTGTCTCAAAAAAACCAAAAAAAAAAAAAAAAAAGAATATTACTAGCATTCATATTTAAAACTTTTGTTTTATGTGTAGGGATGTTTTGACTACATTTATGTCTAGGCATGCCTGGAGCCCAGCAGGCCGGAAGAAAGTGCTAGATCCTCTGAAGCTGTAATTCTAAACAGTTGTGAGCTATCATATAGGTACTGGGAGTCAAACTATGGTCTCTTCAAGGGCAGCCACTTCTGCAGCCCCTTGTTTGCATTACTGAGACACAGACTCACTGTCCGAGCCTCAGACTTATCATGCAGCTGAAGATGACCTCCAGTCCTGATATTCCCCTCAGCCTCTGGGATTACAGGTGTGAGCCACCACATCCAGCTCATGTTTCTCTTCCTGTCATGTCTCTAGCATTCAAACATTTCCATGTTTACTACGGGATACACTTCATGCTCTTGCTGTGGTAATGGTTACTTGCCATGCAAATGGTGATCCAGTTTCTGTATTATGCACAGTCAGCTCTCAACATCCTAACTCATCTCTTCTGAGGCACGTGGACAAATTTCTCTAGGGCATAATACACCATAAACTATGGGTTCCAGGATTAGCAAATGCCATCTTCAGGTCAATCTAGACAGCAACCTAGTTTTCTAAGGCCCGAAATTTTTAGGTTTTAAAACGTAAGGACAAAATAAAGACCATGTGATGCCGGGCAGTGGTGGTTCACACCTTTAATCCCAGCACTTGGGAGGCAGAGACAGGTGGATTTCTGAGTTCGAGGCCAGCCTGTCTACAGAGTGAGTTCCAGGACAGCCAGGGCTACACAGAGAAACCCTGACTCGAAAAACCAAAAAAAAAAAAAGAAAAAAAAGAAAAAAAAGACCATGTGATAAAAAGCATAGGTAGTCCCTCAAACCTGAGATATTGATACTTTTGGTCTTCATGGAAACAGTGTGGTACTCTTAGCCCTGAACTATGTTAGAAGTGCAGAGAAACTGCCGGTTGGGCAGGTTGCAGAAATGGCAGCTTCACAAGGGAATTCTGAGGAGCTGTCCTGAGATGTACACATTCCCACAAGCAGCCTCAGCCACACTTGGAGCTACAGAGCTACAGACCTCTGCATCTCTGCCAGGCTAACCATGGGTAAGAAACGGCTTCCTCCGCTCTTGACCACAACAAACACAGAAGCCTACTGTGACCTCAAAGAATGGAAGGTGGTTTGAAGTGGAGCTCAATGGCTGTCTAGCATGAGTGAGGCTAGCACAAGTTACATAAGACCCTGTCTTTAGAACCACGGGCTGGGGGTGCTCAGTGGGCTGAACAATATTTGCCAAAACCACATTCTAACAACCTAAGTTTGGCCCCTGAAACCTACAGGGTGGGAGGAGAACAGTCACACCAACACACACACACACACACACACACACACACACACACACACTCACACACACGGGTGTTTTCTCTGTGTAGCCCTGGCTTGCCTCAAACTCAGAGATATACCTGCTTCTGCCTCCTGAGTGCTAGGATTAAAGATGTATGCCACCATACCCAGTTATAAGTAAAACAAACAAACAACAACAACAGCAACAAAAGAAGGTGTCTTTATCTAGCCCTCGATGGCTTGACCATTTTTCAAAATGTAATAAATAAATAAATAAATAAATAAATAAATAAATGGAAAAAAAAAAAAGGCTTTGGTGGGCAGCTCTTTGCTTTCAAGGGCAGCTAGATCTACATAGTGAATTCCAGGCTAACCGGGGATAAAACATAGTAAAACTTTGTCTCAAAAGAAAATAACAAAAACAAAACAACAAACGAACAAATAAAACTGGGATGGAGAGATGGTCCAACAGTTAAGAACACATGCTGCTCTCCCAGAGGATGTGAGTTCAATGCCTAGCACCCACATGGCAGCTCACAACCATCTGTAACTCTAGTTCTAGGGGCTCTGATGCTCTTCTGGCAAGCACATAGCACAGACATCCATGCAGACAAAACATCCACACACAAACATTTTTTTTAAAATAAAATAAAATGTGAAAACAATTAGGGCTGGAAGGATGTCGGAGCAGGTAGGACTTTCTATCACGTCTGATTACCTGAGCTCAGTCCCTGGGACTCACAGGACAGAAGAAGAGAATTGAATCCTGCAAGTTGTATTCTGACCTCTATACAAGTGCTATGAGGTCAAGCACATACACGTATCAGATTAGAAAAAGAAATCTTAATTAAAAATGGGGAGATGGGACATCTGGGTCTGGCTCCCTCTATGGACAGCCTGGTAAACACTGTTCACCATGACTATCTCAGGAGACGGCGAGCATACAACCCCACGCCTCACAGTAAGTTAAAGGTAGAAATGAGCAGAGATGCTAGAAGTTATCCAGAGGGACTGACCCTGAGAATATGCTAAACTGAACACAGAGAATCAAAGGACAAGGGGCCAAGAGGTCACTAGCATGAGTCTGGAGCATGGGTTCTGAGACAGCTGATGCAGAAGGCAGTCACCGCCTGCTTCTGATCCCTTTGATCCTGTGTGGGGACAACACCTACAAGTTCACACCCAAACAAAGACTTAAGTTCAAAGACTTCCAAACAACAACAACAAAAAAACTGTAAAAATTCAGTTCCTATAGTTAAGACAGCAGTAGTATTTCTAAAATGTTTGTCACAAGGACATCCTTGGGAATCCCCCGTGTACCACCTCAGGAAAAATAGCAAAATTAGTCTCTGCAATCCCTCCAAACAGAAGACTGAAAATCTTTGATCAGATTTCATGACTGGATAGAAATACTTTTATTTCACTTATTTTTACATGGCTATAAACATAGTATACCTCGGTCCTAAAATTTAGATTTAGCGATTATAAGCTAATAAGATTCTATATTTATAATTTTATTGAAGAAAAGTTATGCTGGTTCAGTCAAATGCATTGAAGATGGCATTTGAGGAGCGCTTAGGGTTTTGTCAAGCATGTAAGAGCCCAAGCCGAGGAGTCTCCAATGCCAGAGGCTGAACACAAACAAATCTGGGTGACATGGCAGGTCACCCACAGGATGGAACCTGAGGCTACTGCCAATATTTCCTCTCCCATCCTCAAGAAAATCAAGTGGGAAAAGAATGTTTGCTTCCAACACATGAAGAGCTAGCTTTTGCTAAACAAACGATAGCACCCCTAGGCAAGGAGTTACAGTCACAGGAACTGCAGGGCTAGAACTTGGCATTTAACCACTCACCCATAACAAGACCCTGAGGAGGAGCCAAGGCCAGCAGTGAGCAGCAGCCCAGAGCCCATGTCCTGGTGCAGCTAGGTATTCTACCCTTCACGAAGACTGAGTGCTGTATTCCTCCTGTCTGCTATATTTCAGATGGAACTTTATTGTATCTGAAGGCCTTATGTAATCCAACATCTGATATGTATAATCTTCTGAGGACATAGCCTCTACAGTTTCCAGTAGCTGCCTTAGATGTCTGGTTTACACATGTGATGCGGCAGAAGGATGGTGACTTCACACTTCCTCTGCCTTCGGCCTTAAGGTCTCTACTCCTGTGACTTGGCTACATTTTAATTTTGGAGCTTAGAAACTAGAAACAAAAGTATATCTGCTGACAAAAGAATGTTCCAAAAAACTGGAAAGCCCGGGGAAAACCGAAAAAGGGAAGCATCAGATAAACAAAGAAAATGGCTCCTGCCAGCAAGAAAGCATGAACTGGCTTTCATGCAGAGAAAGCAGCCTGCTGTCCAGTCCAGCAGGGGATCAGTGCCACGCAGTGAGGCAGTGGTGACAGGGAGGGAGGTGGTGGAGGGCAGGTGTGCCATAGCGCAGAGGACTCCTGAGAGGGCTTCTGCAGGAACCCTGGTACAGCAGCTCCCTTTTGATTCCTTATGCCAGATGCTACCCGTGGCATCACAGCCAAGTACAGGAGAGAAGGCCATGCACACAGGTGAGCGAGCACAGACTCTATGTTTCAGTTTCTCATCAGTGGCTGCTCTGTTACTTTAGCTCACCATTTGAAGGTTTGGTTGAAGGCTGTGGGGAGGGCACGCACAGCCGTAGGAGCAGGAGGGAGCTGTTCACAGGGCACCACAGTCAGGGAGCAGAGGGAAGAGAGCTGGTGCCCAGCTCACTTTCCCCTTTTATTTATTTATTCTACTACCCAGCCTGTGAAAAAGTGTGGTCTGCATACACGGTAGACGTTCCTCCTCTAGTAGTTTCCTTTTGGAAACAGCTTCATAAATACATCCAGACGTATGGTTTCAAGGTGGTTCTAAATCAGTCAACTTAAGATCAGTTATCTTATTAAAAGCCCTATTCAAAAAGAGAATTAGAGACAGACCCACTCACTCAAACTGACAGGATCAAAGAGCTAAATACAGATAAGAGCTTACAATAAGAAAGTAGACACTTGAAGCTCTACATTGCTCCTTGATTCATACAACTTAGGATATTTACTTTTAAGATTTAATTATTTTTACTTTTTATATATCCGTGTTTTATCTCACCTGTATGTGTACCACATACATGCTACTTAGGGAGGTAAGAAGATGATGGCACTGGATGCCCCAGAACTGAGGGTGACAGGTGACTGTTAACCAAATGCTGGAGCTGGGAACCAAAACCAGGTCTTCTGGAAGAGTGTAGTGTTCTTAGCTGCTGAACCATCTCTCCAGCCCTATAATCTAGGATTTTAAAGCTCTGCTCAGTCCTCTTATATCATGCCTAGAGTTCTCCTGGCCTATACCTGGGGTTTGGCCTCTGAACAGAAAGGAAAAAGCAGAGCCCAGGGCTCGAGTCACACTTCAGGCCTCCAGCAGCAGGCAGCACCTTTCCAGAGGAAACTCTGCCTGTCTACCAGAAAGGGAGTGGGAAGCATGGGTGTGGGAGTGGAAGAGAGGGGGAATGGGGGAGTGAGTGGGCTGTAATTCCCCTTCCTAGAATGTTAACCTTATAGGAAAATGGATTCAAAGAGCAAGAAACATATTAAGGAGGAACTTACAGTGTTTAAGCCAAACTTTAGAATAAAGTGTGGCGCTCCAGTCAATAGCTTTCATAAATGCCTTCCCTTCTCCCTAGTTCTCCATTTCTGATGGGAGCTCTGACCCAAATTCTCCCCTCTCTGAATACTTGACACTGCTCTACCTGGGGATGATATGGGTCCCCAAGAAAAATAACAGCTCTTCTCCATCTGAAATATATGAAAAATCTAGCTACCTATATTTTGGTCACTGTGAAGAAGAATTAGGAATAGAAGCTAAGGTTTTCTATTGCTGTGACATAGCACCACAGCCAAGACAACTTAGAAAAGAAACGGTTTATTTCCGAGGGTGAGTCCGTGACCATCATGACAGGAAGCACAGCAGTGAGCAGGCACAGTGCTGGAGCAGTAGCTGAAAGCTCCCATTTCAATCCATACGGAGGAGGTAGAGAGAGCTAGAGAGATGGGGCAGAGATGAAAGACAGACAGAAACAGAGACATAGAGACAGACAGACAGAGATGCTGAGAATGACCTGAGTCTTTTGAAACCTCAAAGCCCACTCCCAGTGACACATTTTTCCAACAAAGCTGGATCTCCTAATCCTTCCCCAAAAGTTCCACCAACTGGCCAAGCACTCAAATATATGAGGCCGTGGGGCCATTTTCATTTAAACACCACATGACTCAAGTGACTTTAAAAAGTAACTGTTTGGCAGTCCAAAGACATTAAGAACTGCGGGAAATCTAAAGTTACGCTGGTAGTATAGTGTAAGCAAGATGCGGGTATTGTTATTTAAAACAACCACATACTTTTACAGGTTAAAACAACTGAGTGAATATGCTAAATTTGTTAGGAACCAATGTCAGTATAAGAGAAAAAAGGATAAATAGAAAAAAAAAAAAAAAACTCAAATACTCCTAAACCTCAAGTGAAGACTGAACACATCATGGTCTCCAGGACCAGAGATGATTAGCAGCTCCACAGCAGGAACATTCACACCAGAGAGCAGAGAGCCCACACTGGCATGTGCCCACATCAGCAAGCTCCCACAGCATGAGTGTCCGCCACGGTGGCAAGAGCCCTATGGCCTCAAGATCCCACTTCCACAGAGGACACCAGGGTTGCCAAGAAGAACAGGCAGTTGCAGGTGGCAGCAAAGAAGTTCAAGATGAATAGACTGCACCTACCGAGACCAGAAAGCAAGGAGGACAGGCTTTGCCAAAGGCCAAACACTGTAGCTATCAATCAGGAGGCTCTGCTGGCCACAAGTGGCATCTTATCACCTCTAAGAATACCTATAAGAAACACAATTTCAATTCACAAGTAACAACTGGTTATAACCTGCAGAGGAATTTTAATACACCAACATGGCTGCTCTGGCAAGGGATCACATCCAAAGCCCTCCTAGGTCTATGTGATGCAGCCCAAACGCAGACACGGTCTGGATTAGAGTATGATCTGGCTGGAATACAGACAAACCCTTACACTCACCTTTAACTCCTAACAATGAAGGTAAGGTTAGTTTGTAGAAGGAAGCACTCATATTTAAAAGTGACATCTAATTGAGGGGCAGACAAAGTGATGAATCAGAGAAAGATCTGGCGGAATGAGTCAGAGATAGGATTTGCCCAATTCACTTAGGGAACAGCACAGCAAATGAGTGAAGGCTATATTTCATATCCACAAGTGCTAGTGTCTATGCAAGCGGAATGGTTGTCAGATTTAGTTCCCTCGAACACATTCCGGTTCGAAACCGCCTGTTGTCAGTGAATAGTCAGTCAGAAGCGGTGACTGATTGATACTGAAAGTTCAGCGAAGAGAGACTCAAGCACTATGCAATCGGAGAATGCTAATCGAGATCTCTCAGTAGTATGCCAATCAAAAGAGGAATGAGAAGAAGTGAATACGCCCGAGTTGACAAAGAATGTTGAGCTCTCAGACAACAATCTTTATCTGCGCAGCACGTGCCAGTGGATGTTAAGAGGCTCCATAAGCCTAATAGCGAATCCCAGCCACAATGTAGCAAGGCAGCCTGAGTAGAGAGGAGGTTGTGCACGACTGCATCAGGCAGATTCAGCTGAGTATCAGATGTTGCTGCATCTGATGTCGCTGAGGAACGTACAGCAAGCTATCGAGGAGTCTCTAGGTCTCCGGAGGCGCATCTAAGTGTTCTCAAGCACACTCAGCCCCAAAGGTAGTCTCACGACTTACTCACGCACGTTCCCCCCGTGCCTAGCTATGTCGCATTTTTTCATTATAACCAGTTATTTTACTGTCTGTATTCAGCTACGTACTGCTCTCTCATCCTAGCTCGGTCCTCGTTACGTTCTAGTTATGCGCCAGCAATACCACATAGTAGGTGACGCTCTCAGCAACCATTGTCATGATATTCGATGCTACACATGTGATGTGGCAGAAAATCCTGTACTGGTACGCAGACAATAGAGACTTATATGAGAAGATATATAAAGATCATCAGGACGAACAACCCAACCGCCTCATATAGAATAACTAGGTGTATATCCTAGACACTGTCCATATTTTAGTATCGTGTTTGTCTCTACATCGAGTGATTATTCAAGACTGCTGACGCAGAAATACTCGAGTAGCACGGCAAGATAACTGATTTGTATTCGTTAGGTCTCACATTCTCTGATCTAGAAAATCCATCTTGGCCTTCAGTGATTTTTGATTTGTGTGGACAAACGAAGATACATAGACCGAAGAGCAATCGTAGTTTGAATATTACGAGGCCTATCTAGCTGTCTAGAAATGACTATTTCTCCCTAGTTACCCGTGTGTGTGTCCGCCGCCACACTGCAAACACAAGAGCAGATAGTCACCCTCTACGCGCGCGCACACGCGCACACTGACTCGATGCGCACATACACAATGATCGCACACCGCAAGCGACTCTGCGATTGCCATACTCACAGCCCCGGCTGGTAGAACGAATGCCCATTAATGAAGACTCTCAAGAAGGAAAGAGCAGAGCTATCCGCCAATAACTTGAATCAAACATCCTAATCCATAACCCAACTCGACAGATCAACGCACTGTGAAGTTATCACCTCAATGAATTCCTATCCATGCTACAGGGCTAGCACCATGCCTAGCAAGGTAGAAGCTGCTGGCCACTGCTCACTAAGACGCTACTACAGATATCCAGGGGGACTGGTGTGGGATAAGACCCTAATGAATTGTGGAAGCTAACAGCCTTCAACTTGTGTAGCTCAACCAGTTGACGCCAATCACAATGCATACTTCCGTGAAGCTATCGTAATGTGGCGAAAGAAGATTACGGGTCGAGCTCGTCTTCTTAAGCTGTTCTACTTCTACTAGACTCTCTGTGTAAAACCGTGCATCTAGCAATCTCAGAACAGTGCGTGTAGGTTGAACAGGTTTTCTTTCCGTTTTATCCTTACACTCTCCATGTCTAAGCGGATTTATACGCTAGTGTGTACGTGAACTCATTTGTATGGTAGTACTGTCTCTTAGTCTGTTGTTGTTATTGATAGTACTTTAAAGATTGCCCTCTTTGTCGATTAGATGTCGGTTGAGGATATGATAGATCCTATGTTATAAGATTGCTATAGTCCTGTCCGAAGCTAGGATGAAATGTCGTACTACAGGTCACTGTGGAAATTACTAGAGATGATGTGGTAAAGAGAGAACCTGGGATCGACCGGCGCAACACCTGCCCTCCTATTGCTCAGGCAGTTCGGCTGCAGAATACGCTGAGAGCCCCTTAGGCCTCGTCTCAGATGTTTTACGCTAGCGACTAAACCTAAGTGAGAGCGACCTTGGCTAGTACCTATGGGAAGTCCCTGCTCTGTCATGGGTGTTCAGTAACTTTGCAATAGAGCCAAACGCAGTGGTAGAGTTGCCTATCCAGGAGCGCACTCGCGTTAGTGGCGGTTGCTCGATGCCAGCACGAGGCATGCCTAATCCTGACATACCCCTCTCCTCACTCGCTTGGCCTACGGATGCCCCACGACGGATGCACGTTGTCCTTCTGAAGCCCAATTTCACCAACCCCTCGTAACAGATGCCAATCATCCCCTGTGTGTGCCGAACCGACGCTGCCCCCGTGATATCCCCCCACGTTGTCACTCACTTTTGTGTATCCCAGCATCCCGCTGTTACGACCCTAGATACAGTTAGCCCCGATGCTCTCAAAATCACACCCTAACGCAATGTCAATAGTCTTCTCCTTTGGTCCCACGCCCACGCCAGTCCGCGCCCCCGAACGCAACACTGCCGGACGCACTCCCCCCCCCATCCTCTCTCGCCTCAACGTCGCGCACCTTCTCCCCCCCCCCCCCGTGGTCCCACCAACACCATCCCCCCCCGTATCCCCACACCTCCCCCACGCTCCTCCCCGACCCGCCGCCTCGTCGCCCACTGACGTCCGCAACCCCTGCCCCCTCCCCCCCCCCTCCCACCCCCCCCCCGGCTCTCAAACCCCCCCCAACCCCCCCCCCCCCATCCTCAGAGCACCAAAACTCACCGCCAAACAATGTCTCAAACACCCCCACCCCCCCCCCACCGACTAGCAATAAACACCCAACCCCCACCCTCAAACAACACACCTCACCATCCACGTCTACCTCCCCCCTATCTGTTTTTAATGTTATCCCCTTAAACAACCATTCATGAGGTCCCCATTCGAGCTCCCCCTAGGCCACTCGCGTGTTTCAACAGCCTTTAGTGATAGCTTGGAGATTCTTTTGTCTCGCTGATCCAAAATGAAAGAGATAAACCTGGACGGGGCTAAGGTGTGACTGCGGGCTGGCCTACCGCGGTTTATTTGGAGCTGTACTGCCTTTAGAGGACCTGAATTGGATCAACAAGTTACCATTCTCAGTACAGTGCACCTGTACTTCCAGCTCCAGGCGCAATCCTTATTCTCGGCTTCTTCTCACTCAAGTACGTTCAGTACTGACACACAAACCCCAGAACACAGACACACACAGGCACGCACCACACCCCCACAGGGTATATTGTAAGAAAAGGAAAGACGTGGTCAAGCACAAACGTTTCTGGAGGCTAGATGATTTTACAAAGCACGAAGCAAATAGTCATGTTCTTGTTTATACACCAGGTTTGGTTTCAACCTTCGAGATTGCTTGCCTGGTTTCCCAATACTGAAATAAAACCCACTGGGATTAAAACCCACTACCCCTGAATGAGCCTATGTACTCTCATTTTGTTTTTGTTGATCAACGGGTTTATTGTGGAGCTATCTGGTTTCCTTTACCCATGTAAAACTAGTATAAATAAAAAAAATTTGGGCTATCCAGTTGTTGGTTTTCAAAGTTCCTACTTCAGAGCACTTGGAACCCATAAGACCTGCACATCTATCTCAAGTATATAGAATACCAGTTCTCTGGTACATAAAAAATGATTCTGTACCAGGCAAGTGCATAATTCACGTCTTCAAAGAAACACCAAATATTTTCAAACACTATAATAATCTGCACTCCTAGAAGGTTTGTGAAGATTTCTTTTGCTCAGTTTT